>OZ010789.1:439358239-441789096 GCA_963932465.1 Maratus speciosus
AAATATGTATATATCTATTATAAAAATTATATCACTAATTGACATTAATTAGTGTACTTTATCTATGTTACTTCAAATTAATAATGTAAATGTAAGTTTTATATAATTAGGACGAAAAAAATGTTATTAGAGAAAAATTTATATACCATATACAACTACTTAGCGGTAATTTATAAATATTTGATTTAGACTTGGACCTTTTTTTAAAATAATGAAAAAACTCATACGAAAAATGAAATTCATAGTATATTTAATAATGAGTGGGGTAACTATTTTTTAAAATATTAAAAATTCAACGAAATTTTTTTCTTTTTAGTTTTTTTGTATCTTTGACTAACATTGCTCCATTCATCTCTTTATTTACCCCACATTTCTTTCAATTTGATTTTTTTCTTTATTCTTTGACTAATTAACAAATAGCATTATATTTAGCTATTTGTCTGTTTTCAAATAACGTGCGGATCTTCTTAACGGAAAAATGAACGGCTTTATAGTTCATACCGAAACATTATTAAAAATATCCGTTTCACTTTTGGTTAAAAATTCATCTTTTTACTTAAACAATGCGTCTAGTATGGGTTTCGGACATTTTTTTAAATGTAAATATGGTATAATATGTTTTTCCTTATTAAATGGATAACACTAAAACAAATTTGCCATTGTATGCTTTGTTGTAACTTATATATTTTTAGAGATACCAAATGATGGCGAATTAGATGGTAAACTCTGATGGAAAACGTAATATAATGAAGAAATATTGTGAAAAAAGTTTACTTTGAATAAAAACTTCTATTTGCTAAAACATAATCTCCCCCCCCCCCCCCCAATGAAAATTGGAAAGTTAAACAGTAAGTTGGAGCGGAAAAAAAAATTACCAAAAACGGTTAGGTGGCAAAAATTGCCATTATACTATTTCATCATCTGTGTGTAATTTTACCGCTGAAAAAATAGCTTGGGTATGCGCTTTTGGTCCAAATGTCGAAATTTTGGAAAGATTTGACATTTTTTTTTTGAAAAAATTAAAAACATTCTATAGAGCTCATTGTTATTTAAAAGTGTTCATTAAACATTTATTATTAAAGAATTAACCTTTTTAAATGATAAACGTATCTTTAATCTATACAACTGGAGAAAAACTAACAACTTTCAGTAAAAAAATGCATTTCCACACTGTTGAGCCATACAAGGAATTGCTTTTTTAAATACAGCTTCTTACCTAGTTTCTTTCAAAACTACCCAGTATATACCACGTGAGGGTGGATGCATATCATGTTCCATCTGCTCCCAGAACGACCACCTACCATCTGAGCACAATGTTTTTCATACATTGAATTGTGAGTTTTATCAAAGATTGGAATATTTTTTTCTATGTATGAAGATAGTACATCTGTTCTTTGTATCCACAGACTTTGGTAAAAGCTGCTGTGACCTCCTTCACGTATCTTTCTACTGTTTGTGTAAAAGAAGGCAAGTAGCGCAATACAGTGGGTATGTTATTTATAGAATCTGTTCAGCCGTCTATTATCTTCACCAAAATTGCATCAAATAAATGCATAGTGATTGGAGGTTCTGTTACCACAACAATTTTCCAATCAATTATATTTATATAATTATACGCTTTAAAGTCGATTGTAGATAAATCAGATTTGCGTATGCACCATTTGCTCTCCTATTGTATCTACGTATTATGTTCCGAGAAGCTAGCTGTTTAATGTGATGGCGGTCGTTGGAGAGTATTGCAACCTGGATTTTCTCTCTGTGAACAAAGTAACTATTGTCCTAAATATTTTTTAGTATCTGTTTTTAACGATTTTCTGTGTTGTTTAGTAGTCGAGTAATTGCCCATGAGTTTTGAGATCCATTCTTTAGACGTGGTTTACGTTTGATGGTAAATCATCCTGTGGCACTCTCATGCATTATATACTACTTTGTGAAGGAAAGTAGAGACTCTAATGGTCAGTGAGTGATTATATAAAGGCAGAGAGTTCTGTTCACCGTTGTGAGCCATTTTGCATGGGAGAAGTTTAGAATGAACCATGATCAGATGCCACCTCCACTCCAGTGAATTTCCTCAGCGTCATTTATTAGACCGGATCGATCGGAAAAATTCTGACCCATAGGGATTCACGGGACCAATAGGAGAACCTTTGTCCACGTACCCATTCACTTCAGTAAATCAGAAAATAATCTCAAAGATTGCGGTGCGAAAGATTCGTACAGATTTACTGGCATATTTATACTCCTTGTATTGTTATCATTGTTATCAAAGTTTTTGATTAAAAAGGAAAGTTGCTCTTTGAAAGTTTTAATCAACTCATCTGCAAATGTACACGGGACTAAATAAAGTCACCTGAAATCACTTTTAAGGAATGCTTGGAGAGAACCGAATAAAGATATTGCAACATTTGCGATTATATTGGCCATTGGAAAAGTTTCTTCAAAGATAACACCTGACAAACATAAGTAAATACAAACTAATCATACTAAAGCAAAAGTTAAGATATATTTAATGCCTAGGTGAAACACTGTTCTTAAAATATCTTAATTTTAGACAGGTTTGTAAATCTTATCTGAAAATCGAAGCCTGAAAACATTAAAGGCTGTTAATCAAAGACAGTCAAATGATCTCAGTAAACAGGCGAATAAAGTTTTAGATTTTGCTTAATACCTGAAGAAAACATAGTTATTTATAGTATATATATATATATATATATATATATATATATGTGTGTGTGTGTGTGTGTGTGTAAGAGTGTGTATTTGTGGTGATTTGGTAGGTTCTGGGTTGATTTGACAATGACCAAATAAATAATCCACCTTTGGGATGCCGCCATCTGTAGAAAATAACACAGTCGAAAATTAGATGCAGTCGAAGACCATGTTATAGTGTCCAGCAACGATCACTAATGAACAGTTATGCAGTCGAAAATAGTAGAGTGGTAGGCACGGATCACACTGAGTATTTATTCAAAAGAATACGAAGACATCATTAAACGTGAACGTTCTTTAGTGATAACAGAACATATCAACAATTCTCATGTATTATAGTCGGCAAATACGCCTTGCAGCGCGTGATGCAGCACGCTCACATTCAAAAGATGTTGGTTAAGCATCCTCATATTCCACGATGTCCGAAAACACCAGATATCTTTAATACCACTTGAAGACAGGCGATATTCTGTATAAATCTCTGAAATATGCGTTCCGAGGCCTTGCAGCTCAGTTTAGTCAAGTCCGCGTAAAGATGCATTGATTACGTAGTACGCAAAACGAACGAATTAGAAAAAGACGGCCGCTATCAGACGATTGTCTAGAACCAATCGGTAGAGAGGGCGAGGCTTAAACAAAAAGAATTCCAGTGGTAAGATTGGAAGATTTTTAGGGTGAAAAGTCGATCTCGGAAAAGGAGTTTCGTAGAATGAAAATTAGGAAAGAAAAAGAAAATGGCTTTTGAAAATATTCGAAAATAAAAATTAACTTTACTCAGAATATGATCGATAGAGAAACTTATGAAGAAATCTGAAGCTTTAAATTAAGGATTTGGAATAAGATATTATCGATATATGCTCTTTACATTAAGGGGAATTTAAATATGAGTGAATGATAGATATTATTAAAGTAGGGAAATATTAAGTATGCCGAAAAATAGAATAATTTAAGAAATATCGCGGCTACATTTTTTATGTAACATATATATATATACAGGGGTTGGACAAAAATAGGGAAACACCTAAAAAAACATATTATCATACCCTGAAAATCCCCTCTTACGGAGTACTATTGTTTTGGGGCTGACAGGCTATATGAGTTCGATATTTTGTTCAGCAGTGACTTTTGCAGCTGTCGTCTTCTTATTTTTCGTCAAAATCGTTTTCATCAAAATTTCGTTAAGGACCGCCTGTCACGATCATCCAACACACACTTTTGCCCACATTGTGACTTAACGGATGATGTTTTTCTCTTTTCCTGTATGCAATATAAATCTTCGATACGGTGCCTCTTGAAACATGAAAAACTTCGGCTATCTTGGTAAAGGAAGCAGACACCATAACGAGCAGCAATAATTTGTCCAAGTTCGAATTCACTTAGCTCAGACGCAAAGTACTCACAACTACACAGAACACTGTTATGACAACAACTGACACTTGTAATGTATTGAGGACATTGTACAGGTGGCGTTAGTGGGAAAATACAACACACAATACAGCGCCAGCCACAGGATTAGAAAGAGTCAATATTTACGTTCAAGCATGCATTTCACGATGTGTTTCCATATTTTTGTGGAACCCTGTATATACGAGAATACATATATATTAACTGTTCATCATTATCTATAATTGTTCAGCTTTATTTTAATTACTTTCAAGATTTTTCTTGATATGGCAGAAATGTTTAAAGAATAAAGTGTAAATACTTCAAACTCAATATTTCAGAGTTACACACGATTTCGGAAACCTTTCTCTAATCTTCCAAAATCACAGATAAAATTTTGTGAGCAACCCCAGAAAGCTATATGTTGCAGAACTTTCCGGAAACGTTCCTAAGGGCTTTTGCTGTTGTAATTTTCTGAAACGCTACCGACTAATTATTGCAACATACACATTTTATAACAAATCTCTCGCGCATTGTTCACTTTATTATTACTTTAAAAACAATAAAATAATCACTTTATATGAAGCAATAGTTTTTGAAAATATAACATACATATGGATTTTCCTAGTTTTAATTCCAAAATTTTAAATAGTCTTTAACTGCGTAGGTGCTTAAAAATATTCATATACGTATAAGATGAAACAACTGAAAAGCATTGTTCAGTATTTCATTCTTAATACTATGAATACAAATAATTAATGCATACATTTCTCGGCCTGTATTAGGGTTCTTCAACCTGGGTCCCGCATCCACAAAGCTACCACTATTTTAAATAGAAACAATTACCTTACTTAATGCCAGAAAATTTGGAAACAAATAAGGAGTTGATTATTTTTCTGTACTTGATGTAGCAAATATTTTTCAGGCGATAACATGGAAGAATACAGTCTTTTAAAATCTGATGATATTAAATGATTTATTTATAGAAAAATCTGAACGATTATTATTTTGAACATTTGCTTTATCGGGAAAAATATACTGATTTTTCCAATGACACAAACCTACTAACAAAATATTTTGAGAATTAATTTACGTCTGTTCTCCCGTATAATTGTAATCTAAGAATGGAATTTAATTACGAACATTTCACTTAATTTATGATCATACGAAGTCCTTCTCGAATTAAAGCAGATGCAAGACGTCACTTCATTACACAAACACAAATGAAATTTTGATAGAGAGTTCTCAATAAATCATTTTATATAAATTTAAACTAAGTCTACTTAACATAAAATAATTTATATCGTTTCTCTAGTCTTGGGGGATTAAAGAAAGATGTATTTAGTACAATAAAATAAACTTTATTTGAAGTTTTAAGACCAGTATTAAATATTCAAGTGTGAAATTTTATACTTCCCTTCCACAAGTTAAAAGTGATTATCTTTAAAAGTTTTTTAATGCACTATAATTCAACATGCACATATTTATTTTGAAATTCTATAAACTTTATATCAAATCAGTTAAAAATAGAGCTACCGATGGGATACGTATTTCAGTTATACGTTTAAACAATATATGTATATACGTATAATACGTTTCTTTGAAATACGAATACCTTAAAATATACGTTTAAACGTATCCGGATACGTATAAGGATACATCGGTTAAACTTATATTTAAGCATACGTATATTTAAATGCGTATATTTCAAGTATCGTATTTACTTATAATAACAATGGACCTCATCAGTCTTACGTCAGAGAATGGAGAATAAGCTGGAAATCGGTGGCGTTACCGTAGGAATCTGCATATTGATTCATACATAAAATCTTGTTATTTTCCTGTTGATATTTTAATATATTTATTAACTTCTAATTTTCATTACATTAAGTGATAAAATGTTATATAAATTTGCTGAAATAGGATAAATTGTTTTATAAATAATCAATAATTGATGAAAGAAGCCATTATAGTTGTTTTAATTATGTTTTCATTATGGTTTTAAAAAGTGTGGTGTTGGACTGTTCACGAACCGCTTATCTGAGTAAATATGGTAATGTATGCCTATTAAGAAAGCCATGTTTTGGAAGGATATGGAGCTGTAGTCATTGGTTTTGCCTGTTCAGAACGAGACTTTACAGCTACAGGTAACATAACCTCAAAACGCAGTTGTTTGAATTCCGAAAATGTTAATAAGTTTTTTTTAATTTAAAAACCGAAAATTCTTACAGTGATTTGCAAAAAGTACTTCGCAAATTTTTACTTTTACTTTATTTAGATTTTTTTTTTCATCTCATGGTATTGAGAGCAGATACCTCGTTATTTTTTTATTCTGTATAAATAGTGTATACAAATTGTATTCATTGTAAAGTAACTAGCAAAATTTAACACTTTTTGAGCAAAGAATGAGAGTATAAATGTTTCAAAATTATTGTGAATCATTGTTAAGTGTGTTTTTTTCTTTTTAATATTTTAAAATTTCTTTATTCGTGTGTGTTACACTCAAGATTGTATCCGGGCGCAAATGTTATTATTTCCGCGGCGCTAATTATTTCCACGGCGCTAATCATAATCGTTCCTAGAAATCATGTTAAAATGGCTGTAGACCAAAATATTTTAAACAGAATTCTATTTTTAACCTTATATAGAAAGTAGTGATATTAAAGATATTATAGCATCAAACTGAGATTTTAAAAATATATATCCTGGGATTTACAAGCATTCTTATAAAAATACTGCAAAAACATCGGACGGTGAAAGGGTTAATATAATCTCCCCTTTCCTTTGTTAAATCATAAAATTTTCCCTTTTTCATTTTATTTTTAACTTCCAACTCCATTAAGATCATTAAAGGATATCTTAATAAACCTTTAGCATAACCGCTTTTATTTAAATACAGTCCCTATCTTTAAAATTCGCAACAGTCATAAAACCTTTCCAAAGTTAGCCGTTATAGAACCATATGCCAAGCTTTGATTTCGATTCATTTTATCTGAACATTTTCATGACGATATATGGTTATCGATAGCTGGCCCTTTCTATGGGCCGTTTGCAAGCTAAGCAAAAAAGCACAATCATATCCTTATTTGGTTCACAGGTCTGCGAACGAAATTCCAGTGTTATCGTCATGAGCCCCATTGTATTGTCTGTGAACAGCATTATAAAATTCTTATGGGATTTTAAAATGAATTCAAGGATAAAGGCGATAGCCTGCCAATTTTTACATGAAGAACTCCCAATCAAAAAAATGTTATCGAGAATGTGTAACCTTTTGGCGAATTATTTGGCGAGAATGTAGTTAAGGAGAAACATGCAATGTATCTCACATTCGCTCTCTTGCTACCGCCTCAGTAACATGCATCCTCGCTTCCTCACCTCGAATAAACATTTCTGATTTCTTTAACAACCTGGGTCACGAATTATTTTATTGGTATCTAAATGTATCTACACAATATCTAAACTGCAACAACAACATCTTCAAAACTCTGTTAATGTATAATATGAATCCATTTTTTTTAATCATGACACTCATGGTATTCCTTATACGAAATGTTAGGGTATTGCGTTTAAGATTTTCTAATAGTAACAAATATGATCTTTTGTGTAAAGTACCTATAAGTTTCGATTACTTATAGAATGGCAAATTGTCGACTGCAGGTTTTAGAACGCAATTACACATGCTTAAAATGACTTGCCTTCTCTTTTCTTTTTTAAAGTAAAACATATTTTCAAAGTATTTTAAATTTGGAAAACAATATTCTTAAATACAATAATATTATGTTTACAAACCTTCTCAGGAGTGGAATTGATCAATTTCATTAAAAAATATAAAGTAAATTTAAGTTTGTTCAGTTGCCGCATGCAAAAATAATATTTCGCGCGAAGTGCCAACGCCATAAAGTTAAAAGAAGCTAGGTTCTGTGCTTCAAATCTGCGAAAGGTACCTTTGGAACAACCAACTGAAAAAAAAAATATCTAAACTGAGGAAAAGTATTCAGATTTTTATAATTACCTGCATCACAACCAGAATGTAGATAAACGTGGCCCCGGAAAACCGCAACTCTATATGAAGGACTCTAGAGGACATTTCTCGATGTCTCTAATCCGTAGATAAACATTAAAACATCTATTTTCATGCCTTGAACGAAAAACGTTTCGACGTTTATACGTTTAACCGCTTGGGTAAGATCCGTATATACGGTGTACCGTATATGCTGTTTTGCATAATACGTATAACCGTCGTAGCTATATTATACGTATCTGAAATCCGTACCCCGTATAATACGTATTATACGTATGCTCGTATAAACGTTTAATAGGGAGCACTAGTTAAAAACTAATTTGTCAAGAGTTGTAAAAAATGGTTAACAAGTGACTATTATACAAATGAATAAATCAATTTGAAACGAAAGATTGAGAAGATTAATAAGAAGCATTTCGAGTTTTAACTCGAAAAATTATTTTTTTCGTCTGAATTCTTATAATAGAATGTTTTCTGTTATGAAACAATACTTTTACTTTGTTCTTCTGTTCTGTGAATTACATTAAATAAAAGTTAACTATACATAAATATCTGTTGGTAAATGTAAATTTTTACTCATATTTGATAAAGCAGACCTTTCCGATTATTACAGTTTATTACGCTCTATGAAATATAAATTATCTGAAATCGCAAATACAATCATATATCATGACAAGACATGCGAAATTAATACCTGAGATTTATTAATATTTTTCTGACATATTTCTATTACTTTAAAAAATTAAATATGTATTACTAAGGAAAGCTTTTTATTCCACAGAAAAAATAAATTTTAAAATACAACAATAAAAACAAAACAATCTAGAAATCCATGCATGGAAACTTGCAAGTACGAAATAACAAGGGACAAACGAAATAATTCTTTTAAGACAGGTTTCTATGTTAACAATTAATAAGTGCATTTTTCTTCCTTGTAGTGCATTATTTTCTTCAGAACCAATTTTATCCAATTTAAATAAAAATTATACTATATTCAGGTTTCGTTTTAGCAGGTTTGACTGTATTTCAAGTTTTAATTTCAAATCGTTAAACTAATAATAAATTTTCTATTATATTGCAACATGATTCTCTACAGATGAAATGTTTCTTCCCTTTCGCAAATTTATATCATACGTAATACCAAAAAAATATATATATATTCTGCAGCTCTATCATCCAACAAACGTCTTCAACTTCAACTTCAGCGCCAAAGCTCTAAAGTCAACTTAATGCATAACCCCAAAGTGCAGTTCCCAAGCAAATTTGGTACTCATTTCATAAACCACGAAGGGTTGAAATGTTGCATTGGAAACATTCACATCTAAATTTACACATCTGCACATGTTCCTACCTATATAGTGTATGTGCCTCCCCCTCACACACACATAAAACAGGCTATTGAAATTTAGAAAAAAAATACACAGAAATTCAAAGTTTGGTTTATTTCGTCTAAACTGCCAATAGATATTTTAAATGCTTTCTTCCAACTTCTAGACATAAAAGTGTATGCATGTTTATGTTCACGATTAATTCTTCAGCTCGTTGGGATTTTGTCTTATCATTACGAAATCGCTGCATTATTCTGTAATTATTGAGTCCGATAGTACATACTTCTTACTAGGTTTCACAGTAAACAGTCTAGTCATTTAGCTGAACTATTTATGGATCGAAAAAAACTTATATAATGAAGTAAGACTCGAAGTCGAAAATGCACACAAGTGTGCTCCTTTATCGGAATTATTCCTGAATCCCGTTCACAGCCCTGATTTAGTCGCAAATGAAACAGACTGACGTCTAAGGTGGTATTAAGAAATCTCTTGCGCCTAGATTATGAATTATTTTGATTCCGACTAGAGCTTTTTTGATACACAGTACATCTACATCTATATCTGTACGTCTGCATCTTTATATTCACGAACGTGCATTCCGTATCAAATAAATCTTAAAAATTACATATTGATATTCGGAAACAGTAAAATTTTTAAGTATCCTGCAATTTTTGCTTATGATGCCTTTTAAGCAAATGAAAGTTTTAATAACGACCACACAATCTACAAGTCCTTTGTTTTAAAATATACCCCAGTACATGAAGAGGATAAAAATGTTACTAGACTCTAAAAGACACATTTCATTTTCAAATTTACTAGGGATTATTATTATTGGATAAAATAAGTGGATAAAATCATTTGGATAAAATCATTTTATTTTAATTCTTGGTTTCATTAACCTATACTATTATTATAAAAAGTAACATTTGTGTTCGTTTGTAAGGAGAAAAATTACCCTATAAAACTACTAAACCGATTTAAAGATAATGATCGCAAAATGCTGATGATTAATCTCTGCTACAACAAAAGGTATATTTTATGGCTGTATAACAACCACCAAGGGGGTACAAGAGTAAAAAAAAATATTCTAAAATTGCAATTTGTGTGATATGCCTGGCGCTAGAAATTTGAAATTTGATGAGTTGGATTACTTTTAAGAAGTAAATACACGTTATGAACAATTTTTAAAAAAGTTATTTAGTTAGTGAATTTAAATGGGGCAAACGAATGGGGAACGTTCTCTAAATGATATAAATTACGATTTATTTGAAACTGATAGGATTAGGAAATTGAAAATTGATATATATGTTGCTTTAAAAAGAAAACAGTCTCTAAACTTTTCGAAACGCAAAAAGCTGCGGGAACAAACGATGTTCTAAAATTGCGATTTTTGTGATGCTGCTGGGGGTAAAAAAAATTATATTACAGGAGAGTTACTTTTAAGCTGAAAATGTTCCCAAAGAATAATTTCTAAAAAATTTGAAATTAAAAAGAGTGAAATGAACGAAAAGTGTTCGAAAAATGTTCTATATAACTTGAAAATGTTGATTGTAGAAACTTGAAACATGACATTATTATTACTTTTAAGATGTAAAATAGTTGCAACTGAACAATTTCTAAAATTTCCAAAATATAAATGCGTGTAGGAGCAAAAATAATCTAAAATTGCGATTTCTGCGATACTGTTGAGGTTAAAAATATGAAATTTCACAATGTGGTTACTTTTAAGATGTAAATGGTCTCTAAGAACCGCTACTAAAAAATTCGAAATTTAAAAAGGTGAAAGGTACAGAAAACTCTCTAAACACTTTCTAAATTACGATTTATCCAGAATTGTTAAGGCTAGAAACTTCAAACGTATGATAAAACTAGATTTCCCTTTCACCTAAACATTAATCTTGTATAAAATAAAGTAATATTTTTATTAATTTTTTTCAAAATTATTTTATAAAAAATAATCTTTCATAAAAATAAATAAAAAAAAATAATTTCCGTTTCTCATACAAATTTTCTACACTAATTAACTTAGCAAGTATTATTTTATAACTTGAGGTATTGTTTTTATGATACTCCGGTTTTCTAGCCTTCGTATCAAGCATTTGGGAAACTCGAAACTATCGAATTTCGATAATAAACTAATTTACTTTATTATGTATGCAATTAACAACGTAATATAACTTTGAATGCGTCAAACATTATATTACGAATACTTGTTGTTTGTTTTATTCGGCGGTTTTCGTTATTTCAAACTGAAAAAAGTAAAAGAATTATAACGAAATACAACTGATTCCCTTGATGTAGATTATTTTGAGATTTTATTCGTTATGAAGTTTTCGAAAATAAAATAATTAATTTATGACATATTTCGGAACTAGAGTTGATCTGTTTAATTTTGTTACATATTTTTCTTCCTTTCTAGTATGGATTTTTTTGTTTTTAAAATTGACGTGTGACGCATTGATAGCTTCATATCTTCAAACTTCAAATAAAGTGACAATGATTTTTATAAGATAGCATTAAGACGATTTTGTTTTTCATGATTTAAGTGTTTCTTCCATCTATACTAATATTTGAAGGAAAAATATTTGTACTTAATCATAATTGTTTAAATATTAGTTTTTTACTAGTTATTTTTTTTCGAAGATTATAACAAAAATAAATATTTAAAAAATAGTTATGAGGACGTTGAGTTTGAGTATGTTCTCGCTGTTTCTTTGGGAAAATTAATTCTCCATTTAAAATAATTAGTTAAAAGCATATCGCTGAAAGTATTATTCATCTCTAGCCACCATTTTTCCCATATTTCTGGCAGCTTTTAAATCCGAAGTCGGATAAATGACACTTCTTTGAAGATATCTAAGAGGCGGCGCATTTTTTGGCATCTGATTTTGGGCATCAGAATGGACGTGATGCTTAGCCAAGCGATGTTCTGTCGATTGGGGCAAATTCTAATTGGAAGGACGATGGCTGGTGAATAAGACTGGTAGAATAGGACGTCCCATTTAAGCCTTTTCAATTAGGTTTTCACCGGTTTTGCATAATGAGACTGAGCCGTGGTCGTATGCGGCCGCTTTTCCTCCAATGATCGGCTCGAAGGCATCAATTGTAGTCGATAGCTATTTTCAATATTGGTTTTCTTCCGTTTAAGCTGTACATAATAAACTATGTACAGCTGACCATATCACATGCAGAGCAGAATCTTGGAACCATGGATATTCGGCTTTGCTGAAAATGTTGATCAGGGGGAAAAGGAGTACTCCACGCGTTTTTACGTTTACGGTTATTGTAGTGTATCTATTTACCATCGCCAGCCCCTATACGATCCATAAAATCTTTCCTTTTCTGCCATTCAAACCGCTGTTCACACGTGAAAAGACGTCGTTAGACGTCTGTAAACTTCAACTCGCATGGCACCAAATGTCCATGCTTTAAAATTATTCATAATGCTTTCAGACATTTTGAAACTGTTGTGTGATCAACTATTGATGGTTTTGGAGGTTCCGCCAGCTCCTGAAATCCTCTTTCGTGAAGTAATGGCTCCAATTTCCCATCTTCATTTTTTTCGTTGCGCCAGAGCGTTCTTTATCTTCAACATCAAAATAATTACTTTGGAATTCACTAAATCTAAACCTGCCTCTGGACGTTGTTTACAAAAGAGCATGGTCGCCGTAAGTCTCAACAAGAATTATTTGTGCTTAAGCTTCAGACTTTTTTTAAAATGTAGTGCAGTAAGATTCTCTGCAAACACTCTTTTTTTGACATGAAATTCAGCATGATTAACAATATGAAAAAATGTTGTTTACACTTCGGCGAAATGATATACACTGAATTTCAAGTTTGCTCACAGTACTTTTATAGATGCGTTATCATCTTAAACTACACGCACGCAGTTCTGTTCGCGTCATCCGTTGGAAAGCAGCGCGAACATAGTCAACTTCCTAATAATTCAAAGGATTGTCCAAACTTCATAGTAGTTCAAGCTTTTTTCAAAAGACAGGTGATTATTTATTAATTAAAATTTTGCAAATTTCCTTTAGAAAGTTATATACTTTGGCTATATAAATTGGGCACAAATTACTAAGGTAATTTCATAACTGAATAATTTGAGAAACATAAATTAAAATGTACCAGTTCAATGACAGATTAGTACATTGTGCCCAAAGTTTAGGGATAAAATTACCCCTTCTTTGCTGAAATCACACTTTTCATTGTACGTGGAGGTGTTGTTGAATAAATACTACGATCACCATATCATTTGCAAGTATATTTAAGATTATGGGTTAACTGAAACAAGCATCAATGAGACAAAAAGTTTGTTAAATATAATGTTTACTGTTGGCCACTACTGAAATCCCATCCCAAATAAATCAACATTGCACTTGGTCTCATCGAAGACGTGAACATGCTGGCAAAGATATTCGTACAGGTAACATACAACAACTGATAGTCATTCACAGAATTTGGAAAAACTCCTTTTTGGCACTAGACATGAAGATCCGACAAGCCTCTATAACTAAAGTTGTCCTACCCTGTTCTTAAGGGGGGAGAAAAGGTTTTTTTTTTTACATCAGGGAGGTGGGAAAATACAGTTTTTTTTATTAGGTCAAGTGGGGTATCGTGTATTATGCATTTTTAATTCCAAATCGAATAGCATCATCTTCAAGTCGATACGCCCATTTTTCTTTATAAATTTGTGGCAGGTTTTATTGACAAAGTCTACAATTATACTTTATGCAGGTAAAATGGATTTTTACGATAACAACTGATGACCATTCACGAAAATTTATTAAGAACATCATTTAGACATTAGAAATGAAGATCCGGTAAGACCTCAAAAAAAAAAAAAAACTTGTTTTACCGCGTTTTTTCGCGGCAAAAGGGGGCATTTAAACACGGGGAGAGATTCCACTTTTTTAATTTGGCACAAGTGGGAGTTTCATTAATTATGTATCTTGTAATTCTGAATCGAATGACATGATCCGTAATTTGATTCGATCATTCGCTACAAAATTAAGCAGAATTTTATGAATAGAAAGTCATGAATGGTTTTATGAATACACGGATTTAGACAACTTTAATGACCTTCAAGAAGACGCATATGATCCTGATTTTGATTATTGCTATTTAGAGGACATTTAATACGTTGGAGATTATTTGATAGGATATGAAGATCATGTTTTGCACGTAAAATATATGTGACAAATCTGTGCTCTATAATAAAGTATAATATTCGGCTTTGTATTCTTAAAGACTGCCATACCTTTGTAATAAGAGCTCGTGTCGACTTGCGGATCACATCATTCAAGTCAGAATTAAGAACTACATAAAAAACGATATCCCACTTGAAGGAGATCTAAAAATTGTAATTTTCCGTTCCACCGAGTTAAAGTGCCCCTTTTGCACGCCAAACATGGTAAAACAACTTTATTTTTTGGGAACTCATAAGATTTCCTTTTGTAATGGGAAAACGATGTTTGCCCAAATTTTGGTGAATGACCTTCTATTCTTACTGTAAATACCTGATTTTTCCGCATAAAATATAATTTTCGATTTTGTATAAAACAAAACCTGCTGTAACTTTCATGAAAGGATCGTATTGACCTGCAGATGGTGTCAATAAGTTCAGAAATAAAAGATACATAAGAATCGATACCCCACTTCACCTACGTAATTTTTTTAATCTCCCGCCTCCATGTGTTCAAAATGCCTCCTTTTCCTCCCAAATCGCATTCGAAAATTACGAGCAGCAAAAGAAAATTTGTTTCTGAGATGCTTTTTGGAATCTCGGAAAGCTATTAGTTTCTTGGATTTCTGTAGATAAAGAAATAACTGGTAGAAAGCATTTTTAATTCAGAAGAGGTTATACTATCTTTTCTTAAAACGTACTAATGATATGAGTAGATTAAGAAACATTTTACTTTTTTTACACTCTCTCGAACTTTTTCTGTAAAAAAGTAAACTTTGTGAGGTTCACTATCTTATAATTACCTGTACTTTCACCTTTAACAGAATAAATACGCTTAGTAAGCTAATCTATTTTAATTCAGTTATGCATTTAGTATGTAAAGAAGAACTTTGTATTCTGTACTACTCTGTTGTGATCCATATGTGACTCACAAGAGGCCATACAAATGATATAGGTGATTGAGATTATATTGATATAACTTAAGAAGAAAATAGGTTGGAGACCGAATGGCGTATTTTAGAGAGGTTTGTTTGTCACATCAGAGTTATTTTAATGAGACAAACCTTTATTTCTACTTTCACTTTAAAACTTTATTGTTGTCAGCATCATTCGTCCAGTAGATGATCATATATAAAACATTTTGATATTTCTCTCTAAAAACACTATATACGATACGATGACAATTATTAAAATATAAATTACTTCTGTGTAACCTCAGAACAACCGAGTGCCTGCAAAGACACACAAAAAAGAAAAAAAACAGATAGGCAGAAAAAAAATACCATTTATAGATTCCTGTGAAATTTCTTCAGAACCACCGTGAAAAGAAGAACTTTCCAATAACAAAACTATTACACTGTACAGCAATGAAATTTCTTCTGAAACGAAAGTATGCAATTCTACCTGAAATTAATCTACTGGACACGTATAGCACCATGAAAAATCTTTATTTGCTCTTGTTTTGGAAAACCAGATGCGCAACTTTTTGGTTATTTCAAAAAATATGTTTTTTTTTTAATTAATATTTGAAAAATAAATGAAATGTAACAGAAATTTTAACAGAAATCGATTTCTAGAAGCTCCAAATATGTCAGTCTAAAATTTCATCCCATCAAGTCGTTTTAGGTAGATTTCGTATGAAATAGTACCTATTGGGATCGTTCCTATGTTGGAATTTCTGAAAAATTTTTGCAGATCTACACCGATCATGACCCCTAGAACCCAAAACCACCCTCAGTAAAAAACTTTATATATCTATCTATCTATCTATCTATCTATCTATGTATCTATCTATCTATCTATCTACATATATCACTTTCTTCTGGACACGATAACTTTCGCAATTCTGCACCAATCTCTTCCAAACTGATACATAAAATCAATGGCCATAAAATCTCGGTCAAGTTCGTTAATGGGCAAAATCGGACCAAGGGGATGGAAATAGGGAGGGGTTTTGTGAAAACAGAAAACCCCCCATAACTTCTTAATTTTTGTACATATCAAATCAGTTTAAAGTTTTTATTACTTCTAAAAATAGGGTCAAAAGTTTATGTATCACAGATTTTTGATAAAGTTAAAAATGGGCTCAAGGGTCGCAAAAAATAGGATTTTTGGGAGAAAAAAATCATAACTTCGTCAATTCTCAAGATATCAAATCCAATTAATTTTATTATAAATCTCCTTAACATTATCTACAACTTTTATATTCACAAGTTTTTGATAAGACCAATTCGTACCGCAAAAAAAATTAAAAACGAAAACAAAAAGGGGGTTTGAAGAAGAAAAAAATCCATAACTCCGTCAATTCAAAAGATATAAAATTCCCATGAATTTATCATATATCTTCTTAATATTGTCTACAACATCTATATAGACAAGTTTTGAATAGGACCAATTCTTACAGCAAAACAAATTAAAAATACACAGCGGTTGACGAAAAAAAATCATCTTAGTAAGGGTGTATTCAAATCCAAACTGCTTATTTTCTGACTCATTTTACAATTCATTTTTGCTCTGAAAGTCTTCCAATTGGTACGTTTTCTTACTCAGAAACTATATAAACTACCGTAGTGGTCGATTGTTTGATAGAGGCAGGATATATTTTTTAAAATGCTGTTAAAAAGGGCACTTTGAACCGAATCTACCGAAGCGGATTGTGTTGGAAAAATCATTGTCACTCAAATCCAAACTACTTATTTTCTGACTCATTTATAAATTCATTTTTGCTTTCAAACGCATTTAATTGGTAGATTCGCTTATTCAGAAACTACATAATGTACTGTAATGATCGATTTTTGGATAGAGGCAGAATATATTTCAAAAAATGATGTCAAAGTGGGCATTTTGAACGGAATTTCCCGAAGCGATTGTGTTAGAAACGAAAAATGTTGTTCTTCTGAGGAAATAATTGCTTATATATCAAGTTTTAATAAATTGAACAAAAAATAAAAACACAGGTCGCTTATAAATCTCTTCAAAAATCACGTCAGCAAGTTCAATATTTTTTTTATATTAAAAATGAATCTGGAATTATGCCAGAAAATTTCGAGTTGTTGAGCATGGAAAAGTATTTTTTTGAATACCGCCCTAACATGATTCTTATAAAACCAGCTATTATATAAAAATGAAATAAAAACTCGTCAAAAGCGGCCAGATAAAATTGTTAAAGTGGATTTATCTCTAATCATGATTTAATTTTTGTTTGTGAAATTAGTGTATTTGACTTCGAAATCTACCTCTGCCTGTAGGCCGGGCCGGCAGGGATTTTTTACGTTATGCTTGAAGAATTATCTGCTTTGCACTTTATTTTCGAATAGTATTAAAAAGGCATTTAACATAGTTTCAAATGTTACATCTGTATGTATGCTAAACTACTTTACCAAATGATTTCTTATTTCATAGCTGAAAATAAAGTTTTTCGAAGAAATATATGATGTCAAATTTAGGTCTTAACACTGGAAATGTCAAAGATTGTTACAATTTCAATAAAGATTTTATGGAAAAAGGAGATCTGAGAGCTATGATGAGCTTAAAAAAATCTGCTTAAAAGTGTAAGCAGGTGGATTTCAATATGTCACTAAAAATTCATTTTCTTCACTATCAACTCAGTTTTTTTCCAGCAAAGAGCAATATTGCGTGTGACGAACATACCTAACGATATACGCCTCTTTTCAAAATATTCACTTCATGAAATGTATTAATTGCACATATTAAGTAAAAAAAAAAGAAATTAGAAATCCTTCTTCAGTATTAAAAAAGCTGTGTTAATTTGGTTTTAAGGTTATTTTTTTCGGCTAAAAGAAGAATACTTCATCTACTAATTGTTTTTACTCTTGTCTACCATTGACGTTTACACACGATATGTTCTAGCGAATATTTTAAAAGTTAAAAAACTTAAGAAAGGTCCAATAGCAGAATTGAAATCGTAAAAATAAAACTTCCATCACGTTTCTTTTTCAAAAAAGCAGTCGTAGCAGTTAGAAACTGGCCATTCCTAGGTTAGATTTTTAAATATTTCGTATAAAATTTCTCGTATTCTATATCAAAATACGTAAATTCTACGATATTTGAACAAACTATGTTACCTGAACTATTTATATATGCGTTTACAAAAAACCAAATCATTAAAATGTCAAAGTTAGTAATTATCGAATGTATATCCAGGAAGTGAGAAAATTCTGATTTTCATATTTCACTTTTCATTTATATTGTTGCTATATAAAGATAAAAAGGGATATACACTATATGGGCATTAATGACCGGCAACTTTCATTTTTAGACATTTCGTTGAATATTTAAAAATATACTTGTCAGATTCTTCTGGAATTTTAGGATTAAAAAGAACAGGTTTGACTTCATATTTATCAACGCCGATTTGATAAGGAGGTCAATTAGGGGCCCAAAAAAATGAAATAAAAAATATAATACTTGGGATCACCCTGTAAAGTAAAATGCATGAAATGATCTACCGCTACAGAATATTCATTGGAAGACATTGTATAATAAGCGTAGTCATTTGTGTAAAAATATCATGTATATTATTAGAGATATAACGATTTTTTTAATTAAAAAAATTCTTGCATGTTTTTTGCTTATAACATACAAGGTTTTTAACCAAATTTAAAAGCAGTTTCAGAAAATTTGCGAAAATGTAGTAGAAACAATATAGTGCAATTAGAATATAAATGTATCAAATATTTAAGGAAATATGGGCAGTTGTATGACATAATTTTTATCTGCGCATGTCAGAACGATAGGAAGGAACATTTTACATAATGTAATATCCAACTCTATGGAGCAAATTGTAAAAAGAAAAAAAACAGTCAAATATTGTAAAAATTCAGAGAGATATCGGCGTTAGAGTGAGCTGTTTTTTAGTTTCTCACTAAAACTCGCTGAATGATAAGGGATTGTTCACAATTTTTTATTTTTAAGTTATCTGACAGCGTTCGGAGCAAGTCTTTCGAAATACCTATTTAATTATAGTTTACGATTATGTTTAGGAAGATTTTGACTCTAAACTACGATGAAAAGGAAAATATTGTCCATACATTAGTTACATTTAGGTGAATTGAGGAGTTTATGGTAAAAGTTTGAAATTTGGACCAATACGCAAAACACTCTATAGTGAATTCCATCGCATATACATATATATTTTCTGTATACGAGTAATTTGTATGACAGTGGTGAAGATAATAAACTAAAATCTAAGATATATTATACATTTTTCATGCGTTATGAGAATAACTTGCAATTTTATTCTTATAATGATATTTCAATACTTTTTGAGAAATTACTTTTGGCGTATGGAATTTTCACAGAAAAGTACTTTTTCCATAAAATACATTTATTTAACTGAAACACTTACTTAACTATTTTAAACTTTATTTAACATTTACTTAACAGTTATGTGAATTGGAAATTTACTGTACTTATCGATCAAGGTCTTTTTCTTAATGTGCCGGTATATATGCGATAGAATTTACTGTAGAGTGTTTTGCGTATTGTTCTAAATTTCACAAAATTTTACCATAAACACTTCAATTTACCTAAATTTAATCAATGTATGGAGTATATTTTCCTTTTCATCGTAGTTTAGAGTCAAAATCTTTCTAAACATAACCGTAAACTATAATTAAATAGCGTTTTCAAAAAACTTGCTCCGAATGCTATCAGATAATTTAAAAATAACAATTTGTGGACAATCCCTTATCATTCAGCGAGTTTTAGTGAGAAACTAAAAAACAGCTCACTCTAACGCCGATATCTCTCTGAATTTTTACGATATTTGACTGTTTTTTTTCTTTTTACAATTTGCTCCATAGAGTTGGATATTACATTATATAAAAAGTTCCTTCCTATCGTTCTGACATGCGCAGATAAAAATTATGCCATACAACTGCCCATATTTCCTTAAATATTTGATACATTTATATTCTAATTGCACTATATTGTTTCTACTACATTTTCTCAAATTTTCTGAAACTGCTTTTAAATTTGGTTAAAAACCTTGTATGTTATAAGCAAAAAACATGCAAGAATTTTTTTAATTAATAAAATCGTTATATCTCTGAGTTGCTTTATAGAGTTGACTATTAAATTATGCAAAATGCTCCGTTTTATCGTTCGCGCATGCGGAGAAAAAAATTGTTTTATACAGTGCACATATTTCCTTAAATATTTATATTCCAATTACACTATATTTTTTCTACAACATTTTGTCAATTTTTCTGAAACTGGCGTTAAATTTGGTTAAAAACCCTATATGGTATAAGAAAAAAAAAAATACAAGAATTCTTTTAATTAAAAAAATAGCTATATCTCTATTAATATACATGCTATTCTTACACTAATGAATATACATATTGTACAACGTCTGCATATGTATATTTTGTAGCTATAGATGTTTTTCTGTATTTTATTTTACAGGGTGATCCCAAGTATTATTTTTTTCTTTAATTTTTTGTTGGCTCCCTAATTGTCCTCCTTGTCAAATCAACATTGATAAATATGAAGCCAAACCTGTTCTTTTTAATCCTAAAATTCCAGAAAAATCTGACTAGTATATTTTTAAATATTAGACAAAATGTCTAAAATTGAAAGTTGCCGGTCATTAATGGTCATATAGTGTATATGTACCCTTTCTTCAAGAGCAATCTACTTACATGCAAATTTATTTCTTGAAGAAATGTTGATATCAGCATGTTTTTAAATTGATTTAACTTGAATAAAAATTGTGAAGCGTTGAAGTTTTTCCCCATATACAAGTCCCTTTTTTATTTAAATTTAATCTTTTCAACTATTTATATGTAAATAAAACACAAATGAATTCAATATGAAATTAAAAGGTGTATACTGTAAAGCGTTTTCGAGAGGTAATTTTACATAATAACTGCAGTTGATGCTCTTTATTTAAAGAAAATAATATTTAGAAACATTTATTATGATAAATTTATTGCAGTTTCAATTGTATAAATTATGATGATAAGTGAAGCGAAAATTTTGCTTTATTCTCTATAGTATTTTTTAATAAGAAAAAGATTTTGTTTTTAATTCAAAGTTTGAAATAAAATTGAATTATGCTATTTATGCTTTGACGCATTAAAAATTAATAAAAAACATTCAAGAGAAAAAAATTAATCCCCCCCCCCCCCCCGAGCGCGCAAAAAACCCAATGTAAAAACATTTTTTAAGCTAGAATGTACAAAACATTTATTTTTTAAATGAAGAGTGTAATATTTAAAAAAAATAAGCTTTTATCAATTAATAGCTTTCAAAAGACCATTTATTTAACTATTTCAGGAGCAAGGCACTCCTGCTCCAAAATTTTTCAAATAATTAATTCACACCGCAATTTACGAACGAATTTATTTCGAAATAATCAAAAGGTTTTCTTTACGTATAGTATGAAATCGAAATTGTACTAAAAAATTACTGGTGCCATTTAGCAGTTTGGCCATTAAAATTAGGCTTCACTGCAAACAGCGCCCCTGAAAGGGTTAAAGCCAAAAAATAAATTATGTGAACTGAAACTTGCATTGGAAGTATAAGTATAAATGTTATGTAAATGTTTTAGTCGTATCACTTATAAATATAATTAAAGGATATTAAACAAACTATTCTTATTTTCCTTTGAATAATAAATTTACTTAATGTTTTACATAGTATAAACAAGCATTAAAAACTACGTCAGCTTTAATAAAATTATAAAAGTTAAGATATGCATACAAAAAGAATGAAGTATAGTGACTCTTTAAAGTAAAATACACCTTTTTATTTAAATTTTAACCTTTCGGCAGTTTTTCTTTAATATCCATTGTAATGTCAAAATTAAAACGTTTTTTAACATAACAAAATATACCTTCATTTAACTTAATAAATATTTTATTTCTTTTATTAAGACAGATTTTTTTAATAAACGTTATAATATTTTTTAAATAATTACATTCTGTTATTCATCATTTTTATTATTATTTCATTGTTTAGATACTATCAATTGCAAGTTTTTTAGATCTACACAGTCAATGAATTAAGAAATGTACAGTAATATTCGTTTATCGCGAATTGATTCAAACAAAACTTGTTAGGTAGTAACTACATTAAATTCGTTTTATTACAGTATATTTTGTTTTCTATAACTTGAATTTTGATTGATTTTTTAAATATCTTACAAATTTGTTTTTTAATAACTTATAATAACATTTAATTTAAGTGTATTCTTTTCATTTGCTTGATTATATGTTTAAATTATTCACGAGGTTAAAGATTGTGGGTTACTTTATACCATGTTCAACCATGTAAGGACATCATCATCCGGAATATTATCATCTGATTATAATGTTATTTAACAGTATCCGGATATTGAATCTGTATACGCGATGTTTAAAGGATTTTTGAAACAAATATTTTAAGAAACAAAAACTTGTAGAATGACAAATTAGACATAATAATAATTATAAGAATGATCTATTTTTATGTTTTTAAGTAAAAGGACTTACCTAAAGGGCTGAAAGTAATGCCCCTTTAGCATACAGAAATTTCTAATGATTTTAAGGAGGGGGGTGGACATATAATTGAAATTTTTGTGAAAAGGATAGGAAAATTGGGAGGGTTTGGGTGATATATTTGAAATTTATGAAATTTCACAGGATTCATACAATTTGAAATAAAATCAGATTAAATTCAAATTTTTTGGTTTTAAAATTCCCTTCCATAGAATCTACCCAGCAAAGAGGAAATTGCTGGCCAGCAGCAAGATAGGTGCTGGCAATGATGGAGAAGTGCTGGCTGATGGTCTATCAGTGTATGCTGGACATCTTCAGTCAACATTGCTGTTGGAAATCATCAGATAAAATTCTGGTGGGCATCCATTTTGTCTCATGCGCTGGCCCAACACTACATGGAAGTGCACGAACTTTTGCAGTATTATTGCTGGGAACCCTTACGCTAGGTGGCGCTGCGAATATCGAAGACATTGAGTATTTGAACACAAATCTGAAATGAATATCTTAACACAATTTAAGCTGCGAAGCTAATTTTTTTTGAAACTGTAAAACATATAGCACCACTGCCACCAACAAAGTAAATAAGTAAATGAATAAATAAATAAATTCTTTATTTCAACGATTTTTTTTCTCCTTAAATCTGGCTTTACTAGGTTACAAAGGATTTCGGTTTTCATAATTTACGCAGTTCAGAATCAATAATAAAAAAAGGTGTATAAAATACATGTGATTTCTATACAATAGAATAATTTCTATACCAGTTTAATGATTGGGAACGTAAATCACAAATGAAACAAACTTGAAATAGTGTAATGAGAGATGGAAAACTACGAGCAATCGTAGCGTACGCTGAAAGCACTTGTTCATGTCCGATCACGAAAGCCAAGCAGCCTCGAGCGCGGTCAGTACATGGGAGGGTGACCACATGCAGTTCAAATATTTCTATAGACATTTCTATTATAGACACTTCTACAGATGTTTCTATAGCTCTTGGTGAAACTAGCTTATAGAAAAAAGAGCCATAATTATATAATGCTTTGTTTTTTTATAGAATTCTATAAGAAATTTTTGTAAGGGAAAGTGCTGGGCCAGCAAAGGACTAGCAGAGGGATATGTGCTAGCACTGCAGGAAAAGTGCCAGATTGAAGTAATGTGATGGCGTATCAATGCTGGCATGCTGTTGGCCATCACTGATGGGCCAGCTGCATTCGGCTCGGACACTTTTGGACAGGTTTATGTAATGGCACCCTTGCACTTTACCGCTGATAGCACTGCTGGCTGCCATCTTTTTTCCAGCTGATGGCCCACTGTTTCTTTCTTTGCTCGGTAAGCAGTGTCTATTAATAGAAATAAATTAATTAAACAAATTTACATAAAAAATTAATTCAGATATGAAATAATTATAAACAAAATTTTTTAAAACTTAAACTCAATATAAATATCTATTAAATCTTACTGAATAAAAATCAAGGAAAACATTAACAGTATAATATAAAGAACATATTCTGATGCAATGATATGCAAAGATAATAGATAAAAATAAATTGCATCAGTTATATTCTTTTATAAGAGATATGGAAAAAAATAATTTGAGGAATTTCATGAAAAAACAGAGTTATTAAAAGCGTCAGAAAATATAACTTGCAGGGGAATGCTTACAAATGGTACTTTTTCAAAAAAGAAAAAAATCACATATATGGTCGGGGCGAGCTGATATTAAGCTTTCCGTACTTTTCGGTTTCTATAAAAAAAACGTGTTACTGCAATATGCGATAGTGAAACATAAGAATTAATTCAGTAAAGGAGTTATTATGCACAGAAAACTGTATGACACAAAATCTGATTTTCTGTTTTGCTTTTGAATTTGACAGAATTTAACTTTTGAGAATATTTTTTCTTTAATGAATGCACAGGATGGTGTCTAATAAAAGCACTAACAAGCATTATTTCTTTTAAAGGAGTGGATTAAAAGGAATACTCAAACAACATTTTAATTTAAGTATTTTTTTTATATAAAAATGGCCATTTTCACTATTATAGATAATTAATCCTTTAACACGTGTATTCAAAAATTTCACATTATGACAATACATGATTTGTGAACACTTGTTGTGAAAAATAAAAAAATATATATCTATATATAATGTCCTTTCTCCCTCTGAAAAGGAACATTTTAAAGAAAACACTTAGAGCTGTTTAAATAAACTTTAATATAACAAAGAAATAAATAGAAAATTTAACAGTGAAAAAAAATAGAAAATTGTTTGATAATGGGTACAAACTGCTCACTGTGCTTTATATACGATACTATTCTAGTGATGGTTAAGGAAATATTACGTTTTCTTTCACTTACATCATCAAAGAATTTACAGACACACGGAATGTTAACTAAAACAGGACTTTTTAACTGAATTAATTAAAATAAACTGTGAGCACAGAGATTACTTTAAATCAAAAAATAGATGAAAGGAATAGATTATATAAATCTCGTTTAGAATTCCGTTAATATACAGAAAATGATAGCAAAGATAAAAAGCATTTAGATTAAACACTATAATCAGCTACAACCTTTTTACGTTAATTAGAACAGCAGGAATCTAAAAATTTAATTTTTATGTTGATGCTTCGATTAAGTGCTATTGTAACTTCATTTCTTAGATAGAAATAAAAACGTGTTTCTTACAACAACGCCTCAGGTTACTTCTTGTTATCAGTAATTACAAGATGGAAGGTAATTTGTCATTCCAGTTTTACATAAGACTCAATTAAACGCAGATTTCTCTTTACTTATATAATTAATTAGTCAATGGATGCAGCGTATTCGACAGCGGAAACAAAATTAGCTTTCGATAAAAACGTTGAATTTAGATTTTAATTAATTCTTATGCTTTTTTATATGAGTCAATTAATTATTACTTGAGCCGATGATGAGCTATTTTCTCTTTCTAATATCTATATTATAAGGGAGAAACGTATCTGAGCATAACGCTGATGTCATTTTGCGAATGGGAACACTTACCGATGAAACTTCGGTTTTTAAATTATTAGCTTCTACGATTTTTAGCTTCTAAACATCGTACATTTTCAAATTTTACACCTTCGAATAGGAAAACAAATGTACTTTCAAATGCAATTTGTTTAAAAACTGTATATCAATTTATTCAATGTTTATTACTTTTTAATTATTTTTCAAGCATGATTTTAAAAAAGCTATCTCGTGCAGGCTCTATTTCGAAAGAATAATAAGCCATTATAACTTATAGCAATGTAAATATATTCAAGAGTATAAATGTTTCCGGCTAATATTCCATAACGAAATTATAAAATTAATAATAAAATAAAATAAAATAAATAAAACATAAATTTAACATATATGTAATCGAAAAATTTCAAGCCGTCGAATAGTACTTTGAAATATAATTTGTTTGAAAACTGCATATGATTTTATCTATTAGGAGTCTCAACCACTTTTTAAATTAGTGTTAAAAGTTAAATAAAAACAAAAGTGCCCAGATAAACTGATGGCACCGAGCTCACAGACTATACACACTGATTGTAAGTTATACTGTTATTTCAAAGAATAATGTCCCTCAAAATTTAAAGGGGTGTAGTCCCCTTTTATACTTAACTAATGAAGCTCCAAATATAATCAAGGTAGCTCCTGAACATAATAAACCGGTATACCAAATTTCGTGCAAATCGAATAATTTTGCAAGAGAAACATATTTATCTAAATTAAGGGGGGTAGTCCCCCTTTCCCCCTTTATACTTAACTAATGAACCTCCGAATGTAATAAGAGAAGCTCCTTAACATAATAAACCGGTATACCAAATTTGGAGCAAATCGAATAATTCTGCATGAAAAACCCATTTATCTAAATTAAGAGGTTAGACTGGTCGCCTTTCCGCCCTTTATACTTAACCAATGGACCCCCAAAACCAATCAGGGAATCGCCTTATCAGAATAAACCTAGGAAAAAGTTTTGAAGGAAATTGGATGCTTCTATCAAGAGTTATCGCATTACGTACATACGTACATACATACATATATACATACATACAGAACCGGTGGGCACATTAGCTCACAGGTTCTCAGGCTTTGATAGCCTGTGAGATAAAAAGCTAAAACTAAAATCAAAATAGAAACAAAAAGTGAAAAGTAAGCCTTTTTCTTAAAGTAAATGAAGAAATAAATAAAAATAGAGATTGCAGAAAGAAAATAACTAAATGAGAAAATAATGTTACGTATATTTTTTAAGTAATTCTCCGTTCTACTTTAAATTTTATGCCTTGGTTTCGTTCTTTTTTACCATTTCAAGGTTTTATAACATGAAATATAAACGAAGCGCAAAGAAATAAAAACTAAGGAACGAAACATAATTTTACACATTCACTTTCACTAAGCAACTTTTTCTGATTTTAAAAAAGTCGTCTGCGACAAATTGTCATAATCAAATGCTAGATTGTATTTTTTTTAAATTATTAATACTGAACCAAGGTGGCTGAACAAAAATAAATGAAATTTTTTTTCATATATCTATAGAATTATTGTTTATATTTCTACCAAATAAAATTAAAGAAGAAACACAGATTTTCAAATAACATTTTCTTAAAATTGAAGCTCTTAAAATTATTCTCAAAACCATAAACCAAATGACTAAGCGAGAAAAATGTCATTTGGTAAACATTTAATATAATTCACAAATCTGAAATATTTCTGGCTAGGTTCGCCAAATGACATCATTTTTGTCCAATTTTGACAGAATGATTTCATTTGCATTTCAGCAATTTCGAAATAAATAGTCAAAATTTAAAAGAAAGCAACTTTTTTTACGAATGAATTTTGAAAAGGTGCATTTGAATTTAATAAACTGACAACCTAAATTATCGTAAGATTTTCTACTTGAAATTCCGTACTCAATCAAATTAATATTATAGTCAAAATAGATTTTCGTTTCCAACAAAACATATCATAAGATCTCATGCAATTTATATACAACACACCGGGTTGCTATGCAAACTAGTATAAATAATTAATTAATATTTTTACTTAGCATGTTTACCAGATCAATAAATGTTTTGAAAACCTTGATCAGCAGTACACTTTCTAGCTGAAAAGTAGGTTGCTTATTATAGCCTGTCTATCTCTCTGACCGTTTGTCTGGCCGTCCTTTAACTCACATAAATATACTTGTATTCCCATGTAACCAATATATGTTATTGATGTTTACCATGATACTTTCGGAATTAAAAAGGAAAGATGTAATACTAATTAGTCCTTTACATGGCCACTCAAAATAATTTCTTTACAAATAATATCAAAAGACGAAACGAAATTTTTCACCTTGACTCAACATATAGTTTGAACATTAAAATTCCACAATTTTACTTAAAAGGCGATTAATGTAATGAAAATATGTTATAAGTTTCAAATATATATTTTATTTAAAAACTTCTTAGTATACTTTCAAACCTTTCAGATTCAACTTCAGAGAATATTTTGATAACATGCAATTTTATATAAAAATGGTGATGAAGTGTTATATGGGATCGTATTATTTGATCTGATAGGTTTTCTATATACATCTCTGTCAATGTTGAGGTTTTCCTTGTTTATGTTGATGACAAGTATGATGATCTATGATGATGTTATGTTAATGAAATGTTATCAAAATATTCTCTGAAGGTGAACCTGGAAGGTTTGAAAGTATACTAAGAATTTTTTAAATAAAATATATATTTGAAACTTATAACATATTTTCATTACATTAACCGCCTTTTAAATAAAATTGTGGAATTTTAATGTTCAAACTATAATTTCTTTACATTATGGTCTATCGATGGCAAATCTTTTTCAGCGTGCTTTGATTATGTTACACTATTAAAAACATATTGAAATTTATATACATCACTGATGTATAGTACAAGATTCTTACTATAGAATACGGTGTCCATGGCACTTATCGTTCATTTAACCGGAACACATAAAATAATTAACTTACAGTACTGCCTATGAGCAATAATTGTTGCAAGCGCGTTTTCAATTGTGTTATACGTTTTTAAATTTTACTAAATTTTATCCATTTCTTAATGTATGTATAAATTGTATACGTTTTTTACAGGGTTTCACAAAAGAATTCGTGTACATTTCTCCTTATTGTCGGAAATTCTCACGGGGAATTTTCAAATGTGTTATGTAATTCCTAACTGAACTACATTTGTGCATACTACGTTGTATATATGTATCAATCTATAGATTATATACAGGGCTGCACAAAACAATTCGGATATATTTCCGTCTATCGAAGGCAAATCGTTTTCAGCGTACTTTGATTATGTTACACTATTAAAAACATATTGAAATTTATATACATCACTGAGGTATGGTACAAGATTCTTACTATAGAATATGGTGTCCATAACACTTATCGTTCATTTAACAGGGACACATAAAATAATTAACTTACAGTACTGCATATGAGCAATAATTGCTGCAAGCGCGTTTTCAATTGTGTTATACGTTTTGAAATTTAACTAATTTTTTTCTATTTCTTAGTGTATGTATAAATTGTATACGTCCTTTACAGGGCTTCACAAAATAATTCGTGTACATTTTTCCTTATTGTCGGAAATTCTCACGGGGAATAATCAAATGTGTTATGTATTCCTAACTGAACTACATTTTTGCATACTATGTAGTATGTATATCAATCTATAGATTATATACATGGCTGCACAAAACACATCTGATATATTTCCGTATATAGAACGTAATTGTTTAATTTGGTTTTCAAATGTGTTATGGGGTTTCCAAATGTTTTACTTAGACATAGTTTACCTTATTAAACGATGAAGATTTGTTACATTATTCTGAATGTTTTGAAAAATATTTCATAATCTATACCTAATGCAGGATGTTTTATTCTTATTATTTTATTACTAAGAAATACAAAAACGCACAGAAATACTTATTATTGGCCCTTATTATTGGTTTTAAAATTATTTAGACAGAGCTTTCTGAAAGAAACATTTTCTACTTTCAAAACTTTCTCAAATTGACAGCAAAACTGCCGATTCTTACAGAAAAATTATTGCACCTCATCTGGCAAAGAAATTCTTTTTACACTCATGTCCAAAATTAAGGTCAGAAACATAAAATCTGTGAAAACTGATGAACTATTCAATGTGTTCCCACGAAATTTGGCACAGAGGTATATTACAATAGGAGAAAGAATATAGCAACATAACAATATGGAAAAGGTTGTAATTGTGAATTAATATACAGAGTATATCAAAAAGTGTTAAATCATGAATCAGAGATAAAGCATTTATCTCGGGAAAATCCTGTCTAATATGGAGTGTGATCACCGTGCACTGCTATACAAGCCTCACAAAGAGCTCTCATACTATTTACGAGGCTGTCAATAAATATTTGTGGCAATAACGCTCATTCTTTCAATAGCCTGACTTTTACCTCCTGGTGGGTCCTGAGAGGGTGGTTACGCGGTCTAATGTCTTTTCCTAGACCATCCCAAACATGTTCAATAGGACTGAAGTCCGGAGACCTCGAGGGCCAATTCATACGGCGAATTTCCTCTTCTTTAAGAAAATCATCAACAATGTGAATTCTGTGTGGCTTAGCATTATCATTCATAAACATGAAGGCCGGACCTACAGCACCCCGGAACAACCTCATATAGGCTTCAAGGACCTCATCCCTATAGCGATGTGCGTTCACAGTACCCGCATCGAAGACGTGCAGTGGTGTACGACTGCTCAACATTATGCCACCCCAAACAAGTATTCACTTGCCACCAAATCTGTCGATTTCTTTTACGTAAGAGGGATGATATGAGCTCCACGTTCTCTGGAGATGAAGATTCGACAAGAATCACTTTGCGTGGTAAATCTCGACTCATGACTGAAAAGAACACGCCCCATTCTTGTTGTGTCCAAGACTGATGGCTTCGGCTCCACAACAACCGGGCTCTCCTGTTGGATGCAGTGAAAAGGGGGCACACGACTGCACGTCGGATGAGGTCCTTGAAGTCTGTGTGAGGTTGTTCAGGGGTGCTGTAGGCCCGGATTTCATGTTTATGGACGATAATGCGAAGCCACACAGAACTCATATTATTGATGATTTTCTTGAAGAAGAGGATATTCACCGTATGAATTGGCCCTCGAGGTCTTCAGACCTCTATCCTATTGAATATGTTTCGGGTGTTCTAGGAAGAGCCACTGCACAGCGCAACCCCCTCCCAGGACTCGCCAGGACTCAAAAGTCGCGTTTTTGGAAGAATGGGCTTTATTGCCACAAACATTTATTGGCAGCCTCATAAAAAGTATGAGAGCTCGTTGTGAGGATTGTATAGCAATGCAGAGTTGTACACTGCATATTAGACAGACTTTTCCCGAGATAAATGTTTTATCGCTCATTCATGATTTAACATTTTTTCACATGCCCTGTATCTTAATTCAGAATTAAAATCTTTTCCATATTGTTATGTTGCTACACTCTTTTTCCCATTATAATATAACTATGTTTCAAATTTCGTGGCAACACAGTGAATAGTTCATCAGTTTTCACAGATTTTATGTTTCTGACCTTAATTTTGGACATGAGTGCATTTTAGGAAAACTGTTTTTTTAGCATAAATATTTTCTTATTTTACTAGGTAGATCTACTATAAAGAACATACAATCGCTCTGAAATAAAAATAATCTTATTGACGTACTGGGTGATATTTAGTTTGTTTAAATTATTTTGCCTGTGCGTATGCAAGATATGAAGGAAGTAACTACTTTTTTGATAAGAAATTATTTAATTTACAACAGCATATACATCAGTTATGATTTTCCTTACATTATTGCTTTGGAAAAGGCAATCATAATATATATATATGTATGTTGTGAAATGGGTAAGATGCACTATTACTTTTATTTTATTCATTCCTGAAATAGAACCCCATAAGAGATATAAGCAACAGAGCCAAAGTGGCCATTACTAATAATACCCTGTTTTCTGTAAATCTAAATTCATTTGAGAATTTTAAGTGCAGGCATGTGTTCGATGTTTCGGAACTCCTCAAACCCCATAATATCACGTCTAACTCAGGTCCCAAATAAAACCTCAAGTAGCGAGCAACACATGACCAGACTTATGTCCTTTATGCATAGCAGTGCACGGGCATTTAACGTATACTAAAGTTGAAGACAATAATCCAAAGTTTACTCTTGAACATCTGGCTAACATAAAGGTCCCATAAGTATATAAATCGCATTAAAGTAATCTCTTTAAATGTATGCTTCTCGTCACAAACTATAAGACTTAGTCAGTCTCTTACTATACGCCGTTGGGGTTTCATGGGTGGATATATATATATATATATATATAAAGTGAAATAATCTGACATGAAAACTTGCATTCGCATCTATTAAAACATCAGAATAATAGTACGTCGCAAACGGATCAAAAGCTTATTGAAATATAACAAATCTTATGAATTATTATTATTTTCGTAATTGTTTGTTTTACAGCTGGATATTTCCCACTATGTCGTTTATTCGCAGTGTAGCGTTTTTATTTCTTTTTTTCATTTTTCATTTTTATTTTTTCATTTTGAATTGTAACTGTGACTAACGTTTAAAGGTCTGTTTTCTTTAATGTGAAATATAGTCTTAGGTTTCATTAAAGAAAATTATGCTTGAACAATAGAAAATGCCATTAAAACAATACTCGGTTTGAAAAGAGTAATGAATTTCAGAGATACAAAAATTAGATTTTTAAAACAACCTTCTATGCATGGAACAAATTTGCATATGAAAAATAAATTTAAACATTCTCATAAGGAAATTCAAGAAAACCCATATTACTAACAACTTTTGGTGTTTCTTAATAGTGAACGTGATCTATAGTCATTTAAATTCTTTTTCGGCAAATGGGTCGTATGCCCAAAAAATATTAAATATCTATTAGACCATTATTTATGCATATTAGAGGTAAATTTCCAACTGGGCGAAAAATGTCCGGACCACGATTCGAACCCGGGACCTCCTTGCTGAAGCCGCCAGTGCTCTGCCATCTGAGCTATCCCGGACGATTCTGGTCGAACTTTTTCACACAGCTAACCTTGATGATTATAGCATCTGGTCTGAAACTTGGTTCCACTCAACAGAATAAATCTCAGGTAATGAACTCCAGAAATCGCTGGATACGAAATTACGCTATATTAATTTTAACACAATTATTCTAATTGGTAAACAAATCATATTATATGTAAATTTCCAACTGGGCGTAAAATGTCCGGACCAGGATTCGAACCCGGGACGAATCCTGGTCCGGATATTTTTCACCCAGTTGGAAATTTACATCTAATATGATTTGTTTACCAATTAGAATAATTGTGTTAAAATTAATCTAGTGTATTATTTATGCATTGTAATACCCAATGAAAGATTAACTTCTTACCTAAAATATAACATTAAAATTTCAAAACAGACCCTCTATGCGAAGTCCCAAAATTCTGAATGTTGCATGAAATTTATTCGCGTTAACAATAACTGAAAGTTACATCTTAGAATAATTAAAAATAAATATCCAAGTACGCAGCCTATTAAAATTCATTTATGTATACATTTTTTCATTTCTTTGTAAATGTTATCTAATGCTTCTAAGACACTACAACCTTTTTTATTCTAGTTTTTTATTTCCATTTATTTTTCAAGTATGTTCTTTTATATCTTATACATTAAAAATAACTTGGCTTATACATTTGGACATAAGGTATTGCTTTCACTGCTAATATGAAAAATGATATCCCAAATATTTTATGTAGCATTATATATTTACAGTTATATATAGATATTTTGTTACATAATTCCGATATGTATATAAATATATTTTATAATTAAAACAAAATATTTCATTTTTTTTCAAAAATTTAAATAGATTTCTTGTATATCACAATTACATATTTAATGATACTATATGTATACACTATGTACAGGATTTCTACAATGTATAAAAGAGACTATTATTTTGGCAGGTGTAAACTTAATTTTTAGGAAAGAAATCACACAGAAAATGATTATTTTTTCTACAACTACATAGAAAACATTATTATATTTTTTACTCATCGCCGCTTGTCTTATGTATTACCTGAGAATTGCCAGAATTAAGTAAAAAAAATAATAGTCAATGAAATTCTTTTTTTTTTATTTAAAACTTATCATAAATGCACAAAACAAACTTAAATATGACATTTATGACAAACACTTTGATGTACAGTTCAAAGTGAAGTTTTTTACACATTATAACACTTGTTTGCATCAATTTGTCTATGTTAACCCTTAAATGCCTGATTTTTCAAAAATCATTGTAATAATGTTTTTCGGTTTTCATTCTTTAAATAAATCATGGGAAAAATACTTTAAAAAATCATATTTTGTTTTCAGTATGGTTTACGGCTAAAAAACAGTTTGTTACTAATCGGCAATACTGGTCTTTAATTGAAAAAATAATTTTCCTTGAAAACATTTTATAATATTAAACACACAAGAATTTTAGGAACTATAATAAGAAATAATTTTTACTTGCTCACTGCAAAACAAAATAAGGTATTTCGCAAGCTTCCAAACAAAACAAAAAGAACATGTAGCAACAATTGAAAAAATAAATCTATCTTTATTGTTAAACAGCACAAGTGTTACCATCTACATGCTGAAAATCGATTTAATAATATTTTCAGAATATATTTTATTGGCAACATTAGGGATTATAGCTTCTATTTTATTCTAATAGTATTTTAGAAGCCTAAATTGGGTATGTTGCCGAAAAGCAACACCCGGCATTTAAGGGTTAATATATTATTAAATTGTGTCCATAGATTTAAACATTTTTGTTCAAGTAAATATAAAAAGAAAAAAATAAAACTTGTTTCTAAACACCATATAAATTATGGTTACCCATCACATTTTATAAAATAAGTATTACACTGATAGTTTTATAATTAAAAATATATTGATAATGGATGTGCAGAGTGGTTGTTGTTGCTTGACTTTACAAAATGTTTGGTAGTGTTGGTAGATGATACATTAATGATGACGGGCGGTGCCGTTTGGTTTCCTATAATATTTGGAACGGATGATAGATGTTAGATTAGTGAGGTGGATTTAATTTTTTGGCGTAATATGTATACATATATAATATACATAAGCTGTGATATTAACAAAAAATTCTTGTGATCTTTTACAGTTAATGCGGCTAGTTTAGGGAGGGTTGTTTTTAGTGCATTATGTTACATGTTATATTCTTCCAACGCCTTTGGAACACATAGTATTTATTGGTATAGTATGTCATAAACATGTTCCGCATACGTGATTCTTTCAATTTCTCTTTTAATTCCAATGTTATTGGCTTTTAATTTGCCTTTTTTTTCTAAATTTCAATTTTTTAAAATTTTGAATAAATGCATAAAAAACTGATTGGTTAAAATGCACTAATATGTACAAAGACAGTGTTTCTTTGTTAAATAAACTATTTCGTTTCAATTTGTTTTTTATATGTAGCCACCATTAAAGCTAATGCGTTTGATTAACATAAACAAAAATCAGATTTTCTGTCGTATATCCTAAGGAATAATGAACGGTTATGTTAGCATCCCTGTGAGTTATGTCTTGAAGGACTATAAATTACGTTACGCTAAAACACGCGCCAAAGCTTTCTACATTTTCGTTCAGACGCCAAAAACTTTGTAAATAGGCGATAATGTGTTACGCCTAGCCATGTGAACCAGCTAGCGAAAATGGTCGCTTGACCTCTCCTAGCTGCACTGGAAAGTCCCAAAAGGGGCCGCTTTTTTTTCTTCAATTTTTCCAGAGAACCCCTCCATCTATGTGTCTCCATCTATGCATATCTATATTTCCATGCAAACATGTGCTCCACTATGATATGCTGTTTTCGTCGATTTAAACAAAAATACTTGTTCCTGAGCTTATTACTGGAGTTTTTCACCATTAAATCACCAAACCCGGAACCAGCGACAAATGCTAAACAACGCCGTGACAATAAGGATTTTATAAACTAGAATGCAAGCTGCAAAATTAAAACTTAATTATGTATACTTTTTGAAATTATCACTATGATGATTTTTCTTATAACTTTCTATGTGTTAATTTATAAAAATATCTGTAAAATGTCAAACAAAAATAACAGTTATATAAACCGATAGTTCATTACACTCACAACATCAGTAATTTTAAGGCATCAAGTCTTATATAAATATAACCTTAATTTTGGAACAATTTTCGTAACTGATTGCTTATGTTCTTTAGATCACAAGCCAGGCAAATTCATATATTTCAGAAAACGCATTTATAGTTTTATATCCAAAGCTATAGTAGAAGTAATCATCTCAAATGTTTCAAATGTACCAAATTTATAAGTTTTACCTTCCTTAATTATAGTATTAAAAAATCTTTTTCTTTCTTAACCCCCTTTAAGCAACTATTACTTGTTAGTATATACCGACTTTTGTTATAATAGCAGAAACACATATTCAATAACTATACTGCACTTCAAATAATCCTAAGAAGAATGAAAAATTGTTTCTTGATGTCTAACTTGACAGTCTTTCACATAAAACAATTAATATTTTTGATTTAGGCCCAAAATTGGCTTTTAAACGTAGTGAAAAGTTTAAACAGATATAAAAGTCTTTGCTTTAAATAATGGGTTAAATATTAAGGGGTCTCGGGACTCTTAAAGCTTTAAAATTTTCGAAATTTTAATTTTTTTAGATGTTAAACTCCTATCTTTTTTGAATATTTTGATATAATTGCTTCCTTGAAATTCCTATTAGAACTGAAGTTATGGCTTTTACATTTATACACGTTCAATAGCTGAAGCGTCGTTTAGGCAACTTTGAAGCCATTTTTCCCCAAATAACGTTTTTGGGCATAACGCGCACGATATCTCAAAAACTTATGAATATTTTTTCATGAAATTTTCAAAACATATGTTTCATGTTAGTCTATATAAACTGAACCTAAAATTTCCTTTTTATTGTTCAAAAGGATATATTTTTTAGGTGATTATACTGTTGAAATTTTCAAAATTTAGCATTAGCTAAATACTACTTGGTATTAAAAATATAAAAAAGCTTTAAATACAAATTTATTTAGGTTCAGGGTGATTATTACAATCTGAAATATATGTAGGTACCAAAATTTGCATTCTAGTTGCAACACTTATTTTGTAATTGTGCGCGTAAGCTGTTATGTCACTTTTTTGATCGAAAAATGTCTAACAGTTTGGAGCCCCCCTGTAAATGCTAATTCTGCATCTTATAATTTTTTAAATACACGAAATGAAAGAACATACTTATATATTTTATTCCAATTAAAATTGTGTCATAAAATCAAATGCATTTTAAGATATTAAATGTTGAAAATGGCCTTTTTTTTCTTTTTTTCCAATTTTAAGATTCCTGAGACCCCTTAAACTTATTTTTCAGAAAACATCATGTAAGTACTTCTGAGTTATAGTAAAAAAATAATGCAATTATATTAAAAATGCAACAAAAATATAGTTCTTGATGAATAAAAATAGACTCTAGCTATATGTATATACATTTAAAAATGCAATTTATATAATAAATAAGAGATAATTACGATTATGTGATATACATAATTAATGAAAAGTATATACTGCATGCAAGACTGCCATGTTGAAATAATCGAGTCAGAATTCCGGGATAAGGATATACACTGCTCAAAACAATTAAAGGATATTTGAAGTTTTATATAAAATAAAGATATAAACGAATTTTTTTTTGCCGAAAATAGAAGAAGAGAATCACAAATGCAAATTTTTCTGGTTTTCAAACTGTGGAGTATGCAAATTTTGAGTTCGACGTCAAAAACGTCGCTTCAGCGGCAGCGAATGAAATTTGACTTTCAACTGGATAAAAGAGAATGAAGACAAGGATGATCGGCATTCAGTGATTGCTTTGTTTCGATGACTACGATGTCTCAGCGAAGTCATTTGACAGATTCAGAAGCTTTGAGAATTGTTGGTAGGTTAGAAGGGGGCCAAACTCAAGCCGAAGTAGCGCAAGCCATTGGAGTGTCACAAAATGTCATTTCCAGGATCTGGAACCGTTTTTTGGAGAGTGGATGTGCAGGCCGAAGACCAGGCAAGGTCGTAGACGGGCAACAACGCCCAATGAAGATCGGTATTTAGCGTTAACAGCTCGGAGACACCGAACCATGAACGCTACTCTTCTCCAACAACACCTTCGCTTGGCTACAGGCACCACGATTTCAACTCAGACTGTCCGAAACCGGCTCCATGCTGTAGGTCTGTATGCTCGCCAACCGATGGTATGTGTTAGATTAACATCAAGGCATCGTCGCGACCGCAGGCAGTGGGCAACCGAGCATGTCAACTGGAGGAGAAATGAATGGAGCAATATTCTGTTTTCTGACGAGTCCCGTTTTTCTGTACAACCGGATAATAGGCGTATTTTCATCTGGAGGGACCGTGGCAGTAGGAATAATCCTGCGTTCGTGCACGAAAGTGACAGATTTGGCGGTGGAGGAGTGTTGGTGTATGGTGGCATCTCCATTGACGGGCGCACTGACCTCTACATCATTCGAGATAGAGCTCTGACTGGTCGCCGATATAGGGATGAGATCCTCAGACCTATTGTAGTCCCTTACGCTGCAGCAATCGGAGATAACTTCATTTTAATGGACGATAACTGCAGGCCACATCGTGCAAACTTGGTGGAGGATTTCCTTTTCGAGGAAGGAATCGTTCGAATGGAATGGCCAGCGTGTTCTCCAGACAGGAATCGAATCGAGCACGTTTGGGACGCTCTAGGAAGACGAGTTTCTGGCCGCCAACAACCCCCACAAACTCTCCAAGAACTGGAAAGTGCTCTTCTGGAAGAGTGGGGCAGAATACCCCAACTCGTCATTAATAGCCTCATTGAGTCCATGCCTCAAAGGTGTTCAACGTTGCTGGCCGCCTGTGGAAACCATACCCCCTACTGAAAATGATTTTCTTTGAAGAAAACGCCTTTTCTTATTCTTTTATTTCTCATATGCACAAATTGTGTTTTTTTCCTTTAGTACACAAATGCGCAATAAAATGCATTTTTTTCTGCCAAACATGTGTAATTTATTCTCATATAACCTACTATGTCTGTCGACCATGTATCAATCAGCTAAACAGTTTACCAGATACAAAATCCACCTAAAACTGCAATATCCTTTAATTGTTTTGAGCAGTGTAGTAGAAAAACACCAATAGATTTTGCCTCAAGGAATGCGGCATTTTCCTTGCTTTGTTTGCATTTTTTGTCAAAAAAAACCTGGTCTATTAAACGTAAAATTACATCAAACTTCAGCCTTTTGCAGTTAGCAGGTCACAAATAAAAAATAAAAAAATAAAAAAATGAGACACAAAATTAAAAATATATCAAACGTCAAAGAAACCATGATTTCAGGGAAGCTTAATATTAAAAAGTAAAATTATAAGTCATTACGGAGCATTTTAAAATGCAAAATTTAAATTTAAAAAAGTTAATAGTAAAATAATAGATTTTGTTTTTCATAAAAAAAAATGCTGATATTCATTTATATATTCGTTTGCTTTCAAAGAACTTTCTTGAAACTTGACAAAAATAAATAAATAAATAAAAGGGTAAAAAAAGGAACGCGTGTAAAAATCCATCTAAAATTTTAACCATCAAGATTTTATTTGCCATCCAGTATCCGAGAATCAATAGAGATCTTCTTACGCAAACGCGATTGTGACGGTGCAATTGCATCGTAACGGTGACGCAAAGAAAAGATCACAAGCGGCGTGAAAAGGCATTATATTACAAAAAACCTAAGAGAAGTGCAAAATACAAATGAAAAATTCAACAACTCAGAACAAGTGCTCAAAATGTGCCCCATTAGCCGTGATGCATGCTTCACATCGGCGGCGCATGGAATCGCGAACACGTTCCAATCGGCCTTGAACCGTGGCCACCACGACCCCGGTCTTATACTCCCTAGATTTTTACCTTTGGGTATATCTTAAGTCTCTTGTGCACGATACATCCGTTACATCGGCCATGAAACTCATGGCATAGATCGCTGAAGCGGCGGCACGTGTTCGAGAGACTCACTCCTGACCAATCTGAGCGTGTTCGCGATTCCAAACGTCGCTGATGTGAAGGATGCAACACGGCTAATGGGGCCCATTTTGAGCACTTGTTCTGAGTTGTAGAATTTTTCATTTATATTTTGTACTTCGATTAAGCTTTTTTGTAAAATTAAGGTCTTAAATATCTATATATATTTTTTTTTCATTGATATAAAATAACACTCTAACACTTATAGATAATATGTGTATATAATCGCCTTTCTTAAGTTTGAAATTCATATTTTCTTTTTCAGAGAGAAAATATTTACTAATTACAAAACGTTAATTGAAGTAAAGCGAATTTTTAAAACATTATTTGTGCTGAATTTATCCGATCATTTTCTAATAATTAGAATTAATAACGGCAAAAATAAAAATCAGATAATTACTTTAAGTGAAAGTACATTAAAATTTAATCTCTGTGATTACATGTAATTGAGAAAAATATTAATATTTTAATTGAAAATTACTTTATGTAAATTATTCTGGTAATTTGATAACTGTAAATATTTTAAAGATTAAATAGAAAACTAAAAGTACCTAAATACTTCGTATTTCCGTTTTCCATCAGAAGTTATTAAAAATCTAATCTGAATTCCAATCCATTTTTGAAGAAAATTTAACAGATACTTTTGAAGTTCCATTCAAAAGTTTTCTATTTTGCGTTTTCCGAAGTCTTGTAGTGTGCTTTTGTTATAATGTATTAAATTTTAATATTTTATGCCACGGTGCTATTTTAAATTTAAAGCTGCTAAAAATGTATTATTAATTAGCTATTTTAAAATGTAAAATGACAGTAAAAGATGCTTCAGAGTCTGTTATAAATGTATAAATGTGAAAATTTTGAAGAAGGTTTAAACGCCTGAAACGCAAAACAATAAATTAAAAAGGATTGAAACCCCATGTTTTTGCAATAGCATTTAGTGTGCTGCCTCAAAGATTATTAATGCACTTAAAGATAAAATAAATTTTCATTCTTTGTTTTTAATACACAATTTCTTTTAAAATATGAGTATTTCTTTCATCTCCAAATTATTTCTAAACATAATGAATTTAAATTAAAACGCGAAGATTAAATACGTTTATGTGTGTATCTACATTTAATATTTTCTGCTGTGATAAAGTATCATTTGCTAGCATAAAACAGTCTATGTAATGTTTCACACTGATAAAGAAGGATTAAATTGCTAAAGATACTACTTTATTTTTAAAAAAAAAAAAATTATTTCTTTCAGTAATATAGGAATAAATAGATCGAATTTCATATATTATTGATTTATCCTATATATATATAATCATAATGAAACGATTTTGTGAGACGATTTTAGGGAACAAATTTACGAAACGACTAATTAAACGAATATTTTTCTTTTGAGTTTATGGGAGTATCCCCCTGGTAAAAAATAAGTTAACTCTTTCCGACGCAGTGGTCTCACGTCTGGACCACCCAATTGTAATACCAATCTTACAAACGGCACCAAGAATATTTTAATAAAATTTTGCTTTTACAACGAAAGTTTAAAGTAACGAGTTTTTAAGTTCTAAAAAAGTTAAGTCTTTCTGAATTGTTCTGTGCCGGAAAACGTTAACCAAACATAAATAAAAAAGGATTTTTATGTTTTGTTTAATAACTGGTTTCATATGTTTTAATAAAAATTTTCACATTATAGATATTTTACGCTGGTAGCGCTCCTGGGGGGAAATTGAATAAAAAAACTTTAAAATGATTTCTTTAATTCCTCAAATAGGTAACAATTCTCCAAGTTAAAATTAGGTAATACAGATTCAAAAAATGTTTCTTTTGCGTATATATCTTCCCCTGATCGGAAATACGACGAACTAAATTTAAATAAAATGTTACTTTTTTAAAGTAAATCTTCGTAATAAGCTTCTGCCGCGTCAATTTTGTTTTAACAAAACTATTTTACATGATAGGTTTTCCTTTAACGCTGTTAGCGCCCTAGTGGGAAATTAAATAAATAAATAAATAAAATTTTAAAACGTAATTTTCTATGTCTTTTCACGTGTCATCATGTTACAAGTTAAAATTAGATACGGTAATTGTAACTCAACATTCTTAACCGACTATACCGCCCTTCAACGAGTAATATATTAACCTAATTGAAATCAAAGTGTATTTTTTATAGTTTGCTGTTGTTTTTTATGTTTCACTGTATTACGTCACAACTAAAAAAAAAATATGTATTTCTCATTCAAAAGAATTTTATTTTGCATCTGTAGCAACCACTGCTGAAAATAGGCTATCTACATAAAATTAAATTGATACTTATGTTTTCCTGTATGAAGACATCTTCAGTGATGAACTCATTTTATAACGAAACGAATTTTCAAATTATAAACATGGAAATCAACAGAAAGTAGCTATTCATTACTGATAGTAAATTGTCAAATAAATGTTATTTAAACCACACACTCGCAAGGTATATGCATTTAATCTGTCTGCCGGTCTTTTTGTTGCCAGGTGTCCCGCATAAATTGGGGCTTCAAATGCTCTAGACACCAGTATTTTAAAGTAAGTTTCTTCGCCTTACCTAATGGCAGAATTATCTGCGATTAAAGAAGACGAAATAAACTGTAAGAAATCAGTAGTGTTCTGAGCATTTGGAACCCTAATTTACGCAGGACACCTGGCGACACTAAATTTCTTAAAGTGCTCCTTAAAAAAGTAATTTTAATGTGGTGATTTTGTGGATTACATTGTGCTTCCACCAATGGATGAATTGGGACGAAATCTTCAACGCGCAATACGGCTGACAGTCTATGGATTGACGCATGAAGAGTGCAGAGCTCCGTGGTGTTATTTACAGGGTTCGTACGGGCAGCGTTATTTTCTAGGTCCAATATCAGAATTTTTATATAGAAAAATAAATCTAGCTTAAAAGGACGAAATCTCGCCTTATTTCAGGAATAGATTTTCCATAAGAAAATACTGGAACCGTAGAATTTCTTAGTCTGGAAATTCAAGCACCCGTACGAACCCTGATTTATACATTTCAAAGGTTTTTTTTAACAATTTTATGCATCTTATGAATATTAGATTAAAAATAAGAAAATCTTTGTGATATGTAAATTAAGGTTCTGTACGTTAATTACAAAATATCAATCGTGTAGACGAACGGGGTGCTTCCCACAGGGAAATGCCCTCTGCGGAAAAGAATCTTTCATAATGTACTCACAGTTCATGAAAAACGGTGAAAAATTCACCTATATGTAGAAGTGATTTTTTTTCGATTCTGTATGTCATAGAAGAGCTAAGTTGTCGCAGATTTTAATTAATGTATTATTTTATAAAGTAATGCATTTGGGCGTTTTGGCCGCTAAAAGTGAGTATAACGCCCTCCCCCGTGCCAGTTACCCTCCCATTGAAAAAAAAAATGAAATAACTGAAATCCAAATATTATTTATTAGGTTTATAAAGCTTAATTGTATGCTTGTACAATTGTAATCCATAATTATAGTAATAAGGTCATACAAGGCTGTAGTAAGAAAAGAAAAACAACAATATTTCAAGCAGATTATCCAAGCACATTTTGGGAGGTGTTTATAGAAGCTAAAGCCATTTGGTAGAGCTCCCCGGCTGGCCTGATCCTTATTCAAGCACATTATCCCAAACAGGATGTCTACGTGTTTCGTAGTCCTTGTTAATAAAATAAACGATATTCGTTATTCATAAACAGAATTCAATATAAAGGGCTCTCTCACGTAGCACAAACTTTATAAAAGTGAAGTATAATATTAGTCCAGGCAATAGAGACCGTATAGAGGCTCTACCTAGCAAAGTTCATGGTAGTTCTGGAAAAAGGCCTACTATATGTTTTTTGGGTCGCTGAATCCAAATTTTTAACTTCCCACCAAAATTTCCCCCGTCACCCCCCCAAAAGTTTAGTAAAATCCCCCCCCCCAAAAAAAAAAAGGTTTTTATTAAAAAAAATCATTTTTTAATATTTTTTTTATTGTTTTAAGGAAAAAGTATCTAGAAATTCAAAAAGTAGACAAAATTTGCAACAAATTAGATATATGACATTATGACTTCGGGTGAAGGGGAAGGGGGGATCTGCCTCGGAACATGCGCGCGGTGCTGCGTGAACTAAGTTGCGCAGTTCCACTTAACCACTCACACGTTTACATTCGCCCTCCCATCTCCCCTCCGAACATTCTCTATAAGGTTTACTTTAAGTTTTTTGGGTCGCTGAATCCGAATTTTTAACTTTCCCCCAAAATTTTTCCCCCCAACAACACCCCCGAATAGTTGTTTTGAACTTAATTTTTTTATTGTTTTGGGGGAAAAGCATTACGAAATTGAGAAACTAGACAAAATTTGCATCAAACAGGATAGATGACATTATGACGTAGGATGAACGGGGAGGGAGAGTGCTGCCTCTGAGCATGCACTGCGGCGCTACGTGCACTAAGTTAGGAAATCCAGGCAATAGGAGATTTTACCTGAAAAAATTAATACTAGTTCTGGATTTCGATTCACATTATGTTTTTTGGGTCGCTGAATCCGAATTTTAACTTCCCACCAAAATTTCACCCGGCAACCCCCAAAAAATAGATTTTTTGAAAAAATTTTGTTTTTAAGAAAAGCGCGCGGGGAATATTCCGAGGCAGCCTCCTCTCTCCCCGTTTATCCTACGTCATAATGTCATGTATCCTATTTGTTGCAAATTTTGTCTAGTTTCTGAATTTCGTAATACTTTTTCCCTAAAATAATAAGAAATTTAAGTTAATAACAACTATTTTGGAGGGTTTTCGGGGGGGGGGGAATTTTGGGGATAAGTTAAAAATTTGGATTCAACGACCCAAAAAACTTAAAGTAAACCTTATAAGGAAAGTTCAGAGGGGAGATGGGAGGGCAAATGTAAACGTGTGAGTGGTTAAGTGGAATTGCGCAACTTAGTCCACGCAGCACCGCGCGCATGTTCCGAGGCAGATCCCTCCTTCCCCTTCATTCTAAGTCATAATGTCATATATCTAATTTGTTGCAAGTTTTGTCTACTTTCTGAATTTTTAGATACTTTTCCCCTAAAACAATAAAAAAATTGATTTTTTTAATAAAAACCTTTTTTTTGGGGGGGGGGGGCTATTTACCAAAATTTGGGTGGGTTGCCGTGGGAAATTTTGGTGGGAAGTTACAAATTCGGATTCAGCGACCCAAAAATCATAAAGTAATTCGATTTCCAGATCATTAATTTTGCTAGGTAAAATTCTCTACTGTCTGGACTATATATTTATTGCGAATGTTGTACGCATGCATACTTTAAAAAATATTTATTTTTAGAGAGAGCGAGGGCAAATTGTCAAAAGATTTTGCACGGAGATGAAAAATATAGTTGATGAAATTACGGATAGAAAGTATATTATTGAAAGTAGCGTAATTTCACTTAGCATTAAAATTAGTATACATTTTATTTCAATAAATGTTTAAAGTGTGGAAAATGAAATTATGGTAGGAAAATGCAGAAGAAAAACATTTTACAGTACACTTACTTAGTTAAAAAAGGTTGGGGTAAAACGCCCAAATTGGTCTTTTTACCTTTACTTTTGTAGGCATTTTACCCTTCTTCTAACATTTTGCAACAACAACATTATTAGTTAGCTTTCATTATAAAAAGCTACCTATTGCAGCCGTTCGGAGGAAAGCGATTTAAAAAAATTGTGGTATATTTTCATCGATCATGACCCCCAGACCCCGAAACCACCCTCCGTTCAAACGTCGATACATATATATATATATATATATGTGTGTATATATATATATATATATATATAACCATATATCCATGTATATATATATATATATATATATATATATATATAATCTTTGTCACACTGTAACTCTCGTATTAATGAACCGATTTGAATGAAACTTCCTGTATACATAGTATATACCAATGTCTCGACCGAGTTCGTTGGCCAGCATCATCCGCCATCTTGTTTAAAAAAGAGACCATTTAAATTTTTTTTAAATTTAAAATTTGAAATGAGGTACCTAAAATTTGAAAATTAAAAAATATTTTTTTCTTATTGTTTGACCTTGATACAAAGATTTCGAAGCAGTTTTTGTTTCGTTTATATCTTAAAAAATGGCTGAGTTATAGCATTTTGAATTTCTAGTGTGGCTGACATTTTGAAACGACCTGATATTTGTCACGCGATAACAGCAGTATTTATGAACCGATTTGGATATACCTGGGAGTATACATAGTACATACCAATGTCTCGACCGAGTTCGTTGTCCAGCTTCATCCGCCATCTTGTTTCAAAATGGCGACCATTTATTTATTTATTTATATTTTTTGAAATGTGGTACCAAAGATTTGAAAATAAAAAAAAATATTTCTTTCTTATATGTTTGACCTTGGTACAAAGATTCGGAAGCAGTTTTTGTTTCGTTTATATCTTAAAAAATGGCTGAGTTATAGCACTTTGAATTTCTAACGAGGCTGACATTTTGAAATGACCTGATTTTTGTCACGCGATAACAGGCGTATTTATGAACCGATTTGGATGTACCTTGGTGTATACATAGTACATACTAATGTCTCGACCGAGTTCGTTCGCCAGCTTCATCCGCCATCTTGTTTCAAAATGGCGGCCATTAAAAAAAATTTTAAAAATTTAAAATTTAAAATGAGGTACCAAGAAATTGGAAAATAAAAAAGATTTTTTGTATGTGTTTGACCTTAATGCAAAGATTCCGGAACAGTTTTTGTTTCGTCTATATCTAAAAAAATGGCTGAGTTATACCATTTTGAATTTCTATTGTCTCTGACATTTTGAAACGACCTGATTTTTCTCACGCAATAACACGCGTATTTATGAACCGATTTGAAAGTAACTTGGTGTGTACATAGTACATACCAATGTCTAGACTGAGTTCGTTGGCTAGCTTCATTCGTCATCTTGTTTCAAAAGGGCTGCCAGTTAAAAAAAAATAATTTAAAATTTAAAATGAGGTATCAAAAAATTAGAAAATGAAAAAGATTTTTTTTTTATGTGTTTGACCTTGATACAAAGATTCCGGAGCAGTTTTTGTTTCGTCTGTATCTCAAAAAATGGTTGAATTATAGCACTTTGAATTTCTAGTATGGCTGACATTTTGAAACGACCTGATATTTGTCACGCGATAACAAGTGTATTTATTAACCTATTTCGATGTTAGAAGGCATGTGGATAGTATATAGCAATGTCTTGCCCAAGTTCGCTGGCCAGCTTTATCAGCCATCTTGTTTCAATATGGCGGCCAGTAATATATATATATATATATTTAAAGTAAGGTGCAAAAAAAAATAGAATGTGATAAAGGTTTCTTTTTTGGATGACATTTTGAAATATCTGATTTTTTGCCTGCTACAACACTCGTATATATCAACCGATTCCGATGTGAGTGAGAGTGTGCACTGGAATTACTAAGGTCTTGATCAAGTTCACTGATTAGCCTCATCCACCATGTTGTCTTAAAATGGCAGGCACTTCAATATATCGCCGAATTTGGCAACCAAATATAAGTTACTTTAAATAAAAACAGCTTGGACAAAGCTGAGTAATTTCGCGAAATTCTCATTCATAATGATTTAATATTAATAAAAATTAGTATTGAATCTCCTATAATCGGTTTCAACTAAATTGAGCTTTGTGTGTTTGAATAATATAAGCTGGCTTTTTAAAAATAAGGAAAATGAAAGCTACCTCTTCCTCCCGGCACTGGCCGGAAGGACTTTTTTGCTATTAACCATTCAACATGATACCACTTTCATAGTCAAAACAAAATATTTCTATGCAATACATTTTTATTAAAAAAATTAAATATACAGGGTGTTTCAGCACAGCGTTTACAAAGTTTTAGGTAAGGTAGCGTACACCTAGACGATGGGAAATCACACAGAAATGTATGGTCGGAAATACTTTCCCGGCGCAGTATTGATGACACAATACGCAAGAAAGGAAGGACGCGAACAGGGTGATAAAACATGTTTATTATTCTTAGTACTTCAAAAATGCTTGCATATAGTTTCAACATGATGAGGGCCTCGCCCATTACAGAACTGACGTGCGTCTTCACCTGAATACAACGAATGGCCAATAGTGGATTGGGCGGGGTGGTCTGGTGCATAGGCACGCTACAGAACCGGACTTCACTTGCCTTGCCTACTTCTTTGCGAAGACACTGATATACGAAAACCCCGTTAACCACTTAACCGGTGACTGGTATAGGGAAACAATGCTTTCCCCCCGAGTTATCTCTTGGCAAACGGTGAAGTGGTTAACAGCGCCTAGGAACTTGTTGTACGCATCGTGGCAGCTTCTGGGGAAATCCGGTACACCTCGATATTCTATGCGCCGGAGATGTGAGGCCTGCATCACGGCCCGAGGTCGTTATTTCGTACACCTTCTTTGATGACGATCGTTGTCTTTTTTTGTTCTAATTTCTTAGTTTTTAGCTGTACTAAGATTAATAAACATGTTTTATCACCCTGTTCAGGTCCTTCCTTTCTTCTGTTTTGCACCTAGCTACCGCGTCGGAATGTGTTTCCGACAATGCATTGCTATGTGATTTCCCATGATCTAGGTGTACTGTATCTATCCTGAAACTTTGTAATCACTGTGCTGAAACAATCTGTATACTTACTTATGAATCCACAATAATAGGTTGAAATCACGTCCATTTTTTTCCAACTGCTTGAAAATAAACATAGGTAAGTTTCCAATAATAAATAACTGGTGGTCGCGTGAAAGGACTGCGCAGCATAAAGTATATCCTTCTACGAATTCCTATACTAAACAACGAGGCCATTTCTTGATTCATTTTAAAATTAATAAGGGTGGACCCATTACCAGCCCTGGGCATTTTACCCTCTACATTCGCCCAAAAGTGTACAATTGTATTCGTACAAAATAGAAGTACAGTATGTCCTTAAAGTCGTGGTTCACATTTGACCGGTCACGGTAAATTAACGAAACAAGATGGAAATGTGAAATCTTCACCAAATAAAAGAAAAATCTCTCCAAGTTTCATACCTGTTCAGTGCAGTTCGATGTGGCAGTTATTTGTTACAATACACACATCTAAACGATATTCAAGTACTTTCTACACACAGCTAAAGACGTTTGTGTAACAGAGTGAATAACGTCAATGATTCTCTTTTTCTAATAGATAATAGAGGCCACATCAAACTGCACTGCATAGGTACAAAACTTGGAGAGTTTTTCTTTTATTAAGTGAATATTTCACAGTTCCATCTTGTTTCGTTGATTTCCTGTGACGGGTCAAAAATGCAACATGACTTTACGTACACAATTGTATAAATGTTCTTTCAATAAAGACGATTTAACTGGGTTCATCCAAGTTTTTTAACCAAAAATTAGTTGCAGGAAGGTCCCGAGTGGTCCACCTGTCTCCTAATCAATAAAATATGCTCTTAATCCTTAATAAATATTAACCCAAATTAAAGCAAACATTGGTTTTCAAAAATTAAATTTTGTTGAAACTTTGAACGGAAAGAACTGTTTTCTGATTATTATGTTTTTAGCATTTTAGACTTAAATAATTGCTCTGTATGTTGGTAAATTATCAGAAGCAAGTCTATTTTGTAAATAATGATGCATCATCAAAAAATACTTTCCGAAATACTTTAATGCCTAAATAAATGTAGCTAATAGTAAAATTTATATCATCAAATGGTTTTGCACTGAAAACAAACCCAAGAAATGATAGGAAACAAAGAAAAGTTGCCAAAAATGTTTAATCAAATAGTCTGTAACAAGCAGAAACGTCTAAGAAACTTCCTCGGCGTGTTGATTTTATAAAATTAGGTCAAACTTCTTTCGCAATAGAAAACCAGACTTTTCCAGGAAATTATTTTTGATAAATCAGCTTCTAATTTTATTCCAATGGAGGTTGTTGGAATACGAAGCTTTACAAATATATGTGCTAAGAAAGAGATAACTAAAGAAGTGAGATATAGAAATAGATAAAAATATATTCTAAATTGTCAAATAATTTTCATTAGGACAATTATTAAACTATTTTTTAAAAATATGCTTCTAACTTTTAATTAGAAACAAAGCCAAGACTTCGAAATTATTCACTATTATCTCAAACTTTGAAGTACATTCTTAATTAGAGATAATTACAATCAATTTTAATTAATTAAAATCCACATTTAAGAAATATTAATTTCTAAAACAAAACACATCCTCATTACGTATAAATTTGTTTTATTCTTTTATGTTTTTAGAAAATATCCGCTTTGTGTTTATATTTTATAAGAGTATAAGTTTTTTACATTAATTAGTATTAGTTTTTTTTTAAAGTTTGAAAAATTGAGATTTTTATAAATTGATAATCATACCAGTACAGGGATAAAACGGTGCACTATTTAGAAAAATTATAATTCTTATTTATGACATTATTAGATAAATAAATTTGGTATTAGATAAATTTTTAAATTACGCTTTCAAAATAGGTATGCGTTTAATGTACTATCATACAAATTTTCTTCTTTTACTATTTCACATTAAAAATATTTGTATATTTTAAACAATAATATGTTTATCTCTAGTGTCAAAAAAATATATTCAGTGTTAGGAAGAAATCCATCTTTAGAATATAAGAAGCCCCCATATTTAATTTGGAGTTCCACAAAAACAGGATTTCTTGAATTGTAAACTAGCGATTTTTTATGAGAAAATTTCCAAATATTTGCTGAAATAATCTATTCATTCTAAAAAAGAAACTTTTTGGAAGATATATGAAACTTCCCCGTTTTTAAAAATATTTGTAATGTTCATCTTATATAGTTAAATTTTAATGAAGTTGCAATCATAAGCAAGTAATTTATCTATAAAAGTAATAAATGCGTAAGAAAGGCCTGTTTGTGAACTCGTATTTCTAAATAAATTTATTCACCAACTATAAAATAATGTTTTTTTTTACATGAAATTCAACGCAATCATAATTAAAGTTACTTTTGCAGTAACGAGAGCTTTTATTTAATATTTTACTTTGAATATGAGATCTATGCAAATTTTATAAAGCCGTTTCGTATTTATTTTTGTAAGGTATACTTACTTTTTAATCGATAAAAAAATAAACTCCACATATTCTATTTAAATATGTTTAATTAAGGGACAAGGGCCTTCAAATTCATTTTTTTTTATTTTTTTTTTAAATTGCACCTTAAATACTACAGTGGTGGTCAGAATCATCAGAACAATTGAAAATTGCACAGAAAAAAATATTTCTGAACTAAATAAAGTGAAATTTATACGTAAAATGTTTTTTTTTATGCTAGAAATCATTGTAGAATGCAAAACATTGGAAAATGCAAAATATTATTGATTTGCCATAATTAACAAACTATGTCATTTTAATAATTGGACAAAATTATAAGGACAATGAATGTTTTTGCCTTAATGTGAATGTTTGTGCCAGTTCCTTAAGACCGTTCTTGGAAGTTTTTTTCGATGGAGGACATGAGCTCTTGCTTGTTTTCATAATGTACGCCATTTTTGTATACTTCGTGTGCCAGAATACCCTACATATTTCCATTGGATTCAGATCAGGGCTTCTGGCCGGTCAATCAAGTAGTTTCACGAAATTAGCATCAAAGCACGATTTTGAAGTTTAGGAAACATGTACTGAGGCATTGTCCTGCTGGAAAAAATAGTCTCCACTCGTTATTAACGGTGCTTCCGGTAAAAGATTATCGACCAATACATCAACATAACTCTTAAAATTCATTCTACCCTGCACAGAAACTATTGGAGTAGTTCCACCAGTTTCGACACCTCCCCAGACCATTAATGGGCCACTTCCAAATGCACGCTTTGAGAGAATTTCTTTTTCTCTACCGAGATAATACCAGAAGTAGCGAAAACCATTTGGTCCATCCAAATTAAAGTTTTTCTTGTCGGAAAAGACAACATAATCCCTTTTTTCCCATAGTAATGCATTTTTTGGCAAACTCCATCCTCAGTCTCTTATGAACTTTTGTAAGAGGCGGTCGTGACATATGTCTACCATTGCGAACATTTTTTTCTTTTTGCAAAACACGTCAAACAGTTCGAGCACTGCATTCTAAGTTCAATTCATGTTTTATTTCTGTTGACATTTGTTTTTTGGAGCAAGCTCGCCTTATTATCATTCTTTTCTCCCGTACAGAAACAGAAGATGGGCTACTTGCATGTCTTTGCCGTCCATATTTACAGGGATTTTTAAGATAATTGTAAATAACTGTTCTTGATCTATTAAGCTTTGTCGCAGTTTGGCGTACAGAAAGCCCTGAACTTTTAAATGCATCCATTCTCCCTTTCTCGAATTCCGAAAGCTTTTTACCTAGCAGCATGACTGAAAAACAGAATATGACGATTCTTAATGCTTACTACGCATTTATATCGTCCAGGACTTCCGTGTGCAGAGCACACGGAAGTAACACACAAATACAGTTGTTCTTATAATTTTGTCCATGTCAGTTGGTTGTATAAATCTATAATACATTTTATGAATCTGAATTTTCCACATATTTCCATAAAAACTTATAAAAATATTATTCACTTTACATTGGTTTCCAGCCATGAAATTTGCATACGTTTCCGGCCAAATGTAGCCAAGATTTGTGGATTCTTGACTTGTCCTTATAATTTTGACCACCACTGTATTCAAATGTACAATATGAATTATGGCATATATTTATCACACAAAAATTAAAAAAATATTTTTCGAGAAAAATACGGAATTTTCCTGAATATTTTAAGCGTTATCAAGAGCTTTTAAATTGTCCCAACATCATTTCATATCAATTAAAAACCCCAATATGTGTTATGCCAGTTTGGTTTATATATTCAAATAAAATTATCGAATTTTATATATTTAAATATGTTTGTCAGAAAAAAATTATTTTCTAAATTTTATGAAATTTTCAGCATTTTTGCATCATATTTCTGCACTTAACTGCCTTTAACTTTTCCAATTATATTTAGATTAAAAAAACTATACACAATTTTATCTGTATTTGTAAAGCAAACTGGAATAAAAAATATTGGGGATTTTAATTGATATGAAGTTAGGTTGGGACATTTTGAAAGTTCTTGATAACATTTAAAATATTAAGGAAAAATCCTTAGGTCCCTTATCCCCTTAAAAAACGAGTTTATTAAGTACAAATCATTTTATGACTCAAACAATATTTGATCTCTGTTTTTAAGTTAGAAATCTTCTAATACGAGTTGACATACTTATTTTACTTCATGGTTTTATCCAAAACATAATTTTGATTTTATTTAACGTTTTTTGTTTTCATATAGTTTTAATTATTTTAGGATTACTTTATTTAAATTTGTATTTTAAGACTATGTAGATCACCTTACACAGAACTTCATTTTAGTTGTTTTTCAAACCTATATGACACAGCATAAAAAATGTCTGTGAGAGAATGCTGACGTCAAATCGATGAGGGCAACACTTGAGCAATAAATTTAGCATTTTTATAAATTTATTAAATTCTAAACATTGCAAAATTTGAACTTTAGAACAGCGAATACAAAAATAAATGTACAATCGTGGAAAAAAAAAGAAAACACTTCTACTAACTGTGCAACAAGTTACCATAGAAAAACGTTACTGGTACCAAATGATTGGAAATAAACTCTACTTTTAGATAAAGTAAATAAAATCTGCTTAGGTGGGCATCTACATATCAAAACCAGCCAAATCTTCATTTTTTTCCGATGACAACACCGCATTTGGACAAAATATTTTAAATCTTCTGTTCAAAATAAACCGAATTTCATATCACTGGATGACACGTTTTTGAATAAAAAACATTCAAATTTTAGAGCGTCTACTGTTAAATTAAATTTTCATATATTTATTAATATCTCCTGAAATTATAACATGAATGTGCTACTTTTTTGTGTGGTTATAATATTATAAAAACACAAAGATAAATACATTGAATATGTAATTTTTATAATTTTATAATATGAATTATGAATTATGAAATTAATATTCGAAAAAATTATGAATCTCATCCTACAATTTTTTTGATAAATTTATATTTATTATGTCCTGCTTTATGCGCATGCAAATTTTCATTTTTTTATTCCAAGTAGTTTCCAAATTATATTTTAAAAAACGTCAAGATGCTGGTTTAATGTGTGTTTATGATGTGTTGAAAAACATAATTTGTTTAAAATATTTTATTCATTTTATTGAGTCGTTTGGGCTGGGATTACAGTGCCTCTCTTAAGATCAACTTAGAGCGTATGTCTCCTGATGTAAACAAAGAGTAAACCGTATTTAAATGCTTACTCTTACCTGAAAGCTAGATCAAGATGAAGCGTAAGTGAATTGTTTACAATATTACAGAGGATGTCTGTTAGATAAAATACTCCCACGAAAGTATTTGATAGTTATATTCAAGGCTGGAATAGGACGGTTGGAGTTTATTCCAACAGTGCGAAAATTGTCGAGACCAGCAATCGAACCTGGATACGTGGCGTGCCGTGCAAATGCTTTACCTGTTAAGCTATCCGGACGATACCTGGCTAACATAATTCACTCTTATTTGTTGGACATGGCTGCAAGCTGCTTAACAGGTAAAGCATAGGCACGGCATGCCAAGTATCCAGGTTCGATTCCTGGTCTGGACATTTTTCGCCTCTATTGGAATCAACTCCACCTATTCTCCTTCAGCCCTGAATGGTTTAATCCAGTTAGAAAGAATATTTGTAAACTTTATTTGATAGTTATTTCAAAATTGAACCCATTAATAACGAGGTTAAAATTATTAATTTTTTTTCTCCTGTAACTTACATATTTAGATCTATTCAAGTACACAGGCTAATAAAAAAAATTAGAAGTTATTTTTATGATTTTTTGATAGGCAAATTTTCTTTTCAACCGCCATTAATGAATTAATAGCAAAACTACAAATGAAATAACAGAATAAGTTTAATCATAGAATTATTAAAGCTACTTCAAAGAAGAATAACGTGTGTAAAGTTATTCTTCTGTCTTTTTAACATAGATTTAGTTTTAGTTCTTTAAATAAACCGAATATAAACCATGCGATAATATTTGAAAAAATCTAAAAGATCTAAAAGACGTAATTCTCCCTCTCCTTAAAAGAGCGATGTCGATTTTTTTATATATGCCATTAGCAATCAACTTGGGTTTAATTTTCAGCTTAAAAGGCAATTTGTTTGGATTCCTTCAAACATTGTTTCCTTATACTTAGTTATGACTGTAAAAGGGAAAATGATGAATCATACAAATTTTATTCTAAATTTTCTATTCGCCGATTTTCTTCACATTCTAAGAATAAATCTAGAAAAAAGCGAGTTAAATAAATTCGATTTCTTAGAAAAAGCTTTATAAAAACACCTTTAAAATTCTGATCACATTCACATATTCGAAAACTATTTTAATTATAGGTTTTTTAAAGATTGGTTAATTCAATACATTTAAACATTATAAAATTAATGTTTAAGTGGAATTTACGTAGATAACAATAGTCGAAACAAATTAAGTGAGTAAAATGGTCATATGGGCAAGAAATAGATGAATAGAAGTGATATAGTCATTCCATAGCATTTTAACAATCGAGTACCGAACATCAATTTGGATACAGCCCCTAAAATATGCTCATTTTAAAATAAATACTTTCCCTGAAACTAATCATGGAAATTTTATTAACATTCATATTTTGACTAATTGAAGAGTGCATATTTTCAGTCAAAATTGAATTTTGCCATTGAAAAAAACCACGTTTGGCTTTGTTTGATATAGGCCCCCATACCAATTTCATACATATCATTTAAAAGTAGATTTTATTTCTAATCGTTTGGTACAATTAACTTTCTTGTATTATGATTTGTTGTAGAAGTTAGTAGGGGCGTTTACTTTTTTTTTATGACTGTACTTTCAAATACAATTTGAAACATATGTCATAATTTACTTCATTTTACTTTCCATTTATTATGTATACAGTATAAAGAAAGTTATGATAAAATTCCGATTATGAAAATATAAATTTTCTGTCGCCGACAATGATGATTGCATTGTCTGTATAATGTTGAAATGCAAATCCAGAGAAAAATATGTCATTTTTATGAGGTAGTTTTGTCAGTCAGAATTAAAACACGATGCAAGGTTTAACGTGTCAATTGAATGACAAATCGTTTTATAGCACACAGGTTTAAAGAGTGGGTAAAGTATTATTTTTGCGAAATTTAACAATCATCTAAATATTGATTGAAAATCTCACTGAAATTTGTAAATCATTATCACCGTTATCGACAAAATATAAATAAATTAAAACATTTATTCTATTCCAAATGCGTTTTTATTGCTTAATATTAAATTTTACGTGAACATTTTAAATCATATAAATAATCATAAAAAAAAAAATGAAAACTATTTAATTATCGTTCAAAAATATCTAATTTTCTATGAAAAGAAATGCACACTTGTTTGTACAGCACGACTAAAAAGAAATAGCATGATCGAACAAAAAGTACATTAAAGTACAATTCTGAAACTTCAAAATTATATATTTATTTATCAACATAGTTACCGTTAAGGCTAAGAAATTTATCACAACCTGTAACAAGTTTTTTTAGTCCCTCACTGAAAATTTCTTCCGACTTTTCTCGAATCCAGGACTTCAGAGCTGCCTCCACTTCATCGTCCGAGGTGTAATGATTACCCTTGAGATCCCTTTTGAGTAGAGGAAAAAAATAAAAATTGCAAGTCGCTATATCGATGAATTTAGGAGGGTGTGGAATCGGTTGAAATATCAAGATTCGCGGAGACTCCGCAGTTGCGGATTTTACGGTATCCCAATTGTTCGAAAATGATGACGACACGTTGCTTAGCTATTAGGTAGCTTTCTTTACAAAAAAGCTACCTATTGCAGCCGTTCGGAGGAAAGCGATTTCAAAAAATTTTGGTATATTTTCATCGATCAGACCCCGGAGGAAAGCGATTTCAAAAAATTTTGGTATATTTTCATCGATCAGACCCCCAGACCCCGAAACCACCCTCCGTTAAAAATTGATATATATATATATATATATATATCTGACCTATGTCACACTGTAACTCCCGTAATTATGAACCGATTTCGATGTAATTCGGTGTGTACATAGTACATACAAATGTCTCGACCGAGTTCGTTGGCCAGCTTCATCCGCCGTTTTGTTTCAAAATGGCGGCCATTTAAAATTTTTAAAAAAATTTAAAACTTGAAATGTGGTACCAAAAAATTAAAAATGGAAAAATATTTTTTTCTTACGTATTTGACCTTTATACAAAGATTCCGGAGCAGTTTTTGTTTCGTCTATATCTTAAAAAATGGCTGAGTTATAGCATTTTGAATTTCTAGCGTGGCTGACATTTTGAAACGTCCTGAATTTTGTCACGCGATAAAAGGCGTATTTATGAACCGATTTGGATGTAATTTGGTGTGTACATAGTACATACCAATCTCTCGGCCGAGTTCTTTGGCCAGCTTCATCCGCCATTTTGTTTCAAAATGGCGGCCATTTAAAAATTTTTAAAAAATTTAAAATTTGAAATGTGGTACCAAAAAATTGAAAATGGAAAAATATTTTTTTCTTATGTATTTGACCTTTATACAAAGATTTCGGAGCAGTTTTTGTTTCGTCTATATCTTAAAAAATGGCTGAGTTATAGCATTTTGAATTTCTAGTGTGGCTGACATTTTGAAACCTCCTGAATTTTGTCACGCGATAAAAGGCGTATTTATGAACCGATTTGGATGTAACTTCGTTTATACATAGTACATACTAATGTCTCGACCGGGTTCGTTGGCTAGCTTCACCCGCCATCTTGTTTAAAAATGGCGGCCATTTAAATTTTTAAGAAAAATTTAAATTTGAAATGTGGTACCAAAAATTGAAAATTGAAAAAATATTTTCTTCTTATGTGTTTGACCTTGATAAAAAGATTCGGGAGCAGTTTTTGTTTCGTCTATATCTTAAGAAATGGCTGAGTTATAGCATTTTGAATTTCTAGCGTGGCTGACATTTTGAAACGTCCTGATTTTTCTCACGTAATAACAGGCGTATTTATGAACCGACTTGGATGTACCTTGGTGTGTACATAGTACATACAAATATCTCGACCGAGTTCGTTGGCCAGCTTCATCCGCCAAATTGTTTCAAAATGGCGGCCATTTAAAAAAATTAAAAAATTAAAAAATTTAAATGAGATACCAAAAAATTGGAAAATGAAAAAGAATTTTTTTGTATGTGTTTGACCTTAATACAAAGATTCCGGAAAAGTTTTTCTTTCGTCTATATCTAAAAAAAATGGCTGAGTAATAGCACTTTGAATTTCTCTTGTGGTTGACATTTTAAAACGACCTGATTTTTGTCACGCGATAACAGGCGTATTTATGAACCTATTTGGATGTAACTTGGTCTGTACATAGTACATACCAATGTCTCGACAGAGTTCGTTGGCCAGATTCATTCGCCATCTTGTTTCAAAAGGGTTGCCATTTTAAAAAAATTAAATTTAAAATTCAAAATGAGGTATTAAAAAATTGGAAAATGAAAAAGATTTTTTTTTATGTGTTTGGCCTTGATACAAAGATTCCGGAGCAGTTTTTGTTTCTGAAAATTTGTTCTTTTGTAGATATCTTAAAAAATGGTTGATTTATAGCACTTTGAATTTCTAGCATGGTTAACATTTTGAAACGATCTTGTATTTCTCACGCGATAACACACGTATTCGCCTATTTCTATGTAAGAAGGCATGTGGATAGTATACATCAACACCTCGATCAAGTTCGCTGGCCAGATTCATCAGCCATCTTGTTTCAAATGGCGGACATTAAATTAAAATATATATATATATTTAAAGCGAGGTGCAAAAAAATTAGAAATTGAAAAAGGTTTCTTTCTTAAGTATTTGATCTTGATATAAGGATTCAGGAGCATTTTTTGTTTGTCTTTACCTTAAAAAATGGCTCAGATATAGCAGTTTCAATTTCTATTGTGGGTGACATTTTGAAAAATCTGATTTTTTGAATGCGACAGCACTCCTATATATTAACCGATTCCGATGTGAGTGAGCATGTGCACAGCAATTACTAAGGTCTCGACCAAGGTCACTGCTTAGCCTCATCCACCATGTTGTCTTAAAATGACAGGCACTTTAAGAAATTGCCGAATTTGGCAGCCAAGTATAAGTTACTTTAAAGAAAAGCAGCTTGGATAAAGCTGACTAATTTCGCGAAATTCTCATTCATTATATTAATAAAAATTAGTATTGAATCTCCTATATTCGGTTTCCACTAAATTGAGCTTCGTGTGTTTGCATGATATAAGTTGGCTTTTTTAAAATAAGGATTATGAAAGCTACCTCTTCCTCCCGGCACTGGCCGGAAGGACTTTCCAATATGGTTTGCGTACGCTTTTGAGTGATATTCGCCGGTCATTTTACATCAAATCGTCGACGAGTTTGCGATGTTGATCGTCTGGGTCGTCATCGGACGTCCGTTGCGTTTTTCATCAACAACAATGGATTTTCTAGGCTCGCAATCACAAAATTTTCCTGCCGATCGATTTACATTAGACTTATTAACAGCATCATCACAATAAACAGCTTTTAAGCGATGATGAATCTCAGCATGAGTCACTTTTTCAGCAGTCAAATTCGATAACAGCATGATGTTTAACTTGCGTTGACATAGCACTAGAACACGTTTCCATTCTTCCACTTCTCAAAACACACTGGATGAATTCAACGACTTTAAATCTGTACATGCGTTTAGAGGGAGAATGTTACATCCACATGCCACCGGGCGCGCTTCTGAAGATAATTTTGTTCGCGATCTACGCTCTACAAGCATGCATGTGTACAAAATTTTTCTATCAGCCTACTCTGGTATTTATTAAATTATCGTAACAATTTATCAAAATATTTCTATTTAATTTTTCAAAAAGAATATATATTGCAACAGAAATCTGTTCGCCTTTTCTGAATAAATGTGAAAATAAAAATAAAAATTTCTCGCTAAATAATAATTAAAAAACTTGTTACAAAAGTGGTACTTTGATGCTAAGTATGCGTTATATTGCTGTTAATTATGCTGATTTTGTATTAAACGAATCTTTATTTAACTCAAACATGTGTTTTCATGATTAAAATAATATTTTTGTGAATAATATATTATAGTATTTTGCTATTAATCTATACAAAGTTTAAAATGTAAAATTACTTTAAATCAAGATAGTCATAATTCTTAAATTTATCATATTAATACAATAAATTTAAGGATATGAAATTATTTATTTCAAAAGCTGAAAAGCACATGAGAAATAAAAGTTTACTATATTTAACCAGTGCGCATTTTAGTATCCATATGTCATTAACCCTTTATAACTCAGTGTTGTATGTCTACAGTATACCCAAAAGTCAATGTTACTTGCACAGTGGTCTCTAAAAGACGATTTTTTTATAGCTGCTATCTTCCAACACAGCAGTTAATATAAATTGCTCATTAAATTCTCAATAAATAGACGGCGATATGAGTTAATTTTTCATGCCAAAGTTTTATATATTATTTGAGTAGTTATGAATTGTTGTTACTAAAATGAACTTCGTAAATATTGTAAAATTAAAATAGTTGAAGATTATACAAATGTAGATATTTTTTTCAATGGTAAGTTCGCATACTTTACAATTTTGTATTAGGAAATTGACAGTATTTATGAGAAATATGGAATTTTCTGCTTACTGCAAATGCGAAAAAAGTACCTTTGAATTAATATTTTTTTATTTTTATGCTTTAAATTTTTCTATTATTTCTTACATTCTTATAATTATGTTTTCTAACACCTGGATAAATATTTTTATAATCGGAATTGTTGAGTCACAAAGGGCTAAAAACAAATATTATTTTTTACACATTTTGCTTTAATATCTTTCAACTTTCAATTATATATTACACAGAGGGTTTTTTTTTTAGCTGTTTTATATTTTCGTTTTTACCACTTTCTAACATATTTGAAAAGTGTTTATTAATTCGGTACTCTTTCTGACTGTCTGCAGACTTTCTGTGCTGTAACTCGTATAAATATAGTCTAGATTGCCATCAAATTTATATAAATAGTTGGGAATTACAATGGCATATTCGGTATTGAAAATGAAGTGTGTATCACTTACGGTTTATTTACAGGGACTCTCAAAACAATTTGGTTATAATAGGACTTCCCTCAGAGGGATTAGTCTGAGCGATATTTCTGAGAACATAGATTTAACCCTCTCATGCATAAATTATTTTTCCTTATTTTTCGTTATTCACAAAAAATCTTTTTTTTTTGTGATAAATGTGAACCCATAAAATAATTTTATTATTGTGATGCATGCTAGCTATTATCTATCCACAAATCAGATCTCTATAAATGAATGCTGAAAATATTTTTGCTTTATAGGACAATACTTATCTGTCATCATATGAGGCCCGTATGAATGAGAGGGTTGATAATAACATGTGGAAGCAAAGAAAATGAGATGTTATCTTTAGTTGTCCATATACTGCGATAAATTGAAAAGATGAAAATAAGCGAATCGTAGAACTACAAAATCTTATATATAAATTCGTGTACACTGTCTAAAAAATGGGAAAGCAAACCATGCAAGACAGACATGCATGGGTATAAAATTGGAAGTACGCAATATATTAAAAGTCAAACAAAAAATAAAACACTAAGTTATATTATATCGGAATTTTAACTGTTTGAAATGATTTCAAGAGCATAATCAGACGCTTCGCACCAATATGAGTAACTCTAAATGACAAAAAATATTATGTTTGAAGAGAATGGACTATACTTTATATGGTGTGTGCTCCTTCGGAATAGTTAATATTGTACAATATCTGTTTGCCACGGATGCAATGAGGTTGTCGATAAGAGTTAAGGAATCCTTTCTTGAAAATCTTATATAGTATCAAAGTACCGAACACATCAACAATGGCATGTAATGCGTCGTTAGACAGCGTTTTAGATATGCTCGATCAGATTTAAATAATGAGAGCACGCTGGCCACTACATACGCTGCATTGTTTTGTTTTCAAACATATTCTTTAGAAGTTGAGCTATTTTTGGCATATATTAAATAAAAGAAATAGGTAATGATTGCAACATAAACTATGACACAAGATCTGAATATATCGTCTGCATAACCTTTGAGTTGACAAAGTGTCATTTGAAGTAATTTACAAACCATACATATTTTTTCAGCAAATCATGCAAGCTAAAATACGCCAATATGAACCCGATTATGAAATTTCACCAGCATAAGTCAATATATAAAAAATCTGCTAACGACAATTGAGAATATGACCTTGTGATAAATTTTTTAGAAAAGTGAATCAGAAAAAAAAATCATATCAAATTTAAAGCGGCACTTCCTTCTGTTAGTGTCCTTGGCGAGAGAGAGAAAAGCCTAGAGAAGGAACACTTTCACAGGTACTTTCGGGCAACCTACTCACTGTTTCATGCATGCCTTTATTCAATATTTACACAATTTATTTATTGGTAGGTGGCTATCTATCCATTTTGTTGCAGTAAAATTGCATGATTTTCGAAGGAAATGCAGTATTATTAAGTATTTAAAGTTTCTATACCTAGTAATTCCAAATTAATGGTATTTGAGAACGCTTTCCGCTCATTTGATCTTTTAAATTTTAAATTTTATAGAAACCATTCATAGAGACAATTTTATGTTTTAAAACTAACTCGAAGCAAAATTTCAAGTTTTTGGGATTAGCAGTAACGAAGAAATAGAAATTTTCGAAATGTTTTTTTGTTCCTGCACTGTTTTATATATCGACATTTTTTGGAAATTGTTCTATTGCGAGAATTTACGTCATAAAAAATACAGCCATGTCAATTTTCATGTTTATATTCCTAACAATTCCATATACTTTGTTACTTAGATCATCTTTAGATCTTTGTCCGCTTTTTTTAGTGTTTCGATTTTTTAGAATTCGTTTTATAACGAGCATTTACATCTTATAAATAACTGCCATGCTGACGTTCTAGATTCTAACTCCAACAGTATCACAGAAATTGGAATATTCCAAATAAATCATAATTAAGAAACTTTCTATAATTTTTTTTAAGTTTATTTGTCAAATTGAATTTTCGAACCTTTTAGAGAGCGTTGATAACGAGTATTTATATCTTAAAAGCAACCACCACACCGAATTTAAAGTTTCTAGACCAATCAATATAACAGAAATCGCAATTTTAGAACTCTTTTGATGCTGTCCCGATGGAAGTTGTTGCACCGACATAAAATATAGTCTTTTTTCGGATCAGAGATCGCCCCCAACATTTTTTTAATCGGCTAGGTACTTTCAGAGATAACGCCTCAGAAACGCTCATGTGCACATACTCACTTAGAGTTAAGTGAATGTGACATTTACGATCAACCATTATTGGCATTTAATCTTATAGTTTGGCGATAGATTTTTAGTCGACGGAATAACAAAGTAATACGAAATACTCTACTACAATTTTTTTAACTTCTAAGCATCGTTCGTTTTTATACCGTCGTATTGGGGAAAAGGGTACTTTTATATGCAATTTGTTTGAAAAATGCTCCTCGATTAATTTTGAAATATTAATTCTTTTTTTTTTTTAGTTTTTAGCGCCACTTGTTTAATTTTGGCAACTTAAGTACTCCATTTCTGTAGAAAGTAAGAGAAAAAGAGTTGGAAAATAGTAATTATATCTTTTTGTTGCCTTTTTCCCATAACAGAGGCACATGAGCTCTATGGCCTCATATCCGACAGTGTCATATGAGCTGTGTACTCAGAAACTAGTCTTCTTGCACCTCTATTGTATTGGACTGCCAGCCGAATCATTGCCTGTAGCCGATTTTGTTTTACCAAGCGGGAGAGTCTCCGACGTCCTTTTTCTTGATAACACGTGGACGTCCAACGCCATGGCGTCTGCTGATGATTTCACCGATATTCATCCACTTTTCATACGTGCTAACAAAGCTATGTCGCGAACAACCCATGAGTCGAGCAGTTTTGGAGATACTCGTTCTGAGCCATCGGGCCATTGAATTCTGCCCCCTATCAATGTCGCTTAGATTAGCTGCTGTTCTCATCACATGCAGAAGTAAGCGCAAAAATGATTCTTCATACTCTATCAAATAGAAAATCATAGTCAAATACCATCTCCACCTGATTAGGTGCCCTCCACGCCATCCAGGCGACTTTTTTGCAAAATATGGGGATGGTCATAATGTTTTGGCTCTTCGGTATACAGTCAGTACCGGATATATGGTCCGCCGCTTATAAGGTCACCCCGTTTATAAGGCCACTTTTCATAAGTCCGTACTGACTGAATAGGTATTATGTGTTAAAATACACCGCCTATATGTTCAGGCTCTAATGGCTATTATCGGATATATGGTCGCATTGTGTTTGATTTTTTACTGAGAAATTTCCTATCCTTCTACGCTTTTTGCTTTTTCTAAGCAATTTCCTGCAGGTTTTTTTTCTTTTCTTTTTTTCTTTTTCTTTTTTTTTTTTTTAAATCAAGAATAGGTTCTGACATTGTGATGATTTTAATTTCGATGAATGTAGGCAGTTCTTTTTTGTTTTGCCGGATAAAAGTGTTACTTTTAAGAATGAAAAATGTGTGGTGGGAAGAAAAACAAAGAAAGATAGATTAACTGTTTTATTAGCAGCGAATATGGATGGCTCAGAGAAATTGATTCAATTAGTTATTGATGATTTTCTCAAGCCATTTTTTTTGAAAAATTGCAAGTCTTTGCCTGAATCTTACAACGCGGATCGAAAAGTCTGGGTGACAACAAACATTTCGGAAAAATAAATTCACCGATTGGAGAAAACTTGGACTAACAAAAACTAAAAGTGTCTATAATTGCATACAACTGTACTGCCCATTTGCATTACTCCTGATTTAAATTCAATTGAACTTTTCTCCTTGCCTCCAAACTTCACTACTGTTGCATAATCCTTAGATCATGGGAAAATTCAAAATTTTAAGATAATTGATCATTTTTCTCCAATCTTTAATGTAATTGATAAAAAAAAGTTCAGATTGCATAGACAAGAGTTAGAATATGGTATCAAAGAAGACCATTAGATATTTTTTAGACGAGCTTGTCTTCCAGAATGTGAGGAATTATCTTTCGAAAACGATGATTGTTGTGTTTCGGAGATAGGAGGTGAAAGAATATCATTGTAAAGTTATTTTGGACATTGAGATTCCAAATATAATCCAGGAATCATTTTTTTTAGGCTTGATCGTATAGTGTACATTTAACATTTTGTTGCGGCCACAAAAGACCACATTGACATAACAGTCATTAATTAAAGAAAATCTGAATTTACTTATCATACATTTGTAAATTAAGAATAAAAAATAAAAGGTAAAAACATTACCTGCATTGACCCGAAAGAACAGAAGAATGATGGGGACATTTGCAGAAAGAAAAAAATAAACAAATGAAAAATCTTCCTTGAAAATCTTTTATTTATGAAGCAATTATTTTTGTAGAACATAACGCAATTATCATAAAATACATCTCTTATTCTTTTAGATGTACTTTCTTTTATAATGGACACATAAACAAAATTCTTACTAATGAAATTAAAATAACTTTTCCCTTGGGGAGTATGGAGGCACAGGCTTTTAGATGAATTTTTAGCATCACAATTTTACGACTCGAAATGACAGCATAATTTGAATACGAACTTAGGCAGCCGATTACACAATGTTAAAGAAATATTCTTGCTCTTTTAATATCTCTTACTGTAGATATGAGATCCGTTTACTATTTCTTTTTGTAGAAGGGGAAGAGGGCCATCCATTCTCTGCGTTCGTTGACAGAACACTTACGCAGGTGCGCGCGAACATAATTCCTTCGCAGAACGGCAAAAGGGGCAGCCATTCTGCATTGAAGTTTCAACTCAACTGCTCGTGCTGAATGCGCGCGAGCTCTCCGAACAGAGTAAAGGTGGGGTTGCTATAATCCTTGAAACACGCCAACCTTGGCGGGACGAACATACAAACGCCTTGCGTTGGCATAAAATGCAATTCTAAAGTATATAAAAAAACTGCTTTAAAAAAAAGTGAAATTTGCTAGATTTCACTGAGATGAGATGCCAAAAAGTAGTAAAGAGTTAAGAATTTTTAAATTACGAATTAAACAGATTTAAATGTTATTGGTTAAGGGGTGGAGCTACAAAAGGATATGACTTCACAAATAGAAAGATATGGAATTTTCCAGATCATTCTTTTACCGGAAGTAAAGATTTCAAAACGATGTTTATGATTTTAAAATGAATGAAATGCTATGCCAGAAAGAAAAACTTACAGGGGAGAGTTGAAAAAAAAGGGAATTAAAATAATTTTGCAATGCGGGTATTAAAATTAAATGAATACAAGATTAAATAAAAATATTTTCTAAATGAAATTAAATAAATATATGGCAGTGGTTCTAAGTAACCACAACATATTACTCCGGCCTCCCCAAAAGAAAATATTGGTAAGATGGAGAAATTTAATAATTTTGACATTGAGCCAATATTTTCTAAACAATATACATATACAACATGCATATAACTTCAAATAATGAGAAACAAAATAAAATTAATAGTCGGTTACATTCTTCTGACTAAAGGTACACAAAGTCTTTCAAAATAAAGTTGCTAAAAGTTCATTCACTGATATGTGAAATAGCAAATACAACACTCTAAAGTAAAATCAGTGTATATTAAAAGTATGGGGGAAAAAGAAAAATTGTAATAATGTACACATAAACAATTAATATTACATGATACAAATTGACATGCATATTAATGATGACTGTGCATCATTCAATTTAGTACAATATTAGCAATAAAACATTTCTGTTTTGAAAAAAAAAATAGCAATAATTTAAAGTAGCATCTTTAAATCACAATTCTATTTCAAGTCACAGTCTATGAACTACATTTCAATTTTTTTTAATCCATTTTTCAATAAATTACTCATCTGAGAATTTTCCATAACAAAAATCAAAATGTAAGTAAATAGTCAAGAGAGAATATTTACACTCTCATTAAAAATACATATATAAATATAGTACTTTTTAATTAATCAACTTTTCTTAGCTGAATCACTAATATCGTGTTATTCTACAACCACAATAATAATACTTTCAAAGAATGCAAAGAGAGGATTTTTAAGCTCTCATAAATGTAGTACCACATAACTTTAATAACATTTGTCTTACAAAAAATTATCACACAAAATATTTATACTAAATATTCTGAAATGCTTATCGAATTATGTTTAATTCAAACATCTGTAAGAACAAATATGTGATTATTTTTTTCATGTAAAATACATAAGTATTGTTTTTGTAAAGCCTTAAAATAATCTTTGGAAAGTATAAACATGTTAAAACATTTTTTGTGTAAAATACATAAGTATTCTTTTTGTAAAGACTTAAAATAATCTTTGGAGAGTACCTTTGGATCCAAAGTACAAAATTTTCATGTACACAAATATTTTTTAAATTTGTGAATTTTCAAATACTTAAAAAAAAAATGTATTTTCAACAACTTTACATAATACACCAATAATAACAGTAGGAGTATTAGCATGTACAACTTTCACTATTATTTTTATTTTTAGATGTTAGAAAGAGGTTAGTTGTTAGAACATGCATGAATTATAATTAAGAACAAAGTAACATTTTGAGTTACTCTAAAAGTCACAATAGGGAAAGGATGACATATGTACTCATATTATATTTTATATCAATAACAATTTACTTTTTTAAAATAATTCTATTTCTTTTTGTAGAAGGGGAAGAGGGCCATCCATTCTCTGCGTTCGTTGACAGAGCACTTACGCAGGTGCGCGCGAACATAATTTCTTCGCAGAACGGCAAAAGGGGCAGCCATTCTGCATTGAAGTTTCAACTCAACTGCTCGTGCTGAATGCGCGCGAGCTCTCCGAACAGAGTAAAGGTGGGGTTGCTATAATCCTTGAAACACGCCAACCTTGGCGGGACGAACATACAAACGCCCTGCGTTGGCATAAAATGCAATTCTAAAGTATATAAAAAACTGCTTTAAAAAAAAGTGAAACTTGCTAGATTTCACTGAGATGAGATGCCAAAAAGTAGTAAAGAGTTAAGAATTTTTAAATTACGAATTAAACAGATTTAAATATTATTGGTTAAGGGGTGGAGCTACAAAAGGATATGACTTCACAAATAGAAAGATATGGAATTTTCCAGATCATTCTTTTACCGGAAGTAAAGATTTCAAAACGATGTTTATGATTTTAAAATGAATGAAATGCTATGCCAGAAAGAAAAACTTACAGGGGAGAGTTGAAAAAAAAAAGGGAATTAAAATAATTTTGGAATGCGGGTATTAAAATTAAATGAATACAAGATTAAATAAAAATATTTTCTAAATGAAATTAAATAAATATATGGCAGTGGTTCTAAGTAACCACAACAATGATGATGATGATTATCTGAATCTATTTGAACAATACAAGACGAATTGAGTTATGCAGGTTTTGACAATGAGATATATATTAAAGCTAAATATTCCATACCAGAAACCGTTTCAGAAGTTTTAAATATAGACACTGATAGAAAGGATGATGATGACAGTGAATCTCAAGCAGAACCAACAAGTGAAGCAGAAGCAGTGTTGCCAGATTGGGGACTTTTTTATCCCCCGATTGTTATTATCAACGCTTTTTTTACATAGAAATATTCGACCCATTTAAAAATAGATTAAAAATTCTGAAAAGTAAGGCGTATTATACTATTTTTTAAAAAAATGGCGACAGACAAATAATCTGAATTTAAAAAATCCCCAAACTGGCAACACTGAGCAGAAGCCCTCAAAGCATAAGAACATTTTAAAACTGCTAGTGAATTAGAAAAAGTTTTTAAAACTATGTTTTAAAAACTATAGTTTTAAAAACTATGATAAAGACTATACAAAATAATAATATAGCATAAAAAATATTTTAAATAAAGAATTAAGTTTTATTACCATACTAGCTGACCATCCCGGCGTTGCCAGAGGCGCTAAAATAACCTTAAACAAAACTAAAATTTGTATGATTTTATATCTTCGGCAAATCTTTCAAATACGCCTAGTAACGGGGCCCCACCACCTTCCCAGAAAACGGTATTAAAACGAACTTAGTTTCCGTGGCCCCGATGGCTTCGGCAGCGTATAGTGTTTTTCTAAAAAACTTCTTTCTGCACGAAACTGTGATCTGAGCCCTCGATGTCTAAAGCAGCCTATACCGGGAGTGTTCCGCAGGTGCTGGGAACAACCGAAAACAAATATGAATGAGCCAAAACTAATCAAACCATAGAGCCGGGATACAAATTCGCTCTCTGTCTATGGAAGGTGGAACGAAAATCTGCAAAACAATCGTGCAACAAGCAAAGTTGAATTAACCAATTTTCATTAAAATTTAGTTCATAGAAACCGGGAAAAGAATGTACCGCTAAGGATCGATAACTGAAGTAACACAAGTCTAAAATAAACTTTTATCTAGCAGAAAGCAGCTGAATCGTAATCTAAGCTAAATTAATGAATTTTACTGTACACCAGTGGCTTTGTCCTGGAACTAAAATTAGTTGATTCTAGTTTTTGGCATTGATTCCGAATATGCTTTCCGTTTATCTCTAGGTGGTCCAGGTTTTGAGAAATTTGCATATTTAAATTTATGCAAATTTAAGCTTTTTTGTGCTATTTTATGCAAATTTTAGATACAATATATGTCACATCTAATTACGTTTTGTAGATAATGACTACGTGACTATTTGCTTCCGATAAATATCATGATTTGCATATTCTTAACATTTATTTACCAGTTATTAAGACTAATTTGCATATTTTTCAATGGTGTAATTTTTACATCACTACCAACTTTAAAATAGTTGAAACAGAATTGACGTAATGTTTTTCTAGGCTAGATTTTAATGCTGATTTCAAATCTGTAGTCTGTTTTCTTATGTCATGTCTAGTTTTTGAGTAAGATGAATTTCTACTTTTGCACGGCATTAACACAGGTTTGATATAAGATGCTTTTTAGGGTGTTGAACAGGGTCAGATTCATATCAGAGACATAAACAAAAATTTATATAATCGAAAAAAAAAATAAGCAGTAGAAGCTATCCTAACTAGTTGAAGTTTATCATACAAAGTATCATAAAAAGCTATTTCTGGCTTTTTTGACCAAAAACTAAAATTTCACTTTTTTCAAAAACTAGACGTGATCGAAGAAAACAGATACAAGATTTTAAATCAGCTCAAAAAAGTGTTTTAGAAACTTATTAGCGTACTCGTGCGGCAGAAATATTTGAACGTCAAGAAACATTATTAGAAAAACATGAAAAATATGCAAATTAGGTACAATATTTCAGTCACATGTCAGTAAAATCTCAGAAACAACGTTTTTGTGAAATAAATTAGGTAGTAATCCTAACATAAAACAAAACACCCTGTCTGATATTGCTTTATACCTTAAATTTGCGAATAATTGTATAAAATTTACTAAATTTGCATAAATGGAAATATGCAAACATCTCTCAAACTTGACGAGCTGGAGTGGATCTAAAACTAGATTCGGAATGAGCACAAAAAAAAAACGCATAAAATAAACTAATTTCTGTTTTAGGACATAGGAAAAGTTCAAATTTGTTGACCAGTGTTTTTGTTGAAATCGGGCCCAGAGAATCCGAGTAAAGAATGCGCCCCCAAGCTGTGCAATATGCGTTCCCCGCTCTACAAATATAACGAGTTATCTTTAACATTAACGCGATATTTATTTTACGGAACCACCCTCCCCTCTAAAGTTAATCACTTACTTTTAACAGTAATGCGATTTATAATTTATGGCTGTTGGGAGTAAACGTAAGTTGATGCCAGAAAAGAAGATCAGTATTCGAAAAAGGTGGTAGCTGGGGTAGAAGGAAATTTTTAATAGTTTTTAAAGTAATCGGAGGACCCGAGAACTACGCTAAAGAAAATTTCTAGAGAATCGGAATATTTTTAAAGAAGCTGCAACAAGGGCCCCAAGAAGGTGATTAATATTCAAAATTGGTGGTAGCGGAAGTATGAGGACTTTTTTTGTCGTTCATGTAGTAGCAGGAGAAACTAAGAGGTTGTTAAAAAAAAAGAAGCTAGTGAATAAGGAAATTTTTAAGAGAGCTATAATAGGGTACCCAAAAAGGGCCAACTGGTAGTTCAGAGCAGGACATGAAGATGAAAACATGTTAAAAGGTCCTAGTACTTAGCACTTTAGATCTTCAATTAATCGAAATTAAGCACAGGGTACGAATTAATTATTAGAATAAAATTCTAAGGAAATGCGCAAAAAATTCGAGGAAATGCTTTAAAAAAGGGCGCTAGAACTACAATAAAAATATGAGGATGTGTGGCCTGGGTAGAAGAGTCCAAGCTCAATTTTAAAGTAATGCATTGAGATGGTGACACAATTAAGGTGTCAAAATGCATGGCACACAGAAAGTTCAAGGAGCCCCAACAGGGCGATAAGGACTTAACTGGAATGTAAAAACGTGGTAATAACTAAATGGAAAAAGGAACCCAAAAGCGAATATCGGATTAAAAGGAGTGAAGTTGTTAAAAATTTAGTGTATAGAAACTTCAAAGGGTTCCAGGTCCCAAGGGGCCAGGGTCTTATCTGGAATGTACAAATGGGGGGGGGGATGACTAAATGGAGAAAGCGCTCCCAAAACGAAGAAAATCGATTAAAAGTCGTAGGGGGGGGGGGGGCACTTATTAACAACTTAGGGCAAAAACTTTAAATGGCTTAGGGGGCACTGCCCTTAAAATATAACCAATCTGAGCTTCAGGTGGATCAGGCTTGGACTATCCTCACCTAAATTGTCAGAATTCCACGTGTGATAGGTTTCATTAGCCATCGCAGACATACAAAAATGCACACAGAGCGAAACTTTCTTTTATTGGCATAAATTATATTATTCACCGATTTGAATATTTAAGTATAAAGGAATACTTGTTAATACCTTTCATTTATAAATTATATTTTCATATCTTCTTTGTGCATTATTAGGTAGATTTCGTAAGAAATACTACCTATTGCAGTCGTTACCATGGTGCGACTTTTGAAAAATTCCTTCATAACTTTTCATTACATGACCCCAGGAACCCAAAACCACCCCCACCTAAAAAGTTATATATATATATATATATATATATATATATATATATATATATATATATATATATATATACAGGGTGATTCAGCTCGTCGGTGACAAACTTTAAGGATCGATAGAGCACACCTAGACGAACATTTTTGAATAGGGAATGTAGGGTCCCTGACGCGATGGTAAGGCGCTAGGCGCTTTCGAAAATTTGGGTGCCGAAATTCGAAACGTCATAAAAACTAGGGAAATGGTTAGATTTTCTTGCTTGTTGCGTCGAAATGATTCTGTTTGTTTAGACTTTCTTCAGTACCAATTTGATAAGCGTATCTCTTAAAACATGGATAGGGGGCGCTGCAGACTTTGGAGAGCTAGACAACAACTTTAAGCCCGTTATTTTGATAATTTAACACATGCTCGCCAAAGTTTATACTCTAACTTAAAGTTTGAACCCAAAAGTAGAGCCCTGCAAAAAGCGTAAGAGCCGGAATAAAATGTCAAAGTACAGGGTGGTCGAAACTCGAAGGCTCCTAGGAGATAAACAAACAGATTTCTTGACTTATGGCATGCATTTTCATGATTCTGTTTGCTGGGGCTCTCTGAAACTCAGTTGAACGGTACAAAAAGAAACATCGATAGGGGGCGCTTTGGGCAAAAAACATAATTCGTTGACATTTCGGACGCTAACTGGAAACGGGGCGCTACGATCAGTTAGAAACAAAACAAGAGAGTAATTTACTTATCATAAGAAGCTATTAAAACTGCAGTTTGTTTGTTTTTTTTAACAAACATAGCTGGTTTCAATCATGCACAATGCGCGCAATAAAATTTACATAAGGTGCTTTTTGCTGATTTATGCAAAAGATATCGTACCATATCGATATGCAAAAGATACGTAATGCGTAGACGATAACGCGAGATGACGTAGTTGTATGCGCAGACACGTCTTTTGAACGTGCGGTACCTACTTAAGCTTCGGGTTACTTGTCTGCAGATCGGTAGTAGGATGGAACGGTACACAAACTCTGAATTGGCTGACATGCATTTGGCGTATGGCGCTGCTGGTTGTAATGGACGAGCCGCTCAGCGGTTGTACGCCGAGCGTTACCCCAACAGGCAAATCCCCTGCCATGCCTTCTTCGCTCGAGTACACCAGAGGTTGTCCACAACGGGATCTTTCGACGGAGGCAGGCCTGAACGGGAGCGATCAGTGAGCACCCCCGACAACGAAGAGGCTGTGCTTAACCTGGTTGAGGACAACCCAGGTCTTAGCACGAGAGATATCGCCAGACATGTTGGCATTTCGCAAGCAACTGCGTGGCGCATCTTACGTTCCCGGAATCTGCACCCCTACCACATCCAGCGGGTGCAGTTGCTCAGAGAGCAGGATTTTGGCCCTCGAGTGGAATTCTCAAGATGGTACTTGGCGATGAGATCCAGGGATCCCCGTTTTGTAAACAGCATTTTGTTTACGGACGAGTCCACCTTCAGCCGGGAGGGAATGTGGAACGCCCACAACAGTCATGTGTGGTGTTTTTAAAATCCACATGAAACCAGAAGCCGAGCAGCCCAGGAGCGTTTCTCAGTAAATGTGTGGGCCGGCATTCTGGGGGATTGCCTCATTGGCCCTTATTTGTTACATGAACGGCTGACAGGTGGAAATTACCTGATTTTCCTGGATCAAGTGCTGCCGCAGCTTCTGGATGAGGCGCACGTACCCGAAGGTTCGCGTCGCCAGATGTGGTTCCAGCACGATGGAGCTCCGGCCCATTACACGAACGACGTGCGTCTCCATCTAAACGCAAGGTATGGCCAGCGGTGGATCGGGCGTGGGGGTCCAGTTCACTGGCCTGCCCGATCACCAGACCTCACCTGCTTGGATTTCTTCCTTTGGGGTTACCTGAAGGCCGACGTATACCATACACCTGTCAGCAGTGCTGAAGAACTTGTGGCGCGCATTGTGGCAGCTGCAGGGCAGATCAGAGATACTCCTGGCATTGTTGGAAACACACACTCCTCAATGCGACGGAGGTGCGAAGCCTGCATCATGGCCCAAGGTCGAAATTTCGAGCATCTTCTGTAGTGTTTTTTTTGTAAATAAATTTCCAGTATCATTGATGTTTTTGGTCTAAATTTATTCAGAAGTGTTGAGCAGAGGTAGAAAATGTGTTTTCATTATTACTAACTGATCGTAGCGCCCCGTTTCCAGTTAGCGTCCGAAATGTCAACGAATTATGTTTTTTGCCCAAAGCGCCCCCTATCGATGTTTCTTTTTGTACCGTTCAACTGAGTTTCAGAGAGCCCCAGCAAACAGAATCATGAAAATGCATGCCATAAGTCAAGAAATCTGTTTGTTTATCTCCTAGGAGCCTTCGAGTTTCGACCACCCTGTACTTTGACATTTTATTCCGGCTCTTACGCTTTTTGCAGGGCTCTACTTTTGGGTTCAAACTTTAAGTTAGAGTATAAACTTTGGCGAGCATGTGTTAAATTATCAAAATAACGGGCTTAAAGTTGTTGTCTAGCTCTCCAAAGTCTGCAGCGCCCCCTATCCATGTTTTAAGAGATACGCTTATCAAATTGGTACTGAAGAAAGTCTAAACAAACAGAATCATTTCGACGCAACAAGCAAGAAAATCTAACCATTTCCCTAGTTTTTATGACGTTTCGAATTTCGGCACCCAAATTTTCGAAAGCGCCTAGCGCCTTACCATCGCGTCAGGGACCCTACATTCCCTATTCAAAAATGTTCGTCTAGGTGTGCTCTATCGATCCTTAAAGTTTGTCACCGACGAGCTGAATCACCCTGTATATGTATGTATGTACTAAATTTTGTCCGCACGATAAAAGTCGCAATTATGCACGGAACGTCTTCCAACTCGCCAACAACTTTAAGATAGCTAATTTCTCGGCGGGGATTGAAAATGAGCAAAATCGGTCCAAGGGAATGGGAATGGGGAAGATTTAAAATTTTGAAAACCGTCTTAACATGATTCTGATAAAACCAGCTTTTACACAACAATGGCAGGAAAAAATAAATATTTTTTCATTATAGCTGTTGCCAACAATAAAAAAAAAGCAATAAAATTCTCACCACAACAATTGCTTTTCTAATGCAGTGTTTTCACGTGAAAAATTAAATTAGATAAGCAGTTTGACGAATTCAAAACAAATTGAATATTACGTCATAAGTTTTCTAGAGCATGATTTCTGCATGAAAATTCAAAATGAAATAAATAGTTTGACGAATTGAAAACAAATTGAATATTACGTCATAAGTTTTCTACAGCAAGAGTTCTGCATGAAAATTCAAAATGAAATAAATAGTTTGACGAATTAAAAAACAACAACAAAATATTGCGTCATATTGAAAATATAATGGACCACAGCAGGTGAATATGTAACGTCATTGAGTTTGAAGAAACGTATTAAAACATGATAAAAACCCGAGTATGGAAATATTAACATATTTTAACACTTCGAGGTTCTCTGAATTTGATTTAGCCATTTTTAAACCTATTCCATATACATGCGTGTGTGTATATTAGAATTTTCACAAAATGTTTAGCTACCTAGAGCTCATTCTTAGCGAAGGAACTGGGTTTATCTTTAATCTTGATTTAAGTTTTGTTGGTGAATTTAGTACTTAACTTCGAAATCTACCTCCGCCTGTAGGCCCGAGCCGGCAGGGATTTTTTTAATTATGTAACTAACATATTCTTTAAATTTTATTGTCTCGAATAGAATTCTTGCTTACACCGCATATAAGGTCAACCCGCTTATAAGGTCATAATTTTCAGGAACGCATGGATGACCATATAACCGATACTGACTGTATATATATATTTCATCGGGAGCGACACTAAATTCTGAAAAAACAGACTTCTAGTTTTCTAGTTGTTGTTTTTTTTTTTATCTTTGTGCAGTTTCGGCCTCAAAAAGTGAGATTTTATTGCAAAAAGATATAAACAGCTATGAACACCAACATACTGAACGTTTATGCTTATTTTTACAAGTAAATATGGCACACATATACTTGTAAATATGCGCACCGAGGTACCTAATTGGTGCCAAAATGGCGTTACTTTGCCTGACATGGTAACCATATATAATGTTATTTAAATTGTTTTGTTCAAGAATTATATCATTTATTGATTATCATTTCATTTAAAAGATAATAGAAAATATTTTGTTAATCACTGTATTTTGTTTTTATACTGAAATAAAAAAAAAATAACGTACTATTATAGCACGCTATATACAACTGGTATTTGGAAACGATGTTTTCGCCAAATTAGCATTAAAAAATCACACCAAACAATAACAAGTATATGGCAACTGCGCCATAAATATAAACATTTTATTTACATATAATAATATCATTGTTTTTTATATACAATTTACTTTTGTTTGTATATAAAAATAGCTAGTTAATTAGCTAGTTTATACAAAGTAAATTGAATAAATCTTTAAACAATTGCTTGAGTATATAAAACAATGAATAGGTTGCCAGAAAATATGCATGAAAAGCTTACTTGTCAAGCCAAACCCATTTTCTCTAATTCGACAAGGCCCTTATGCTGGAAAAGTACCAATTTCAATTAAAAGACTAAAGAGAAATTAATATAAATGGAAAAAGTTTTTTCGAAAATCATGCTTTCATTAAAATTCACAAAAATTTAGAAAATATGGATGTTTTTAAATGCACTAAATAGTAGAAATGTCTTGAAAAAAAACCTTAAATGTCATTTAAAATGTTTAAATTAAATTCGATGAGTTATGGAAGATAAATGAATTTAAATTGAAATTTTGCCAAGTTAGCCAGCTATCTCCAAGTTCGCTTCATATATAGAAACTTTTTTTTGTCTTCAAATTTGGCGATATTTCGCCACGTTGGCCAAAGTTTGGCGATATTACGGTAACCCTGTCATTAGTACTTTTCAACGAATACTCACTGTAGAAGCTAATGCTGATATCTCTATAGAAAATCAAACGTAACCATTAGTAATTCATCCCCCCCCCCCACACACATACCGTTGCCCCCTTAGGGATCGAATTTTAAATAATCAATGTCCAATTCATGTATTGCCCTCAGGAATACATATATATTACGAATTTCAAAACTTTATGTCAACAGGAAGTGGGTGAAAAATGAATCACAAGACTTGGGTGCCACAGACAAACATAATTGTAAGTTAAAAGAAAGCATGTAAAAAAAAAATAATAATAATAATAAATAAATAAAATAAGAAGAAATGATTCTATAAATCAATTTTTTTTATTAACCATCATATAAATGTTTCTAATTTTCACACGCGAAATATAAAATATGTTTTTTGCGATTAAAAAATGCTATTGAGATGTTCTCACAAAATCTCAAATCAAAGGTTTTATGCCTTTTTTCTTTTAAATAGAAAAACAGATTTCTTTTCCTGTTTGATTAAATTTAAATGTTTTATTGCACTTCAATATTACTGCGTGCATTTATATATTTCTTTTATTTGCTCTGATGTTTTCGGATTGTTGTAATAATTTTCCTAAACAAAAATTTGGTTCTTTCGGCTTTAACAAAGAACTGATTCCGATAGATATTTTTTTTCATTTAAATTTTATTTTCTACTTTCTAGCTCACAGCCAATCAAAGCCTGAAAGGTAATGTGTTCGCAGTTCTGTACGGACGTATGTACCTATATATGTACGTAACGCGATAACTCTTGATTGTAATATCCGATTTCCTTCAAATTTTGAATATAGGTTCATTCTGATAAGGTACTTTCCTGATTAGTTTTAGGGGTTCAATAGTTAAGTATAAAGGGGGGGGCGGGGACTATTTACCTTCCCCCCTTAATTTAGATAAATGGGTTTTTCATGCAGAATTATCCAATTTCGTTCAAACCTGGTATATAGGTTTATTTCGATAAGGCGCTTCCCTGATTCGTTTTAGGGGCTCATTGGTTAAGTATAAAGGTTGGGAGGTTTAATAATAACATACAATTAGTGTGAATGGCCTGTGGTCTCACTGCCATCAATTTAACTGGGCACTTTTCTTTTATTTTATACGCGTACACACAAAGAAAAATCTCACGTGAATTGTGAGTCAATTTAGATATGTTTTCAAAATTTCAAAATATTTTTTATCATTCAAAAAATATAATTATTTTTCTCTTTCCATGGTTTTATTTAAATTTTAAAATATCTTCCGGGGATTTTCTGATACCTAAACATGTCTACAACTACACACAAAGAACACACAAACACTACACACAAACAACTACACACAAACTTCGACTAATTTAAAAATTGAAATAATTAAATTAAAAAAAATTACGCTTCGGGTACAAATTATATGAAAATTCATGGTGAAACTAAACAGCATTTCATAGCCAACTTTATACAATAATTAATAATATGTATCAACAGCATAAAATTCTTTTATGCCTTTCGGGTCCGATGTTTTCTTGTTTTGTTTTGTTTTTTTTTAGGAAAAAAATTACATTTTACTTTAAAACATTTTACGTTAATATGTTAATAGAAAGTATTCAATACTGAATTTTAACTAATATGTCATAGTCTGAAATCTAAGGAATGTACTTAATTCGCGTGCCATTCAATTCATATTTGTATGACAATAGGCTAAGAAGCATTTTTTGGAGACGTTTTGAAAATATCTTATAAGAGCAAGATTTAACATATATTACAACTTTTTAACATTTTTTTGCGTTTTGTCATGCATGATTCGTTCAGAAAAGTAGCATGCATTTTAAGTTTAAAGGGTAAAATGTATATTTAACCCTCCGTCGGTCGCAACTCTTGAATTCCCGAGTTCGGGCGCAATGCGCTTGACAGCCGCCTGTTAAAAAACCGTCATTACCAATTAATTGACAAAATTCTAACGCTCTTAAAGTGATCAGTGACTTACAGTAAGATGTATAAAGAGAAAATATTCCAAATTTGTACTAAAAAATCTTGTGTATTACATTTTAAAATCAAAGAATCGACAACTGTGCGAAGAGAATTAAGCAAACTTTTATTAGTATTATTAGTACTAAACGCCAAACATAAATGAAGTCATAATAACACATGTACAACTACCATTACTACATGTAGATAGTGGAAAAATTAATTGCTAAGACAAAGTAATACACTGTTAAAAAAATATAGAAAAATGGGATTTCGAGAACTTTTTATGAAATGTCAACAACAAAAATTCATGTAACAGATACACTTTTGCACCGTAATTTTAAAATTCTGTAAGGTTAAAAAGAATATTTTAGGAAACTGGGATGCATAGATCTTTTTATCTTTAACCCGGGTTACAAATAAAATTTTAGTAAGATTACTGTAATTTTAGTAGATTCTTTTCTAAAGCTACAGATTTTTGTAGCTTTACAAAAACTAGTGCAGTAGATTTACATATTTTTTGTACATTGTACAGATCAAATTTTTGTAAGCATACAGATTTATATAACTTTACATCTTAAGAATTGATTTTTTTTTTTTTTTTTTTTTTTTACAGTGTACTAAATGAAATAACATGTACTATTAATAATACGTGAAACCAGAATGGATTAATGGAAGTTTTTTTTTTTTTTTTAAGTGACAGTATTTTATTCTTTTATTAGTGCTTTCTATGATATTTTCCCGCTCTCCTACTTTCTATTTATTTTCTTATGAAGTAATTAATCCAAACATTTTCTTTATTGGAAAAGGTATATGTAATGAAAAGTTTAAAATTTCATTTTTAGAATTCAGTTCTGACTTTTTTTCCTTTAAATACACATATGTTTTGGATCCAAAAGTCTTTGTGATTTTTGTATGAGCTACTTTTACAAGTATTTTGCTACATCCTAAATGTCTTAATACTAAAATTGGATAAGGTTGATGTTTTGTCATTGTTTAAAGTTCTCTTCTGTGAAAATTTACGTAAATTTACGTAACTGATTCAATAACAAAATAAGCTGTACACTTCAAAAGATTGAAATTTTGCTTAATAAAAGATAATATACGTCACCCTTTAATACATTAGTGCTGATCAGAATCTGTTCGATAAATCCAATTTATAACATTATTACTCTTATTAGAGACATTTTAATAAATTTGCCAGTGTGGCTTAAATAAATTATCCTTGAATTATTCAGCATGTTAACATGACGTGTTACTTTACATTTATATTTATTTTGATAAAAAGGCGGAATGTAAATGCCATTTAAAATCACCATTTATTTAATATAATACAACAGTGTTGATATAATTTTTTAAAGCATTTTTCTTCGTAATTTACGTTTCCTAAAGCAATTTCAAGGATAATTTAATGGTTATCCTTACGCTTCTAAATTTATTTATGTTAAGCGAAAAGAAGCAAACAAACTACAAAATAAATTGCTGATTTAAGCTTTAAATAACCTTGGAGATGTTGCAGCTGCATCTTTCATCCAATAATTTTTTTATCCTCTTTATCGTTGCTCTCATAAGCAATTTTTATGATTCATCATTATCATAAATTAAAATAAAAGCTTTTACTGAATTGATTATTTTTTTACTACTCCTATGTTGATTAAAAGTAATTATTTTGATTGAAGTTTTTATTGAGAGCATCGAATTGGAGATAATTATATGAGTACAGAAACTTTGTTTAAAAAGCAATGAAACATAGTTAATAGAATCAAATAGATTGAATGGAAATGATAAAAACTAAATTGTGTAAAGTCTTAAAATTTAATATTTTATTATGTATTAAAATTTTGCATTAAATAATTACTATCCTAAATACTACGTCCCTATAAAAATTTCTCGTTCTAAGGCAGTATACTGTGTTGATAAGAATGTTGAATATAATACTGTTAAAAATTTGCAAGCAACCATAACCTATCGTCGATCTGATCAATAATAACACTTCGTAATATAGTCAAGTAACCATTATCTATAAAAAAAAGTTGAATGACTCGACAACTTACTGAAGATTTTTAACGGTGTAGTGTTGTGTGCAATTAATATCTTTATCCAGAATATGATATCAAAAGCACAGATGTAAGTACAGTCCTAAAAATAACGTTATAATCCTTAATAATCCACAGACACAATAAGATAACGCCTTAATAATACAGGTAAAAAAGATTTTAATAAACTAGTATGTTGTGGCCAGCACAAAACTTTCTTCTATATAAATCACGTCAATTAAATCATTTAAATAGTACAATAAATTACATCAGTTTAGCACCAATTCATATCAAAGTGTATCTGAATTTGAAGTTTGATAAAAATTCGTGCCTTATTTCTTGAGATAGAGCTATAGCGGAAATTCTGAAAAATGCAGCATAGCAGCGCCACTTGTTAAGTGATTTTCACCAATACATAAACAGCAATAATTGATATCCAGGTATACATGGATCTGAAGTTCATTGAAAATCCAAGCATTAGTACTTGAGATAGAGCTATAGCGGAAATCACAAAAACAGCATAGCAGCGCCACCTATTGAGCGATTTAAACCAAACTGTATAAAATGTCAATTCATGTCAAGGACTAACTGATTCTAAAGTTTGATGAAAATTCGTGCATTAATTCTTGAGATACACCTATAGTGGAAATTCTGAAAAATAAAGCGTAGCAGCTCCACCTGTTGAGCGATTTACACCAAAATGTACAAAATGTCAATTCATGTCAAAAATTACCTGATTCTGAAGTTTGGTGAAAATTATTGCATTAGTTCTTGAGATACAGCTATAATGGAAATTCTGAAAAGTGCAGCATAGCAGCGCCGCCTATTGAGCTATTTGCACCAATACACAAACAGCAGTAATTCATATCAAAGTATACTTGAATCTGAAGTTTGGTGAAAATTATTGCATTAGTTCTTGAGATACAGCTATAATGGAAATTCTGAAAAGTGCAGCATAGCAGCGCCGCCTATTGAGCTATTTGCACCAATACACAAACAGCAGTAATTCATATCAAAGTATACTTGAATCTGAAGTTTGATGAAAATCCAAGCATTAGTTGTTGAGATAGAGCTATTGCGGAAATCATAAAAAAATGCAGTATAACAGCGCCACCTGTTGAGTGATTTACACCAAAATGTACAAAATTTCAATTCATGTCAAGGACTAACTGAATCTGAAGTTTGATGAAAATCCGTTTATTAGTTCTGGAGATTGAGCTATTGCGGAAATCTTGAAAAAGGCTGCATAGCAGTGCCACCTGTTGAGCGATTTACACTAAAAACTAATCACCACCAGTTTATATCAGGGACTAACTGAATATAAATTTTTATTAAATTCCGTGCATTAGTTCTTGAGATACACGCCCACAAAATTCGTGTCATATAGAGACAGACAAACAGACTCACAGACTCACAGACTCACAGATGCACAGACTCACAGACAGACATTTTATTAAAGCGTGTTTTTCGGAATTTCTGACCCCTAAAACGTGTAAATCCGTCGAAAACCGAAAGTCAAAAATTTTTACGAATCCAATACATTTTTCTTGTAAAGATAGAAGAAAGTAAAAAAAAAAAAAACGAGCAAAATATAACAACTGATAACTATTCACAAAAATTTGTGGAAAACTTCGTTTTGACACTGAAAATGAAGATCCCGTGAGTTCCCAAACAACAAAGTTGTTTTACCATGTTTTTACTTTCTTCTATCTTTACAAGAAGAAAGTATTTTATTCCTGAAAATTTTTGAATTCCGATTTTCGAAGTAGTTACTTGTTTTAAGTGTCAAAAAACCCGAAAAACATGATTTTACAAAATGTCTGTCTGTGAGTCTCTCTATCTGTGTGTCTGTATGTGATACAAATTTATTTGGCGCTCAATCTCAAGAACTAATGAACGGAATTTAATAAAATTTTTGATTCAGATAGTGTCTGATATAAATTGGTGCTGATTACTTTTTGGTGTAAATCGGCCAACAGGTGTCACCGCAATGCTGCATTATTCGTGATTTATACAATAGCTATATCTGAAGAACTAAAGCACGGATTTTCAGAAAACTACAGATTCAGTTCGTCCTTCATATAATTTAGTGCTGATAACTTTTTTATGTGAATCACAGAATAGGTGGCGTTGCTGTTTGCATTATTCATGATAATCGTAATAGCTCTATCTCAAGAGCTAATACACGAATTTCCATCAAACATGAACGGAATTTAATAAAAATTTATATCCAGTTAGTCCCTGATATAAATTAGTGCAGTTTTGTTTTTGGTGTAACTCGCCCAACAGCTGGGGCTACTATGCTGCATTCTTTACGATTTCCGCAATAACTGTATCTCAAGAACTAATGCATGAATTTTCATCAACCTTTATATTCAGTTAATCCCTGATATAAATTGATCCTGATATGTTTTTAGTGTAAATTGCCCAACAGGTGCCACTGCAATGCAGAACTTTTCACGATTTTGCAATAGATCTATCTCAAAAACTAATGCACGGATTTTCATCAAACTTCAAATTCAATTAGGGGGTGACATGAGTTGTTGCTGATTAGATTTTGGTGTAAACCAACTACCGGTGGCGCTGCTATGCTACATTTTTCAGGAAGTATTAACATGTATGATATAGAAGAAAGTTTTGGGATTACCATGTCCGAATAATTTTTTTTGAGGGGGGGGAGGGGAATAATAAGGAGATTTTAACTCAGGGAAGGGGAGGATTAAGTATGCCAAGTGGGGTATAGTTTATTATGTAATTTTTAGTTCAGAATCGAATGACGCCATCCGCAAGTAGATAAGATCATTTGTTACAAAGTTGCGGTAGGCTTTATGAATACAAAATCGAAATTTATACTTTTATTCAGGTAAAATAGGTTTTTACAGTATTAGATGATGGCCATTTACAAATAATTAGAACAAACTTTGTTTTGGCATTAGAAATGAAGATCCAATCAGTCTCCAAAAATAAAAGTTGTTTTACGTATTTTGAGGAACAAACAGGGGGCATTTTAACTCGGGGTAACAACTAAACTTTATTTAAATATGTCAAGTGAGACATTGTTTGTTAAGTTGTTTATAATTCGGAATCGAATGATAGCATTCGCAAGTCCATACGATGATTTGTTACAAAGTTACGCCAGGTTTTATGAAAACAAAGTCGATATTTATTTTATTATTGAGCACAGTTTTTTTTATATCATTCGAAATAACCTCAAGCTTCTTAAATTTCTTAAACCAGTAATAATCAAAATCAGAGTCAGCCGAATCTTCCCCAAGCTCGTCAAAGTTTCAAAATGCATGTATTCACAATTTTTTATTCAAAAAACCAATAATTACTTTTAATAGGACTACTAATTGTACGTGTTACGAACGGGTTAAGGGTTAACCAATATGTGCGAAATCTTATGGAAAAAGACAGATATATGAGGGCTATTTTCTATCGAACTACGCTGTAAGGAAAAAAAAAAAACAGATGTTTCTTAATTCTAATTATCTTGTTTATGGTTTATGAAAACATATTATAACCTCTTTCGAATTGCCAGCGATTCCGAAAATCATCTCTTTATCTTCAAACAACCACAGAAATCAATATATATTGTTTAGATTTAAAGAACCCTTTCTAAAATAAAAGTTTCTTTTCCTTTCTGTAATTTTCGGGAAGGTTTCTCTGTAGATTAATCACAGTGTGTTACTCAATTTTATCAACCTTCAATGACGACTTTCCGGGTGCCATCAATTCTCAAATAAACATTTTCTGGTTCAATAAACTTTATAAATTAACCGCATTAACATTAAAAATGAAATTAGCAGCATTAAAATTAACATTTGAATTTAAATTACTTTTTTTTATGTTGCAGTTATAAATTCTTTTACGCAACTGAAGATGTTTACTTGAGAATTAATAGCATCCTAAAGTCCAATATTTCAGCTTGGGAAAACTCATTATTACACAGCAAAAGCTACTCGGATTCGATTCTAAAAACTACGGGAAAGAAAAGTAACTTTTCTTTCGGAAATGCTTCTGTCAGTATCAGAAATCTATTGGAAACAGAGGTTTGTTAAATATCTGTACCTTGGAACAAAAAGTGCCAATGTCCATTTTTCTCAAATGGCAGGAAACCCAATTTAAGTTTGACACATTACATTAACAGTAAATAACATTGGCCTCGTAAATATTTTGTTTTCAATGATCAAATATTGGGAGGACTTTGGCCTTTTTAACAATTACTTTATATCGCATCCTGAACTCATTCGTGCATTTAACTCAAATTTCTCAATTTTGGCCATTGGCCCTTTTTGTTCCAAGGTATAAAGATATATAGGAAGATGAAAAGGATATAAAGGAACGCTTTTCGGAATTGTGGGGAATGCGGATGAGGCCATGCTATATTTTAGTAAAACTTAAGATAAGGAAGATTTAGGTAATAAACTTTTGTATTTTTTTACAGTATAAAAGCGCAATTTTGATAATGTTACAGATTCACTATCATGTGTCGCATTCTATAAGGAAAATTTTATTCTTACTACCACTATTTTGAAAATAATATCTTAATCGTACCTTTTTATAGCATATTTTAAATAAAATGATCATGAAAATTACAGATTAAGGGTTCTGGTAGGAACAATAAAATTTTCCCTTTGCAATTCGAAACTTGGAATATTATTTTATTTATTTTTATGGGAATACAAAATCTGTTTTACTATTTATAATCAATTTAAAACTATCTTTTAAAACACCCTAAATGTCATTGTCCGGACCACCGGCTTACTCAGTCATCTATAATTTATTTACTAATGACACTTACACTTAATTAATCCCAATTTATTATAACAAATTGGGTGTTAAGGATAATGATTATTGTAAATGATACTCTAATCCAACTAATTTCATTTTTATTCAAAATAAACTTTAAATAACGTAGTGTTTATAACACTTTATTGAAACAAATCTTTACAAAACTCAATCTCAGCTTAGTCTAATCCGGCTATACTCAAACTGTGGCCCGCCGACCTTTTATATGCAGCCCGACGTAGGTTACTCTGAAATTATTGAGATACGCGCAGACGAGAATTTACAAAATAAAAATAACGGTTTAATTTTAAAATACAAAGTATTTTAACACAACAGACGATTTTTTACTGACTTACTTCAACTTGTTTAGCGTAGAATAAATTTTAAACAGAAGAGAAAATGGAGTTGACGCGAGAACATTTTCGCGTTATGATTTTCTACGATTTTAAAGCAGGATTAAATCAAGATGAATGCGTTCAACTGTTAAAATTAGCATTTGGTGATAAATCTCCAGCTTGTGATACTGTATTCAGATGGTTTAAAGAATTTAGCAGAGGTCGCAATTTTCTTCAGGATGAAGAACACACAGAAGGTCGCCGTCGGCAGTAATCCCGGGTAATGTGTCTGCCATACGAAAAATGTTAATGGATGATAATCGCTGTACCTATCAAATAATACAAAAGGAACTTAACATTGGATCCGCAACCATACACAAAATTATTCATGAAGTATTGCATATGAAAAAAGTAGTTTGTCGTTGGGTTCCCCATAATCTAACTGAGCACCAAAAAGAGAAGCGTGTCAGAATCAGTAAAGAAACTCTTAAATTGCTAAATGATGGTGGGCACCGCATCATTTCTAAAATTGTAATGGGTGATGAAACGTACATACCGTTTTTTGACGTTCCAACACGTCAAGAAAGCAAAGTACGGGTCTTTGAAAATGATCCCACGCCGACAATGGTGAAAAGACAACGCGCACTGAAAAAAGTGATGTATGCCATTTTCTTCAGAAGTACGGGATTGGTCAAAGCCATCAAGTTGGAAGGACAGAAGACAGTAACAGCAAACTGGTATACGTCTAAATGTCTTCCAGAAATTCTACAAGAAGTGAATGTTAGGGGACTAATGCTTCACCATGACAATGCATCTTCACATACAGCCGAATTAACAGCTGAGTTTCTTAAACAAAAACGAATTAAAGTGATAGGACATCCGCCGTATTCACTTGATCTAGCTATGTGTGACTTTTGGTTATTCTTTAATCTAAAAAAGAACTTACGTGGACGTCGTTTTCATTCAGAAGAAGAGATTGATCTGGCTATAAATGCATCTTTTTCATCTATTCCAAGAAATGAATGGCTTGAGGCATTTGATCTGTGGAAAATTCGTCTACACAAGTGCATTGATGCTGGAGGAGACAACTTTGAACACACCTAAAATTTTGTAAATATAACTTTAAAAACTTAGCTGTATCTCAAAAATTTCAGAGTGATCCTTGTATTTAATCATTATATTATAAAAAATTTGAGATGCGCATAAAAGGTATTTACAGCTTCACTGTTGTTTTATTTATTTTTATGGGGATACAAAAAAGTTCTAATATTTATAGTCAATTTAAAAGACCCTAAATTTCACTTATTTAGACAAAAGTTCTTTTTGCATGTCTTCCTAAATGCGGTGTAGAATTTTTTTAAATCTTTCACACTAATAAATATTTCAAATATTATTTAAAATTAGTTAAATTTTTATTATATATTATTACAGTTTAAAACAGTATAATGTTTTTGCATTAAACAAAAGGTCCAATTTGTAAGGAAACAAATTCTCAAGATTTTTTTTTCTTTAAATCTTGAAAATTCTCATTATTATTTCTTATTAGTTTTGGCAGTAGCGAAACTATAAATTGATCATTAAAAAATAGTTTCTTGATTTAGCAAATAAAAATATTTAATTAAAAAAGAATCAATATATCTAAAAAGTAATTGATTTTCTGGACAAAATTTACTTTAATATCAGCTGCTATCCATAGGATCGTTCGCAAATGTTGTTGACTTTAGATGTACACGAGCGCCATTTTTAAACTATTTTGAAAAGGTAGCCTGTAGTAATAGTACACGACTTCTATTAAAAATAAAAGAAATCAATTCACAGGAAGTTATTCCAACTGCCTAATTAAAATAATAATATACTGATAACTTGAACTTGTAAATTAGTCTAATTATATTTTATGCGGTAACTTAGCTATCTTCATATTATAAATTTAAAACTTCTACAAAATTACTGTTGCAATGAGACTGGAAAATAAATTACATTTCAAGAATAACATTCAATAAACACAGTATAATGCCGTTGTTTTGAACAAAATTAGATATTGTTCAGTTATGCTGACGTAATGGGGTTGGATCGGACATGATTGCAAATATATATTATATGAAATTATTCTAGCATTGCACAAATCAGAGAAAGCTAAAATTACACACTTGACAAAAAGAGTAGATCAGGAATACATAAAAAATACCTTAATTGCCCAGGCTCACATCATAATGGACAAATACAGAAAATATTTTTTTCCTGTATATATGCTGCATCGTTAACTGCTCCTGGTGTTAGTAGCACACGGAATATTTATCTGTTGTTGTCGATACGATATCTCAACAGCGATAGCGTTAGGAAAGCAATAATGAAAATCAAACGCCACCAATTGTTCGTTTGGCTTATTATCATACATTATGTGGCGAGAGCATGTAAAATTCTAAGACTCCCGCTAGGTATAATCCTAAGGGGACATTTGAATTCATAAGGATAAATTTAATAAGTTAGCAGCAATGAAATAATGCCAATAGTTCATTACATCATTTTGGGGAACCCGGTGAGAATCACTTAGGTATAATAAATAAAAGAGGAGAGGCTACTGCTTAGCCAATATATTATTCAGAAATAAACATATTCATAAATGACAAATTATAGCGAACAAATAAAACATACATTTCTAAATAAAACATACGTACATATATTTCTGTATATGCATTTATGCACACTTCTTTTATTTTTATCTGAGTTAATTGAAGTAACGGGTTATTAGTTAATGATATGAATAGAATAAAGTGCGAATTAAAAAATGACATAACGATTGCTCCTAGATAATGGAAAATATTAAGAAAAAAATATTTTTAGATATCTCATAAAATGTACAATGAATATTATTTTGACACTATACAATGATGTTATTTAAAATGTAGTATGCGATATTTACAATCTCCTTCACTACTGTAGTTACATGTTATTATTTACCAGAGGACTTAGTGTAATTTAAGAAAATGAATTGTTTTTATTGATAGATTTTGTTTTAACTTGATATACAATGAAACCCATGGACTTCCACCATTTAAAAAAATCCTATCAACTATAAAATCTTCAAACGTGTGTAGAAAAGAAATACAGCGAAATCCAACTAATAAAAAATTATTTATTTAAAAGTGTCTGATAGGGTAAATTTTTAAAATAATATGGTTGCGTTTAGAAAACCACCTGTTTTACCGGTTTTGAAAAGCAGAAAACATCTGCGAATGGTTGAAATACAATCGTTTTATAATAAATATAAAACTGAGATGATTCAAAAAGGAAATAATAGAATAGAATCAAATCCTTTAGAAAATATTCAATTTTTTAAAGTAAAATTACTAAAACTATATGCATTTATTTCTTTCATAAAAAAATTATTCAGATTATCATAATTTAGAATAACAATCTAACATTATTGCGGCACATAGACTTTCTAGATTGCCCATCAAATTTGTCGTAATTGAGTGAATTTAGAAAATTTTTCAAATTAAATAAACAAGTTTTAAAAGGTTTTAAATGCATTATAAAATAATAACAATAATGATAAATAACTTCCTTTCTTCACACTTCATTGTTGAGAATTTCTGTCAATTCTATATGTCCATAGACTTTACTCGCAATATTTTCAAAGAGAAAAACAAAAATAATCATTCGTTTGGGAATTATGCCCTCTTTTAATTTATGTTAATAAAAAAATAAGCTGATAGGGCTGTATCCATATCGAAATGATATCTTAATAGATAAAATAAAAGTATTATTGGAATAAAAATATTTCTCTTAACTTATGAAAATTTTAGCAAAAATCAATATCTGCAATCATTAAAAATGCGAATTTCGCAAAGCAGTTTTCAGTTATGCTTAAGAAATTAGGGCGTTGTAATTTTTTTTTTTTTTTTCGCTTACTATAAAGGAAATAATTATTAGGAATTCCAAACTTCACATCTGCATAATTACTAAACACTTGACCGAATGACTTCCCATTTTAGCATCTGACAGTAGAACATCATTAAACCTAAATATTTTGACAAAGTTGCGTGCTCACATTGACATTTCTAAAGTTTGATCTATTTGCAATATGGAGTGATCTCCTTAATTGCCTCAATCATAAATTGAATAAATATAAGAAATGAAAAACCCCGACTGCATAAAAGGTGAACTAATTAATTATTTCTTATCAATGTGAAACTATTTTTTATAGTACTTACCTATTTTTTTATTTACTTGTATTGATGACTTTTAAGTTGTGTTTAATTGTTAGCTCTTATCTATAAACACTGTTTTGATGAGGCTTATAGATGTCTATGAAAGTTAGAGTTGCATTAAAGCTAGAGATCCTATTTACACAATTTTCAGGTTGTGTAATATTAAACGGAGCTTTTGACTGTAAAATAGTCGATGAAACATCGCCTTCATTTTGAAAGAACTATCGAATGATATGCCACTCAATATGCGTAATTTTTTTTTTCGTCTCTACCGCCATTTTGAATTTATGAAAACAAACCTAGCCTATAACCATCGGACAGTTAAGACAAATCGATAGAGACCTCATTCATTTAAATCCATCCTGCCGTTTTGATGTTTCGAGGGTATAAAGAAATCCACATACCCATATGCGCGTGAAACATATAACCCTTCTTAGCAGTCGTGTAAAAATGACATAATTCCCAATCGTATGGATATTTTTGTTTTTCTCTATGACAATTTAGCGATTAACATATATGGGGTATTTTTTTATTGTATGTGGCAACTATGCAATATGTTTTTGCCAAACATATTTTATGTTTACAGTACATATACATTTAACGTCTGAATTTAAAAACCATTAAAACACTAAATGAAATAAACTAAGACAGACTTGAGCACAGTTAAAAAATAAAATTTATAAAGAATATACTTAAAAACAATTAAAAATACAATATGTAAACTTTTCGCCAAGCGACACGTTAGCATCATCAGTACAAAAAATATCCATTGCATTTCAAACGTCAGAACAAATCAAGAACAGTTACAGTTAGTTATTTTAAAAACAAACAATATTCACTAGGGACAGAACGAGCATCATTCAAAGCCTGTTTGAAATGCAATGGATATTTTTTGTACTGATGATGCCTTGCGAAACGTTTACATATTGCATTTTTAATTGTTTTTAAGTATATTCTTTATAAATTTTATTTTTTAACTGTGCTCAAGTCTGTCTTAGTTTATTTTATTTGGTGTTTTAATATTTTATGTTTTCTGTATCATTTTCTGTATATCCAATTATGGTATTTTGTAGCATTTCCTAATTTTAGACACGTATTTATAATTCATTTTTACTTAAGGAATGGTGAATTTTGAATAGACAAAATGCATTTAAGATTATTTATATATATATATATATATATATTTTTTTTTACAAATATCAATATATTATCATACACTTGGTAAAAAGTGTAATTTTTTTAAATGTTATAAAGATAAATAATGCAAATAACATATAATTCAATATTTTAAACTTTTTTCTCAAAACAAATTTTATCTTCCTATACAAATTTCAAATGTTCCATGCGTTTGAATTTAAATTGAAAATTCTCCATATCATGAATGAGCAATCGTGATACATACAAAAGGAAATCTGTGCATACAATTTTGTTATTTCATTATAGTGTTATCTCTCTATTCTAAAAAAAAGTAACTAACGCCCGCCGCCGGTTTTGAATTTTTTGTGACCTTGTGTCTTTCTTCAGTTAATATTAAGAAAACTACTGCATACAAAAATACGAAAATCGGTGGTATTAAAGAGAAATATTTGATAAACACGCTGATGTAGACAGTTTTCAAATCGGAGATTTATTTTAAGAGATAGTTAATGTTAAACTTGGTCAAAATCGTTCCATTAAAAAGGTTTTATAGGAGCAAAAACTATACAAAAGAATTTAATAATTTTTAGATCATTTTATACATTATAATTTCCTGGTGAGCAGACTGCATTTATTTTTTTTATTTGACTAATTTTTTGATGGTTTATATCCATTTTAAATTCAAATTTTCAGCATTTCCAGAGATATTTTTTGCATATTTTAGAAAAGGTTATTATTTCAAATTCTTGCCAAAATTGTAAAAACTTCATAAATAATAAATATTTAACCTTTAAACTGAAAAATTATTTACACGTGACTATAAACAGAAAAAAAGCTATGACATTAGAATTAAACGATTACGTGTTACAGTCCGGAAAATATTACAAATCAGTCATAAAAAATTGTTTATACACGTGAATATTTAAAAAGAAATAAAAGCTATAAAACAATTAATTATATAATCTGTGTTAAAAGCAGTGAATGCGGTTGGAATTACATCCTCTTTCAAATAGCCAAATAATATTGCCGAACAATTTAAATTAAAATATATATTTACACGTACACGTGAGATTTATTTCATATTTCGAGATAATCTTTTTAAATACTGTTGCCATCGCAAGTTAGCACAAATAATAATATTTACTTTCTAACAATTGAAATATTTCCAGGTGAATATTACAAAAAGAAAAATTTGGTTAAAATAACGTCAGATTTAAAACATGTGATTTAAAATCATTTTCTTATAGCTGTATGTTGTATTAAAAAATACCTGGAAGCAAAGACTCTGTTGACTTAGTTCATTTTACATTAGCGAATTTTCAGGCGTTTAACTAATTCACAGCAGCTTTTTTGGCCTTAAAATCCTTCATCAAAAGAGATATAAATGGAAACCCGTTTACAGGGATATCGCCAGTGGTTTTTTAATTATAATTCAATCTTCCGTAATCTTTTTTTAAGCCGATCAAATTAAGGAATTTTTAGAGTCTGAACGGGGGTTGACGAGTGAAGCTCGTAGTGGACAAAGCCCCTCAGTTTTTAAAAAAATACAAAAAGTGGTACGAAACTGGAGTTTTATTTAAAACTCACATGTTAATTTACATGTTAATATTACAATATATGTCCGTGGGTTATTTTGTAGCCATATTGGCGAAGGCCACGAAACAAGGAAAAATTCTGTAAAGTGGATACAGAATTTCATGACAAATTTAGAAATCTCTGTACGATCACCATAAAAATTGTTTGAAAAAACAATCTAATTTACTAAATGGTGCTAAAAGATTGAAATCGAATTCCTTTTAAAAATATCAAATAATTGATGCAGAACACGATGAAATTCTAAAAATCGTATAAAAATTAAATGAAAAAAATCTCATAAACAAAAAATCCATAAATTGGTTTCTAAGTGAATAACAACAGACATATATCACCTATCACCTTTTTGCCAATACTTGTAGCTCTGAGCACAACAGTCTCCTAAGAACACTACACACATATATACAGTCATATAAACATTTCTTTATAAATATTCTTTTTATTATACGTTAAAGATATGTAGAAAACTTCATGTAGAGAAAAAGGACAAGAAGATCAATTTTCCAAATGTTTGCATAAAATTAATTTAGACATTTGTAGTATATTCTCTCAAAGTTTCGAAAAGATCCCATAACTAAAAAATCCCTGTCTGCTCGGCCTACAGGCGAGGTAGATTTCGAAGTTAGGTACTAATTTCACTAACAAAAACTAAATCATGATTAGAGATAATCCCAATTTAATAATTTTACCAGGCCGCTTTTGACAAGTTTTTAATGTCATTTTTAAATAAGAGCTAAATTTATCAGAATCACGTTAAGGCAGTATTCCAAAAATATTTTTCCATGCTCAACAACTCGAAATTTTCTGACACATTTCAGATTCATTTTTAAAAGGGTAAAATATGAAACTCTCTGAAGTGATTTTTTAAGAGATTTATAAGCGACTTATGTTTTTATTTTTCGTTCAATTAATTAAAATTTTTATGTATAAACAATTATTTTCTCAGTGAGACCATATTTTTCGTTTCGAACACAATCGCTTCGGGATATTCGGTTAAAAATGCCTACTTCGACATCATTTTTTGAAATATATTCTGCCTCTATCAAAAGATCGACCATTACGGCGCATTATATAGATTCTAAATAAAAGAACCTACCAATTGTATGCGTTTGAAAGCAAAAATGAATTTAAAAATAAGTCCGAAAATAAGCAGTTTGCATTTTTATAATGTTCATTAGGAGAGCGTTAACTGCCATTTACAACAAGAATTATTTTTCTTCCAATTAGTTCCACCTAAATGTGTTTTTCCCCTTATTTCTACTGCACTAATAGAAATATTATAACTATGTATAAAAAATAAAATTAGAAATTATTTAAACAAGAAATCAAATGCTACATCTCATGTAAGTAGTTTCCGTATTTTATTTACCCTGCATAAACATGCGTATTGAAATAACAGAGAATAATTTTTCTTATAATTGACAATGGTGGCTGTGTACAAGACCTCTAAATACACTTTGATAATAACACAGCATTCTTTTTTTTCTTATATTTAAAATGTATTGTCTAAAAATGGTATGAATTTAATCCAACAATACTGAAAAATTCTTCGTGAGAAAATTTTCCTTATAAGCCAAAGGCATTGACAGTTAATAGAAAAATGAGGAAATTGTATAGAAAATGACATACCAACAAAGATAAAAGGATGTGTTATTTTTGTGTTTATGGTGCTGAACGAAGGTCTTCATTCTGCATATAGTTTTTTGGCCTCTAGGTTTTTCAGTTGAACGTTTTTTAGAATCTATTCCAAAAATTACAATTTAGGAAAAAATATAATACATATATATATATCTATATGGACGGAAAAATAAAGAAAAAATAATGAAACCAAAAATCAAACGCTACATGTCATGCAAGTTGTTACTCTCTACCATTTACCCTGCATATGTTTGTATATAATAATAAGAATCAATTTTTGTTATAAACAATATTTTGTCTGTGTTGAAAACCTCTAATTGCATTTTGGTGATAACATAGCATTCTTTATCATCTTTTTGCTTCCTAAGAAAAATATAGGTTTGTAATACGGCAGTCCTGAAAAATTCTCATACAAAATACTTTCCTATAAGTAGAAGATATTGGCAATTAATTGGCTAAAAAGGAAATTGCATAGAGAATGATATACTGACAAAGATAAAAACAAGTGTTATTTTTGCTTTTATGTGGATGAAGGAAGATAAAATTCTAAATATAGATATTTTCGCCTATTGTTTTAGCTTAACGTCATGTAAGTAGTCTCTTTCTTTTATTTACTCTGCATATGCATATGCGTTATAATAATAGAGAGCAAATCTTATTATTAGAGAAGTGTTGCCTGTGAAGAAGACTTCTAAATACATTTCGGTAATAACATAACATTCTTTATTTTCTTATATTTAAAATGTATTTGCTAGAAAGAATATAAATGTAATCCAGATCTCCTGAAAAATTCTTCATATGAAGGATTTACTTATAATCAAAAGGCATTGACAGGTAATAGACAATAAAAGAGAATTCCATAAAGACAGCAGATTAGCAAAACTACCAAAGATTAAAGCAAGTGTTATTTTTGCTTTTATAGTACTAAAAGAAGACTTTCATTCTAATATATTTTGTTCCTCTTAAACTTTTTTAGTGGAGCGATTTTGAGAATCCTTTCTAAAGATTATAATTTAGGCAAAAAAAATGATATTGGAAAAAAAAAGAGAAATTTATTGAAATAAAAAATCATAGGTTGCATTTAATGAAATTTATTGAAATAGAAAAATCATAGGTTAAATTTCATGTGAGTTATTACTTTGTCTTATTTCCTCTGGACATGCGTATGTGTAATAACAGGAATCAATTCTTGTTATAAACGATGAGTTGTTGTATAGAAAACTTCAAAATGCATATTTCGGTAATATCATATTCTTTATTTTCTTATATATAAAATGTATTGTCCAGAATGAACAGGAAAAATTCAGCAGTCCTGAAAAGTTCTTGTCATAAAGTATTTCCTTATAAACGATGAGTTGTTGTATACAAAAAATTCAAAATGCATATTTCGGTAATATCATATTCTTTATTTTCTTATATATAAAATGTATTGTCCAGAATGAATAGGAAAAACCCAGCAGTCCTGAAAAGTTCTTCTCATAAAGTATTTCATTATAATCAAAAGTCTGTTATCATTGACATATAACAGACATAAAAGATAATTGCCAGTTAAGTTGAATGTCTTTTATGACCTTTTTTTATTATTACTATTCTATATAAAGTTTTTCTTATTAATGTTACGCAGAATAATATGATGTAGTATTTTATTTTTAAATTTTGCATACAATACGTTATTAATATGGACATAATTATTAATAATCACATATACTGAATATGTTACTGCACATATAAAAACCGCATACGGGGAAACCCCCACTAAATAAACCTTAAGGATTTTGGTTTGTTGAAATCACGATTATAAAAATTTTAAATCCATTTTATATTTATTTCTCTTATTGAAAGTATAGTAGAGACCGATTAAAAAATTACTCTTAACAATTTTTTTTAAATTATGCATTGCATTATTAAAAATTAATTTTCTTCATGAATATAGTCACTAACTCATGTAACTGGCAACAACCCAATTCTGAAAATCCAGTAAATGACACAAAGCGAAGCAACGTCAAAATCTTTACTTGCAAAGATATAAAAAAATATTATTTTTTTATTTCAAGGAATTTTTGCTTTAAAAAATAGTTTAATGATTATTATATAAGCACAATATTTAAACTTTCTTTATATAGGATATCATACTAAGATGCATGTGTCCCCCTTTTCGTGTTTTAAATTATTAGTAATGCAGATATCCAATACTTTGCATTCATGAACCAGTAACTGACAAATGGCATCAGGCCTTGGTAGAACAACTTAAATTTAAATGGTGTAGACTACAAAATACATTTAATTTATTATTAAGCTTTTTTTAAATATTTCAAATAATAGGTTTCAACTTCCTTTATTTGTATCAATAATTAACACCTTTGTTAGAGACTGGTTGAATGAAATACTGGAACTAATTACTGGTAGCTCTCTTTAGGGAAAATCAAATAACTATAAAGTAGAAATCATTGTCCTTATGTATCATAGGCATTTCAACAAGTATAACTTAAAAAAAAAGTTTAGGATAGCTGAATTACAAATAGATTAAAAAAAGCACTACCTTAAGTTTAGAAATAAGATTGATAACTGAAAATGGTACTTTTTAGTTCTCAAAATATGCTTCCTCATTTAATATGTTGTTGCCCTACTATTGGCGAATAAATTGACTCTAAAATAAAAATAACTATTTACATAACCATTACATTATATTGCTTTGCAGTATTTTACAAGAAAATGTTTATTTGAGTTATAGATTTTTGCTAAAGTGCCAGTTACTGGTTAGGTGTCAATAACCGAGGGTTTCACCCAATATACTACACATATTAATACACAAATTTATTACTTTAAAATTATTGCAGTTTTTAATCTAATCAGGTCAATTATCTGTTTTACACGTGAATCTGTGTCTTCAAACTCCAGTTACATTTCTGTGTTATTGGTTTTACTCAGATATAGGAATTTTTAGTTATAGGAATAGATAGGAATTTATCTTAAGAAAATATAAACAAATTCTAAAGTTCACTGGCCTCCAAAAGTGTCGGGGGGGGGGGGTACAATTAAGGGACTAATAATAAATTTAATAATAAAATAATATTTGGAATCACCTATGTAACAGAAAACGCTGGAAATGGTTTGTCACTGTGGTCAATGACTATTTGGGTCCTGTTCAATGTTTGTATGCGTTTGTGTAAGCATAGTACTCATATTCGGGAAGATGTTAACGTTTTCATGAAAAATTCAAAAGTTTTTTGTTTATAACATAAAGAGTTTTCAACCAAATTTAATACAACTTTCCAAAAACCTGACAAAGAACAGTAGGAACAGTATACTGTAATTAAAACATGAATATATTGAATATTTGATGAGATATGGGCATTTGTATGAGATAATTTTTAACTGCGCATGTGAGGAATATTTCAAAATTTTTATTTCATAATTTGGTAGTCAGCATTTTGGGGCAGCTTCTATAAAAAGTTCAGTCAAGTGTTGTGAAAACTTAGAAATATATAGTGAGCTGACTGAAAAGTTGTGGAAAATCCCTTATAATAAAGCTATTTTTAGGAAGCAACTCATTATATCGACCCTATCTTTGTGAATTATCACGATATTTAACTGGACTTTTTATATAAGTTGCCCTAAATAGCTGACTACCAAAGTATATAATAAAAATTTTAGGATCTTCCAGGCTTCGCAGTTAAAAATTATTTCATACAAATGCCCATAACTCATCAAATATTATATATTCATGTTTTAATTGCAGTATACTGTTGTTACTGTTCTTTGTCAGGTTTTTGGAAAGTTTTATTAAATTTGGTCGAAAACTCTTTATGCTATAAACAAAAAACTTTTGAATTTTAATAGAAATAAACATTATTAAATAATAACTTTTGTTATCCAAGAGAGTTAATTAAGTGAGCTTTTCCATTTTCAGTTTATTAATTAGTTCATTAAATAACAAAACTCGATAAACTCAACAGTCAGCTGAAGCGTTTTTCAAAGTTAATTCAATTTATGCAGCAAGAATATATTCAAAATATATATTTTCTTTTTTATTAAAAAATATGTCTTAAACAGAAATTAAAAAAAAAAAAAAAATAAATGTTTTCATAATTTGAAATGCATATCAGTCTATCGTAATTTTCAGCCAATGAATTTCAGTTAAATAAATTGTATCGAAAAACGTAAAAATATATATGTAGTATATAAGGTATATACTTATACATTAAATAAGTGGAGTATTTTCTTCTAATATAAATAAATTTATATTAATTTTTATAAAAAAATTTCATTATTTCCTATAAACTTGAATATTTGTAACAATTTTGATTTTTGAAAAATTCCTTTAAAATAATAATGCTTAACCTGCATTTTTTTCCCTATAGGGGAGACCGGGGCTGGTAGGCGCAGTTTTTAGTTATTGATTTTTATTAATTTTTTGTTTACGTTTTTTATGAAACTTCACCTGTAATTTAAAAGAACAGGCAGAATCACCCAACCGGAGCACCCACCAAATTTGGCATAGGTTCTATTGCTCCGGCGGAAAACCCTATGCACCACCAAGAAAAACCACCGCTAAGAAAACAGGCCCAGAAAAACCAGACGGCAAATAATTAAACATAGACTAACGTTCAGTAGTGAGACCCGCACTAGAAATAAAATCTACATATGTAAGGTTCCTTATTTTGTAAACCAAAATAAAATTTAAGCAAAGAACGAGAACACCTCTCGTTAAACACCAACAGAACCAAAACAAAAATGTCACAGATGCCCAAGTCACTGACTTGAAAACTTACACAAAACTGGAATCACATATTGAACTAAATTATAAATTAAATTGACCTGCACATATACAAATTGCATTAGACTAAAATAAACGAGTCCATCGCCAAAGTCCTACAAAATAATTGTTCATATCATAGTTCCTAAGAAGGACACCACATACACTCTGAAACACAAAGTCTGTAGAAAGTAGTCCGAAATGTTCGTAAACAGACATAATAATGTTATTAAAAAGTTTTTAAAAGACCATCATGTGTAGCCGCACAACATGCCAATCACTGTTAGCACCGAAGATAAAAAGATAGTTCCGACCAGCAGACCAAGTATTTCAATGTCACAATAAGGGCACAGCTTTACTTTCACCAGCTTGCAGTAAAAACCACAAGAAGTAGACATTCAAAACACATATTTAATAAATGAAAAATTCTTATTTAACGTGTTATAGATATTTCGTAACTTATTATAGTTCCCACGACAAGCAAGAACTCTTCTGATATTCCATGCCACTGGACGGTTCCTAATAAAATCAAATTTCTCAGCAGACACTTGGCATGAGTCAAATAAAAAATGACGAACATCGCCCCTAGTACCACACCTGCACTTATCACTCTCTGCTTTTCCCATTTTTTTAAGATATGCCGGAAAGGCACCATGCTCTGTGTAAAAATAAACACATATCTGAGAATAACATACATAATCGAAATTAACTTTACTTAATAAGTCATATGTAAAACGACCTTTTTTACTATTATTCCAATCAGTTTGCCAATCACAAATAAGTTTTTTAGACAGACCGGCTTTTAACATGCAGATCGGCATAGGAATGTTTTCTTCAATATCATACTCATCGTTAAGAATCACTGATTTAGCAAGGAAATCCGCTCTTTCATTTCCATAAGTGCCAATATGGGCCTTAACCCATCCTATGTTAATAATTTTATCACTCATTAATCTCAGATTATCGTAAATTCTCATTAAAAGATCATCGTTAGGGAAAAGACGCTGGAGAGAGCAATACGATGAAAAACTATCCGTAAACAAATAGAAAACTGAAAACTGTGATGACCTGCACCAATCTATTGCATCAGCAATTGCAACCAGCTCTGCCTGATAGATCGAATTATAATTCTTAAGTTTTATCCTTTTTTCAAATATAGAGTCATGGCCCCTGAACACAACATAAGCTGCAGCAACCCCTTGATCCATCTTCGATCCGTCAGTAAACAGAACTGGGTGACCAGCAAATGTATTATATTTCATCATTGGACGAATAAAATTAACATTATGAGGAGAATAAAAATACGGATAATCAAAAGTTGGTATCCTTCTTACTAGTTTATCCGAATCCATGCGACAGCCACTCAATTCAATAGACGTTCCGCCACGCAGCACATTGTATTTTAAGGCTGAGATCGAAAGCTGAAGAAAAATTGGAGGAACACCAGCTAATACACAAAGCGCATCTGTAGAAGTTGTCCGATAGCCATGAATAAATGAGAACAAAGCCACTCGCTGACAAGAGGATAAACACTTAATACCGTGATACTTCAAGTCCCCCAGCCAAATCTCATGGCCATAACTTATTTGTTTCAGAAGAACTGTTTGATACCACAATTTAAGATATTGAAGAGGAGTACCCCGGTCACGAATCCTCGACTTCTTGATGTTACAGGAAAAATCTGTTACTTTAGATCTGACAACTTCCAAATGAGGGAGCCAATTAAACAGGTTATCCAAAGTAAAACCTAAGTATAACATTGTATCTTTAACAGGAATGCTGTTATGTAAAATTTTAAAGATTGGTCTTCTTTTCTTCAACGTTTTTGTGCCAAACATCATAGCAACAGTCTTTGATGGATTAATGGTGAGATTCAAATTATTACAAATATTATTAAAATTTTCCACATGATTATTCATTTTGTCTTCAAGCGACTGTCTTGTATCTGCACCATCAACAACAACAGAGTCATCTGCACATGAAATCAAATCCATATGCACCTTACGTGCGTTCTTCAAAATCTCGTCAGCCACTATCGTCCAAATCAAAGGGCCGAGGCATGATCCTTGCGGGCAGCCCACAAATATCCTGAACCATCGGATGCCTCTCAGAAAACGAAAACCGATTTGCCAATTAGAAATGTAACTCTTAAAAGTATACTTTATATAGCTGTAAATCGGTAGGTCATCAATAATCCGAGAAGCAACCAACCAGTCCAGGACATCGAAGGCCCCCGCAATATCAAATGAAATGGCAGAACAGTACTTGAATTTCGTAAGCTTTTCTGCAACCAAAGTCTTGAGAGAACTTAAAGCTGTGAGCGTTGACCTAGTCTCACGAAAGCCATGTTGATTGTTATCAAGAAAATTCAGAGATTCTAACATAGTTAGAACTCGCATCTTCAAAAGACGCTCGAAAACTTTACCCAAAATGGGCAGAAGAGTAATAGGCCTATATGACTTCGGAAGATTCGGTGGACGGTTTCTCTTCCTGAAAAAAATAATAACGCCTTTCTTCCAATTCGCCGGGAAATGGCCAAACCTCAGACAAGTATTAAATAACATTAACATAAGAGATCTATATTTTGTGCACATATTTTTTACTACCAAAGCATCAACGTCATCAGCTCCCGGAGCTTTATTGTTATTCTGACACTGTAGAGCAAAGCGTAATTCACGTCGGGTAAAAGGCTTATAATCAGGGTGATCCAGAAAATCCTCATCACTAACAAAATTATGAATCTGTGCTGGAGTATTCGTGATGCCAAAGTGCTCGTTCATAAGTTGGGAAGCCACTTCATCGTAACTCGCAAATGCCGAAGAATTCTCTAGAGTCGTGAAAACCATGTCTGACGGTGAAGTCTTCTTGCCTGAGAGATATTTGTACAGATTACCGTAAGCGTTGTCCGTACGTTGACAAAAGCTGATCCACCCAGCGCGTTTTGCCTGACGAAGATGACGTTTATATGATCGACGAGCAGAGATATAACTATCCCTATATGCTATATTAGACAAATTTTTATGATACCTTTTATACAGTGCTTTAACTTTATTTCTCTCTATGCGAAGAGCATCTGTGTACCATGTAGCCGTTGGCTTATGATTAAGTGAACCCTTTCTAAAACAGTTATCTAAAACGTAATGCAAAAAGTCATCGAAGTTGGTCAGCCAATCTTCCAATCCATCTACTCCCTGTACTCTTTCAAGAGTGCTCTGCAATCTGTCGTTCATTCTTCCAAAATACTTGTTGAACTTCCTCATAGACTTATTTTTAGTTTTATACCTCAGATTTGTAACATTTAACGGTACCAATTTCATATCAAACTTTATGTACCTATGGTCCGAGAAAGAAAAATTCTGATCGTCAACTTGCCAAGAATTCAGGTATTGCACCACGTCCGTACCAGCCAAGGTGAGATCCGGGCGGCCTTTACATTCACCACGAACAAAAGTGTGAGGAGCATTAGGATCATTCAGAATCCTGAGATTACCCATCATCAAGTAATCCTGAAATGTTTCCGATCTATCGTCTTCTCTGGTATAACCAAATGTCATCAGAGAAACATTGAAATCACCACCAACAATAAGTGACGAGCAATCTTCAAAATAATTGATCCAACACGACATGTCAGAATCAATATTACTCGAAGGGGCTGAGTAGACTGAGCCAAGAGTCAGTGAAGTCTGTTCAAAAGTCACCGTAATAAAAACACTGTTTGGGGTGATTAAGCTTATAGTGCAATTCATGGTTTTATTAGTACACAGAATGGAGGAGGTGTTATTTAAAGAAAAAAATATTAACCAGTCTGGTGAAATCCCAGAAACTTTAACACCGTAAGCATGTGGATCCTGACAAAGAAAAAACAAAACGCCCTCCCTCTCCGCATAGTCAAACAAAGCTTCACAAGCATCGGTACAATGGTTAAGATTAATCTGAACGATTCCAACACCACTAGATAGTGAATCATTTGATATGACCTATGTTATAATCTCCTCGCCATCAAACCATCAAAATAACAGGCATTGGGCTATAAATATCCGGAGTTTTGAGTTTGTAGCTTTTGTAGTTTATGTTTAGCGGAAGCCTAAAGTGAAAGGAAAATTGTGCGCCAACCTTACCCCGTCCCGGGGCAAGTTGCCTATACCTATGGGGTAAGTGGCACACGCTTTATAAAAATTTAAATGAAACTCAAATAAGACACGTAGATAAGCGAAATCAATTTCATTATTACCAGTAAGTTTAAACAAAGGCGTTATTGCCGTACAATATAAATTCTAAATTATACAGACATAAAAATAATGAATAAAACATTAACATTGAGCAACTTCTATTCTACTCGATATCATCATCAGAGTTTCAGTTGTCACAAATAAAAAATTGAGTGTCTCCGTTTGGGCAAGCCTCGTGTGCCCTAAATCTTGCGTTGCAACCTCTTTTCTCGGTGTTTGCTGTTTTCCAAGGTATCAGCACACAACAAACACCGAGCCAACTTGCCGTGTGTTCAATGCGCCTACTAGCCACATAATAAATTTCTTCACAAAAAAGACGCGTAACCATCTAAGCATAAATAATCCAAGTAAATCACATATGTGGTAGGTACATTTAATCATGCACTAAGAAAAACTGCACAAGATAAATCGCAATTATTAAGATAAATATTAGAAATTAGAAAAAGAATGAAGCAACAAAAAGTTACTTATGAGTGCAAAAAACAGAAAAATCGTAATAAATGTCCACTGCACGTAGGTAACGCTGCAAAACTACAATGAGGTATGTAACAAGGAAGAAGAAAGGTACTCTGTGACTGGTTGCGCAATCTATCCAAAAACAGGCGATTTATGAGGACTGCGCCAACTTATCCCTGTAACCAACTAGCCCCGTTCTCCCCTAGATAGTTATTAAAATAAAACTAATGTATTTAGTTTATTCTGTAAGACTAGATTTTTAGTATATGGGACATTTTCTATAAACTGTAATCATCTATATTCGTTAAAATAGATTCATTTTCTCTTAATTCCGTTTGTCTGATACAGTGTTTCAAAAAACATTGATTATTGTTGTCAATTATTTGTCTCTGATTGTATTTCATCTGACAGAACATTATAAATATACATGTAAAGATGCAATATTAAACTTATTTTATGAGAACTACAAATAATTGTGAAAATATCATTTTAAGAAACGTTAAAAAAATTTACTTCATTAACTACATTATAAAATTAGTGCAAAATTGTAAAATACGCACATACGGTATTGAAGTTTTTAAAAAATCCGAGAAAAGTTCTATAAAGATGCGTAACGGAATTATATATAACTGAACTTTAAAACAGATTTCAATAACAAAATGTTTTAATGTGGAGAAAAACGGACAAAACAAGTGGGTAAGTGTGGTCGCAGATCGCACAGAAGTTTTCGTTTAATGTATCTTTTAAAACACTTTATAATTAATTAATAAATTAAAATCGTTAATTTATAATTACTAAAACGTTACATAGCACCATTATATTTAATTTTAAAATAATTGAAGAAATATTGTTGGAGCAAATTAAAAATATTCAAGTAAAGTTACTTAAATAATAATAATAAAAAAAAATCCGAATATCTTTAAATTAAGAAATTTTACAAATTTAGTGGAGGTATAAATAAATAAAACTTTTTTATCAGAAAAAATTATTTAAAACATATTTAAAAATAATTCCCTAAAGAATCCATATTATTTTTTTCACTTTCCAAACACACACTAGATGGCGCAAAATAAATGTTCACATTTATTAAAATTTTAAAAAGGGAACCCGTAAAATGGCTAAAAATTACGAAATTTCTTTTAATTAAACATCGGACAGTTAAATGTAAAAAATTTCAACTTTCTCCGACAAGCTTTGGACCCGAGACCTTGCGGTTAGAAATAACACACTCTACCACGGGACTACCGAATTCACACAAAGTTGGTTGAAATTAAGACTCTGTTTTGAAATCGCAAAAATGTTGCGATGTCATTACATTAATTTATTTAACTAAAATTAAGTAACTTTTTCAAAATTTTATGATTTTCGGTATGACAGTGGATATTCAACTCTACCTAAAAAAAGGAAAAAAAAATCGAGTCTGTAACTTGAATAATTTCCAAGTACGATCGTTGTGACTGACAGACAGAGAAGCGTAACTATGAGGTTTCGTGAGATAAACGAAGCCCTAAAAAAAGATTTAGATAGTAAAAATAAACTTTTATCAACACTGAAAGTTGTATCATGCGTTTGGACTTACCCTGTGTTTGCATATTTCAATGAAACTCAGAGAAACATTTTTTTTAACTATCTTTCTAAAAATATAACTTTTATGCAGTTTTATTCCAACAGAAATCTTGAGTAAAAATAGCCTTCTGACCTATGAAAAACGAAGCGATCAGCCCAATATCTGCTTATGACAGTCGCGTGATTTATCTTTTTATACTATTGATAATTGGTTTCCATGAAATAAAAAAGTCATACTTGTTAAAATAAATTAACGTATTTATACATATCAGAAAATTATTTTTTATTGATCTATGTGAGGCTTGGTAATTTTATATTAAGCTGCATGATATATGTAATTAATAAAACTGATAATTTATTTCTTTAAATGGAACTTTATGTTAATACAGATTCAATATAGAGCAATAAATAAGAAGCGTGTTCCAATAATAGACTATGAAAGACTTTCTAAAAAGCATAGGAACTTTCTAAAGCATATGTACTTTTCTCCACGAGGGGAAACAGTTAATAAAAATTCATACATACACAGATAATAATCTAAAGGAATTCTTTTGAGTTCCCCTGTAAACGAACTGGAAATTTTATACAGTCCTTTTTCAATACCGAACGTGCCATGGTAAACCTCAATAATATATAAATATATACATTATTTATCAATCAATAATACCAGTTATCAATTACATGGTGATCCGAATAAATTTACGCGAGTCAGAGAGCAGACTGACAAACAGACTCCATAAATAGTTTTCAAATATGCTGAAAATGTTAAGTAAATATATATATATACACTGTAAAAAAAACACTGGCGGCACTGGTTTAACTGCTGGCGTCCGAATTGCCATCACATTGTGCTGTTAATTTTACGCAACTATTGTAATTTTTCAATTTTATATTGTCAAGAAACCAAAGAAAGCTACAGCACATTCGACTGTGATCGAGTTTGAGCGCGAGATGAACAGTACTTTGTGCTACAAAAATGTCTTTTTTTTTTTTTTTTTTTTTTTTTTTTTTTTTACAGTGTATAATAAAAAACAATGATGTAAAATAATAATAATTTTAATATATATAGAATTTTACAAAAAATCTTATCCACATAGCATTCAACACTTTTCGACTATAAGTAATATATATATATATATATGTGTGTGTGTGTGTGTGTGTGTGTTAGGATATGTATTTTTGTTCACTTTGATCGACTGAATCAGGATATTAAAGGCCAAAATTACAAAACTAATTAAAAACATATCAAGCGTTCCCGAAAAGAAAATTCAGTAATTAAAAAAAAAAGAGTGACACATTTCTTGCGTCTTGAAGTATGAGAGATAACGTCTCATTACTTTAAGATATAGAAAGATTAAATGTATTAAGTGAATGCCAAATAGTACCATTTTTGAAATCAAATTAGAGGGAAGTTATTTAATTTTATACAGCTTTTTTGGATTTATAAAAGCTATACAGAAAAAATGTGTCGTCGAATTAGTTTAGGTTTTATAGATTTGACTGAATATTTGAAATTTAATGAAATGTGAAGAATTTGAAATTTAATAAAACGTAATTTTCACTAAAAGTCCATTAAATTAGTACATTGACAGAATTAAAAAAAATATTTTTTTTCTGTCAACATATTTTTGTAAATATTTTATTTATATATATATATATTAACGAAAATAAGACTACATGATAATACAACAGTAAAAAAAGTTTATTATATCTCTATTAAAACACTTCAGATTTTCAGTGAAATTTTTCAATTTCATCTTTTTGATATAGTCAAGGAATCAGAATTACGCCTCAGGGAATTTAAATAACAGATTTTTCGTGTAAAGTAATATTTGCCTTATTTAAAGAAAATATTCTGTGTCTAAATATGACTACCATTCCTTTAAGAAAAATCTGGTATGTAAATCATTTTGAGGCGCATGAATTTTGGAAATGCATAGAATTTACCTAGTTGAAGCCGTGTGACAGATATTCTACAAAACAGATTCTATCATCATTTTGTTTTACCTAGAAAAAAAATATTTTCATATTTTCTGTCTTTACCTATGAGTGAATAATATAAATAAATAAATCTCACCATTTACACCTTATTTATACTTTTATGGGGCTTTTTTTAATACAAAGAGTAAAATATTTAGCTTAATAGAGTCATTAAGTATACTGTAGAATAATACACTATAAAAACTACTCGGAAACGTTTCCGAAAATCAGTGGCAGTAAAAGAAATTTGTTTTTATAAATAAGGTCACTGCGCCTAAATGTGATGAGCCCTAAATGCGATAACGTTCTTTTACTTAAAATCTCAATGCAAGAATTATAAATAAACGCTGTATAATGACGCATCCGATCTTAATGAACAAAATCGAAATATTTTTCGGCATTTAAAAAGGTTTCTTTTTAAAAGAAATTTTCAATCAATAGACATCTTTCATTTTATAGCGTCCCAATGATTCGTAAATGCGACAAAAATTCCCGAAATCGGCTCACAGATTTTCTTTTTTAACGTTGAAGCTCAAATAACCTTATGAACGTCAAGTACTACGTTGTCTGTTTCAGTTAAATTACCAGTTAAACTTAAGAAAAGACGACCAGTTTTCAGATTAGAATTTAAAGTAGTCTGCGCATTTTGGAGACTTTGTTTTCTCCAAGTACCTAATAGCGACATACAGATTGTTGTAAATGCGTAGACACATTTATGACATTAACGAGGTAAGTTTATATGGTATTTTTAATATATATTGTATTAAAATGATGTTTAAAGCAAGTAGTTATGTTGAATTAAGCTGTGATAAGTCGGCATAATACTCCATTAATATTTTTCTTTAACCAGGTACTTAAATATGTGTTTTAATATGATCTAAATAGAAAAATAAGATTATTTTAAAATTTTAATTTAAAAAAAGGTATAAGAAACGTGATGTATATGCCAGTAACATAATATAGACATATGGTTACGGAATTTGCAATAATTTTATATGATAGATATTCTGGAAAATCTTGTGTAAATTGAAAACTCTTAAATAATGTTTATTTTAATGCGGTTAGGTAAGTTAATTTTACCAACATTATACCATTCGGTAGCTTAAATGCTGTCTCTAAGTGGCAGTAAAAGGAATTTTGTTTTTATAAATAAGGTCAGTACGCCTAAATGTGATGAGCCCGAAATACGATAACGTTCTTTTACATAAAATCTCATTACAAGAATTATAAATAAAAGCTGTATAATGAGGCATCCAATCTGGATGAACAAAACTCGAAATATTTTTCTGCATGTAAAAGTTTTTTTTTTTTTTTTTTTTTTTTTTTTTGCCCCGATGATTCGTAAATGCGACAAAAATTCCCGAAATTGGCTCACAGATTTTCTTTTTTAACTTTGAAGCTCAAATAGCCTTATGAACGTCAAGAACTATTTTGTCTATTTCAGTTAAATTATCAGTTCGTAAATAAAAAGTAATAACGTTCTTTAACATAAAATCTCATTGCAAGAATTATAAATAAATGCCGTATAATAAGGCATCCAATCTGGATGAACAAAACCCGAAATATTTTTCTGCATGTAAAAGTTTTTTTTTTTTTTTTTTTTAAGAAATTTTCAATTAATTGACATCGTTTATTTTATACTGCCCCAATGATTCGTAAATGCGACAAAAATTCCCGAAATTGGCTCACAGATTTTCTTTTTTAACTTTGAAGCTCAAATAGCCTTATGAACGTCAAGAACTATTTTGTCTGTTTCAGTTAAATTACCAGTTAAACTTAAGAAAAGACGACCAGTTTTCAGATTATGATAACGGAATTTGCAATAATTTTATATGATGGATATTCTGAAAAATCTTGCGTAAATTGAAAACTCTTAAATAATGTTTATTTTAATGCAGTTAGGTAAGTTAATTTTACCAACATTATACCATTCGGTAGCTTAAATGCTGTCTCTAAGTGGCAGTAAAAGAAACTTTGTTTTTCTAAATAAGGCCTGATTAAAACAGGGTACAATTGAGTTATGGAGTCCATAATTTTTATCAGCACTTTTTTTAAATCTGATATCTTAATTCTGTTTTAATTTTTTACTTATTATAATCGACATTTTCTACTTTTAAATTAGAAAACGATAAAAAATAAATAAAACTATGTTTATCTAAATGAGTATTTGTTTCCCCATACGTATTTTTTGGGAAGAACTTTTTAAGTGCAAGAAAAATGAAGAGGAAAGGTGATTGGGGGGGGGGGAGGTGGTGGCAACAGAATGCCAGGCAGAGGGGTTCTCTTTGGCTTAATCAGAATTATTAGAAATATTCTACGATTTTACCTTTTTATAAGGGTGATATCTTTATCATGTGACATTTTATAATAAATAAAATTTATATGTAATAAATATTCTTGTTAACAATATTATAAATATCTTGTAACTACTCTCTTAACCCGCTAACTCCACACTAATGCACATACTGCTCCACACATAGCGAAATGTCGGTTCTATTTAAAACATGCTTTAATTATTTCGTATTTTTCATTAACAAAATAGGAGTTTTGATAAAATCCAATACCTCATTTTGATTTCTTATTAAATTTCGTATATGAATCGTGTAGTTATATTTCCTTATCACTAGATTGTGAGCAAAATTATGCAGAGTTGAAGTTACGGAAACCCAAATCGTACTAGTGTAAAAATTATGGGTTAATATCCTGTGGATTCTACTACTATAATTTTAAACGAAGTTTGACAGTCATTTAACTGTAGTTATGGCCATAGCTCTGTGGGAAAGAGGGATGAGACTTGCTTATATTAGGAACAGAAGCATTATGCACAACATTCAAATAACAACACGGAGCTTTTGCATATTAGCAGTGTAAATTTGGTAAACAGAACGGTGCTCCGCCGCCCGGGATAAAAAATTCAAACTTGATGGATCTGTTGTAAAGTATGAATATTGAAATGTGCGACGTTTAATTATAATTTATTTAAAATTATGCATCTCAGTTAATGTTTTATTATTTAAATTACAATTAAATAAAGTTTATTTAGTAGTTTTATAATAAGATATTTATCTTTCAATTTTATGTACAGCAAATTCTGTATAAGGCGGACTCTGTGCAAGCCGGAAATCTGTCTAACGCGGAAAATTTTTCTAGTCCCGGCGAACCCAAAGAAAATAACATTAGTTCATGCTGTGTAAGCCGGAATCTGCCTAACGCGGAAACGGAAAGGTTTGTAATGTCTCACCGAACCCGAAATTTTGCATAAGGCGGAAAAAATCCTCTTTTAAAAATGAAATGCATTTAATTTGTGAAACTTTAAAACTGATATATGTACATAAAATACTTTCGAATTTTTTGATAAATTGCGTAATAGAGTATATAATAAAGTTAATTAAAGAACCTTAATTATCTTTAAGATTAAATATTTTTAAATGATAATTTTTAACCATAAAAATCAGTAGCACAATGTGTTACTGAAGAAGGCTTGGTAAACCGAAAGGAAAAAAAAAAGCATTGATAGAAGACTATTTTCCGACTCTCTAAACTACTATGTTAAAGATGAGGTTTGAATTTGTTAAGGCTGTTCTCAAATCAAGAATTGCAACTTTATGACATAAGTTTTAATTTATTTTTGTTCGGAAATGCATGAAACTAACAGGTGTTGTTGTTCAGCAACTATATAGTCGAGCTGTTTTTTACGTTTTTTTTTTTTAGCAAACGCAATAGATTTTTCGGAAAATAGTGTCAAAGTGGGCGTTTTGAACCGAATTTCCGCGCGAAAGAAGAATAACCGCTCAAGAAAGGGAGAAAAACGTATTTGTCAAGTGATCAAAATCGCTTATAACTCAATAGGTAATCTATTTTTCAAAAAATGGAAAACAATTCGATTCCAAATCGCTTCCATGGTCAGGCTTTCCAATTTTATATCTTTCCGTTAAAAAATGAATTTGTAAATGTGTCAAAACTTTTTGCGCTTGTTAAGCAGAGCAGCTATGAACAACCTTAATGTTTTTCATTAAATTCTAGAACTGAAGTAAGTTTATATCGATATCATTTATTTCAGTTTTCAAATAAAGTTTTTCAAGATTATTAAAGACAATAAATTTAATAAAAAGTTTAATTTCATTAAAATCTTAATTTTAAAGACCGATACTAAAGGTTGCGAACGTAAAAAAATATACAATTTGTTCAATTTTTTTAATGTTTTAAATTTTATTTTTCGAGTATTTTGCATAAGGCGGAATATTGTCTACGCCGGAAAATTTCTTCGGTCCCGATCGATTCCGCCTTAGACAGAGTTTACTGTATTTCAAATCTTTATTAACCCTTAACTGCTGTTAGCGGTTTCTCAGAACACTACATTTTTCAATTTTCACAGTTAAACTTGTAATTTACAGCTAAGCTATAAATACTAGTGAAATTTTCTTTCATTTGGAGCTCTAGAACTATCGCTAGAAATTCTGAATATGTGAAGTTTAATTATAAAAATCCTGTACTAGTTTAGTACAGAAACAATACCCTGCGCGTTAATACAGCCTTTCATTCATCTTTTAATCAAGCGGTCTCGGAGACCACGCACAGTAGTTATGCGACAAATCCTGTCACAGCAGTTAAATGTTAATTAATTCAAAAAATAATTGCAATTAACCCTCAACTGCATTTAGAGCTGCTTTTTTTAGTTTTCACAGTTTAATTTTCTCACTCCAAGTACAATTGTTTGAAATGTTTGAAAAAGTAAGATTTTATTAGAAATAGTACTGGACAAACAGTTTAGAGCAAAATCAGTATTTTATGATTAATCGCGAATTTTATTCATCTTTCAATCGAATGGTTTCGCAGACCACTCACAATTGTTATGTCATTATGTGGCATTTTTCTGCAACAGCAGTTAAGGGTTACATGAACTTTTTCAGATGAATTATCATGTGTAAAGTGCATTATCACATTTGGGACTATGGGCGTCTCATTTAGATTTTAAAAGACGTAAATGCGACAAAAATTACCTAATATAGGGAATCGCATATTGTGCTTTTAGACTACAGATAATTATTAAATTTATACAAAGCAAGTTAGTTTTGAACTATAGCTACAGTATTCAGTAATTTGCTGCTTAATAAAATATATATTTATATAATAAACCAAATATACTATAAATGCGACAAAACTGTGGGGAATCGCGTCTGATTTAGGCCTAATGACCTTACTTCTTCAAATAAAAAAATATATATATTAGTTTCTGGGATTTCTACCGATAAAGGACGCTTTTAGGAATTGTGGGTAAATCTGAAGAGGTTATTTTATATTTATTTTATTTTTGTAGATTGATAAACTCTTGTCTTTTTTAGAGTGTATATTTGGGTATTTGTTAATAAAATAAATAAATAATCTCACCTTTATCACCTTATTCGCACATTTAAGCATTTGTCAAAGTGTACAATATTTAGAATAATAGAGTCATTAAATAGACTATGTTGGTAAAATTTAATACATCTGATTCATTCACATGTAAAACAAGATGAACGTTATGTAAATACATAGTACAAGGAGAAATATTTAATATTTATTGGCTTGCATCATATATGATACAAAACGCATAGAAAAGTTAATTAAAAATCTTTCGACATAAACCCCTTGATTTTTATGTTGAAAATGATTTTGTTGACGAACTTTTGATTTTTATGATGATTGATTTGTATTTATAGACTATACGAATATTTATCTTAAAGCTAAATATATTTTCGTTCATTTGTCCACAAATCACATATTCAAATTAATTAACGCTGGCTAAAAAAGACGTGTTAAAATATTTCTAAATGTTAATCTGTTTAAACTGTTTTAACTAATTTGTCGTTTTTTATTAGTTTTGTTATTTTCCACTAGTTATGTCAATTGGTAAAAAAAGATAATACCTTAAATAAACTTATTGCAATTTTCCATTTGTTAATTTTGATTTAAAATCATTTTTCGGCCTATGTTTACCTTTTAGAAACTGTTTAGTAAAAAGTGATGAATTGGCAATCATCACTTGCAACTTTTTTCTTTTTTAAATTTAAAACGAAGATTCGGAGAAAAAAAGTGAATATTAAATAACTTTAATAATGTTTTTATGGACGTATGAAGAAAATAACAAAAAAAAATTAAGCTTATTAAACTATTTTAAAGATGTCAATTTCTCGTGAAAATTTATTTTCCCATTTCATATTAATTTTAAATTTTATATTAATATTCACGATTTTTCGTTCTTTTTATTTTTTTCAGATATTTTTTAGGAGATTAATTGCATGTTTAAAAGTTGAGAAAGCAATTAATACATCTATATAGGGAGTCTTAAACAAGACATTTTAATTTTTAAATTACAATAATTTAATAGCTTCAATAAAGATAGTAATATAAGCGTCTGTTTCTAAGTTGGACTATACATTTTATATACAATAATTCAAAAAATAATTATTTATGTATTTTTTTAGGAGATTAATTGCATGTGTAAAAGTTGAGAAAGCAGTTTTTACCTTTATATAGGGAGTCTTAAACAGGATATTTAAATTTGTAAATTACAATAATTTAATAGCTTCAATAAATATAGTAATATAAGTGTCTGTTTCTAAGTTGGTCTATACATTTTGTATACGATAATTCAAAAAATAATTACTTATGTATTTATTTATTGTTTAATTCATAGGAAATTTACAAAAGTAGCTTACTTTCTTTCCATGCCACATATTCCATTTCCACTATTTCTTGATATTTTGATGTTTAAATGTTTGTTTTAGGTTTCACTTATCTATGAAGTAATATTTATCCAAACGTCATCAAAATGCTTCATTTCATAAACAATAATGATAGTTTCAATTAATATAATAGGAATTAAAATAATGTTGAATAGTGCTCTTTTTTTATTTTAGTGACATTAATTTTAGTTCACTATTTCGCTATTTAAAAATATTAACTACATAATTAATTTCAATTAATGTATGAAACCGTTCAAATTAGTACATAAGAATATTAACCATTAATAAATAAAATAACTTTAATGCATCCAAAATTTCCATCCTTATGATATGAATGTCTTTTTCTGAAATTCCTTTGATGACTCAATGATGAGTCTCTTAAAATATCTATGACTTTCTAATGCAAGATTTTTAATTTTTTTTTATCCTCTCAGTAAATCATTATAGGACTCAAGTTGTAATATTTTGATATTGAAACGCGTACCGGAATTTAATTAACTTTCTAAAAAACAATTACGTTCACTTACTTGTTTAATGGATTTCATTACTGTGAACGAGAAAAATACTTAAAAGTGTGATTGAATTTCAGGGAAATCTATCTATGAAAATATTAAATTATCTTTCCAAAACATTTTTTAATAGCCAGTTATAGTATATTGCAGTGCCGGTGGAGAGATCTTTGCGGTTTTATATTTATTTATAATAAATTTTTATCGTATTAAGAGTAAAATATATTTTTTCTTTTCGTGTTTTCGTAACAGATTTTAGTAACAGTGTGATATTATATTTAAATGTCGACTAACAATTATCCAGGAACATAAAAAAAGACAGCAAATTTTATCTATGTTATTTTCGATTTGTAAAATTTTCAAACAGCGTAAGATGGATAGAATTTAATTAAATGAGGTCTTTTTAAGTGTTTTAATGTGTTAAATGCTGTATGATACATGAGTTAACATAATTAGAGAAACATAACTTCAAAATACTTATTTTATGAAATCGACCTTAAAAAATATACAGGGTGCAAAGGAAAGTCCCTTTAACTTGAAAATACTTGCGAACGGAGAGAGCTACAGCTATGTAATTGAGGTAACGGTATAGTAAAGCAACTACGCCCGATATAACACAAACGACAGGAGCGCCCCTAGTGGCGAAATTTGAAAGATAGCCATTGCAAATCGAAAGCGAAAAGAGATAGAGCAAAATTTCCAGTTAGAAAGTTTTAGAGCATCAACTAATTAGCACGAAACGAGATTTGGTTTACATGGATAATATAAATCATCGCCTGTATACCCAAAAATCTCCGAATTCGATGCACTCCATTTTATGTAAGCGTTTGAATGGAATAGCCAGAAGTATGAAGAAATATGCACAATTTATGGTATACATACGTACTTATCTCAATACATTTTAATAACATCACGAAAAAAAAAATAGAAACTGTCTCTCAGTGATGAAAAGTTAATATTCAGTATGTTCGAAAAGTTCGCCATTGCTCACGATACACGTTTGTATTCGTGAGAGTAATTCTGCATGCACATTTCTCAGCATGTTACGTCTACTGCAAGCCTCTTCAATACTACGACAAAGATTTAACCCTTTCAAGGGTGATGGCTAGACCGTATAGCCACCTAATTTTAATTCCAAAACTGAAAAATGGCACCAAGAATATTTTAATAAAATTTTGCTTTTGTAATGAAAGTGCGAATTAGCGGGTTTTATTTTTCTAAGAAGGTCGTTTGAATATTCTGGTGTCAGTCAATTATTTCATCAGTTTACGAACAGTTTAGTTAATCTAAAATTTTAAATGCATTGGAAATTAAATTTTTACAGACATTACAGCACAGTACAACGTTACAATCTGCAATTGTGCTCTGCTGCATTTCCGGAATGTGAATTTGCAAAGTAGAATCTTTGCTCATCGATTTCGAACATTTTTATGTATACAGGTGACGAATTATCTTATCCGTGTGTACGAAATGATTGATGCTCTAAAACTTTCTAATTGGAAATTTTGTTCTATCACTTTTCGTTTTCAAGTTGCAATCGCTACCATCCAAATTTCGCCACAAGGGGGCGCTGCTGTATTTTGCATTAGGTCGGTCATAGTCGCTTTACTATACCGTTACCTCACTTGCATAGCTATAGCTTCTTCTGTTCGCAAGTATTTTTAGGATTTTCCTTTGCACCCTGTATATAAATTATATTATATGTTTTTAATGTTTTTAAAAATCGAAATCGGATTCTAGAACCTTCAAATATACAATTCAAAAATTGGAGCTCATTCTGAAATCTATATTTTGAGACATGCTTAAAAAAATACCAGAATGGCAATATCTTTTGAAAAGATTAAAAATTTATTTAACTAGAATCCCTGAGGCCGAAATGTCGGAGCAATGAGTCTTGTAAAATTAAGAGACTATATTTTAAAAGATATTTTATTTGTTCGTGTGTATTTTATTTTAAAGTTGTTGCTATTTCAAATAGTTAGTGCAGAAGTTTGAAATAGTATAGTAACGTATTTGTTATTGCAAACTTAATTTTTTGCTAAGTTTGCAATAACAACTGTTGAACTCCATTCTGAAATATTTATTCAGTCCTTAGATTCTTCAGTTAAGTTTAAAATGATAATATAACACCAGGTCCCTCTATCTTTTAATCTAATCAACATTATTCTTTTTCGGAAGTAACTTTGATGAGAATATCCTCTAAACGACGAACTCTATTCAAGGCAACACAAGTTAATTCAAGCGTCCTCTTAGCCTGTATCAATACAGGTCTGATATACACTTATACTGCTATCAGCAGAGGAACTGTAAATGTGCTGTGGAAGATACCTGTTACAAAACTGTGTGTTGAATCCATAGAAAAGTCAGATATTGTTGACGACAGTCCTTTATTTAAATTCTATTTCATTCAATTACTTTATAAAAAAATACAACTTTCACCGATGCTGGGTTCATTTGCGTCTCATGTTACGCCGCTAGATTGTGTGCTCATGAAGACATTTCCATCTAGTGCTGCAGTAGCAGCCTTACCGACTTATATAAGTGAGAGATGCCAAGCTGGGCATCGTCCTTGTGGCTTAGTGGTAGAGCACTGGAGATCTATTCCAGGGGCACGGGTTCGATTCCCGGCTTGGACATTTTTCACTAAGTTGGTTTACGCCTTGTTAGCAATGTGATAATTCACATCTTTAATATACAACTTTAATTTGAAAAATATTCAGAGCTAACTTTGTTTAAAATAGTTAAGTGAATTATTAAAAATAACTTTGGTTAAAACCGGATTAACTTCAATACACCTGGAGCTTTTCAAAACAGCTTAAATTAAAATCATAGCTAAAACCGTTTTCTAAAAACATCGTAAAACTCAAACTAAATATCTTACTGTAACTTGAACTCAAACATATTAAAATCATAATGATAACTTTAAAGAAACAATCAGAAAAGAGAGAGCGCGCAATTGATTAGCGAAAGGCAATTTATACCTTTGAACTGGATACGATTCCACTTTACAGAAAGGGTAGGCCTGAGAATAGTCGATTACGGAACGGCTAACGCCACCTATGAAACACTTGAATTTAATGTCGCTTCTTTTAAATTAATTTACGTTATAGGAAACAATTAACACTATATTCCAAGTAATGAAGGTATTGCTTTTAAAATAAAGAGGTTCTATAAGCATTAAAATGTAGAAAGGAAAGCTATTAAATCAATATAAGTTTACATAAAGTTTTAAACCCAAATTCGCCATAAGTGACAAGTAAAATCGGTTGAATAGATAACACGTCCAAGTACCCAAAGTGTTGCTCAATATCCAAAGCAATTCTCAACAAAGTTAAACCCCACAGTTTTTGTGTGGTAAGAGATTGTCAAATATTTAAAGACAACTGAATTCGTGAATATGCAGTTTTTTAGATTTCCAAGATTTACAAATAGCAGATATACAAGAAACAGCAAAAATCTTTCAGTTAGAAATGGCCCACCGTAATCATCGAATTAAGCCATTGCAGACGGTAGTCAACGTAGAGGTGTGTTCTGGGTCGTATAATTAGTATCTTAATTGGGTCGTAATTAGTATCGCACTAGTATAGTGTATAATAAAAAATTTAATCATTTCCTGTATAAAATGCTTGTAAACACATTTTTATTGGTAGATTGTATATATTAAATACGAATAAACATATTCAGAAGCATTTACAATAAACTACAAACACATTCAAAACAAAGAGTGGAGTTGCACCGTTATCGTAGCTCGATTAAAAAAAAATTACATACTTTATATTTTTAAAGAAATAAACTTTAATTTAAAAATACAATGACTATTTAAAAAATGCAAAATTCTTTTCATGAATCTTAAGATTAAAAGTTACGGATAACTAATTTCTGAATAATAAAATACTTCTGTTGAATAAAATGACGTCCTTAACTTGTATTTATGTACAAAATTCTGACAACGATTGAACGATTGAACCATTTGACAACGATTACATTTTAATTTACAAAATTTTTACTACCTTTGTATTTCGACCGAACCGAGACTGATGTTAAAATATATTGTTAAAAAATTGTTTTCCTGTATTTATTTTATGATGAAAAAATGTCAAACATGACAATTTTGTGAAGATATTTATTAACAAATTCTGAAGCCGTTATTAAGTACCTCAGTATTGCAAAAGCACTAAATTTTGATGTGGGTGTCAAAATTGCGAGGTAATTCCAACGTACATGCATACATATATACGTACAGAACTCATTTCAAAAATAGCGAATACAGATTCAGGTAACCTTAAAATGTAAAGATATGCCACAATTTCTAGATTTGTATCATAATTACATAACTTTTCTTAAGCTATACGTTATCAGATAGTAAAAAGCTAAGGCTTTTATAAAATATTTTACTAAATGAAGTCATGTTCTAAAACGTAATTGTTGTTATCGACATAACATGGATGTAAGCAACCAAATTATTTATTTGAATAAACAGTTAAAATATATTGAAAATAATATATAATATGAATTTTATGGACTTTTTGAGTCCATGAAGATTTTCGGGGCGTTTTGGTTTAAGTATGTTTTTGATTTTCAAACCTCAGATCTTTGTTATAAGCCAATCTATAATCATTACGATGCGGGCAACATTGTAGTTAAAATGTGCGACAGTTACAGCAACGTAAGTAGTTTTTCAATTAATAATTAAAACAGTCACGATGTTATTGCTATGGGGAAATTGAAAGATTTTGGCAGACGTTTCTGAGCATCAGGTTTAACGAATATATTTGATTTTCAATACCTTTTAAAATTTGGTATTATCGAAGTCCAGCTTAATTTTATTGTCAATGCAATTAATATTTTCGGCGCTATCGAGTTCACAGAAGTGCAATTTTTCACGGCAAGTTGAAGCTTGAAGCTGTTCTACGATAACAGTAAGAATTTGAAACTTTAAATCTCCATAATTTTTAAGCTACTTTGCCGACTTTCTCCCCTCCACACCCGTATTAATATATAAATGTAAAATTTATCACAGAATACAAACATAATGTCAAAATTAGCTGTTAGTATTGAAAAAAATTAATTTCAAACAGTGTATATATGTTATACCAAACTAATGCAAAACTATGTTGTACCGCCTACCAAAACTAATTATATCATTAATAAGTTGAAGTTATTACTCATAGTATTTTTCTTATTTACTCATAGTTATTACTCGTAGTAGTGTACCAGTTTTATAGGAGGATTTGTGTCAGAGTTAGTAGCAGGTATACTTTTTTCAAGAACTTCAAAATAACTGTTCATTTTAGGAACATCGTTATTTCAAATAATATTTAATATTATTTGAAACAAAATTAAATTCTATTTGGAATATTTTTTTGCACTCAAAATAAAATTTTAGATATTGAAATTTCAGTTTATTGTAATAGTTGTACAAATTTTTTTGTTACAACCTAGTTTTGTCAAGTCCAGTTTTTAAAAAAGTGGGACGGGAGACCAAAAAAAGGGAGAGGCAGCGGCTTTTAAATTGAAAAATGAAATTACGCAAAAACATCTGAAAACTGAACATGTCTATAACATAATCATGTTTTAAGCGTAGAAATTGTATCGTCCCTGCAATTGAAGTACGATACAAATTTACCTGTTCAGACAAAAGCCTCTTTTAAACAAAATTCCCTTCCCCCTTAAGGATGTCGTCTTAGCAAGTTTTATTATAATAAAGAATAACAATCTTATACGGTAAAACCAGAGAAAGCAGACTGGCTGGGGATTGAAGAAAAATTCTAATTCAGCAGGTATAGTATTCTTATCGCAGGGACAGTGAAATCTTTACTTTTAAAACAGAATCTATATATATATATTTCTTTTACGTAGCGCGAGAAAACAGCTGTATTTGTAGCTTGCTATTTCGCAACAACCAGAGCGACGATTATCAGTGGTTAATTTATGATCACATGTCCCGACCCATTCAGCAAATCAAAATCCAGTGATTATGAATAACAATTGCTATTGGTCCGTTTTACGGTGACGTGTGAATTCAGCTAATCAGCTTTTTGTTCAAGATTGTATTTAGACACAGCCGAAAATGTTTTGTTTACACTTCGATACCATGATACGGAGCATCTTTTATAGCGTTTTACTATAGTTTTAAATGAATTTAAGCCGAACTGTTCAATTCTATAGGCAAAATGAAAGTAGAAGGACCCTCATCTGACACTAACATGCCATTTAAATATTAACGGCGTCAATTTCCAGTCCGCTTAGCTTTCGCAATGACGACCACCAAGGCCAAACTTTGGACAAATGCATTTTTATTTACATTTTCAGCTACTTTTTTATGAATTATTAATTGAATTTTCACCGAGGTTTAAAATTAATTTTATTTCCAAGGTAATCTTTTCAGTTTATTATTTTGCACTTCAAAAAACTTTTAATTTCATAATGTTAAAATGATTTATAACCATTAGCATCCCCATCTAAATACATTTTGATTTACATTCTCAACGAAGTTTTCCATTACTTTTTTAAACATTAACAATATTTGTAAGTTAAATATGTTATGATTTATGATAGCATTCATTCTGGGTAGATCGCATAGCCGTCCCAATGTGAATTGCGTGGCAATTCACGGGGGTTGGCGAGCAGCGGACTGAGCCCCCTAGTTCTTTTATAAAAAGTTTCCGTTTGGAAAACTTTTACTGAACAAAGAACAGTAAAACATGTGAAAACATAATCGCTAGAAACTGCAAAAAACTCTCTTTAGACAAGTTTCGGTCTTGGCAGGTAGATTTGTAAGGTATTAATTTGGATGCGTCTATAAACATTTTACGTTATAGATAGATTCTGTCTTTCACAGGTTGTATTGCCTGAAATTTTGCTGAATGCAAACTAAAAAATGACATGGTTTTAAAAGAAATTTAAAAGAGCTTGTGTATCATGAAAATTCGGGACTTTTGGCGGCCCACGGAACGGTTACGTGGAACAGGTCTCAAAACCCCTGAAAGTCCGGACACCTGGAAAAACCTCAGTACAACGACAGTGCCCTTTCAAATCATGTTTTATCGGTAAATAAAAAAATCATTTCGGAACACCAAATTTGAAGTCTTTTTGTTGATTTGATCATCTTTTCTTTACATTTCCCAAATCAAAATGTGCTTTCGTCTTCTACATGCTTCCGGATCAAAGTAAAAATTCTCTCTAGTTATAGTTATTATACAGACTTATGACCTGCCAACAAACTACTATAGAATTCACATGTTCTATTCTAACTCTTTAGTCAATGACTTATCTAGTATTCCTGATTTTCCATGCATTTGGAAAGCATTAATTTAATTTCCTCTTTTTGGTTTCTTTTTCTCTCGTTCTCCTGTCGTTACTTGTCCACTCAATCGTTCCATTTGCTTCTGTCTCATTGGTTGTTTTTGGCCCATTCACTACCCGTATCGGGTATATAAGCCTCTGGTCCTTGGGTCTCTGTCATTTTGCTCAGCTTTACTTTTTCTAGCACGCTGTGTCTTGCTCTATCTTGCACTGAAGAAGAATCTCGTTAGTGGATTCGAAACAGCTGTTTGCTGCTTCTCGTGTATTATTTGTGCATTTATAACCGTTGGTTTTCTGCTTTTTTTATTAACTCCAATAAATCACAAGCCACTATCTTCACTCCTAATGGTTCTTTCCCTCCTCCACTCTACCTTGATTGCTCCTTCATCAGCTTCGGACGGGAGGTTAGGTACCTGGGTGTATACTGGACAGCACGCTCACTTGGCACAAGCTCATCGAATATAGCGTCCAAAAGTTTTACAAAGCCAAAAATGATCTTGCCCATCTCCTGTACAGTAATGAGATGAGTATGGGCAATAAATTACTGTTATATAAGACATTACATCGTCCCATACTTCTCTACTGCGCTCAGATCTGGGGCTCTGCGGCTAAGACCAATCTACAAAAGATCCAAGTGCTTCAAAATAAAACTCTACCTGGTATTGTTCATTCCCCGTGGTACCGTAGAAATACGGTAATCCACAATGATATCAAAATTTTTCCTATATGAAGTACTATTAAAAATCAAGCTATTAAATTTCACAACAATATTCATACTATTCCAAATCATTCTCTGCAGAATGTTTCAATCTATGATGAGCGAGCCCGCTGGAGAAGACCACGAGCCATTCTTCATCTGCCGGATAACATTGAGCCGGGTTAATTTTTATTTCCCCTTATTCTTTGATAGGGCTTTTCCTTCCTAGACGTTATTATAATTTTATTAATTGTAAATTTTTCTTGTAAATAGCTTTTTCCTTTTTCTTCTTTTTCTTTTCTTTTTTTATTATTATATCTGTTAATTTTTAATTATTAATTGTATCTTTATTTTTATATTAATGTATGGCGCCTTTAAATGGCCTTTTTGTTTTATAATTGGGGGGTTCCCCTTCTCCCGCGTTCCTGACGTTATGTTGTCAGGCTTCGGCTAAGACACGAATTTCTCTACTTCCATTTCTCTATTAGAGTTACGGAGTTATGCTCCTGGGACTCTGCGAAACATCTCTTCCATGTTCCATGTTTCTGCTTTTTAATATTCCTGCACAAAGGCTTTAATTGCTATTTTACTGTAGAATCATCCCATAAGCAGAGGTTCCGTGTTGTGTGTTATTTGTTTAAAAGCACACACGTTAAGTATATGTATAACCCACGTAAACCGGGGCACCTGGCAACTTCAGTACAACAAAAGTGCACTTTCAAATCACATTTTATCTTAAAAAAAATAATTTCGGAAAACCAAATTTGAAGTCTTATTTGTTGTTTTGATCATTTTTTGTTTACATTTCCGAAATCAAAATATGTTTTCGACTTCCAGATGCTTCCGAACCAAAGTGAATTGATCTCTCCAATTATGTCCCGCCAACAAACCACTATATATTCATCACAGGAGAAGGTGTTCTGTGCTGTATGTTATTTGTTGAGATGCACATACATTAAGTACAGTACATCAGGACATCAGGCTACATCAGTACAACCACAGTGGGCTTTCAAATCACGTTTTACCATAAAAAATCATTTTGGAAAAACAAATTTGAAATTGTTTTTGTTGATTTGATCATTTTTTGTTTATATTTCCCAAATCAAAATGTGTTTTCGGATTCTAGATATTTCTGGACCAAAGTGAAAGGATCTCTTCAGACTTATATGCTGCCAAAAAAACACAATGGAATCGTGTCGCGAGAAGGTGTTCTGTGTTGCGTGTTATTTGATGAGAAGCAGTCACATTAAGTATATATACATATATTTTAGAATTTAACCCTTAGCGCTCGGCGTCTCTTACGCAAATTTTATTCGATCGGCATCACTTTTTAAAAAGAAGTTTTGTTCAAGTACACAATTTCAAAAATGTTCTGATTAAATAAGGTACATTTTATTTTCCTTTATTACTGGTGCCAAAACAAATTTCGCAAAGAAAGATTATGTCTCCGCTGCGGAGCCCTCGAGTGTGAAAGGTTAATAACGATACTATATTTTCATTTCAGTTTACAAAAGAAATTATGACAACATTTATCCAAAAGTATATAATTTTAACAAAATAATGTTTGTCGCTTACTTTTTATGTACTCCTTTATCATAACAATTCATTATTTAAAATTTCCGCAACATGAAAAGATGGATTTGAATGAACAATAAAATACAGTGTTTAGAGAAAGTTTTTTCTGTGCCAAAAAAAATCCCATTTGTACGTTTCAGTTACAATGTTTCTTAAATGAAACAGTTAAAGCAATAAAGGGATGTTTTAATGTAATAAATAATTTCCGATACTTACAAAGTGCATTTACTTCTTTCTCTCCTTGTTGAAATTATTTTTTAAGAATAACACAATAAACTTAACTTTTGTCTTACTTTCATTGACAGTTTCTAAAAAAAAATTCTGAATGTTAAAAGAAAGAAGCGATTGCGTACTTTTTGCATTCCTAAATAATGGATATATTCCATATAATTATGAATTAAATGGTATATGAATACTAAAAAAATGCGCTAAGAAAAGTTCCGTTGTCTGTATGCAAATAAAGTTATCGACATGAATTCTATGTAAAAAGTCATTTTGCGCGTATATATTCGAAGAACTAATTTTTCATGAGCTTTTCATATCCAAAACGTATTTTTTCTTATTATATAGAGTGATTAATTACAATTTTTTATGTGTATAATATAATTAATATGCAGATTTGAGAAAAGGATTCTTCCCATTTATTTCTCCGAATTTGTTCTGTTTTTTTCTGTTTTATTTCTGTTTAGCCCCCAGATTAGGCTGCCCCAAATTTGATTAGTATTGTTATTAGGCAAAGAATACTAATAACGTTTAGTGGTGACAATCGGCACACTGATACTCAGTTGTTACATTATTCATTATAAACATAAACTTAAATAGAATATACTTGTATTATACTGGAAATATGATATGTGTCCGTTTTGTTTTTTTAAATCGACAGTATTAATTGGTTGATAAATCTGCTCTGGTCAACTTAAATATATTTTTTTTTAATACATTAAATTTAACATTTGGAAATCTCTGTTACTATATTTGCATTCACTGGAATAAAAATATTAAAAATCATCCATGAGACAGTACTGATAATTTATACTGCAGAAGACACTTTCAAGAAAAGAAATATAATGTAATTTTGAAATTGTTCATAGCATGTTTCAATTGTATAGCAGTATCTTCATATTCTAAGGCATGCGTGTTTTCAGTTTGTAATTGCTGTTGCTGTAATTTTAGATTTAAATTCTGCCTGTTTAAATTACATAACATTAAGTAAAGACATTTTATATAAGCAATAAATTTGTATATTTTTGTACAACTTTTAAAGATTTTTTTTTTGTTTTCTTAAATGGAACATCTGTTATTTGCAACGTCTGTTATACGCATTTATGTTATCTATTCATAACTTAAAAAAAATTTTAACCAATGTTATAAACTTCTGTTAATATTTTTCCCTTACCGTTTATACTCATGCAAATTAAATCCATTTTTATAAACAAAGAAGTATTTTAAGTTCTTTAAGTACAAAACAATATGTCCTATCTTTTTATAACATATAGCAATAGAAATAAAGATTGACTTAATTTTTTTCGGAGTAACAAGTATAATATTTTTATAAATTTTATTACTGTTTTCGTATGTTTTAAAAGACTGTATTGTGTTTAACCAATCTTATTGCTAAAATCACTTATTAAAGTTATATCTTTTTTCAAGTTTTTCTAACATAAATTGAGCAAATATTTTTCAGTAAACCAAGGTTACATTTTTTATTTCAACTTTGAACGGCTGTATTTTAATTTTTTTCTTCCGTTGTAATTTTTGAGGATATTACAAAAATATTTTAATATTATGGAAGAGATGTGTTAGAAGTCCTTAAATTAAACATGACAAAATAAAGGCTATAGTTAGCGATGAACAGTTTTTTTGTAGTAACTCAGATTTATAGCAATAATAGCTATTTTCCAACTATCAAAAATAAAAAAAATTGTCATTATTATTAACTGAATTATATGATCAGATTATATATATTTAGACGCTAAATTTAATAAAATCAAAGTCTATTTTAGTAATATTACTTTAAATTTATTTTTAAATGACGATATTTTTACCCGACTGCCAAGAAGGGTTATGTACTACACGCGTATCTAGGTATGTGGATTTCTTTATACCCTCGATACATCCCAACGGCAGGATGGATTTTAATGAATGAGGTCTCTATCGATTCGTCTTAAACGTCCGATGGTTATAGGGAAGATTTAGTTTTTATAAATTCGAAATGGCGGCCGTAAAATACAAAATGGCGGTAAAGACGAAAAAAATACGCACCATATTGAGTGACATAACATTGCATAGGTCTTTCAAAATGAAGACGATGTTTCATTGACTATTTTACAGTCAGAAGCTGCGTTTAAATGTTACACAACCTGAAAGCTGTGTAGGTAGGATCTCTAGCTTTACTTTAACTCTAACTTTCATAGACATCTACAGCCCTCATCAAAACAGTGTTTATAGATAGGAACTAACAATTAAACACAACTTAAAAGTCATCAATACAAGTAAATAAAAAAAAATAGGTAAGTAATATAAAAAATAGTTTCACATTGATGAGAAATAATTAATTAGTTCGCTTTTTACGCAGTCAGGTTTTTTGATTTTTTAAATTTAATATTTATTTTTTTAGTACTGAAATTAACAGCCATGTTTATCTCGGAGTTTCAGATTGGCGACCATTTACAAAATTGGTATTTCGGCATGTTTTGGGAACAAATCGCCGATTTCAATCTGCCCACCTATTAACACATCTTTTCGGATATTACTGCTGTCATTTGGTACAATACGCATCTTGAAAATATGACAAAAATATCTTGAAAATCTTGTTTAAAATTTACTTTAGCTATTTCTTTAGATTTTAAATTGAGAAATGTCAATATATTATTTACAAAGGTTACCAAAGTTGTTAAAGGAAGCACAGCCACCAAGTAATAAAGAAATATAATTTTTTTGATAATTTCAGGAAAAACAAATTCAAAAAAATATTTTAGAAAATGAATAGGATATTGCTAACTACAAAGTCACTTCTTTATTAGTATATGCGTTAAAAACTGTGGTAAAAAAGAATTAACGGAAGCATGTCTACGTTTTTATATGTTACATTTTCAAGAAATATGTATACTCTAATTTGATAATATGTTCTTTTAACGTAAAAATGTTTAGATCAAAGGAATCTTGAATGTAAGGATCAAATGTTTGATCAAAAGTGTTTTGAATCGTGCTGATTTTCATAAATATAAAATATATTAAATTTTAATGAAAGCTTATATTTTCTAATATTTCCTACTGAAAAGGTTATAAAAATGTGATTGAACTTTTAAAGTAAAAACTAGTTTAATCATTTGAAAAAAAAATATTTTTTTAGAAATTCATCAAGTGATATTTAAGAAATTGATAAATTTAATCAAACAAATTCCAGAGTGCCAAAAATTACTAAACAAGCAGATCTTGTTAAATAAATAGTTATTTAAAAATAATTAATAAATTTGCAAATTGAGAAAAATAAATATTTAAATGAGATGAAATTATAAACACTTGTTCTTTAATAAAATGTAATGTATTAAAAAAATCATTTAACAACACAAACAACTGAAAAAAGAAATAAAAACCTTTTAGAATATTAATATCGTTTAATAAAGGAGTGTACAAAATTAACATTTTTTTTCTTTAATTCCGCTTTGCCTTAAATAACTGCTGAACCGAGTTAACTACAGCCACCAATCTGGGTTCTAGCTATAGGTAAGCAGCGATGAGGTACTTCACAGCCCTACCTAGAAGCAAATTACGGAGTTAAGGTTCCTATATCAAAAAAGGTACGAAATATAGGAAAAAGGTAACAAAAAGTTGCAGATTTAGGTTCTTGATTTTGCATGAAACGATGTTTTACATGTATAAATAACTTTATTAGAAGCCCTGAAATGTAATATTTTTTTTAACCAATCACCAGCTTTAATAGGCCACTCATTGTATTCGGATGTGCGCAGTTCTGAGGCGAAAGGATATTTATTAATAAAACTAATACATGTAAGAGTTAAACTTTATTTTAATGGAAAAATTTAAGATTAGTATGTTCATATGTCCTCTATCGGAACCATCCATTCGGAAAGTGTGAATTCTTATATTATATTCAGTCAAAATTAAATCATCACAAATGAGCAACATTAAGCAAAGAAATCTTGCTAATATAAGTGATATGATTTCAGGAATGAAACGGAGAAAAGGGGAGAAATTTTGTTAAGTATCGGTCATATTTATGTACATGAGATATACAATAGATTCCGGTTAATTAGGACACATCGGAGCTGCACGACTTGTAAACAATAAAGCGGCTACCCTAATCATGTATCTATAATACAAAAGTCAGAAGTTTGTTTTTTTGTATACTAAAGAGTATCCGGTTTTAAACTTTTGGCCCAACGTAGCAAATGTTGTCCTATTTTCAATAAAATACACCGAAGAGCAAAAACTGTTATGACCTCCTCCAAATTTTGCAATGAACTTCTCTGGATAACGTTGAGGGCACGTAATGAGGTGGGAATGGTATTAAACTTACTGCTAGGGAGTCTGAAGAATCATTTTTGCTTTTACTTCTGCCTGTGGTGGAAAGGCTGCTGATCTAAGCGACTTTTATAGAGGGCGGAATTTAATGGCCTGGCGGCTCAGAATGAATATCTCCGAAAGTGCACGACTCGTGGGTTGCTTGCAACATATCGTTGTTAGTACTTATGCAAAGTGTATAAATGATGATGAAACCAGGGTCAACCAGGTGGGGAGGCCTACCTAAAGGCTTCAGCAGACGCCATGGCGTTGGATGGCCATGTGTTATCAAAGAAAAAGGACGCCTGAAACTCTCCCTCTTGGTAAAACAAAAGCGGCGACTGACACTGGATGATCTGACAGCTCAATACAATACAGGTCAAAGTAGAATTTTTTCGGAGCACACAGTTCAGCTGACACTGTTGGATGTGAGACTATGCAGCAAACTTCCTCACTCATGCTTCTTTGTTGACCGAGCATCATCGCCAACTACTCACACACTAGGACCGGGGACATCGTAACTGCACCATGAATCATTGGGAGAGAGTCACCTGGTTGGATGAATCACGATTCATTCTTCAACACGTCGATTACCGTGTCAAGATATGCCTTCTTCCAAGCAAATTGTTGCTCCATCTTATGCAGCAGATGTTACATAAGTCAGTGGTGGCGATAATATTGTTTGATAAATGTTTCCATGGGTGTCTCTGGGACCTGTGATTGTGGTAGAACAGACCATAAAAGCCGTGGACTATTTGACCATGACAAGGTAAGCGTTAAACAAAATATATATTAACAAAAATATATTGTTTAATGTAAATATGGATATTATTTAAGGCTTTTCATAAAAACACTTCATTGCACAAAATCGTAATAGCTAAAATATGCCAATTGACACTGGACACAATTACGGAAGATTACTTAATAGGTTAAAAAATCTCCCCATTAGCCAACATATTTCATCTGAACAGCAAACGGACATGACGCATAAATGACTAAGTATGTTAAGCGGTTTTAGTGAAAGAATTTGAAATACATGGCAACAAAAATATATCAAATGCAGTCGTAATCGAAAAGAGTTCTTGATTTCTCTATCAGAATCTTCCAATTTGGCAAAGGATTATACAAGTAAATTAAATTATGAATAAAAGTAAAATGTCGTAGTGCTTAGTGGCGTACATTTAAAATAAACGAAACTGGTCGTCACAGGCGGCTAGCAAAAGAAATAATAAGTAATAATCACTTGAGTATAAAAATACATATAATAAGTAATAATCACATGAGTATAAAAATACATATACACATACACTTATAGATACAAAACAATTTAAAAAATAAATGAAGTTAATAGGATTGCCAGAGAGTAAGATATTAATTTTTACAACATGGATTGCACTAATTGTGCACTTACTAGAATAGATTTGTTAAAAAATTGTTTTTGACGATCCCTTTATATCAGTTTACTAAAAATGTTTATATCTCTGTTAATAAATGTTTTCGTATGAATAGATGTAGCATTGAAAGTTCTACATAAACAAAATGATTACATTTGAATAAATTTTATAAATGCAAAAATACACGTAAAAAAAAACTCATGTAGAATTAATGATATTTCTCAAAACGCAGCATCAAAGCTATGAAAAATTGTTTTAAGAAAATGTCAAGCTTGATATTTCATTTATTTACAATGTTCACTGATATGTTCTGTTTTCGGCTTGAAATGATACTGGGTTAATGCATATTTATGAAACCTTTTTTATTATGCACATTTGCATTCAACCTTTGGGGAAAAGAAACATTATCTATTTTTTATTGAGACAAATTTTATTTCTTAGGAAAACGATATATATGTGTGCATTAATAACTTCTTATTTTTTGAAGATTGGGGTTTTTATAATTTATATCCCTGATTTTAAGAAATATTTTTATCAAAATATTCAATCTTTAATATTAAGATAATTAATGGATGTTAAAATAGGTTATTTATAACAAATATCATTTTATAAACGTTATTTATATTTGACAATTTAATAACATTAGTTTAAAGTATAATTACAATATTGAATGTTATTTAAGAGTTTAAAATTGGCTGTAAAACTATGAGTACGGAAAAATAGCACATTTATTTAATTATTATAGCTTTCTTTATAGCTTTAAAACATGTTGTCAGAAATATTTAATGGTTTATAGCTTAATTATATTTATCCGTATGTATGAGTGTGTGAAAGTGTGTGTATTGCATTTATAAAATAGCAAATAGTTTGAGTAGTAGAATAAAACTACCACCAATTTAAATAATAAAGCCTGTTATTGTTTAAATTATTTACTAAGAGGACTACTATCAATGGAAAGAAAAAATGTTTTTAGTACTTTTTTCTTTTAAACTGTAAAGATATTAAGTCACGGATATTTCAATCCGGTGTACTGTAGTTTAGGCAAGATCCATGTTTTGTTTCGTGGAAATTCGATCTTTGATTCATATGATGTAGTGTATGACCAAATGCCCCCAGTGGTGTAGTGGTAAAAAAACAGAGGGTATACGCTGAAGGCAGAGCGTATACCCTAGAGTGTATATACTATAGCTTGCTTGAGAAACAGAGGGTATACGGTGTTCCTTAAAAAAAATCCAGAGGGTATACGGCGTATACCCCCGTATACCCTCCACTACACCCCTGAATGCCCCCTAATCGTACGGTTATTGTCCTTACCACTGAGTTATTCAAAACGTAATTTGTACTTAGATTATGGAATACCGAGATATTGTTTTAAGCTTGTAGCAAAGTTTAGTTTAAAATATTCATAACTGAAAAATATTATCCGTCTTTTCTAGTTTTATACGCTATAAAAATAGTTAATTATTAAATGCGATTTATATTGCAATTGCAGATATACGCTCCAAAAAATTTACTCTTCCATTTAAAGTAATAAAATTGATGATCGAGGTGTAGTTCTTTAGGAAAGTGATCCGCACTTTATAAACGGGCATACTCTAATCTGAAGCAAAGTTTCAAATATTTCCGACTGAAAAAAATATGTCCAGCTTACATAAACACTTCAATAAATGCAGTGCAAAATTCTTGGGTTCATATTTCTATCCCAGTTTGAGGAATAATTTTTTTAAATTATACTTTTCTGTTCAAAGTTAGTAAACATTCCCTTAAAATGTTAGGTAGAATATATATGTATATATATATTGTAAGGATGAATGCTAATAAAATATGAACATCTATGCTAATTGTGAAATTGTTGACTCAGGAAGTAACCTAAATTGTTTTTTCTATCGATATAGGGGTTCTTTAGGATATCGAATGAATCTTGTGTAGAAATTCTTTGTAAAAATAAGATCATAATTTGTAATTATAATTTTATAGAGCTGATTGAGTGGTAAAGTTTGATAGTAGAATTGATTGTGTGAAATAATTAATTGTTCTTTATTGTCTAACTGATCTTGGAGCAAATAGCAGCGAGCTAACGGATTTTATTATACTTCTGTTCATAATTATTATTTATAATTTTTATCATGCTTCATATAGTAAGTTCGATGCACATGCACAAACTTTAATAAAAATTATATTCTTGAAAATAAGTCCTTAAAATAATAATCTAAATATTAGTAGGAGAAAAGATCATCTCCTACTAATCCTGCTGCAAATAAACATATACAAAATTTACTGCTAAAAGAAATTAGGGGAGCAAGTAAAAAAGTGAAAAGAACAGTGAAAGACATCCATGTATGGGTATACAATTAATAGTACACGTGTATCAATGCGCAATACAGAAAAAAAAGACGCAAAAAATGTAAGGGAGCTTTTATTCTTTGAAAAGATGGAAAGAACATAAAAAGATGATTTTAGGGCAACAATTTGGTTACATGTAGGGGAGATGGGGGCACATGTGAACAGTTCGCATAAATATATCTTTTTCTCATAATTGGATTAATTCTTATAAATAAAAACTAGTCAGTATAGTAAACAGAACTTTCTTTTACACATGGAAATTTTTTTTTAATCACCTGTATAGTTTTTCTTACATTTTTTAATAGTTTTATAAATTCAAAAAATTGTTCACATGTGCCCCATCAGCGGGGTAGTTGTGAACACTCGTGGGGCACATGTGAACACAAGGAAAAAATATCCTTTGACATGCTTTTTCTCCTGTTATTAATTTGTTATCATAACCATTATTTATATTATCAGTTAAATTCACCATAAATAAAATAAAAAATATTTTTTTTCTAGTTTCTGAGTGACATGTTTAAACAAAAGATTTTAAAATGAAACTAAATATATATAAAGCTGTTCTGACACCATACCCAAGAATTATATTAGTTATCAATTTGAAAATTTTACATTTTAAGAATGTTACTGATATCCATCCCAATTCAAATTATCCTATTCATAGCTGTTGTTTGAGAGGTGGAAGTAAGCCATCACAGCAAGTTTGAGACAAATGAAAAGGAAAAAAATACAAAGTTGTTTGTCATAATATTCTTTGTATTAACAATGCATAAAAAATATTGTTTTAAACCGTTTACTAAAATAGTACATAACACTTATTGCATTTTAGGAAACATTGAATTTATTTAAATTATAATTGAACTCAAATGAGCTTCTTGATCTTTGTGTACTTCCTGACAAATGTGGAAGTGGAAGTTTCAATACAATATCACTCTTTTGTATAACAGAAATGTCTACTATTTCAGGGAAATTATATGAATTGGATCTGAGATTCTTTCTCGGGAATTTAACATACATTTTATCATTATCAATTCTTTCTATTCGCACAACAGAGAAAGATTTTGATTTTTGTGAACTGTTCATATCTGCCCCAACTAGTCTGTTCACAAGTGCCCCGCATGGTTGCCAGAGTTAAATTGATAAATAATTAAAATTTATCAGTTTTAGGGAACAAAACAACTTTATCCAAAATAATAAATAGGAGTCATAGTATATGTTAAAACATTAAAATTCGAATAACTAATTAAATAAATAAACATTATCACTTACCAAAGTTGGAACCGACATTTTACATTTGACATATACAAACAGTGTTTTGGCTACTGAAGACAAACAAAATGTCAAAAAGCTTCAAAAAATTTTTACCATATGTCTACAGGTGCTGCCATCTTTGGTAATTTTTTTCAAATAAAAAAACTTATAATAACTATTGAAAAACTGCGATGTTCACATGTGCCCCCTGTTCACATGTGCCCCCATCTCCCCTAAATGATAAAAAAAAGTATTTTATAGAAATGATGAAAGATTTTTAATATGGCGCGTGGTCTCCTCGAACAGCTAAAATTGCTGCACACGTTTTTTCCATGGATTCGAAGAGGTTATCGATAAGGCTTTGGGGATTACTGTTCCACTACTCAAGAATTGCCATCTCCAAGTCCCGGACAGTAAAAGGAGGCCTTGGTCTCTCAGCAGTGCGTCGTCTGAGTATATCCTAAAAATGCTCGATCGGATTCAGGTCAGGGGAGCATGCTGGTCATTCCATACTCCGTATTGTTTCAGCTTCAAGCATGTTTTCCACAGGAAGAACTGTATGAGGTCTGTAATTATCATGCATGGAGAAAAAGTAAACACAAATTGCTGCGACATAAAATACGACATGAGGTATCAGTATCTCGTCTGTATAACATCGGACCGACAAAGTGCCCTTCCAAATTATATTCAGGCTCGTACGTCCACCTATGCTGATTCCAGCACATAGCATCAACCTAACTCGTATGTAATGTGATCCTTCACGAACGAATGTGGGATTATTTTGAGTGCCACTTTCTCTTCATGCCAAAACATAGCAGATGTCACATCCAGACTAAATCGAGATTCGTCTGTAAATAGAATTTGACTCCAAAAATGTTGACTCTAAACTCGATATTCAGTTTACCACCTTCTTTGGGCCGCACAATTGCTTGAAATCAACGGAATACAGACCATTGGCTTACGTGCATAGAGATCACCCTGCCTATTTCGGACGATTTGGATGGACACTCTTCGTTCTGTGGCGAAGAACAACTGTGTTTGCAGCAGAGTACCATTGCCCGTTCCGTCTCGACGAGCTGTTAACAGGGTTTATCGGTCATTAATTTATGTGATAACAGATGTCCGACCTTGCCCTTGTTTAAGTATACCATTCCATGTCCGTTGGAATCGATTCCACAGCCTGCATTGACACTTCTTGCGATCCCAACAGCGTCAGATATACTTCATTGTGTTGCCCATATTTAACTGTCCCGATAACACGCCAAGCCACGGATTCCGTTAAATCGCATTGTTGTGATATTTTCAAGTCGCCTTTTCTCAAAACACAGTTGAAAAATTGAATTTTACAACTGAGTCAGTGAAACAGAGGTTTCTGCAAAATCACGATTTCTGCACTTATCTCCTTTTTCTAGTTTTTGATGTCATAAACTTAAATTTGAATGAAGTTTTTTTTATCTGTTTTCTACTTCCTTTAAATTATGGATGTTTTATTTTTCGTTACTTATCGGTGTGAATATTTGCGTAAATTTGTTAAAACCATGTGCTCCACTAATTGTTTTGATCGGTGTATGTGGATGCCCAGTGACAAAAAAAAATGTTATACTATTTAATGCTACGAATAACTTATGAAACATATTAAAATTTGCACTGACTTTCATTTTTTTAATGGTAACACCTACTTTCGACACGTTATTTGAGTTTCTCGGATTAAAGCTACCCGGAAAAAGTATATAGTTACGCTTTTTTAAAACTCTTCCTACGATTAGAAAAGAAAACACGTTACAGTGTTAAAACAAAAGATTGATAATCTACGAAAATGTAATATTACCAAGAAAATATATAACAACCTCTTCCGACTTACGCATGATTTCGACAAGCATTTTTAATCATTAGAAACAACAGAAAACAGTATATTTTTTATAGTTAAAGAAGAAGTTCTAAAAAAATATTTCTTTTTTTTTTTTGCCACTGATTTTCATTATCGATTCAGGATAGTTTATATAATGTATTAATCAGTTCATCAATCCAAAATATCGGTTTTTAGAAGACTCTCAATTCTCAATTAAACATTTTCATCTATGTAGTTAATATATGCCTATTAAATAAAATAATGCAATGTTTAAAGTTAATTTAGGATGCTTGTCTGTAAAATGTGTTAGTTGAAGATGAAAATGTTTGCTTGAAAATTGAGAGCATCCGAAAAACCTACAATACTCCGGATTGAGAAAACGAATTAATACACTATGAGAACTACTGGGAAACGTTTCCGTAAATCTGTGGCAGCAAAAGAATCCATGTTTTTTATCAATGCTTCTTGAAATCTGGAACATATATTGGTTTCTGAGCTTTCTAAAGATAAATAGGACTTTTCGGAACTCGTTTGTACCTCGGAAGAGTTTATTGTACATTTTAGCTCATATTTTATTTATATGATCCTAGATTAAAAACATTTGCCTTTTTTAAAGTTTGGGGTTTTTTTTTATATAAAGTACCTGGTACACCGAGCATCACTCGCTGATTTTTTTATTCCACGATCATATTGTATTGAAAAAAGGTTATTTATTTATTATTTAAGCGTATTTATTTCTACATAAAAATGTCATTTCTACTTTCTAAAAAAATAACACATACTAAATATTCGTTTGTTGAGCTTTTTATTTATTGACAAATCTATATCCCTTTCTTAATACTTTCTAGCAAACCATTTTGTTATGCATTTCTGCAGTCTTTTAAATACTAAGTTGATTGGTTGTTGCTGTATTCAATACTTTTTTCCATACAACATTATGAGTGTGATGAGGATTTTTTGTAGGTAGAAGTACTTTTAAGTTGTTTTGCTTCTTAACCCTGGAAAAAGTCGACGCCAACAAATTCGAAAGTCTGACCTTGAGCTTTATGTGTAGTTATCGCAAATGTTGACTTCACAAAAAATTGATGCCTTTGCATTCAAGTTGGCGTCTGCTTGAATCGAGAGTTAATCGCGGAATATGTACTTCCATACCTGAATATTCTCCTGTGATTATTTTTGCTTTGATTAAGTTATTGCAAAAATCGTTAACCTTGTTTCAGTCTTATCCTTGCTCCATTGCAAAAGCCTTCTGAAACATCTAAATTGCGCAATAGTATGATTATTTTGTTATTTTTAAGCTTTAACTCATGAGGTGACAAATCAGCTATTTCGATGGAATTGCGAATTTCTGTCGTAAACTGGACTGCTCCTTCTGGTTGAATTTTAACGGAACCGTAGATGTGGTAGATTTTATAATCTCCCGGAAGCTTCTCAATAATTTTGGCGTTAATCTTGCTGACATCTTTATTTAATGGCGCAAGGATAGCTCGATCCTTCATTTCTTCATATGTTCCTTTATTTAAGCAGTTCCCAAAGACTTCATCAATGAGACGACCATTTCAAAGTATATTTACGGGTAGTTCCATTCCACCCATCGCAATCTCAGGTAGCTCTCCATTTCCAATTTCAAAAGATATTTCGAAAATTCTTTTTGTTCCGGATCAACTCGCATGTTATCTGTTAATAAAACTGAATTGAAGTGGTGCCACAGCTAACTTTTTTTGATTGACAAATACAATATTTCACTTCTGTTTGCTCGTAGTTGTTGGACAGATGGACATTGATGGAAGACCCATCCTAGGACCATAATATTTCTACCAAATGGCAAAATTGAATTTCCAATAGAACGCAGCAATTGATCTTTGTTGTGCAGTCCGTATTTTAGCAGCATAGGAGCTTCATCTATCAAAAATACATCAACTTTGCTGAGTTCGACTGCATTAGCGGATCTAGGTTTGATGTTGGAAATTGAATTCGGTGTCAATGAAGCTTCAAGTCCAAAAGTCTTGTGTTAAGTACTTCCATTAGGTAGAAAGATAGAAGCAATACCAGTGAATGCCATGTACTTTACTTTATGCTTTTGTCCTGAAAGGATGTAATAAAAAGTTTTGTATACAAAAATCTTTCCAGTGCCTCCAACTCCATCAATAAAGAAACATTTTGATCGAGGGGTTAAATCGTTTACTGAATGTAAGATAGTATCAACTGTTTCAATTTGTCTCCCTTTAAGAAGTTGATACATATATTTTCCAACAGAAATAGATTCATTGGAGTTCATTGTTTCTTCATTTAGCACGTTCTCGTATCCATCAATATCGTACACACTAAGTTGATGGGCTCAGTATTGGAAATTCCTACCTTCAGTAGCTTCTGTATTTAACTCGAATGCGATAATTCGATAAGCACGCTTAAGTGCTTCTTCGACAGAATTAACCATCCGTCCTGTTTCTCAGATGAATTCTTCAGCCAAATCTGTCTTAAACATTTCCTTTAGGCTTATTGGGTTTTCAGGAGATCCAGAAATGAGAATCTGTGTAAACAGCGTTCTCGTGGATTTAGGCATCTTCGACAAAGAAGATTCTCCTATACTTTCAATCCATTTTTGGTTATCGTAAGTTAGTCCACGAACTAAACAAACTTGCTTATTTGATGCATATGTAATGCCATCAACTGTTAGCATATATTCGAAGCTTGTTGCATTCTTATCATGGTACAGTAACAGTCGTAAGCGGTAGAGTTCTGGCTGGGAGATGAAATTTACATTATGTATTCGACCAATAACGCGTAAATGGCTCTTCTCTGAATCCATTCGCTGGATTTTCCAACCCATTTGAAGTATTCAGGAATTTGTCAATAGTAGTGACAAATAATTTCTTGAAAATTTCCGCCAGAAGATTATTTTGTCCTGTTTGCTTTAGGCCTCGATTATGCCGGAAATATGCCTCTAATGTTGAACCTTTCTGACCAGTATCTGCTAAATCTTCTTGTGCTAGATCAAAGTTTGCAATTCGAAATTGACCTGGTAAATGGATATCTAACCGTTGAACAAAATGGCTTTTCTTTTGAATCTCGTTGCTAAATAATCTCCAACATGCTTCTCGTGGAGTAATACATCAACCTTCAATATAGGTGTCTACTTAATTGTATATAAGTTTGGTTCTTTGGTTTTCAACGATCTTTATTGTTGCACAATCATGCCCTTTGTAGATATATTTGCAGAGATATTTTACAACACGAATATTTCCTACATGTTCAATGTTGATATGACACTTGTATCTCTTCAACAAATAAGCATTGTATGGAGCTACGTGACGGTTATCTCTTGTTATTTTGCAACCACTTATATCTTTTCGATAAACAACAAGCTCGTGCGCAAATTCTAAACTATGTTGATCTAACTGTGGATTATATGTACGTCGATAACTTGGTTTTTCATCGTCTGCTAAAGAAGTGATTTCGTTAAACTTTTTAGGGTAGTTGAAGCGACAATTTATGCCCCCATTTTTATTAATCATACACGGTGCATTTGGGTTTAGTTTCTCGCACGGATTGTGAATCATCCATTTTAGCACCAGATTTCCTAATTCAGGATCATTATTAATGGGAATTTCCGCTGAAATCAGATCATCAAGTTGCTCTGGGTTACGGATTCTATGTTCCGGATTCATAATCAGAATCAGATGCATATGTGGGAGGCCACGTGTCTGGAATTCTATTGCATAAACGTAAGCGGCAACCTTTCCAAATACTTGTTTTTGTCCAATTCTTCAATAATGTCATCTAATTTAATATATTGTGCTAATTCTAGCCCAGTAAGATGCTGACGATTTGTATAAGATGTTTGCAATTGTAGATTAACAGAATAGCCAAATGTTCCTTTGGGGTAAAATAGTGCAGACGTGAATGTTTCTATCCGTTAACCCATATTACACAATTTGACAATTTTTTTCCACGTTCATTTACCACTATTTCGTTATCTGGAAAACTTTTATCGGCGTTGAGTGCAAGCACGGTGCATACATCATTGGTCATAGGGACATTCAATCTACTTTAATCAGCATTTTGTTGCATTGTTACCAGGTGTTTGACATGTGGAGCATTTATGCTTTCTGCTTTAGCATGTCGATTCACTTCTTCTTCAACTTCTCGCATCATCATAAATGATTGTTCAAACACATTTTGAGACCGAATAATATGCTCTAAAACTTCCATTGAATTTCATCTGATTCCATGGTTGAGAGGATATTCCAATCTTTCGTTAACAGCATCTTCTGAACTTAAAAAGTACATCTGACCATATTGCGGTCGTTCGAATTCACTTTCGTTGTTTTGTGTTGATGAGCTTCCATATTCATCTTATGATAAACTGGTCCGCCGGAGACAAAGTTGTAAATACCATGGATGTTAATTGTTCGATAATCATGTGTCTTAAAGGAAGCCAAAGCAAAGCATGAATTTAAATTGCGAATTTATTTTTGTGGAAAGTTTCAGCAAATGGATGGCATTTTAAAAAGAGAAGCACCAATTCATTTGGAAATATGGAGAAGTCAAACTTAATTTGTCCATGTAAGCAGCAGTCGCCAAATGAGTCCTGGTTAATTTGATTAGACACATGTTCTTCTGGAAAATGAATTGCTTTGCAATGAAAACATTCGATGTTAAAAGAACCCAATTTTTGGTATGTTGCTTCTTTGTTAATTGCACACTTCCATGTTCTCATTCGTTTCTTTACTAAAATTTGCAGGCGTCTTATGTTACGGCGTCTTTGTTCTTCTAAATCTTGATCTTGTTGCTTATTTATTTCATTTGCTATGTGCTGAATGGAACAATGCTGCATTTCACGTATGGGTTGAATGCGAGTTTCGATTGTTTTGTCAAATCTTTTCCGTCTTTTTAATGTACACAATTGTTCTAATTCTTGAGATCCAGATTTATAAAGACAATACATCATATCTGCTATCCTTTGTCGGCTTCATTCTTTAGCAGCACGTATTGGTCTAGAAACGTATTGGTAGAAACGCAGCACGTATTGGTCTAGTCGTATTGGTCTAGTGAAATATCATTTTCAATTTCAGTATTTCTAATTGCACTCGGCATTCTTTCGTTAAAGTTGAACTTTCGATTTTTTAGGCCGACCTTCAGACATAATGAATTTGCAATTCTACTAACTAAATTTAAAAAAAAATGAATATTTTAGTTCTTACAAATATTTACTTTTTTCAATAAACATAGAAAAGTGATATTTACTAAATATTAGTAGAATATCAATAAGTCATGGAGTTAATGTTTGTATTTACGGCTCCTAGTCTTAACACGGTCAGAAACTAAAAGTCAGAGAAAATGATGTCATAGATGTGCAAAAGTTGACATATTTCGATTTTAAAATAAAAAATACTTTTTTCAATTAAATATAGTGTCATTTATTCAGTGGGAGGAAATTTTTAAAATTTAAATTTTTAAATCCGAAGCATTTATTGGAGTACGTAAATAATATATTTTCTCTCTATTCTAAAAAGAAGTAACTACCGCTGTCACCGCCGCCGCCGCCGGTTTTGATTTTTTTGTGACCGGAAGTTTTTCTTCGTTAATATTAAGAAAAATAATGCATATAAAAATATGAAAAGTATTTGTCCATTCAAGTATTTGTCCAAAAGTATTTGTCCAAAAGTATTTGTCCAGCAAACCCTGCTGGGTTTGTTTGCGTCTCATGTTACGCCGCTAGGAATGTGTGCTCATGAAGACTTCTCCATCTTGTGCTGCGGTTGCAGTCTTACCGACTTATATTAGTGAGAAATGCCAGGCTGGACATCGTCCTTTTGGTTTAGTGGTAGAACACTGGAGATCTGTTCCAGGGACCCGGGTTCGATTCCCGGCTTGGACATTTTTCACTAAGTTGGTTTACGCTTTGTTAGCAATGTGATAATTCACAACATTAATATTCAATAAGAAAAGAAAACTTTGCATATAGCTGGAAATTTGGATTGTCATATATGAAAATAAACTATTTTTATATGCATGCGATTATCAAGCATATCCTGAGTGTTATACTCCATGTTCTATATATTAAATGATTATTAACAAGATACGTTGTCTAAGTCAATGGTTGGCGACAAAAATGAGCTATGTGGAAAGATTGTCAGGAAAATAATCTTGCTTTTAAAATTGCTGCTAATTTTTCTCCAGGGTATATCGCCATGGCAACAAACTACTGTAAAAGTATTTATTTTCGCAAGGCTTTAATTTTCGCGATTTTCGAGAGCCCGCCGTAATCGCGAAAATTTCAGCCTCGCGATTTTTTTTCGCCTCAAATAATAATAAAAAATCAGAAAATTTTCACTTATCCAAAATTTAATGATTACAGTTACTTAAATAAGAAATAAGTACAAAAATTTCTTGAATACTTAAAACTATTTCTTGAATACAATACAATTGTTTCTTGAATAAAAACAATAGTACAACTAATAGAATGCCGCTCATTCACTACCAATATTTATACCAGCTTGTTTCAGACCATTCAAAATTATTTCATGTTTGGCTTCAACACCGTTAAATGTGTGCACAAACCAAGAAGCGTGAATTGGTTTTTAGTCGTGGTATTTGCAGGTCCACAGATTCTTTTTTCTCTAGAAATTGAAGCTCATTAAAACAAATACCACTCAATAAACTCATTCTTGAGCAAACGCTTGAACTCGCCGTTTACAGGCTTTTACGCCGTTTACGTCCAAAGACTGGAGCTCTCCTGTGCAGGAAGCGAACACAAAAATTGGAATAACCTCTCCTCTATTTCATCCAGAAAAAGGAGATTTCGGCGTGCCTTAAAAAAGTCGAGCAATGGTACACCAGGTTGTTCTGGAACTAACCCGAGAATTTCTCTTTGCTTGTCGTAATAAGGTACAAGAATATTCTCAATCATTGTGTCAGGACAAAAGGAAGTTTCTTAAAATGCCTTATGCAAAAGGGGTTCTATTTAGGTAGTTTCGGGAATTTTCAACTTTCGGTCCTGATCATATAAAACTCGCGAAATAACCGATATCTTCATTTTCGCGAAAATTGCTGCTCGCGAAAATAAGTGCTTTTACAGTATACAGATATTTGTAACAATATTGCAGTGAATAAATAAATAGAAATGCTTAATTCATCTCTAAAAGTTAAATTTACACTATGTGCAAAATTACTTAAAAGATGACACAGTATTTAAAAATGTTAAATTATTTTAATACCTTAGAACTTTTAACTATAAAAAATATAGTCTTCTTCAGAGGAATATAAGAAATACAACAGTTATTGACGCAAAATTTTCAAAATCCACCTAGATGGTGACGAAAGGAGTGAAAGTGGAAGTTAATTTATAGTATATAAATAGTAACCTAGTAACTGGAAATAATATTTTCATGTTTAATAAAAAGATTTACAAGCAGACTAAAAGAGCATCAATGGATTCCCCCATCTCAAGTATTTTAGCCGAATTCAAATTACGTCCATTTGAAGAAAGAATTTTAACAGACAGCGTTTTAACTCCGTCAGTATGGTATCGTTATGTGGGCGACATTTTCATAGCATGGGATCACGGTTTATCTGAACTGTAGGCATTTCTTAACAGAATAAATAATATGAACCCTAACATAAAATTTACCATCGAAATAGAAAATAATCACCAGCTGTCATTTCTTGGCGTAATACTAATTAAAAATTTATCAAACTTAACAATTGAGCGCGCAGTCTACAAGAAAGTAAATAAGTCTAACAGCACCATTCCTTTTGAATGAACATCACCTTTTAACTACAAACTTGCTCCGTTCAACTTTTATATAAGACGAGCGTTTGATGTTTGCTCTATTAATCACCTTGAAAATGAATTAAATACCATTAGAAACATTGCAGATTAGAATGGTCTCCCAATATGCATTATTGATAAGCTAAGAAACTCGCAGAAGAACCATATGAAAATACAAAAAACTCCACGGAGCAATATGAGATATTGCAAAATGAAGTACATACCAGGACTTTTCAAAAAACTCAGACATGCACTTTTTCGCTTTGGCGTAAACTTGGTCGCCACTCCTCCTTCAAAACTGAAAGATCTGATTAGTGCCAAGGTGGACCCGATCCCGAGGGATGAAGTTTCTGGGGTATATGTAATTCCACTGAAAACAGAAGATATTTATGTCGAATACATAGGCATGACTTCGCGTAAACTTAAAGTTCGTATTAAAGAACATTTGAGAGATTTAAAGTATAACCGACCTACAACAGCCCTATCAAGATTTAACCAGAAGCAGAATATAAAAGTTAATTTCGAAGACGCAAAAATTAAATATCCCTCTAAGAATTATCATGTTTTACTTATCCGCGAATCAATAGAAATTATTACTAAATAAAATACGGTTTGCAATGTCGTTTTATTCTACAACATACCCAGAATTTGGCTCTGTTTACTTAAAGAATGATAAAACGAGTAATTCTCCACTTCCCTATATCCATGTTTTATTTTCCCAGGTTTCCGGATCTATAAATTAACTTCCACTTTCACTCCTTTCGTCACCATCTACGTGGATTTTGAAAATTAGGCGTCAATAACTGTTGTATTTCTTATATTCCTCTGAAGAAGACTATGTTTTTTTTATAGTTGAAAGTTATAAGGTATTAAAATAATTTAACATTTTTAAATACTGTGTCATCTTTTAAGTAATTTTGCACATAGTGTACGTTTAAATTTAATATTGCAGTGGTTTTAAACTTAGCAAAAGTATAAGCACATTTATTTATCAAGAAATATTACTAATGTTTATGAAAATATTTAAATTCACGAAATTAACAGTTGGTATAATCAATGAATTTTTTTTTGTTCTAGCTTGTTAAAACAAATTTTACCGTATTTTTGACCTAATTAAGCCAGCAGCTAGTTCGCGTTTAGGTGTAGAAGGCAATCTTTCAGTCCCACTTTCGAGATCTTCTTCCATTGTGTTGGTGAGGATTCCGATTACGGATGATTAAATATAAAAAAAAAATGTTAAAATTACATTTTTTTTTTTTTTTTACCTAACTCGAGATGTAGTTGGAAGGTTTTCTCATATTAGAATAAAGTTTATTCCATAAAATTCGTCAGAACTTTTTTCGATTAATACCACTTTTGAGTAATGAGCTTGTTTTAACTACAGAGAACGATTTTTCTAGAATTAACGACCTAGCTAGATCGATTTCTTGATCTAGAATTAGAAAGGCGTCACGTTTTTTGAAAATTGTTAGAGCCGTTTTCGATATATAGCAACATTTTCAGTGATGAGTTTGTTTTAATCGATCAAAACGAATTTTATTGAATTTGAAACCTAGCTAGATGTGTTTCTCGTGCGCGGAATCTCTCTATTCTAAAAAAAAGTAACTACCGTTGTCACCGCCGCCGGTTTTGAATTTTTTGTGACCGGAGGTCTTTCTTCGTTAATATTAAGAAAAATAATGCATACAAAAATATAAAAATCGGTAGTATTATACAGAAAGGTTTGATAAACACGTTGATGCAGACAGTTTTCAAATCGAAGAATTATTTTAAGAGATATTTAATGCTAAAGTTGGACAAAATCGTTCCACTAAAAAAGTTTTATAGGAGCAAAAACTATTTATGGGAATTTAATCATTTTTAGATCATTTTATAAGTTTGAAGTTCCCAGTGTGCAGACTGTGTTTCTTTTTTTAATTTGACTAACTTTTTGAGGTTTTATTTCTATTTTAAATTCAAATTTTCAGCATTTCTAGAGATATTTTTGACAGATTTTAGAAAGTAATATAAAGTTAAACTGTTGCCAACTGTATAAAAAGCGGAAACAATAATGTTTGCTTCAAAAAAAATATTTATACATGTAAATAAATTAAAAATTTATTTACACGTGACTATTATAAACAGAAAAAAACATTTGGAATTAGAATTAAATAATTATGCACAAAAAGCAGGAACTTATTAAAAATTACGTTATAAAAACTATAATTACACGTGAATTTTAAGAGAGAAAGGATTTTGTAAAATAATAAATTTATTAACATGCGTTAGAAGTCTTATATAGGAGAAATTACGTCATATTTACGTCACATTACAGTTATTAAATAAAATGAACACAAAATAATATTGCAAAACGGTTTAAATTTAGAAATTGCGCTAGACATTTATTTGATATTTTGAGAGGAGACTTTTCAACTATTTTTTTTAGGAAAGCGCAAATAATATTTCATTTCTAACACAAGTATTTTCACGTGAATATTAAAAAGAGAAAGAATAGTTTGGTCAAAATTAGGTCATATTAAAAACGATTAATTTAAAATGTCTTATTTAAAAGAACTTTCTTTTCGCTTTGTTAAAAAATACCGGGAGACAAAGATTCTGTTTACTTAATTCTGTACTTTTCGGTTAGCCGGGCGCCAGTGTTATGTATACATGTATATGTCTATATACATGTATATATACATATGTATACATATATATATATATGTGGATATATATGTATATATGTGTATACATACAATATATGTATACATATATATATATATACATATATATGTATATATACATAACACTGGCGCCCGGCTAACCGAAAAATACCCTTAATTCCTTTTATATTAGCTTAATTTGAAATGTTTAACTTATTTTACTTAATCAAAGACGAAAACAGCGATTGACATATGTATTTTTGGTACTACTTAGTTATCCCGTCGACCAAAAATCTATCATTCGCCAAACTATAAAATTAAATGTCAATAATGGTTGATCGTAAATGTCACATTAACTTGACTTTAAGCAAGTTACACGTGTCTACGTCATCAAGTTATTTTTATTTCAACGTTTTATTTCTATTTTTATTAATGTTGCACTAATTTATTTGTTCTTTCGTTATTTAAAATAAAAATGATGTCAATTTGTATAATTTGGCGAGTGCTTTGGCGATTTATATAATTTGGCAAAATTGGTCGACGGGTTATTCAAGTAGTACCGCAGCGGATTTGGCCTTAAAATTCGCCAGTCAAAGAGAAATGAATAGAAATCCGTTTATAGGGAGATCGCCACTGTTTTTTAAATTATAAATCAATTTTCCGAAATCTTTTTAAAGCCGATCAAATTAGCGTGCTTTTAGAGTCTGCGGTGTCTGAACGGGGGTTGACGAGAGTAGCTCGTAGGGGGCAGAGCCCCCTAGTTAAGTATAGAGAAGACGTTTAGTGTAAATTGCATGAGAATTTTTTGATTTATAGCAAGCATAATTTTCAGCTAAGATCTTGTTTTACCCTGTAAAAACGAATTTTCTGGAATTCGGGACCTAGCTAGATCTTTTTCTCGTGCTTTATTTAGCATAGGAAGCAAGTTTCATGAAAATCGATCCAGTAGCGATCCATTCATTATCGATCCATTAGATCGATCCATTCATTATCGGGAAAATCGCTTGCTCGTTTAATATATATGATTTAGAAAAAATAAAATTAAGATCTTATACGGATAAGTTCTCAGTACATTCGATTAGGAATCAGAAAAATATAAACATACAATATTCTATTTATAGCTAAAATAAAATTCAATATTTTTTCGGGGTTATTTCCTAAGATTTTCTTTACTGTGATAGAAACTATAACGCAGTTAGTAGCACCTTAGACAGTCGAAAAGTAAAAAAAATCTGTAACTCACTAACTATTGAGGATAATGTGTTGAGCTTTAATGTGTTTGTTTGTTTATAGAACTAATTTTTGTGTGAGTAATGTTCATAATAAACAATGTGATTGCATTAAAATGTGCCTCAGATGCGTTTAAGTCTATTCATCTGTCTAATATAGAAACAAATATTTCAACCGGAGTGTTTTGGGAAAGAAAAAAATAATGAATACAGTAAATTCTGTCTAAGACGGACTCTGTGTAAAATGGAAATCTGCCTAACGCAGAAAACACCAGCGAACACATGGAAAATAACATTAATTCATGCTGTCTAACAAGGGCACCACCAAACATGATGCGCACAGATGTTGATGATTTCAAAGTATGTTTGTAGGGGTTATACCACTAATTATTCTGATGAAAGAATTTCTTCAAATGGTCCTTAGTTTTAGAGAAATGGGGGGTTAAAGTTCAGCGTATATTTCAAATGTCCATTAGTATGACTTTCTGTATGTGAATTCGTGGCTCAGCGGTAGCGTGCGAGCTTATGGGCCAGGACATTGTGGGTTCGATCCCACCCTGGGGCACTTTTTTCTTTTTTCCTTATTTTTATTATTTACATTTTTACTCATTTATTACAGGCTTCAGCTAATGCAACAGCATTCTTTTTGTACCACAGTGGAATATAATCGCGCTGTTCAGGTGCAAATTCTTCAAGTACAAAATTCTCACCATCTTCATGAAATTTCGGACACTATAAAAAAATATTTAAAATTCAATCGTTTGATTTCGATTTTTTTTTTTAATGAAATATAATTAATTTTTTTTTTTTTTTTTTTTTTTTTGGCTAAAGTAAAAAATTATGTCTTTGTAAATTCGTTAAATTCATCTTCTTTATTCAATAGCAATTCTTCGGCCTCCAATAATTTGTCGATCTTCTAATATTTCTAAAATTGCACCATGGCATTCTTCAGCCATAGCAATTGAAGCACCGGATATTTCATCCGGTGGAGAACTTGTAAACAGATCATCATTTTGTAACAACGTCTCGCAATATTTTAATGCATTTGTAATTCGGCCTTTTTGTTTCTCTTCCAAACGAGAATTTTCCGCATCAGCGCTGGTTCCTTCCATAACACAATCTTTAGCATTCAGTCTGTCACAATCTGTAGCCTTCTTTTAATTTTCATACCGAAATTTCCCCTATATGTAACAATATTTCAAATCTTTTATTTGTCTGAAAAATAAGCTAAACGAGATCAAGAAAAGAAATTTTTATTTATTCCAATATTACCGAGAAAAGCAAAGCAGACGATTAAAAAATGTATAAATAAATTTATATGTATCGTAAATTTTATCTCATTAACAGACGATTTTTGCAATCCAGTTGAATTTTTGTGAATCACGCAGAGAGTGTTTTTGTTTGTTATAATAAAAAAATCTTTTTAAATGTAATCTGTCATTTTTTATTTGAGCAAACGAAAAATGACGTTTAGGTTGAACTTTATTAAAGATAAATGTATTTTTCAAAGTATTAAAAATTTGTACAACTTGTAAAAAACTTGTATTTAAGCATTACTACTTTAATATTTTATAACTCTTTCGAAGGTATGCATTATTTGAGTTATCTAATCCTAGATACGTTTGAGAAATTGCACCTGAAAATTATTTTGTATAATTTACACAAGAAAAGGATACATTTTCCTTTAAAATTCCATAAAGTTAAAAAAAATAGAAAAATCATTATTGCAGAATTGTGATGAAAAATGTAAATAATAATTAATTTTAAAAAAAGTTTTAGGCATAAATTAGTTTTGTAAATAAAAATATTAGTTTAAAAATTGAAGAAAAAAATAAATTGCCATGAAAAATTCGAAAATTTAAATGTAATTTATTAAGAAAATATCAAAGTTCAAAGCTGTAGAATGCCCAATTCTGCTTAAAATTTTTAACGTGTAAAAATATAAAAAATTTGTAAAAAAGACAAAAAAAATACCTCGAAGTGGAATCGAACCCGCAATGCCTTGGTCCGTAAACTCGCACGCTACCGCTGCACCACGAATTCATATTCAGAAAGTCACACTAATGGGGATTTGAAATATACGCTGAACTTTAACCCCCAATTTCTCAAAAACTAGGGCCCATTTGAAGAAACCCTTTCATCAGAATAATTAGTGATATGACTCCTGCAACATACTTTGAAATCATCAAAATCTGTGCGCATCATGTTTGGTCGTGCCCTTGTAAGCCGGAATCTGTCTAACAACGGAAATGTTTTTAAGGTCCCACCGAACTCAAAATTTTGCATAAAGTGAAAAGAATGACATTTTTAAAATGAAATTTATGAGATTTATGAACTAATATACCTCAAAAGTAGCGGGAAATGCTGCGGGCTCAGACGGAGGTGGAACGTCACCGTAACTAACAAAGTCACTTGCAAAAACAGAAATTGAATGACGCGGATGCAAAAACACCAAAGATCATGTCACTGTCCTGGCTTTGTGCCAATTTAGGAGGCAGTTTTGAAAAGTCGTTGGGGGTTGCGAAATTGAAAAAGCCGCGATGTTTCAAGAATGTGAACTTTGACAAACTGCCTGTGACTTGGATATCTAAAAAAAATCTGGATGTCGACTGCTTCAATTAAAGAGTGTCTGACAGAATTTAATAACAGAATTCTTAAGCAAAATCAAAAGTTTTTGATGTTTCTCGATAATGAACCTTGTCAAGCTGATATCAAACTGTCTAATATAAAATTAAAATTTCTTCTTGCGAAAATACTGCGGCGACTCAAACGATTGATCAAGGGGTTATACAAATGACGAAAACTAACTACAAAAATCTCTGCTATGGTCGATTATTGCGTCTTTAGATGGTTGCTCTTCAGCCACCGAACGAAAAATAAAATCTGTGCTTTAGATCTGTCAAATGGATTGTCAAATCTTGCTCAGAATCGTAGCCGTAAAAAATTGCTAAATCCGGATCTGAAATTCTTTTCTGAGAAACTGAGGATAAAATAAATTATCAAGTCTAATATGTGATTTAAAATGCGTACTTTGCCATGGAAAGTTTAATGAAGCAGATGTATCAGCTGACAATGCAGTGCGCACTACCGAAGCTGTGAAAGTTTTGGTACAGACATATCGTGATGAGTAAAAGGATGGTAAAGATGAAGACGAACATGCTTCTGTTTAAGACAGCAGTGGAATTCAAACATATTAAGGACGCCATGAGAAACCTTAGGTACATGGAAAAATTCTTTCTTATTCAAAGAATGAAGAAATTATAAAGATATTAAGAGACTTACAATGTGTTACTGAAGAGTGCTTTGTAAACCGAAAGAGGAAACAAACCTCGATAAAAGATTGTTTTCCGAGTCTTTAAACTATACTATGTAGAAGATGACGAATGTAACTGTATTTGTTAAAGTAACATTTCGTTCCGATAATATTTATTTCAGTGTGCAGTGTTTTTCAAGAATATTAAAGATAATAAATTTAATAAACAGTTAATTTGCATTAAAAATTTAATTTTAAGGAACAGCACTAAAAGTAACTAATGTTTAAAATATACAAGATGTGCATTTTATTTAATTCTTTTCGGAAGATGCTATTTTGCATAAGACGAAAGATTATTTTCAGAGTCTCTAAACTATACTATATGAATGATGAGGCGTGTAACTGTATTTTTTAAAGTAATATTTCGTATCGATACTATTTATTTCAATGTTCCGTCGTTTTCAAGAATATTAAAGATAATAAATTTAATAAACAGTTAAATTGCATTAAAAAATTAATTTTAAGGTAAAATACTAAAGTTTACTAATATAAAAAAATATATACAATGTGTGCGTTTCATTTATTTAAATTTTTGGGGAAGGGTGCTATTTCGCATAAGGCGGAACATGTTCTCGGCCCGGAAAAATTCCGCCTTAGACAGAATTTACTGTATAATGTGTATTTAAGAGTGAACAAAGTTACATCCTTTCTAACTGTTAGACAATTTAAAAGATAACAGCAGACCTGTGTGGCTTTCGCACTGCAATCTCTGAGTTTATTTTCTGATATTTTTTTATTAATTCATAATTAACTGGCATTTTTAAAATGATATATGACTGTACTATGTCAAAAACATTTCCTATATAACACCCCAGTCATCGCTGTGCGTTTTGTATGTGCATAAAAAAGGGATGTTGACAGAAATAATATGTATGATGATACACTGAGGAAAAAAATACCCCTTTCACCTAGAATGAATAGGTAGTCATTTTCTAAATCTCTAAACTAGAAATATCCATTTCCGAGCTGTGAAAATAGGGTAAGCAACTAAGCTGAATAGCTGAAATTATATAGAATTTCTAGTCTCTTTTTTTTCTAGGTGACAAAACGATAATGAACAGTTTCAGTAGCGAGAAATTAATGCTTAATTTCTGGAATGGTTTCATAAACTACAATTATAGTTACTAAAACTAACCTCTTGTATTTGCTTCTATTTGCAGGGATTTGTAAATAAGTTTGACTCTTGAGTTCTAATAGGAGACTCTAGAAATCTCCATGAAGGGTAACTAGAATTTATAGGGATGACATGGAACTATTCTTTTAGAGGCACAATTTAGATTCTTTATGCCAGAACTGTAATTTTTTCTCTGTGTACATAACCTTAAAGTATGATGACAATTCAGCATGGAATGTCTGTGGGCAAAACATTCTATCCAATGATACCTCATTCATCTTTACACGATACATATTAGTTTAGAATAAGGGATGTTGAGAACAGAAGTTATATATATATATATGTGTGTGATGATGATGATAATGATGATTGTTTTAGTAGAAAGTTGCATTAAATCCTGGGATAGATGGAATCCTCATTTATTGCATTTTATGATGGAGATCGGTATGTTAATTTTTTCAGTGTTCTTCAATTTCAATTTGTGAATTTTCTGTAAAAGTCTGAAAACCAGATATCATGTCTAAAATATGTCGCAATACTGTATGTCTCATAATAACATATTTGATACGGAAGTAAGATACGTCCTCTTTGCATTCTCGCTAATTTCTTCAAATTTTGAAGCCCATTAAAAACTAAAGAATGAAAATAGTTAATCTTATCCATTGATTCATTTTTCAAACATGAATTTATCAGTATTTTTCATAATAAACTATGTGTTTGTATTAAAAATGTGCCCCTAGTATGTTTGAGTCAATTCATGTGTCTAATATAGAAACAAATATTTGAATCGGAAGATTTTTAGAGAAGATAAAAAAAAAAGAGTAGAAATTGTGTATTTAGCAGTAAACAAAGTTACATCCCATCTAACCGTTCGACCGTTTAAGAAAAATACGAGGGAGTATCAATAAGTGTTTGCCCTCACATAGAAATAATTGAGTAAAATTTATGAAATTACTACATTGTATCAGTCCTTTTCTATATACAGCTCATAATCAAAATATTAGAATAATTACTTTTTTTTTACAAACTGAAAATATCGTTCGGCAAATTTAATGTCTTTTTATGCAAATATGCAAACGATATTTTATTAACAACTTATTGTTGATTAAGCCTATTTATTATCTTAAAATTAATATCATTTTTGAAAAGATTAATTGAAAAAAAAAGTTATTTTGAAAAGTCAAAATATTAGAATATTTATTCAAGTGGTTCAAATATTAGAATATTTCACATTAATTCTCCTTTAATTATCACCAATTCATAGCTGGTGGCATCATGGATTAAATTAAGACGATTTTATTTAAAATCAATATTCTCTTTGCAGTTTGTTTGCTTTTTCGTCTTAAAATGGGTTGTGTGAATGATATTCCTAAATCTATTAAACGTTGGATGGCTGATTTGTGTTGGCACGGTAAAAATCAATGTTATATAGCAAATTTTGTACAATGTTTTCAATCAAGCTTTAATAAAATACTAACACAATATTTAAAAAATGGAAAATTTCAAAATAATCGCCGAAATGGTGGCCGAAAACTAAAAACATCTGCTAGACAGGAAACTGAAGCGTATAGTTAAGAAAAACCGTTTTAAAAGTGTGCGATTCTTGCACCGAAAATGGAAAGAAGGACGAGTTGAAGTTTCTACATCGAGAACATTAAGACGTCTCCATAAATTTAAGTTTGAATTTCGTGTACCGAAAACAAAACCTCTCATGACTGCAAAACAAAAGCGTATAAGATTGAATTGGTGGAAATCAAGACGTTTATGGAGCGAAGAAGATTGGAAAAACATATTAGTTAGTGATGAAATTATGTTGTATAGATACAAAACATACTTTCATCATTAAATAATATATTTTTCCAATCATCTTCGCTCCAAAAACGTCTCGATTTACACCAATTGAATCTTATACGTTTTTGTTTTGCAGTCATGAGAGAATTTGTTTTCGGCATACGAGATTCAAACTTAAATTTATGGAGACGTCTTAATGTTCTCGATGTAGAAACTTCAACTCCTTCTTCTTTCCATTTTCGGTGCAAGAACTGCACACTATAAAAACGGTTTTTCTTAACTATACGCTAAGTAAGTAACTAAGTTTTCTGTCAGCTCTAGCAGATGCGTTTGGTTTTCGGCCGCCATTTCGGCGATTATTCTGAAATTTTCCATTTTTTTAATATTGTGTTAGTATTTTACTAACGCTTGATTGCGAACAATGTAAATAATTTCCTATTTTTCATTGATTTTTACCGTGCCGATACAGATCAACCAAACGAAGTTTAATAGATTCAGGAATATCACCCACACGACCCATTTTAAGACGAAAAAGCAAATAAACTGTAAAAAGAACACCGATTTCATTGAACACCGATACAATTGTCTGAATTTAATCAATGATGCCACCAGTTATGAATTGCTGATAATTAAAGGAGAATTAATGCGAAATATTCTAATATTTTGAACCACTTGAATAAATATTCCAATATTTTGACTTTTCAAAATAATTTTTTTAAATTAATCTTTTCAGAAATGATATTAATTTTAAGATAATAAATAAGTTTAATCAACAATAAGTTCTTAATAAAAAATATCCTTTGCATGTTTGCATTAAAAAATGTTAAATTTCCAAACGATATTTCCAGTTTGTGAAAAAAAAAGTAATTATTCTAATATTTTGAATATGAGCTGTAGTCTCCGTGCTCAGTAACACATTTCTGCAAACGATATTTCAAAAAGAGGGGGGGGGAATGGTTTCCAGGAGGCGCGATAGTAGGCCAAAAAAGGGGGGGGAGGCATTTTTCTAACTTTTACCAATCCCCACAAGTGACATATTGTCGGAAAGCCCTATGACCATTTATTCATGTTATGCACTTCCTGACCCCCTCCCCGAATTTGCTCTCCGGGGTAGGGAGCACTTTTTTAAATTTTGCGGACACCTGGACTGTCCCCCGGGGGCAAATTTGGAGGGAGGGGCATAACATGAATATGTGGTCTCAGGCTTTTCCGACAATATGTCACATGTGGGGGGCCGGAAAAAGTTTGAAAAATGCCCCCATTTGGGTCTACTATTGCGCTTCCTGAAAAACATCCTCCCCTCCTCTTTTTGAAATACCGTTTGCAGACATGTGTTACTGTGCACGGTGGTTATATAGAAAATGACTAATACAATGTAGATGTTTCATAAATTTCACTCAGTTATTTTTATGTGAGGGCAAAAACTTATTGGTACTCCCTCGTACATAATCCATATAGTTTTCCGCTTTATTTTGATCCAAGGAACTTAAATAAAGTGCCCCAAGTCTGCGTTACTCTTTGAAAATGACAATTGGTGCAATTTTTAATATGCAAACATTCTCCGAAGGGGCTTTATGCATATCATTAAGTTGTATACTTTATTTCCAGTCGATTGGTACCTGCGTTTTTTATGAGTTTATTTTCAGCATTATCGGTAGCGGGGAGGTGTAGTTTATTTTTCGCCACAAATGTTATATCAGAGATTTTATTTCATATTCTGTCTTTATTTTCAATGAAATGCTACAAACAGTCATAAAATAAGCTAAAAATAAAAATGTTCCTCTAACATATTTTTCCATTTACTGCTCAATGCAATTATTTTTACACAGAAATAGCTTTCTACAAAATGTTTGTCCATGATTCTTTTCGCAAACGTTGGGATTCAAACTTCAATTAATATTAAAGTATATAGCATAAATATTTTATCTTTTATCATTGAGGTATTGTATTTTAGATATAAAAATAGAATTTATTTTATTTCAATATCAATTTATTATATAAATTTCAATGCATTAACAATGACAACAAAAATCAAGGACTAAAAATTAAAAAGGTATTTTATTCACTTTTACTTTAAATTTTTTAAGTGCAGTTCCAGAGAGTGATTTTGAACTTCTTGAAGGAATTTTGATTGTAATATATATTTTTTTAAAGTTCTATGAAATAAAGTAATTCTTTTAAATATCTTTGAGTAACAATTATTTTTGCTAACAAATATCTTTTGCATCGTGCCGATATAATTAGGGGTTATGGCCAACCTCTGTAACTTCGTTTTCTGAGGTGTTTAGACCTTCTCGAGATATAATAAGATAAATGTTTTCCTTAAAAGTTAAAAGAAAATTTGCCGAATCACGTGAAATTGAGATATTCCCTTAATTGTAACATAAACAACATATTAAATTCAGTTCTAAAAGTTTTGTCATTTTTAAGACTTAAATATAGCAAAATGCTATAAAATGCCTGGAATAATGTTTATTAATAAGACATCCTTTATTATTAACAAATAACTATTCCTTATTATTTTTTTAATATATTTTTTTGTTGTTCTTTATGCTGACACAAATGATTTTTAAGTTAAAGTAATTATATTTTGCTGAATATTATTACAAGTAAATGTTATTACATGAAATAATAAATGTGAACATTCAATGTCGCAATTTAACATCATAGAAATATATTTTGCCTCTGAGGTATGGAATTTGAGACTTTAGGCAATTATTTTTACCAAGATAATTTCATAGTGAAGATTACGTTCTATAGGAGGTTATTATGAAACAGTTCTTTAAAATTTAAATATTTTCTTTCTTTTTTGTTAGGTAGGATCATAATCATAATGAAGCTTTTATAAAAATAAAAATACTGTAAAAAAGAAACAGTATTACACTTATTCAAAACCACTTGCAAGAAAAACAAGAACGAAAAATCATGCGTGCAGCATAGATTATAAAACACTTTCCAACACACAACCAATACTATATCAAAACTTAGGGTGAACGATTATGTCTAAATGAACAATTTGTAAAAAAGCATAACATTAACGTATTGAAAACCTTATTTCTGCTATTAACATCAATAGTCGGAAAAATATACGATTTTTTCCGCAGCCCTGTATATAATTTATTTTTATGTATGTAACTACATAGTATGATATATTTTAATTCAATTAATCACACGGAACAGTTGAAATTTTCCATCCAGGAATTTCCGCGAATAAACGGTACTTGTTGTGAAATTTTGTGCGAGCCTGTATATGATCTATAGAACTCATAAACACCAACTAATATTTAAATAACAATTAAATTTAAAAACCCATACCACAACTGAAAAAGCAGTTCCAACAATTATTGTTCGAAGGTTCCAATAGTTCATATATTGTTCATCTTTTTCTGTAGCCAAATTCTTTTGTGCGTCCCTGTAAATAAACAATAAATTATATGCACACCATGTTCTATTATAAGAACTTTGTAATACACTTCACTGATAAATGGCAATTTCAATATGTTTAAAAAACTTCAATATCATTAAAAGACGCCGCAAACGATTTTTCCCCATAGACCGCAATGTAACGGAATTCTTTTGAGTGTTCCTGTAGATGAACGGCAAATGCTACACACTTCATTTTCAACACACAACATGCCACAGTTAACCCTAACAGCATAAATCAGTTTCATGGCAGTCGGACTATATTTGCGAAAGTTAGAGCACGAACAGACAGGCAGACAGACAATAGGATAGACGAACAGATAAACCGAATACATAAACACTTTTCAACTATGTTGGAAATTGTTAAAAAGGAAATTAAAGTAATTTGTTCAAAAAGTGAATCTATCTGACAGATGAGAGCTTTTATCTATAACTTCAAAAATAAAAAAAAAAGTGATTTTATGTAGAAGATAAACTATTTTCAAACCGGTTATTTTTAGAATATCATTTTCAAGACAGTTATAACAAGACCGAAAAATAATGCGTACAGCATAGATTGTGAAACACGCTCTAACATATTCAGAACACTATAACAAAACTTCTCAATTACTAAATTGTAGGATGAGGTCTAAATGATCAATTTGGAAAATGCGTAACGCATTTGAAATCCCGATTTCTGCTTTTACCATGAATAGTCATTTATTTATACGATTTTTTATTTTTCGAAGCCCTGTATATGAGCTTTAGATATGTATGCATACTACATAATATGCTCAAAGTTAGTTCAGTTAAACTCATAGCACAATTGAAAATTTCCTCTCAGCAATTTCCGCCAATAAACGGATGATGTTGAAAACTTTTATGCGACCCTGTATAAAACGTATAGAATTTATGCACACCAAGTTATATTTAAAAAATAGTTAAATTTAAAAACTTATACCATAAATGAAAATGCCCTTCCAGCAATTATTGTTGGTAGGTTTCAATAATTCAATAATTGCTCATTATTTTATATGGCCAAATTCTTTGGTGTGTCCCTGCAAATAAACGATAAGTTCTATGCACACCATATTCTATAGTAGGAACATTGTAGTACTGCTCAATGATGTATATGAATTTAAATATGTTTTAAAAACGTTAATATTATTAAAAGACATCGCAAACGATTTTTCCCGATAAACCGTAATGTAACGGAATTTTTTTGAGTGGCCCTATAAATGAACCGAAAATGCTACACACTTCATTTTCATTTCCGAACATGCCATAGTAATACTCAATAACATATATTCATTTTTGGCAATCGGACTAAATTTACGTGAGTTAGAGCAAGGAAGGAGAGACAGACGAACAGACAAACAGAATTCATAAACACTTTTCAACAACGTTGGAAAGTGTTAGAAATGGAATTTTTCTTTTTGTACTTTTTACATAATTTCTTATTTAACATAACAATGTGTTTGATATTTCTATATTTTATGATTTTAACCTATCAATTTAAGCATAATTGTTATACCAAAATAACAAGAACTTATGCAACAAATGCAACTTAAACAAACAATAATAACAAACAAAAAAACTACAAACATTAGCCAACGAATCATCTGCTGAAGAAATTCTGAGCTGCACTTACTTCTAATCGAATATTTAAACGCTGTAATATAGGCTTGGTTAAACAGAAGTGCGGTGAACAATCCTTTTAACAGAGTCTTGTGATTGTTTATTTAGATCTATGTCAATAAATTATCAAATAGTCATTCAATCATTGTGCAAAATCTTGATTGCTCTCAGAATGAGGGACAGCACATTAATATTACAGAATTGTCATCTATGCTTAATAATAATAGCCGTTGTTAAAATTATTTGTAAATGATAAATATTAATGATTAATTTGTATAATTATTCGAAAATGAGAAATATTAATTATTAATTTGAATTTATTTGCGTTTAAAAAACATCAGTTTATTCTACAAAACATAGTTAAACATATTAATTTCAGCAAATGGTTGTTTGTACAGTCATGGAAAAAAGTAAACATGCCCCCTAACTCTGCAACATATTATTTTAGAAGAAAGTTACTGTTACCAAACGATTTAAAATAAAGTGTACTTTTAAATGATGTATATATAATTTGCTTAGGGCGCCGTATACATATCAAAACGAACCCAAACTTTGTTTTTTTCAGTAGCAATACCCAAGTTTGACACCGTAAATAAATTCTGCAGGCTTCAATTTGCCAAAATCCAAATTTTTCTGAAATGCGTGTGATTAGTTTTCGACAAATTAATTATTTTAAAATGAGCATATTTTAGGGCTGTATCCAAATTCAAGTTTGGTACTCGGTTGTTGAAATGCTACAGAATGAGTATGTCACTTGTATTAACGTATTATTTCTTGCAAATATAAACATCTCACTCGGTTAATGTGTTTCGACCATTACCAACTCAAATATTTCAATAAAATGAGTAAAATATATTTTTTTCAAATTTCGCTTTACTGGATATCATAGACTGGATACCATAGATGTTAAACTATCATTTTGTCTTTTTTTATTCATAATTAAAAAACTACTTGCGAGAAATGTTTGAAATGGAGAATTTTCATAAAGCAGGACAAAATAAATATAAATCCATAAAAAAGTATGTTCCAATTCATATTTTGTTTCGAATATCAATTTAATAAATCATAAATCTTATTATAACATTTTTTTAATTACAAATTCAATGTATTTACGTTTGGGATTTTTGGTATTATAATTACACAAAAAAAATATCGCATTAGGATTAAAAATTCAGAAGATATTAATAAAAATATGAAATTGTAATTTAACATTAGAAGCTCTAAATTTTAATGTTTATAATTCATGAACTTATCATACAAACGACTTGAATTTTCATTTCTAGACATTGTTTGAACCGAAGATTTAAAATATATAGTCAAAATTTGATATTGCCATTAAAAAAAAAAGTTTGGTTTTGTTTTGATTTGTAGATGCCCCCTAAGAAAATTTTATATATATTCGTTTAACCCTTTCAGGGGCAAGTAATTTTGCTTCTGCAATGGTGATTTCACATCGGAACTTAATAAGAAATTTAGTTCAAAAAGGAGAAGCAATTTTCAACTTTTTCCCATCAAAGTTAAAAAATTAGAATTTTATTAAAAGTTTCTGGTGAGAACATGATTAAAATTAGGTGGGATGTAATATATCCCACCGCCACTAAAGGGGTTAAAAGTACAGTTTATTTCCAGTCGTTTGTTACCTGTAATTTTTTTTTTCTGTTATAGTTAGCTGCAGAATTAGTAGGGTTGTTTGCTTTTTATTTCCACGACTGTACATGAGTAGGCAATCTTTCGTAAATAATATTTACAACTTTATAAACTCTACATATTTTATTATAACAAAATTATGGCATACGAGTATATTAAGCTTTCATCAGATCATATTTAATTAGTTCAATATTTAACAAATGAACACCTAGTAATCATAGTTTTATTTTAATTGCTAAAATATGTAAACTTTAAAACAGTCAAAATAGCTTTATTATACTGTTTACATCTTTCTGCATTATACAAATCATTACAAAAAATTAAATAGCTTGGATAGAGCAAAAACATGTAAACAGCCTAATAAAACTGTTTCTACAGTTTTAAATTTTACTTGTTTAATCCCTTCAGGTGCAAGTAATTGTATTTCTCTAATTCTGAATTCACACCGGAATTTTAGAAAAAAATTATTCGAAAATAATGAAGTTCAATTTTACAACATCTTTTCACCACAGTTTTAAAAGTAAAATTCAATTAACAGATTCTGGTGCAAATCTTGATTAACGTTAAGTGGGATATAATATATCCTACTACCCCTCAAGGGGTTAAGCAATTAAAAGAGCAATAAATATACTCTATTTGGCTCCAATGTTTCACTTTTGCAATTAAAAAAGCAATTAAATCTAAACTATTTTATTATACATATACAGGGTGTCCACATGAAACCTCCCTAATTTCAAATGTTATTATATTATGGACGGAAATTATGAGTCCTAGAGGTTTGCGGTTTACCGTATTATGAATAGCAGTGCAACAATTTTAATTTACTGCCTTTTTTAAAACAGTTAATTTTTGTTCTATACATTATTGATATGTCATGACAACAAGTTTGTTTTGCTGCAAACATGTATTTGTCTGAAAAAGACGTTTATTTGTCTGACAAAGAATTTTTGTCGATGTATGCACTTCGATATAGGCTCCGTTCGTAGCTTTCAGCATGTTCAGTCGATATTCAATCTCAATCCACGTACAGCGCAGCATGTCAGGTGTGACTTAACCGATTGCTTCCGCAATTTTGTGGCGGAGATCACAGGCATCACGTGAAATTTTGCAGTAAAATAAACTTGTTGTGTTGCTATTCATGATACCGAAAAACCGCAAAACCGCAAATCTATAGTTTTCGTACAAGTGACCTTTCTAATCAGGAAGGTTTCATGTAGACACCCTGAAGTTTTTGTAAGGAAATGTGAATGAAAATCAATTACCTCTACACTGCTAAAAATCTCCAGCAAACCATCCAGTATTTAGACCGTTTTCACTGAAAACGGTTGTGTAAACATAACTTACCTTTATTCGGACGATAATAGGATCAGATATGCCTTATAATATGGTTCATTTTTAAAAACTGTCGAATGACTGGAAAGTTTGCTGTAGATTTTTAACAGTGCATAAGAATATACCACAATTGACTATTAAAAAATAAACTGAAACAAATCTGAGAAGATGAAAAAAATAAATAAGTATGCACAGCTGACATTTTGTCTCAGATGTTTCTTTCTCTGAAAGAAAGCCATTAACGTATTTCATGCTTGTTTTTAACTTATGAAAATTCAAATAATTCCCTGTTTATCTTATGAGTAATCGGAGGATAATACCTGAGCTTTCTATTTTGCTGAATATATAGTCCTGTTAAAAAACATATATGTAAATGGTTTTATATAGAAACTGTAATGGGGGCATTTTTTACAATCAATATATTTTTTCTGAAACATAAGAATTTTGAATAAACTACAACCTTTGTATAAGGAAATTGCAACAGAAAACATTTTTATACGAAAGAAAGTTCCAGTCTTCGCTAGGGTTATCTAATAACTCCCACACACTTTTCTAAAATCAAAATATGGTTTCGATAAATCGGCCTATTAACAAAAAAGCTTACTTTCCTTATGGTGCCAAAGTTTCATGTATATGCATGAATGCACGTGCAGAAAGCTTCGTTTTTATGATAGAAATGCCCCACCAGTGGCTGAGAGGTTCTGCTCTCGAAACTGGTAGACGGGAGGTGCTGGGTTCGATCCCAATTGCGCCCGTTGGCCTAATCGTTCGCAGTTTTCGTGGTTTTCTTCGAGCCATGGATTTCCATGCGTAAATACGGGTTAGGTTCCCTTAGAAAGACCCCCACGAAGGGCACTCCCCCCCCTCGGGCCTATATCCCTAGTGTAGATAATCGGCCGTCAAAAAATCAACCAACCATTATGATAGAAATTTTTTATAAACACATGCAAGCCCGATAATATTTCCAAAATCTGGTTAACGGCTGAATAGCATAGTTTATAGAGTATGATTTAACATTTCATTAGTGTTAGGTGGAGTGAGATGGGGGACGGGAGAGAAATCATGAAGTGGAATGTTTTCAAGTTTTAGGCAGATGGATTATTAAACACGTGTTTGATCATTCGGATTTCAGCAGTCGTCTATGTAAAGCGTACTTTTAAGAGCTGCACTTTTGACTACAAAGTTGGACAAAATATTGTGATTTTACTCTTCTGACTTATATTTTCAGATTCCTTAGATTACAAAAACCTCACGGCATGCGATTCAAGTCTGTGGGACTCTATTTGATGATAATTTAGAGTATTACTAATTATCGAAACAAGCACATATACAAATCGATGGAAACTCTTATACCTAGTCAGTGGTGACTGCAAAAGTTATTCCCGACTGCCGAGAGTTCAGGTCGACTCTATTCGGTCATTTCTTATACTGAGCGTACAGCACACGAGACTCACCTGCAGCATATTTCTTTAAAATTAGTGACTGACCAAGAAACAGACGCATTTTAGTATTATAAAGAATAGCAAAATCTTGAAAATTTATTATTCATAATCATGATTGATTTCCAGATATCATCTTATGTTGTAGAGTTTAACGACAAAGCCTTTACGAAAACTGCAGTTATTCTGAACAAAAAAAAACCTGTTGGGAAGATACATGTTTTTTATTACCTTGGGTAAACTTAAGTTATTTCATATAAAAACCTACAGCGTACATGTGCGTTTTTCTTTTAAGAAAATTCCGATATTTCGGATTGAAACATGCAATGAAGACGCGGGTTTTTTAACAACTGGGACGAAGTATGTTTTTCCAATATGCCTGCTGTTTACTTGAATGTTCTTTTTTAAAGGTTTTGAGTAGTTTTCTATTCTTTGTTTCTTTTTTCTAGTTTCTTCTATCTTTACAAGAAGAAAATATTGGATTCGTGAAAATTTTCGAATTCTGGTTTTCGACGGATTTATATGTTTTAGCGGTTAGAGATCACGAAAAACATGTTTTTACAAAATTCCTGTCTCCGAGTCTATCTGTGTGTGACATAAGTTTTGTGGGTACTCTGTCTAAAAGAACTAATGAACGTAATTTATTAAAACATTAGATTCAGTTAGTCCCTGATATAAATTCGTGCTGATTACTTTTTGGTGTAAATCACCCAGCAGGCGGCTCTGCTATGATGCATTATTAATGATTTGCACAATAGCTATACTCAATAACTAAAGCACGAATTTTCAGAAAACTTCAGATTCAGTTAGTCCTTAATATAATTTGGTGCTGATAACGTTTTGGTGTAAATCACTCAGTAGGTGGCACTTTTATGCTGCCTTATGCATAAAATTATGGATCATAATTATCGCAATAGCTCTATCTCAGGAACTAATGCACGAATTTACATCAAACATGAACGGAACTTAATCCTTTCAGGGGCAAAGCATTTTCATTGCTAAAGCGTTGAAATTAATGAATGACACCGGAATTTGAAAACAAATCTATTTTTAAATATGAAAAAGCTGTATATTACATATATGACAAACCGAAAATTTTGTAGTAAAATTCTGATGCCAAAGTGTCATCTGGAAATTAAAATTAAGTGGTTTCATAAAAATACCACCGCCCCTCAAGGGGTTAATAAAAATTTATATTCAGTTAGTACCTGCTATAAATTAGTGTTGTTTTCTTTTTGGTGTATCTCGCCCAACCGCTGGAGCTACTATGGTGAATTTTTCACGATTTCCGCAATAGATGTAGCTCAAGAACTAATGTATGAATTTTCATCAAATTTTAGATTCAGTTATTCCCTGATAAGTTTTTGGTGTAAACTGCCGAACAGGTGCCACTGCTATGCAGAAATTTTCTCAGTTTCCGCAATAGCTCTATCGCAAAAACTAATTCTCGGATTTTCATCAAACTTCAAATTCAATTAGAAGTTCACGTAAGTTGTTGCTGATTAGATTTTCGTGTAAATCACCTAACCGGTGGCGCTGCTATGCTGCATTTATCAGGAAATTTTAACATGTATGGGCTAGAAGAAAGTTTTAGGCTTGTCACGTCTCACTAATTTTATGAACTATTATACTTGAATAAAGAATACCGATTATTATTCTGATTCGCATTCATTAATGAGGAAAAGGCATTTGAATCTGTCTTCTCCTCAGAAGGAGTAAAATATTCGGAGGACATCAAACCGGACACATCGATAATATATGTATTATGTATAGATGTTAAGATTCACAAGCAAGCAACATTCTCTACTACATTTTGCCTACTCCTCAGAAGGAGTAACATATTCGGAGGATATTATTACAGACAAATTGATAATATACACTCTAAATAAAAAGTAGTTCACTCCGGGCGAGTCACATTATCACAGTCAAAATATGCCCAACCTCTTTAGAGTGACTATTCACTCTGAGCAAAAGTGAAATTTTTGACTCTCTTAAAGAGTAAATTATAACACCTGGGAAGTGAATATTCACTCTAAACAGGGGTGGTAAATTAATCATTCGGAGGGGTGACTATTGTATTCACTTTTGCTAAAGGTGTGCGTTTTTCCACCTCTGGTAGGAGTGAATAGTTACTCTTTCATATGAGTGAATGTTTCTTTTTTATGGAGTCAATTCTTGTTTTATTTTGCTTTTATGGGCATTTAAAATGAATTACATCTTTTACAGTATGCAATGAAAATAGATACAAGCATGGTAAAAATTGGAATAAAATACTTTATTAACAAAATTTATTTAATTTATAGTTTGCAACACTAATTGAAATTTTAAGGTAAAGTTCAGTTAAACTTACATATGAATTAAAATAGATTATTAACAGAAAAAACTAAAATATTTTATTACAATATTATCCCTTGTGTTTGCTTTCATTGCATGCTCTATAAATATATGATAATTTTATAATGCCCATAAAAGTAATTAAAGTTGGCAAGTAATTAGCCGAAATCTTAATCAGTTAAAGTTATCTTTTTTTTTTCTTTTCAGATACCCATTTAGTATTTTAATAATTACGGTGATGTACGTTAATTATGTTCTTTTTTCAAGTATTATTATGGAACGACATATGATAAGGCACATTGAATTTAAAATTTTTAATCCCGTATATATTGAATTTTAGGAATATGAACTAAATGGATTTAGAGTGTTTTATAGGAAAAGATTGATCTAAGAAATAGAAAAAAAGAAGGAGATATAAAAAGAAAAAAAATGACTGCATATGTACTGCTCTTATTGTTTGAAGAACACTTTTCATGTAAAAAGTAGTTATTTATCTCTTTAAAGTACGTTCAATCTTGTTTTATATAAGTGATACTATGAATATTTTTAAAAAAAGCTGCTAAAGCAGTTTTATCTATATACTTCATATCAGGCATAAAAAACAGTTTATTTCAATGTTTAAAAACCATGTTTTGTTTTTTGGGCCAATAATTACGCATAGCATAAACGTTGAAAATGAGTTTACAATAGAAGAAAATTTAATAACTGTATCAGAATCTCTATAATTAATTGTTTTGATTAAACTCACAAACATCAGAAAAATGCTTACATACAATTTTAAAACATAAGTATGCCAATTTGAAAAACACTAAAAAAATACTTAATATTTTATAGTTGTACTATTAAACAACAACAATAATAACGAAAATACTGCAAGTATTTATCACCAGAAAATAGTAAAAAACCGAAAAAAATCCAATAGTACACTACCTCAACATTTTCAACAAATCTCAAAGGAAAACAATTACTCATCAATCTTTTTTCTATATAACATAAAACCATTTAATCCATAAACGTAACATTCAAAGTCTACAGGAATAAAATATTAAAATTAAATAAGACTTACCTTTATGTTTCGTAAATAATCACTTTATTAATATCCGCATATGTCATTCTTAAAATGCGAACTCCTTACTCTTATCTTAAAAAAAGCGTCGTAGATTTGCTGTTCTGATTATAGATGATGAGTAATACCAATGCATACAATTAGAGATCGATCGAAAGTTTGGTTTCTTTTGTCTTTTCGTTACAAAATCTGGGTTTCGCCAAAAATTAGTTTTCGGCGAAAATTTGCTAAAAATGTTGACAGAAACTATTTATATTCAAGAAATCTCGTTTCTTCCTTCGGAAATTTTCAACATTAGCCCTTGATTTGATCTGTAACGGCTCAAATAAGACTCTCATTATTCATTCTTATGAACTTCACTGCGAGTAATTATCAATTATGGCAGCAAGACGCGAGAGAAAATTATAAAGCAAGCAATGCATCTGTGACTCAACGTTTAAGATACTTTTCTCCCGTTCGTTAAAAACTGCAATCTTAAGAGTAATAGTTAAAATCGCAGATGTGTTTCGTTTCGAATGCTCTTTCAGATAGTTCTATGATTTCCTTTATGAATTAATTTGATTTTATTTTATATGAAAATAAAAAGCTTCATTAAAAATCGCTTTGAAACATCCGTTTATTTTAATTCTAAAATGGTGGTCGTCTTTCTCTTATCTTAAAAAAAGCGTCGTAGACAAAACTGTTCTGATTAGCTGATGAATAATACCCATACAATACACACTCCTGCTTAGAGTGAATAAACACTGTTTCTGAGGAGTGCCTATTCACTTTTGAAAAGGAGTGCGTTTTCATGACAAATCAGCGTAATTTCCATATGAAATGGAGTTTTTGAAAATTAAGAAGTGACATATTTTGATGCTTTTCATTATTTTACTCCATATATTCGTTCAAACTTGAACAGGATTTTTTTTTATGTGTACAATGTCAGGCTTTTACTCTCGTCAGCGGTGTAAGATAGTTCACTCTCGGCAACGACGTGACATATTTCACTTTCGACAATGGAGTGAAATATTTCACTCCTTTCTAGGGTGTGGAAAATTCCACTCTTTAGGGAGTGTATTTTTATAAAAGTAACTCCAAAAAGAGGAAAAACGCCTGACACTCTTTCAAAGAGTGAACTTTTCACTCCTTCCAATTTTAGAGTGCATGTATTTTGTATAGATCTTAAGAAGATTTACAAGCAAGCAACATTCGCTACTACATTTTGTCTACTCCTCAGAAGGAGTAAAATAGTCGGAGGATATCAATACGGAAAAATTGATAATATATGTATTATGCATCGACGTTAAGAACATTTACAAGCAAGCAACATCTTTTTGTTTAGACAGTCAGTAACAAAAAATTCTTGAGCAAGATCCGACTGGAAGAGGGTTTATGTCTGCTATTAGACAGTACACACAAATGATAAATTCGGAACCACCTGCATGTTAGAATCTACACTAAGTTATAAATTTTCATGAGCAATTTGTAGAATTCATGCAATTTTATAAAATATTTTCAATATAAGATTAGTTTGGATTACAAAAATATAGTATTTTCAAGTGTTTAAGAAGAAAAGTTAAAAAAGGAATAACTTAGGAAATGCCCCAATTCTAATATGAAAATAAAATTACATACTTCATTATTAATGAATTTATGACAGTGAAAGCAATTATGTATTATGGATTTCTATAATATGGAAAGATCTTTAATTTTATCATACATTTTTTAAAATCTATTTCGGGAAAGATACTTCTGTGGGAATAATGGAACTTTGCGAAAGTCTAATTTACGCATATTAAAGACATGCAATATTTCTTATATTATAAATAATGGCACAATTATAATTTCTTCAAATTCGAAATTTTAATGCACCTGAAATTTACTAAGCTGAGAAAGTTTTAGGGAATTTTTACTTTTATAAGACGATGATATATATTTTTTAAACGGTAAACATATACATTAAAAAATACCTCAATAAGTAAGATAACCTTTTAAAAATTTATGAATTTTTGAGTTCAAATGAAAAAAAATCGAAATACGCGGTAAAAAATATGCGTTGATATAAAATACTTATAGAACTGAAAATTTAAGTGTTGAAAATGGATAAAATGAAGAATATGGAATCAAATGGATAAAATGAAAAATATTTGTTAGCTCAACAAGAGATTCAAGGGATTTTAGAAAAGGGATGGAATTATAACAATATTTTATAAATAAACTCTAACTAAAACGCCACTTTCAATATCATGATTTTTTAAAGTATATTTTGAAGTTAAATTTAGATGCGTACAGTTTATACTGTTAATAACAAGAATAAACAGTCAAGTGCGAGCATTACTCACGCACAGAGGGTTCCGTAGAATAAATATATGAATTTGTAATTGTATTATAGAAAAAAAAAAGTTGCTAAAAGAATATTAAGACTTTGTAAAAAACTATACAACGTAGGGTTGGGTATAACTGTATATATTAGAAAAGTGTAAGTGGATATACCATGAAAGTTTAAAGAGATATGGAACATAAATGATATCAAATATAGCTATTCGTATAATTGTTTTTTTAATATTATCCTAATCTGTTTATGGTGAACTTAATTCGTTAATGACAATAAAAGCAGTGCATAGTTAAACTTCATTTGGCATTTCATGAAACTAAATTCAGCGTAGTAATAACCTTTATTGCTACAGTGTAGCTAAAACAAAACCTCTGTTCAAAGTTTAAATTTGGCATTGTCCTAAGCGAGCTTCGAATTGAGGTCTCAAAGCTGCAACGCCGCCTTGGTCAGTGCCGCGTTTTTCCAGATAGGTGTTTAATTAACTTTTTAAGTCACTCGAGGCGTATTGAGAGATACAATAAATGCAAACTATCGCAAATCCCACAGTATTTATGCGATTCATTCTAATTAAATCTTTCGAGGGTGATGCCCTTAAAAAACGGACACCTAATTTTAATTCCAAAACAGACAAACGGCACCAAGAATATTTAATTAAAATTTTCCTATATCATGTACGAGAAAATAAGCAAGTTCGCATTTTCTAATAAATTCGTTTATAAATTCTGGTGTCAGTTCATTATTTCATAAGTTTATAAATAGAATTACTCCGTGCCGGAAATGATTAAGTGGTCGCAAGACTCTTAAAGCTTCAAAATTTAAGAAATTTTAATTTTTTTAGATGTTAACCTCCTATTCTTTCTGAATATTTTGATGTAATTGTTTCCTTGAAATTCCAATTAGAACAGAAGTTTTGGCTTTTAGAATTATACCTGCTCAATACCTGAAGCGGAGTTTCCGAAACTTTAAAGTAATTATTTTCCAAATGGCGTTTTTGGGCATAACGCGCAGGATACCTCAAAAACTTCAGAATATTTTTTCATTAAATTTTCAAATCATATATTTCATGTTAGTCTGTATAAACTGAACCTAAAATTTCCTTTTTATTGTTCAAAAAATATTTTTTAGACGCTGAAATTTTCAAAATTTTGTATTAGCTAAATGCAACATTGCACTAAGAATATAAAAATGCTTTAAATAAAAAAATTATTTAAGTTCAGGGAAATTATTACAATCTGAAGTATAAGTAAGCACCAACTTTTTTATTCTAGTTGCAATATTTATTTTGTAATCCTGCGCGTAAACTGCTATGCCAATTTTTTGTTCGACAAATGTCTAACAGTTTCGAGGCCCCTATAAATACTAATTCTGTATCTTGCATATTTTTAAATACATGAAACGAAAGAACATATTTATATATTTCATCCCAATTAAAATTGTGTTTTAAAATCATATACATTTAAGACATTAAATGTTGAAAATGGTCTTTTTTTCATTTTTTACACTTTTTTAGAGTCCCGAGACCTCTTAAATTAGTATGTTTTTAACAATTTGACGTTTATTGCTTTTGTACTGTCACTGGACATTACATTACACATATATATCATTAAACGTTGTTAACTAGGCACATAGTACGTCGCCCCTGTCCCTGTGTATGTCGAAACTGACCGTACCTATAAGGGTTAATATCTCGGCTAATTACCGATGATTTTTTTCGAAAATCATTATCAACAATGATTTTATTCTTCTGCAACGATAGGTATATTCTGCGATGCTCAACATTTTTTTTCTGAATGTCCTTAAATCGAAATTTGTGTATAACAGAAAAATGCTAATTACTCAAAAACTATGTGACCTAGGGTAATCGCTATAATTTTCCGGCAAGGTTTATATTAAAATCTACTACCTCTAATTTTTTCATAATTTTAATTTCAGAAGATTCGGAATTAGATGGGGGGGGGACATATTTTTGCGCTACATATCTTTGAAAATATAATACCGAAAATTAAAAGGAATGTATTTTTGAGTTCAGCGTTACAAAAGCTTTCACAGGATACCCCACATGATATACAAAGAAAATATTTTTTTTTCAAGTAGCAAAATTAGCCTCTCTACTTTTTTACTAAATATATTTATGGATGTTTATTAATCTGAAAATATGTGGGTCAATGGTCTTTATTACTTCCCCAAACTTTCCACGTTCCATAGTTTACGAGTAAAATGGCTCTGACAGACAGACACAGGAGTGATCTTATAATGGTTCCGTTTTTACTTTTTAAGTACGGAACCCTAAAAATCGCTATTTATCATAAACATGACTAAAATAACTAACTTTTTCCAACTGACATTCCTAGGATATTGTAGCGAAGTTACGTAAAGAAGCGATGAACATTACATATGTGAAAAAGCCTATTTGCAGCACCCATTTACCTTAAAATGAAATATAATTGTAACCTTTAAATATGTTTTTCTCAGTTTATGTTTTTTTTTAATATATCAGTAAGATCAATTGACTAAAGGTCTGAAACTAAAACATAACTCTAAAATATATAAATTTTTTAGGTGCGTTCGTAATTATATAAATACGTAGCACCTATAGTCGTCGTTCAGTCCGTCCGTCTCCGTCTGTCCGTCCGTCTGTCCGTCTGTCCGCATGTAACAGAGCAAAAACTACCCAACCGAATAGTGTGAAATTTCAAATATGTGATTGTTGCAAAATTTTGTCGAGCCATTTCAAATTTTAGGAAAATCGGACGTATAGTTTAATTACAGGGACAGTCAAAAGTTTTTCTTTACATTACGGCCAATGGGAAAAATTATTGCAAGTGGATTTTAATGGTATTAGAGCCTTCCGAATGATCTGAAATTTTAAAGATATAATTTTTGCAAAATTTTGTCGAGCCATTTTAAATTTTAGGAAAATCGGATGTATAGTTTAAATACAGGGACAGCCAAAAGTTTTTCTTTACATTACGGCCAATGGGAAAAATTATTGCAAGTGCATTTTAATGATATTACAGCCTTCCGAATGGTCTGAAATTTTAAAGATATAATTGTTGCAAAATTTTGTTGAGTTATTTCAAATTTTAGGAAAATCGGATGTATAGTTTAATTACAGGGACAGTCAAAAGTGTTCCGAAAAAATTATTGGAAGTGCATTTTAATGATGTATCAGACTATGCACGTTATGAAGTGCAAAAAATTATACATTCAGTACAATATGGGGTGCAAAAAATAATTTTAAAACTAGTTATAGTACGAACGCACCTCATTTGTCACGTTTGACGAGCAATTTCCAACTTGTTTAACTCGTGGACGATCCTTAATATGCATTTCATGAAATTAGGGATAAAAGATTTAGTTATACACAGTATGCCCATTAAAGTCCCTTGTCAGCCTCGTGACATCAGAACTGCTGCTGCTATATTCATAAAAGTGCCATGCACTACTGGATGAAACCACCTTCGGCGGCACCTGGTGGAAAACTGCGGAGCTTTCATTCCTATCTCGAAAACGGAAAGAGATTGGGAAAAAAGTTATTTACAAAGTTGTACAACATGGTCGATGTAATACTAAAATATACCTTATGGAGATTAATGCGAACAATAGAACGGTTAAAGCGTGCGATTTTTATGATTTCCTACATTGTGACGTCACGTAACTTGAAAGGAAGGAGAAATGATTATATTTCAGACAAATATGGATCCAAATATGCGTTGCATCTGACGGTGAGAAGTTTGGACATCTCAAATAAAGGTATATTGTTATAAATAGATTTTTTTTTCCTAAGGTCGTTTTGTCACGTCACAGTGTAGGAAATTACGAAAAAACAAATGCTCATTTTAACCATTCTATTCTTCGCATTTATATACACAAGGTATATTTTCGTGCTAAATCAATAATGTTCTACAACTTTGTGAATCACTTTTCTTCCCTATCTCTTTCCGTTTTCGAGATAGGAATGCTAACTCCGCAGTTTTCCGGCAGGTTACTCCGTAGGCGGTTTCATTCAGTAGCGCATGGCTACTTTACTATACCTAGACATCACGTTTAAAAATATAGCAGCAGCCGTTCCGTAGTTAAGAGGGTGGCAAGTGGGGCATACTGTAAATAGTTTACTAAAAACGTTAAGTAAAATGACTTTTTTTGCTGTATTTTTTTTTTTAAACATATAATGAAATTTACTTACTTTTTCTTAAACTAATTAAGTTTCAAGAATTCCGATTCCTAGAATTCAAGAAAATACTTATAAGAAAAGATTGTAAAAAAAGTTTCAAAAAGTATCAAATTGTAAGAGAAGTTAAGCGTTAAAAACATACATATACCTACAAAATATATATATTTTTTAAATTTTTCACATAAATTGCACATTTTCCTGTTTGGTTATCTTTGATATTTTAATTGTTTGAAACGAGTTTTTAACATGCAAATTCCAAAAAATTCCTGAGTGATAAAATATAGTAGAGTTGCAATTAGTGTAGTATTGAAATTCATTTTTTTCAGAATGTTTTTAGGTAGATATCGTAAGATATACTACCTATTGCATTCTCCCTACGTTGCAATTTCTGAAATTTTTTTTCAGATCTACGACGATCATGAATCCTAGAGCCCCAAACCACCACAGATCAAAACTTTATCTATATAAATTGTACAAAAAGTGTTATATATATATATATATATATATATATATATATATCACTTTTTTATGGACACGATAACTTCCATAATGCTGCACAAACCTCTTCCAAGCTGCTATATAAAATCAAGGGGTAGAAAATCTCGGTCAAGTTTGTTAATAGGCAAAATCGGACCAAGGGCGTGGAAATGGGGAGGGGTTTTGTAAAAACCGAAAAAAACCCACAACGTCTTAATTATAATACATATCAAATCAGTTTAAAGTTATTATTACTTCTAGGAAAAAGGCCAAAAATTTTTGTATCACAGAATTTTGAAAAAATTAAAAATGTGATGAAGGGGCGAAACAAAATGAGGTTTTAGGGAAAAAAAAATTTCATAACCTCGTAAATTCTTAAGGTATCATATTCACTTAAACTTATTTTAAATCTTCTTAATATTATATACAAATTTATATTGACAGGTTTTTGATAGAACGAACTCTTACCGCAAGAAAAATTAACAAGTTAGAAAAATCATGCGTTTAGCATAGATTATAAAACACTTTCCAATACTTCCTGAATGCTTTAACAAAACTTCATTATTTAGAGAAATAAGGTATATAAGAAAACTAAGTAAACATTTTAGAAAACACATGAAGCATTTTAAAACCTGGTTTCTGTAGTTACCGTATATAGTCAAATAAGTATTCAAATTCTTTTGAACGGCCCTGTATTTGATCTGTAGTTTGAAATATATACTATATAATGGGAAAATTTAGTTTAGGAAGAAAACTCATAACAGGTTGAAATTTCTCTTTCAGCAATTTATACTAATAGATCAAAACATACTTGTATATATTTGTACAGCCGTGTAGTTAACCTAGTAACTTTATTACGCGCCACTATTTAGCTAAAATTTAATTCAAAGTAAAACACTCTTAAAACTACTGGAATCACATTTCCAGAAATTATCATTTATAGACAGCCATGTATCCAATTCTTTGCATGACCCTGTATATCCTTCTATGTTCTACAAACATTTCTTAGTAAACCAAATGCAGTTCTGCGTAAAAATGCATAACACATTTAAAAACCACCTTTAAGCAATTTGCAATCATACCCAGTAACCATTACGAGTTATTTTGTGCAGCTCTGTATATGAATTACAACATTTATACACACCATATACTATGCATAAATATAGTGAAACATAAAAGCACATATCATAAATAAAAATGCATTTCCAACAATCATCGCTACTGTACAGTACTTCGGACACAATATAGTAGGTATCTGAAATCTTTTGTGTGTCCCTGTAAATGCTATGCACTTCGTATTATACATCAAATAAGTTATAGTAAACCTCAGAGACGTATATCAATTTCATTATACATGAAATAATTTAACATAATTAAAATACGCTGCAAATAATTCCCTCCACCCCTATATCGTTCTGTAACAGAATTATTTTGTGTGGCCCTGTAAATGAATAAAAACTATTCTCTACATCGTATATTCTACAGAATGCATATTTTAGTGAACTTGATAAATGCATATGAATTTTATTATGTTTGAAAGCATGTAACATCATTAAAAACCATTTTAAACGATTTTTTCCCATAGGCCGTAATGTAACGGAACATGTTTGAGTGTCACTGTAAATGAACCAAACATGCTAGAAACTTTATTTGAAATAGGGATCGTGCTATGGTAGAGGTTACTAACATCCAAAAATTTCAGAAGGATCCGACTATATTTACGAGAGTTAGAGCGCGGACAGACGGACAGACAAACCGAAGTCATAAACACTTTTCAACTTTGTTGGAAAGTGTTAAAAACGAAAAATAATGGGGGGGGGGGAGTGTTAAAGGAGAAAAAATTCATAACTTCGTCAATTCATAAGATATCCAAACCGCTTAAATTTATTATACATCTGCTCAAGATTATCTATAACTTTCATATTGACAAGTGTTTGATAGGACTAACTCTTACAGCAAAAATAAATTAAACAAAAATATGGGTTGACGAAAAAAATATCGTATTAAGAGTGTACTGAAATCCAATCGGCTTATTTTCCGACTCATTTTTAAATTCATTTTTCCCCTCAAATGCATTCAGTTGGCTGGTTCTTTTATTCAGAAATTATATAATGTGCTGTATTGGTCAACTTTTTAATAAAGACGGAATATATTTCAACAAATGCTGTCAAAGTGGCCATTTTGAACCAAATTTTCCGAAGCGATATTGCTGGAAACGAAAAAAAAATGGTCGTACTGAGAAAATATTTTTTTGTAATTCAAGTTCTAATTAATTGAAAGAAAAATAAAACACAGGCCGCTTTTAAATCTCTTAAAAAAATCACGTCAGAAAGTTTCATGTTTTTACTTAAAGAAAAATGAGTCTGAAAATGTGTCAGAAAATTTCGAGTTGTTGAGCTTGGAAAAATATTTTTTTGAATACCGAAAAATTAAATTATAAATTCGTCAAAAGCGGCCAGATAAAATTGTTAAAGTGGGTTTATCCCTGACCTTAATTCATTTTTTTTGGTGAAATTAGTACTTAACAACGAAACCTATCTCCGCCTTTAGGCCGAGCCGGCGAGGATTTTTTTTAATATAACAGTATGATCAAAGTGATAAAATTTCAACATATAGTTACATTTGAATTGCCTCATAGAATTGCATTTTTTCTTGATGCAATCTTTTTTCTTCACAAAATCAAAAAAATGCTATAAAATGCTGCAATTCAAAAATAGTTCAAAGGATAACGAATTAAAAAACAGACAACCCACAGAAATTCAAAAATATGATTTTGCAATATTTATCCGCTTATATTTTGAAATTCTTAAATCTTATATGGCATTTGAAGAACTCAATTCATCTACATTTAGGAATACGAGAAAAAATAGAACCTTTTATGCAACTGCTTTAAATTATTTTAATGAGAAACCACAAAAATTCTTTTTTTTTTTTTTTTGTCTTAAACCGAAACTTAATATATTTTTCTATATGAAAGGATAAAAATAAATAAATAAAAAGAAACCCCTTTTTAAAAGATAAGCCCTTTTTAAATTTCAAAATTGAAATTAAATTTTTAAATCAGGTAACCCAACTTATTTTCCACACATTCTTAAATCAAATAATTAAAAAGATTTTCTTTACCATAAAAATGTTTTACACTAATTGATATTTATGAAACAGGTTTGGAAAAGAAGTAACCCTTTGTTGACATAAGACAGTCATCATAAAACATATTAAATTATCTGTTAAGCATCATAATAGTTAATAGCATAAACAAATTGATTGCTTCATGGTCAGTTGAATCATAGAGTTTAATCAAGTTTCTCCAGTATGACAGTCAGCAGTTTCAGATCAATAAATCATAATTAACTTTTGTCTAATTTGACAGTTTATACTATGATTACCTCATTTAAATTAGAATTAGCTCTTGGTTGTGCAATCATAAGTTCAGACTCTTGTCTCCACATAAAAAACAGTTATAAAAAAGATAATGCACCAATCATAAAAGAATAAACATTACATGTTGATACTTCTGCCCTCTGCTGGAAAAGGTAAAAACTAGCTGATGAAAAGCAGAGTGCAGGGGGAAAGCGAAGTCAGATTATGATGGGATCCTCTCTTAAATAACACGCAGAAATTCGACAGCTGTTGCTCCTAACGTATCCCAAGTCAGTGGACCCAACTTCAGATGATATCATGTATTATTACAGAAAATAATGTCAGGTTCAGGATAAAACTGCCTCATCTTCTTGTAAGGCCATGACTACACTCACCTACCCTGAAGTAAAGCTGATTCATTTCATATATATACTTATTATATCATATTGATCTGTGTTACTTAAATACGTCAAGTTATAAAACAGTTTTAAAAGTTATTTTTAAGCTTTTACCTTTCAAGGCTTAAGTATTTTAATATTAAAAAATGATTTAAGTCATGAAAAATACAAGCAATTTTTTTACGGGGTCTCAAGACTCTTAAAATTGGAAAAAATGAATAAAGAAGTCCATTTTCAACATTTAATATCTAAAAATGTATTTGATTTTAAGACGCAATTTTAATTGGGTTGAAAGATATAAATATGTTGTCTTATTTCAAATATTTGAAAAATTGCAAGATGCAGAATTAGCATTTACAGGGAGCTCCACACTGTCAGACATTTCACGAGCAGAAAATCGGCATAACAGATTACGCGAAGGATTACAAAATAAATTTTGCACATAGAATGAAAATTTTGGTACCCACTTATACTTTAGATTATAATAATTACCCTGAACCAAAATGAATTTGTATTTAAAGCATTTTTATATTTTTAATACAAAATTGCATTTAGCTAATGCAACATTATTAAAATTTCAACAATATAATCACCTAAAAAAATATTTTTTTAACAATAAAAAGGAAATTTTAGGTTCGTATTATACAGACTGACATGAAACATATGTTTTGAAAATTTCATGAAAAAATATTCAGAAATTTTTGAGATATCGTGCGCGTTATGCCCAAAAACGTCATTTGGAGAAAAATGACTTTAAAGATTTGGAAACGCCGCTTCAGCTATTGAGCGGGTTTAATTTTAAAAGCGATAACTACTGTTCTAATGGTAATTTCAAGGAAACAATTATATCAAAGTGTTCAGTAAAGACAGGAGTTTAACATCTAAAAAAATTAAAATTTTGAACATTTTAAAGCTTTAGGAGTCCTGAGACCACTTACACAAAATGTTGTTGAAAACTTTTTGTCTTTTTCAATGAAAACAGAGATTCAGTACTTCATATCCTAATATCAGCAGAAAATAAACAAAAACTTACAAAAAATACAGTTACAGAAATGCCTAAGAATATAAATCTAAGTTTAGAGAATTCAATTTCTAAATCTCTAAACAAGATTTTTATCCAAATCATTCGAACAACATGAAATTGAAAACATCCTCGCTTTTACCAGGAAAGAAAACACTCACATAGAAAAAAAAAAGTTTTAACAATATGGAACAGAGATAAAAAACATTAATCTGACAGAATTCCAAAAGCATATTCGTAAGGATATATATCCAATTGCGAAAGAAAAAAAAATATAATGTTATTCCAATAAATATTTTTTATAGACTTTGAAATAAACAATTTCTCTTTTATAATTTAATGTTAAAAATAAAAGAAGTAAAACAATTTGAAATAATAATTGTTAATTGCACAAAATTATTCAAGTAAAAAATCTTTTCGAACATGGAATTAATAAGATTGCGAAACTTTTTATCAAATGACAATCCAAGAAATAAATAAATCCAATATTTTTTACTTTTTTTTTTATCTTCAATAGAAGAAACTATTGTAATTGAAATTTTTTCCGACTTCCGGTTTTTGACGGATTTACACGTTTTAGGGGTCAGAGATCCCGAAAAACATGTTTATACAAAATGTCTGCCTGTCTGTCCGTGAATCGCCATTGTACAATCGAAAGGTGTATGAAGTTATGCATAGAATTGAACCAAATTTTTTGTGTATGTATTCGGCGGCGGCAAGCAGGTCCTCTTCCAATTTAGAAATATTCTGCCGGAAGGGGGCGCTATAATTGTAATTTTTCTGACGTTTCCATTATCGTACCATCGAAAAGTGTATGTAGTTGTTCATAGAATTGAATCAAACATTTTGTGTATATCTTTGGCTATAGCCAATAGGTCCTCCCTGAATTTGAAAAAATTCTGCCGGAAGGGGAAGCTGTAATAGCAATTTTTGTGACATTTTCATTATTGTACCATGGAAAAGTGTATAAAGTTATGCATAGAATTAAACCAAATTTTTGTGTGGGTCTTTCGCTATGACCAGCAAGTCCTCCTTCGATTTGGAAATATTCCGCTGTGTAATAGCGATGTGTGTGACATTTTCATTATGGTACCATCAATAAGTGTATGTAGTTATCGATAGAATTGAACCATTTTTTTGTGTATTTATTTGGCTATCGCCAGCCTTGAATATGAAAATATTATGCCGGAAGCAGTTTTTGTAATTGCGACTTTTGCGCCATTTTTTTTAATTTGAACCCTATTTGAACCCTTAATTGAACCAAATTTTTCGTGAATATTTTTGGCTATGGCCAGCAGGTCCTCCTTGAAGTAGGAAATGTTCCCCCCTGTAAGGGTGCTATGACAGCGATTTTCGTATAATTTTCTCGGTTTTTTGTAGTTCTGTTGTCCATCGGCGGTTCGTGCAGCGACAGGAACTCGCGTCCTGCTAAGCCGGCTATTCGCAAATAGCTCATGTACAATAGAACAACGAACAATTTTTGATTTTTATCAATATCATGATCGAGATTAACTTCTTTTTACTCTTACTATTAATTGAATGAATCAGAAATTTAACATAAAAATCAAAGTTGGTATGCATAGAACTAATAATATTGCTGTATTAAGGGGTCTCGGGACTCTTCACCTTTAAAATTTTCTAAAATGTAAGTTTTTTTAGATATTAAACTTTTCCGAACATTTTGATATAATTGTTTCCTTGAAATTCGTATTAGAACACAAGTTATGACTTTTAGAATTAAACCCGTTCAATAGCTGAAACGGCAGTTCCAAAACTTTGAAATCATTTTTCTCCAAATGATGTTTTTGGGCGTTAGCGGCACTTCTTAAAAACTTCTGACTATTTTTCGGGAAATTTTCAAAACACTTGTTTCATGTTAGTCTGCTTAAACTAAACCTAAAATTTCCTGTTTATTGTTCAAAAAAATAGTTTTTAGGTGATTATATTGTTGAAATTTTCTAAATTTTGCATTAGCTAAATACTACTTTGTATTAAAAATATAAAAATGCTTTAAATACAAATTTATTTAGGTTCAGGGTAATTATTACAATCTGAAGTATAAGTATGTACCAAAATTTTCATCCTGGTTGCTACACTTATTTGGTAATCCTGCACGTAAGCTGTTATGCCCATTTTTGCTCGTCAAATGTCTGACAGTTTGGAGCCCCCTGTAAATGCTAGTTCTGCATCCTGCAATTCTTTAAATACATGAAATGAAAGAACATGTTTACATACAGGATATCTGAGCTAACACTATCCAAAAGTTATTGCTTATTTTTACGGAACTACCCGTTAGAATTTAATTATTTAAATAAAAATAGCATCTCACAAAGTTTTAATATCAATAGAATTCCATGTATGCACCTTTGGTAGCACGAAAAACGTCTAAACGATAATTCGGTTCTTCCCAAGTGTTTCGTAGCATATCAGGAGTTATTAGACAAATTGCTTCTATGATAAGCTTTTTCAACTCATCCACAGTTTCAGTTTTTTGTTTTGTTCAAGGTTTTAAAATCTCGAAGGGGTTTCCAATCCGCGGAGGTGCAGTCAGTTATATTCTAATGGATAGTTCCGTAATAATAAGGCGCACATTTTGGATACTTATAACCCGGACACCCTGTATTTCATTCCTAATTAAAATTGTGCCTCAAAGTTAAATACATTTTAGGATATTAGATGTTGAAAATGTTCTCTTTTTTCATTTTTTTCATTTTTATGAGTCCTGAGACTCCTTAACGTCTGTAACTACTTTTTGAAATATTAAGGGGTATCCAATAGAACAACGTTTTGGGATTGGCACATCCAACTACTTTCTTAATATATTTTTTAAATAGTTACCAATAATTTTAAGTATTAAAAAGTACAAAGTTTAAAAAGTTTTTAAATAAAAAAAACTGTGAATATTACATTTTTTAAGTTTTCAAAATAAAACAAATGAAAATAATAGAAATTCCAAATACAAATTACATGGATCTCGAATTATATAGACAGGCTTTAGAATAAAATCGCAAGATTCTTCAATGTGTAAATATAACATATTATTAAGGTTGACAGTTTAAAATAACAAATTAATTAAATACAACAAAGGGTCTATTAGTTCATCACACAAAGTAAATTTAACAAATTGAAATGCATTACAGTTAAAACGGTTCATTTCAAAAAAAAAAAAAAAAATCTATATATTTAAAAGGGAAGGCTGTTTCTTTAGTTATCTGGCCTAGGCTTTCTACTGAACAGATTTTGATAATTATTTTTTAATGAATTCAGTTTATTTGTACATGTGCCCGCACTCTCTATTTTTTTTAAATAATCTCATTTTTATATTTTAATTTTAATTTTAAATATCCTTTATGAAATTTCTTCATATTGATAGCAATCGGGTTAGTCGGGGAATGGAAACAATTTCAATTACCATATTATTACCATTTTCTGATTATAATTAAAAATACTTTTTATTTAAATTTGAAGAGAAAAGCACGTAACTATTAAAAAAGACACTTATTCATAAGAATTTATTCATAAAGCTGTTAAAATTTAGTATTCTTTTCATTCCGCTGATACTGAGATTGAGACGCACATCTCAGATGATTTCAGTGAGTAAAAATGACGTCATAGTACAAATGAAATCAGCATTTTCTTTGATAAAAGTAAATTTTTTAGTACGACGCGTCCGAAAGAGTAAATTTCTAGATTTCACCGGCGCTCAGATTAGAATCTCAAATCAAGAGTGCGAAAGTTCACATTCAAAATTATAACTGGCAAACATTCACCACGTTTGGGAATATATTTATTAATAATCTATTGCACGTTAAAATATCTTTAAAATAGTTGATATGCATATAAAATATATAATTATAAAATATTATAAAATGTATAACGGTAAATTTTACGACGATGAAAAAGACGTTATTTTTAAATTTCGTTGAAAAAAAAGTATGAATATGCCAAAGTAGTGCAATTTTCGTTGATTTTCCATTACGTAATACCAAATATTAAAGCCTCAATTAATAACTTCATAACGTCTTATCTTATCGCATTGTTACTTATTACGCATAGGAATAAAGTTTGATTTTCCAATAATTTGAAAAGTTTAAACTAAACTTTAGTTAAAAATAATATTTCTTAATATAGTTAGGCTATCCAATATAATATTGATTAATTATTGTAATTAATTTGTTATTTTTTTGTATAAATTCTATAAATCCGTTTTTTTTAAACATTTTCATTTATCGAATTCAACGGGATATGACTCGTATATTTTATTTGAAATTGAACCTAGAGAAAAAAAATCTCATCTCTCATATATCATCAGTAAAGTAAAGTAGATCAGTGAACACTTAAAACCACGAAAGGAAATATCATAGGGTAACAAGGTTTTTATTAAATGACTTCCCTGACAATGAATAATGCATGAAAATATATTGTCGGTAAACTATTCATCTTCTCACGCAAACGCATATGAAAAATCGGTGATAATAAATTTCAGCATTTAGCTTGGAAACTATTTAATTTTTCTTGTTTGTTACGTCAGTAGTGACAGTATCATTTTACAAGATATTAATCCGACACTACAAGGCGTAATGTATAATTAAGAGGTCGATAATATTTAATTTTAAAAAGGCTGTAAGAACTTCGTACCATCAGATATTTTTATTTATTTAACTTTCTTTAATAATTTGGGAAGATCAGATACATATACAAATAATATTTTTTTCCTATTTAAAAAAGTACATTTTTCTGTTCTTAAGTTTAATTACATGATATTCTGTATTTTGCATTATTTAGGAACGTATTTGTTTCCAAATATTTTTTAAAAAAAATTCTTGTATAAACTAGATTATTATGTACATACTTGACTCAATATTAAGTTGAATACTTCTTCTTATGACAAAAGCATTAATTGCTTCGATAAAAACTTATAAAATGCATAGTAATTTTTTTCTATATCCACGTGAATCCCTCACAAAGCTGGCGCAGGAAGAAGAGCAGACTATTTCCAAAGAATCAGAAGGACGAAGACGCAAGCGGGAGGGAGAGACTTCTCCAAATGGTACATTCGTATCATCTACATAAAGACAAGATTGCACAATTTGGGTTGGTTGGTTAGTTGTATTTATGTCGGCCAATTATCAGCACGTGGGATATAGGCCCAAAGGGGGTGGGAAGTGCCTTCCGTAGAGGTCTTTCTAAGGGAACCTAACCCGTATTAACGCTTGGAGAACCAAGGTTCTAAGAAAACCACGAAAACTCCGAACGATTAGGCCGACGGGCGCGATTGGGTTAGAACCCAGCACCTCCCGTCTACAAGCTTCGAGAGCAGAACCTCTCGGCCACTGGTGGGGCTGAATTTTATTTGGTGTAAGCCACCATGTGGCATAAACTTGGATTACATACTTTGTGAGTGAACCAAAACTCTGATGGTCAATCAGCTCAGTGTTTATATAGAGGCGAATAATTTTATGCTCCGTTGTGGGCCATCTTGCGTAGGACAAGTTTCTTGGGTTCCTTGGGACAAGTTCTTCTGAGCAATATCTTTATGAAATAACTTTGCAGATATCTATCAGGTATTTCTGGTATGTGCTGAGCACCCACAATTACCCATCTCCGTGTTTAATTGTTTGTGGCACACGCTCTTAACTGCAAGTTAAATTATGTTATTTCTCGTGACTTTGATATTATTTATATTACTGCAAAGCAATTTTGAAATAGTTCGAAACGTTTAATGCTTTTTATAAGGAATTTTATACGCTTTTTAACGATTTAATTAAACTGTCTGTACTTTTGCAATTATTTTTAATTGATTGAACAACTATATATTTTTAAAATGTCTTCGTTTAGAATATATTTTACATACGAATATTTTTGTAATATTCAAAACAATAAGTTGCGAATTAGTTTAAATGAAGGAGAAATTTCTACTTTATTAAATTCAAAAGCCTTATTTTTATTTGTTTGTTTAAAAAAATAGAAATTTTAATTTATTTAATTTTCGGTTTTTCGTTTTTAAAATATATTCTAACTTTGTTATTAATACAGCCAATAGGCATGTGTGCAATGTATAAGCGGAAATTTTTCCTCTCTTTCAGACTTCCGGGAAGAATTAACGGAAAAAGCATGTTTTCTAAAAGTACGGAAATTATTTGTCTCAAAATGAGGAATAATTTAATGTGTAAAAACGAATTTCTCTCACAGTGTGTATGGTATTGCTTCCGCGAGGGCTAAGATTTTTTTACGTTTCAGGTAGGATTCCTTTATACACAGATATCGTTTTTACAAGTTTTGTTAACCAAGCAAAATATATATGGACTGGAAAAATATTTCGTTTTAGCAGGTAGGTTTGTAGTCGATTATTTTCTGCGAGATCATTAAATATCAGAACATTTGGCGTCCCGTGCAGGTGTTCCGCGAGGCGGGTGTTAAAGCTCCTGAAAATCGGGACATTTCACGTAAATCGGGACACCTGGCAACACTATTTACAACGGATGTGGTTTGATCTAATTCTAAAAAATGAAAACATGCTTCAGAGTCTTCATAATTCGATATTAAAGGACACGCGGGCGCTAGACACATGTGTTGTAATTGGCAAAGTGTGACGTTTTAGGGAATCAGCTTTCATTCAATTATGTTATGAAGACATTACAACAGACAACTAAGATACGAGAAGTTAAATTCACTGTCCTATCTTCATAACGCTATTATTACATAATTTTTTGTCATTGTAGAACTAACTTTTGAGGTCATGACATGCATGCAAGAATAAGCTCTAATCTTTCCTGCGACAAATAGGATTATATGGGGCAAAAATGGGCCATGATTTTACAATGTGGCTATAGAGATCCAAGCAATTCAGTTTTCAAAAGCTAATGTTTATTATAATTAAAGTTTGAATCTCTGTAAATGCGTTCAGTTAGGTTTACTATATCAAACAGAAATTTTCAAAATAAAATTTTAATGTCTAAAAATAAAAAATCTGTGTATTTCATTTTCTTTCTCCGTGGGTTCAGTTGCTCCATTTTTATGGGGTAGGTCTGTGATCCACACACGTTTGTGTTTTTTAATATGGAGTATCAGGTCACGTTTGAAAAAGCGTAAACAACTTTTAAAAAATTTAAACAGCGTTTAAGTGAAAGCTTTGCTGTCAAGGCGCCTTAAACAAGCACTAAATGTGAAATTATTAGATTTATTTATACAAAAGACATAAGAATTATATAAGTACTTATATACTTCAGTTTAGGGTAAGTATTAAAGTTATATGTATATTTTAGGAAAAAAAATAACACGATAAATCTATGAACAAACGGCTACGTATGCACGTAAGTATCTCATTCTCTCTCTCATTCTCTACCCTACTGAAAGTACGATATGTCCAATAAAACTGTGGTAAATGTAACCATCTTTTTATATCGAACAGAAATATATTTTATTGGTTTCTAAAATTTTCTAATAATGTCACTTTGTCTTATGTACACCTCTTCATCTGTATCGTAAAATTTTAAGGCTTGGTCATCTCACTTAAGAAATTTGGTTTGATACCCCCAATATGCTTTTTAAAAATTTTATTATGTAATTTTAATGTAATTTAACGTAATTATTATGTAATTTTAATGTAAATTTTAATGTAATTATTATGTAATTTAGTGGTATTCCATAATTTTCTTTATTATAAACAAAGAAACAATCGATAAATTAATTTACCTTAGTATATGGAGCTCAAAAAATATTTATAACTATTGGGGTAACTACATCCAACATGGTCCAGTTACCCCATTCTTAAAAAAAATATAGGGTAACTGGGACATCGCCTTACATTTCAAACATGACGTAAATATGTATAGATACCTGATATATTAATGTAATTATATGCCTAATATTTAAAAAAAAGATCGTTTAATAAAAGTACTTACAGTATTTTTATAAAAAGCAGAGGAAGTTTAAACAAATTAATGTCGTTTTTAAAAAAATATATCTTTTATTTTCGACAACCTATCACAGCAAAGAGAGAGTTACAATTGAGTTGACACACTTTGTTTTAGGAAGTAGAGATTAGGATGCACTGTTCACAAAAGCTAAAACTTAAAAGAAAAGAACGGGTTTTTTTTTATAAAATTGCCTATAGCTTAGGTACCTCGTAGGTCCAGTTACCCCAGCTTACCTTGCAGCATAATACATAAATTTATAAGTAATTTAAGACATGTGCTAGCTTGTTGTCATTTTTGCGCGTGGTAACGTTCGTTCAAATAATGAAATGTTTTGTTGAATTTTTTAAAACGAAAACAGGAAATTATACAAATTGTGTGCGGGTTTTGCAAATCATGTTTTCGTCTATGTGATTTTATTTTTTATCAAAACTTCAGAAAATTTCTTGTGTAATTCTGTTGCTTTATATGTAGTATGGCAGAAACGTCCACATGATGCAAGTATGAAGAAAATACACTGCTCAAAACAATTAAAGGATATTTGAAATTTTATATAAAATAAAGATATAAACGAACTTTTTTTGCCGAAAATAGAAGAAGAGAATCACAAATGCAATTTTTCTGGTTTTCAAACTGTGGAGTATGCAAATTTTGAGTTCGACGTCAAAAACGTCGCTTCAGCGGCAGCGAATGAAATTTGACTTTCAACTGGATAAAAGAGAATGAAGACAAGGATGATCGGCATTCAGTGATTGCTTTGTTTCGATGAGTACGATGTCTCAGCGAAGTCATTTGACAGATTCAGAAGCTTTGAGAATTGTTGGTAGGTTAGAAGTGGGCCAAACTCAAGCCGAAGTAGCGCAAGCCATTGGAGTGTCACAAAGTGTTATTTCCAGAATCTGGAACCGTTTTTTGGAGAGTGGATGTGCAGGCCCAAGACCAGGGCAAGGTCGTAGACGGGCAACAACGCCCAATGAAGATCGGTATTTAGCGTTAACAGCTCGGAGACACCGAACCATGAACGCTACTCTTCTCCAACAACACCTTCGTTCGGCTACAGGCACCACGATTTCAACTCAGTCTGTCCGAAACCGGCTCCATGCTGTAGGTCTGTATGCTCGCCGACCGATGGTATGTGTTAGATTAACATCAAGGCACCGTCGCGACCGCAGGGAGTGGGCAACCGAGCATGTCATCTGGAGGAGAAATGAATGGAGCAATATTCTGTTTTCTGACGAGTCCCGTTTTTCTGTGCATCCGGATAATAGGCGTATTTTCATCTGGAGGGACCGTGGCAGTAGGAATAATCCTGCGTTCGTGCACGAAAGTGTCAGATTTGGCGGTGGAGGAGTGTTGGTGTATGGTGGCATTTCCATTGACGGGCGCACTGACCTCTACATCATTCGAGATGGAGCTCTGACTGGTCGCCGATATAGGGATGAGATCCTCAGACCTATTGTAGTCCCTTACGCTGCAGCAATCGGATATAACTTCATTTTAATGGACGATAACTGCAGGCCACATCGTGCAAACCTGGTGGAGGATTTCCTTTTCGAGGAAGGAATCGTTCGAATGGAATGGCCAGCGTGTTCTCCAGACATGAATCCAATCGAGCACGTTTGGGACGCTCTAGGAAGACAAGTTTCTGGCCGCCAACAAGCCCCACAAACTCTCCAAGAACTGGAAAGAGCTCTTCTGGAAGAGTGAGGCAGAATACCCCAACTCGTCATTAATAGCCTCATTGAGTCCATGCCTCAAAGGTGTTCAACGTTGCTGGCCGCCCGTGGAAACCATACCCCCTACTGAAAATGATTTTCTTTGAAGAAAACACCTTTTCTTATTCTTTTTTTCTCATATGCACAAATTGTGTTTTTTTCCTTTAGTACACAAATGCGCAATAAAATGCATTTTTTTCTGCCAAACATGTGTAATTTATTGTCATATAACCTACTATGTCTGTCGACCATGTATCAATCAGCTAAACAGTTTACCAGATACAAAATCCACCTAAAACTGCAATATCCTTTAATTGTTTTGAGCAGTGTATATTTAAAGCAGAAAGTATTCGTCGCCTCAGTCAGAGTTGGTAAGTTTCTTAATTTTAAAAGTAAAGCTTTGAAGAGTATATTATAAGAGAATATTTTTATAGTTATGTCATGTATGTGGATGTGTAGCTTTAAAACAAAATATGTTAACAAAGAATTCAACGAAACTTCCTTAATTTGATTAGGCATGATAAAATAAATTTCTAATACTTAATTGAGATTTCATTAATTTTTTTAAAATATTAGTTATTAATACGAAAATTCGATGTCAGAAGTTTTAAATATTATCACTTTTATCTAATTACGCGTGAAAGCACAAATTTTCAGCGTAATGTATATCAGATAAAAGTAAATTGGCGTCAGGGCAAGAAAAAAGAATTAAAAAAAACCTATGACTTACATCTTATACAGATTGATGCTGAATAGTTCAACTATAAAAATACTACTGCTTAAAAGACTGTAAATTACTTAATTTTGTTTAACAAAAAAAAAAAAAAATAATTAACAAAAGAAAGTCGAGATATTTTTTTCTATGGTTATTGCTGCTATATTTTGTGATTTGAGATACAAGCATGTGCCATTATATAATTTTCTACAAGCAAATGTTCCCAGTTGGAAACTTCAAATTAACAAGCCGTTTAAAATTTGAATTTAACTCTTATTCACTCGAAAGAAATTGCAATTACAATTGAAAATTGGCAGATTAAAAAAAATATATAATAAATTTTTACTTTTAGTTTTACAGATGTATATTTTAGCATCCTTATTTTCTATTATAATTTTTTAAGGCCAATTGGGTTCCAATAGGAAGTGATTTAGCTCTATATGCAGTTAGAATCCTTTTTTTTTAATTTTCCATTCAAAATTGTAAGTAACTCTGACGAAAGAGTTTTAAGATTCCATGGAATTAAGTATTATTCAAAGTGTTGTGAAAATACCGTAATGATGCATTGTTGTGAAGACTGTTTAATAGCTACACATAATTGAATATTAGTATAGTGGCGTTTTCTGATCTATAATTAAACCAAATCTAGAGGAATCAAATTTAGCTAATATCCTGAGTTCAAATCTAATAACAATAAAAAAATCTATTAGAAGGCGGCTAAGCACCATTGTTAGCAAATAATTACTTTAGTGAATTAAAACAATTATTTAATAATATAAAAAAGCGATTTAAACTGCAATTCTACGCGACACGTCTGAGAATTCTTTATGTCAACTAATTATTGCGTTCAGTTCGAAGTATCAAAATTCAAAGGAAACATTGCTAGATAATTTTTATTTATGTATTAGCTCGAAAATTCCTTCTGCCATTCGAGGGCTCTGCAATTTTATTATAAAATGGCAAAAGTACTACTATAAGTTTGGTTCTACATAATATTCTTGTGACATCCTTAGGTGGATGACATGGGCTAATCCTATCATTTTTACTATAAGTTTCCCCTATCATTGCTACTTTCCAATCTGAAGCTTTGTAACTTCTGTCCTACGATAGTACAAATTAACCAACATCGATATTTGACAAGGATGTTTTCGATTTTTGCTGACTCTGGGTTCATTCTGATATTCACAGCCAAGCGCTGCCAAAATTATATTTTGGATCTATGAACTAATTTCCCTCTAGAACAGGTGCTCTCAAACTATGGTACGCGTACCTGTACTGGTACGTGAAGCTCTGTTTATTGGTCCGTGAAAGCCCGATAGTGGTACGTGAAATGAAATAAAAAAAATACAACATGTGAAATCAAAAAACAGCTTAACGGCCCCTTCCGCTTTCTTGATTTGTCAGTTCACCAGCTCTGTCTCTGTTATTACTGCTGTGACAGCGTTTTGCTTTCTGTTTTTTAATGTAATTTCGATTAGTATTTTTAGATAAATGTAACTAATGCATCGGTAGCTGTTGAATTGACCTTTCTCTCCGCCCCCACCTTAAAAAAAGAAAACGTTTTCTTGTATTACTATATTGTATATGCGTATTGTGTATATTATTTATTTCAATGAGCTTCGAACTCGCATTAATAAGCAGTTTATTTTCAGAACGTATGTGAATTTCTTTTGTAGGTTATTCACTTACTAATATTTCTTAATTGTATTTTACTATTGGTATAAAAATAGTATTCATATAACAAAAAAATGATGCCAATGTATCATTAAGTATTGTAGCTTTTTTTCTATCAAAACTCTATATTTTGATAATGTACATATTATTAAAATGTAATGATGATATCACCCTTTATTTGAATGTTAATATAAATCAGTCAATCTAAGTTCCACTTTAATAATGTAATCATATAATTACATACAGTAAAATCTTCTCAGACAGAAGCACAAAAGACTGGAAAAATATTTCGCTATAAACATACTCCGTTTACGCATTTTTTCTGTATTAGCTTTGAGTTTGTCACCGGATTGTACGCGGACGTATGAACTTCTACTTAGTGGTACGTTGATCTAAAAATCTGGGAACCCCTGCTCCAGAAAAAAAGAGCAACTCATAGAAAACAGTATTCGTTTCAGTATTAAAAGAGAACCTCCAAAAAGGATCCGACTAAATTTCAGTAGTTTTAAATCATGAATATCCGCAGCCAATGATGTTTCCGAACGTGAATTCAAAACTGCCTCTACAGGTTGGGGGGGGGGGGGGGCAAAAGGTCATGTGCAAACTGAAAGTGTGGATGTGTCAGGTCATGAGGAGAAAGAATTACATAGGAATTAGGGGTTCGGAAAGGCAATCGTGACGGTGCAATTGCATCGTGATCGTGACGCAAAGATAACAAACGATGTAAAAAAAAACCTTATTTTACAAAACACTTAATTGAAGTACAAAATACAAATGATAAATGTTACAACTTATAACAAACTCTTAAAATGTGCACCATTAGCCGTGATCCATGCTTCACATAGGCACCGCATGGAATCGCGAACACGATTCAAATCGGGCCGGTACCATGGCCAACCCGATCCCAGACCTAAACCTCCTGGATTTCTACCTCTGGGGATATCTTAAGTTTCTGGTGTACGAAATACCCGTCCCACCGCCCATGAACCTCATGGCAGGTATCGCTGAAGCGGCGGCACGTGTCTGGGAGACTCCTGGCGAATTGGACCGTGTTCGCGATGCCATGCGGCGTCGATGTAAAGCATGCATTACGGCTATTGGTGGACATTTTGAGCACTTGTTATGAATTGTAACATTTTTCATTTGTATTTTGTGCTTCGATCATTTTTTTTTTTAATAAAGGTATTTTTACACAGTTTGTTATCTTTTTTGTGTCATGGTCACGATGAAATTTCGCCTCATGATCACATTTCCGACATCTAATTCCGGTGTAATTCTTGCTCCTCATGACCTGACACATCCACGTATGCCATTTGGACATTATATTTTGAACCACCCTATATTTGTTTAGCAAGTGTTTTAAGTTAGAAAAAATTTAAAATGGAAGATTCTGTAATTTCCAATATGATTCGGTTCATTCTTCTTATATTCGATTTATTTATTTATTTTATATTTAATGCATTGGCTTTATTTTCGATTCGACGTTCTCCTATTCGATACATTGCTTTTATATTATATTACCATATTTTACCGTAATGTGAGAAATAGGAAGTAGTAAATTCTACTGTATTTCTTTCTCAGTACGGAAGTTCTGAATTACATTCGAAACATAAACTTGAAGAATTATTTTTTTCAAAAGTGCTCTTAATATTTTCTAATTATGACTCCATTGAATACAGAATTTCAATAGTCGAGAAAGAAATACTCTTAATAAAGGCTTCTGTCGTCAAATTTGAAACGTCTTTCAAATGAACGGCTTAGGTAAAAAACGTCAAAGTGTGCGTTTAATATTATCCTTGATAGTTTTGAGTTACGTTTTGTTATGATTTATAACAAGTTAGTCTAACAAAATTAATATTAAGGTTGTTAATTCAAAATGATGGGTATAACCTGTAGTGGTTTTGAGAAAATTGTGTAATTTAAATATGGAATGCAATAACACTACAGGTGATCTTTTTGGTAACGAGAGAAAAGAATTAAAAAATGGATCTTACTTAAAATAAGGAAGTCAGTAAATTTATTAGGTTGCAATAAATGCACTTGAATCTAGTTGAAATCTCTATTTTCCATAGAAGTTGAGAAATAAAAATCCAATTTTGTCATGCATCGAAAGTTATTAAAAACATCCCAATTCTCGGAGAAGGGGTAAATCAGAAGAAGGAAGATCATCACTCAAATCGAAAGTTCAGCATATTGTAGCGGCAAATGCTTAATTTTGGACATAGAATCCATTCGCTTAAAAACACATCATTTCAAAAATTTCAAATAGGTATTTTTAAATCAGACTTAACTCATCTAGCCGTCAGTCTCATGAGATAAAATCAAATTAAATATAACTGACAATCGATTATACACTAATAAGGGTTCCAAAAGTAAACACTTTACAGTTATTTGCTTCAAGGAAAAGAGCGACTGTTTTGTAAATCAAAAGGCATTTCAATTTCTAACCAAAATACTCCTGATAGTCTCTTCATTATGATTCAGCTGATTTTAAAATTTTTACTTTTCTATGATTCTGTTGGAGCAAACACAAAAAGTTCTAATTGATGAATTTTGTCTACAGAGGGCGCATGCACATTTTAAAATTATTTTTTTTTGAAAATACATCGAATTAAATTTTAATGAAAATAACTGTTATGTTACAATTTAAGTTTAATAGTTGTCTCCAAGAATTATACAATTAAACACAGTTTCAACCTCTTTGAGACACCCTGTATAGAAAAACATTCATAGAAATAAAGTTTCATAAAAATTCGTAAAGATATACCTTCAAATATAATATATAACTTTTAAATAAGTTTCAATTAAATTTTACCTAATATTGGAGAACAAATATTTCTAATATTTTCATACTGCAGTTAATAAGTTTATAATCAGATGAATGATAATGTAATCAAATAAAACATTAATGAAGTCTTTTAAAAATGGTTACTTAAATCAATAATTTATTAGTGAGAAATTCTTCTATCTCATTTCTCAAAATTAAACTGTCAACCGAAATGAATGCTCTCGGATGAAATTTTAGTTCATTCACAAACATGCTTCATAAGCTAATTAAATTGTTCTCTTTTCGGTAAAATATGTGTGAGAATTTCTTTTATTTTGACAAATTTTAATATCATTATTAGTACACTATAAGAATAGCAATTTGATAAATTGTACTTCTTAAAAAGTCATAATGAGGAATAAAATCTGAGAAAATTCAGAACTGAAGGGACAATTGTTATTTTAATACGTAACATAATCATAATTATTCTAAATATCAGATATACTACAAACGAAAATGTGAATATGTATTCAAAAAATCTTTTAATATTTAAATTCTCATTTTTTATTCTTCTTTTTGAAGTTTAAGGGGGCACTGTTAAATCTTCAGAAAAACGTTTTCGTACAAACATATATGAAAGATACCATGCTGAAAATTTAAAACAAAACCTCATAATAAAAAGGATCCCTGTAATTGCGCTAGTTATGAATAAAAATGAATTTTTAAGTGGTTTTTCTCAAAATATAATTGTTTTTCTTATTGCAACTAGTATTTCTTTTAAACTGGTTAATATGTTTATATGCAATAACAAACTAAAATCTTAAACAACGATTTTTATTCACAAATAACGTACAGAACGATAAAAAATACCCATACGATCGTTTCGAGGATTACTCGATCCCCTTCCTCAGTGAGAGAAAAAAAATTAAAATGAGTTCGAAGAACCCCTCGCTATGGCCCCGAGAACTGGCTTACGGATTGATTGAAAAGGCAGAAGGAAGAGTTTATATATCCCAAAGAAATGACGCAATTGAACAGAAATAACTGAAAAAGAGTCACTGAGCAAGATCTTTCCACACTGGTGAAAGAAAAGGGGTACTGGTCATATCATTTACTAAGGTGGAAGTATGTTTATGAATATAGTGAGATTCGTAAAAGTATAGATCAAAAACCAAGTTACATTTTTGAATAACTTTTGCCTCTGGATAATTAAACTAGTGGTTGGAATTCCAATAATGTTTCGCTATTGTAGATTTCTCAATTTTCTGCTTTCTAACGTAATTCTAGTGTTCTTTCAGCCAAATTCTAAGTGCAAGCTTCTTAAACAACGATTTTTATGCACAAATAATGTACAGAACGATAAAAAATACCCATACGATCGTTTCGAGGATTCCTCGATCCCCTTCCTCAGTGAGAGGAGAAAAATATGCAGCCACTCTTCTTGTATTTATACAGTCTATCTATACATTAAGAGTGAACCTAAAATTGTGTATACCGGATGTCCCAAATTAATTGAAGCGCACTTTTATTTTTTGCATTTTTCCAATACGTAAATTTCAAAAGTGTTAAAATTAAGGTAATATGATATTTAAGATTATGTTGATGAACAAGTATTGACATATATTTTTAAAATGTTACACTTTTTTATATTTATATGATCTTTGGGTGCAATAAAATACATTTGGAAAATTCGCTACATTTTCTGACAAAAACAACAGTAAACATTCCATGCTTCTAAAACCAAAAACACAGAGAGTTGTGATTCTTTAATGTTTATCAAATTTTCCGACACTAAAAAATTGTCTGTCTAATCTTAGTGCTGCGGAAACTCTGAAATTTCATAAACTTTGAAACTATTGTAACTGTATAAGTTTTAATCATAGAAGAATGGAGTTTGCACTTTTGCATTTGCATGGAAAAAATATTTCTAAACGTAACACGTGCGTTCAAGGATACTTTTAACAATTTATAAAGTGTAGCTTTTTAAAACTTTTGGCATGATCATTTCATTAATATAATTATACTTCTTACCTTATTTTAATTACTTTCTAAGTTTTCATTGCTCAAATATCTCTAACAGAGGAAAAATATAAATCGAATTTCAATTTCTTGTGTCCTCTGTATTTTAGTGAAGCAAATTCGTGTGAAATGATTTAGTGACATAATTTTTATAAATTCGAGAACTTTACATTTAAAAATATTGCCTTGTTTAATAGAAAGGATGAAGAGCAATTTAAAAAAGGAAATTTTTAACATTTTGAGAGAAACATTTTTAATATCTTTTTTAATCATTTCTTACACTGGAACACTTTAATTACAACTGGCGTAGTTGTAGGAATTTTGCGTTTTGTTAGTTTAAGATACTCCAAAAATATTACTTTTATAGTAAGAAATGTGATTTTTTAAATTTTCATAAAATAATTCACTGATAGAATAAAACTGATCTAAACATGCAGCTCAACTATTGCACTGTTTGTATAGTCTGTAGAGCGTAAATAAAAATACTGGAAACCAGAAAAGATTCTTTGACAAATTTCAAACCATGTAGTACTACATGAATATTTTAAATTAAGCTTTATTTATTACCAAGTACTCGGATTGAAGTATCGGATTGAAGCATATCACAATATGTTTTTTTTTTTTTTTTTTTTTTTTTTTTTTGTAAAAATCACAATACAGCATTTTAGAAAATCGTTCATACTACTTCTCTTCGAATTTAAAAATAATTTATTAACGAAAACCTCTATAATTAAATTTTATGGTTTCTCGACTTTGAATCTGAATATGAAGTCAGTTTTGCTCCATCCGGTTTCACAGATATTCGTCCTACAATTTTGAGAAAATGTTGGAGAAATAAACAAATTACAGAACAAAACAATATTTCGATATTTGATTCATTGATTCTTTCGTAACTCAATTAATTATAGATCATTTAGTAAACTCGCTGAGCATGACACAGGATACGTCATACACTTATACCCGGCGATAGCTTTAGTTGTATTGACAGATTAAGTGATTTCGGACAGGTTGCCTCATTATTTATCCTTTCTGAACCAATGGTAAGTAATTATCTAACTAAATTTGTACAAGAATTTTCGAAACAAATTTCGCTTTTATAATGTACGTGACGAAAAGCATTTAATTACTTCCAAGTCAATTATTTATCTTCTTTTCTCTTAGTTACTTTCACGTGTTCTTAAATTCTTATGACATTCAATCATTTCAACTGTCTTCAAGCAAAAAATATTTTTTCTTAGAAATGGTTAAATAATAAGTGGTTTAAAGAAGGCATGTCAAACTCGTTTACCGCCGCGGGCGCCAAAAAGTAGATAATATTATTACCGTTGCACAAAATAAATTTTGTACGTACAAAACACAGCCATGTTAAAAAAATAGCTACGTAAAGTTCTAAATTTTATTGATTATATTACCTTATTTTTAGAAAAAAACTAATCGACATTTACCTTTTATCAACCAAATCTACAGAATGTAATGGAACTTTCTAAATTGTATTGATCTGTTAATTTTTATCTTGCAAAGTCATAGTAGGTGTTAGTCCTCTGTAATTTGTTCAAGTAAAAGGAAAAATGTATTTCGAATGAGAAACTTTATTTAATAAATTGTGTCTTGTATCTAGGTGCTACTTCTTTGATTTATTTTATTGAATACATTTTCGGGTTTAAATTATGTTTATTCGACTTAAAATTAAATTCATAATTAAACTGACGGTACTCAGAGTGTTCAGTAGCGCGATCTCATTGCGAGAATGGTGCCAAAATTTGTAGAAAGATTAAAAAAGACGAGGGACGAAGGTTTCCGCGAAAAGAAAAATTAGTTCCAAAAATCACAGCCTAGGGAATATGTGGGGCTGTATATTCGAAAAAGAGAGTTCCAAAGAATAAAGAATCAATACTGAAATAAAATTACCGTTTATTTAACGAATTTGGCAATTTAATCCAAGCTCAAAATGGTAACACTTTATAAAAAGCTAAAAATTTACATAAACACTGCTAAAGTTTCTTTATCTGCAAATTTCACTTACAGAGTCCCAAAGAAAGCAACAGCAAAAGAAGAAGTTCCGTATTCAAATTTCACATTACATCTTTTGGCCCAGTGCCAGCTTGTTCGGCTTTAAAAAGTAATGTGCCACTGTTAGAAGCAATTTCATTGAAAGTTATCTTTCATAATGTCTCCTTTTTTAGTCGAGCGAGCTCTACTAGTCAAATTCTGTTACCTCAACCAGTGCAATCGGCCAGCCGCTCTTCGTGCTTTTAAAAACCACAAAAAATGCGTAAAAGTAACGGTCCTTTGTCAGTTAATGGTTTAAAAGCAATGGTTGAGAAGTTTGAGAAAACAGGTTCTCTAAATGTTCAGTCAGACAGAGGACGAAAACCCGTATCACGGGATACAATAGAAGAAGTGGAAACGCCGATTGTCAACAGAGCACCAGACAATATTGCTACCACTTCCAGCGCTCGTGGGATAGCTCGGAATCTGTATATGCCTTATTGTACGGTATGGAAAATCCTACGAAAGATTATCCACTTCTATCCGTACAAGATCAGCCGTGTACAAGAATTACGTCACATCGACCATGATAAAAGATTGTCTTTTGCTCTCACTTTTCTTGGCAGAATGGAGTTGGATGATGCTTGGCCCTGGAAAACATTATGGGGAAACGAGGCCCACTTTTACCTGAATGGAACTGTAAATACCCAGAACTGCCGAATTTGGGATAACAAGTCACCAAGAGCATTCAAGGAAATTCCTTTGCATCAATCAAAGATAATGTTTGGTGTGTTTTCACAGCAGATATGACCATAGGTCCATTCTTCGATGAGAACATTACTCCGACAGGATATGTAACTTGTTCTATGACAGGAGACAGATATCGCCAAATGCTAAACAACTTTGTTATTCTGGCACTTCAGCGAAGGCAGTGGCTGGAAAAAATAATTTTCATGCAAGGTGGAGCCCCTCCACATATTGCTTTGAGGGTACAGCAGCTGCTACGATAGAAATTCACAACATAAAGAGTCATTAGCCGCTGTTTTCCAACTGCATGGCCACCTCGGTCCCATGATCTTACACCCTGAGACTTTTGGCTATGGAGTTACTAATGTCCAATGTCTATCACTGAGGTGTCCAGGACCTGGCTACGTTGAAGGATAACATATCGCGAACTGTGCGGTAGATTCCTGCAGACATGTTATTCTCTGCTGTTGTAAATGTTGGGCACAGAATGCAATATGTGGTCCACAAAAACGGAGGCCACGTCGAACCTGGGTTGGATGTGCTAAATAAACAGTAATTTTATTTCAGTATTCATTCTTCTTTTTTGAAACTCACTTTTTCGGATACACAGTGCCACATATTCCTCTGGCGGTGATTTTGTGAATTTTCTTGTTCACTTAAAATATTTTCAAATATCTTTAACTACTTTGGACATCATTTTATCCATTTTTTGCGGAATCCTTCTCCCCCCGTCTTGTTTAATCTTCCTACAAAATTCGGCGCCATTCTTGCAATTATATCGCGCTACAGAACACTCTGAATATCGTCAGTTTAATTATGGTCACCTTGTATGTCGTAGGAAAGAGCGCGACTGAACACAGTTAAAATATGCCTAATTGCACACTTACTTGGAAAAGTCGAAGATCGATAAATAATCACAGAAATTTGAAAACCCCATGTACATTGTATTTTTACTTTAATATGAAATCGCATACAGAATTTTTAGTAACTACAGTCATAAATTCTAAACAACAATTTTAACATTAATCATTAAAGGCAAAGTAAATAGGTTAAACTGATTTTCATATTTCTTAAAATTAAAAAAAATTCTTTTGAATTTATTTTTAGTATATTCTAAAAATTTCGGCTCCGATGAGTTTTGTAATTATGCCTGACATTATTTAAAATGAAATACTTTTTTAAAAATTGTTTTATCAAAGTAATAAATTTAATTTGAAAACAACAATACTGTCAAATAACCATCATAACATTATGAAATTTACCTCGAGGTTGAAAGGGTTGACCTAAGGTGCTTCGTAGTTTCAAATGAAAACTCAAAATACTTTATTGTTGATCTTTAATAATCCACATTCATAATTTGTCTATTTAAAATGAAAATGGTAACCTTCTTTAACAGTTCGAAATTAACTGTTCAAGCTTTATGATGAAAAGCCGTCAAATATCTATATAAGAAGGTAGAACTGTTTATCTCCACTACCTATATTTCCAAAATATTTTCCAGATTGATGATGTTTAAGTCTTATGCGCAAGAATATAAGTTTATATGCACGTTTTAAGCACATATCCCGCTTTTATAAATATATCCGGATATATATAATACTTTCTAGCAATGGTACTTAAAATATTTTCAAATATAACTACTCTGGACATCATTTTATCGATTTCATCTCGCGAGATAGTTAATGCATACTTGCCAAGCTTCTATTTAACTTCTCTAAAATGTCGGTTAATTTGATCTAGGTTAAAGTCGTTTCTATCCAGAAAATTTATTTGATGTAACATTATATATATTTAATTTCATGTTCCCAAAGAAAATCTATGTAACTTCATTTCTTTAAAAAATTTTCGGTTCGAAGCGTCTTTAACCTGGATCAAATTAACCAACATTTTACGGAAGTTAAATTAAAGGTTGGCAGTTATGTTAATGCAATAAAAGCATTAATTATTTTTTTAAAGCAAATGTATTTTCTTCAATAGGCTTGCTGAAAGTACTTTGTTTCTCTTTTAAGAAGTGTCAGTTTCAATTCTAAAAGTTTATCTTTTTTTACGTTTGACCAGATTTTTACTAGTTTTCTTTATACTTTATCGTGTAGCAGCTCTTAATGTAACATTTTTTCGTTACTACAACAGTGTCTACACATCAAACATAAAATTTCAGTTTTCCTTTTAATAAAATGGTATTGTAAATCATTGCCTTAAAAAAAAGTTGCGATGTTCAGGTTCAGTTCGTATTTATTCATGCTGGCAGAGAGCTTCAACATAAAAATAAAAAAATAAAATAGGAGTATGTAAATAAAATGTGAGTATATCAATGAAAAATGAAAGAAAGGAAAGAAAGATCACACAGAGTTAATTAAAAACGACATATTTATTAACCTAATTAATGAAAATAAATTACTTAAATCCGAAATTCACGTGTTCGACTAATGCTCTAGTGAAGAACCTGGATGACATATTCGGGATTTTGAGTCAAGAACAAAAGTGATACATTGTGTCACTTTCAAATCTATTTAAAAAACATTTAATTTTACATTTTGATTTTTTAAAAATTGCAACTGATCTTAATTAGTGCCGAATTTTATTAATTTAACATCACATTTCTTATCATTTAATAAATACAGCATATGTAAATTGAAGAGAGTAAAACAAGGTATTAGTTTCGACATGAAACCAATAAACATTAAAAGTAAAATATCTGTAAAAATTTTACGAATCTAAATTTTCATATTCTAGATCCTACGCTTTGCTACATTCCGATTAGTTATCTTTGTATCCGCAATTTCTTGGAACAAGAATTTAAAATTGAGTTATACAGGGTGCAATATGTTATCTATCGCCGACCTTTAATTTCTCAACCGTTGGTCGTAGACATATAGTTCCAATTACAAAAACGTTTCAAATGAGGTAAATATTCATGTTGTGGCATTATTTAAAGTAAAAAATTAATTTTACAAAAATTACAAGATCTAACTTTTTATACGGTCCCCAGTCCCTATAATTATATTTAGTAAAAGTTTACACATATAATAACAGATATAACACAAAACGTTTGACATCTGTACTACAAAAATTAACAAAGTTATTAAATTTTAAAGTTTGAGATTTTTTCGCATAATTTTGTCTTTCAATGAGGTGCCAGTTAAAAGATTAATTAAAGTAATTCGAGAACAAAATCAGGGTGCAATGTCCTTTTTACGGCGAAACCATCTTTAGCCGGTATCGCCAAATTGGGGTATCACCAAAGAGGGTTATTTCATTAAAAAATTTTAGCTCACTTTTAGGGGTCGTATACAAAGCGAAGAATGAAATATTGAAATTAAACTGAAAAATAAATATCAATTTATTATAATATCAGAAAACAGTTTAGTATAAAAAAGGAATATGTCAAATGACGAAATCTACTAGAGATACTGCTCAAAGTGTTGTTTAACTCTTTTATGGGTCGAACAACCTTCAAACGTCAATGTAGGTAGAATCGGCAACCGGAAAATAAAACATACTCACTAAGGAGTAGATAAATGGCAGCGGAATAAAAACGGCCAGCCGAGATATAGCGAGCATGAAAATTCGGATTATGCAAATTACAATAGTACCGCAGCGCCACACGTTCGGGATAAAACACGAGCCATCTAGCAGTGGACATGCTAGCCAGCGCTGAGATCGTGATGGCAAGCTACGCATGCATGCAATATGCCGTAATGATACTTATTTATGGATAATGTCAAAGGAATGCCAGAGAGGCTGCAAGTGTTTATTCAGAACGTTTCCCTAAGGATCTACATCCAACACATGAAACTATAACTAATGAATTGCACCATATTAGAGAGACTGGCTCTGTTTCTCCACGATCCAGAACAAGTAGACAGGCAAGGTGTAATATTCGAGTGACACGGGAGGAGGTGCTGGGATTCACCCTTTTAATTCCACAATTGAGCTCGGCGGAAATAAGCGAGACATGTTGTCAGCATGTCTGGCATTTGTTACATGCACTTGATGAGCATCCATACCATATCCGACAATGGTGCAAGTATTTATGCTGGGTGACCACACACGACAATTTTTTTTATTGTAATTTCATGCTCAACACCTTAGAGGAAAATCCGTCATTCATTTGTGACATTCTGTGTGACAGATTAGTCATTGTTTATACGGGGTGGCATTCTGAACGTGCACAATGTGGATTACTGTTCTCTGGAAAACCTCCACATCGCCCGCGCAGTACGACACGTGTGGTGCGGTATATGGGGAACCCGGATTGCTGGACCCATCTTCTACGATGGGACCTTAACGGCAGATCGTCACCTGCAACTGCTACAAACACGGTACGTGATTGGTATGAAGATCTGCCTCACCGACATGCATGCCGAGTGTGGTTTCAACATGATTCAGCCCTCTCCACACAAAACATCAAACGTCCGGGCGTATCTGGCCACTGAATTCCTTCAACAGATCCTTGGATATGGTGGTCTGGTAGAGTGGCCACCGCTTTCACCGGACTTGATGCCCATGGATTTCTACCTCTAGGGTTATATCAAGGGATGAGTCTATGTGACTGAGACTACTTCTCTGGTTTATCTGAAGCAGCGCATCATCCTTGATTGCCGCACAGTTTACACACCTGCTGAGCTGTAACGTGCCCAGGACTCAGTACTGTGACGCATTCAATTGTGCATTGCCACCAATGGAGAACACTATGAGCAGTATCTCTAGTAGATTTCGTCATTTGACATATTCATTTTTTATGGTAGACCGTTTTCTAATTTTATAATAAATTCATATTTATTTTTCAGTTTAATTTCAATATTTCATTCTTCGCTTTGTATACGACCCCTAAATGTCAGTTAAAATTTTTTAATGAAGTAACCCTCTTTGGTGATACCCCAATTTGGCGATACCGCCTAAAGGTGGTTTCGCCGTAAAAAGAACATTGCACCCTGATTTCGATCTCGAATTACTTTAATTAATCTTTTAACTGATCCCTCATTGAAAGGCAAAATCATGCGAAAACATCTCAAACTTTGAAATTTAATAACTCTGTCAATTTTTGTAGTACAGATGTCAAACTTTTTGTGTTATATCTGTTATGATATGTGTAAACTTTTACTAAATATAACTATAGGGACTGGGGGACCGTATAAAAAGTTAGATTTTGTAATTTTTGTAAAATTGGTTTTTTACTTTATATATTGCCACAACATGAATATTTACCTCATTTGAAACGTTTTTGTAATTGGAACTATATGTCTACGAACAATGGTTGAGAAATTAAAGGTCGGCGATAGATAACATATTGCACCCTGTATATGTATATGTCTAGATAAATCAGTGTTGCCAGATGAGTGGGATTTTTTTATTCAGAATGTTACTACATGCTGAAGAAAAATATTACTCCGATTTAATGCCGGAATAAATAAGACAAACATTACGATTAAAAAAAAGTGGTAGCATTCTAAATTTTTAAAAAAAGGACCCTTCTAACTTTCAATACTGATACACACGTTTCCGATGTTTGCCATCTCTAAGAACATGGTTGGTGTAAGTGTGTTCTTGCAAAGTGTATTTTCATCATCATGCGTGTTCGAACAACTCAATTAAACGCATGTAAAATGCCAAAAGTTTAGCGAACCACAGAGAATTTACTAGCGGGCCAGCTGTGGCCCGCGTGCTGCGTGTTTTACATGCCTGGTTTAAAGCATATATTATCGCCGAAAAGTACAGAATACGGATTTGTAACGATATGTAACTAAAACACGTGCGTTGTTGGGCATTGTTGATTACATTTTCTGTTTCAGGATTTTAATTTTTTTATAAAACATTTTTTTGACTTGATCATTTCCGAATATATATCTACTAGACCAGTAATGTATTTAAAGATTCTTGAAATATTATTATTACATATAAAGTTTGATCACATTTAAAATTTACTCCAAGAATATTTTCATGTACTGCAGTAATACATATATTTGTATAATAACTGATATTTATGTGATAAAGCAAATAATAATACATGTGAATTCTCATCAGTGTGACGTTTTATAAAATGTTCGGAGTAAAATTCTTTTAAACAAAAAAAAGGCAATTCATGTTATAATGTGAAGATTCTGAATGCATGGTATCACGAAATACTCCTAGCATAAATATAGAAACACACAAAGATAAAAAATTTAAAATATCATTACTTGAGATTTATTTTTAAAGAAGCAATTTTGAAATCTGGGATTCAAATTTTAACATGAACATAAACTCTCTCTAGTTAAGATACAGGAATGTGCAGTTATTTCCAAATGATAGATATGTGCTTTTTCATTTTATTTTGTATGCGCAAAAATATATGTATTTTAAATTTTTAAAGACTTACACAGCTAAGTAATATTTTAATAAAGAATTTATGTATTTTTGTTTTCAAATTTTACTATAAATAATATAATACAAAACAAAGATTTATAAAATACTTTGTCATGTCATATTTAATATTTATATTTTCAAAATTGTAGAGTACAATAATGTATATAAAAAGTAAAATAAGCATGAAATTACTTAAAAGGTGCTAAAAGCAGCACCTTTTAAGTAATTTTATGCGCATTTTAGCACTTTTTAAGTAATTTTATGCAGGTTTTTAATTTTAGCACCTTTTAAGTAATTTTATGCTTGTTTTTAATTTTAGAACCTTTTCAGTAATTTTATGCTTGTTTTTAACTTTTTATATTAATAACAAGATGAAAATTCCTTCACGGAACTAGTTAGTGCAGTGTTTTGGTTTTATACAATAATGAAGTTTGTGTTGTATTATAATACTGTTATACACTACAATTATTTTACCTGTCTTCAAATTTGACGATCAGAAAGCATCAAATCCGCAATTTAATTATGATGTAACATTAAGAATTCCATTGTTAAACAGTATTACTATTCACGAGAAATTAATTTTCAGTACTAAAGTCAGGTTTTAACAACATCATCATTTGTATTTCTTTATATAATTGGAAATGATTACAGGATTCGTAATTCTGACGATTTAAATAAGACTGTAATCTGTGAAGAAAATGTTATTAAAGGCTTTAAAGGTTTTTATTCATTTATTTTATATTATAAAGAACACAAAGAGTAATACTTAAAACAAAAAAAAATTGAGTTTTCAATGTAAAATGAGGCAATAGCCATTCAATAAAAAATAAAGTTTCTTTCGAATAAAATTTTATATTAAAAGGTTCTTTGCTAAGTTATCTAATGAGAAACAACTTTTAGTACAACTTCTTTTTCTTACTTGCATGTTAAATTAATCTTATGTTTAACTGTAGAAAATCTTTTTACAAGCTTACAACAACAATCATTTTTTAAAAAAAACTTATCAAAAAAGATTAAAAACTGACATTTCGACTTTAATTACTCTAGATATACATATTTTATGTTTTCTGGTATATTCTGAAGTTTTGAAAATAAAGTAATAGTTTATATATTCCTTTAAGTTTATTTTCATATAAAGTTTTAAAGAGATTACATGAAAAGATAAATTTCTTGTACTAAAAGTAATATTTTGAATATCTTTCGAAATAGTTTAAAAATTACTTTTTTTTTATATTTTCAATGGGAAAGCTTTTAATACTGATTTGTTCGTTAAAAAAATTCTTCTTTTTCCCTTAAAATTTAATTAACAAATTAAAAGAAAACTTTGGTGAAACTTTGGTAAAAAAGAATACTCCCTCTATATCCATATATTTATTTTCCCAATGTTTTCCGGATCTAAAAATTGACTTTCACTTTCACTCATTTCGACACCAACTACGTAAAATTTGAAAATAAGACACTTGTATTTTTGTATCCTCTGACGAAGTGTATGTATATAGTTTAAAGTACTAAGGATATTAAAGTAATTTAACACCTTTTAAATATTTTTTCATCTTTTAAGTAATTTGCACATAGTGTAATTTTAAGAAAACTTTGGTTTATTTTTCACAAAATATCAAAAAATAAAAAAATAGTTAGTTTTAAAATAAATTTTAATATGTTAAACAGTGGATATAAACATTCTTAAAAATTTATACAGAATAACTATAGGCGTTTTCTTTAGGTAGTACAATTTCTATACCTTCATATAGGACAGAATGAAAACAAAATCTTGAGGGATAAATAACTCTGCTATAGTTGAGGAGACCCGCTAACGTTTGTACCTTTTTTTTAATAGAACGTTTTTTGGATATCGTTAACCAGTTGAATGAAATAAAATGATTCATCACTAAATAAAATGTTATAAAACACAAAAATAATAAAATGGTATGAAAATATATATAAAATGCAGTAAAACTGACTAATTACTATATTTTTATTCTAAAAAATAAATTATTCATACTACTGAAAATTTGATTTCTAATTTTATAAAATGTATTTTAAGGATCTTCAAAAAAACAGCAAGTCAATTGAAAAATATACGAGAACTGTTCAATAAAGAATGATAATTTTTTATGAGCATACTTTATTGAACACAAACCTTCAAAGGAAGATAGGCCTGGATTTCCAGTAACTACGCTTACAGAAATCAACATTAATTCCGTCGTTATTATTGTCGGAGTAGATGGTTAGATATGAGAATTATTAAAAATATTGCAGTTATAAATTCGTGCGACCCACACGTTGATAACAGAAAAGTGAACATGAGGCGTGATTTTTCGATGTGATTCTCGAGTCTCCTCATACCCGAACAACAGGACGTTCGTGTGGAAAGTTGTACAAAACTGAACGTGATGTAACAGGAAGATGAGGTGAATGGCGAAGGCGATTTTGAGAGACTTATTTTTAAAAAGTGCTTTTTCCATCATGTCTTTGAAGTGTGAAAAAATGTAGAAGAACTGATAAGAAAAAGCATTAAATATGAACTACTTGAAAATCACCTTTAAAATTTAGATGATGACTGAGGCTACGTTGATATTAAAAATTTTGATAATTTTTTATTGAAAAGCCCTCGTACATTGAAGTTTTATCATTTTCGTCATACAGATATATTGAAACACACACAAGTTGAGAGAAAATGAAATTGAAGATTTTCTTCGCTGATACATTTAAAGAGAAGGGGATGCAGTGAAAAGCTTTTTTCACATTTTTATTATCGCCGGACATTTTGCCTGAATATGGTAAGGATATGCTGATGCAAATACATTTTAAGAAAATAATTTTAAAGTTTGATATTTTCGTCATTTTTTGCTACGTAACGGTTAGAGTGTCCACTTAGTATAACTGTATGGCTTTAAAACAAAAATTTCGATTAAAATTTCAATTAAAAAACTTACTGTTTAGAAAAAAGAAGATGAACTTTCTTATACTAGAGCTTTTTAAACGTTTATTCTTTTTACAAACTTAAAAAAAAAAAAAGTAATGTTCTTTTTTTATTTTTCTCAAAAGTGATTTTTCTGTAAAGTTTTCTCGGAAAAATTGACATAACTCAATAAATAATACTTCAATCGCCAGAAAATTATAAAATTATGTTTTAAATATATATTTATAGGAAATAGACTATTCGTATGCTGATTTATTCAAAATCTTATCAGTTACACACTTTAAATTTATGAATTATTGACGTTTTTCATGAATCTTCAGAGTTGTTTGTCTTTTTATACCAAAAAAATTTTAAATATTCATGTTATTGTTATAAAAAGAACCTAGTTCCTCTATAATATCATTACAATTTTTATTGAATTCATAAAATGTATTTATCTATACTAATATTATAAATAGGTAAAGTTTGTTTGTTTCTTTGTAGGAGATGATCTCTGGAACTATCGAACTGATTTCAAAAGTATGGTATCAACAGTATGGCGTTCGGCATTGTTTAAACATAGGGTATATGTTATGTCTACGCCACTACCCCAAAAGGGGTGTAAGAGTAAAATACGTTCTAAAATTGTGATTTTTTGTGTTACTGGAGGACCTAGAAATATGAATATAACCTTATTCCTGGTACGAGGGTGTTCTTTTTCAAAATACACTTGAAAAAACTACTTAAATGTACTTTGAAAATGTTATTGAGAATTCCATCCTTAAACAACTTTTCCACCGAAACGGGATAAATTAACGTGGGATGCTACTCTGTCGCATATAGCAATGCAAATATCCCAAAGTATATGAATATAACCTCAAAATCCATTTAAGCACTCTTAGTTATAATATTTTTAACCTTTATCATGCAGGGAATCTGAACAGCCGTTAAAATAAACAACATTAGAAAAGGGGTGCACAACCTTTTTAAGGGAGGAGCACTTACAAAAATGTCTGTGTTGTCGAGGGCCACATCAGTAACACGGGGAGAACTCTATTTCGGGGAGGTCATCTGTGGATTAATCCGATAAAAAATATGGTTTCAGAGGTTGGGGGTGGGGAGGGGTTACCCCCCTAGGTTCCCTTACCCAGTCAACATATCCAATTTAATTGGCGAGGTTATATCAACAGTTTACGTTTGTATATATAGCAAAGATATAGCAAAGATTATTTTCAAGGAGATAATATTCATTTACTTTATTCGGGGGAGTTAATTTTGTTTTATTAAATGTGCTAAAAAACAAACATAGGCATGAAAGTGGCTAACGCCGAAAAAAATGTTAACTTTATGAACGAAGGGGTGAAGAGGAGTCGATCAACGAAATTTCAGAGTTTTCCGCGCCTGATCAAAGAAATTCGTGATTTTTCCGCAACCGATCAACGAAATTTGAAAGTTTTCCAAGTGTCGTGAGAACTAAGAGAAGAATGGAGTGTGATTATTTTACCAAGGGTTTTTATTTAATTTTGAAAGGGGCAAATGACGTTGAAAGAGCTTCTGATTTGAGAGCGAGGGCGCTTGTTACACACGTGTTGTTCAGGAGGCAACGAAGCTCAACTGCAGGTTACATAATTTATCAGCTAGGTGGCTCTGTTCTCTTAATCAAACTTCGGGAGCGCACATCAAGTTTGATCGACAAATTTCGCAATTTTTCCGCACCTGATTGACAAAATTTGCAATTTTTTTGCACCTGATCGACAAAATTCGAGATTCGCGATTTTTCCGTCCCCGATCGACGAAGTTTGCGACTTTACCTCACCTGATTGATAAAATTCGTTATTTTTCCGCACCCGATCAACGAAATTTGTGATTTTTAACTGACTCTGGGGAAATTTGCAATTTTTCTCCGCGGCAAATTGACGAAAATCGCTATAAACTGACAAAACTCACGATTTTTCCGTAGACGATCAACGAAATTTTTAATTTTTCCGTGCATCATCGACACAAATCGCGATTTTTTCGTGCCCGATCAATCAAATTTGCGCTTTTTCCGCACCTGATAAACAAAATTTGAGAATTTTTTGTGTCAGACCAACGAAATTTGCGATTTTTCCGTACCCGATCAACGAAATTTGCGATTCTTCATTGACTCTGACAAAATTTGCAAATTAACGAAATTCGCGATTTTTTCTCACAATAAACAGACCGAACATGGTATTATTCTGCAGACGACGAACGAAATTTCAGATTTTTCCGCTCCAAATCGACAAAATTGACGATTTTTCCGCACCCGAACGACGAAATTCGCAATTCTTAATTGACTGACGAAATTCCCAATTTTTTCCGCAGTAAATTGACTAAATTCGCAATTTTTCTCAAGACTGACGAATCTCACGATTTTTCCGATGAAAATAATTGAAATTTTTCCGCGACCGATTAACGAAATTTGCGATTTTCCGCTCCTGATCGACAAACTTTGTTATTTTTCCGCAATCGATCAACAAAATTCGCGGTTTTTCCGTGCACGACAGACGAAATTTACGATTTTTCCGAGCCCGATCGATAAAACTCGCACTTTTTCCGTGCCCGATAAGCGAAATTTTCGATTTTTTGCACACGTCATCGACAAAATTCGCGATTGTTCCGTTCCCTATCAACGAAATGTGCAATTTTCCCATGTGTTATCGACAAAATTCGCTATTTTTCAGCACCTGTTCAACGAAATTCATGATTTTTCTGCGCCCGATCAGCGAAATTCTCGATTCTTATCTGACTGATGAAATTTTAAATTTTCCCGCGGCAAATTGACGAAATCCACGATTTTTTCCTGCAAACTATGGACAAAAATTGCAATTTTTTCTATATTTATCCAATTTTTTGCAGTTATAAATCGGCGACATCCCTACATTAGAAGTTCTATGCAATAACTATGTTTATTTGCATTAAATGAACAAATATTTATTTTTATTAAAAATGTGTACACAAATGAATTGTATGAATAATACAAAATAAGATTTATTTATTTACATTAAGTACAGGACAACTTCCAAAATCTTAATATACTGAAAAAATTATAGTTTTTTTTTTTTTTTTTTAGAAACCTTTACGGCAGAGAAAATCGAAATCCTTCTCAAGAATTTTTTTTTTAATGTTACGTTTGTCACATTTTTCCAATTTCTAATATTTTGATCAACATCGTATATGTATTTTTTGCCTATTATGTTATAAGCAAAAGCTGTGGTCATCTAAAGAAATTACTTCTGATCCATGGACAGTCCTTGTTTTCTTTCTTTTAACTGCCATTCCATTGATTAAAACTGTTTCAAACAGCAACTGTCAGAAATTTTAATCAATTTTACAATTATATATCTTGCTGCTATTTCTTTTTACTCAGTGAGATGTATGCACTGAATGCATGTTTGACCCCACTTGTGAAGTCATTGGAATAATGAATGCAGTGATTTGTATACAAGGTGATTCAAAAAAGATGGAAAAAATTTTAAGAGGTGATAGTACACACCCAAACAAACATTTTGTATCAAAGAATGCATGGTCGAAAACTAAACATAAAAATGTTAGAGGGCGCCAAACGTTATGTTCTTATACGAGGCAAAAACACACAATGAACGATTAAGTTAAGTTACGAAAACAAATTTAATGGCATTTGATTACAATAAGTGCTCAAAACATTGACCGGCAGCTGTTATGCACGCAGTACGACGGCGAAGAAAAGATTGGCGAATTTTCTGAAACACACCAGGCATATCGCGAACTTCCCCTACAGCAGCCGAAAGCTTGGCGACAAGTTTTTCTGCGGATTTAATGGGAGTCTCATACACAAGAGCCTTTGGCTGTCCCCACAAAACAAAATCGAAACATGAAAGATCTGGTGACTGCGGTGGTGCCTGGTGTGTTTCAGAAAATTCGCCAATCTGTTCTTCGCCGTTGTACTGCGTGCATAACAGCTGCCGGTCAATGTTATGAGCACTTATAGTAATCAAATGCCATTAAATTTGTTTTCGTAACTTAACTTAATCGTTCATTGTGTGTTTTTGCCTCGTATAAGAACATAACTTTTGGCGTCGTCTAACTTTTTTACGTTTAGTTTTCGACCATGCATTCTTTGATACAAAATGTTTGTTTGGGTGTGTACTATCACCTCTTAAAATTTTTCCCATCGTTTTTGAATCACCCTGTATATTTATTTAATCTCAGTTTGGCAAGATATCATTTACTAAATACAGGTTCAAAAGCTAAAATTTTAACAATGTTACTTTTTATTAAAGTGCATTTAATCAAATAGTCTGATATGATAAGGATTGTATAATGGAAAATATCAATAAAAATTATTTTTTTTCTTAATTATAAATATTTAAAATCACATAACGCATTATCAAATATAGCAGTACTTTATTATGGAAATATACACTTTCATATTTAAAATAAACATCAGTTCTACTTAAAGTATTGAATAAAAATCTACAGAAAAATAGGTAATTTAAACGAAAAGAAAATAGTTGTCTACAATTCAAATAATATTTAAAGATTGTATACTGCATTTTTGTTAAAACTATCTTTAAAAATCTTACAAAAACAAATTTATGACACATTTTGGTTAATGTGTTTTAATATGCATTGCCAATAAACTGCATTTTATGTGAATATCGATCTCATATGCATTAAATCTATGCATGAATTAGTAAACAAAAATCGACTATACAGCACTTTGTACTTGATTAAAAAATATATTCTAATAAAAAAACTTTCATTACATATTGCGGAGTACATTTTTTCAGTGTTGCCAGTGGGCTACTTTTTTTTTTATTCAGATTTCTTGATTGGCACTACTTTTTTGAAACGGTAAAATTCACTTTGTTTTTGCCTTAATTAATGTGTCATTAAATAAGGCGCAATTTACCATTTCAAAAAAGTGGTGCCAAACAAGAATCTGATTTTTAAAAAAGTAGCCCATCTGGCAATACTGTATTTGTCAAAAAAAAAAACTCTCTACTTGTTACTATTTATTCACAAAATTGTTGCAGAGGGCTATCACAAATACTATTTCACTGAGAGTTGTTTATATTTTCGGAATATGAATATAATTTTTGAAATAAGCGTAGTCTATATATTTAAAACTGTACTAAATCTAATTTTTCAAATACTAACACATACTTTTGACATGTGAAATTAATATTAGCACCCTCGAACTTCGATCTTTTCTAACTATATATTGATTAAAGCAAAAATGTATAAAAAGTTACAGTTTTCGGCGCACATTTTTCAAGGAACCCAAATAATGTATCAAATGTTGGTGTTATAATTTAGAAAATAAAAGTTTATAAAATTTTTAATATGTCAATGGCCTCTATTTCAAAAATGGTATTCATATTCGAAAGTTCAAACTATTCACAGTCGAATGGTACCCCTTCTGCCTCTCTGGATAATTTGATGATGAAACAGCAAGGGGCGTGTTATTTTTCATGATTATACAATTTAATGTTTTTAAGAAACAGGTTTAAGAAAATGACAACTGCTTTCTGTATTTTATTTAGTGCGTTGAATGTAGTTACCAAGATTAATCGTGAATTTCTCAAGCAGTATTAACCATATTCTCTGAAAATTTTACGTTATATTTTCTTAACAAATGATATGTTGTTTAATGTGGCTTGTGAATTTTTTCACAGAGTTTTTAATTGATCGCCTACAGCACGAAGCAGCTCGATTTTATAATTGAAGAATACACTCAGGTATAGAAAAGTTCAAAACACGCGAGACGATTTTTCCAAATAACGTTGTATACAAAATACATAGAGACACATCTTGTAAACTAATTCACGGCGACTAGATAGATGATAAACAACATTTAGAAAATTCGTCTTTTTTTGAAGTATCAACAGAGCATTAAAAAAGACAAAAAAATCTTTACAACTTGTGTTTCTATTGTGCGTTCTATTTTATTCCAAACTTTACTTAGAATGCTAGTCTTGCTTGTTCCGTAATTTCGGTTTCCGGAAAATATTTTAAAGTTATGTAAACGTGTTATAAGCTGGTGTAGGTGAATATAATTTCAGTCACACAAAATGAAGCGGAATAAAATTACGTTAAATTCATTTCTTGTGCGTTTTGAACATATCACACAATTATATCTGGTACATGCAGAATAATGGATGCATAATTTTTATAGAAAAATTTTGAGCTACGCTCTATTCGTACTAAACTGTACAGTTTATAAATTGCTTAAAAGATTCTGTATCATTTGGATGAATTTTAGGTAATGTATAGGCATAAATCTAAAAGTATTTCATTTAATGTTATTGGAAAAATATTAGAAGGAGATAATAGTCTCTTCTAATAACAGAAAATAATAATTATGTAATAAATCTTATTATTCGTGAATAAGAAAAAAATTGTTTTTATTCAAACAATACATTACAACATAATTATTGAGTTTTATTTCAGAACTAAGTCATTTCTTGAAATTTTCTTTTATACACTGCTTAAAACAATTAGGGGATATTGTCAGTTTGGTAGAAAACGACAACATAATCGACAACTCTTCAAGGTGTCTCTGGACTCTTAAAGCTTCCAAATTTTCGAAAATTAAAATTTTTTATGATGTTAAAATACTATATTTTCTGAACATTTTAATATAATTGTTTCCTTGAAATTCTCATTAGAACAAAAGTTATGGCTTTTAGAATTACACGCATGCAATAGCTGAAGCACCCTTTCCGAAACTTGGAAGTCATTTTTCTCCAAATGACGTTTTTGGGCATAACACGCACGATATCTCGAAAACTTCTAAATATTTTTCATGAGATTTTCAAAACATATGCTTTATGTTAATCTGCACAAACTGAACCTAAAATTGCCTTTTTATTGTTCAAAAAAATATTTTTTTAGGTGATTATGTTGTTGAAATTTTGAAAATTCTGTATTAGTTAAATGAGACTTTGTATTAAAAAGAGAAAAATGCTTTAAATACAAATTTATTTAGGTTCAGGGTAATTATTGTAATCTGATATATAAGTAGGTACCACAATTTTTATTCTAGTTTCAATATTTATTTTGTAATCGTGCATGTAAGAAATTAATACAATTTTCTGCTCGTCAACTATCTGACAGTTTGGAGCCCCTTGTAAATGCTAATTCTGCACCTTGCAATGTTTTAAAGACATAAAATGAAAGAACGTACTTATATCTTTCATCTCAATAAAAATTGTGTTTTAAAATTACATACATTTTAAGATATTAAAAGTTGAAAATAATCTCTTTTTTTCATTTTTTTCCGATTTTAAGAGTCCTGCGACCCCTTAATAAAAATGAAAGAAAAGTAGTTAAAAAGAAAAATTACAATGTTTACAAATAGGGTAATATGGAAATTTTTTCTGTGATGTATAAAACGACACGTTCTAAATAAGGAGTGATAAGGCGACCTGCAGCATTCTTTTAAAAGAAGGGGGAAAATTGACATCCGTTGAATGTATTGTAACAGTGAGAGCTAAACTAGAAATGTTAGCCGAAGAACAGGACAAGCTCATACGCGTGCAACAACACAACATGAAGATCGCCATTTAATATTAACTGCCAGAAGAAACCGCAGTATGATCACCACTCTATTGCAACAGAACATTCATAGGGCTACAGATACAAGATTTTCGGCCCAAACTGTTCGAATTCGTCTCCATCTTGTTGGTTTGTATGCTAGCAGACCTATGGCTTGTGTTTCTTTAACAGCGGGCCACCATACTGCCCACAGAAGGTGAGCATAAGAGAATCTCAGATGGGGGCGTGATGAGTGGTGAAACGTGCTGTTCACGGATGAGTCCCGCTTTAGTGTGCAACGTGACAATAGGGGAGTTACATTCTGGAGAGAACGCGGCACTTGGAATAATCCTGAATTTGTGCAAGAAAGTGTCCGATTTGGCGAATGCTGTGTGGTGGTCTGTGTCGGTATATCTACCACTGGCCGCATCGACCTGCACATTATCAGAAATGGAGCACTGGCGGATCAGAGATATAGGAGTGATATCCTCAAATCCATTTTGCTCCCTTACGCTGCATCAATCGGGGAAGAAATCGTTTCATGGACGATAACGCGCAGGCCACATCGTGCTCGACTAATGGAGAATTTCTTTTTTGAAGAAGGAATCCTTCGAATTGATTGGCCAGCGTATTCCCCAGACATAAAAATCATAGAAAATGTTTGGGACATTCTAGGAAGAAAGGTTGCTGATCGTTTATAACCCCCACAATCAATACAGCTATTGGACTGCTATCTTTTATACGAGTGAGACAGAGTACTTCCAATGCCTATTTGATAACCACATTGATTCCATGCCTCGTAGGTATGTTACATTGCTTTCGGCCAGGGGAAACCATAGCCCTTATTGAAACTTGTTTATATCCGATGAATCAAATTTTTTGTTGGTTTGTATGATATGCACGAATTGTGCTTTTTTTGTTTCCAGACAAATAAACATTTATTTATCCCACGTACGTTGTTTAGTTTTCTTTTTTGCATGTGTTACAACACCTATAGATCATATAACATATATCAAAACATTTCCTCATCCGCAGTTTACATCCAAAATCATAATATTCCCTAATTGTTTTGTGCAGTTTATTTTTCTAAATTGAGAAAACATTTAATAGTAATCACCTTTAGATAATCGTTTCAAACAATCATTTCTTTGCAATTTCTCCTATCTTCTTGATAACACATTTTTTTTTTTTTTTTTTTTTTTTTGGCCGTGGAGTATTTTTATATGCAATTTCGCAATTCACTAAAAGTGCATGAGTGTAAATGTCATATATTATTAAGCAAAGCAGTATACCGGATCTCCCTATTTTTGAGTTTTTCTTTTCAGAATACAAATATGCACTTTATATAATCAAAATATTCTGCGCTTATGTAAAGTTAATATTTCTATTCTCAGCTGAAACGGAAATTATGAATAATGTATAATCGAAAATAAATATACCCCAAAATCGGGAGTAACAACAGTAAAATAAAATTGTATTTTCATTTATAAGTTCCTATACATTAAAAGAAAATTTTTCTATACTCTTACTTTCTTTTCTTAAATAACTCACAATACAAGTTTACAGTTAATTAATATTTATACCGAGTTCTGTATTTAAGCTCGTATTAAAGGAACTCAAAACAAGGCTCTGGAAAGCCACATGTTAGAATAATATTTCCCATTTACTAGCTATTAAAAGCAATACATTTTCATTCTTGTTCCATACATCTCCGTTGTCTTGCATCGCAACAAGTTTTCTTCGGGCAAGGAATAAATTCGAGGAAACCTTCTTCTGCTGATATCCAAAACGTATTTCCTTAAAATATTAGAATAACAAATTTTTGCGAAACATGTAATTTGAAACCTGATTAAATAGTTTGAAATAGTTTCGTAGTTGCTTCTGGTGGATATATTTTGACAGTGCTTAAATGTATATTCTAAATTATTTCTTTGAGAAGTTTACTTTAACTTTCATCAAAGTTATGTTATCAAAGATTAAAATTACGTAAAAGATAGTTGTATAATTTAACTCCTTATTAGTGGAGAATTGCTACTTTCATCATATAGGAATTTGCAATAACTATTTTCCATAAACAATTTTACTTAAGAAATTAAAATTGGATGTGGAAAAAACATTCATTTACTCCCTTTTTAATTGATATAAATCAAGAGTATATGTAATTATTTTTAAAACTAATTACTTCAAAAATGCTTAAAAGAAAAGCTAATAAAAAATGAAATTTAAAAATCTGTAAAGTGAAAATTTACATTCACTTTTCCAAAGGTGGCGGTACTTATAATTACCACTCACTTTAAACTTTTATATCATAGTAAATATTAATAATATTCTAATGGTACTTTGCAAAAAACGCTCTTTTAACTCTACTTTATCCGAATACATGGCAGCAGTAGTTCTAGGTTTGTTATTTTAGAGAGGAATGAAGCTATCTTTGAAGCAGTCGATGTATTTTCTGCCGACATTTTCTACAGATTGCCACGCTCGTCTTTCCATTGCTGCAAACACAGTAAAGGATATAATATAAGTGTTGGATTTTTTTTATGTGTTCATTATGATCTTAGAATATAATTTGATAAGCTATTTTAGATGAACGGTGTATGTATTTCATTTAACAGTTGAATTACTCGGTGGTACTTATAAGTACCGTCAGTACACTGCGTGTTGGAAAAAAACTTCTGGTTTACTTTTCGTCTGTGTAGTTATCCATCGTTTTCATCTGCTTTAAAATGTAATTACTAAAATGTAGTGTAGCAATGATTTCCCCGGTATTTCTTTTTTGTTTCATTGTTATTTTTTATAGGAAATCGTAAAAGTTGTGGCACCGGCTTGTTTTTGCTACGCTAGAAATCGCATATGTAAATTCGTATATTGCATATGTGGAGATGCGAGAGAGCGTGTTGTCCCTGGAATTAGACGTCGCATAACTAAAGGACAGCTAACAAGATAGAAACTTAAAGGAAAATAGTTTTTTTAACCCTTTCAGGAGCAAAACATTTTCAATTCTAAAGTGTTGAAATAAATGATTGGCACCGGAATTTACCAAACGATTTATTTTTAAATAAGAAAAAAGCCTTTATTTTATATACTTATTAAGTAGAAAATATTTTCTGGTTCCAGCTGAAATACCCTGTGGGTTTTCTGTTATATTTTAGTCATAGTGTACTGACGGTACTTTAAAGTACCACTTTAATTAATTACCTCTAAATAATTAAATTTCTCACCGGTGAGAATATTTTTTATATTTATCCTTTAATTTTCATTGTAGTAACTGAAAAAAAAATATTACATGAAAAACATTGCAGTAAATCATAATGCCGTAGATAAAGGGTTAAATCAAAAGGTCTCGTTAAAGTACTTAAAAATTAAATATAACATACATAATAAATAAAATTTGTATAATAAAAATATCTCCTACATCTATATAATTTATGATTTTAAAGTACAAGTTTCGAAATTATTGTGGGTAATTTTTATTGGATAAACATTGAGCAATTTGCTTATAAAAAGATATTTAAAATTAAATAGAAAAGATTGACTTTTGTAATTAAAATCGTTAAATATGATGGTAAATAAAAGATATTAAAAATATACTTGATTGTATCATCTGCACGGCCGTAGGTACGGGACAACGTCTAAGCATGCTGAGATAGGAAAAATGATACAGTGTTTACGTCAATTTATTTGTTATTATTAGGCAACTTGAGTACAGCGGCGGTGTACAAACGATTGAATATTGGGGAGTGGTACGAGAAAAATTCGGTATGCGACGTAGGGTGTCAGCTGTGACGTTCCTGACGAATAACAGATTCTTTTACAAAGATGATTGTTCATAGCTAGCAATATTGCCTTACACAGCGGTTTTTCTTATTCTTCTTTCCACGGTATCCTCTGGAAAACCTCAAGAGATTCTAGTTCATTTCTGAGGTACAGACGTGTTAAATTGCCCGAGTTTTGTCTGGCTGAAATGTCATTCATCTATCTTCTGGAGGCGTGCCTATTGATTTCCTCCTTTGTTTTGAATTTAATTCTCTGTGCTGTTCCAATCTACCTTGGTGCTTTTTTCGTTTTCGGGGATTATTTCGTTGTTGTTTACTCCTAGTCCCGTCACGTGATGTGGCATGTGATGATGAAGAAATCGCCTCGTGCTTATTTCGCTGCTGCGTAAAATTGTCAAGTTCTTCTTCATAGAATTTGTAATGGGTTGAGATAGCTTAGACATCATTTATCATTAGATTTTTCTACTCAAGAACTGTTCATGTTGTTAATATTATTCGTGTCTTTTCCCCTAACTCGCAAATTTTTATTATTTTTACTTATAATCTGAGAGGGGAACTATTTCTAGTTATAAATTTACCATGTTTGTTAATTATATCTGCTTCTTGTTTATGATTTCAGTTACTCTGTGTTTTTATACACAAATTGACACCAAAAGTTATCTGATCGGATGACCCATTTCGTTTTTACAGCAGTCTACAATATACTAAATACCACTCGATTTCATAGTTCCGGAGAGCAGATCCCACCGCTGCACAGTAGGGCAAAATCCCAAAAAGCTGGCCAAAATTCCAAAAATAAAGTTATTACTTAGGAAATTTTGACTATACAGATGGCAAGAATAATGTTTGGAGGGTCAGAATCTATATTTATAAAAATGTTTTTCTTTTGCTTTGGCAACCTGTATCATTTCAAAAGTGACGCTTGGAGGATTATCATCTGAGGCGAATAAAAATAGCAAAACAAAGGTTCTTCTAAACACGTGCTACATTTTTCCATATCATCCGATTTTAATGCTTTAAAATGGATTCACACAATGATAGTATGTAATTTTTTTGCCCATGTTACAAAAATTATAGTAAGTACCTAAAATTTAATAATTTCATGATTATTTTTGATAATTTTTTTGAAATATATTATTTTTTGTCTTTAAAATATCAAAAAGTTTATAAGTTCCACTGTGTTCAGCAACGACATATAATGGAAACAATAGCCTGAACTATTATCTAATGAATCATGAAAAATTAGCTGCCAAAAACTGCCATTCTGCATTTCGTGGAGGTTTTTGCAACCACAAGTAAAAATATCATTTTTTTAGTCGCTTCAAAAGCTATGACATTTATTACGTTTGACAGTAATTTAGCTGGCAAGCATTTTTTTAAATTTTGTGATTATTTACTTTTGTGATAGATTATTATGTATTATATTACAAATAAGTATTATGATCATAATCATAAAGGAATTTGATAAGCTAGATTAGTAACAAAAAAATGAAAAGAATTCTCTATCATCGTTATAATAGAAATACATTTTCTTATCTTTATAGCTAATAATTTTGTCTATTCTATCGTAATTAGAAGAATTATATTATCAATTGCAATCTTTGCTAGATCATACTGCAGCACGTATTTTAATAATGCAAATGGAAATTATTAAGAATCTGACTTCCGAGAACATTAGCAATCTGAATTTTATTTTCAAGTGGGGATGTGATAGTACATCTCGCCAAAGTACTTTTAAACAAAAATTTAGCGTTGATGATCGTAAAAATTAGGTTCAAATAGCGTTTTCACTTCTCTAGTGCCAGTAGAACTTAAGTGTTGAGAACAATTCAGAAATCGTTATCTGGAAAAATTCGAGATCTTCATCTCCTCGATTTTTTAGGGCCAGAATCCATTTTTTGCACGAAAATACGAAAGCTACTGTCAGTGAAATGGATTATGTTAGTTATCAGGAGAGTAAACTTATTCCTTTTAAAACAATCATTAACAGAAAATAAGCAGGCGTTAATTACGAACTAGCTTTAACGATGATTGATTGTAAGACTTTTATTGTCATTTGTCACCTCAGCGTTGATACCTATATCAGGCAACTTCAAACCAGTTTAATAATCTTGATGACATTTTCAAACTAAAAGTGTATGAAAATCATTTACATTTTGGAATGTCTACGTCACATGCCTGTATAAGATCTTTTGAGTGTAGCTTGCATTTGGCATATAAAGGGATATAAAGGAATGGAAAGTGTGCACTCCTGGCGAGAAGAAAAAAAAAATTTAAATTTTAAAACAAAATTTACAAAAAAGATTTCGTTTACAATTAGGACTTCTCGTCGGTAAATCAAAGGTCGGATTTAGAAGCATAAATGATTACAATACAGCTCGTCGATTCTTTAAAAACGCAACTATTTCTGCTTCCATAAGGAGCGCAGGCGAAGATTTGATCAAACGATTCCACGTCATATTACAAGTTATTTCTTAACATTCATTTGACCAATTTCGGGGATTATTGCTCAAAAACAGCTTATAAATTCGTCGAATTGTATTCCTAGTTCTATATGCCAACTTCAGTGCACAAACTACTTATTCATGGTACAGAAATAATAGCTTTCTCATTATTGCCTGTTGGGCAAATGTCGGGAGACGCTCAAGAACCGTGCAACAAATTGATCACAAGGTATGAAGAAGATTTCTCCCTAAAATGTAGTAGGACGTAAACAATGGAAGATTTTTTTGCGGCTTTTAATGTTATCAAATCTCTTCATTTCAAGTTTGCGTAAATTACCATCGGAGAAACTAATATCCTTGCCCCTAGAGGCACAGAAACTTCTGTAAAATATTTCGACACCTCCTCTTCTGAAGAGTCTACTTAGTATACTACAGATGATTCAGAAGATGAATTTTATAATATCCTTTCGTTTTATTTTAATAATGTATAGAAATTAAACCTTGTAGTATTTTATTTTTTATTAATGTACTTAATTGTATTTCATAAATAAATAGTCATCATTTAATTTCGATTAAAAACATCTTACTTCCTTGAAAACACCATTTAACGTTTAGCCTTGAAACTTTTTAATTTCGAAACTCGAAATATTTTATTTAAATATAATTGTTTTTATTTTTAATTCGCCATTTTAAAAAAAAATAATTTTTGAAACGTACTTAGCATCCTCGAAAATGCCTGTATACGAAATTTCATAGAAATGGAATAACTTTCAAAGCATTTTAATTTTAAGTCCGCCATATTGGAGCCGCCATTTTGTGTTTTGCAATTTTAATTTTAGAATCGAGATCAGAATCCTGAAAAACACCTGTGTACGAAATTCGTGGCATTTACCTAACTTTTTTAGATTTTGGCCAGCTTTTCGGGATTTTGCCCTACTGCGCGCTGCCTGATAAGCACAGAAGGATAAGTTTATGTGTAAAGAAGGAAGCCAAAGAACTGACCTATCCTATTTTGCATTTACATACTGCTAATTTTGCTAATAATTTTAGTAAGAGTAATTTATCGGACTCGAGAGAAAAATTTCTTGACACTATCCATAAACATAAGGGACTGAGATGAAAGACGTTGTTGTGTGAAAAAATGGTGTTGTCAAATTTTGTAAAGAAAGCAAAAATGAATAAAAATTATTAAAATTCTTTAACATTTAAAAAAATTTCAGCGAACTTTTTCTAGAGTACAATTTTCTGTTTTACTTAAAACTTGTGCATATACAATCAAAGTCGCATTTAGTTATTATTTTTATTACAAAATCTCACGAAGCAATCTCGCCAATTTCTGTTCTTTCTTCCTCCTTCTTGTCCCTAGAGTTTCCTAAGCATAACACTTAATGCAACTGAACCTGGGTATAACGATGATTTATAACAACGGGCCGAGAACCGGTAATCAATTATCTGTTGTGACGGTTCTATTAACAACGAAGATTCGATTTTATAAGATTTTTTTTCATGCATTATACTTAATATTAAAAATATTTGAGCATATAATTTCACAGCACACCCTGCAACAGCTGATTGGAAGAGTTCCCAAAACATTACAGTCACTACTCTCAGTTTATAGACTTTAGAGTTATGTGAACTAGAATATTTCATTTAATTTTTAGACAAAACTTCATCATAACCTAACAAAACAATTTACGTCACCCAAAAATCCAATTGGAACCTATACATTATCTTGCAAAATATCGAGCAGAATATTTCGTATTTGAACCTGAAGAAAACCGAAACCTAACCCCCTCACTGACAAGCCCGTGTTAATACGTTCACTAAGCTCCAGGTTTCACTGCAATACAAACAATATTTTAACCCTTAAATGCCTGAGTTTTCAAAAATCATTTAAAAAATGTTTTTCGGCTTCCCTTTTTTACATAAATCATGGGAAAAATACTTTAAAAAATCATATTTTGTTTTAAGTATGGTTTACGGCTAAAAAACTGTTCGTTACTAATCGGCAATACTGGTGTTTAATTGAAAAAATAATTTTCCTTGATAAAATTCTATAATATTAAACACACAAGAATTTTGAGAACCATGATAAGAAATAAATTTTACTTGCACACTGCAGAACAAAATAGGGTACTTCGCAAGCTTCCAAACAAAACAGAAACAACATGTATCAACAATTGAAAAAATAAATTTATGCATAAACAACAAGTGTTGCCATCTAAATGTTGAAAATCGATTTAATAAAATTTTCCGAATGTATTTTATTTGCATCATTAGGCATTATAGCTTCAATATTATTCTAATAGTATTTATAAGCCTAAATTGGGTATGTTGCCGAAAGGCAACACCCGACATTTAAGGGTTAAGTAATATAATTCTATTGATTTAATGTATTTTAAATGCATTGAGCAATGATTAATACTTCCAAGGATTGCATTCACATTCGTTATTAAATTTTTTTATAAAATGTTGAAGGAATCATCTTTTTTACTTTCTTCTATCAATCATCTTTTTTACTTTCTTCTATCTTCAATAGAAGAAAGTATTGTAATCGAAATTTTTTTCGACTTCCGGTTTTCGACGGATTTGCATGTTTTAGGGGTCAGAGATTCCAAAAAGCATGTTTATAGAAAATGTCTGTCTGTCTGTGTGTCCGTCTGTCCGTCTGTCTGTCGCCATTGTACCATCAAAAAGTGTATGAAGTTATGTATAGAATTAAACCAAAATTTTATTATAAGTTTTTGGCTATGGCAAGCAGGTCCTCCCGGAATTTGGAAAAAATTCACCGGTAGGGGGAGCTGATATAACAATTTTTGTGCGATTTTGAATATTGTACCATCCAAAAGTGTATGGAGTTATGCATAGAATTGAACCAAATTTTTATTTTAAGTTTTTGGATATGACAAGCAGGTCCTCCCTGAATTTGGAAAAAATTCGCCGGTAGGGGGCGCTGTAAATGCGATTTTGAATATTGCACCACCGAAAAGTGTATGAAGTTATGCATAGAATTGAACCAAAAAAAAAAAAATTAAGTTCTTGGCTATGGCAAGGAGGTCCTCCCTTAATTTGTAAAAAAATCGCTCGTAGAGGGCGCTGTAATAGCGATTTTTGTGCAATTTTTGTGCCATTTTGAATATTGTACCGTCGAAAAGTGTATGAAGTTATGCATAGAATTGAACCAAATTTTATGTGTTTATTTTTGGTCATGTCACGAAGGTTCTTCCTGAATTTGGAAAAATTCTGCCGGTAGGGGGCACTATAATTGCGATGTCTGTACAATTTTCCTTATTGTACCATCGAAAAGTGTATGAAGTTATCCATATAATTGAACCAAATTTTTTGTGCATGTTTCTGGCTATGGCAAACAAGTCCTCCCTGAACTTGAAAAAATTCCGAAAGAAGGGGGCGCTATAATTCCGATCTCTGTGCCATTTTCATTATTGTACCATCGAACAGCGTATAAAATTATGCATACAATTGAGCCAAAATGTTTGTGCTTATTTTTGGCTTTGGCCAACAGGTCCTCCTTGAATTTGGAAATATTGCGCGGTAAAGGGGCTCCGTGTTAGCGATTTTTGTATACTTTTATGATTTTTCGTAGTTCTATTGTGCATCGGTGGCTCATGCAGCGGCGGGAACTCGCTTCCTGCTAAGCCGGCTATTCGCAAACAGCTGATAACAACAGAATAAGGAAAAATTAATAACTTTAACAAATATCATGATATAGATTAACTCGTTTTTAGTCCGTTTAATTGACTTGAGCAGAAATTTAAGATGAAAATCAAGTTGGTATAGTATTGAACTAATAACATTGAAGTATTAACATGTGTAACTAGGTTTTGAAATATTAAGATGTATAAGATAGAAGAAAGTTTTGGGATTGGCACATCCAACTAGTTTAGCAATTAAAACAACATGCAGAGAAAACAACATTACAATTTTGCCCTTTTCGAAGACCGTCACTAAAACGTGATTCGAAATCAGAAATTAAAGGCGTTTAATGCTTTGTTTTGATACAATTAATGAAATTAGTGTACAACCTTGCTTATTTTATTAGCTATAGCTTTCATATAAAAATGAGTAGATACCGGGTGTCTCAAAAACGACTAATGGATTTAAAAATTCAATAACTTCCAAACGGTGACAGATATTAAAAGAATTCTTGCAGGAGGGTTACGTATGATGCCAGGAATTTTTGTACTGTGATTCGTGATTTTAGTTCGAATTTTAAACAATAGATGGCGCTGAGAGCAATAGGCTCTCAGTCCAGACCCGATTTTTGGTGCTTCGGGATCCATTCAATATATTTTAATATCCTTTTTTTCGCATGGAAGAAGAGAGAGGAAGAAAAATCGACACTGGGTTTAGCGGTTATTGCTTGCAGCGCCATGTATCGATACTATTTGTAACTAAAACTGAGAATTGCAGCATAAAAACTCCTGACATCTTGCATAACACTCCTGCAAGATTTTTTTTCAATATCTGTCACCGTTTGCAAGTTATGGAATTTTAAAATCCATCAGTCATTTTTGGGACACCCGTTATATTCATTCTAAAATAAATATGTAGTTTCTTCATCAAAAGAAATTTTCATGGCAGATTTGTATAACAGTTGCAAGAAAAATCTAAAAAGAACATTTTCGTTTGTAAAAAGTTGTATTCAAAATACACCATTCAGGAGCACTGAGTTTGTTGCTATTATTAGTACATATATATACAGTGAAGGCCAAAATTTTCGTGTTTTATGTTTGTGTGTTTGAAAAATATAATAAATTTCACTTAAATACAAATGTTTATGTATAAAATTGAAGGTCATTTAATGTAGAATTTAACAAAAAAAAATCATAATTAAAATACCTGCATTACAAAAAAAGTTACGCTTACAAAAAATAAGATCTAGCTTAGATTTCATTATATTTTAAATTTACACTTACGCATTCAATATTTAGTAGAATAACCCTTGTTTTTTATTATTGTTTCACAACGTCTTTTCATTGACAGAACTAGTGTTTGGAGTTCATCCATTTTAATCACATGATGCCAAGAATCAATTATAGCCAAAATAAGTTCCGTTTTATTAGATGGACGCTTTTTTGTACAAGGATTTTCAAACGTCTCCACAAATTTTCTATAGAATTCAGATCAGTGTTGTTTCCTGCCCAGGGTATAATTTTATGCTTTTTTTAAATCCATTCTTTACATATTTCTTCTGTATGGCAAGAAGCTGACTCTTGCTAAATGATAAATGGCGCTTTATTGGGGAAGAGATCCTGATGGAAGGTATCAATTTTGGTTCCAGGACAATTTCGGTGTATCTTTTTGCATTCAGAATGTTATCAATCACTTGAATGCGGCCCACATCATCTGCAGACATACAGGCCTAAATCATGACATTTGTTGGGTTCTTTGTAGTTGTTTCAATGTAATCAGGATGCAGCTCTTCGTCTACTCTAGATCTCACATATTTTCGCCCATCAATACCAAAACACGATATTTTACTTTCATCGTTCCAGATTATTTGCGACCACTAATTTTCTGATCAAATAATGTGTTCTTTTGCCCACTGAATTCGTTAGTTGCGTTGCTGAAGATTTAAAAATGGTTTTTCCCTCGGAATTCTAACTTTCAGTCCAAAACCTGCTGATCCTCTCCTTATTGTTCTTGAACTAACTGAAATACTCATTGCATTCATTTCACATTTAACAAAATCTGATGAAATTCTTCTATCTTTGAAGCATATCCTTTTATTTTTCTATCGTCAGAAACACTTGTGCATTTTTTTCGGCCTGATCTTGCCTTATTTATCACTGATTTAGTTTCTTCATAACGTATGCACAACTTTCGTACGCCAGATAATGTGGCTGATTCACCAACCTTTCTTGCAATTTCAGCATAAGGGAGACCATTTTCTCTCAATATGACAATTCTGCTTCTTTTTGCAGTGTCCAATCAGTTCTTGTTATTCTTGACATTGTTTTAAATTATTTGCATTTAGAAAAAAAATAAAAATATTAGAAAAAATATATTCTATTTAGTTATACTAGTATTCACCGTTCTCCAAAATTCATCCCAGCAAAATACGACTTTTACAAATCAAATTATACTACAGTTTGGTTACTGACTTTGATTGGTTCTCAGAACAATCATTGTGATTGGCTAGGAAGCTTTTCTTACAATACACTTCAGCATTCATGACTAATTGTGTTTGTATTTTAGACTAAAGTAAGCGTAACATTTTTTGTAATGCAGATATTTTAATTCTGTTTTTTTTTATTAAATTCTACATTAAATTTCCCTGAATTGGATATATAAACATTTTTATTTAAGTGAAAATTAATATATTCTATAAGCACACAACTTAATAAAACATAAAAATTTCAAAAAATGTCCACAATTTTGGCCACCACTCTGTATATATATATATATATATATACATACATATATATATATATATATATATATATTAAATTGTTCTTGAGAGAAAAGTATTATTTCGAGAAAACGTTTTTTTTTCAACTTTTAATGTCGTGTGTATTTTCTATACTCCGTATTAAATAAATACTGGGTTATAACTAATTTAGACTGATGCAATATATTTTTTAAAGATTAACTTCAATTATTTCATTGAATATAATTTAAATTCTCATACAAAATTTAAAAAGATACAAGAAACTATTTTTTTCTTACATTATTATAAAATTACCTCTTTAATTGATTGGAAGAAAGAAAGATAAAAAACTAATCTAAGGCGCCACTTAAATACTTGCCTCTTAATTCTGTATATTTTGGAAGTAGAATAAAAACTCTTTCAAATGTAGTAAAATAGAGATTTACTCTTTCTGTACGATAAACGAAATCATACACTATTGCTTTAATTGTTGTTATTTGTTTAGTATGATAGTTTTTAAAAGTAATAATAACTATACGCAATGAAACTATGTATAGTAAAGAGAATGTGCTATTAGTACTTCAGGAAGTATTGGAATTTTAGCAGTCAAGGTATGTAAAACTAAACAATTCATCGCTTTCATTATTATTCGCGTTCAGCAATGCTGACTCAAGCAGATCGAAATGCAATATGAATTATTAAATTTTCTCTCAGCTTTCTGCTTTTCAGGAATTAATAAAAAAAGGAATATTGACCTTTTCTGAAAGTGAAACTGGATATATCGATTGAGATTTTAAAAACTTCATGAAATCTTACACTTCCTTTATTCTATAAAAGTTCTACAAGCCTAAATAAAAATTAAATAGATTTCACAAGTTTAGTATCAAATTTTTAACTGAAAAAGTTTCATAATGCAGAAAACAGTCACTACTATTAAAATCCACTATGTTATATTTCAGTTGCCATAGCAGATGTAGAACGTGATATCGAAATCTTGTGTATAAATTGAAATATATAATACACGATTAAGAAGTAGTTTTAAATGATTTTTTACAACTTAAAAATATTTTCAAGTATTATCACTTTTAATCCCATTTGCAGGTAACAAGAATAATTTATATTTAGAAAAGACATTTTTAATTTGGCATGTAACCATATAATATCTACCAGTAAAATGTACTTTCAAACAAAGGTAATACTTATTGACTTTTAAAAAAAGTTTTGTGTTTCGCTTATGAATAAATGTTGCATTCGATTGAACGTAAGGCTAACAGGGGAAATACCATTGGCTGATTTAAACTTTCTAAATTTCAAATTTTCGTAACAGAAAACGTTTATTTTTATTATACAATGTGTCTCAAAAAGATCCGCACAACTTCTAACTTTTATTTAAAAAAAATAGGTTTACAGCAAAACTAGTTATAACAATAGACAGAATAATTAAAAAAAAATTCAACTGAATGTTTCTGGTCAAAGTTGGCTCCCAATGCACTTAAACGATTATTAAAGAATTCAGTTATTCAAAATGGTGGATCCGTGAAGAATACTGAATGTGTCGAGTGTTTTTTCTTTTGGGGTTATGTAAAAGATACTGTGTACCAAAAAAAGTTAATACTCATCTAATATAAACAAAAGATCCAAACAGCTGTAACCACTGTTGGTGTTAGCATGCCAAAACGTTCGTGGATTTAATTGGGATATCGTCTTGATATTCTTCGTGCTACTCAAGGGTCTTATCTTAAAGTTTACTAAGGCAGTAGAAAAATAAACTTTTTGAGTTATTCTATCTATTGTTGTCACTAGTTTTTCTGTGGGACTATTCTTTTTTTAAATGAAAGTTTGAAGTTGTACGGAACTTTTTGGGATACCCTGTAATTTTCTTTAATATATCTCAACGAAAGACACCACATTATGAAAAAAAATGTAACAAAATATTTACTCATTAAAAATAATTAACCGTCTACAAAGTTTAAATGCAAATATATATCGGAGCCAGCACATTTATAAATTTCATTCTACAGCAAGAGTGTTAATTGGGACTATTTCTGAAATAGCAGTTTCCCAAAGACGAAGAAGTAACTCCCTTTAGCAAATACTACAAGAGTTTACAATGAAACTCTGAAACAGTGTTATTGGCGGTGGTTCTAACAAAGTGTCTATAATCTTGAATATGGCAGCAAAAGCTCTATGCAATGATAATAACAGGATGGACTAATCTATATGGAAAAAATAAACAAGTACAATGATAGCTGAGTTTTCCTTTTAACGATTCAGATTCATTTATTTGAAAATATCACACGGTCGTGTAGTATCATTACATATCAAGAGATGAAAGATATTAATTCGGAATGTCATAGATCGTTTTTAAATTTTTCGTTAATTGCCAGACATCGACAACATTATTTATAGGGGTGTCTTGCCAAGAAGTTTAGAAAGTATGAAATTAATTTTGTTTGTTGTTTAGCGATAAAACGTACAGTTTTAATATTGTGTTACGAGTCAACATTTTATAATACCTGCATTTGACAGTAATCTAGCCAAACGCCTTCACTGTGTGTCATTTTGAATCAGCATACTGATAATGAGTAGTTTTAAAATCACTGCATATTATAACGGTCACTTTTAATGATTTTTTTTTTCAGAACGTCTAAGACACACCTTGATAAAAGCATGCAATTTTTCTTTTTGTCCAAGCGCTCAAAAGATTATCCAGGGAAATATCTAAACATGTTATTTCCCACTGGCATACATCTAAGGGAATGGCTATTTAACGTGTTATCCATAGGTATCCCACCTGTCAAAATAAAACTCACCCTTTAGAAAATTGGATGAAAGAATTGAGCCCATATTGAAAATTAGATGCAAGTATCCCTCTAAAACTATTTATAATCAAACTGTATTTTTCTGTTTGGAAAAATATTTTCTGGTTGAACATTGTTGGTACCGCTCTTGTAAATTCCCTATATCCTTCTGTATTCTAATTACGGCATACAGTACACAAGAATAGAAGATTTTTAAAGTTTATAAGGTTGTATTTGATTGATAAAATCAGTTTTTAATCGTGAATATTTTATTCCTTTTTACTTTCGTTAATAGATTTTGTCAAGTGTCATAAAGATCCCACTGCTTTTCTTCAAACGTGATTTTATTCATTTCCCAACTAATTTGTTATAGATATTATTGCAATAAACTGCCTTGTACCACATTAATATTCATATTGTTATTTTTAGCTACCTTTTATTTTACAATATATAGATAATAGAAAATTAAATAATTTAATTCAAAAAATTTTATTTTTTTTTTAGAAGAAAACATTGTTGTTCACTTTCATGATTATTAAATATAACTTTTATTTTACTTCACTATTTTAAAAGAATTGTTTCTCATTTTCACATTTTTTTTAATATGTGAAACAAAAAACATTAATGACTTGATACGTCTGATTATATTATGAATTGTACTCTCCTTGTTATCTCAATTACAAGGAGCTTTCAAATTTAAATATAAAGAATTCATTCAGTAAGGCTGTGAACATTTAAATTTCTCATGTTTTTTTTACAAAGAGACACGACACCATGTAAACTTCTAATGTTCTTATTCATTAAAAAGTGTATTAATCTAAACAAGTTATAATCAACTAAACAGTTTGTTATACGTATGTACAATTATTTATGTATCTGTAATTGTATATTCAGATTTTATATAAATCCCACTCTAAACAACAACAACAACAAAAAAAAACATAAATCATTTACAGACCAGCAATCAGTAACTTAATGAAAACGTTTTAGAAGGAAACTTTGGAGCTATTTCATCATGATAAAAATTTGTACATTAGATCATGAAAAGAGAAAAAAGATTTATATTCTGTGAACTTTCTACCAAATGCTTTGATCTATAGTTACGGCAGTGATTTTTATGGAAAATGTGTTATACATTAAGGAACACATTTTTCGCTGATGAACATAATTACAGGCAAAAAATTATTTTCAAAAAACGTAGAAGAAGTTAATCTACTTAATTTTCTATTCGAAATTCATTCTATTGCTTTGTAGCAAAATAATTGATTAATAATAAAATAGCCTACGATAATTTATAAAATTAACAGCTGATCTTAGACGCAATGGATGCAGTATTCTTCTTTTTGTATCATTTAATTTACATGTTTATTTCATTTTTATTGTCGTTAATCCATAAACGCTTTTTACTCATTTTTCTATCTTCTTCCAACATACAAAACAAATATATTCTATTATTAACAAAATATTCGTAAGAAATTCCTAAACAAAATTTCTTTAAGAACTTTTACATTCCAAGCAACTAAAGAAAATGAAAGTAATTCATTCCTTTTCGTGGTGCATTAGAAGTAATTACACGCCATTATTGCTAAATTACGATTAAATCTTCAGGTACTTTTAAAGGGAAAGGAATGTGACGACCTCTTTGAAACTTATGACCAGCGAAGTACTGAATAGATAGAAAGTCTTAAAGATCAAAAGGGGATTTTCTCTTTTTCTAGTACGACAGATATTTATTCAAATTATCTTTTGAGATTCTTTTTGAAGTATCTTTATTCAGTTTTCTAATGAGGATATTCAGACATCGATAACTCATTATTATCATAAAACTGAGGAAGTTTTTAAGGTTTCGTACTTTAAAAGGAAAAAAAAACGAAACTCTTACAGTGTCGCTTTAGAAATTTATGAGTTTATCACGTATTACGTTTTGAAAGTAACAATCTATTACAAAATCATTGAGTTTCATAATAAAGTTCAAATAATTTTATACATATGATAAAGAAGATCTTCATTTTGATCTCAAACATTACTTCTATTGGGCTTCTCATTTGAATACAGTTTTAGTGATAGATCGCCATATTTTAGTGACAGATTTTTTTAAAACTCGACAAAATTTAAGTACTTTAATTGAAATTTTCTTTATCCCCAAATAATGTTGTAATTAAATTTATTTTCGTTAAAAAATGTAACTTGATTTAAACGCAGTACTTCCGAAAGCAATCTTTGATATTGTTTTCTAAGAATATTGTATAGAGTACTTCAATTTCACCTAAAACCTTGAAAATTAACAGGAAGGAATCCTTATAGCACATCTAATGGAAAAAAAACCCCAAAAACCATTAATTTATAATTCTATGTCGATTTGCAATCGGATTATAAATTTGTTCTGATATCTGGTCTAAGGAGTAGTCGTACTAATATTTGACTTTTCGACATATTTATTCTTAAAATAACTTTTAATAAGATAAAATTAGTGAAACATCATTATACACTTTAAAAAATTTAAATGTAAGAACTACATTATAAAGGCTATTTTATTTCAAATGTCAACCCCCGAGCAAAAAAGCAAAATTCTAATGATTTTTTTCTGTAATTTATTAAAAATTGTAAAAAAAGATGGGTTTTTTTTTTTTCGAAATTGATATAGAAAATTTTATTCTGCAAAGGAAGCTTTGAGAGTATTATCATAACTTATTTTTTTAACTGGATTTTATCTGTAGAATTATACCTGCATTAATTTAAATAATACTTCTGATGCAGTGGAACACACAGCTTAGTCAACGGATATATCAGTTCGGAGCAGCTACAAATGCTAAGATATTATTGATGAATGTCACCATATTGCATATTTAAGCTGTTGATAAATGTCAAATTCAAAGAAAATATTCACATTAATGTATTAAAAGGCAAATTACTTTTAAAAGTAAAGATTTCAGTTTATCTCGGTGCGTTATAATACATTTTCCGCTTTCAGTTATGAATTCTACACATCTAAATATGCTTAGGAATGCAAAGGTGATTCATCATGAGTGTCATAAAATCAAAAACATTATGTAGAATGCTTTGTGGATGTATAATGTATCTTATTTATTGAGAAACTAAAACCTATTCAATTTTATGCAAAAGAAGGGGCCAACAAAATAAGAAATATAGCTACGAAATAATAAAAAAATAGTAAATTATATTAGTAGAACTTTGCACATCTGTCATTTGTAATTTTATTTGCTATACTAAGTAAATTTACTATACAATATTTAAGATGAGTTTGCGAAGCAATACTTTAACTCTGACTTTGAGTTAAAATATTATTTAATTTTTTTAGCATAAGCAAATCATGTTTAATCGAAAATTTCCCTGTCCCCAAATAGAATCCCATTTAAATTTATTTTCGTTAAAAGAAGTAACTTCATTTTAACATAGTACTTACGAGGCGAGTATAGAAGTGTATAGAATTTTTTATGAATTTAACACTTTTGTATAATGTCTGTACAATAATTGAAGAGCTGAGTGAGTGGATGAACATCTTATGCTACATTTTCTAAATTTTATTTTTAATCTTTTGGATGAAAGCGTTATGAGGTATCCTATCACATGGCGAAGCTAAAATACTAATATTCTATTTAGTCTTGAAGATTTAACACATTATTCATTAATATTTAATAATTTAATATTTAATAATGTGAATAATATTAATAATTTTTAATATTTGAAAATTAAATATGAATAAGTTTTTCTGAGAGAATTTAGTACCACACCTGTTAATATTTTTTAAACACATGATATCAAACAGAAAATAAATCATTAAAATTTACAGCAAAAACTTTCACTTCAAATTTCTTCAAATGTAATTTTTGTTACTTAACATGTTCTTCCACCTCTTCGATTATTGTATAGTGATCATACAAAAATCTTGTTATAGAAATTTTATAATAGTAAGATATTGAAAAAATGGTTTGATAAGTACTCAAATGTTTCCAAAGAAACCCCTATTACTAAAATATGATGATCTATCACTAAAACTGTATTCTAATAAACAGCACAATAGAAGTTATGTTTGGGATCAAAATGATACTATTCCTTATAATATGTACATACATTTTGAACTGTACTTTATTATAAAGCTGAATGAATTTGTAATATACTGTATCTAAGCAAAAAGTAAACTGAGTAGGCTATTCAGATTGAAATTGGAATTGATTATATGGCATTCCAATATATCATATGCATTTAGAAATGCATAATTTTAATATAAATATATGTTTTAAATAAAAACTTTATTTAGTTATTGATACAAATTATCTCAGTATATTCGTAAGAAAATGTTTTTTGGCGAAGAAGTTGATGAATATGAACAATACGAAATTAAATAGCAAATAAAATAGTATTCAAATCTTGAAAAGGATACTTAAATTATACAAAAAATATAAAGTTTGAGAATCAACGGACATTGACGTTTTTACATTGTTAAAAAAGAAAAAAAAATATGCTCTCATAATGCATAGATTGATTTTTTTATATTAAGTACAAATTACATTAAATATATTGTAGACATTTTGAATGAAGATGATAAAGATCAGCGTGATCAACGTTTTATCTTAAAAACCACATTAAAATTATTTATGATCACTATGCAACTGAAAACGATTTAGATTCTTTCTAACAAATGGTCGCTGAGACAAACAGTTAAATTTTAGAGCAATATTGCAACAATATTTCACCACTACTGTCACGGATACCTATTTCGACATCTTATTTGGAATACATTTACTTAACTCGGTATAGTGTTCTTAAAATGGCGTTTCTTTTAGTGTATTATATAATTTAAATTAAATTAACATTAAATTCAATGCAATTAAATTAAAATTAAATAACTTAAAATTTTATAATTGAACGCTTTTAGTAGGTGGAGGTCAAAGTCGAACAATTTCTTCCAACCCAGTGAAAAGATCCTTGGCCAGGACTAGGTCCTTGTATCTTGGCTATAGATTGAGACGTACAAACAGCATTGTAGCGCTTATAGACAGTGGAGTTTCCTGCGTTACGTATTTTCATCCTGTTACCATGCCGTGCTGTATATCGGATAATACGAACAAGTGGATGAATTGTGACAGGCTGGATATCATAAGGGTACGTCAGTGAGATAGCATTAGCGGGGATAGCCCAGATACCAGGAATACTTCCTTAACCCTTAAATACCTGATTTTTCAAAAATCATTGTAATAATGTTTTTCGGCATTCATTTTTTAAATAAAACACGGGAAAAATACTTTTTAAAACCCTATTTTGTTTTAAGTATGGTTTACGGCTAAAAAACAGTTTGTTACTAATCGGCAATACTGGTCTTTAACTGAAAAATAATTTTCCTTGATAAAAGTCTATAATATTAAACACACAAGAATTTTAGGAACTATAATAAGAATTAAATTTTACTTGCTCGCTGCAGAACAAAATAGGGTATTTCGCAAGCTTCCAAACAAAACAAAAAGAACAAGTAGCAACAATTAAAGAAATTAATTTATCTTTATTCATAAACAACACAAGTGTTGCCATATACATGCTGAAAATTGATTTAATAATATTTTCAGAATGTATTTTATTGGCAACATTAGACATTATAACTTCAATAGTATTTTAGAGCCTAAATTGGGTATGTTGCCGAAAAGCAACACCCGGCATTTAAGGGTTAATACTTTACCCTCTGTTATCCAATAGATATACAAGGTATGTCCATTGTGAAAATTTATTCAACTTTAACCTCCACCATAAAAGAAAATTGTATTTTGTGTTGAAATCTTTTATACAGGGAGATCAAAAAAATGTTCGCAAAATGACACGGCAAATCAGGCATACAGCAAGGATAAAAATTCACATAGGAACATAGGGTCGCAAACCACTAATTTAGTCGCAAATACAGGGTGTTTCATCCTAACTGATCCCGGGTTGATGGTAATAATTTCGAGAAAATAAAAACATTGTAATAAAAATACACAGATATGTACCTTGTTTTGTGTGAATTGCTACAAAATCACGAAAAGATTTCGAAAAACATGTTTCTCATGCAATCCAGGATACCGTATGAATTGATAATCGCACTCCAAAATGTTGGGCGTCAAGTGCATACTACAGTCGCGTATAATGCAAACTTCTACCACTTTTGTCTGAAGTTATCACATTTACAACAAAGGTGATAATGTCTATTAAATGTTTTATTATAATATACATAAGTTTTCTGAAAGTTATTAGCGTAAACCCAAATATAGTTGGGATGAAACACACTGTATTTGTAACTAAATAAGTGGTTTGCGACCCTATGCTCCCATGTAATTTTTCATCCTTGTTGTATGCCTGATTTTCCATGTCATTTTGTATACGTTTTTTTTTTACCACCCTGCATATAAATTTCATTTTTCTTTAACATTTTTCCAATATCGAATAAATATTTTTGTATGAAAAATTTCTGCAAAAGTAATTTTTTTTTTGCATGTTTAATATTAAATCTGGATTTCAAAACCTATACAGTTCTAACGGGGCAGGGTTCACCATAGGGGAGGCTTGATCCACCCTTCAGTTTTCATATTTAAAAGAATTTCAGAATTTTGCCAATAGGTAGCAAACAAAGCTAATGGAATGCTCAAACAATTGTCTCTGTTTCGTGCAGAAATTGAAATAGGTGTGGAAAAATCGATTGTGAAGAGTTTTCAACTTAAAGAGTGTATTTTTTAGAAATATTTTAAAAGATGTTTACGTAGATTTCGTTTGAAATACTACCTATTAAATTTCCCATATGTTGGAATGTTTGAAAAAAATTTGAAGATCTACACCGATTATGACCCCTAGAACCCAAAACTACCCTCAGCAAAAAAAAAAAAAAAAAATTATATATATATATATATATATATATATATATATCACTTTCTTCTGGACACGATAACTTCAGTAATTCTGCACAAATCTCTTCCAAACTGATGCATAAAATCAAGGGGCATAAAATCTCGGTCAAGTTCATTAATGGGCAAAATCGGACCAAGGAGATGGAAATAGGGAGGGGGGTTTGTAAAAACCGAAAAAAAACTTTAATTTTATTCTTAACTCCTAATTTTACTCCTAAAATTTTACTCCCCAAAACTCCTAATTTTAAAATCTTAATTTTTGTACATATAAAATCAGTTTAAAATTTTTTTACTTCTAAAAATACAGCCAAAAATTTCTGTATCACAAATTAAACAAACAAAAAACAGAGTTTTAGGGAGAAAAAAAATCACAACTTCGTAAATTCTCAAGATATCAAATCCAATTAAATTTATTATAAATATTCTTAATATTGTCTACAACTTTTATAATGACAAGTTTTTGATAGGACCAATTCGTACCGAAAAAAATAAAAAATAAAATAAAAAAATAGAAACAAAACCATAAGGGGGGGGGGGTTAAAGAAGAAACAAATCCATAACTTCAGCAATTCACAAGATATAGAATCCGCATGAATTTATTATATATCTTCTTAATATTATCTACAACCTTTATATTGACAAGTTTTTGATAGAATCAATTCTTACAGCAAAAAAAAAAAAAAAATAAAATAAAATAAAATAAAATAAAAATAAATAAACAGACATAGCAGTTGAAGAAAAAAATCATGGTATTAAGAGCGTATTCAAATCCAAACTGCTTATTTTCTGACTCATTTTTAAATTCATTTTTGCTCTCAAACGCATCCAATTGTTAGGTTCTCTTATTCAGAAACTACTATATAATGTACCGTTATGGTCGATTTTTTGATAGAGGTAGAATATAATTTTTAAAAATACTGTCAAAGCGGGCATTTTGAACCAAATTTCCCGAAGTGATAGTGTTGGAAACGAAAACAAATGGTCGTACTGAGAAAATAATTTTAAATCAAGTTCTAATTAATTAAACTAAAAATAAAAACACAGGTCGCTTATAAATATCTTCTAAAAAATCACGTCACCAAGTTGCATGATTTTAATTTTAAAAATGAGTCTGAAAATGTGTCAGAACATTTCGCGTTGTTGAGCGGGAAATTTTCTTTTTTTTTAACACCGACTTAATATGATTTTGATAAAAGGAGGTCTTACAGAAAAATAAAATTAAAAATTCATGAAAAGCATCCAGATAAAATTGTTAAACTGGGTTTATCTCTAATCTTGGTTTAGTTTTTGTTGGTGAAATTAGTATACTTAACATCGAAATCTACCTCCGCATGTAGGCCGAGCCGGCAGGGATTTCCATATTTTAAATAAAATATATCATACAAATTTAAGTAATTAAGTCTTATATATTACAGAAATATTGAGTTTTCATTCCAGGCATAAAAACTGTAATGTTAATTAAGTTTAACATAACAGTGTGCGATTCTTTAAAAAGTGGCTATGTGGGGAGGCGACCCAGTCACTAAAGTTGACCAGATGGTCACAGCTCCCTTAATTAGATGTTTTTGGAAATATTTTTATTATACAGTGTACATAATGAAGGGATAATAGTTATATTTCTAAAATAATGTAAATTTATTCTGTAAAGCTACAGTAAAATGTGAGGGCAAAAGGAAAATATTTAAAATTGATTAAAGGAAGGTGTGAAAATAAACTATAGAATCAAGAAAACATTTAATGACATACAAACGGAAAGTTGATCGGAATTTTAATTTCCCCAAAGTAGGTAAATATAAACAATGGAAAATACTAGAAAGGAAGAAAGTTGCACCCTTAAGAAATGTTAAGTGTTCATTCTTCTTCAAAAGAACATTAGCATTGATAAAAACTTTAGTAAGGTATGTGAACAAATTTCACCAAGATGAACAAAATGAAATGAAACCATACTTTGTGGCAGCTAGTGTTTTCAGGCCGAGTATCACAAAAAGTTGGTGTTTAAAACGGATTTTTTCTCATATGCCTTGTATTCCGTCAAAGCAAGTTTGTGTTCACATCACATTTTCCCAAATAATTTTAATAATAATTAAACAATGAATAATAAAGTTATTCTGCGTTTTTAAAACTTATTTTTTTCTTTAACAAGTAATTTCAGTTTAAAATAAAGCATATTTAGTTTAAAATATAATCATTTTTTATGTTTCTGATATATTACACTTATGTCGCGAATTTTATTTTAATAACAGATTGCATAATGAAAAAATTTATATATAAAACTTTATTCTAGGTTCAATATTTAAAAAAATAAAAAATCAATTTGTTAATAATTGGTCAACCCTCCCTAGTCTTCTCTTCTTTCTCCGTATTAGTTTAAAGTTTTATAAAAACGCATATGACCTAAAAAATATGCTAGTTTAGTGAAGCAAATTTTTGCGAAACTAAAAAAAACTTTAATGGATTTGAAATATTTTGTGTTATAGATACCGTGGTCCAGCAGTGATAAAATGGTTTAAACAGTAATCTTACAGCCGGAGATTTTCTGCTTCATACCCGGCTGTGAAAGCACTGAAATGCATATCACATTCATGTGTCTTTCAAATCTGTGGTATGGAATGTCTTCCATAGCAGTTTTCTATTAATGACCGAGTAATTGCAAGAACTTAGAAGGGCTGGTGCAAGGTCTTCCTTTAAGTAGTGTAAAAAGTGTGACACATTTTTGATACAGCTAATCCATTAACCGAATGGTAAACGGCTCGCCAGAGAGGCCCTTGAACTAAACAAGAATGTCTTAAATGATTGTGATTATTTTCCATTTAAAAAATGCTAATGACGCAAATATTAACAGATAATTAATATTTTATCTTAATCTGATATTTTGTATGTAAAATTCGATAAGGATAATTCCATATCATTAATTTGACTAAGAAATAAACGGTGAAGTGCGAGTATTACTCGCGCTCAGAGGGTCTCTGATATACATATATGAATTATAAACAGTATTATTTAAAAAAAAAATCGTTGCTAAAAGAATAATAAGATTTCGTAAAAAACTATACAGTGTAGGTTTGGGTATAGCTGTATACAGGGTGATTCAGCTCGTCGGTGACAAACTTTAAGGATCGATAGAGCACACCTAGACGAACATTTTTGAATAGGGAATGTAGGGTCCCTGACGCGATGGTAAGGCGCTAGGCGCTTTCGAAAATTTGGGTGCCGAAATTCGAAACGTCATAAAAACTAGGGAAATGGTTAGATTTTCTTGCTTGTTGCGTCGAAATGATTCTGTTTGTTTAGACTTTCTTCAGTACCAATTTGATAAGCGTATCTCTTAAAACATGGATAGGGGGCGCTGCAGACTTTGGAGAGCTAGACAACAACTTTAAGCCCGTTATTTTGATAATTTAACACATGCTCGCCAAAGTTTATACTCTAACTTAAAGTTTGAACCCAAAAGTAGAGCCCTGCAAAAAGCGTAAGAGCCGGAATAAAATGTCAAAGTACAGGGTGGTCGAAACTCGAAGGCTCCTAAGAGATAAACAAACAGATTTCTTGACTTATGGCATGCATTTTCATGATTCTGTTTGCTGGGGCTCTCTGAAACTCAGTTGAACGGTACAAAAAGAAACATCGATAGGGGACGCTTTGGGCAAAAAACATAATTCGTTGACATTTCGGACGGTAACTGGAAACGGGGCGCTACGATCAGTTAGAAACAAAACAAGAGAGTAATTTACTTATCATAAGAAGCTATTAAAACTGCAGTTTGTTTGTTTTTTTTAACAAACATAGCTGGTTTCAATCATGCACAATGCGCGCAATAAAATTTACATAAGGTGCTTTTTGCTGATTTATGCAAAAGATATCGTACCATATCGATATGCAAAAGATACGTAATGCGTAGACGACAACGCGAGATGACGTAGTTGTATGCGCAGACACGTCTTTTGAACGTGCGGTACCTACTTAAGCTTCGGGTTACTTGTCTGCAGATCGGTAGTAGGATGGAACGGTACACAAACTCTGAATTGGCTGACATGCATTTGGCGTATGGCGCTGCTGGTTGTAATGGACGAGCCGCTCAGCGGTTGTACGCCGAGCGTTACCCCAACAGGCAAATCCCCTGCCATTCCTTCTTCGCTCGAGTACACCAGAGGTTGTCCACAACGGGATCTTTCGACGGAGGCAGGCCTGAACGGGAGCGATCAGTGAGCACCCCCGACAACGAAGAGGCTGTGCTTAACCTGGTTGAGGACAACCCAGGTCTTAGCACGAGAGATATCGCCAGACATGTTGGCATTTCGCAAGCAACTGCGTGGCGCATCTTACGTTCCCGGAATCTGCACCCCTACCACATCCAGCGGGTGCAGTTGCTCAGAGAGCAGGATTTTGGCCCTCGAGTGGAATTCTCAAGATGGTACTTGGCGATGAGATCCAGTGATCCCCGTTTTGTAAACAGCATTTTGTTTACGGACGAGTCCACCTTCAGCCGGGAGGGAATGTGGAACGCCCACAACAGTCATGTGTGGTGTGATGAAAATCCACATGAAACCAGACGCCGAGCAGCCCAGGAGCGTTTCTCAGTAAATGTGTGGGCCGGCATTCTGGGGGATTGCCTTATTGGCCCTTATTTGTTACCTGAACGGCTGACAGGTGGAAATTACCTGATTTTCCTGGATCAAGTGCTGCCGCAGCTTCTGGATGAGGCGCACGTACCCGAAGGTTCGCGTCGCCAGATGTGGTTCCAGCACGATGGAGCTCCGGCCCATTACACGAACGACGTGCGTCTCCATCTAAACGCAAGGTATGGCCAGCGGTGGATCGGGCGTGGGGGTCCAGTTCACTGGCCTGCCCGATCACCAGACCTCACCTGCTTGGATTTCTTCCTTTGGGGTTACCTGAAGGCCGAGGTATACCATACACCAGTCAGCAGTGCTGAAGAACTTGTGGCGCGCATTGTGGCAGCTGCAGGGCAGATCAGAGATACTCCTGGCATTGTTGGAAACACACACTCCTCAATGCGACGGAGGTGCGAAGCCTGCATCATGGCCCAAGGTCGAAATTTCGAGCATCTTCTGTAGTGTTATTTTTTGTAAATAAATTTCCAGTATCATTGATGTTTTTGGTCTAAATTTATTCAGAAGTGTTGAGCAGAGGTAGAAAATGTGTTTTCATTATTACTAACTGATCGTAGCGCCCCGTTTCCAGTTAGCGTCCGAAATGTCAACGAATTATGTTTTTTGCCCAAAGCGCCCCCTATCGATGTTTCTTTTTGTACCGTTCAACTGAGTTTCAGAGAGCCCCAGCAAACAGAATCATGAAAATGCATGCCATAAGTCAAGAAATCTGTTTGTTTATCTCTTAGGAGCCTTCGAGTTTCGACCACCCTGTACTTTGACATTTTATTCCGGCTCTTACGCTTTTTGCAGGGCTCTACTTTTGGGTTCAAACTTTAAGTTAGAGTATAAACTTTGGCGAGCATGTGTTAAATTATCAAAATAACGGGCTTAAAGTTGTTGTCTAGCTCTCCAAAGTCTGCAGCGCCCCCTATCCATGTTTTAAGAGATACGCTTATCAAATTGGTACTGAAGAAAGTCTAAACAAACAGAATCATTTCGACGCAACAAGCAAGAAAATCTAACCATTTCCCTAGTTTTTATGACGTTTCGAATTTCGGCACCCAAATTTTCGAAAGCGCCTAGCGCCTTACCATCGCGTCAGGGACCCTACATTCCCTATTCAAAAATGTTCGTCTAGGTGTGCTCTATCGATCCTTAAAGTTTGTCACCGACGAGCTGAATCACCCTGTATACTAGAAAAGTAGGAATGAGTATATTATAAAAGTTCAAAGAGATATGGAGCCTGAATAATATCAAATATTGCAATTCTGTATTACTCTTTTTTTAATCTTATCTTAATATATGTTTCTGTTGAACTTAATTTGGTACTGACAATAAAATTAGCGCATATTTAAACTTCATTTGGCATTTCATGTAACTAAATTCAGGGTAGTAATAATCTTTTTCTTTTACAGTGTATCTAAAACAAAACTATTGGAATTGTGCTAAACACTCTTCGAAAGAAGGTCGCGAAAGTTGCAACGCCGCCTTGGTCAGTGTCGCGTTTTTCAGATAGGTTTAACTTTTAAAGACAAGGGACACTCTTTTAAAGACAAAAAACGTATTGAGAGATCCGCTCATTTGTGTCCCATCACAGAGATGCACATCATCATAGCATTTGTGTGATTAATTCTAATTAAATAAGTATGTATTTAACAATTTGACGTTTATTACTTTTATACTGCTTATGGACATTGAATTACACAAATCTGTCATTAAAAGTTGTTATCTAGGCTTTAAAAGCCATTGGTACTTAGAGCACGGCCCTGTCATTATGTATGTCCAAACCGTCCGTGTCTTGAACGGTTAATATCTCGGCTAATTACCGACGATTTTTTTTCGGAAATCATTATCAACAATGCTTTTATACTTCTGCTGCGATAGGTACCTCCAGCGACCCTCAACACCCTTGCTGAATGATTGTAAATCGGAATTTGTGTGTAACGGAAAAATGCGATTGTCTCAAAAACTATATGACCTAGGGTAATCGCTATAATTTTTCTGCAAGGTATAAATTAATCACTACTTCCTCTAATTCTTCCATAATTTTAGTTTCAGTAGATTCTAAAATAGCTTAATTAGTCCCTCTACATTTTTCCTAAATACATTTGTAAATGTTTAATAATCTGGAAATATGTTGGTAAATAGTCATTATTACTTCCCCCACTTTAAACATTCTACCTTCCATAGTTTACGAATAAAATGGTTGTGATAGACAGACAGACAGACAGACACGGGAGTGATCTTATAATGGTTCCGTTTTTATGTTTTAAGTACGGAACTCTAAAAGTAAGTGTAATACACGTTATGGTGTATCAGTAAACGTTAGGAGTGAAATCTAAAATATTTGCTTGCATGTTATGATCTTCCATAATTTTCTCTATCATCATTATATTACGTATATAATGAAAACGCATATAATGAAAGAATGGTCAATGTTAAAATGTCTTGTAGAGAAATTAGCCAAAAACTTTAATTGCCGCATATAATGTAAAACCATGCGAAAGCAATTGATTTTTAAAGAAAGTATCTTTGAAAATGGTATTATAACTGTAAAAGGCTTTTTATTAAAAAAAAAAAAAATACCAGCAGGAAATTTTGAAAAGGAATCTATATAATAAAAGCGTAAGTAATGTGACTGTCATCAACAGTTCCTGGTTGACCGCTTTGCTTTTTAGCTCACAGGCTATCAAAGCCTGAGAGCTAATGTGCCTGCCGGTTCTGTATGTGTGTACGTACGTACGTATGTATGTATGTATGTATGTATGTACGTAACGCAATAACTCTTGATAGAAATATCCGATTTGCTTCAATTGTTTTTTTCTAGGTTCATTCTGATAAGGCGCTTCCTTGATTAGTTTTGGGGGTTCATTAGTTAAGTATAAAGGGGGGAAAGGGGGATAGTCCCCCCTTACCCTCATAGCATGCATAGTCACAGTGACGTCATTGTGACGTCACTGTAAGTCACTGTGGTCACGTCACAACTGTGACCAAAATGCCACCACTCAGCGATGTCACACTGTGACTGATATGTGAACTTCTTAGAAAACTTTTAAAAATTATAAAAATTCTTCAAAACATGTTACTTACTGTAAAAGATAATTTTCTGTCAATTAAAAAAATTGTGACGTCACTGTTATGTCATTACATGTAACGTACGTCTCATTATATGACAAAAAAACCCTACCATATACTCACAGTGTAACTCGCAGTGTAAACTCGCAATAAAACAAAACATATGTTAAGATTAAAAGTTTCCACATCAAACAATAAAAATAATTCAGTGTTTGTTTCCGACTCACCAAAAAATGTACATAAATATAACACACAAATTTAATAGACATGTAATCAAACTGCTCGCTTAGACTACTAAAACTTTTTGAATTAAAAAAAACTGTTGTAGGTAGTAAAATATTTTACGATATTTACGACTATTAACTCTTGGAATGTTGCTAATATGAAAGTATAGCTATTGAATTTTAAAACTTTATTTGAATACATAATTGATATTTTTCATATAAAAATGTTTTTTGGTGTTATTAGTGGTCAATCTAGAAAAATGTATTAACTGTAGAGATTTCAATAATAAGAAAATGTTTTCTTCCTGTATTCTATAATCCGGGAAAATGGTTTTTATTTATAAATTATTGTATGTATAAATTGTGTGTGGGTATGGGAAGGGACGGAGTTTTGTAATAAAGCAATGCTTTATTATAAGAAATAAAAATACTTGCATATTTTCAGTAATAAATTTTTCTGCTAGTGTTTAATTATTTTAAGTTATTCTTAAAAAATAAATTTGGCTACTTGTTTCACATCTTTTAAATAAATTTAACTTTTTCCGAATATAAAATAAAATACAGTAAAACCACTTTAAAGCGACCACGTTCCGTTCAAATAAAAAATGGTCGCTCCGGGAGGTGGTCTCTTAATAGAGGTCACGTTTAAATCTAGATTTTAATTGTTAAAAAAAGGTAACAATTAATGGTACTAAAATTTATTTTTCACATTTTGAAAAAATATGAAAATTTAGGTTTCAATACAAAAGTTAATTACATAAGTTAATTACTGCATAGTATAAAAAATGAATATATTGACGTTTTTGGGATTTTACGGTTTTATCTTTTATAGATTTTATTTCCAAGTCCTTTCGAAGTTCAGTAAATAAATGCATTTGTTTTTCTTTTTTTGGACGGGAGCAAATAATGACGATTTCATTAATTTATCTATTTTTTTGAGAGTTTCTTGACAGAATAGTGCACGGCAGTTTATTGTCCGCCATTCTTAATTTGTCATCAGAGTTAAATTCATTGCCTAAAGAGGCACAAAGGTGTTTAAACACTTAAAAGTTATCGGAATAAAATATTTAAAAGAAAATTCTAAACTAACTTTAGAAGTTTGATGAATAATGCGCTTTCAGGAATTAATTTTCTAATAAAACTTTCTTCAAGCGACCAGGAAAAAGCGGAATTTGTTTCATTTTCTTCAAAGAAATTGGTCGCTCATGGAGGGAGTTCAACTTAAATGGTCTCTGAATGGAGGTAAAATTAGTATTGAGCCTATGGGAATAAATTTCGTTCTATGACAAAATGGTCGTTGAGGGAGGTGGTCGCTTAATGGAGATGGTTGCACAGGGAGGTTTCATTGTATACAAAATATATGTAAAACTCATGGCGTAATTAATTATTCATATTTTTTTTTTGTTTTGCAAAACTTAAATAGCTTTACAAAACTTAAAACTTGAACTATTTTGAAACACATAAAAAAAAGTTAAATGCATCAAAAAATTCTTCAAACAAGAAATTTTAATTGGAAATAAGTTTATAAAAATATTATATCATATAAATGTATAAAAACGGAAAAGCCATCTGTTCTTGCTTTGATAATCAAAACAGTGCTAACCGCAGACGATAAATCTATTAAAAACAACATATTGCGTTTAACCTTTGGAACATGCAGATGGAGTTTTTTGCTGGACAATAGGTAGCGTTATGAACATGCAGTCTGTGAGATAAAAACATTTAACCTAAAAAATTCATAGGAATAATCATCCCAAGGTCATACTTTAGACGAAAATATGAGTTCGAGATATTTACACTAGCTTTGGTGTGGTTTAAATGATTCCCATCATTGCTAGTGTATGTATTATTGACATATTTTCTACTGCCAAAATTTGTTCTTCCTAAAACATGGATTACATCGGAATTTAAAGAATGACGTTAAGGGGAAAAAAAAGGTATGAAAAAATATTTTATTCCAGAGTTTGCTTTTCTTTAAATTATAACGCTTTTACTATTTTCTTATAAACATTTCATTAACGTAATACAGTTTAGTAGATTTATTATTTAATTTATTGAAATAAATAACTGTCTCAACAATTTTAATCAGATGATTAATATCAATTATATAAATTTATTTTAATCAGATTTGTTTTCTTTTAAAATATTATAGGTTAAAATCACATGTTTTCTCAAACTTTAAAATGACATATAAAAATATTATAATCAAAGTTTAACATAATTAGCAAATATTTAAATGTATTTAACGTACTAAATAAAAAGGCCTTTTTATAGAATAAAATTTTTTGATTGTCTCAAACAATTTGCGTTGCACATTTTTATTTAAAAATTAATATATGTTCGGAAGAAAAGAAGATTGTTTATTCTATTTAGAAGAAATAGGAAATTTTTACATAATGGAGAAGTACTATTTAAAGGATATCATACATATGTAGTATTAAGAGTGAAAAATCAGTGTCAATGAGTATTATTCGATGTGAAAAAAGTTATAAAAAATTATAAAGAGATATCCTTAGCTGGTAAGAACTTTTCAGTTAGACATTATGAACGAAAAGCTTTGAAAGTTAACCGGTGTCTTAATTTGTTGACAAATATAGAAATTATGCAACCCAGTGAGAATTTAAATTTGGTTATATTGAAAGATTTTAATTTTTAAAACACATATCCATGTACTTGAATGAATGAAACTAAAATGTAAAATATATTTCATTTTTTTCTAGACTCTTTTAATATTTTACTTTTTGAATGATTTTATACGCATAAACTTCAAAATATCTATACTATACACCCTATTAGAAAACAGACTGATTAAAGGGGGCTTGTTATTTATGATTATCATCTAATCCTGTAAATAAAATAATAATAGTAATAATGAACCAATGTGTGCTTCTATTTTTTGCTTATGGTTTGAATTTTTATACTTTATTCACATAAAAATGACTAACTATTTTACATTATTTTCATTATTTTTTATTTTACTGTGTCATATAAAAGTAAATATGATTACCTGCATTTGTAACAGACTGTATATATAAAATTTTCACCACACGTTATTCTAAAACCTTTATAACAAATTAAAAACGTCATCAAACATTGTTCATAAATAAAACACAAATTTAATAAACATGTAATCGAACTGCTCGCTTAAACTACTAAAACTATTAGAATATTAATAATAATTTTAAAAAAAACTGCTGTAGGTAGTAAAATCTTTGGCGATTTCTTCGACTATTAACTCTTGGATTGTTGCTTATATGAAAGTATCGCTATTGAATTTCAAAACTTTATTTGAATAAATAATTGATATTTTTCATATAAAAATGCTTTTGGTGTTATTAGTCAAATGCATTAAAAAGAGATGCTAGTTCATAAAAACAGAGCATGATGACAGAGCTTCATGAGTAAATGTAATATAGTAATGTGTTTCGTAATGCTATAAGAAAAAGTATATAATTTGTTAATATGATAAATAAAGTGACATTAATTTTTAAGGATTTTATGAATTACAAATTGAAAAATACAATTAAATAACGACATGATTTAACAATATCTTATATTTTCTGAAGAAATAAAGTTCTATAATTTTTGCAAGGTCTTGGACACACTGATTTAGGAATACTGTTGTATGAGGTAGTTTTTTAGAAGAAATTTCTGATTGCAACTAAAGGTGAATTTCTCTTTTAAAAAAAAGGATGTATTTCGCCCATTTTAAAAAGAGCAGGGTACTGCAACTTTAAAAAATGGCCTAGATTGAACAGTAAGTAATTGCAGAATTAATAAAAACAGCAAATAAATATAATTTAAGGTTGTATTCCGATCCAAACTGCTTATTTTCTAATTCATTTTAAAATTCATTTTTGCTCTCAAAAGTATCAAACTGGGAAATTCTCTTATTTAGAAACTACATAATGTGCCGTGCTTCTCAATTTTTTGATAAATGCAGAAAATACTGTATTAAACGCTGTCAAAGTTAGCGTTTTGAACCGAATTTTCCGAAGCGTGCAATCTGGGAATGAAAAAAAATGTCATACTGAGAAAATAATTGTTTAAAAATCAAATTCTAATTAATTGAGCTGAAAATGAAATCACACGGCACGTTAAACATGTCTTCAAAAATCACTCCTAGCAAGTTTCATGTTTTTACTTTTAAAAATGAGTCTGAAAATGTCTCAGAAAATTTCGAGCTGTTGAGGGTGGAAAAACATTTTTTCGAATATACCCTTAATTAGTGGCACAAGCAACAAAACAAGCAAATATGGTTTCCAGCTCATCTTGCATTTGTACAAAGGAATATTACTATTAATCTCCGACGCTTTGGACGGAAGCAAAGATGACATTTTATGGAATGACGGAGATTCTTCATACACCGATTCAAATTACAATAGTGGTACTGCTACCTTCAGTGAAAGTGATTTATTATGAGAATTTTTTGTCAAAATTTTCACAAAGATTATTTGTAAATTTTACGTCTATGAAAATATTACTATAAAAAGAAAAATGGTATTTAATAAACAGCATATAGTTTGGAAACATATGATAAGTTACTAACTTTATTATAATGTGTTTTTTTTATACCAGTAATGTTTTAGCATTAGAGTGTACAATATTGTGTAGTAGATTTCCCCGCATAATAGTCGCACTTAGACTTTCACAATGAAAAATTGGCAAAAAAGTGCGACTATTACGCGAGTAAATACTGTAGTTGTTAGCTCCAATTTGCTGTAAATTTATTATTGCAAAAGCAGAATGAGAAAATATTACCTAATTATTCTTTTACTCTCAAAAATTTTTAATACTTGCTGTGATGTTTATAGAAAAGAAAGAATAACTTGATTGATTAAAGATGATCGTAAAAGCATCGCGAAAAAAATGCAAATTTCGTCAAAGATCATGAAAAAAAGCGAATTTAATCTAAGATTAGCAAATTTTGTCAAAATATTGTAGAAAAAACGCGAATTTCGTCAATGGACCGCATAAAAGGCGAAATTTTTAAAATAAATCGCGCAAATAAGGTGAATTTTGTCAAACGATCGCGAAAAAAATTCTAAATTTCTTCAAAAGGTCGTGGAAAAAAACGTGAATTTCATCTAAGAATCGCAATTTCGTCAAGAGATTGAAAAAAACGTGAATTTCGTCAAAGGATCGCGAAAAAATGCAAATTTCGTCAAAAGATCGTGGAAAAAACGAATTTCATCTAAGAATAGCAAATTTTGTCAAAAGATTGTAGAAAAAACGCGAATTTCATCAATGGACCGCATAAAAGGCGAAATTTTGTAAATAAATCGCGCAAATAAGGCAAATTTTGTCAAATGATCGCGAAAAAAATCTAAATATCTTCAAAAGGTGGTGGAAAAAAACGTAAATTTCATCTAAGAATCACAATTCCGTCAAGAGATTGAAGAAAAACGTGAGTTTCGTCAAAGGATCGCGAAAAAATGCAAATTTCGTCAAAAGATCGAGGAAAAAAAGCGAATTTCATCTATCAAATTTTGTCAAAAGATTGTACAAAAAATGCGAATTTCATCAATGGACCACATAAAAGGCGAAATTTTGTAAATAAATCGCGCAAAAAAGGTGAATTTTGTCAAACGATCGCAAAAAAATCTAAATTTCTTGAAATGGTCGTAGAAAAAAACGTGAATTTCATCTAAGAATCGAATTTCGTCAAGAGATTGAAGAAAAACGTGAATTTTGTGAATTTCAAAGCATAGTGAGAAAAAGCGAATTTCGTCAAATGATAGTGAAAAAACATAAAATTTTGTCAATAAATCGTACAAATAAGGTGAATTTCGCCGAAGGATTTCGAAAAAAAAACGTAAATTTCAATAAAGTATCGTGAAAAAAACATTCTGAAATTTTTCTGTGAACTTCAGAATTTTTTTTTACTCATAATCATTCCTGCTTTCATTGCCATGGTGCATTGATTGAACTCAAATAGCGATTTCATTTTTCAATAAATATATTGCATCTTAACGCTGTCACAACATTGTCATTATAGTCACATATTCGTCACAAAGTTAATGACAAAATCGTCACAAATTACACAATTTTCACAAAATTGTCACAATGTGACTTCACAACATTGTCACTGTCGTCACAGAATCATCACAGTGTTAATGACAATTTCGTCACAAATGACACATATTTCACAAATTGGTCTCACCGTGACTTCACAAATTGGTCACAATGTGACGTCACAAATGAGCTCTAAAACGGCCATAACGACCTCACATTCTAGTCACTGTGACTTCACATCGACGTCACGTGACGTCACATCGACGGTCACAAAGTCACAGTGTGACTTCACAACGACGTCGCCGTAACGTCACCATGCTTTACGGGTAATTAGAGAAATTGGTTTTTCATGCAGAATTATTCGATTTGCTCCAAATTTGGTATACCAGTTTGCTATGTTAAGGAGCTTCCCTGACTTACTTTGCAGGTTCATTAGTTAAGTATAAAGGGAGGAAAGGAGGGCTATCCCCCCCCTTAATTTAGAAGAATGGGATTTCCATGCAGAATTATTCGATTTTCTCCAAATTTGGTATACCGGTTTATTATTTTAAGAAGCTGCCTTGATTAGATCTGGAGGTTCATTTTTTAAATAAAAAGGGGGAAAGGGGTCTAGACTCCCCCCCCCCCCTTAATCTAGATAAATGGGTTTTTCATGCAGAATTATTCGAATTCCTTCAAATTTGATATACTGGTTTATTCCGATATGGCGCTTCCTTCATTAGATTTGGAAGTTCATTGGTTAAGTATAAAAGGGGGAAAGGGGGGAATGTCCCCTCCCCTTAATTTAGATAAATGGATTTTCATGCAGACATATTCAATTTACTTTAATTTTTTTTCTATGTTTATTCTGATATGGAGCTTTTCTGATTAGATTTGGCGGTTCATTAGTTAAGTATAAAGGAGGGAAAGTGGGTGGGATCCTCCCCTTAACATAGCGATATGGTTTTTGCATGCAGAATTATCTCCTTTGCTTCAAATATGGTATACCGGTTTATTATGTTAAGGAGCTTCCCTGATTAGATTTGAAGGTTCATTGGTTAAGTATAAAGGGGGGAAACGGGGCTTAATCCCGTTTCATTTTCTTTGAGGAGCATTATTCTTTGAAATAATAGTATATCGTCAACCGGGGCTACTTTGGTCCTTGCGGGGTTACTTTGGTCCATCCCGTAAAAAAGTTTTTATTCTTTGTATTGAATAAACAATACAAGATAATTTGGAGTTTTTGCCATTGAAAAATAGTTAATTCCCTACTTTAGGCTATTTGAATAGTTTGGGGGTAATTTATGTTTTTAGTGGCAACACAGAATGTGTTTGTAATCAACTGTTTTCGTGTGTAGATTTTAATGGATGATTGGTAAGGCTTGTTAAATTTCTTGTTCAAAAAGCTCGAAAATTTAAACTTAATTTTATTGCGATTTCGTCGTTCTGAAATAATAGTTGGTGTTTTATCACTTATAGAATAATAGAGGATAAAAATTATTAATTATTAGATATTTTTAATAAGATACACTTTGATTGCTAGATGTAAAATATGAATAATATGTTTTTAATTAAATTCGAGAAGAAATATTTTCTTTTCTGAATAAAATCGATTTTTTAAACTTCACTAAACTACTATCTATTTATTAAATGTGTTCGTTTAGAACATATTTTATATGTGAACATTTTTTTTAATACTCTATAAAATGGATTGCGAATAACTTTAAACGAACAAGGATATTGCTACTTTATTAAGTTCGAAAGCCTTATTTTTGTTTGTTTGTTTTTAAATAAAATATAAATTTTATTTTATAGAATTCTTTGTTTTCCATTTAAACAAGTGATATAAAAAATTTGTTTTTAAAGTCAATTCTTACTTGGGTCATCAAAGAAAATTTTAATATAATCCCTTAAGCTAATATTAATTTTTGTTGCATTAAAATATCTCAATTTGTTGTTTATCTATAAATAAGTAGGTTTAGAATGGGAGTCTATGGGAATTTGGCGAATTATTAGAGATATCGCCAAGTTGGCGACAAACTTGTCGGTATTTGGCTACAGAACAGGGTCCTCCCTGTGGTAATCCCTCTTATAGATATGAAGATGCATTAAATGCTTCAATAATCAATGGCCGCCATTTTGTCTCCCATGTAAAACTAAAATTAATTAATTAAAATTTAATTAATGAATTAATATTTGAAAAAACTGTATTAACATCAATTGTCATCCAGTACAAGTTTAAAATAATTTATTTCAGCTTGATAGGATGAATAATAAGTATTTTATTAACGATTGAAAATTTGAACAAGATATATAAATAAATAAATAAAGGGAGAGTGTACTAATAGTAGGAATTGAAAAATAAATTCGAACTTTGGTATTAATGCAACCAATACGCATGCGTATAAGGAGTAAACGGAATTTCCCCTCGTTTTCAGACTTCCGGGAAGAACTAACGGAAAAACATGTTTTCTAGTAGTACGGGAAATATTTGTTTAACAATGACGAATAATTTAGTGTAAAAAGACGAATTTTTCTCACAGTGTATTATTAAACACTGTATCAAAAACACACGGAGAATTAAAAAATAAACGATATATTTTTAATTTTATACTTTTTATGCATCATAGAAAACACTAATTCATGATCGAAACTTAATGATCGACTTATTTTTTGCATTGATGTTTTTGTAACTGAACACTAATTTTTCGTAATTTATCAAAAAGAATGTTACATTGTACTGTTTTGTAAACAATTTTAAAATAGATGTTAATTAAATAAAAAAAGTTTTAGCTGTTTCCGAAGAATAGTGTCAAGTTGAAAGATGAAACTGATTTCAAGTTAAAAGATAGTTCATTGTTTTTCCTCATTTATTTTATAAAAAACCGATAATGCGAAGACTTTCTTTATATTGTTCCAGTGAAACTTCCCTTCACTTGTTTTGTGGACAAAGAGACTTCCTTTGTCCTGCACCACAGCAATTCCAAAGATTGATAGCTCTGAAAGAGGAATCTAAATAAGATTAATGAAATCGAATTCTATTTTATTACGTATTTAAGAAATGAATATACCTTTAATTGTTAGTATGCTTAAAATTACTAAACTTAAGATTTAATACATAGTATATTACGTGTATTACATTGCGATTATTTAAGGTATCATATGCAACTGACGATTAATAACAGTGATTGTTTATGTGAATAATATTCATTTTTCAAATGTTTCAAAAAATTAACTAGTTTTTAGATTAACTACCCCGTTTTTATTTCAGATTATATTCATTATCATATATACATCATTTCATGCACATTAAAATGATTCGAACACGAAAAAAACTACGAACATAAATTCGAACACCGATTAATTTTATATATCAGATTTTTTTTTTCATTTTAAGTGATTAAAAAATCATTTTAATGCTGCATCTCCAGCAGTAATTTTATGCTTACTTTTGCAAAAACTTGTTAGGGAGAGTAGTCATATTTGGACTGCCGCATAAATTAGCCCGCTGCAATTCTGCCGAAAATAACAGAAAGAGACGCAATCTTCCGCTGAAATCCTACTCATCAGAATGACGCCATTTATGTTTAAAAGAAGCACCACCGCTGTTTTCAGACGCGCTCCAAGCGCTGTTTTCAGACAATTTTCAAAAACCTAAAATAAGCTATCTTTATCTAATTTTTTTCCTACTAAACATAAGAGAATACTTTAAAACTAAGGTAAGTTGTTATGTTTTCATATATATGTCTAAATTTATGTGTTTATTGCGTATATTTTTTACGCGTATTTGTTTGTTTTCGTGTTTGTTTTTAGTCTTGAAATTATCTGTTTTTAAAAATCGTGGCCTTAATTGGATCAACTTACTCAAACTATTAGAGTAAAGAAACACATGAAAACGACACAGACAAATAGTCCGGAAGAAAAACGTTAGTGACAGCAAAAGTTTTTAAAGATATAGTAAACGAAAAGGAGAGAGTAAGTTGTGAAGTTATTGACCCGCAAAAAGGCTGCATCTACAAAACCACCCAAAAATCCAAAGAACCATTAAAAATGTTATATCCCGTGAAAAAATCAGTTAAGTCAACGTACAGAGGGAGCCAAAATGTATCTGTTTTAACATCTTCACCATATAACGTAAACCTTGAAATGAGAAAACAAAACAATGATAAAAATTAAGCTCTCAAACTACAAAAAGGAATTGGAATATCAAGAACTTTAAAAAAGGAGTACTTCAATTGTACAGAAAATGATGGAAGGGAAGATCTACAGACATAAAGTAAAGTAAAGTTCTGTTGCAAAAAAATGTAATTTGTTTAATTCACAATCTAAAAACAAATCAAGACAGTGATGATTGGTTTTGGCCTAATTTGTAAGAAAAATGTAATAGCCGAAATTGTTCAGTGTTCACTGAAGAAAAATTTCAAAGACAGTCGAACATCAACTCAAAGAAGGAGGTGCTTTCTGGGATCTTTTCTTTAAATATTTAATGACTATTTACAGATCATGATTATATACATATATACAGCAAGAATTATCAAACAAATGATCCGGTTTTTCGAAATAAGGGAGGCTTAGCCTCGTCAACAAACTGTAAAATATTACAGCGATCATGCTTTTTAAAATCACAACATTGCTTCGTCGTTCCAGCCACAACAAAACGCAATCGCATTCTAAAGTAGGATGCGCGCGCATCGCGCGACCTTCGTTTCCATGGAGAGCAGAGAAAAGTTTCTCTTCACACTCCCCACCTGAACTCTTAAAGAGTTCACAAATCAGAATTCCATCATAAAATCATAAAAATTCAATTTTTCGTATCAGTGATTCAGTAATCTAATACAATTTTTAAAATTCGAATACAAAATACTAAATGTAAGAATTCAAACAATATCTAATTAATCACTTAATTAGTCAAATTCAAAATATCAATAAATTCTAAATAAAACACTTTAAATTACACAGTAAAAATAATAACTGTTAAATAACACACACATTTTTTTTTTTTTTTTTGCAGTTAAATCATATACTTACTTATACCAAAATTCAAAAAGATTCTATATATAAATAACACTAAAAATTAAAAAAGAGAAAGAAAATATTTAGAGTCCTAAATGCAGAAAAAACAAACTAAATAAATGTCTATAAAAGTTTATGAATGTTCATAAAAAGTCTGCAAAAAGTCACTTGTTAGTCGTTTTGTATTTCAAAGGGATACAAGTGCTGAATGGATCTTTTTAAGATTCCACTCGCTGTTTTTATTTCGTATGAACGAATATTGCCATCTCTTCCAGGAATGACAGTCTGAATCTTACCAAGTTTCCAAAGAAACTTATTTTTTGCGTCATCTTGAATTAAAACAATATCGCCCACTTTCAGTGGCGTATGGGCATTAGGATTTTTCAAGGAATGGGCTGTTTTCAAATCCATCAAATATTGTTTTTTCCATTTGGTCCACAATTGTTTCAATAGTAAAGATTGATATTTTTTTCTTTTCAGGAGTGTTGATCTCTTCGAACAATCTTCAATTATTTCAAAAAAATTAATAGGAAATGAAAGTTCTTATTCAAAATTTAAAAAGTGCATTGGAGTAAGAGGTTCTGGTTCATTGCTGTCGCTATATACATACGTCAATGGTCGCGTATTCAAAACTGCTTCCACTTCTGTCAACAGAGTCGCTAATTCATCATAACTTAAGAGTGCTCTACCAATTACTTTTCTCAAACAGTCTTTGACTGACTTTACTAATCGCTCATAAAAACCTCCCCACCATGCAGCTCTTTCTATAATATTCTTCCATACAATTCTCTCTTTTGTAATAAAATTTAAAAATACTTTGTCTGTCAGTATGTTGTATAAATTTTCGAGTTCACCTTTGGCCTTTTTGAAGGTTTTTGCGTTGTCAGAATAAATAATTTTGGGATTTCCTCGTCTAGCTGTGAATCTTCTGAATGCCATCAAAAAGGAATTTGTTGTCATATCAGACGCGAGTTCCAGGTGAATGGCTCTAGTCACACCGCAAGTAAACAGGACAATGTAAGATTTTTGCGTTTCTTTAAAATTTCTGATATAGATCGGACCGGCGAAGTCTAAACCGCAGATTGCGAATGGCGGTGCTTCACTAGCTCTGTCTTTTGGTAAAGGTGCGGTGATCTGGTCTGCTGGTTTGGAGAAATATTTTTTACATATTATACAATTCTTGATAACACTCTTGACCAACTGACGACCTTTAGGTATCCAAAAACGAGATCTAATTTTTGCCAAAGTACTGGCTGTCCCTCCATGCATAATTTTCTCGTGCTCTTGACGAACTATTAAAGTAGTTAACCAAGAATGTTTGGGGAGAATTATTGGGTTTTTCTCTTCTGCGGACAGGTTAGAAAATTCGAGCCTTCCGCCCAACCTCATCAACCCGTTTTTGTCAATAAAGGGCATGAAATTTGATAAGGATGACGTCTTATCCACTGATTTACTATTTTTTAGAGATTCTATTTCTTCCTTATAAAATTGTTTTTGTTCAGATTGTATCAAAAAATTTTCAGCTTCGAGTAATTCTTCGGTTGTTACTATGTCTTGCACTTCAATTGATTTTTTCAGCTTCATAATGAATTTCTTTACCCAAACGGTAATTCTCAAAAGTTTCTCTAAATTACTATATTTTGAAATGTTTATGGGATTTTCGAGTTTTTTGATTAAGCACTCGCTCTGAAAAACATAGTTAGGATTTTTTTTGTATTCTAATTCATCTGAGTAAGCGATTTCTTTTTTTTCTGATATTGGCCAACACTCACGAGGTAAACTTAGCCATTCTGGTCCCTGTAACCAAGTTGTATAATTGATTATCCTAGAGATTTTTGATCCTCGAGAAACTATATCAGCTGGATTGGCAGTACCAGGACAATGATACCAGTTATCAGGTGAGGTCAATTTATGGATCTCTTCAATTCTGTTTCTGACAAAGGGTTTAAACTTTTTAGGGGATCCTTTTATCCAAAAATAGGATATTTTTGAATCTGTCCAGTAATAAGTCGGTACATTCAATTTTAAAGCTTTCAAAATGTTACTACTTAGCTTGGCCGACAACAATGCGGCCATCAATTCAAGCCTTGGCAAGGTAAGCGCTTTCAGTGGAGCAACCCTGTTTTTCGAAGCAACAAAAACTGTTCGAACATTTTCGGTGGTTGTTGCTACACGTAAATAAGCAACCGTACCATAAGCCTTCATGCTCGAATCGGCAAAAATATGTAATTGTAGGTCATAATCATGCCAATTGGTGATGTCAGAAAAATAGTGTCTGGGTACTGAAAAGTTTTTCAAATGAGGGAGTTCGTTACACCAGCTACTCCAAACTATACGTAAATCTTCGGGTTAGGTGTCATCCCAATCTAGAACCAAATTCCAAATTTGTTGAATTATACATTTTAGTCTTAATGTAAATGGTCCTAGGAATCCAAGTGGATCAAAAATCCTACCTAAAACTTGTAGAATAAATCTTTTGGTGTCTATTCTTCTTGAAACGAAATCAACTAAACCTCGAACATCAAAATAAAGTAAATCTTTGGAATTATTCCAAGCGATTCCTAAAACTTTATAAGGGAGATTTTGTTCTCCAAAAGCTTCAGAATTAACTTCTGAAGTTATGCCATTTTCTTTCCATAGTTCACTAAGTGGTATAGAGTTCGTATGCCATTTGTGTAAATGCATACTTGCATTTTCAAATATATCAATACATTGTAAACTAGTGGATAGGGCTTGATCAATATTTTCATGACTTCCTATAACGTCATCGACATATATATTTTCATTTAAAAATTTTACTGTGTCTGGATATTTTTCGGTGTATTTTTTCAAGTGGTGTTTAATTGTTGCAGCCAATAAAAAGGGACTGCTACTAATTCCAAATAACACTCTGGTGAATCTATAAATTTCAAAGGGTTTAGAATTATCAAACAAATCTTGTGAAAATAAAAATCTTGTTACATCACGATCTTTTTCATCTATAATTATTTGTAGAAAAGCTTGTTTTATATCAGTTGTAAAAGCTATGGGATTAAATTTAACCGTAACAAAACATCAAATATTTCAGGATACAAATTTGGACCTACATGCAGGCAATTATTCAAAGACAGTGAGCCTGTGTCATGAGCAGAGGCATCGAAAACTATGCGTAATCTGCTCGTTGTCCTATCAGTTCTAATTATTTCTCGATGAGGTAAATAAAAAGTTACATTTTGTTTTTCTTCAGGCTCTGTAACTAACTCAATAATACCTTGTTTCAAATAATCTGCTAACACCTCCTTATACTCAAAAAATAATTCAGGATTTTTAATCAATCTTTGTTTGAGTTTAAAAAATCTATATTCTGCAATTTTCCGATTGTTATTTAAACATTCCCTTTCAAGCTTCCACGGAAATCGAACTGTATATCGTTTATCATTGTATTTAATTTCTGACTCAAACTGTTTCATAACATTGTTTTCCGAAAAATCTGAATCCTGTTTAGTATTAAAAAGGCCAGATGATTCGATATTCCAGAATTTTTCAATCTGTTCAGAAATAAAAAAAATTTCTACTATTACATTAAATGCTAAGGGCGTATAACAGTCAGCTGTTTTTCCCTGTAGACACCAACAAAAAATGGTGTCGACAGCTACTAATTTTTTATTCAAATGTTTTATATTTCCAGTAACAATCTCATAATAATAGTCAGCACCTATAAGTAATGTAATGGGTTCTTTGGATGTGGGTGTGTCCGCAAGGGTTAAATTTTCAAATTGTTTACTTTTCATCAAATCATTGATTTCAGGTGGGGGGATTTCAGTAGCTGATATTTGATTGGTGACTAGCGCTTCTATATCTAATTTTGAATTAGGTACATTTTTATTTTCAATAGTTAGTTTAACTACTTCAAAGGTTTTTTCAATGGGGTTCTCATTTCCAAATGTAAAAACCGACAATTTTTCTTTTCTTATTGCCTGTAAATTCAATTTATTTGCTATTTCTTCAGATATAAAGGTGCGCATGCTCCCACAATCTAAAAGTAACCTAATTAGAGATTGTTTTCCGTTTGATTTTATTTTTACACAACAAGTTTGTAGAAGAATTTTATTATTTTCTGTAGAGGAAATAGCCGAAATCACTTTTTCCCTAGCTTCACTTTCATTACCTTTTAATTCGGGTGTAGTTACTTCTTTTATTAATTTAGATTTTAGGCATATCGTTTGATTATGTCTGCCTGAACAGTTCTTGCAACTAGTTTTAGAGTTACAATTTTTGATAACGTGTTTCCTGCCTAAGCAAAGGTAACATCTTCCTTGAGATTTCAACAAATTTCTTTTAGTGTTTACATCAACAGCCTCACACAAGTCAGATGAATGTTTACTATCGTTGCAAAAAATACAATGAGCGAGCTGCCTATCTGAAGTCGATTTATCATTCGAAATGTTCATAAATTCACAAGTAGATTTAAATTCAGATTTTGTTGTTTGACTCTTGATTTTTGTTTTATTATTTTCAAATGCTTTCATTCTCGAAAAAAACGTGTGTTCTCTGCTTTTTATTTCAGCGTGCAGAAAATCTAATAATTTATGTATATCTGAATGTGTTAAATTATCTACATTTTGTCTATTATATTCCAAAGCTAATTCTGCCGGTATTAATTTTAAAATTACGGCGATAAGCATGGAGCCATAATTTGCTGGTTCGAGTCCTAATGTGGACAAACATCGAACATTTATTTCTATATCACTGTGCAATTTTTTCAATTTTTGAATTTCGTTAGCCTTATAAACAGGGGATAAATTAAGAAGCTTGTTCAGGTGATGATTAATTATCACGTCTTTTTGACCATAACGCGATTCTAAAACTTTCAATGCTGCGTCATAATTAGCTTCTGATATTTCAAAACCTTCTACAGCATTAGCCGCAGCTCCAGATAAATAACTCTTCAAATAATGAAATTTTTCAATTTTCGAAAGCGATTTATTTTCGTGAATTGTATTTTTAAATGTATTAAAAAATGAAATAAACTGCGTACAGTCGCCATAGAATTTTTGTATATTGAGTTTTGGCAATTTAACAACTGAGTTTTCATAATTAATCACATTCGATTTTAAATCTTGACTGTTATTTAAATCAACATTAACAATTTTTTTGTTTTCGGTTAATTTTTTCTTCACCCGGAATTTTGCGACTGATATTTTATCCACGTAATCATAAACAGAATTGATTTCAGTTTCATAGTCGTCTAACCCTAAAAGGGGCTCAATTTTCTCGTCAACTGACTTCAATAATTCTGCTTTAGTATCTAACTGAATAAATAATTCTTCTAAATTATCAAACTTTATTTGACTATCCTTCATAACATTTTCTATATTATTAATCAGCTTTGTTACTGCTGTTCTCAAAACTGTACGGTTCTTTTTCAACTTTTCTAAATCAGACATTTCGAAATAAATATGAAAAACTTAATCTTACCTTTGCCGTCTTCTTATCACTTACTATGCTCTATTTCCTTATTTGTGTTTTGAAGACATTAATAGGGTAACGAATACTTTTTTTTTTCTTTCTTTCCGGCGTGATGCACCATGAAGAAAATTTTCAAAGACACTCGAACATCAACTCAAAGAAGGAGGTGCTTTCTGGGATCTTTTCTTTAAATATTTAATGACTATTTACAGATCATGATTATATACATATATACAGCAAGAATTATCAAACAAATGATCCGGTTTTTCGAAATAAGGGAGGCTTAGCCTCATCAACAAACTGTAAAATATTACAGCGATCATGCTTTTTAAAATCACAACATTGCTTCGTCGTTCCAGCCACAACAAAACGCAATCGCATTCTAAAGTAGGATGCGCGCGCATCGCGCGACCTTCGTTTCCATGGAGAGCAGAGAAAAGTTTCTCTTCATCACATTACCAAATATTATTTCCTGTTGCGTACGCTGGAACAAAAAATGATCAAAAGGAATTAGTGTGTAAACTTTGCATCACTTCTTACATGATATTCAAGTAACCTTAATTCAAGTAAGCAATTGGTTCCATAATTTCTATTCTTAATTACATATAACTTTGATTTATATTTTGAATACATTTTGATTTAAAATAATTACTGTTACTTTCAGACATTTGATTTCATTATATTTCATTGTTTTTTTGTTTGTTTGTTTTTTTGTTTTGTTTTGTTTTTTGCTTGGTTGTTTCATTAATAGCAATCTTTGCTTTTAATAAAATTAGTTATATTCCTTACTCATCAAAACAGCCTAATATCGTTTGGTCCAATTTAGGAAACTGGGGTGTAACTTGGTCGCTGAATTTGGACCACTTTTCATAAACGTACTTCAATAAAAAATAATTTAAATGACTATTAATTTTTTAAAAGATTCAAATAGATTTATTGAAAATTGCACAGCTAGAGCACCCACCGATTTTGAAATGGTGTTATGTGAAAAACAAGTTTTAAGTTTTCGTTACTGTTGTACTTCCGCCATTCTGTTATTTCCTTCTGACCTTCGATACTGATTTTCAGCTAATGAAATAGGATTTTCGTTTGCATAAAGATAACATTACAGGGAAAAAATGTTTCGAAACTTTGAACTGGTCAAATGGCTGTTATCCATTAACATAATAAACGTCCATGTAAAGAAACGTCCACAGAAAAGAAATTCGAGAAGCGATATTCCGTTATGGATAATCACTACAGCGGAGTAAAGCCGTCCATTTTGAGGTACTACTAGCACATTGGAAAAATTATGGAAATCTTTGAAAATTTCTTGGTTATTATGTGTAAAGACAAAATTTTCCAAACTTCACTTGGAACACTCTTCTAACTAGTTTTGGACTTTCGGCTGCCCCAATGTCGGCTTCAATGAGGAAACTCTTGTGTTCATTAGCATTCAATTCTGGAAGTGACATAAAAAACATGTTAAATAAAGTGACATTATGCACCAAACATAAAACAAATTTTTCAAGAATTATATTTAGACGCTGAATCGCAATAGAAATTACACCTGAGAAATAGGCATTAATTATGATAGCAACATTTCATCTCATCCTATATGTGGTATTCAGTGTTGTTATTTGTGATTTTCTACACGTTGATTTCATCATAGAAAAATTTTAGCCGGAGATCATATAGATAAACAATAGTAATATTAATAAAGTACAACACAATTGCCAAAAAAATGCAAAATTTATTTGAACTAGAACGTATATTTTACAGGATATCAGAAGTATTTACTTCAATGAAACAGAAATCATTTTAAAATAAGAATGATAGGCAAAAGAGTGTAAACACGAGCATTAAGATTCAATTCAACTGTGCGACTTTTGTCATTGAGATAATTAAAAAATTCATTGAATATAGATAGAACTGTTTCATGTAATTAAGGAAACTTAAACAATGTCTAAAATGTAAAAAAATCGCCGCTTCCGTTTAACAGATACCATAAAAAAGAAAAGATTCTTGAGTACAATGTTTTATCACAATATGACTTTTACAGGAAAGGCAAAATCTCACGCCTTGGTATTACTCCAGTCTACCAACCTTCTGGCGAGAGCACTACACCACTTATTTTACCCTCAAGAATACATAATTTTAATTGTTACATTTATTGTGTCAAACTTATTAATATAATTTTAAATAATTAATTATTTATAAAATATATGATTTTTTTTTTTACAATTGATAATATAATACAGTATTTTGTGACCCACTCCACCAGAGTATTGAATGGAGTTAGGGATTTCTTTAAAAATCGTCATAGCTTTAGTTCCAAAATTACCGGTAATTTGTGTTCACTACCTCGACTGTAATACTACACAAGACAACCTTGCAATTTTACAAACCAAATTATTTTTTGACATCTCAGTTGTTAAACAGAAACAAGGTTAAAAGCTTAGTGAACTTTTATCCAATTGTATATGTTAGTGTGAGTAATCTAACAGCTTAATTCGGCGCATGGACAACTGTTTTGTTTATTTGGATCTAAACAAGGCAGTGTACTACAGAGATAACTCTTATGATAGAATAACTTATTAGCTTTCACATTTTAGTTATTGTTGAATATCAAAATGTTTCAGAAATCTTATAAATAGACAAACCGCATCAGTCAAAAGTAACTTTCGAATTCACTACAAACTTCTAAACCAATATCCATAACTCTGGCTGACTCCTTCCAAATGATGCTGAGCATAGAGTGGTCTTTATAAAGATAATCAGATTGTGAGTATCAATCATTCTTATTCATATACTATTCATGCTTATCCATATGCCAGTCATTCTTATCCATACGAGGACAATATTTAGATCTATTATCAATAATTTATATATCTGACTTTTATTGCTGTTAAATGAATAATTTTGATGAGAATCATCAATATTGTTGCTATACAAATATTTAAATGCAAACAATTACTCAAACTAATGACATAACTAATGACAGAAATAACAGAAATGTCAAACTAATGACATTTCTGTTCAATATTTATCAATAACTATATTTCAATTACTAATTTTAATAGTGAAAGTAGTATCATGTTACTGGATACTAAAACTTCTCACAAATGAAATGCTTCTCTGCTGTTCGCATTTCCTGCGAGTGTGATATTAAAGATGCATATCAAATACGCACTACCGATCAAAATTAATTGACCAGTAGTAACAGGAGAAAGAGTTGTGCTCAAAATATCTAGAAACTTTCTATGAATGTTTTAATTATAATTAGTAGAAAGACTTTGCATTTGGAACATAATGATAGAATGCATAATATTGTTCCTAACTTCTTTTCATTCTCAAAAAAGTTCTGTAAAATATTAAATTCAAGACAAGAAGAAGTACATGGACTCATTATGTGTGCGTCTTATACCAATGTCAATAGGATTATCACAGGAATAGATTACGACATTATAATATTTTTGATTTGGAATCATAAGCGCCGTCTATCCCCTTGATACATATATATGAAACAGTGATGGAAAGTTTCAAAACATCTCGTGTATTTTTTTTTTTTTTTTTTTTTTTTTTTTTGTCCCTAGGTAGTTAAATATTTTTTAACGATATTGTACAAACACATATATAACATATATAAACACATGTGTAAACGAATCTTAAAGTATAAATATCTTTAAAATTTCTTTATAACATGCATAACTTAAATTGCATTTTCTTAAGATGTTTGTTGTTTAAAAGTCAGTATAACTGCTACGCAACATTTTACTTTTTATAGCAAACATACGGAAATAAATCATTCAGGAAGAATGTGCATATAAAAAATATATATAGATTCAATTCTATAAGTCCCGATGTAAATTTAGTAGATACAGCGTTTCAAAGTACAAAATAAACACATTGAAATCGTACTCGATATAGAATAGAGCTAAAAAACTATTTTCATTGATATTTTAAGTGAATTTTTGAGTATGGGACTCTGGATATTGTTTATATTACTTTCAAACTGGTATGAATAGTGTAAAATGTTTTTAAAGTTTTGGAAATTTTCTTCTTGCATAAATTATTCTTATCAAGAGACGGTCTTTAGAGATTCTTCTTGAAAGTATGTTTTCATGCGAAAATAAATATAAAAAGAGTAAGAGTACCTACCAAAAGTGTATTAATAAATATTGTAAATATTAAGCTAAGTTGTGTTTTTTGAAGAGTTCCAAAAGAAATGAAATAGGGGAAAGGTTGGATAAAAAAACCTACAAATATATATTTAAAAGCATAAAATATAGTTTTACCTTTAAATGATTATTTATCTAAAAGAAATAATATTATGCGTTATACAAAAAATACTATAATATATATATAACCATCAAATAAAATATATATATGACATAAAAATTAGGATCATTGTACTTTCTGCCAATATATTAAAAAATAAAAACAACGTTAGAAAAAGCGCAAATGTGACTGTGTGTAAATTGCAAACAGTTGTTTCGAGGATTCTAAGGCTTCATCATCATGTGCTTAAAAATTAAAAGGAAAATAAAATGAAATGTATATTAAAAAGGGGGATACAGAGAACCAAAGCGGCTTATCTCACAGCTCGAATGTCGTCACGGTTGAGAAAATAACTGCGGAGTAGATGCTCTTTGCATCCACCTTTTTAATTTATATTTCATTTTATTTTAATTTTAATTTTTAAGTACTGATGGTGAAGCCTTAGGGGCTTCAAAACAGCTCTTTGCGATTTATACACACTCCCATTTGTGTTTTTTCTAACGTTTCTTATGTTTCTTTATATAGGGTAAATGCACCAATAGTCGGCCACCCCCCAGTAGTCGGCCACATTGAAATAAAATACTGTATGAATAGCTTATTTTTGGTTTCAAATGAAATATTGCAATTCCCTTATATGTAGCCATCCTTTATACGTCATAATCCATAAGCAAAGAATTGTGGGTATTTTTAATACATTAGTAATCAGCCATTTTTTATTTTGTTGCGGTCAAATAACCGTTTTTGCTATTTTTTTGTTAACCGATGACAAAAATTTTTAAAAGAATAGTATTAACTTATTTTTTATTATTTTCTAAAATTATAAGACTTTACTATTAAAAAGTTTAATAAACTAATGTTTTTCAGAATAAAAGTTAAATAAATGTGTTTGTATTAATGAATTTTAATGTGGCCGACTACTACCACGGTTGAATACTGGTTAAAATCCTATTTCATTTTTTTAAAGTCTATTTTTAATAATTTGATTTTTTTCATAATTTGATTTTTGCAATTTGAGATTTATACAGCCTTTTACTTGCATTTTATTTATACACACTATATATAAGGTGTCCTGGGGTAATAACGCCACGTTAAGTTTCTACCAATTTTTACGGCTTAGTTTTAGATTCCCCTCCCCAAACAAATACAGGATTTGATACAGGAACATATTGATTCTGTATACAAAAAGGACTATTTTAGCAGATATATATTCATAAAATGTAGTGGCGTGATTTCTTGTCCAAAGCTATTTGCCGTTATTACCCAACTAGCTGGTAATAACGCCATGCTAAGAAAACTATAAAATAAGATGGAATAATGGCATGTAAATTGTCCAATTCGAAAGATACAAACTTTACAGTTTTAGAAATTGGCAAATTGCTTTTACTTACCGTTAATTGCGATATCAGGGTGTAGTAATAATATTGATCTTTTATTCTTCTGACATGAAAAAATTAGCAGCATTTAGGACGTACAAATTTCTCTATCTTTTTTAGTATTCAGCAATGACAATAATGTTCTCTCGTGTATATATATATATATATAAAAGTAGTTCTGCCACTGAAAAGAATCAACCAGGGTAATAACACTAATATATGGCTTTATTAAACAGGTATGCATTTTTCGCAGTATATTTTAAACTACAAGCAACCTCGCGAATACATCCAAAATCTCCCACAATATTTTAAAGTACATGCAATACATTACAAATTTATGTAATAAACAAAGTATTTCCTATAAAATATATAGTATTCACATTACAGAACTTACCTAGCAAATTTTAGATCGGGCGTTGACTCTTACGAGCTTATTCCAACGATAATGCCTACAAATGTAACAAATTAACTTTTAGCGGTTGTTTGTGATTCAGATGGCTTAAAACCTTTCAGCGCAGAACCCACGTAGTGCAATTTTTCTGTCATAACTACGCCTAACATTAGTACGTGGTGTTATTACCCACCCTAGCGTTTATACCCCAGGACACCTGATATAAAATGCAAATGGAGGCTTATAGCTTTAGTTTTGCTGAATAGATTTCAATGGAATTTGTATCGTTAGATATTTTTTCAGGAAAGGTTTTAGTTTATTGTATATCATTCTACGTTCCTTAGTTATATCATCACGGGCGAAAGGTCTATAATCAGGTGAACTCGATTATGAATTACAGTATTTAAAAAAACACTAGACAAATTTTGATGAGATTTTCGTTGTTAAATAGATAATGTTTTAAAGATGTTTTAGTACATTGCATTATATCATTCTACCGTTATTTACTAATCCTACTGTAAATGATCAACTCAATGATTGTTCAATGATTCTTAACAGCGAAAATTTTGTCGCACAAATTGAAACATATAACAGTGCAATGGTATTCCTATAGTTTACTTCAATTCGCAATGCCATTTGAGACAAAAGCACATTTTGCTTTAAAATTTGTAATAACGGCGATGGAAAATATGTAAACTGTTTATCTAATCTTATATTAACAAGGTTAAATTCACCGATATATTTCGTTTGGGAAAATCGGCCAGCATGAAACCTTCTAATATACTAATGTAAGAAAGAAGAAACGTTTGTTTGTTTGTTTTTTGTAGGAGGAAATCTTTGGAAATGCCGAATCAATTTTAAAAGTAAAAGTGAAAAAATGATGGTGACAGTCTCTGCAGAAACACGTTCTAAAATATTTATTTTTTGTAATAGTGAGGGTGTTAGATATTTGTAACTTGACATGGTGTTTTTAAAAAAGATAAATGCCCACTGAAAACAGTTTCTAAAAAAAAAGCGAAATATAAAAGGCTGAAATGAGTAGACATTCTAAGAACATTGAAAATTTTGATTAATATTAAAATGTGAAGGATAAAGACTTGAAATATTAAATGACAGTTATTTATAAAACGCAAATGTTTGTAGATAATAGTTATGATACATTTGAAATTTAAAAAGATAAATTAATCAAAAAACGTTATACTTGTTAGGGATAGAAGAAAAGTAATTTCAATATTGGATTGAAACTCGACGTAGCTGTTGCTTACTCGCACAGAACAGGTTTTTTCAATATGGAAATTTTAAAGTGTGAAATATTCAGAAAGCATACTTAAGAGGATGATTTATTTGGGAATTGCGAGGGCTATTGCTAGAAACTTGAAATTTTACGTGGGTTTTACTTTTAAGACATAAATGCTCTCACAAAGTAGGTTATAATATATTCGAAATTTAAAGGGGTGAAATGTTTCCCAGAAACATCTAACGGGTTATTAGGATGAAATTTCAACAAATTGCGTTTTACATAATAATATTTAAATTTTCTGCCAAAATCTAATTTCTTCCTAATTTTAATAGGCACACGAATATAATTTCTCTCTAATGTTAAAAGCACACAAATATCATTTGCCATATTTCAATAACCAGAAAGCCACGGATTGTGATAGCTTTTCAAAAATATAAAACAAAACTTATTATTTGTTTGATTAACTCAATATTCAACGATAATATTAACTAGAGGCTAACTATTGGTTCTTCTGCCTCTATAGTACTTAAATTAAAAAAAATTAAGCTAACATTATTCATTTTCATTTACACAGAATATCAATAATCAATACAATAATCGATGTCTATGACATGTTAAAATTTCACATCGAAACCCGATCTGTTATACTGCCGGATTGATGAATTGACGCCCTATTCTGATCGTATCGTACCAGGATATCACGAAGCAGATATTAATATTTTTACTGTACTAAATATGCAAAATATTAAAATTTCATTTCGAAATTCGATAATGGATAATACAAGTAAAAGGAAGAATTGGCTCCCCGTTTTATCATATCTTATCGAGATATCACGAAACAGACTGAAGCATTTGTATTATACTAATCTGTAACTTCAATCATTAATATTCCATGCTCAAAATTGAAAACGAAATAGTACCACCAAAATAATGAATTGGCAAAACGTTATGTTTATATAGTACTCAGATACCACGAACGGGCTGAAATACTTAAATCGTATTAATCGAAAGAGACATGTTAAAATTTCATTTCGAAATTCGATGACCAGATAGTAACGCCAAAATAAATATCGGCACCTCATTCTGCTCATATCGTTCAAAGATATTACAAGGCAGAATGAAATATTTGCAATGCAGTATTCGAGATATGCAACTTATTAAAATTACATTTCGAAACTCTATGACGAGATAGTACCGCCAAAATGAAGAATTAGCGCCCCATTCTGCTCATATCTAACCACGAAATCCCAAGACAAACTGAAATATTTGCATTGTACTAGTCAAGATATGCATCATATTAAAATTTCATCCCGAAACTCGGTGACATAATCATAACGCTAAAATGACGATTTTGCGCTCCCTGCTGCTAATATCATACCAAGATATGCATCGACAGATCATTCATCTAGGTTCTGTTAATAATCTTGTCCTACATCTAATTTCATTTTGAAACAAGATGACGTAATAATTTTTCTCTGCCCGCCGCCTAGTCTACAATGGCTAAACACAAAATTTGAAAGGCCGACTACTAGATAATTTGGTTTTTTTAACTTTACTTTTCATAAGAAACAAGAATGAAAGAATAGATTACAAAAGCATTTCCCATGACTTCCAGCATTCTTTGATTGCTTAATACTGTACAAAAAGTAAACAATTTAGAAAAGGCATAATACTTTTGAAAACCAGATTACGGTCCCTAACCGGAAAAGTATTCCAATTATTATGTGCAGTCCTGTATTTAATCTAAAGATTTGTGCATATTATTCTATACATAGCATGATAAAACTTAGTATAGTAGGAAAATGCATTACAGATTGAAAATTCACCTTCAGTATTTTCTACCACTATGCAGAAATATACTTGAATTATTTTGTACTTCCCTATATATTAACAAAATTTACTTCGGGTTAAAACTACTGAAATCACTCTTCCACACATTATTATCCCTGGGAGGTCATGTATTCAGTTCTTTATGTGGTCCTGTATATGCTTTTATTTATACTAACAAACATCTCTTAGTATACTAAATATAGTTCAGCTTGAAAGAGTATAACTCGATTAAAAGCCTCCTTTAAGCCATTCACGCTGCTATTCCGCAAAGCTTACAAACTCTTTTGTGTAGCCTTGTATATGATCTATATCAGTTATACACACCGCACACTAAGCAAAGATTTAATTAAAATTAAAAACGAATGTCATAAACGAAATCACACTTCCAGCAATTATGGCTAATAGAAATATACAGTACTGTATCCGAATTTTTTGTGTGTCCCTGTAAATGAACGATAAATGTTATGCATATCATGTTATACGACAAGTAAAGTGTAGTAAACCTCCGTAATGTATATCAATTTCATTATATTTGAAAGAGTGTAATAGAACTAAAATACGCTGTAAACCGTTTTTCCCCTGACACTATTATGTAAAGGAATTCTTTTGCGTGACCCTATAAATAAATAAAAAGTACTTTGGACCCCATATTGTGCAGAATGCATAGTTTAGCGCACCTCATAATTGCATATCAATTTCATTGTGTTTGAAATGACCAACATCATTAAAATAAACTTGAAGCAATTTTTTCGCATTGAGCGTAATGTATCGGAATATTTTTGACTGTCCCTGTGGATGAACTATAAATTCTATACACTTTATTTTCAATAGTGATCGTGTTATTGTTAATGTCAATAACATACAAAAAGTTCAGCGAGATTCGAGTATATTTATGAGTGTTAGAGCTCGGACAGACTGAAGACAATTCAAATTCACAAACACTTTTTAACTATGTTAAAAAGTGTTAAAAACTATTATAATATTTTCAATTATTACTGAAATATTATAAGAAAAGTATAAATTAACACATTTTATTGTTAAAATGTTTTTCTGTTGTTAAAAATTAGACTTTAATTTATTTACAATAACAAAGTATTTAAGTGGCCGACAACTGGTCCAGTGATGGCCGAACACTAGAACTGAGTGGCCGACTACTAGCGACTTTGCTACTTTTAAGTTTATTTTTTTATAAATAAAAACTATAATCAGTTTTTTAAAAACAATAGCTGAAACAGTAAAATAAAAGCATACATTAACATGTGTCACTATTAAAAAATGTTGTATTGTTTTTTTTAAATTCCGCTTTAAGCTATATACTAAAAGAAGGCGCTTTAGCCAACTATTGACATATTTTTGCATTAAGTGCATGAATTTTTCTTCCTAAATCTCTTTTTTATTATTTTCATTTTCTGTATTTTAGATTATTGGCAGCAGCGTTTTGAGTTTGCGAATTATTTAACTCTTCAGATATGATGAAGGTAGCAGGTGGGCGCTGTGGATAATATGAACGGATGTGGCACATTTCTATTGAACTGGGAAACTAAAATCCAAAAACTGCGTTCACTGGTCTGAGGAAAATTCTCACGATCGAGAAAGCAATGGAATTACACGAAGCTAAAGTAACTGTGTGGTGCGGCATCGCAAATATATTCGTTTTCGGTCCCTACGCATACTTCCATAGGTATGAGAACGTGCTCCATAACAAGTGCTCGGTATACAGCAATGTTGTAGAATTACGTAATTCCAGAATTGCAACAGTGAAATGTCGTTAATGACATTGCCGGGACGTAAGATGGATGTTCCTCTACACGTCGCCACATCTGTTCGACAAGTGCTGCAACAGTACTTCGGTGATAGAATCATTTCCATAACTTTTGTTATTTTAAATCATCACGATCTCGAGCGCATACCGTAAAATAGCAATATCTGACATTTCCTTTTGAATAGTTTTCGCAGTTACACTGGTTTTCATAATGATATGAACACCTAGTAATTTTGTGATATCCTGGTAAAAAGTCATAAATAACTATAAAAAAACTCCATTCTCGAGACAAATACATTAATTTTACATGATACATAGCTGTAAAAGGAAAAACAAACTTTAAATTATCTGAAACTATGAATTATCTAAAGAAATGGTGTTGCAAAATGATATGAACATTGATCGAAATTATCACTAAACGAGCATGGAAACCGTACAGGAATATTGAATGCAACTCCGACAAGAAGAACAGAAATATGCAAATTAGTTTAGCAAATAAAGATACTTCGCAGGCTAAGAAATTTCCAAACGTGATCGCAAAGTGAGTTCTAGAAGTATGGGTCGTAAAATCTCTTTAAGTGGCTTTGAGAAAGGGATAATTATGGCTTTTAAGGATCAAAGCCTTTCGGCCAGAGTTATCGCAAAAAAGTTGAAAAGATCTCCAGGTGCAATATTAAATTTTCTTCGATTAAAAGAAGATTATGGAGCAAAGAAATCTCCGGGACGTCCGCCAAAGCTGTCCAAAATTGAAAAAGTGTCATTATAAAAAGAATGAACATTTGGAAAACAACTTTAGGCGAACTTTCAAGAGATTCACAGATAGCAGTGTCAAAAAATACATTGTCCAGAGTAGTCAAGAGCTTTAAGATGATGAGGTACAAGAATAGAAAACCTCAACCACGTATGACTAAAATGCATTAGCAGAATTGCCTGAATTGGGCAAAAGAACACATATCCTAGAAGTTAGGATGTGAAAGAGAAATATTCTCCGATGAAAAACCATTCAATTTGGATGGTCAGGACGGTTTGTTTTAAAATTGGCGCGCTGTGCACAAGAAAGCAGAAACGTTTTCAAAACGACTGTAGGGTATAAGTTCACTCATGGTTTGGGTAGCGTTTGGATTTCATGGTAAGATCAACATTTTGTTTCCCTCTGGCAGAATGAGTGCATTAACCTACCAAGGCCTACTTGAAGAAAACTTGCTGCCATTTGCTGATGAAATTGGAGGATCTTTATGGATGCTCCAACAAGATATTGCATCCATACAAACGGCAAACAGCGCTTGGGAATGATTTCTTAATAATGGTGCACATTTAATTCCATAGCTATCTGTTTCTCCTCATTTAAATCCAATGGAAAATGTATGGAGCCTACTGCTTAAAGCTGTTTACGCAAATGGAAAACAATATGCCACAATTTCAGAATTAAAAGCTGCTATCATCTTCCACTGGAATGAAATCGATCAAAATATATTAAAAAGCTTAGTCCACTGCATGCCTGATCACATTTTTACAATAATTAAAAGACCTGGTGCATACACGGGCTATTAATCTATATTTTTGACCCATGTTCATATCATTATGAAACACCTCAAAATGGAAAAATGTAGTTTATTTTATATATAAATCGCCGTTTCAATTATATTTCGTTATAAAATAAAACAATTTGTTCTATTTCTAACATTGATTAGACCAGTTTGTTTTGTAACATTTTCTTCTTTTTTAGACTTGAAAATCTGGGCGTTCATATCATTATGAAACCAGTGTAGGACGCTAAAGGTTCATATATCTGGGAATTTTTTATGATCGCTTTGTACATGCATACATGCATACATAATTTACTACATAGGTATATAATAAATATATAAGAAATTAAAAATTGTTCTTAATATCTAGTCTAAATTTCAGGTTTAAATGTTATTAAAACCTATTAAAATTTCTGTTTTTCTTCATATTAATTTATTTCTTTTAAATTGCTTTATTCTACAATACTTTTCAAATAACTCCAATTCATTCAAATATTGAATTTTTTACAAACACGAGACGTCGTTTTCCTATCAGTGACTATTGTAAATGGCAGATAAGCTGAAACTGGGATCACAGTCAAAAGACATAAAATTTTAGTTATCTGGCTGCCATGTTATTTGTATGTCATGCAATAACTGTCGCAAAAAACTTTAGATTCGCTGGAAACTGAGTATATATATATATATTAGTAAGGCATTCGGAATGAGCTGTAAATTTTGTAACTTCATAAATTCGCTATTGTAAAGCAGCAGAAAAAAAAATAATTTCAATGTAACTGTTTCAGTGGGTTCTCTCGGTATGAATTCTTTCCAAGGCCTTTTCGTGTTCCGGGTACGCGATTATTTATTTAGGAATTTTTAACTGATTTTCTTTTTATGATAGGGATTTCCTCAGTATGATAATTATCTCATTTCCTCAAGCAAAAAGACAAATAAAAACTATTTCACATGGCATTAATTAGTATTATTTCTTCCTAATGTGACTGATAATAAATGTTTCCGGGATTTCAAAATCCTTATAATATTATAAATGCGAATGTCTGTCCGAAAGTTTGAATGAAGTCAGCGTCTAAACGGATGAAGTAATGCTTTTATATCTTTAGATATAGATAGATTACAACCCAGAAATGAACGTAGGTTATCTTTAATTTATTTTATTCAAATATTTTGCTTAATAGTCCGAAATTTCATTATTTTAATACACAATGAATTAAAAATGTCCCTGTGACATTTAACCATATTTCTTTAACGTGCCAACAAAATAAAAACATGGAATAATACTTTCTCCTCGACAATTAATTTTCTGAATAATTTTCACGCGAAAATTTTTAATACAAAGTATTCAAAAGAAAATAAATATCACGCCATATTTGAAACAAAAAAAGAATACTTTTTATTATACTTGAAGCATGAATATCTGTTTCATTAGTAAGAGGTTTTCTGTCAAATATGGCCTAATAATTCGAAAGAATAATAATAAAAAAGATTTAGATTATTTTAAAAAAATTCTTCGAAAAATATGACGTCATATTTGAAATAAAAGTGGCATTTTCAAATATACGTTAAAAATACAAGGGAGACGAATATCAACTAATAAAAATGGATAAATAATGACATCACATTTAAAATGAACAACATAAATACTTTTTACTAATACTAATTAAAAAGTGTGAATATAATAAGTTACACACAAATGAGAGTTTTCATTCAAAATTCACTTTATGATTATCAAGAGAAGACATTTTTTGTGGAAAAAAGGGGGAAATAAAACGGATTGATATATTTTTGAGGCTATTTTCTCTTTAAAACTGAAAAAGAAAGTAAATTTTCCAAAAACTAAAAACATATTTTCACACATTGAAGCTCCATGAATGGGACATTTACAACCCAAGATGCAAATACAACTTCCGTACATATAAGTGGATAGTTATTGTCCCTTATTCCAACGAATAGAATTTTTAAAAAGCATATACTATTTTAATTAATTATTTTTAAATGTTGGCAGATTAAACATTTCACAAAGGCGTTTTTAGTAAAAAGTTCTATCCGGTAAAAATGATGTAATATTTTTTCATGTAAAGCATTCATTTTAATCAGAAAATATATTATTATGTATTTATTTTAATTTTGTCAAAGTGATGTCATTTTCATTTCACCAGCTTCGAAATCTTAAAATAACTATATAATTTTCAGAATAATCTTTTGCATCAAAAGGCTCATAATTTCAAAATGCAATATTAGCTTTTATTTTAAATAAAATTTCTTACATGAAATTTAGTATTTAATAAAATTAATGTTTCAATGTTTATCTAAATGTACAATAATATTAAATTTCATTAAGTGTTTTCATGTTTTAAATAAATTAAAATACATATTTTTACATGGTTTATGAAGTGAAATATATTTTTTTAATATGGACAAGTATTATTCCGTAGGAAAAACTAACCTGGTGAAAGCGTCGTCATATTTTAAATCATTAATATGTTTTCTTTAACAAAATATTAACTTTTTATAGCAATTATACAAAATGGCGTGATTTCCACAGACTTTATCATTCGCAAATACATAAGTTTAACTTTCTTTTACCGTGCAATCTCCTATAATGCTGCTTTCATTAAAATTTAATAAATAGTGTATGAAAGTCGATGTAAAAAAGTTTAGCAATCAATTTTAATTGGAGATTATGCTTTACATGTGACACAGTTTCGTGTAAAGAAGTGTCAATACCACTAATTAAGCAATTAAATTCGCCTTTCACCTCATATCCACCTTCAATTTTTAAAGGAACCATGATTATCGACAGCACAAGAGAAATGACAATAAAAAAACCCCAGTAATAATCAGCTATTATTTTCTGAAATTTTCTTTCAATTTTAAAATTTCTAAATCTTCAGTTAAAAATATCTCTGAAAGATAACGTTGTCCCCCACTGGAGCATAGTCCGGCAAATTTCGAAGCGTCCATAATCCTAAATTACAACACAACAAACAATATGAAAATGTTTATCCATAATTGAGGTGCTTTTTCCATAAATAGAATTTTCTGCGATTGAAAGCAATAAACTATTCCTTCAATAATTAGTACTTCGGCTTCGAGAGTCTTTGGAGCATGATAAACAAATTTGCTGTTATTGATAGATCTACAGCTGTTAAAAGTGTGGCAATATGAAATAAAAATGTAATAACTATTTTAAAGTTAAATTATTTTTCGTACTTATTATCTAGATTTTAACTTTTATGGTTCATCACGTTTGATATTTTTTAATACCATTTATCTTTTTTTTTTCAAGATGAGATTTTTTGAAATAGAAACATAATGTTGTATGTTGATTTTTTAATTATTCTATTCAATCAAATTCATGACTGAAATGACCTTTTAATAACCATTTTCCTTTAAAATTTTTTACTGACATACCTCTTTAAATAACATTCTTTGACACGAAAACATAAATTAAATCAATATCCATGAACGGATTAAATATCTATAAAAGACAAGGCTGTTTTTTTAGTCATCTGGCCTGAAATTTCTACTGAACAGATTTTTAAAAATATATTTTTAAATGAAAGTAGTTTATTTGTACATGTGCCCGCACTTGATATTTTTAAAAGTAATTCAATTTTATATTTTAATTTAAAAAGTCTTTTAGGAAATTTCTTCACACTGTTGGCAACTGAGTTACTTCCATCGTTACAGGACCCACCAGTAGCCGAGAGGTTCTGCTCTCGAAGCTGGTAGACGGGAGGGGCTGGGTTCGAACCCAATCGCGCCCGCCGGCATAATCGTTTCGGAGTTTTCGTGGTTTACATCGAAACCTTGAATTTCCAAGCGTAAATACGGGTTAGGTTCCCTTAGAAAGACCCCCACGAAGGGCACCCCTCCTAGGGCCTATATCCCTCGTGTTGAGCCGTCATAAACACAACAGCACAACAAACCAACCAACCATCGTTACAGAGTAAAAGGAAACATTCGAATTACTATATCATTACGGATGCCATTTTATCATTGCAATTAAAAATAACAGTTTTTTTTTAAATAGAAAAAGGCTTCACGTTTAAAAAAAAGAAAACCCTTTTTACTATCGTAAAGCTATTACATTTCGATATTTTTTACATTACGATTATACTGAGTTTGGGACGTTAATCTCAAAGGGCTTCAGTGAGCTAAAATGACCTTGTAGTAAAAAAGAAATGAATATTTTCTTTGATGAAATTAATATTTTACTACGAAGGCGTCGAAAAGAATAAATTTCTCGATTTCACTGGGACTGAGATTAGAACCTCAAGTAAAGAGTGCGAAAATGTAAAACTATGCAAAATTGTAACTGGCAAAAGTGACGTAATTTTTGAAAATATATTTATTAATAAACTATTGTACGTGAAAATATTTTTAAAATGGTGAATATGAATATGAAAAGCACACATGTAAATTTTGCGACGGTGAAAATGACGTTATTTTTTAGATTTTGTTGTACAAAAAATTGTGTCATAAGTGGCGCAATTTTCGTCGATTTTTCATTTTGTAATATCAAAGATCAAAGCCTCAATTGATAACTTCATAATTTATTATCTGAATATCAGGTTACTGATTACACATAGTAATAAATGTTAATTTATCAATAATTTGAATATTTAAAGATAAATTTAGTTATAAATAACATTTGTTTTATGCGTTAGGCCAGCTAACTCATGGTATTGATTATTTATTTTAATTATTTTTGTAGGTTTTTTATAATTTCAATCTAACAGTTCTTTTAAACATCTCTTCATTAGTCAAATTCAACGGATTCCGTCTCGTAAAATATAATAAATATAAATGATAAAATAGAATAACAGATATGTAAATTTATTCCTCATTTAATCGTAGAAAAGGAGTATGAAATTTCAAGCTCACGAAAGAAATCTAAATTATCCTATATAGATAAACAAAAATATGCAAATTGGGACCATTAGAAGTTTTTCTACTATAAAATGTCATAAATGATTAATTGTATATGCTTTTAATTATAGAATTTTTTTGCTTCATTGATGCATTTATTCTACATTAAGTGTTACCTGATCGAAGTCACGGGTAAAAGTTAGTAATATTATAAATGCGAATATGTCTCCGGTTGTTTGAATGAAGTCAACGCCAAAACGTATGAATTAATGAGTTTGTATCTTTCGATATAGATGGATTACAACTCAGAAATGAACATAGACTGTATTTAATTTATGTTATTCAAATATTTATCATAATAATTGAAAATTTCATTGCTTTACATACAGAATTTATTGACAATTTTCCTATAATATTTAACCATCTTTCTTTACCGCTGCCAAGAAAATCAAAACCCGGAATAATACTTACTCTTTGATAATTAATTCTGAATCGACCAATGAAAAAACAAAGGATTCGAAAGAAAATATATGACGTCATACTTTGAAACAAAAAAAAGGGAAATATTTTTTTTATTTTTATTATACATAAAGCATGAATATCTATTACGTTAATAAAAGGTTTTCTGTCGAAATGGCTTAATAATTATAATGAATAATAACGAAGAAGAATTATATTATTAAGAAAATATTTCGCTTGGAAAAATATGACGTCATATTTGAAATAAAACAAGCATTTTCGAGTATTCGTTAAAAATACAAGGTGCATGAATATCAGTAACTAATGATACTAGATAAATAATGACGTAATACTTAAAATTAAGAACAGAAATATTTTCTTCTAATACTGATTAAAAAGTGCGAATATAAGTTGCATAGAAATGAGAGTTATCATTCAAAATTCGCTTTTCGATTATTAGGAGAAGACATTTTCTTGTGGAAAATAGGGGAAAATAAAACGGATTAATATATTTTTTGTCGCCATGTTCTCCTTAAAATTGAAAAGAAAAATAAATTTCCCTAAAACTAAAAATTATTTTCACACATTAAAGCTTCATGAATGAATTTATTCCACAAAAGCGAAAATCGTCTGTCAACATATTGACACTTACAATCAAGGATGTAAATACAACTTCTATGCATTTAAGTGGATAGTTATTGCCTCCTATTCATACGATTTGAATTTTTAAAAAGCATATACTATTTTAACTAATTATTTTTAAAAGTTGGCAGATTAAATGTTTCTCACGGGCGTTTTTAGTAAAAAGTTTTACCGGGTAAAAATGGTGTTTTTTTTTTTTTTTTTTTTTTTTTTCATGTAAAGGGTTCATTTTAATTAGAACGTATTAACCTGTGTTTATTTTAATTTTGTCAAAGTGATGTCAGTTTCCATTCACCATCCTCTGAATTAGAAACGAAATCTTAAAATAGACTAATGTAACTAATGGAAACTAATACTTTTCAAAAATAACGTTTTTCATCAAAAGTCGCATAATTTCAAAATACAATTTTAGCTTACATTTTAAATGCAATTTATTACTTGAAATTTAGTATTTAATAAAGTTAATGTCTCAATGTTTATCTAAATGTACAATAATATAAGATTTCATTAAGCGATTTCATGTTTTAAATAAATTAAAATACATATTTCTACATAATTCATGAAGTGAAAAAAAATATTAGTATAAACTTTAAAACATACTTTATATCATTTATGTTATAAAAGTGAATGAACGGTAAATATATCATTTGACGTTCCATCTATATTTTTCCATAAATACCCAGTCCTCCATGTCCTAGAGAAAAAAACAATGGTGAACCTACGAGTTAACCACTAAAATTGGGGCTTTCGGGTGTTTTCAACCATAATGTGACTTAGCAGGCCGATTGCGTTTAAATATGCGAATCGAGTTTTAACTAATTTTGGAATATCAGCCGTGATCTCGATGAGGTGATTGTCAGTGCTGACGCCTCCCGGGCTATTTATATATGTGCCCGCCCTTGATATTTAAAAATATAATCCCTTTTTTATATTTTTATATTAATTTTAAAAGTACTTTAGGAAATTTCTTCACAGTGATGGCAAGTGAGTTAATTCCATCGTTATAGAGAAAAGGGGAACAATCGGAATTATATTTTTATCTCTGCCATTTTCTCATTGCAATCATAAGATATTACATTTCAATATTTTATATATTACGCTGATAATGACATTTAGGCGTTCATCTCAAAGGGCTTGAGCTAAAATGACCTCATAGTAAAAAGGAAATAAGTATTTTCTTTGATACAACTAAATATTTTACAATGAATAAATTTCTGGAATACGCTGGGAGTGAGATTAGAACATCAAGTCAAGAGTGCGAATGTTCACATACAAAATTGTAACTGGCAAATGTGAGATCCTGTTTGGAACTATATTTATTTATAATCCATTGAACGTTACAATGTTTTTAAAAAAGTGAATATGAATATGAAAATTCCGCATGTAAATTGTGCGATAGTGAAAGTGGCGTCATTTTTAGATTTCGTTGAAAAAAAAAATGATTGTGTCATATTGGCGCAACTTTCGTCGATTTTGCATTTTGTAATATCAAAGATCAAAGTCTCAATTGATAACTTCATAATTTATTATCTAAATATCAGGTAACTGATTACCTATAGCGATAATGTTTACTTTTTGAATAATTTGAGTAGTTAAACTTAAACTTTAGTTATAAATAATATTTGTTTTATAAGTTAGGCCAGACTAACTCATAATATTGATTATTTATTATTATTATTTCTGTAGGTATTTTATAATTTCAATCTAACTGTTCTGTTAAACATCTCTTCATTACTAGACTTCAACGAGTTCCCACATTTAAAATATAATAGATATAAATGATAGAATAGTATAACAGCGATGTACATTTATTCATCATTTAATCTTAGAAAAGGCTTATGAAATTTCAAGCTATTGAAAGAAATTTAAATGATCCTATAAAAACAAAAATAGGCTATTTGTGAGTTTCAGAAGTTTTTCGACTAAAAAATGTGAAAATAGTCAATTGCATTTGCTTTTAATTATCGAAATTTGTTGCTTCATTGATGCATTTATTTTTTTTAAGTGTTGCGTGAACGACGTCACGGGTAACAGCTAGTATAAAATATATTTGACTGTATAAAAGTGGTTTGACAGAAAATTTCTTAATTATTTTTATATAATAGATTCGTAATTTTAAAATATATTTTGTTAGGTTTCAAAAAACTTTTATCGTAATTAATTTCTCAAATTTCTTATAGGTATGCCGTTTTATTTTAGAAAATAAAACTATTATCCCTCGCCTTATAAAATTTTTAGTCGTTATAAAATTCTTTTCTACCGTGGATTCTTTTTCTTTTATTTTAAGAAACGTGTTTGAAAGATATTGTTTGTTGTAAATTATATAGTTTTAAACTTTCACCACTCAGATAGCGGGTCAACTTATAAAAAATTCACACTTTCATTGTTTCCATGCGTTTTCTATACTATGTTTTTTTTTTTTTTTTTTTTTTTTTCTAACACGGAGTTGAAAAGTTTTCGAATTCAATTCTTTGTTTTATGTACTTTGTTTTCTCTTATATAATATTTGTTTTAAACTTTCGATGTACAAATAAAGATCTAAAAAGGAATGTAATTACACAGTAAAAGAATTATGCGATAGATATTATTCCAAATTATTTGTCAACTTAAATTACGAAGTATCCTTTGTAATTTTCTAACAAAGTTAGCTCCTTCAAACGGGATGAACTATCTTTAAAAAACTCTTTGGAATCTAGTAAGCTAAACTTTCTTTTACATTTAATATGTATCATACTCTTATTTATTTTACATGGAGCTTAATTTTCTGAAACAAAATGGAGCACAGCGAATAATGAATTCAAATTTTAACAGTAATTGGATAACCTAAGTAAATCAAGCATAATATTTCTGGAAATAAGACCACAATTAATGGCTCGAAAAAAACATAAATATACTGTAAATAAGCTGGAGGTGAGTATAAAATATAAAAGAGGATCTGCTTTGTATTACACCATAGTGAAAAATAGTAAATATACCGGGATTCCTCCATCCATAAAATATATTGGAATTTCGAAAATATTAGAAAAAAAATCTAAACTGTTTCCAAATTACAATAGCATTACAAATTGCCCCCCTTGAACTTTCAGATGAACAAATGCTTAACTATGTTCAAGAAGGCTGGTTTCAACATGTCAGGTTATTGTATGAGCATGATGGAAATTTCAATCATTTTTCAATTAATTATTATGACAGATAACTCATAAAATTCACCAGGCAGTTTTCGCATATTTTTAAACGATTTCTTATCATAAAAAATATTTATAAAACAGCAACATACTTGAGTAGAAAACACCATATTGACCTATGATCCTCGAACGCCTTTCTCGACAATATTCCGAACATAGTTTGCCACACTGCTTTGCTCAACAAATCATTGCACCTGGCGGTTTTCAAAAGTCTTTTCCGCTTGTCGAAGTAGTAGCTATTTTAAAGTGGGGTGCATGTTGTTTATTCCGGAGCAATTTATTGGCGCTTCTCCTTCGTAAATAGCATACAGCAACACTTGCACCATAAAGACTCAATAAAATCGAAATTGCGGGCTAAGATTAGAATACTTGATAGCTATAGAAACAAGAACGGTAAATCATACGTCCATCATAGATTATGAAATTCTTTCCAAGCATTCAAAGTACTGTAACAAAACTTTAAAATCTATTAAGATGAAAGTTGATGTCTAAATAAACAATTTAGTATATGCATATCGCATTCGAAAACCTAATTTCTTCAATTACTATTAATATAGTCAGACAAATATCCGTATTTTTCTGTGCAGCCCTGTATATAAACTATAGATTTGTATGTATACTACTTGCTATGAAAAAAAATTAATTCAAATAAACTCACAGCACAATTGAAAATTCCCATTCAGTAATTTCCGCCATTAAACTGAAAATGTACTTGAGATCATTTTTACAGCCTTGTATATGATCTTTAGAATTTATACGCACCAAATAATATGGAATAATAATAATTATAATAATAATTAAATTTTAATGCATGCACCACAACTGAAAACGCTGTCCCAGCAATTATTGTTCATTGGCAGTACTACAGCCAAATTCTTTGGTATGTTCCTGTAAATGAAATATAAATTATATGCACACTAGATTCTACTGTAAGTGCATTGTAGTACCCTTCACTGATATACACATATTTCAATAATTCTAAAATAGTGAAATATCATTCAAATACACCGCAGACGATTTATCCCCATAGACCGTAATGTAACGGAATTCTTCTGAGTTCCTCTGTAAATGAACTGTAAGAGAACACACTTCATTTTCATTACGGAACATGCTAATTTAAATATCAATAACATTTATTAATTACATCGCAATCCGAGCATATTTATGACAGTTAGAGCACGAACAGATGGCTGACGACAGACAGACAAACCGAATCCATAAGCACTTTTTAACTATGTTGGATTGTGTTAAAAATCAAATGTATAAGAGGCGAAAAAATGTGTTTTTGTGGTTTAAATATCGGGCAGAAGGCATTCTATCATTAAAGGCTATAATGATCGTAAAATCTATGATGTACTAATTATCTGAAAATGTCTTGTTAACTTGTGCTTCAGTATGTCGTGATTATAAAGAACTGTGAGGAAAAGAAACGATTGCTAGGTTTAATGTTGATTTGTAGCATTTGATTTCTCGTCATTACATAAGACACCCTACGTCAGACGGTTATTTCTAAACGAAAAACTGAAAAAAAAATCATAGGTAGGAGAGAACATCGTGGGAAACCAGATTTAGGTAAATCTGTAATTGTAATTATCTGCAATTTAATTACAATTTAATTGTGGTTAATTAATTATAGTTAAAATTACATGCAGAATTTTTTTTTTCAGTACTGTAGCCAGAACCTCCTCTATCCTATTATTTGACAAAATTTCGGTGTTTGAATGTGTGTAACTATAATCAATTACATGTAATTAACTTGTAATTACATTGCGGATAATTGAGATTACAAATTTGCCCAACTCTGTCGAAAACATAGTTATGATGAATAACAGATTGCAGAATTTTATCTTTTCTAATATAATAAACAGCTTGCTTTAAAGAACTATTATAAAGAATGACCTACAATGATTGACGGTTTAAATTGGAATTTTGAAATAGTAATATAAGTGTGACAGCTACTAAATTTATTACGGCAGAAAATTAATGTGCGAAGTCACATATTTCTTTAGAGTTTTCCCTTATTTTATAAGATTTGTCACCGATGGATGGCACTATATTGTTTTAAAATGTAAGAATGCTCGATTTCAAAACCGAAACTTTTTGTATGGGTGTTTCAACAATTAACAAAATGAAAGTGCCGGCCCATTCCAGCAGCGTAAGTTAAACCTTGACTTGGCCGGTATCGGTTAGCTACTGAAAAAGTAGGGGTGAAAGGAATAGAAAGAGGTGGGTTTTAGACCTACACGTGAGAGATGTATCTTTATTCTGGCCGATTGTTTTGTTCGGATGACATTGACGGAATGTTGATTGGGGGTTTTTGTTACCGGTTTTTGCAAAAGTGAATAAATCAAGTAAAATTTGATTCATGTCTAAGAATTAATTTTAGCTCTCTTAAGGACGATTTATTTGTTTTACCGGACGACAAATCATAAATATTTCAACCGGCCTTTCTTTTCTAAGCGGTCTGTGGTCATCAGCAAAAGAAAAGGGAATCCCAAAATAAGAAAGAGGCGAAGATGGACATGTCATGCTGATCACTGACATCTAATCATCCGCCGATGAAAGTAAAAAAACATAAAAGGGACCGCTGCACCTGACCACAAGGAAAGTTCCGCAGTCAAAGAAAGTCATACAGCGAAACAGCACCGAAAACTGGCGATATGAAGCAATTAAAATAATAAAACTTTGTAAAAAATCACCATAAAATTAAAACAAAACATAGGACGCGTTTCGAGCTACAAACATAACAGCTCGTCATCAGCTAAGCATACACGTGTCCGTAAACGAGCAAGTTCAAAAATGAACTGAACATTCTTTATCTTCAGTTCATTTTTGAACTTGTTCGTTCACGGACACGTGTATGCTTAGCTGATGACGAGCTGTTATGTTTTTAGCTCGAAACGCGTCCTATGTTTTGTTTTAATTTTATGGTGATTTTTTACAAAGTTTTATTATTTTAAAGAAAGTCATGTTTTTGGATCTTTACAGCTTGAAACAGCTAAACGCTATCTGTCAATGCTATGGTGTATAGATTACATATTTTCCATATTAATTCTATATATCTTGCCAGGATAATATTAATAGTTATCAGCATTTGGCTGTTATTCTATTTACGGACAGCCTTTAAATAGAAGTGAATTGAAATAGTGTGTAAAATTTTGTTGCCTATTTTATTACTCATTATTTTCCATTTCTTTCATGATCCGCATCCATTTTATTGTAACTAGTTTTTTCAGTTTTATCTTGCGAAGAGAACAAATTGAAAATCGTGAAATTACATCTCTGGTTTCCCTAATTTTATGGAGAAAAAAGATTTCTTCTATAAATATAAAAATGTACAAGGCCAGTCATAAGTCTCCATACAAATGATAAATACGGTGATTAATGTTCATTTTATTCGCACAATTGATATCACATGATATTGCAGTTACAAGATATGTTCCACATGACTCTTGTCCATGATGACACAGAATAACATTCACTATAACAAAGTTTGTCTATTGGACTCCTAGCCATCGCTGCTAGTTTTTGTGTTGGGGCATTTTCATATGTTGCCGTCTTTGGTCTTACAGATCTGCTTGCATCGGCAACAGAATTTGACCCTTTGAATTTCTTGATAAGTTGTGTCCCGGTGTAATGGGTTATCTACGTTCTGTGCGTTGCATTAAAGGTACGTGGTACAACTCCCAGCCGAAAAAATAATGCCAATCCGTCCTTCCTTTTTTAGTGGCATACCTATTCAATCGCTTCTCCTTTCTGAAAAAGGAAGAAATTTGTCAGCGCTTTAAACATTTGTATGACGAGTTATGAATCACCCTGTATTATAAAAAAACATAGTTTTCCACCGGCACTGTTTCAAAGCTATATGAAAAAGTAAAAAATAAGGTACTTATGGAATCTTATTATTTATTTCTTCATAAAATAACATTAAAAATATGCCGCTGATTCCACTTCTGTCATTTGTCAGGTTAATTATTTTCTTGGAATAGAAAAAAATATTTTTAGGTTTCTATTCTTTTTTAGAAGATAATGTATTTTTTTAAGTTATTGAGAAAAGACAAATTACTTTAAAGTTTTTAAATCAGAAATACATAAGATAGACTGGAGATGTTCGACTCATTGTTGCAGCCTACTGGGGAATTTGCGGTTTCCACCGTAAGGCATGTCAAAAGATTCTATATTTTCTGAAAAAAGCAAAAGGCAGTTCAAATATGCTTTGAACTACTTTTCGCCACAAGGAATCAAACTACATGACAACTCTTATGGTCTAATTCTACTCCAATAAAGAAATTTGGCAAATTTTTATGGTTTTTTAAAATGTAAACGAAATCTTTCTCAAATATTTTATTTCGTTTTTTCTACAAATTCCTATTATTTTGAAAATCTTATGTTGCAAACTGTACCCCGTTAAGATCATAACCTTGTTTTTATGAATATTTGAAATCTGAACTTACTTATGGTGTTTTTTTTTTTTAAACTACTTGTTTTCTTTTGCCGCAAAAAATCCTACTCTTTGGAAAGTCTTATGGTACACTTCGATAAAACATTTTGTTATTTTTTAGGAAATATTTTTAAAATGTGTATGTATTTTTTGGACAACCTATACTATTTTCTTGAAAATTGATTTCATAATTAATTTTAAATACATAAAAATGATAAATACTCACAAAACTTAACGAAATATCTGCACATTTAAAACTACAGTAACAAAAAGAACAATAGGCAGATATTTAGGTGATATTTAAAACAAAATTGTTAAATTTGTAGCGGATCCATTTGAAAATCGGCAGACTTGTTAATGACAAATTCAAATAGTTATATTCCAGATTTAGTGTAAAAATACTACAAAATTTTTAATTATTTAGTTTTTAATTTTTTTAAATAACGAATAATCGTCATATTTTAAAACGTCCCATAAGCCGTTCTTTTGACTAAAATATGACCAAATATATTTATGAGATATTTTTAATATGTTACAATAGAAGTGGGTATAAATTGTAAAAGTTAACTAAATATATAAATAAAAAAGACATTTTTTTATAATTATGCTTTGTTTCTTCCAAGAAAGTGGCTATATATTTTCATATGCACATAATTCACCATTAAAATACCCCTAAAATGTACTTTTTTATGGTAACGTTTATTTATTATTGTATAGGGGATATACAGTATAAATTTCAAAAGAATCTTATAACTAGATATGCGCATTGAACATTCCAAGTGTTAGAAATGTGCGAAATTTTCAGTTTTGAGAAAACAACATCTTCAGTAAAACAAGCTGCATAAATATGCACAGAATTTAGAAATATAAAAGCTTACATCTCTGCTAAGAAACTTAAGAATTGAAAAAATATTTTTGAATCGGATAGATTAGAGCACTTTCTCCAAATAAAAATAATTCTCCATTGTCGTCTTAATATTAATTCTACAAACAACTAAAAAATATATTTTTATACTTTTTATTCAAGTCATTGGGATAGTTATTTCAAGAGTCGGAAAGATGAGCACGATGAGAAAATAATGATTACACAAATTGCCGACACTATTATGTAATATTTAAAAGAGAGAAACAACGTTTAAAAAACACAAATGTAAGTAATTTTTAAAATCATATAGCTATTTCGAGACCATTTGTGATTGGTCTCCCTGTGAGCACGTGAGGCCGACTCCGCGGCTGTTTGTCAACAGTGATTTTCATTTCGCTGTTGTCGGTCGGGATGTGAGGTGCGCCTTCTGGCTCTGTCTCCCCCCTCTTTCATTCCATACTTTTAATTTATTTTTATCTTTGATTTATAAGCACTGATGATGGAGCCTTAGAGGCTTCCAAATATCTATATGCTTTTTAAAATTACTTACATTTTTTTTTTAAAGTTGTTTCTCTCTTTTTAATATATTGACACAAAGTACAATCCTCTCCCCCTTTTCTGTTATGTAATAGCAATGCCGATATACAATAGCAACGGAAGATAAAATTTTTAGATGGATGAAGTTTTAAATTTCTCTATATAATGATTATAAATCTGATAAAGAAAGTTTAAATTTACCCTAAAATTAAATATTTTGACAAATGTGTGTATTATTGTTGGAAATCTCAATGTTCATTTTTGTTTGAAGATGTTAACAGCCCCTTAAGTTCTGGAATTTACTTGTACTGCTCATCAAAGCTAACATCCCGATAATATTTACTGACCGCAAGGGTTGGATGACAAACTCTGTTTTTTGTCCATCTAGTTATACATATCAACACCTGGCTAATGCCTTGAAGGTCATAAAAAATCCCTCTGTATAATAAAGAAATGGAGTTAAAGTTTACACTAATACTCTAGTAAAATTCCAAAATACTTTCAGAAACAAAATTTAAGCAGTATCTGATAAACATTTTCGAGTTATTTTATTCGTTCATAGGAAATACAATTAGTAAAATAATTTAACAGGACAGGGAGATAATACTGCAAAGATTTTAAAAATTGGGCACAGAAAAAACTGAGCAATAGAATACATTTTTTTTTATGTTATATACCACAGAGAGAGCATTCATCTAATATTTTTGTATAATAATAAATTCAAGATGACAGAAAATGCTTTTGTTTGATTAGATTAGCGAATTTGGCGACAAGTAGACAAAACACTATCAAAGCTCATAAAAAGTAAAAAGCCATAAAAAATATCTTAATATTTCAAGTAATCTTGTTAAACAAAATGTAAGATTAATATTTAGAAATACTTTAAATTTTATAAAAAGTCACTTACCAGTTAGCACATTTGTATCTTCCAGGAATCGAAAGTTAACGGCACTTGCTATTTGAAACTCCTGCAGATCCTTGTTTTCTGTTGTCATACCGTGGATCCCATTAAATAATTTTTTTTGCTATAAATCTCTTTTGACTTTAAAAAATCATGTTTTGAAACTAGATCTTAAATGTTTTATTTGTTTTCAATACAGACGGTAATGCATATGCACTAACGGCAGCCATTATCTTTTCGACAGCAGTCTTCAGAAGTATTGCAGTCAATCTGCTATTACGCTATCGGTCAGATTACACGCAGTATGCAGGAAATTCCGCTTGTAGAAGAAAATGTTGCAGATAATGCTTCACATACGATATCCCATTCGCACGTCAATTTTCGAGCAACACATAAAGATGCGTGGTGAGCTTAAAGTTTCGCTTAAATAGCGTGTGTGATTACCGCTTAACTCAATACCAACAAATCGCTTCAGAGCAACCTGAGAGTAGTTGCAGGTCGAAGTTCGATTTTCAACTGTGTTGGTGGTAATTTTTGTACTTCAAAGCGAAAGGAATTACTGATCTGTGAAAAAAAAATATCTATCATTGATTGCAATATTCTTGAAATACAACTCAAAAGGCAAACATTCATACGAAATTTAAGTTATTTACAATGAAGGATACACTGATAAACCTAATTCAAACAAATATGAAGGTGGTAGAAAGATGATGAGGATGATCATTATATTGAAGATTCCAGCAGTATCTACAGAGTACAAGGCAAAGGTGATTACTGATTCCAGTGCAAATCTTAGGCTATTTTTGATTATACAGGTAGGAATGTATATCAAGTCAAGCACAAATCTTGGCGATATGATTTTTTACTTTTGAATTTTCAATTTACAACACTATTTAAATAAAATATAAATGTGTATGTGATATTGCAATATATGTTAAATAATATTTTATATTTACATTGATAAAAGTTGTTATGAATATTAAATATCATCATTTCGTTATCGCTACTTCCGTAGGGCAAGATAACGAATATGTCTTCCTTTCGATAAACTATTATTTTTCATCATTTGAGATCCGATTAACAAATTTCAAATATCTTGTATAGAAATGAAGAATAGTAATATGTGTTTCATATCAATTATAGATTTTTAATCCACTTACTGAGTTTAGGAAAAATTATATGTGCTAAATTCATCATATTACCATGGTGTCCCTCATAAATATTTTTTATGATATCAAATAGGAAAATAAACACGGAAATCCAAATACATTGACAACTCTAAATAGAGAAGGGTAATATTAAGTCGAATTTCAATGTACTTCTTCGGGTATTAGTATGGAAAACAAACAGAAAACATACCACTTTATTATCCAAAAATAATAATTTTAAACAAAATAATTGAATCCAAAGAATCAAAAACAGTACAAGAAAGAATCTCATATGAGGTTTCGGTACTAAATAATATAAGAAATTTCTCAAAATATAACATTACTTTTACTATCTAAATCCTATGACGTTCATAAAAAAAATCTGGTACATTGCAGATGTATCATTATATTCTTCTACGTATGATTTTTTTTTAAATCTTTTTTCGAAATATTTGAAAACTTGGAAATATTTGCCTTAATTATTTTATTTTGACGTAAAACTTTAATTACCTGTGAATTTACCCTCTGTATGAATCTGTATTTTTACCTTCTTATCCAATTTTGCATTTAATTACTTATGACGATTCTATTTCTTAAATAACAAGATTTTTCTCAAAAGAAGAAGTAAATTCAAGTTCCATATTTATTTTTTAAATCCCATAAAACCTGCAAAATATATAAATTAAGAAAAAAAAATGGTTTCGACAAAGTGCTTAAGTACACATTAAATCTTACCTCGTGAAATTGTAATAATTAAAACATCGTTACACAAAATTAACTAATTTTTAAGAAACATAATTCTAAAAGCTTTTAGAATATTATTTGTTACTGTTTTATATGAATCTAAGGTAATTACACAAAGTAATCTTTTAATGTTATTCAAAACCAAATTATTGATTAAAATATCATAAAAATCATATTTGAAAATAAAAAATATGAAGTAAATTTTAACAGACTTAATGTAAAATTTATAATAATAATCAAATCTAAAATTGATACTTTAAAAAATACTCAAAAATTGAATAAAATATTTTAATAACCCTCTTAAAGTAACTTATATATTTAATTAATGTAATAATAATATTTTAACATTCAGATTATGGAACATTCGCAGTTTCTATTCAATATGTGTTACAAGCTAATTTCACGAACAGACATCTTTTTAAACTCTTTTATGCAGTTTTATATATTATTTACTTTTATTTTAAAAATAATAAACATTTTCTAAGAATTTAAACATTTCATTTGCGCAAAATGGGAAAGCAAAACATTTCATGTGAAACTCTGAAAGGCTGTTTTTAACCTTCCGTCTACCAGACGGGTCCATTGGACCCGATATGTACATTCAAAATATTTATTCAAACCAGAAATTTCTTCAAAACAAACTAAATGTATAAATCAGACAATAATAAGTTAAATAAACAAATTAAATAGTTTTAAGTAAAAATTCTGGTGTAGAATGTTTTTATAAAACTTGAGTAAAATTTCCGGTAGTTCTAGGGTTAAAATACGTAAAAAAGAAGTTTTGATTTGTCGATTGACAAGAAGTAAAATAATTTTTTTCTGCCATTTTATTAGGAAATAAAAATACAGAATAAAATTATTCGGTACATGTATTAATTTACACAGTAAATTACCGGTAATGCATGGTGACGTCACGGCGACGTCGTTGTGAAGTCATACTATGATTTTGTGACCGTCGATGTGACGTCATAGTGACTAGAATGCGAGGTCGTTATGGCCGTTTTAGAGGTCGTTTGTGACGTCACATTGTGACCACTCTGTGAAGTCACGGTGTGACAAATTTGTGAAAAGTGTGTCATTTGTGACTATTTTGGCATTAACTTTGTGACGAACCTGTGACGACAGCGACAATGCTTTGACGTCACACTGTGACTAATTTGTGAAATATGTGTCATTTGTCACGAACTTGTCATAAACAATGTGATGATTTCGCATGAAAATCAAATTTCAAATTAATTACTTAAAAGGGCAAAGGCCAACATAGAGAAAAAGATTCCAAGCCGGGACTGGAACCCGGGCCATCAGTATATCGCACTGATATTCTACCGACTAAACCCCATGGAACGATACCCGGCCTGGAAAATTTCTCACTATTACAGGCTGGGCGTCGTTCCATGTGGTTTAGTCGGTAGAATGTCAGTGCGCTATACTGATGGCCCGGATTCCAGTACCGTTATGGAATTTTTGTCACTATGTTGGCTTTTGCGCCTTTTAAGCAATCAATTTGAAATTTGATTTCCATTTGAAATATTGTTTGCAAGGCGAATGTTTCTCTCTGGAAAAATTTCCAAGCATTAATACTGTGATGATTCTTGTTATAAACACTGTGATGAATTTTAAAATAAAGTTTTGTTTGAAATATACAATATTATCTTTTTACCGTACTTTTTAGCAATGTATCGCTAATTTGTTGTCCTATTCTTCTAAAATACTTTTAATTTTTACACTGAAAAAAACAATGCTTATCAACTGGCATCCTTTTTTATTAAGTTCTAAGCTTGATCTTCAGTTCAAGCTTTATATTAAGAATGTGTAAGTTTTTATGTGTTGTGATTTGTTATTATTTTATTAAATACGAACATGGAGTCTAACGGATATTAATACATTTCCTATTTAAAGAAGAATAAGATAAGCCATATTTATTTAAATTTTTTATTCCCGTGTATATTGTATTTTGTTAATATGAGCTAAATAGATTTGGTATGATTTATAGGAAATGACTGATCTGGGAAATAGAAAAAACAAGTAAGAAAATCATGCGTTAAGCATAGATTATAAAGCACTTTCCAACGCTTCCTGAATGCTTTAACTAGACATCGTAATTTAAGGAAATAACGTAAATAAGATAACTAAGTAAATATTTTAGAAAACGCATAAACCATTTGAAAAACTGATTTCAGCAGTTACCGTCCATAGCCAAATATGTTTTCCAATTCTTTTGAATAGCCCTGTATTTAATCTGTAGGTTGATATATACTAGTATATAATGTGAAAATTTAGTTTAGCAAGAAAACGCATAACAGGTTGAAATTCTCATTCAGCAATTTGTACTAATATATGAAAACATACTTGAATACTTTTGTACAACCCTGTAGTTTACCTAGAATCTTTATTACACGCCACTATTTAGTTAAAATTTAATTCAAATTAAAACACTCTTAAAACTGCTGAAATCACATTTCCAGAAATTATAATTTATAGACGGCCATATATCCATTTCCTTGCGTGACCCTGTGTATCATTTTATCCATATTCTACAAACATTTCTTAGTAAATTAAATGCAGTTCAACCTAAAAATCCATAACTCATCTAAAAAACACCTTTAAGCAATTTGCGCCCATACCCCTTAACTCTTACGTACACTTTTGTGTAGCCTTGTGTATGATTTATAGCTTTTATATACACCATATACTATGCATAAATATAGTGAATCATAAAAGCGCATATTATAATTAAAAATGAGATTCCAGCAATTATCGCTAATGAACAGTACGATATCAACTTTTATAAATATCATATATTAAAAATTTTTTTTAATAAATATTATAAATATCAAATTTTAAAAAGTATAGTAAAGCAGTTTAATCTGTAAACTTGTTATCAGGCATGAAAAACACTTTATTTCAATGCTTAATTGTCATATTTTATTTTTTAATGCGAAGTATCGAACGTGTATCGAAAACGTAGAAAATGAGTTTACAATCGAAGAAAATTTAATAACTGATTCTGAATGCCTACATTTAAATTTTTGATTAAAATCACGAACAGCAAAAACGTGCTTACATACAATTAAAAAAAATAAATATACCAATTTGAAAAACACTATATAATTAGTATTTATAATTGTACTATTAAACAACAACAAAGTACAATAGATGAATTAAATGTATTATTAGATTTAACAATTTCTCAAAAATCTCTCCATATGTTACAAGGAATTCCTATTATTTTATAATTTTGGCAAATGTTAAATCTGAAAACATTGATATGAAGATTTAGGATTTTAAATAATAATTTAAAATATTATTAGCAATGAAAAAAAGTCTTTCATAAGTTTCACTACTATAGTATGTAAAACGGCATTTCCCATTCAGTATAATGTTAATTTCTAATCTGAAAAACAATCCCAGATCAGTCTCTTTGTATAGGTATAATATAAAACTATTTAACTCATCTCACCAAATATACAAAACAGGAATAAACAAATTAAATTAAATAAGACTTACTTTTTGAGCTCCATAAATTAATTATTAATATCCGTGTGTATCCGAAAATGGCGACGTCTTTCTCTTCCATTAAAAAAAGCACACGCAAAAGCTTACATTTTAGACTAGTAACTTACCGCATCTGTTAGAACAAAAAAGTTCCCTGTTTACCCTGCGGTATCGTGGCAGACGATTTGGGGCAGGTGTGAGTTTATTTCCTTTTATATAAACAGATATGGAACTTATATGTGCAGTCATTTTATGAGACTGCCTGTATTTAAGTTTTTGTATTTAAAGAATTTTCCAATGTATTTTACCTTTTCTTTTTATCAGTTTTAACCCCCCCCCCTCCCTTTTTCTAAGTAAAGATTGTTTCACACATAATAAATACAAAATATCTTCCTAAAAAATAAAAAGATATAAATAAATATTGAGGATAAAAAAAATTTCTTTGTCAATCGTCATTCTTTTCATGTTAATTTCCTGTAGAATAAAACAATTCGTAAAATAACTTTTTTTAGAGTCATATCTCTAAAACACAAATTTGAAATACAAATAATAAATTATATCATGGGTTTTGCATAAATTTTGTATTATTTTTTTTTATTCGGAAAATGCTAATTTTATTTTAAAAGTCTGAAAGAAGTAGAATTTTTTTTAAAAATAGTTACTTAAAATAGGTACACTAACAGGAAAAAATATGACTTGAATACAAATTATAAAGCAAGAAATGTATGTATGACTAAACTCTGAAGATCCTTTCTACGTGCTCATTAAAAGCTGCAGACTTAACTATAATAGAATTTTTTTAGTTTGAAGCCACAAAAGTGTTTGAATACTAGTAGTCGGTAAAAATAAATTAAAAATTTTCCTTCCTGCAAACTAAATATGTAAAGTGTATCTATTTAATATTCCTAATTCTAAATATGTTATCCAAATTGCTCCAGCACGTACCATTTTTCCGAGAAACACTTTTATAATAATAAGAATAAGAGAAGGATTATTATATTAAATTGCAATACTAGATAAAATTGAAATCAGGAAAAAAGTATACTTTCACACTCTTAGATATAAAATTGATAAAATATAGCATGAAAATCTAGTTTGTTGATACTTGTACCGTGCATTGTCCTTTATATGCCCCCCCCCTCCCCCACCATCTTTTCGTGTCTGAATTTACTACTTGCTACCCACTAATATATTTTCATTCCTTATGCCGCTGTAACTCGGGCCTTTTTAAAACATTTTTCTTCTTTTTCAAAGATTTTTGAAGTTCATATTTTTCTCACACTGTGACTTACAATATGGGTTACAATTTTTTACAATTTATTACAATTTTTTTTGTGAGTGTGTCGTGACCTACGTTACATGCAGTAACATAACAATTCTTTTATATTACCAAAAAAATAAAATTTTACAGGAACAACATGTTTTGAAGTTTTTTTGTAATTTTTTAAAGTTTTCTAAGAAGTTCACATCTCATTCACAATGTCACATCACTGAGTGGTGGCATTTCGGTCACAGATGTGACGTGACCACAGTGACTCACAGTGACGTCACAACGACGTCACTGTGACCATGTATGCTATGAGGGTATTATATCTCTAAAAGGTTATATCACAATTTACAAAAAGACATTTAGGTGTCCAAATATTTTTATAAATATCGCTGAATAATTTTTACAAATACGCTGCAAAGTAGTAAAATGCTGAATTTGAATGTATTAGCAAAAGTAAAAGAATTTAATTTAAATTTTGAAAACAACTTTCTGATATTCTTCAACAAATATTATAAGAAATATGTTATAATGTCTAACTTAAATTTATGTCACACAGAAATAGTTATATATAAGATTGAAAAACAGGGTATAAAGTTATGTGACTAAAATAGGTAATTTTGAATTACAAAAAACTTTTAATGGGTATTAAATTCTTATCAAATACATGAAAACGTTATTGAATTTAAAAAAAAGCACAGCACGTAAAAGTAAAATTAATTGAAGAGTATTTATGAAATAATTGCATTAAAAAAGAAACTAAATAAAGAATAAAATTTATTGAAAATTTTTCTGAATTATTAAAATATACGAGTTTGTATATAAAATATGAAACTTAACTACAATGGTTTTGGATACATTATGGAATCTATATATTTTAACAGTTTTAAGTTAATCATTGTTTTGTCTTCATAGACGTTCATATTATATACTCCTTTTTTATGTTTTCTTTTCACACTTTTAAAATTGCATATTCATAAAATATATAAAAAGCCTAATATATAATGCATGCATAGAATATGCAATACGTACATATAGAAAAAAAAAAGATAAATGTGGATTGTTTTGAAAACCTGACCCCTCGTCTGATGTATAAAATTTTATAAAAGTTCTATTTATGTGCTTTTGTAATAGTTATTTGTAGTATATTCTATGCGTATGATAATGTTTTTGTTATTATAGCATGTTGTTAAAACACCGTCTAGAGAGTTTAATCACCATTCTAAAATTGAATTCGGAGTATAATCCTTTATCATACTAAGTCTGATATATTTTAATGATATGCCTTTAGTATATTCGCTTGTTTAAATAATATATAGATACTGATGTAATTGACTGCATTTGTCATATGGTTTCCTTAAACGTAACGTTTCAGATTAAACTGCAATTTGCATTGTCGCTGTGCAAATTACAAATGTTACTGAATAAACACTATATACTTTTCAAGCAAAGTGTAATTTGTTTTCACAATTACAAAATTTGTCACTTTCTAATTTCAATTAATGGATTTTCTTGATTGAATTTGCTGATGAATAATTTATGAGATTATATTATAAATGGAGTAGATGCTAACATATTTCGATTATTAATTTCTAGTAAATCACACCAATGGAAATACTTTTAGATCAATATTCTGAAATATGATAAAATTTTAATGCAATAAATTATACATATACATTTTTCGATTAGTTCCGATTATAATAATATTTCACAAACCTCTTCAAAAAAATTCACATCCTATAGTAGTTTCTTATTTTAGAATCAGTGATATAAACCAGGCCCATTCTATGTCACGTGAGGTACAGCTTTTCTACTTATTACTACTATTTTAACAATGTTATAATATCCTCAAATTAAAACAACTATGAAATATGAAAATTTAGCGATCTTTGCTATTTTTTGTGTATAATTTACATTTTAACAACTTATAAGTTCATAGATATAGGTATTTATGTAAGTGTCACACGCAGGACATATTGTCCGTACATGAAATGGCTCAAAAACCAGCAGATTACTTTGGTCTAGGATTTTTAAATGAAGAGATTTTTAAACCTATTAAAAACGGGCAGCTCACTTAGGTCTAGGGTTTAAAATTTGGAGATACTTAAACCTATTATAGGGTCATTCCACATCACTTGTAGGACAGCATTTCTACATATTACTACTGTTTTAAAAATGCTATTGCATCATCAAATTAAAACAGCTACGCTAATTTGAAAATATAGTTGGTTTTGTTATTTTTTAATGCATAGTTTATATTCTGACAACTTATAAGTTAAAGGATATAGGTATTCATATAAGTTTCTTGTCAGGACATTTTGTCCGTTTTTCATTGAATGATACACCAATACTTAACATAACAGGCGAAAGGTCTTGTGACAAATAAGTGAGAAAAATATAAAAATTAAGATAAATAAAAATAATTTTTTATTAGTAAATTCACCATAAAAGATATTAAAAGTATCAATTATAAGTAAAAATACCTATATAAATGTACGCGACTCACAAAAAATTAGAGGAGCACATGCTTTTAACGTAAATATGCAACTTAGTCTATTAATAAACACCTACAATCTCAAGTGTATCAGAAAGAAGACGATAAATCCATCTTCATATGCAAACCGACATTCATGACGTCACACACACAAAAAAAGAGCATAAATGCTGAAACTGCGATTTCACAGAAGCTTCTTTATCACTGCCTACTTTGAAAAAAGCAATTATTCAACTTTTTTTCTAGAAAAGGGTGATTTAAAAATGCCTCATCAATTTAGTGATTTTTTTTTAATTCAAACGTGATATTTTAAAATTAATGTCAACAAGCAACAATTTGCTACCATAATATCTAATGCAGAGTCGTTGACAATTGATTGAAAATTGATTTCCCAGAGGTAAATACAACGAGCAAAATGGAGATTAAACACAAACCCTGATTAATCACAATATATAGAGCTTTGATGCAAAAATAAAATATGTTTGCTAAAAAGCAGATTTTTATTTTATGTCGAAAATAAAATTAATAACAAGTTAACCTATTTACACTAAACATGTTGCATCAAAAATCAATTTAAATAACTGCGCGCTTTTCCACATACTCCTCCTGCAACTTGTCCATTAAAACTTTGTGGAAGTAAATTCTTTATTATTCAGATTTCCCCAATTTGACTACCCCACTACGAAAAGAATCATGTTCCCTTCGATCCCAATCAAAATTTATTTTTGACATATTATTAACACTAAACATGCAAAAAAAAAAAAAAAAAAAAAAAGAACAAATTTAACAAATTGCAACGACCATATGGAAAAGGATTTTTTCAAAGACTAAAATTTAAGACATAAAAAATCGCACGGAGTTGATCATGCATTACGTATGCCTTGAATTAAACATTAATAGTGTTATTACACGTAAAAGTTCCAAGCGACAAAAATTGCCTGCAACTCGTACTTGGTGTGAAATATTTATATGCATTCATTCCTGTCCTATTTATCTTTTTTTTTTTTTTTTTCTTATACCATTTTTCTTTTGCACGTGAAAATCTTACAAATTAAAATTACCTCTTTGGCAGAAAAAGTTATTCATTTTCTTTCATTTTCATTAGTCATTATCCACCTGAAACTTACGTATTATCCGAGCAGAGCATTTCATTGGCTGTTCGGGAAAAGGCTTTTCCATCGTCAGATTTCCAAGAAATCTGACGGCCAATTTTAAATGAAATTTCATTCTTAAACTTCTAAACATCGGACAATATTACTTTTCACACCGTCGGATAGAGAAAAAAAATGTACTTTTAAATGCAATTTGTTTGAAAGCTGTATCTCAATTTGTTTCTGAGTAATTAAATTTTTTTTGTAGCTTTTATTACTTTTTTGTCATAGTGGCAACAGAAAGTATCCATCATTGTTGAAATTAAAGGGAAATACAGATTACTGTATAGACCAATCAGAAAACGAATAAATTGCGAATTAAACCAATGAAAACCTTCAGATATGCTTTTCATTTCCCATCCTGACGAGAACAATAACCATTTTTCCAAATGGTTAAAAAAAAAAAAAAAAAAAAAAAAAAAAAAAAAACTGAGAAATATAAAAATATATTTTTAAGAGATTGAAGTTAAATATTATTCGGATAATAAACTCAATTGAAGAGCTCAGTGGAAGAACATGTTATGCTATATTTTCTTAAAAATTATTTTATCTTTTGGACGAAGGTGTTATCAAGTATTCATCACATGGTAAAGCTAAAATATCAAAGTTCTATTTAGCCTTGAAGATTTAAGTCATAATTCGTTAATATTTATTATTTTAATATTTAATAATGTAAATAATATTAATATTTTTTAATATTTAAAAATTAAATATGAATAAGTTTTTTTGATAGAGTTTAGTACTACACCTCTTAATATTTTAAACACACGCTATCAAACAGAAAATAAATCATTAAAATTGACAAGAAAATATTTCACATCGAATTTCTCCAAATGTAATTTTTGTTACTTAACATGTTCTTCCACTTAGCTCTTGAAATATAAAGTTAGTTTGTTAAGATACAATGCACCCTTTCACCGTCCGAGGGTTTTCCGGTATTTTTATAAGAATGCTCGTAAATAAAAGGATAAATGTATTTATTATTCGCAGTTTGGTGGTATAATGCCTTTAATATCACTTCTTTCTATATATGGTTCAAAATAAAATTCTTCTTAAAATATTTTTGTCTACAGCCATTTTAACATGATTTCTAGAAACGGAAAAATCCGGGCTGGACGGTCAAAGGGTTAAAGTAATAATACCAATGTAAATCATACACAGGGTGGTCATAAAAAAACTTCCCCGATATATGAACCCCTCGCGGCCTAACCGCTTAACCAATTGAAAAGAAATTTTAAATATAATTTTTTAAAGGTATGCGCTCGAGGTCGTAATATTTTAAAACAATAGAGCTCTCACGGTTATGGTTACAGTGAAAAAATTTCGAAATTTTCGAATAGCAGCACCCATTATTTTCATGCGAAAATTCCTAAGTGCATTGAAAAACCTTAAATGGCGTTAGAATGATACACGTACGATGAAAATTGCCGGCGTAAAACGTTCGCAGAAAAGACCATTGCGAGGAACGAAGGGAGTTGCTACAAGATACGTTTTACAGTAGTCGATTTTTTTTTTCTCACTTGTGAACTGAATAATGTTGTAAGATTTGTTTTAAGATGTTTTTTGAGTTATGTTTGTGTACACATAGTGAAAATAAAAATGTAATGATTTGTTTTAGTGCGCTGAATATTACGTTACATAGGAACTGATTAGGATTGGGTGCCATGATATTACACCGGCAAATTTAGGCTAATGTCGGATGGACGCCTTTTTGCGCGCTTTTTTCCTTACGTATTATCCCTACATAATACCGTCAGCATTGTAACACTATAACAGTAACCGTGAGGGTTCTATTGTTCTAAATTATCACGATCTCGAGCGCATACTTTCAAATAGCTAAATGTAAAACTTCGTTTTGATTGGCTGAGCAGTTAGGTCGCTAGGCGTACATATATCGGGGAAGTTTTATTATGATCACCCTGTATATTATTACAATATTCAAAATGTTACAGAAATTAATTAGATTTTAATAAGATTTATTTTTGAACGGAGCCCTGATCAGTTATTACAAACACATACACACACACACATATATATATAAATCAACTTCTAGTATAAGCAGAAATTATACATTTGGCAACATATTTAGAAAAGGATTTTCTTACTCTGGATAACATAATGACAGCCGTATAATGCAGATATACGGTTTGATTATTTGGAAGCTTTCTAGAGATAAACATCATAACCTGTTATCGTTATCCCCACGGGAAATTTGACAGCACTATTCAGTTGTTTCATTTTCTTAAGACAGTCAAATTATAGTTATGTAATCAAATAAGCAAATGATGGAAAATGCCATTTTTTTTCTTTTGTTAATGTCATATTTTTCAGCATGTGTGTATTAAAGTATACATTTTGAATATAATATCATTTCCGCTACAAGAAAATAATGAGAAGGAAAGACTACAAACAAAAAAATATAAGGTTAATATTTGACAAATGAATATTTCAATGATTAAATAAAACGGCGTATGACATTTTTTTTAATATATTATATTTTTCGAATTTACATAAAATAAACTTTATTGTGAAGAAAATTAAAAATAATGGTTAAAAAGAACTTTTATTTTAACCTTTTTGCTTTTTGCTTTTTAAATACATTCGTACAGGGAAACTGTAAACAAACAAACAATTATATGAACACACATGTAGTATATATATACTGCAAAAATATCAAAAAGGGCAATTTTGCTATAATTAAATGTCATTTCAAAATAACTTATTTAACAAAATGTGCAGTCGTGAGGAAAATAGTAAACTCCCCTACTAACTCTGCAACTAATTCTAGTAAAATAAAGTTACTGGTACCAGTCGATTGGAAATAAATTCTACTTCTAAATGATGTATATCAAATTTGCTTATGTGGCCATCTACAAAAGAAATCGCACCAATTTTTTTTCAAAAATAGCACATGACACACGAAATTTCTAGTCATTTGAATGATAAGTTTTGAATTATATGCATTCAAAATTTAGAGCTTCTAGTGTTAAATTACATTTTCATATTTTTATTAATACGTCCCTAAATTATAATTCCAGTGTGATAATTTTGTGCGTGGTTATAATACTATAAAAACCCACACATAAATACACTGAATTTGTAGTTTTAAAAGTTCCTAATATGAATGATGACATTAATATTCGAAAAATATGAGTTGCAACCTACAATTTATTCGATAGCTTTATATTTATTATGTCTTGATTTATACGAATTCCCAATTTAAATTTTTTCTTACAAGTGGTTTTTGAATTATGATTAAAAATCTCCAAAATCATGGCTTAAGGGATCGTGTATGATGTGCAGAAAAGCATAATTTGAAAAAATGTATTTAGCTCATTTTATTGAAATATTTTTGCTTGCAATAGTCTAAACATATTAAGCGAGAGAAATGATCATATTGGCAAGAAATAATGCATTAATAGAAGTAACATAGTCGTTCTGTAGTATTTCAATAATTGAGTAACGAACTTCAATTTGGAAACAGCCCCTAAAATATGCTCATTTTAAAATAATTAATTTCTTGGAAAGTAATCGAACAAATTTCATGAAAATTTGAATTTAGGCTAATTGAAGAGCGCAGAATATATTTATGTTGTAAAACTTGGATATTGCTCTTAAAAAAACAAATTTTGGGTTCGTTTTGATGGCCCCCTAAACGAATTTTGTATACATCATTTAAAAGTAGGTTTTGTTTTCAATTGTTTTGTACCTGTAAGCTTTTTCTGCAATAATTTGTTAGCTTATTGTTTTTATCCACAACTGTAAATATGACTAACATATTGAAAGCGAAAAATAAAATAGAGTAGACATTTGGAGTTTTAAGTAAATGCTTTATCAGTACAACTATTGATCGATTCCAAACAGTTGATTTTAAAAGTTCAGGAACATTGTTCAGAGCTGCAAGTTCGGGCGGGACAGCACATGACTCTTTTTAGAGCGGACCTTTCTATATTTCTAAACCCATATGAAAATACTACTTTTATAATTATTTGGTTTTATCTTACATATTTAATATTCTCAAAATCTGGTTCCTGATCAGTATCTATTGGATGATTAATAAGTTTTGAAAGTAAATCTCCGTTTCTAAAAGCATGCTTATGTTCCTGTAGATGAATGTAGCATGAAAAACTAGTCTCGTATTATATACTAGCTGACCCGCCCGGCGTTGCCCGGGTCCGTGGTGATATTTAAAAATTATCCTTAAATTTATATGATTTCATACCTTTAACTCGATTTTGACTGAAATACGTACCCACTCGTGGGAAAAGGGGGAGAAGCTGTTAATTGTTGAGATTTGCTATGTAATTTTTTGGAAAATTGTATGCGGCAGTCATGAACAAATTAAAACTTTAAAACGCCCTGTACTGATGAAAAAATGAGTTAAGAGGAGAGGAGTGAGTGCTTAGTAATGTACAGGTCAAAAGCTTTAAAACGATATATCACATGAAAAAATCCATTTACACACCCCTTTGGAGGAATGGCCCCTAATAGTCTTGGATCAGAAACAGACCCCGCAATTGCGGGGCCATGAGGAGTTTCACCTTCGGTCAAGCCTTCAAATGAGGTCGAATCTTGCTGTAACTTAATTCGCAGCAACGTCAGAAAATTGACACCACGGGAGGTCATTTAAAAAACAAAGACATATTTTTGAAAAGAGGTACATATTTTACACACAAAAAAGTTTGAAGGACTCAAAACACACATTTTTTTTTTCATTTTAAAAAGTTAGTGAACTACTTTAATACATTTTATAATTTCTTTCTCCCTTGGACACTTCCCAACAAAGTTGAAAGTGTTTATGCATTCGGTTTCTCTGTCCGTCTGTGCCCGCTCCAACTCTGGTAAATATACTCGGATTTTTATGGAATTGATAACGGTTATTTAGGGTTAACATAGCATGTTTTGTGTTGTATATGAAGTATGTAGGATTAATAGTTCATTTACAGGGGCAGTCAAAAATATTACATTACAATATGGTATATGGGGGAAAAATTGTTTGTAGAGTATTTCAATGACATTGCGCTATTTCAAATGTATTCAAACTTATATAAATCACTGAATTTCACTACGATCACGTTAGAACAATGCATTCATAGCATTTCTTATTCATTTGCAGGGACACACAAAATAAATAGGCTACAGTACTGTCTTTGAGTAATAATTGCTGGAGTTTTAAAATTCGGTATGCCCTTTTAAATTTAACTAATTCTTTTCATGTTACTAATTATATATAAATTCTACACCTCATATACAGGGCTGCACAAAAGTATTCACGTACCATTCTCCTTATTAGAGGAAATTGCTGAATGGGAATTTTGAACTGAAGTTTATGTATTTCTTAAGTGAACTAATTTTTGGCATGCATCTAGTTAATAGATAAAATCTATATATCATATACAGGGCTGCTGAAAAAAATTCAGATAATTTCCCGATTGTAGATGGAAACAGCTGAAATTGGCTTTTGAAATGTGTTATGCGTTTGAATTAGACGCAATATTTTAATTTATCAAACGATGCAGTTTGTTTACATTATTCTGAATGTGTTGGAGTTTTATAATCTATGCTTGACGCATTTTTACTTCGGTTTTTGTTTTGTTTTAGTTTTTTTTTTTAGTTTTGTTTTTTGTCTGACTTGTTATGGTCGCTACAATCTAAATTCTTTAAAGGAAAGGGGGAGTGGACTTCCCTGTAGCCCACCCAAATAGTACCACTCTAACAACGCATACACTTTTTTTTTTAGTGTCACAGAATGAAAAAGGTCTAGAGTTAAAAACAGAAGCATATTCAATCATTCAATGATGAATTTAACTGTTTATTTACCATGATGAGAAAAGTAGTAAAGAAACAGAAAAGTGCCCAGTTAAAATGATGTCATTGACCTCACAGGTTATTCACACTTATTGTACAATATGCTCTTATTTCAAAGAATAATGCCCTTCAAAAATAAATTAAGAGGGGATAACACCCCGCCCCCACTTTATGCTTAACTAATGAACCTCAAAATCTAATCAGGGAAGCGCCTTATCAGAATAAACCTATATACCAAATTTAAGCAAATCGAATAAGTCTGCATGAGAAACCCGCTTAGCTAAATTAAGGGGTATTAGCTTCTTTGTCCCCCCCCCTTTATACTTAATCAATCAACCTCCTAATCTAATCAGTGAAACACCTTATCAGAATAAACCAGTATACAAAATTCGAAGGAAATCGGGTAATTCTGCATGATAAACCCATTGATCTAAATTAAGAGAGGTAAGACCGCCCTCATCCCCCCCCCTTAACCAATGAACCTTCAAAACTAATCAGGGAAGCACTTTATCAGAATGAACCTAGAAAACATTTTGAAGAAAATCGAATAATTCTGCATGTAAAATCCATTTATCTAAATTAATTTGGTGGATTAGCCCCTGCCCCCCCCCCCTCCCTTTATACTCAACCAATGAAACAGAAAACGTAATCAGGGGAGCGCTTTATCAGAATAAACCTAGAAAAAAGATTTGAAGCAAATCAAATAATTCTGCATCAAAAACGCATTTATTTAAATTAATGGGGAGGGTTAGTCCCTTCCCCCCACCCTTTATACTTAATCAATGAACCTCCAAATCTAATAAGGGAAGCGGCTTATGAAAATAAACCGATGCACAAAATTTGAAGCAAATCGGTAATTCTGCATGATAATCCCCCCCCCCCGCCGTTCCTCCCTTTATACTTAACCAATGAGTCCCCAAAACTAATCAGGGAAGAGCTTTATCAGAATGAGGCAAGAAAAAAATTTGAAGAAAATCGAATAATTCTGCATGTAAAATCCATTTATGTATATTAATTTGGTGGATAAGCCCCCGCCCCCCCCCTCTCTTTATACTTAACCAATGAACCTCCAAATCTAATCAGGGAAGCGGCTTATGAAAAAAAAACCGGTATACAAAATTTGAAGCAAATCGGGTAATTTTGCATGATAAACCCATTGATCTAAAATAAGGGGGTTAACCCCCCCTCCCCTCGTTCCTCCCTTTATACTTAACCAATGAGCCCCCAAAACCAATCAGGGTAGCGCCTTATCAGAGCGAACCTAGAAAAAAATTTGAAGAAAATCGAATAATTCTGCATGTAAAATCCATTTATCTAAATGTGTGGGGGGGAGAGAGAATAACACCTGTCCCCCTCTCTTTATACTCTACCAATGAACCCCAAAAACTAATCAGGGAAGCATCTTATCGGAATGAATCTAGAAAAAAACAATTGAAGCAAATCAGATAATTCTGCATGAAAAACGCATTTATCTAAATTAATGGGGCAGGATTAGCCCCTTTATACTTAACCTATGAACCTCCAAATCGAATCATGGAAGCGCCTTGTCAAAATAAACCGGTATATACAAGATTTGAAGCAAATCGGGTAATTCTGCATGATAAAGCCATTGATCTAAATTAAGGTGATTAACCCCCCGTTCCCTCATATATGCTTAACCAATGAACATTCATAACTAATCAGGGTAACGCCTTATCAGAATGAAGCCAGAAACAAAATGTGAAGCAAATCGGATAATTCTGCTTGAAAAACCCACTCATCTAAATTAAGGGGGGAGGTGGATTAGCCCCCATTCCCCCCTTTTTATACTAAACCAATGGACCTCAAAAGTTAATCAGGGAAGCGCCTTATCAGAAAGAACCTAGAAAAAATTTTTGAAACAAATCGGATATTTCTATCAAAAGTTACATATGTACATACAGAACCTGCAGACACATTAGATCTCAGGCTTTGATAGCCTGTGAGCTAAACAAAAAAAAATGGGATTGGGGAAGAGATATATGAGAAATAAGGCGCAATTTTATTCCTTTTTCACTTTTACATTATAATAAAATTTGTTTAACATAAATGCTGACATTGATATAGTGGATGGAGAAGGATTATTAAAGTATTATTCAACTCATCATTTAAGTATTTTAATTAATTACAAAATAATAATAATTTAAAACTAAAATATTTCAATACATGAAAATTAATTTTTGATCAAAAGAATGCAAAAAAATATAAGCAAAAAATAGATGAATTTGGACATTAACCATGACTTTTTTTTTTCAGACATAATAGTGAATCAATTTCATTAAGATTTGCTTAAACAGCATCCTGCTAAATCGATTTAACACCAGCTTGCCATGTTTTTCTTAAATCGGAAAGCACTGAAGCTTGCAATGTTTTCTTAAATCGGATCCTGCTAAATCGATTTAACACCAGCTTGCCATGCATGCAGAAGCTGCATCAATGTAAATAAATCAGTTTTCCAATGTTTGCTCTGAATCGGTATTTTGTTTTAAATCGATTTAAAGCCAATAGATACATAAATTTTTCTGATGTTATCTTTAAATCGATATAAGACTGATGGTTAAATCGGATTTTTGATGTTTGTTTTAAATTGCGATGTAAGGCTAAAAGGACAATGACTAAATAGTAATTCAAGACAGTAGCTAAATCGCGACTTTCGATGTTAGTTTAAATCGATTTAAGACCAATGGTTAAATCGGATTTCCAATATAAGCTTTAAATCAATTTAAGACCTAGGCCTACGTAACGGTAACTTAACCTAACCAGAACTTAAATGTGACCTAACCATAACCTAACTATCCTAGCCGTGCATATTCTTCGAAGTACTTTCACCGCCACGGGGCACAATGTTTTATAGGAATATCCGACACAGGTCACAGCCGCCTGCAGCCGGATATAGCAGGCATGCTACACACACTTTGCAATATCTTTTAGTTTCACTTTCCACCACCAGGATGCACACTCTCTCGTAAACAAACCTGCATACGAATGAAACTCAAATTTTCAACCTATCCATAGATATATTACTCGATGGGGTGGTGACACAAATAAGAATTTAAGAAATTTGCTGAAATTTCTATTCGGAAAAAATGGTAACCATCACTCAATTATGACCCCAATATGACCTATAAGAACCTCCGACACGGCTCACTGCTGCATACTTCACCGTATACTGAAATTTTTGTCATGTGTAGATGCTGTCACTGAAAAGTGCACTTCGCAGCTGGATTTTAAAATTTTAATGTAGATTTTATTATTATTATTATTATTAAAATGTGCATATGGCATTGTGACGGCAATGAAGCAGCCAGCCAATGAGAGCAGGCGGTAAAAAATATGGGATCCAGCGACCGCACTTCCTAGCTAAGGGGTAAAGATAAATTGCACTATTTATGTCTCATCAGCTTTATTTTAAAGAAAAATACACTTTGCACATTTCTTTCTATAAGGTTTAATGTTATTTATATTAATTGTGATATTTCACAATGTTTTTTTTTACTTTTTGTGCAAAGTATACAAACCACATAAGTTAGTTTGAATTGTATTCGTTCTTCGTGTTAATGGCGATTTATATATGCATAGTCGCCCAAGAATAGAATCTGTTTCTTGAACTTTACTTTCTATGAAGTAAATAATTTCCGTTCTTGGGCGATTAAGAGTGCATTCATGAGCGATTCTTATGAAACTCGTAATATATCACAAAATGCTCATTGTATAAGTATTTAGCGCACTGAGAATTTTTCATTCAGTTCTTTACCTTTTGTTAATCTTTTCTCATCTTAATGAAAACACATGCTCTATTCTTGGGCGCCTAAAAATATTCTTAAATGAAATAAAATGAGTTCAATAACAAATCTGAAAGAAAACATAAATCGTAGACCTCACTGACAGAATTTTCCATTCAGTTCTACAATTTCTCGCATGTTACATTTAATGATTTTGATAAGAAATGAAAACATCCAGTAAAGCAAATAAATAATGTATGTTTTCATTGGGATTTCCTACGAAACTCATAATATATGGGTAAGTCTATGTGGCGAAAAAATATTAAGAAAAGGAAAACCCAAATAACCTCATTCATTTTCCCTGAAGTCAAAAGTTGGCGGGGTTTTTTCCCCCCATTCTTGAGCGATGACAACTTGACAACATATACATTAGAGTCCTACATCGAGTCGGGTTACCCACTTTCACCTGAACCCGACCTGCGGTTCGGGTCGGGTCTATATTTTGCCGTTGCGGATCGGGTTCGGGTTGACTTCAACTTTTTTGTTGCGGTTCGGGTTGGCTTTTTGACGTTTACGGTTCGGATTCGGGTTGACACGATTTTTTAAAAGAATGTCCAAAATATTTTTTCACATTAAAATTCTATAAAAACCGCAGATCAAAGTTTCACAAAAACAAAATGCGTGCCTGTCAGTTTTGTCTAGTCTTTGAATTCGTTTCTGGAAATTAATATAAACGTACTTTTTCAATTACTGATACGATAATGATTATAACGAATCCAGTAAAAAACCTATTGATGGCCCGAAAGAATTCTTGTAATATGAACCCGACCTGCAGAAAGAAAATTAGATTCATTCCGAGCCGAAAAAACAAAATTCGGGGTAACCCGTTTCGATGGTTGACTCAATATAGCGATCCCAACGTGCTCAGAGGTTTTACTATATTTGAATGTTAAAGAATGTAGATTTGTTCATTCTTCTATGTAAAACATAAAAATTGTATTACAGATACAATTGTAGATTATTTTCCATAGTGGCATTAAAACATAATTTATTTTTTTGCATTGCAGGTTCGGGTCGGGTTGCGGGTTGAAATACCTCGGGTTGGGTTTCTGAAAATTATTTTTTCGGGTTCGGGTCATGTTGACTTAAAATGGAATTTGCGGGTTTGCGTCGGGTATAACACGACCCGCGCAGGACTGTAATATACATCTTATACCTGACTGCATGTCCGTTTTTGGGAAAGGATGTATATTGTCATGAAACCATTTTAATTTGCAAAAATGAAGTCAATAAAATCACCATTTTGTGACAAATTGAGTTTCATAAGAATCGTCCAAGAACGGGTATGCAAATCTGGTATAAAATGTATGTTGTCATCACATTAAAAGGAAGAAAGATTTAAATAACAATAAATACTCAAAATTTTCGCTTCATTGAATTAGGCCTAAACTTTGAACTGATATGCTTGGCACTATGAAAACATTCAGTAAAGTGCAAGATATGGGTTTTTGTTAGGATTTCTTACCAAAGTCATAATATATGGTGTTTTGTATATGAAATAAACTAATTTCAATAACAAATCTTAATTAAAACTTACATCTCATACTACATTCACAGAATTTTGCATTCAGTTGTACAATTTATAGTATGTTATGATTTCACCGTTCTTGGGTGTCTAAAAATATAGTCAACATTAACAGGAAGAAAGATTATAAATAACAGTACTCAAAAATTTCGTTCATTGAATTACGCCTAAACTTTAAACTGTTATGCCTGGCACTATGAAAACATTCAATAAAGTGCAACATATGTAGAAAAGATTTTAACAAAAGGAAAAGAACTGAATTTAAAATCTTGAGGGCGTGAAATACTTATATGATGAAATTATATGGTGATATATTATGAGTTTCATAAGAAACGAACATTAACTTCACTTTTAATTGCCCAAGAACAGAAACTATTTACTTCTGGGAAAGTAAAGTTCAAGAAACACATTTCATTCTTTCGCGACTACGCCATTAATACAAAGAATAAATACAATTTAAACTAACTTACGTGAATTGTATACCTTGCAAAATAAGTAAAAAACACTTCGAAATATCACAATTAATTGAAATAATATTAAATATTATAGGAAGAAAAGCACAAAAGTGTACTTACATGAAGCTGACGACACATAAACATTGGGAGTTGCGAGTGCAGTTTGCCCTTTGCCGCTACGCTAGATCCAATATTTAACGCCTGCCCTCATTGGCTGGCTGCTTCATTGCCGCGGATTGGCGGAAAGTTGTAAATAGCCTCTAACCCACAAAGTTTTAATTAAAAACAAAAAATTGAAATTGAAATTTTAAAATCCGGCTGCGAAGTGCACTTTCCGGGGACAAAATCAACACATGACGAAAATTTCAGAGGCCTAGGTGCTATAATTTCGGCGCTTGCCTCGGTCAGGCAGGCAGGCAGGCAGAGATCTCTTGTTTTATATATATAGATGGAATCACAATCTTTGCTGGGAATATTGTAAACTACTTTAATGTTACCTTAGTAAGGGGTTTTTCGGGGGGGGGGGGGGTTAAATTTATATAAAAGGTTTTTTACAACCTTATCATGCTTAAAAGACCTACGAACACTAATAGATTTGAATAATGCAGATTTTTTTTCTTTATACATTTATTATATGGAATTGAAACTAATTTGTAGAAATTCTACATATTAAAGTGTGTTTTGAAAATTGCTTTGTACAGATTCTTTTAAGATAACCAACAGGGTAAATATTGACAGATTTCACCAGTTGTATAAGACTTCAATTTCCTTTTAGCAACGTTTTAATATCAGTAATTTTTTGCAAAGTGAGATTTTCAGACTTAAAATATAAGTTTTGTATTCGAAATGTTGTGTTTACAGTTGACTCTGGTTAAAATTACTTCACCGGTAACCTTGCCATTCATTTCAATCAAATTACTTGAAAAGGAAAGTTTACAGAGAAACTGGATATATGGATATGCAGGGCTAGCTTTACCTGAAATTTCAGTCTGATTGTTAGTTTTAGAAGCAATAAGAACGTTGTCAAAATATCTCTTCCAGAAAAAAATCTTTGAGCATATAAGTTATTTATTTCAAACACCATAAATTGAATTTATGATTTCAGCGATTCTCAGTAAGATTGGAGATTCTTATGTAATCTTTTGAAACTCTATTCAGAACTATTGAAAAAAACCCCAAGGAATTACAGATAAAAACATTGTTAAATTTGAAATCAGAAGCCTGATTCTTTTTTTAAATTCATTGAAGTTGTATGTTGTTTATACTTTATATAGATTTAGAATGTAGGTGACACTTAATCTAACAAACTTTGAAAGACTTTATAGGAAGTCGACTTATTCATGTTATGCATCTCCCGAGCCGCTCCCCCCAAATTTGCAAGTGCATAACATGAATCTGGTCACAGGCCATTCCAACAATATGTCACATTTGGGAGTAGGCAAAAGTTAGAAAAGTGCCTCCATTGGGGTCTGTTATCGCGCCTCATGGAATATATCCCCCCCCCCCTCTTTTTAAAATACCGTTTGCAGAAATTTGTTACTGTGCACACTGACTTTATTGAAAAAGACTCATAAAATGTAGCAATTTCATAGATTTCCCTCAATTATTTCTATGTGAGCGCAAAGACTTATTGATACATCCCCGTATTAAAATTTATAACTGGGATATTCTTTTACGGACATCTTATATAGTAAAATTACAAATTGCTATTGAACATTTAAAATGTATGTTAATTTTAATATATAGATAACCTTTTCTGACAAATTACAACACAGGCAGTTATGAAGCCCCCTTTTTAACATTGCACAAAACTAAAGTTATTGCATACGTTAGGATTATTTTTTCTCTACGCACAAGGCAGTACAATCTAAAGTTACGAAAAATTCCTGTGAAAACCTACTGCAACATTATAAAAAATTCCATACATTTAATAAAATTTCTTACGATAGTAATTTAACGTTGTTGATACCGCATGTTTTCACGGGCTTTTTTTCACTTAATAAAAATTCTGCAGAAAATATCAATCTTACTCAATGTGAACAACTATATACAGCTTTCAGGATTTTACTATAAAATGATTTTTATGCTTTTTAGATAAAATTTCAGAATAATAATATGAAGGCAAAATAAATCATTTCAAGGCTGAAAGAAAATGTTCTTATTACTGATTTCATTACTATTATTTTTTTTTTAGTTATTGTTTCCGTATCATAAATGAGAAATAGTCAAAAATAAAGATAAATATATATATTCGTACGGAATTAATTATGTGAAATATTATAGTTATTTTAATTGAAAATTGATTCTCGGTTAAAAGTGAGAGTTTTTCTTTTTCAATATATATTTCTATTTTCATTTTTGGAAACCGAAATAGTAGGATATTTTCAGTACAGAAAACAATATTTTTAAAAATACTAACATTTTTCATAGATGGCTATATTTTGGTTTTCTTCAAGAGTTTGAGCCACGTCAAACATGTTTTGAACCAGAAAATATATTTTAAAAAATGTATTTTCAAGACGCTTTTATGTGCTGCATATTAGATTTTATTCTGTAAATACAACAGTTCGTTTAAAACACCTTTGAATGGAATCCTGATTCTGTAGAATATCGAAATGTTAGTATCTATGCATAAATACTTAAGAAACCATTATAAAAGATAGAGACATAGATATAGCAAAGGGCGCTTTTAAAAATGATGTTTACATTTTGCTTTGATCTAGAGTGTATAAAAAGGAAACAAGAACAAAACATCCCACTTTCGATAGTAGATTAAGTTTTATCGAGGTATTGAAAAGACAACTTATTTTGGCTTTCTTCCTTGATCGGATTGAATTGTATTTACTTAAAATGAACATTTCTGCATGTAAATGGCTAAATTTTCTAGGACAGTTACAACAGTAATAAATCAACCCTGAATGTTCGATATATAAAAAAATATTTAATATTAAATTAGAGTGCTTCATAGAAAGATTTATCGTTATGCAGTTTCAAGTAAATTGTCCAGAGGTATTAATATTGATGTTCTAATATTATTAACCTGGCACGTATAGTGAAAAAAAACTAACAGGAAAAAGAACAAAAATAAATGAATTTCAATGATGAATTTGGAATAAACCTAATTTTCGCCTTATAATCTATTGATGAAACAAAACGGTTTGGAACATTTTTTTTAAGTTGCCTAACATGTATTACGTAAAAAAGGGATATATTTTACTAATAAAAGTTTTGTACTCGAAACATTTTCCTTTTGCGGATTATGTGCCGGAACTTAGAGTAGTCACTGCATTGTTAAAGAAAAATTCAACCTCAGTAAGTAATAATAATCAAGAGTAGTAAATATACTAAAATAACTCTTTACACATTTTATTTTTTCCACAAATAACACATTTTACATTTTTAATCATTAAAACAATTTCACTACATAAAGATTTTTTTTGTATAAATAGGATAGTGTATAGAGTGGTTTCCTCTTCAACGGTTTTTAAAACGGTGGTAATAACCAATAAAAGTCATCGCCAAAAAGACAGTCGAGGTCTTGTGGTGGAAGACTTATAACGATTCCTTTTCTCATGTATAGTTAAATCTGTTACTTTATGATAAAATGTTTGTTAAATACTACGTATCTAAAAAAAGATTCAACAGAATTCAAAAAGATTAATTTTAATAAAATATTTACATAAACAGGGTGTCCCGAAACTCATGGTGCGTACGTTAGGGGGTCATAAAACACAATTAGACAAACACAAATCACCATACAATCTATGGTCGGAACGTAAGTCGTAAAGCGCTAGAGGGAGCATCCCAGCGACAGCAATAAAAAGACTATTCGCCGCAGCTGTCTTCATTCGTTCTGCGGATCATCGATGAGATGGAGGCTTACTCAAATCAGGAGAAGGCCGAGATGCATTACATGTACGGAGCGACAGTCGGCAATGCAAGTGAAACCCAAAGGTTGTACCAATCAACTGGCCGGCCGGCTTAACCGATTTGTCATGTTTGGACTTTTTCTTCTGGAGTCACATGAAGAGCCTCATCTACGATGATGGTCCCGTAGATTCCAATGAAGACTTGGTTGTCCGGATATCCGTAGCTGCTGACACCATACAAGAGATGCCTGTTGTTTTCGCCAATGTACGGCGCTCACTCTATCGACAGAGTGAAGCCCGTGTTACAGTTTACGGAAACAATTTTGAGCAGTTGCTGTGATGGGGAACATACTTGTTGTTTACTTTCATTATGTTGAATAAAACGTTTTTCTTCATATTATAGGTTTCTTCTCATTTCATCGCTGTCTATCTTCTTTCCCCTCATTTTGTGTCACAGTATGTTTCGTGTTCTAGCTTTTTACGACTTGCGTTCCGACTATGGATTGTATGGTGATTTGTGCTTGTCTAGTTGTGTTCTATCAACCCCTTACGTATGTACCATGAGTTTAGGGACACCTTGTATATGAATCATTAGGTAAGTTACGTTTCCCTGATTATGTATTGTTTTTCAAACTTAAAAGCTCCTATTTAGAGAAATATAATGCAATAAGTATCTACGCTTTTATATTGAGTTCTGTGCATACAGTACGAGAGCCGGTGACATCGAAAGAACCCGTGATCCCGAAATTGAAAAACTTTTATGTAAATCGATATTAAAAGTCATAAGAACAAAATAAGCTAGGTATGACTAAGTTTGAAAAACGGAAAATATGTTTCAATAATATAATTATCATTAAAAAGCTATAATGTTTTACCGTTATCGCGGATATTGATCACTCTTAGAGCATTTTATAGAAAAATTTGTGCTCTTTCAGAAAAAATTGGTATGACAAACTTTATTAGAACACCACCAGAATTCGCGGAGCAGGCGGCCTTGCGTCCGGCAAACATCCCCTAACGCCCATGCCAACACTAGTCCAGCGTCCAGATGCTAAAAAAAAGACGCCGTTGGAAAAGATTTAAAGCAAAATAACCGTGAAATTTCATCACTGACCGCCTCTTTAAAATAGATATGACAGCTTTTTTACGGCAGAATAAAGACTGTCATATCAAGTTTTTCTGAAAAAGCACAAAATTTTCTATAAAATGTTCTAAGACTGGTCAATATCCGCGATAATTGTAAAACATTATAGCTTTTTAATAATAATCTGAAGAATTGGTGAGTGTGGAAGTGATGAATGAAAATTCCATTAAAGAAACTATAGATGTTTTCTTAAACCTCTTTGGTCACGAGTACCATTTAAAAATGTAAGATTTTCTGCTGATTGAAGCTAAACTGGAATGGTATAAAGGATACATAGGTTTGTCTTTTATAATATTGTGAGGTAGAAAACCCCTTATATTTAAGTTGAAGAATTATCGGTGAAGAGTCAGACCGGTTCGTGCATTATTTAGTAGACAACATTCTTCACAAAACCCATTATTGGGTTCTAATCCTGTAGGAAAATAAAAATGAAAATGTTACATTTTAAGGTGTTTTACTTTTTTAAGATCGCCGAAAACAGTTTAGCAGGGGTAGTCCATTAAACCCAAGATATGTTTACAGAAGAAAAGTTACGAGCAGAATGATAGAATTACAAAAATATTCCATGCCAACATCTTACGAAATCGAAGCCGATCCAAGAATGCAACGGCCGCCAAAAAATTAACGGTTACAGAAATGCTATTGGGAGATTTAAATTACTGGGGAGAAAATAAGATCAGGAGTATATCGCCAATTTATCATACAGTAACCTTTTGAAAAGCAGACCGATAACATACAAAATGTTTATATTCACATAACATAAATACACTTGCATCAAATGTATTGAATGAATAGAATAGTAATATTAAGTCATTAATATTGTGAATTTTAAGTATGTTGCAGATATAAAATAGCGTAACGAAAATTACTAAATCGATTTAATTTGTTATTACTTATTTCTGCGTTAATGAAAAGAGAATTTACGGCTCTTGAATAAACATGATAAAATATATTTGGCCATGAGAAAGAACAAAGTTACTTTTAAAGACTAAAACTGTTATGAATTTTTTGAATACATAGGAAATAAAGGGATGAAATTTATTTGAAATATTACATTAAAAGAACAATATATGATGCTTCTTCATATAATATCTCTCCCTACATGCAAAATGCGTTGACTCTCGGCATAGCTTGAATCCAAAATATCATAAAAATATACACAAAACTTATGTACTAAAGCAATATATAAAATACAAAAATGATTACACATTTATTTTTAACTTTTTTTAAGGAGAAGCTTCTTGAAAAAAGTCACAGACCTGATTATTAATAAGTATAAATGTTCACATCGCGTGATATGTTTAAATGTTCTATCAGAAAGTATATTAAAAAGTTTATTCTCTTTTTTTGTAGTCGACTACACTACACATTTTACTTTCTTTCTTTCTTTTTTTTTTTGGTAAATGTACTAGTTTTTAAAATTTATATTACATTAAAAGAACAATATATGATGCTTCATCATAAATAAATATATATTAATAGGTTGAAATTAAATACACTAGTTACTAATTTCATTTAAATGTTTATATTTATGACGTTAAAAATACTATCGCTTATATCAATGTATTCTTATCCTGAAACACTATTAAATGGACATATATGGGGTTATAGTTGTTAGAGTATACCCTATATTAAGTGGCAATATAACACTTAAACCGCAAGTAAATTGGGTATATACTAGATGCAGAATTTATATTTATATGTATGTTCTACAATTAATTCACTATTAATACAGAGAGATAATACATCATTACCTGCATTATTGTCAACGGATTTACGTGATACACGATATTTCATAGTACAACATACTTTACAATTTAGTCAAATGCCTTTAATTTGAGTAAAGTGAGTAGGCGTTCAAATTAATCCAAAATCTCGATAAACTGTATTTCACTTGACCGATTTAATTGTAGCCTTCGGTATTAGTTTAATAAGCGTATCATGCATTAATCTCCAAAATTCTTGAATATTTGGCAAGAATTTACTAATTACTAATAAAATGGAATAAAATTAAATGACATATAAATGACCTTTAGAGATTTAAAAAAACATTTTTTCTTAGATGTTTCAATTAGGTTGGTTGTGTTTCTGACGGCCAATTATCAACACGAGGGATATAGGCCTAATGGGGGGAGTGCCCTTCGTGGGGGTCTTTCTAAGGGAGCCTAACCCGTGTTTACGCTGTTTCAATTAGGAAAAAATCCCAAGAAAAAACGTTATGTTATCTTAAATCTCCCAATATCATTTACCTCATACATTTATTTAAAATTTATGTAAAATGTAATATATATTGTAATATTTTTATTTAATGATTAAAGATTCAATTCTATATTTAATTCATCAATAAAATATGGAGACTACAGTCCGTTTTAGGTAGATTTCGTATGAAATACTACCTATTGGGATCGTTCCTATGTTGGAATTTCTGAAAAATTTTTGCAGATCTACACCGATCATGACCCCTAGAACCCAAAACCACCCCCAGTAAAAAACTTTATATATATATATATCTATCTGTCTATCTATCTATCTATCTATCTATCTATCTATATATATATATATATCACTTTCTTCTGGACACGATAACTTTCGTAATGCTGCACCAATCTCTTCCAAACTGATACATAAAATCAATGGGCATAAAATCTCGGTCAAGTTCGTTAATGGGCAAAATCGGACCAAGGGGAGGGAAATAGGGAGGGGTTTTGTGAAAACAGAAAACCCCCCATAACTTCTTAATTTTTGTACATATCAAATCAGTTTAAAGTTTTTATTACTTCTAAAAATAGGGCCAAAAATTTATGTATCACAGATTTTTGATAAAGTTAAAAATGGGCTCAAGGGGCGCAAAAAATAGGGTTTTTGGAAGAAAAAAATTCATAACTTCGTCAATTCTCAAGATATCAAATTCAATTAATTTTATTATAAATCTCCTTAACATTATCTAAAACTTTTATATTCACAAGTTTTTGATAGGAGCAATTCGTACCGCAAAAAAAAATTAAAAACGAAAACAAAAAGGGCGTTTGAAGAAGAAAAAAATCCATAACTTCGTCAATTCTCAAGATATCAAATCCAATTAATTTTATCATGAATCTCCTTAACATTATCTACAACTTTTATATTCACAAGTTTTTGATAGGACCAATTCGTACCGCAAAAAATATTAAAAACGAAAACAAAAAGGTGGTTTGAAGAAGAAAAAAATCCATAACTCCGTCAATTCAAAAGATATAAAATCCCCATGAATTTATCATATATCTTCTTAATATTGTCTACAACATCTATATAGCCACGTTTTGGATAGGACCAATTCTTAGAGCAAAAACAAATTAAAAATACATACCGGTTGAAGTAAAATGATCTTAGTAAGGGTGTTTTCAAATCCAAACTGCTTATTTTCTGACTCATTTTACAATTCATTTTTGCTCTCAAAGGCTTCCAATTGGTACGTTTTCTTACTCAGAAACTATATAATGTACCGTAATGGTCGATTTTCTGATAGGGGCAGAATATATTTTTTTAAATGCTGTTAAAAGGGGCATTTTGAACCGAATTTACCGAAGCGGATTGTGTTGGAAAAATCATTGTATTAAGGATGCGCTTAAATCCAAACTGCTTATTTTCTGACAGGTTTTTAAATTCATTTTTGCTCTCAAACGCATTTAATTGGTACATTCGCTTATTCAGAAACTATATAATGTACCTTAATAATCGATTTTTAGATAGAGGCAGAATATATTTCAAAAAATGATGTCAAAGTGGGCATTTTGAACGGAATTTCCCGAAGCGATTGTGTTAGAAACGAAAAATATTGTCCTTCTGAGAAAATAATTGTTTATATATCAAGTTTTAATTAATTGAACAAAAAAATAAAAACACAGGTCGCTTATAAATCTCTTCAAAAATCACGTCAGCAAGTTTCATATTTTTTTTTTATTAAAAATGAATCTGGAATTATGCCAGAAAATTTCGAGTTGTTGAGCATGGAAAAGTATTTTTTTTAATACCGCCCTAACATGATTCTGATAAAACCAGCTATTATATGAAAATGAAATAAAAACTCGTCAAGAGCGGCCAGATAAAATTGTTAAAGTGGATTTATCTATAATCATGATTTAGTTTTTGTTTGTGAAATTAGTATATTTGACTTCGAAATCTACCTCTGCCTGTAGGCCGGGCCGGAAGGGATTTTTTGAAAGTGTAACTTGCTTGTAGTTGCCATGTGAAAACCAGGAGTGAAGAAATTTCCGAAAAATGCATGTCCTATGACAGATTGCAGAAACACATTGGAAAACACGACAAAACACAGTGTACAATTGTGATAGATGACCATACTTCCTAGCAGACGAAAAAATCATGTAGAGAGATTTGACTTTTTGATAAAGATTTCTAAAAGTATGAAAAGAGGATTAATCACAAAACCAACATTTAAACACTATTAAAAATGAAGAGAAATAAAGGAGACTTAAAGAAATACAATTCACGTGCGTTTGAACGTTTAAAATTAATTTTAGTTCAAGTAAAATCGAATTTGTGACTAGCATATCAACAACATTTGGATGTGGCGGATTCACAAATTTCTGTCTTCCTTTCTTTTTTTTTCTTTTTTTGGACATAGGCAATATTCTTGTTAATTTCAAATTTAAATACGTGCTCAGTTTTACCAATATATGTTAAGTCACACTGAGCGTAAAGATATAAATATCTCATAGCATTTTTTGTGTCATTGGGATCATTTAGACGATAAAAAGAAACTTTATTTACTGGGTTAAAAAAAAGTTTAGAAAAAAGTTAAAATGAAATTTAATATAATAAAATTTAAATCAATTTAGTATTTTTTAAATTCTGCTAAGCCAAATTAAGTTTCTTATTAATTTATTCACTAATATAATTTTTATTTTCTCATATTATTTACGTATTATAAAGCATTCCGCAGAATTTCCACAAATTGCATTTTATTTCATTTATTTATTTATTTTATTTATTTATTTTTGGTTGCCACACCGTTTTTGATTTTTCACATATTTATTACTTCAAATATTCAGAATCTTATATCGTAAGGATGCTAAAATTAATCTTTTTTAATTAAACTTCTCTCTTTAGTTATGAGGGTTCAAAAACTGAAATTTTGTGCGTTTTTAGGTGCGTTCGTAATTATATAAATACGTAGCAACTATAGTCGTTGTCTGATCCGCCCGTCTGTCGGTCTTGTCACAATCTACACAATAACTTAATTTAGAATGGATATATGAACACAATATTGTGCTAAAATGACCCTCAAACTATATGATACATAATTAATATTACATAAATTATTTGACAGAAACTATTTCAACAATTCAGTTTAATTTAACTAATAGAAACAAAAAATGACAAAATTAATTAATTAACGATTAAAAAACAATGAATATCTCAATAATATTAACTTATTCTAAAAAATATAGTTTGAAGGCCAACATAAGTTTTATTTTTCAGATGTTATCTATAAATATCATTTGGATATAATAAATTAATCAGAAAGGAAGTAAAGTAATTTCTGAATTCAATAAGTGAGATTTATTGATATCATAATCATTTTGTAAATCATTAAGTGTTATTTATTGCTTTATATATTTATCTTATGTTTTTGCGTAGGAACTAATGACGTCAGATTTTCATTCTGACGGAAATGTAAAGGAGTAATAATGTTTAGTATATATTAAATTTTGATTATGTAACTTGCTTTTCGTAATCTTTGAATCAGATTTATTTGTCACTTAGAAGTGCATTTAATTGCTATGATAAATACAGTTGTAGTTTTTATGAATTTTAAATTAATTATTAGAAATAACATTTGGCGCGTAAACGTGGGACCGACATAGCACTTATGGATTTAAAAGCTTTGAAACTCGAAAGGAAAAATCTTAGAATAAGTTTCATATCGTGCACGATTAAAGTTACAGAAGAATTATTGAAAGTGAACATTGATCTAAAAAGTCTTTCTGTTCTACAGAAACAGATAGAAGATAAATTTGCAAGCTTAGATGAACGTCAGAAAAATATCAGTAGCATTCTGCTGAAAGAGAAATTCTCCAAGAAGGAGTGTGAAGAAGATTTTCAAGCAGCTGAAGAATATCGGGATAGGTACCTTGAGTGGAAGGCTGGAGTGGAAGAATAAATTAATTCTTTGCAGTCGCCCGTTTTTGAAAATAGGAATGAATCTCTTGAGAAGAGAAGTTTTACATTGCCGAAGATTGAATTGGAGAAATTTAACAGTGATGTTAAGGACTATTTGTCATTTTGGTCTCAATTTCAGAATATACATGAAGATAAAAGTATTTCGGACTCTGATAAATTTAAATATTTAATACAAGCAGTTGTTCCGGATTCAAAAGCAGCCAGAGTGGTGGAGAGCTTTCCAGCTACAGCTGCTAATCATCATTAAGCGATAAATCAAATCAAAGAACGATTTGGTAGAGAAGATCTGCTCGTACAGGTCTATATACGGACTTATTAACAATGGCCATGAAAAATGCCATCGCTGGCCGAGTAAAAACAGATTTGGCAAAATTGTACAATGAATTAGAGGGAAAGTGCAAATCGCTCGTAAGTTTAGGACGTATTCAAGAAAAATACGGGGATTTCCTGATCCCGTTAGTAGAATCGATCCGCCCTGAAAAAATCCTGATATCATGGGAAAGAAAACGAAATGCATGAAGAACGTTCACTCAAAAACTTAATGTGTTTTCTTAAGCACTAAGTGCAAAGCGAAGAGATGGTTACTTTAGCGACAGTCCTTTTGTTGCGAATACAACTAATAAAAGACATAACCGGGATAATAAAATTTCCCCTCCTGCAACCGCTTCATCGCTATTAAGCACTTCTTTTGGGAATACATGTAAGCAAGAATTTACTTGTATATTTTGTGAAAAAAGTCATTCATCGCGAGATTTTTTTTGCCGCTAGAAATATGATTTTAGAAAATAAGAAAAAGATTTTACTGAAGAAAAATGCCTGCATTAATTTTTTTAAGCCTAACCACATATCTAAAAACTGTAGATTTAAAAGTACCTGTATTAAGTGTAAAAAATATCATAATTTTTATTATGTGCCCAGATGATAATATTGAAAATGGTAATAATAAGAAGAAAAATGAAATTCATGAAACTAATATTATGAGAAACCATTCTAATATTGAAAATGTTTATCTCATGACATTAATGGTTAATTGAACAATAAGAATGTGGAACTAAAGGTACGCACTATTATTGATTCTGGTTCTTAAAACAGTTATATTAGTAAAAAGGTGGTGGAGAGTCTACATCTGGTTCCTAAGAGGAACATTAAAGTGACCCATTGCCTTTTTGGGGGAAGAGAAACTTCAGTTCAAATACATAATGTTTATACTTTAATTATTTCTGATTTGAATGATTTCTTTAGTTGCAGAGCTAAGGTATTCTCTGAAAATAAAATTTCTGGGTTTGTGCCCAAACTTTCTAGTGTGGAGGTACTTATTGAGCTTAGAGAAAAACAAATTATTTTGCCTGATCTTGAATCTGATGATTCGGAAATTATTTTACTTTTAGGTGACGATTTAATTGGCACATTATTCACTAATAAATGCATGAAATTAAATTAAGGTTTATTTTTGTTAAAAACACGCTTGGTGTATTAACTGGAAAACCCAATCAAAATTTGAATAGTAATTGTGATAGTAATACTGTTTTGTCTGTTGTATCTTTGTATGTAAAAAATGCTTTCATTAATGAGTTATGGGATCTTGAAACGATCGATATTATAGAGCCTGTAGAAAGTTTGAAAATCAATGTGAGCATTCTAAAATAATAGAGGAATTTAAAACCAATATTAAAATTCATCCAGATGGTAGATATGAAGTTTGTTTACCTTTTAAATCTGAAACGATTGAATTACCCAGTAATAAAGAAATGACGTGGAAGAAGCATAAAAAATGTGCGAATGCGCACAAAAGGGGATCTTCTTATTGATTATGAAAATGTTTTCAGAGAATGGGAAGATTTAGAAATAACTGAGAATGTAACGGAGGACGTCCAGATAGGGCATTTTTTGCCGCATCGACCTGCGGTGAAAGTGGACAGTGCTACTACTAAAATTAGGCCTGTTTTTGATGCGTCCGCTAGAGAATACGGAAAGTGTTACTTAAATGATATTTTGTATAAAGGCCCGAATTTAATTGGGAAAATACGGATATTATAGATAGGTTTCGAATTTATAAAATTGGTCTGTCTGCGGATATTGAAAAAACCTTTTTTGCAGATTAGCATAAACCCGGATCATAGAGATTTTTTACGATTTAATTATCCTTCTGTGAACGAAGAAATTACTTATAGACATTGCAGGGTGGTTTTCGGAGTGAGTTCGAGCCCATTTTTGTTGGCAGCTTCGATATCTCATTTACTAGATAATGTATCTCTTAATTATAGGAATATGGCAGGAAAGTTGCAATATTCGTTTTATCTTGATAATTGTGTTACAGGTATTTCGAAAGCTGCGGAACAAGACGAATTTATCGAGCAGGCTAAATGCATTATGTCACGAGGGTGTTTTAATTTGAGAAGTTCGGAGAGTAATGTTAATTTTCAAAATGTTTCAAAGAGTTCGGGTGTAACAAAATTGCTTGGGATATTGAGGGATCTTGAATGGGATATGCTTGCATAAGTGTAATAACTTTTGATAAATTAAGTAACAATCAAAATTACACTAAATGATTAATTTTGAGCTCTATGCAGAAAATTTTTGATCCGATTGGAATATTGTGCCCGGTAACTTTGTCACCCAAAATTATATTGCAAAAAACCTGGAAATTGGGTCTAGGTTGAGATTCTCCATTACTGGAGGAAATTCAAAGACCTTTTAAAAAATGGTTCAGTGAAATAAATATACTAGAGGACGTTCAAATTCCGCAATATGTTGAAATAAATGAGTCTACCGACATGCATGTTTCCGTGGATGCATGCAAAGAGGCACATGGCGCTTGCTTATTTTTTCGAATTATAACCCCGGAAGCTGTAAAAATTCAATTAATTAGAGAAAAAGCCAGAGTTCTTCCTATAAAGCAAGCGTCAATTCCGAGATTAGAATTAATCACTTGTAACATCGGAGATAGGTTGGCACATTCAGTACAGCAAGCACTTTGTGTTCAGAACATGAAAACAATTTTTCGGAGTGACTCCATGGTTGCGTTGTACTGGAGAAGTGAATACGGTGAATGGTCCGTTTTTGTTTCGAACGGGGTGAAAGGAATAAAAAGTCTTTTTCCCAATCGCGAATGGCACCATGTGAAAGAAAAAATGAATCCTGCGGATTTGATTTCGCGTGGGTGTTCTCCCCAGCAATTGCTAGAATCTTGGTGGTGGGAAGGACCGAAATAGCTCATGGAAGAAAGGGAGGAAGTGCCCAGGGCGGAGACTCTCGATAGTGAAACTCCTGAGAGTACTAGTAAAAGGCGAAAAGTGAAATTGTGTAATGTAAATACAACAGTCAAAAATATTCCTTGGTACGCTAGGAAATTATCTAAATTTGAATCTATTGTTAGACTAGTTGCTTGGGTATTAAGATTCATAAATAATGCGAAATCGCGATTCAGTGCTAGGAAAAATGGTAAATTATCAATTGAGGAATTAGAATATGCTGAAAAAACTTTCATTTCAATTGTAAAAAGTGAGTTTTTTCCAGATGTAGATTCGATACCTAACTTAATATGTTTTAAAGATGAAGACGGTATGATTAGAATAAAGACAAGAATTACAGAGCGCATTGATGCACCATATTTCTTATCGCCAATTACTTTACCTGATGACTGGATTTTCACGGTTAGACTGATAGAACATTTTCATATAGCGAATTATCATGCTGGAACCCACATTCTTCTAAGTATTTTGAGAGAAATATATTAGATTCAAAGAGGTAGAAAAACTGTCCGAAAAGTTGTAAATAAATGCCTTCCTTGCCAGCGCTACAAGCCCCAGCAGTGACCAAGAGGTTCTGCTGTCGAATCTGGTAGACGGGAGGTGCTGGGTTCGATACCAATCACGCCCGACGGCCTAATCGTTCGAAGTTTTCGTGGTTTTCTTCAAACCTTGGTTTTCCAAGAGTAGGTTAGGTTCCCTTAGAAAGACCCCCACGGAGGGCACTCCCACCTTCTTAGGGCGCATATCCCTCGTGATGATAATTGGCCATCATAAACCCAACCCAACAGCCAGTGCTACAAAGTTAATTCACGTGAATCCGATCCAGTGCCACTGTCCCTCGCATTAAAGATTCTAACGTTTTTGAAATTGTAGGCGTTGATTTAGCTGGACTTTTATTTATTTAAAATGCAGATAAAACCTAGATAATGCTCTATACTTGTGCAGTCTATCGAGCTGTACATTTAGAGCTTGTCTCCTCTCTGTCAACTGATGTATTTTTGCTGTCTTTGCGACGTTTTATCGTAAGAAGAGAAGGACCTAGAATAATCTATTCTGATAATGGTACCAATTTCAAAGGTGCCTATAATGATCTGGAAAAAATTAATTGGCAAAAATTGACTCGTTTCTTCAACTTGAAACGAATCGTTTGGAAGTTCAATCCTCCCTCAGCCGCTAGGTGGGGTGGATGGTGGGAAAGGCTGATCCGTGTGATCAAAGAGCTTCTCCGACGAACACTCGGTAAAGCTGTCTTGATTTTTGAGGAACTGCAAACATTTTTGTGTGATTGTGAATATATTATAAACTCTCGCCCTCTCGCATATCAATCCGAAAATACAGAAGATTTAGTTCCATTAACACCGAACATGTTTTTAATGCAAAATTCTAATTCTAGTGTCACGGACATTGATGAAGTTGGCGCAAAACAGTTTCCCAAAAGGCTGCGATACAGAATTAAGCTCATGGAACAATTGAGAATGCGCTTTCGAACTGAATATCTCGGTTAACTTATTCAAAGGCGTCGTGAAATCGCCCAGTTACCCAAAGCTGGGTGAAATTGTGCTGATTGGGGACGATGTAAAAAAAGTGGGCCTATAGCAAAGATTGTGGATCTAATTCCTGGAAAGGATGGCAAAATTAGAACAGTCAGATTAAAAACAGAACATGGTGTGGTTATCAGACCCATACAACGAGTTTTTCCATTAGAATTATCTCCTACTAATTTTTATCCTTCCCCTTTTCAGCTAGAAAGCAGTAATCAAGGTGCTCTGATGGGGGGCAGAATCTTCAGACTTGTTGACTGAATCTGAACCAACGACTTATAGAACGCGATTTGGTCATATGACCAAAATTCTCCAGAGATTTAGCAAACAGAATATAGTTTTGAGTAGCTAGTCAGCAACTCAAAGGAGGAAGAGTGTTATCTATAAATATCATTTAGATATAATACATTAATCAGAAATGAAGTAAAGTAATTTTTTAATTCAATAAGTGAGATTTATTGTTATCATAATCATTTTGTAAATCATTAAGTGTTATTTATTGCTTTATATATTTATCTCATGTTTTTGTGTGGGCACGAATGACGTCAGATACACTTTCTGACGAAATGTAAACGAGTAATAATGTTTAGTATGCATTAAAGTTTTGATTATGTAACTTTCTTTTCGTAATCTTTGAATCAGATTTATTTGTCGTTTAGAAATCCATTTAATTGCTATGATAACTACAGTTGTAATTTAATGAATTTTAAATTAAGTTATTACAAATATCAAAAGATATCCATTCTAAGTTCAGTTATCGTGCGGATCGTGACATACCATGCGAAAACATTTTGCAATATTACCTGAACTGATTTTTTTTTATTATGTTACAAGTGCTTATTTTTACATTTTTTAAAGCCTTAATTGAGCCGTTCAGTGCGCAAATCGATTAACTCCATCAAATGAAGATGTTCAGTATCAACATTTAAAATTATTATAATTATAAAAATATTGTATCTATAAAATATGTTTCCTCGGGATATTTTTATTGAACTTATTACTTTTCTTTTAATCAAGGGTAACTTTAAAAAAAATATATATAGAAAAAATACTATATAGAAAATTTTCAATGTTCCTTTGTTTTAAAAAAGGCCACTTAAAATGGAGTTAGTTGGATTGTCTTTTGAACGCCCCAATTATAATGCAGAGATTTTTAAATTTTAGTGAGTATTCAGAAAGTTATGGCAATATGAAATCACATTTAAATTTTTAATGGCGGTGGAAAATTTTCAAATGTATGAGACTTCTTAAATCACGAATATTTTAACGAGAATTTATGGAGAGCATTTACGTCTTTAAAGCAACTACTATCTCAAATTACACTTTTTTTACACAACACACCTAGAGCAGTGGGAATTTTTTTAATTTTTCGCTCTTGCGCCGCTTTCCAGGTAGTTGTACAGAGATGCAGTGTTGCCTATTTTTCAGCAAAGATTGTAACCAGTATCAAGATGAAAGAATTTTTTTAATTGGTTCGGTATTTTCAGAGTAATCGTAATTTTAGAAAGTTTTCCGATCATTTCGCACATTTAAATATAAGTATTTTTGAAACTTTCTGAGCGATCATTTACTTTGTAAAATATATATATATATATATATATATATATACCGTGTCAAATTTCGGGTTTCTAGCGGTAACAATTCCAAAGAAATAGTAATTTAGAAAATTTTTAGAAGGTTTTCGGCTCATTTCATACTTTTAAATTTAGAATTTTTTTAAACTGCTCTTAGCAAGCATTTTCATCGTAAAGGAAACTAACAAGTCAAATTTCAAATTTTATCCTTATCAGAACTAGGGGATCGTACCCGGGCTTCCCGGGTTAAAGAATATAGGTGAAAACATTTTTTTTAATTGAAAACTAATAAATTTTTTATGTGCAATAATTTTTTTAGATTGGCCACTTACATTAACACGTTCACGAAGGCGCTGTGTGTCACACTCGACTGTCTCAGAGTTGTCAAGTTTCAGCCTTTTTCCACACCACTGTTATTTTAGAGAAAACGTTGTTCCTTTAAATCGCCCAAATGTTCTAATTAAATAAAACAACATTTTCTGTAATAAAATACTGGTATCCAAAAAGCCGGTAACTTGGCATCTCTGAGACAGTCGAGTGTGACCCACCGCGCCGGCGTGAACGTGTTAAAAAAGCATTTTTCATATGGAAAATACGAATTACACAATCAAATACATTTTTAAAATTTATCAAAAGCGATATTTTCTTATTAGCCGCATGCTAAGAGTTATTTGACCAAGATTTTACTACTTATGACCTCCTCTTATATTCTGATAATTTCAGAGCTTATACATCTCTGGTAAATTTGTGTTTTATTTATGTTATTTTATTTATTTATTCATAGGGAAGATTTTTTAATGGAAATTAGCCGTAAGAAAATGATGAACTCTTTTATTTTGTTTTAAGGGCAAACTGATTAATCTTTCGTAATCGAGCTCCGCGCGATATATATAAATTAAAAAATATTTCATGCTTTAAAATTGTTTTTAAAACCATAGACAATCAGTAAACTGAGATGAAATTTGCAAACAAATTCCATTTGAAAAAAAAATCCTATTTGGTGATCTAAAAATTTAAATTGTACGATTACAAATATGTTAGATTTGTGTTTTTTCTATATTATTCTTTTATTTGTTTATAAAAGAAGTATTAATTTCATTAATTTGTCTTTCACAAATATGTTAGTTTGGTGGTTTTTTTTTAATATTATTTGTTTATAAAGGAAGTATTAATTTCATTATGTAAAAATAGTCAGAAACAAATGCTGAAAAATGTTTGTTGCTTTATGTGCAAAATGTTTATTATTTTATGTATTGAAACCGGCACGTGATAAGATAAACTTTAAAATTTCATGCTTAAAAATTATTTTAGAAAATATAATACATCAGTCAATGAATACAGTTTTTAAACAAATTGTATTTGAAAGTACTTTTATTTCCCTATTCAACAAAAATTGAAAATGTACGATGGTCAGAAGATTGAAAAATTGCAGTAGCGAAAATTTCAAGACCGAAATTTGATTGTGAAGTATTGCCATTCGCAAAATGACGTCAGCGTTACGCACAGATACGTTTGTTCTTTATAATATAGATACATAATCAGTAAAATATAATAAAGATCACTTATTAGGATGTGGTTATCAATTGAGGTTCTGATGCTTGGATTTCCGGAATGAAAACAGCAATTTTCACCTTCTCAAAATTTGTTTACGCACTTCTCATGTCCATAATCATCATTTAAAAAAAAAAAAATGTATTTTGTTTGATCATTTAAAAATCATTTTAACTCAAAACTTGAAGTCACGATTGTTAGAAACATCTTTTATGTGACAGACGCATTCTTTATTTGAGATTCTAATCTCAATTTTGGAGAGTAAAAATTTCCGTAATTTATGTTTTTTAGACGCATTTGTGTTAAAAGGCTTAGTTTTATCTAAGAAAATGATCGTTTTCTTTTAAATATGGCTTCATTTTCACTTAAATAAGCATTTCGCCTAGTGTCTGAAACTTAGTATATCAGTACACATGCAGAAGGAAAAACAATATAGAAAATTTATGAGGAAAAATGCGTGTTTTCAAAAGAAGTATGTCATTTTCCGTTATTATGCCCGTAATATAATATTCTGCTCCTAATGGGATTTTGCGCCACTAAACCCTATACAACAATTTTTATCAACAATTTTGAATTTTTATCAGAAAATAGCATGATAAAAGTTTAAAATACCTCATTATTTCTCTCTTTTCAGCAGCAATGAAAGGTATCTAATTGAAGAAATTTCATAAAATGCTGTTAAAATTAAAATATAAAAGTGGGGATATTTAAAAAAAACAGATAGTGCGACCACATCTACAAAGGAAAAGCTTTCAGTGAAAATATATATATATATATCAGTAAAATTGGTTCAGCAGAAAGATCAGGGCAGATGACAAAAAACGCACTTGTGTTTTAAATATATAGGTTATATAAAATTAGGAAAAATTAAATTAAGCAAATTATGTTATTTTGATAAAATTATAGTAGAATGTCCTAAAGAATAGCATTAAAATTTTATTATTCGAGAGAATTTTCGACAAAAACTTCAGGAACACGATATTATTTTAAACCACGAATTATTTGTTTGGTTGTCTAACTCGGCGAAGCAAATCCATCCAGGCGAGAATCATCAATTTCTGTAATATAAATCGCTATTATTTGCATGTAACCTCTCTTTTATAAAGACACTTTACATTTTTGTAAAGCATTGCGTTTATCAGTGTGTGCTTTGGATTACATTATTTTCAAACGTGAAACATTTACACCTGTGAAGAATTTCAAAGCAGCTGGGCTGTGAAAATGACGTACTTCTACAAAACGTAATTCAGGTTTAAGAATTAAATTACACGCTTTTTTATAAAATGATGTCATTTGCATCCGCTAAAGCAATCTACTTTTACAACTCAGTCTTAAATTTCGTCTATAGAAAAGTGTGCATATGACGTCATTATCACGGAATAATAGACAATATTCTTGACATAGCCCATATATTATTTTCAATTGTTTTTTCAGGTTTTATGAGAAAATGGCAACAAAATGATACAGTATCTCCTATTTTCAACTATTTTCCGTTTACTTTCAATGACTTTCAATAGAAATGAAGTACTTTTGTTGCCGCGATAAGAAAAATGGTATTAAAAACTGCAAAAAAATTAATACTTTAAAAATTAATTGAGATACAGCTTTCAAACAAATTGCATTTAAAAGAGCATTTTTTTCCTTATACGACGGTGTAAAAATTTAAAATGTGCGATGTTTAGAAGTTTAAAAAATTGCAGTAGAGAAAATTGCAAAACCAAAATTTGATTTCAAATTTCAAAGTGTTGCCATTCGCAAAATGACGTATGCGTTACGCACAGATATGTTTGTCCTTTATAATATAGATAGTCAAAGAAATCGTAATTTTAGATCGTATGTCGCTTTTGCATATCTTTAAGGGCACTTAAACGGAGATCAAATGTAGCCCAGTTTTAAGCCATGACATTTACCATTACTACTATGCTTAAAGAATCTTTGAAATCACTTCGATACTTCTAATTAATTGTGATCTTGGAACTTTTTCCACTTATTTCACCCTTTTAAATTTCGGATTTTTTAGAAACAGTTCTGAACGAGCAATTTCATCTTAAATTTAAGTAGTATGTTGAATTTCAAGTTTAATACTTCAAGTTTTTTAAGAATTTCAAGTTTCAATGAAATAGTAATTTAGAATTTTTTTACAATGTTTTCCGATCATTTCACTCCTTTAAGTTTCGGATACTTTATAAATTGTTTTGATATAAAAAAATGTGTTTTTAATGGTTTATTGGATCAGAAAAACAGTATTTATATAACACCAGCTTTTTTTTTTTTTTTTTTTCTTTTATCGGACCTGATCTTCCGCAACAGTTAGCTCTATAGTCCGAATTTACTGTACCAGGTTATACTAATTTCAAATGCTAAAAAGTGTAAATTAAAACTTTAAAACCATTAAAAATACGTTTATTTCGACTTGACTCACCCCGATGCAACTTTAAAACAAATAAATAAAACTATTCTAAATTTGCACGGTTTATGAAACGCCATCATTCAGTTTTACGCGTATTCTTTCATATTATGCCCGTTATTTTTTTATTTTACTTCGATATTTATTTTATTTTTATTTTCATAACCATTAAGTTACTCTAGCCATATATTTGGTATGTGAAATGATGCTGCATCGTTACATATTGATTTTTTGTGCGTTATTAACACGCGGTAATATTTACACCTTTTAGTATTTGAAATTATTATATTATTACAAGGTGTTCATTTGCTACATATGTACTAGATTAATTAAATTAAACTTATAAATTTTCTTAAAACATCATTAATTTTATAATTACTGAAAACTTTTAAATAATTATTTATTTTTAGTTAAATCTATCTATAGTTAACCATAAATTATATCACTTCATGTTTATAGTCCGTAAACCGAAAAAGGTGTTTGATACAAACTGCTTCAACATTGTTACACTTTGATAGAAACTTTATTTAACTAAATATAGATTTTACGAACTTATTGAAAGCTAAAAACTTTTTTTGTGTTCCGAATAAAATTTCAGAAGGAAAATGGATCTTATATTACAAACTCAGAAAGGAGGTAAGCATTTTTATAAGTGGTAAAACTTTTCATAAAATCTATTTCTTTTCCATTTTTTCAAAGAAGGATTTGGGAAAGGAAAAATATGCAGGAAACAGAGTTTTAAATATTAACAAAAGTCACTGTAAAATAAAATATTACGCAGTATGCTTTAAAAATCAGTGATAAATAAAATTTAGGGATTATTTCATGTTGAAATTTCATAATTTCAGCCTGCAATTCCAAAACAAGATGTACGAGATAAAGTTTTACTTTATCAATTGTTTTTAGCAATTTAGTCTCTAAATAAGGCAAATATATTCAATTTAATTATTATTTTTGCGCTTTATTTGTTATTGTACTCTTAGTGTAGCGTAACCTACGGACACGTCACGAAAATATGTGGCCATAGGGAAACTAGTCGGAAGTGGCATTCCCAAAACTTTCTTCTATCTCATACATGTTAATACTTTCTGAAATATGCAGCATATCAGCGCCACCGGTTAGGTGATTTACGCCAAAATCTAATCATCAACGACATATGTCAACTTCTAACTGAATCCTAAGTTTGATGAAAATCTGTATATTAGTTTTTGAGATAGAGCTATTGCGGAAATGGTAAAAAGTTCTGCATAGTAGCGCCACCTGTTGGACGATTTATACCAAAAACTACTTAGGACTAACTTATATTAGAAACTAACTGAATCTGAAGCTTGATGAAAATTCATTCATTAGTTATTGAGATACAGCTATTGTGGAAATCGTGAAAAATGCAGCATAAGAAGGCTACCTGCCACATGATTTACACCAAAAAACTAAACTGTACTGATGTATATCAGGGTCTAACCGAATCTGAAGTTTCATGTAAATTCATGCATTAGTTCTTGAGAAAGAGCTATTGCGAAAATTATTAATAATACAGCATAGCAACGCCACCTGGTAGGCGATTTTCACCAAAAACTAATCAACACCAAATTATATCAAGAACTAACTGAATCTCAAGTTTTATGATTATCCGTGCAGTAGTTGCTGAGATATAGCCATTATGGAAATCACGAAAAATGCAGCATAGCAGCGTCACCTGTTGAGCGATTTACACCAAAAAGGAATCAGCACAAGTTTATATCACGGTCTAACTTAAACTAAAGTTTTGCGAAATTCTGTGCATACGTTCTTGACATAGAGCGTCCGAAAATTTTTTGCCACATACAAACTCATAGAGTGACAGATAGACTCACAGACAGACGTTTTCTAAATATACGGTCAAGTGCGAGCATTACTCGCGTACAGAGGGTTCCGTAGAATAAATATATGAATTTGTAATTGTATTATAAAAAAAAAAAAAGTTGCTAAAAGAATACTAAGATTTTGTAAAAAACTATACAACGTAGGGTTGGGTATAACTGTATATATTAGAAAAGTGTAAATGGGTATACCATGAAAGTTCAAAGAGATATGGAACCTAAATAATATCAATGCTATCCGTGTAACTGTTTTTTTTTAATATTATCCTAATCTGTTTATGATGAACTTAATTCGGTATTGACAATAAAAGCAGTGCGTAGTTAAACTTCATTTGGCATTTTATGAAACTAAACTCAGCGTAGAAATAACCTTTATTTCTTCAGTGTAGCTAAAACAAAACCTTTGTGTAAAGTTTAAATTTGGCATTGTGCTAAGCTCGCTTCGAATTGAGGTCTCAAAGTTGCAACGCTGCCTTGGTCAGTGCCCGCGTTTTTCCAGATATGTGTTTAATTAACTTTTAAAGTCACTCGAGTCGTATTGAGAGATGCAATCAATGCAAACTATCGCGAATCCCACAGTATTTATGCGATTCATTCTAATTAAATCTTTCGAAGGCGATGCTCTTAAAAAACGGATACCTAATTTTAATTCCAAAACAGACAAACGGCACCAAGAATATTTAATTAAAATTTTCCTTTTATCATGTACGTGAAAATAAGCAAGTTCGCATTTTCTATTAAATTCGTTTATAAATTCTGGTGTCAATTCATTATTTCATAAGTTTATAAATAGAATTACTCCGTGCCGGAAAGGATTAAGCGGTCGCAGGACCCTTAAAGTTTCAAAATTTAAGAAATTTTAATTTTTTTAGATGTTAAACTCCTATCTTTTCTGAATATTTTGATATAATTGTTTCCTTGAAATTCCCATTAGAACAGAAGATTTGGCTTTTAGAATTATACCCGCTCAATAGCTGAAGCGGCGTTTCCGAAACTTTAAAGTCATTATTTTCCAAATGGCGTTTTTGGCGCATAATGCGCAGGATGCCTCAAAAACTTCTGAATATTTTTTCATGAAACTTTCAAAACGTATATTTCTGTATAATCTGTATAAACTGAACCTAAAATTTCCTTTTTATTGTTCAAAAAAATATTTTTTTAGGTGATTTTACTGTTGAAATTTTCAAAATTTTGTATTAGCTAAATGCAACATTGCATTAAAAATATAAAACTGCTTTAAATACAAAAATATTTAAGTTCAGGGAAATTATTATAATCTGAAGTATAAGTAAGCAAAAAAAATTCCATTCTAATTGCAATATTTATTTTGCAATCCTGTGTGTAAACTGTTATGCCAATTTTTTGTTCGACAAATGTCTAACAGTTTCTAGCCCCCCATAAATACTAATTTTGTATGTTGCAGTTTTTTAAATACATGAAACGAAAGAACATACTTTTATCTTTCATCCCAATTAAAATTGTGTTTTAAAATCATATACATTTTAAGACATTAAATGTTAAAAATGGTCTTTTTTTCATTTTTTCCACTTTTTAGAGCCCCGAGACCCCTTAAATTAGTATGTTTTGAACAATTTGATGTTTATTGCTTTTATACTGTTACTGGATATTACATTACTCATATATATCATTAAAAGTTGTTAACTAGGCATAGAGTACGCAGCCCCTGTCCTTGTGTATGCCCAAACTCACCGTACCTTTAAGGGTTAATATCTCGGCTAATTACCGATGATTTTTTTCAAAAATCATTATCAACAATGCTTATATTCTTCTGCAACGATAGGTATATTCAGCGATGCTCAACAATTTTTCTGAATGCCCGTAAATCGAAATTTGTGTATAACAGAAAATGCTAATTACTCAAAAACTATGTGACCTAGGGTAATCGCTATAATTTTCCGGCAAGGTTCATATTAACGTGTATTACCTCTAATTTTTTTCATAATTTTAGTTTCAGTAGACTCGGAATTAGATGGGGGGAACATATTTTTGCGCTACATTTTCAACAATATCTTTGAAAATATAATACCTAAAATTAAAAGGAATGTATGTTTGAATTCAGCGTTACAAAAGCTTTCACAGGATACCCCACATGATATACAAAGAAAAGATTTTTTTTCAAGTAGCATAATTAGCCCCGCTACTTTTTAACTAAATATATTTATGAATGTTTATTAATCTGAAAATATGTGGGTCAATGTTCTTTATTACTTCCCTGAATTTGAACTTTCCACGTTAAATAGTTGACGAGTAAAATGGCTGTGACAGACAGACAGACGGACGGACAGACACAGGAGTGATCTTATAATGGTTCCGTTTTTACTTTTTAAGTACGAACCCTAAAAAACATCAAAATCTGTTCAGGATCTTCTAAAATGTATAAATCCATTGACAACCGGAAGTCGAAATTTTTCACGAATCCAAAACTTTCTTCTTGTAAAGATAGAAGAAAGAAAATTTAAGATAAAATATAATTTATTCAAAGTCATTATTGAAAAGGTCTGTGCTGTGACTTGTTAACACTGGTCAAACAAGCCTCAAACAATAAACTGAACGTAAACCACTAAAATTTAAATGAAATTTACGTAAAAATTGCTACTCTAACTATTCGCATTAACGCTCTCCTCAAATTGCTAGTATCTCTAAAAGCATTTAACTACAATGTCCCTTTCAAAATATCGCAAGATCATTTAAAGAATCCCGTGGTTTCAAATTTTCTCTTTATAGGAAACGCTAAAGGTTTATCGTGTTACAACGACGTCTTTGAACTTCATCATAGAATCACTAGGCTGAACAACTCAAAACAAGCTCACGTGAATACCACGTATAGGTCACAATCTCGATATGCAGGAACAATTGAAATGCTGGTCTCAGATACCATAGATTTACGAGAGCCGACCCGAATCCGCTGAAACAACGTCCTACATTCATATCTATACTGACGAAACGACCATAGTGACTTAATTAGCATTACTATGGTCACATATTCGCCGCACAAAATAACCATGATAATCGGATACAAAGAGTTTCAATCAGACTGTGTGAGAGTAAGAGAAATAATAGATAGGTGGCACTTTCACGCACAATCATTAACCTCTTCGCTACTGAGTATTAATGCAGTATTATTAATTATTACTGAATTATTTCTTCTCCCATTTGACTTCAGAGCAAGATTTTTATTATTTTTGCATTAGTTCGAATCTTAGACTTCATAACATATCATTCTGATATAGAAATTGTAATATGTTCGAGTACCATTAATAAAATGGAACGAAACGGAGGTCCCCATTTGGGGATCCAGAGAGTGATGAGGTTAAAAGTCGGACAATACGTTCACAACAGAAATTAAAATACCCTCATAAGAGAGTAGCTAGGCATTCGCCACAGCAGTTCATTGTGCTTTCGTCACTGAATCATGAATTCTTTGAGAATTTTTATATACAACAACTTTAAAATTTTTCTACTAGCGATAAATCCTGACAACATATCAGTTCTTACATTTTAAAAAGTCATGCTACGCACAAGATACATACAATGTTGAAGTGTTGCAAGTTAAATGTCGACGAGAATTTACAGGACAGTGTACACGGGATATTGAAGCCTACTTCTTGAGCATTTTCGTGTACGAAATCTCTAAAATTACTCTGCTAATAATCAATCGCGACAAAATGCAAGTACTCAAATTTTAAAAGCCGTGGTCAACGCAAAATATATAGGAAACGTCAAAGTGTTAAGAGTCAAAAGGCACGATGAAGTTTGGGAAATTATAAAAAATATTAAGTTATAACGAGATAGCGGATTTCAGCTTAACAGATTCCTTAGCTTTTCAATAAACCAGTGGATGGCTCTAGACTTGCCTATAGTGATCTTTTAGGTAGATTTCGTATGAAATACTACCTGTTATATTTTGCCCTATGTTGGAATTTCTGAAAATGTTTTGCAGATCTACACCGATCATCACTCCTAAAACCCAAAACCACCCTCAGTAAAAACTTTATATATATATATAATTTTTTACGGACACGATAGCTTCCATAATTCTGCACAAATCTCTTCCTAACTGATACATAAAATCTCGGCCAAGTTCGTAAATGAGCAACATTTGACTAAGGGGGTCAAAATAGGGAATGGTTTTGTGAATACCGAAAAAAACCCCATAACTTCTTAATTATAATATATATCGAATCAGTCTAAAGTTATTATTACTTGTAAAAAAGGGGCCAAAAATTTATTTATGACAGATTTTTGATAAAATTAAAAATGGCCCCAAGGGACTCAAAAAACAGGGTTTGGGGAAGAAAAAGATTCACAACTTAGTCAGTTCTCAAGATTTCAAATGCCATTAAATTTATTATAAATCTTCTTAATAGTATCTACAACTTTTATATTGAAGAGTTTTTGATAGGACCAATTCGTATCGCGAAAAAAAAAATAAAAACGAATAAAAGGGGGTTTGAAGAAGAAAAAAATCCAAAACTTCGTCAATTCACAAGATATAAAATCCGCATGAATTTATTATATATCCTCTTAATATTATCTACAATTTTTATATTGACAAGTTTCTGATAGGACCAATTCTTACAGCAAAAACAAATAAAAAATACATAGCGGTTGAAGAAAAAATCATCGTATTAAGGGTGTACTCAAACCCAAAATGCTTATTTTCTGACTCATTTTTAAATTCATTTTTGTTTTCAAACGCATCCAATTCGTAGTTTCTCTTACTCGCAATCTACATAATGTACCATAATGGTCCATTTTTCGATATAGGCACAATATATTTCAAATAAACGGTCAAGTGTGAGTGTTACTTGCACACAGAGGGTTCCGTACAATACATATATGAATTAGTAATTGTATTATTAAAAAAAACGTTGCTAAAAGAATACTAAGACTTTGTAAAAAACTATGCAAAGTAGGGTTGGGTATAACAGTATATACTAGAAAAATGCAAATGGATATACCATGAAAGTTCAAAGAGATATGGAACGTAAATAATATCAAATATAGCTATTCTGTATAACTCATTTTTACTTTCTTCTATCTTTACAAGAAGAAAGTATTGGAAAATTTTCGAATTCCGGTTTTCGACAGATTTATACGTTTTAGGGGACAAAGATAATGAAAAACATGTTTTTACAAAATGCCTGTCTGTGAGTTAGTCTGTTTGTGTGTGACACAAAATTTGTGTGCGCTTAAGAATTATTGAACGGAATTTAATAAAACTTTAGATTCAGTTAGTCCCTAATATAAATTGGTTCTGATTACATTTTGGTGTAAATGGCCCAGCACCTGGCGCTGCTGTGCTGCATTATTCATGATTTCCAGAATATCCAGACCTCAAGAACTACAGCACGGATTTTCAGAAAACTTCAGATTCAGTTAGTTCTTGATATAATTGTCAGAAAAAGTCTGCAGGAGTCAGTGGTGCCAACAGAAAGATTGGGAAAAGGCGAATGTTTCAAGTACAATAAGTTTGAATTTTTTACAATAGAAAATAAAGCAACTCAAACAGTTTTAGGTAAGCGCATGCGCCAGTATTGCTTTGTTATGGACTCGCTTGCAGTTCCCATACGCAATGGCGACTCCTCAGCGCAAATTTGTTGTTGTGCCTGTACGCCAAGCCGGCAGAGATTTTTTTTTAAATTACGGTGACAACAGAGTTGCATACTGGAGAGTGTATTAAAAACTGAAAGGCGCCTAATTAATAATATTAAATTTTCAAAAGATCTTACATTTCAAAATAACGAGATTTTGAGAAATGAATTACTGAAATAAAATTTTATTTTTATGATTGAAACAGTCATATTTTGTCTCACAGCAATTTTATTGTAAAGTTCGATGAGTGTTCGTTTAAAAACTCTATTTAATTCCCGAATTTGTTACTATTTTCTGCGATTAAATAAGGCATAAACTTGTGTTCTAAAATAGTAATACACAAAAGTAAAAACTGTATGCACCCTACAAGAGATTGGTTAACCATTTCAAAAATTTATTAATAGCATTCCTAAGAAATTCGAAAGCTAACAGTGACACAGATCTTGATATATATTGATTAAACGAAATATACGTTTTACTAACTGTAAAATAATTTTAAAAGGATATTTCTTAAAATATTCATTTAATTTTATATAATAAGAGTTTTTTTTACTGATATGGCAATGGTAATTTCCATTCATGAATTATTCATATTTTATGAGAATCTTTTTATAAATTAATCATTAAATTTAATCATCGTCAAAGCATCCAAATGGTTTTAGCTAATTTCAAAAACAATGCCTAATAGTTTATTTGTGGCAGCAAACATTACGCAGAAATATTAAACGTTTACATAATAATTCGTAACAGAATTTAAAAGTTTACTCCCATTAAAGTTTTTGGTTAATTCCATGTAAAAATTATCTAAAATAATTAAGTTATAGAATGTTCCCATTTTGCAGGAAAATGGATGAAATGGTTTTTCAGGTAATGTATAATGACTTTTCTGAATTCTTTTCGTTAAAGATATTCGATTAGAATATTTAAAAGTGTTGTAAACACTTTGTCAAGCATTTTTCTTAAAGAAATGCTATTTATATAATATTTTAAACCGGACTGTTTAAAGAGATTTTTCTATTATATATAAAAAGGATAGTGCATAGCAAAGTGGTTGCTGGTTACTAATGAAGTAGGTAGAATCATATTCAACAAAATTTCAACATTCTTATTCACTTTTTATTACTCTTAAAAGTACTTTCAGACCTATTTTTAGGGTTTCGTACTTAAAAAGTAAAAAGGAATCATTATAAGATCACTCCTGTGTCTGTCTGTCTGTCACAGCCCTTTTACTCGTAAACAATGGAACGTAGAAAGTTCAAATTCGGGGAAGTAATAAGGACTAGTGAACCAAATATTTACAGATTAATAAATATTCATAAATATATTTAGGAAAAATGCATAGGGGCTAATTAAATTACTTAAAAAAAAAATCTTTTCATCGTATATCGCGTGGGGTATCGTGTGAAAGCTTTCGTAACGCTGAAATCAAAAATATATTTCACTTAATTTTAGGTATGATATTTTCAATGTTATGGTCAAAAATGTAGTGCAAAAATATCTCCCCCCACCCATCTAATTCCGAATCTACTGAAACTAAAATTATGAAAGAATTAGAGGAAGTAGAGGTTAATTTATACCTTGCAGAAAAATTATACAGATTACCCTAGGTCATATAGTTTTTGAGAAAATCGCAATTTTCCGTTACACACGAATTTCGATTTACGGGCATTCAGCAATAGTGTTGAGTAGAGCTGGAGGTACCTATCATAGGAGAAGTATAAAATCATTGTTGATCATGATTTTCGAAAATATCGTCGGTAATTAACCGAGGTATTTTCGGTTAATTACCGGTCCCTTAAAGACACGGACGGTTTGTACATACATAATGAGAGGGCGGCGTACTGTATGTTCCACCGGCTTTTAAAGCCTAGATAACAAATTTTAAGGATATATTTGTATAATGTAAGGCCAAGTAGCATTATAAAAGCAAAAAACGTCAACTTGTTAAAAACAGACTAATTTAATTAGAATTAATCACATAAATACTATGGGATTCGCGACTAGTTTGCATTGAGTGGCTTTCAATACATCTACCGTGTCTTTAAAGGTTAACTAAAAACCTGTATGGAAAAGCCGCGGCACGGACCAAAACGGCGTTGCAACTTTGCGACCTCCTTTCAAAGCGCCCTTATCACAATACCGAGTTTAAATTTTGAACAAGGGTTTGTTTTAGCTACACTGTAAAAAGTAAAGATTATTAGTATGCGGAATTTAGGTTTACGAAATGTCAAATGAAGTTTATATATGCACAATTTTTTGTCAGCCCTGAATTAATTCATTTTAAACAGATCAGGATAAGATTACAAAAAGAGTTACACAGAAGAGCAGAACGTATATTTGATATTATTTAGGTTCCATATCTCTAATTATCATGGTATATTCATTTATATTTTTCTAGTATATACAGCCATACCCAACTTTACTTTGTATAGTTTTTACAATGTCTTATTCTTTTAGCAACGTTTTTTTTTAAAATAATACACTTACTAATTCATATATTATTGTACGGAACACTCTGTGCGCGAGTAATACTCGCACTTAATCGTTTATTTAAAATAGCACATGTAAGTTTTGCAAAAATTTGCATATTTTGAATCATACTTTTAGTTTCTGGACTTTTACTAATTGAAAAATGCAGCTTGTGACATACATAGAAATTAAAATTTTTCTATAATCATTTTTATATTCGGTTCCCATACATTTCTATGTTTTGCAAAAATTTGCATATTTTAAATCATACTTTTAGTTTCTGGACTTTTACTAATTGAATAATGCAGCTTGTGACATACATAAAAATTAAAATTTTTCTATAATCATTTTTATATTCGGTTCCCATACATTTCTATGTTTTGCAAAAATTTGCATATTTTAAATCATACTTTTAGTTTTTGGACTTTTACTAATTGAATAATGCAGCTTGTGACATACATAAAAATTAAAATTTTTCTATAATCATTTTTATATTCGGTTCCCATACATTTCTATGTTTTGAAAAAATTTGCATATTTTAAATCATACTTTTAGTTTCTGGACTTTTACTAATTGAATAATGCAGCTTATGACATACATAAAAATTAAAATTTTTCTATAATCATTTTTATATTCGGTTCCCAAACATTTCTATGTTTTGCAAGGAATAATAATACAAAAGATCGAATTCTGCTTGAGGAAATGTAAGACATCATTTTTATACGTATACAAAATAGTAATTTAATGAAAAATATACATTCGTAACTAAACAAGTTATTAAAATATTAAATACTGTTTGCATCAACATACAATTTTAGCACGGCAGAAATGTAATTATTTGGAATACTAAATTTTGTAACATTGATAGATGGCTAATAAAATACAGTAAAACTTCCAAAGTTGACTGCGCGAATAGCGGAAACTTTTAATATCTACAACACCCATTATTTTATATGATTATATTTCTGAAAAGCAAGTTAATGCAGCGTACCAGAAGTGTCCGGTATTTAAAAATTTCACTGTATTACATTTTGCATGTGGAACCTGTCATTATACAACATTTGCTCGAAAAGTAATGTGTTCAACTTCTTTTTTCTGCAAAAAAGGGCACATATAATAAAGTTCGTCAGTTATGTTTAAGATCTATTGTATTAAAAGAAACACAGTATCAGCTGCAAGTCCTTATTTCTGTATATAATCACCACCTTTCTCTACCCTATTTAGTCATGGAACGTTCGTAAAGTTTATCGGCAATCAATTTATTCCGCTGTTGTTTCTAAGTATGATAGCGGTATACAGTGTATATCAGGAATGATAGTTCAAATTTGGTGGGGAAATAAAAAATAGCAAAAGAAGACAATTTCACATAGGAAAGTGTACGCGCAAACAAACGCTTGAAAGTGTAGTGGACGCCGTGTATCCACAATTTCTGTTCACTCGCAAAGCTCTCTTACAAGTCCAGCCAGTCGTCATTCAAGGAGAAAATTTTGCAGAAGTAACATGAATCATTATACGTTAATTTAATACGCAGAAATGTATCTAACTGACAACGCGGAAGGGGACAGAAGTCGGAGAATTGCACAAATATAAGCAGAACGCTACTCCAGCTGGCAGGATCAAGTGTTTGCACATGTTCATGAACAACTGTGAGAAACTGGATCGGTTAACAGTACCTGTCGTCATAGATCAACCGATCGACACTGAGTGCCCTGCATACATTTGCGCAGCTCTCCGCCCATTTTCCTCTATCGCATCATAAATTAGATATATCTTCATATTAGATTAGATACATATTCATATTAGATTAGATACATATTCAAATCGGATTAGACATATATTCATATTAGAACTTATGCATTATAAATATAATGGCTCATGTTACCTCTGCAAATTCACCTTATTAAACAATGACCCGCTGGACCTGTCAGAGACATTTGCGCGTGACAGAAATTGTGCATATACAGCACCCACTGCAACTTCATGCGTTCCATTGAGCCTATACTTTCCTATGTGAAATTGCCTTCTTTTGCTAATTTCAACCTCCCCATAAAATTTGAACGATCACTCCTGATACACCCTGTACTCCGGATTGTTTTCTTCCCTCTATGTAGTTTTCCTAGCACAGTTCTCTGCTCCTTTTTTGCCAATTGAAAATCCTCTTAATTCGTCAATTCCATTAAAAATTTGCTGCAAGCTGTCCAATCATTCAAACGTTTTTCTAAGCAACAGTTACTTGACCATATTATAAAGTGTTCTTATTATACTGGACCGATTAAAATTACGGTTAACTCTTTCTTCGAGACGGAAAAAACATAATATTTATCTTTGTCACAACTATGGCAAATGAAAATGCTTAGTAAAATGTAAGATACAACTTAATTTTGAGTGCATTTAAAAAAAAAATCCATATTTTTTATAACTTCTGTGGTGATGCGCGGTTTGTGGCAAATTTGTTCTCATACGGGGGCATTTGTTTTTGGTGAAGAGAAAAAAATAATTAAAATTTGTGTCAATAAATAGCGCATCAGGCTTTTCAAGTACAAGAAATATGCAAATTAGATTTCTACAAAAAAAAAAAAAAAAAGCCCACTGCACATGAGACATCTTATCTCAAATTTGTCTGATAGTAATGGGGAAGTGCATTTTTTCATGTGATGTTGACGTTGGTGGATAAAGCATTATCGGTGAAACTGTTTTACCATAGTCAGGTATCGCCGATCCAAGTTTTCCGACAGTTTCGGGAATGGAAAGGGGTGGAAATGGGGAACAGTGCCAATAACGCCTTCTGGACTGCTCTCCCAACATTTCGATGAAACGGGAAATTTGTGTGATCGAACTCGCAGCGGCGTAACCACGTTTATATCAGATTCCCGTACCTCTGCTGTACCTTCGTAAAAGGAAACTTTTAAAATGCATCTAACTGACAGTGCGAAAGGGGACAGAAATCGGAGAATTGAACAAATGTAAGCAGAACGCCACGCCAACTGGCAGGATCAGTGTTTGCACATGTTCATGAACAACTGTATGAAACTGAATCGGTTAACAGTACCTATAGTCATAGACAAGGAAACCGATCGACACGGAGAGTTCCTATCGAGGAAAGTTCCCTGCATACATTTGCGCAGCTCTCCGACCACTTTCCTCTATCGCATCGTAAATTAGATATATATTCATATTAGATTAGATACATATTCAAATCGAATTAGACACATATTCTTATTAGAACTTATACATTAGAAATATAATGACTCATGTTACCTCTGCAAATTCACCTTATTAAACAGTGACCCGTTGGATCTGGCAGAGAGCTTTGCGCGTGACAGAAATTGTGCATATACAGCTCCCACTGCAACTTCATGCGTTCGATTGAGCCTATACTTTCCTATGTGAAATTGCCTTCTTTTGCTATTTTCAACCTCCCCATCAAATTTGAACGATCACTCCGGATACACCCTGTACTCCGGATTGTTATCTTCCCACAATGTAGTTTTCCTAGCACAGTTCTCTGCTCCTTTTTTTGCCAATTAAAAATCCTCTTAATTCGCCAATTCCCTTAAAACTTTGCAGCAAACTGTCCAATCATTCAAATGTTTTTCTAAGCAACAGTTACTTGACCATATTATAAAGGGTTCATATTATCCTGGACCGATTAAAATTACGGCTAACTTTTTCTTCGAGCGGGGGAAAAACATAATATTTATCTTTGTCACAACTATGGCAAACGTGATTGCTTAATAAAATGTAGGATACAACTTAATTTTCAGTGCATTTAAAAAAATTACATATTTTTTATAACTTCTGTGGTGATGCGCGGTTTGTGGCAAATTTGTTCTCATACGGGGACATTTGTTTTTGGTGAAGAGAAAAAAATACTGAAAATTTGTGTCAATAAATAGCGCTTCAGGCTTTTCAAGTAGAAGAAATATGCAAATTAGATTTCTACAAAAAAAAAAGCGCACTGCACATGAGACATCTTATCTCAAATTTGTCTGATAGTAATGGGGACGTGCGTTTTTTCAGTGATGTTGACGTTGGTGTATAAAGCATTATTGGTGAAACTGTTTTACCATAGTCAGGTATCGCCGATCTCAGCTTTCCGACAGTTTCGGACATGAAAAGGAGTGGAAATGGGGAACAGTGCCAATAACGCCTTCTGGACTGCTCTCCCAACATTTCGATGAAACGGGAAATTTGTGTGATCGAACTCGCGGCGGCGTAACCACGTATATATCAGATTCCCGTACCTCTGCTGTACCTTCGTAAACGGACACTCTAAGTAAACAGTCCACGAGTGGGATATGTAGCACAAGAGAAATACCGAAAATAATTCATATACCAAAGGTAACGTTATTCCGTATTTTTCATGGCGTATTAAACTTGCATCCTTACAAGTTGAAATCACTTCATCATCTCTTACCAAATGACACAGCTAAAAAAGAAAAGAATGTAAGGTGCGCTTTGATGAAATTCGCAAGTGATACACAGTGGCTTTTCAACATATTGTGGGAAAATGAGGCCTATTTATCATTGCATGGAACAGTTGGTACACATAACTGTCGAATCTGGGCATAGGAGAACGCACGAGCCATTACATTCACCACGTGTCACTGTTTGGCGTGGCTTCACTTCGTCCAATATTTTGGGCCCTTTTTTCGTTGAAGAGTCCTGTGCAAAACAGGGATGGAAACCATGATACGTTACTGGAAACCACTATTTGAAAATGCTAAAAGAAAAATCACATCTAGCTTATTGGTATGTAATGACAATTACTTTCATGCAAGACCTCCTCATATGAATTCTTCAGTAATCCAGCTTTTGAAAAGCACATTTGGGGAAGAGCAGCTTATTGGTTGTTACATTTAAAATACTTGGCCTCTCGCTTCCCAGACTTCGAACTGTTGAGTTTTGGCTATGGGGTAATTATAGTCTTGCGAGTACCGCAGTACCCCCTCTTTCCTAGGCAGAAATAAAGGACGGCATAAGCTTCAAAATCTCTTGCATTCATCCGAATCTTCTTCATGCTTCAGTTAACGGTGTGCTCACTTGTTTATAAAGTGTAATTAATTGTGTTGGCGGACACGTAGAACATTTATTACTATGAGCTTGGCAATATTTTCATGTAAATAAAAGTAATTTTCCATTTCGGAATTTGGAAAGAAAAGCGCCCATTTTTGACAAACAATTTCACAATTTTTTCTCTTTACCCCCTTCCCCCGCCCCCTCCCCCCACCCAAGAAAAAAATCCCTTAGCATGAGAATAATTATGCAGCAAACTGCATTAAAATAAACCCATTTTTCGACATTCTATGTATTTTTAAAGTATTAACTAATTTATTGGACATTCGGTACATACTTCTAACTTTGCAAGAACGTGTTAGTTTAGCGAAAATCTTATTCAAACATTAACAACACATTAACATTTAAGCATTCTTTTCACATATTAAAATCACCTATTACAATTATTGTGCAAATGAAATATTTTTATTCTAAGAAAAATTAACTTCTGATTAATAAACATTCGTTAAAATATGTCAAGAAAAACAAAGAAAACCAGATTTTTTTTTTTTTCAAAATTCTTAGCGTTTCCCCACTTTAAAAGAATTCATGCGCTGGGACTACATTTCCCAAGACAAGAGACTGTGATTACTTTTAATTTAATCTTATAATGCATGAAAAATATTAAACTTTGAATAATGAAATAACAAATTAGAAAATATTACGTATACTACAAATACAACTAAGAGATTACATAAAACAGAGAAAAGCAAAGATATGTGTAATTATTCTGCATACTACCCTGTCCGTCCATACACTGTTTGATTTTCTAAAAATGCTCATACATCCAAGAATTTTATGTTTGTTATTGGGGTAGATTGCAATGTGTTTCCTACAATGAATGAATTACCAACAAGTTTGCAATGCGCGATCTTTTGAAAAGCCCAGAGGGGAGGGGTGGCGCTCAAAGGGTGAGTGAAAAATAGCTCTGTAGTATTTAAAATAAAATGATCACACCTACAATTTAAGCGATGCTACAAGTGTAATGAAGTATCAATGTAACTATCTGAAAAGTTCCTGAAAATTTTACAGTTCATAAATTAAAATAAGGAAAATATATTAAAAATCAACAAATTGAAAATTTTATTAAATATCTCTCTGTAGGTTTTTATAAACGGGTTTAATTGTAGATTGTTATATTTTTATTAACATAATTCTATATAATTTGGAGAAAACAGGTAAGCTAACATTTTCTATCACGATAACATTTATTTATATGCAATGTTGCATAAGTTTTCCTTCAAATTGTTGAACTTGAATATAAATTCCATCAAAATAATTCAAATGGCTGTCAAACAAAGTGGGATTCTTTAAAAATTTTGTTTAATATGTAAAAATGCTTGTTTTAGAAATATAAATATAGAACTACGGACAATTTAACTCTCCCCCCCCACCCCCCCCCCAAAAAAAAAAAATTGAAATTAGGACAAGAATAATAAAAAGAAGAAGAAAATCTATAATAATTGACTTAAATTATGCATGAAGAAGATCAAATAATGTTATAAATTGTAACCATTATTGCTATTTAGATAAATGATCATAAAATCCTATTCCATTCTGTGTATAATTTTATCATACAGTTAAGCATTTAAAAATTAACCACATGCAGTTTTTCTTAGAGAATTTATTAAAAAATTGTATCTTTATTAAAAATATTATTTTCTTGGATGAAATTCTTCAAACATCACGCACAATGAATAATTTATCATTTTGTCAGATTAGTTTTATTATGTAAAGAAAGTCAAACATGGGAAAATTGAAGTTTTTATTGTTCAGAAAAAAGTCCACCGAAACGTGTTTTTTTATCAAAAAAAATATTTGTTCACGTATTCTAAAAAACTAGGTAAATGTAAATAAAATTTAACAAGTTGAAGATTAAAAGAAAAATATAATGAAAAACCTGTCTAATTATATCTACCTATTAATTTAAAAGTCTCGTATTTTTTAAGGAAATTAGCCTTTTTGACATACTTTTCTTTCTTCTTCCCCACTTTTTTTAGGAAGAAAACATTTATCAACTGCTAGAAATTTTTTGGTTTGATTAAAAGCTAGCATAATAGTCGTTGTTCTTGAACACAATATTAAATAAGAAAGAACAAATTACACTTTTAAACAAGAAAGAAAAATCATGCGTCACGTGCAAATTTATAAACACTTTCCAACACTCCTCAATTTAGAAAACACATAATTTGAGCAATTGGTGGCCACTGTAGTTGATATATTCGAATTCTTTTAATCAACCCTATATATGATGTATATTTTTGTATGCACATCACATATTTTACTAATATATAATTCAATTCTAAAATGCGTAGCACATTTTAACTTTTACTTTCAGCAATTAGAACAGAAGGCAAAAGAAAGTAACTGCCGTTAGAAAGTGGGGTGCTGATAAGTTCCTGGCTTTGACTAGACAGAATATAGCTAGAGTTAAGACATTACGCATTTATTCAACATTTTAAGTATGTGAATAGAACAAAATATATTTTTTAAATATCCTAAATTACAATTTTTTTGGAAATGTTAAGTGGGCACAGGACCTTTGAGTTTGTCGAGACAATCAAAAAGATCGCCATTTACGAAGTACCTAAACTCAAAGAATATGCAATTAAGATCTTTTTTCCCCTTACTGCTTAAAATATATATCCTTAACGACATTATTCAGAAAAATAAATGTTATATGTACAAAAATATTTAAATTTTTAATTTAAAAATTCATCTCACTAATGCGTGATTAAGTGCTGCGTGCATGATTAAACTGTAAATTATGCATATAGAAAACAATTTTTGAACATAATAGAATCATAACATAGCTACGTCTAACTTAAAACCAAAATATACGCTAAAAGTTTTGTTTAAAATTTAATTTTAGCACAAAATAAATAAAAGTTCAAAAATCTCATTTTTTTTTCAAGTTTTTCGAATTCAAAGAAATAAATAACCAAAATATGTGACTTTTTTTGGTTTTAGCCCGTAGACTATAAAGAGACGCATATTTGGTTAATTTTATTTAAGCTGTAGCTTACATAGTTTAAAAGTAACAGTGCGCGCAAACTCCGAATTTACTAATCTGAGAAAACGATTTTTAAAGTTTCAATATCTACGGACTTTCCATTATACTCACCGTGTATAAATGATTATAATTCAAGAAATAATATAGATTTTTGAATGCGGTTTTTTGCATATTGTTGAGAAATTTTAAAACATTCAGAATAACGCAAAAACCGAACACTGACTTTTTAAAATTTTAAAGGTCCTGTACCCCCTTAACGCTATAAACATAAAATTCAGCAAGGTGGTTTCTTTTATTTCGTACATACTCGCTCATAGCAGTTTTAATAAATTTCAAATTTAAAATGGCGAAAAACGAGGGAAACTCGAAAATCGCAATTACTTTCGAACTACTCAACTGACTATTACTCTTCGTTCAGTTTAATAATAATGACAATATATGCTTAAAAATGGGCTAAGTTGCACTTTTGTGCAAAGTGTCCTCCAAGAGATGCATGCAAGAGCAAAAAATATTCTAAAATTCCGATTTCTTTGAATCTGTGGAGGATAAAAATGTGAAATTTAATATGCTTGTGAATTTTAAGATTTAAATGGTCGCTAAGAATGTTTGTAAATATATTCGAGATATAAAAACGTGAAATGATTGAAAAACAGTTTATAATCCTCTTTATATTCTGAAACTGTTTTGATTAGAAAATTTTAAAGTTGGCATGCTGTACTTTATTATGATGTAATGCTGCTAAAGAAAAATTTAGAAAAAATCGAATTTTAAAAAGGGTGACCTGCACGGAAAACTTTCTGCAGTTTTATTTACTATATGATTCCTCTAAAAGCAAATAAAGAAATAAAAATTTGACAATTACATAACTAAGAAAATGCGCACAAAAAATGTTTTTCTAAATAATTAAAGAGAAAATAAAAACAATTATTTGCCTCCTTCGAGTTAGTAAACCTTTTTTTAGTAATGGGATAACCCCCAAATATCATTAACTGCTATAATTAATTAAAATGATTGTAAGAAATATATTCTGAAAAATAATGTAAGCATGCTTTCATTAAAATTTACTAAAATGTAGAAAAAAATATATTTTTTAAATGCGCTAAAAAGTAGAAATGGACGTTTCGCTAAATTAACGAGCTATAGCGAAGTTGGCTTCAAATATGACAACTTGTTTTTGCTGCCAAATTTGGCGATATTTCGCGAAGTTGCCAAAAAATTGGCGCTATTATGCTGACCTTGTGTTTAGTACCTTTTAACGAATACTCATTCATGTTGATACTGCCCCCCCCCCCATAGGGATGGAATTTTTAAAAATCAATGCCCAATTCATGTATTATCCTCAAGACCTTATTACATACATATTTCAAATTACAAAGCTCTATGCCAACAGGAAGGGGATTAAAAATTATTGGCAAGATTTGACTGTGACATACAAACAGAATGTAATTGTAAGTTAAAAGAAAGCATGCAATAAAGAAACACTATTGGCAACTGTATGATTATAAATGCTTAAAATAACGTTAAAATTATAGATTTTTATACGCAACTATTCAGAGGAATAGGATTTTTAAACTGAAACTAATGCACTGAAGTATTTTATACCGATTACATGAATTAGTCACTAAAAACTTGGGTTGAAATAGCACGACTAGATCTGAAAAAGGAATTATAATAGCGAAAATAAATAGTGTTTTAAGCGCATTGTATAGTATATTGACATAAACGACAACTTGGAATTTCATTTACAGAATAAAATAATTAACATTAATAGAAATTTTTAGTGAATATACATAAATAAACATCAAAGTTTGCATGAAATGTGATTTATTTTTTTTTTACAACTTCATTTAGGCGGTACAAAACTGAGTATTTGAAACAAATGACTCTATTTTAATAGACAATGCAATCTTCTATATTTTCTATTCAGATTATGTCAATTGATTATTTTTCGAGTTTAAATTAAATTCAAAATTGCGTAATGTCCCTTTGATGATATCATCCAGGAACACTAAACTCCTTTCCAAAGCTGAATTTTTGATTAAAATGCACTATATATGTACACCTGATGCTAGATTATATATTGTTTTAACATCAGATTAACTAGTTTTACAAAGTAACAATGTATCTTTGTGCTTTTGACATTCAACAAAAGCTTAGAAATTGATAAATGCCATTAAATTTAACAGTGTACTCTATCCTAAAATGACAGAAACATACATTCAAATAATATAGTTAAATAACGAATATTTGAGAAATTTATAAACATAATAATGATTTTCAAATTCATTTAGAAAATAACTCTGTTGTATAGTGTAAAAAAAGATGTAAATCTGCAGAGCTAGTATTACTAGTTTAGTGTAGCTTTACAAAATTAGTTTTTGTAAAGCTACAGAAATTTGTATGCTTTACTAAAGTTTTATCTGTACACTGTAAAAAAAACAGACTTAAATCTACAAACTTAGTTTGTAACCTAGTATGTAGTCTGTAAAAAGCTACAGAAATCTGCATGCTTACTAAAATTTTATCGGTAACCCGGGATAATGTTGCAGTTACATAAAAAGTTCTAGGCATCCCGGTTTCCTAGAAAATTCTTAGTAGCTTTATAGATTTTTATTACATTGTATGGTCATAACGGGAAATGGAAGAGTAAAGAACCATCCTTGTCTTTAACACGTTCACGCCGGCACGGTGGGTCACACTCGACTGTCTCAGAGTTGTCAAGTCTCCGGTTTTTTGCACCCCACTGTTATTTTAGAGAAAATGTTGTTCCTTTAAATCGTCCAATTGTTCTAATTAAATAAAACAACATTTTCTGTATTAAAATACTGGTATCCAAAAAGCCGGAGACTTGGCAGCCCTGAGACAGTCGAGTGTGACCCACCACGCCGGCATGAACGTGTTAATGATGACTGGTGAAATAAAAAAAATTGGGAAACCTAAATTATTCTCAAAGATAAAACAGCAGTAAAGAAAAATATTATGCGCCAAACATAGATTTTGAAAGCCTTTTCAAGATATTGAGAATAATGTAACACAATTTCACCTTTTAATATGTGTACCTTCCGAATCAAACTTCAGTGTTGAGGTTGTTAAACACAAAACCAGATAAAAACTTTTCGTTGTCACTGTACCAGAAAGAGAGCCGGAACAAAACAACTACGGTTCCAATCCGTGAAATATTACGGAAAAATCTTTTTAAAAGTTTCTTCTTAAGCACAATTTATGAAATGTGATTATAAATTTACATGTAATGTTTATTACGGCCTCATATTAATCAAATAATTCATTGTTGTCCGAAAGAAGTATTAAAGAAGTAACCGCAAGAAGTCTGAAAGAAATATTAAAGTAGTATTAAAGAAATAAGGCTTATGATATAATATTAATTATTAAAGTATTATTATATTATAATTCCTTCCTTATATAATTCCAGCGATCACTTTAGATTCGTATTACAATAGTTCAAGGCATAATTGGAACAAGTATTTACCTGGTTAATAAATTTCAATAGAATTTGAATGCATTTACCGTGTCCAATATTTCAATGCATTCTGCTTCCGTGATTGTTTAAATATAAACTTCAGTATTAATTTAACTATTGATGTATTTGAAAAGCTCTATTAGATACCCCCTTACTATTTAAATATTAATTCAGCTAAAATAATTAAATGAGACCTTTGATTTTATATTACCTTATATTTCAATACAAAATGATATTTTTACACAACAGGATTGTATTTATTTTTGGATTTCAGTTCATTATAATCTACTATTATACCTGTAATTCATTATTCTTTACATACCTTCAATTTATTACTTTTTAAACATATTACGTCAATTTAAGATATATATATTTATTATTTAGATATTTTTTTTCAACAAAATATAAAATAATGCGAATGCGTTTAAGGTATTCAACATTTCAATACATTTTTGTTTTCAGATGAGCGCTGTTTAAATGTAGTCTTGAGCTTTAATTAACTGCTACATTATGTATTTAATAATATCTATAAAAACTAGGGGGCTGTGGCCCCTACGAGCTACGCTCGCCAACCCCCGTTCCGACACTCCAGATTCCAAAAGCAGGATGATTTTATCGGCTTTAAAAAGGTTGAATTATAATTTTAAAAAATAAGGGCGATCTCCCTGTAAACGGGTTTTCATTCCTATTCCTTTGTTTAGAGTTTTTTAAGGCGAAATCAGCGTTTGTTAAGGAATACAATGACTGTTTTCGTCTTTGATTAAAACAAATTAGTTAAAAATTTGAAAATAAGCTAAGGTAAAATGAATTAATTAAACGGAGTCTTTGTCTGTGTGGTTTTTTAACAGCTCTATAAGAAAGTTCTTAAATAATACATTTAAAATGTATCGTTTTATATCTGACGTAATTTTCACCAAAGTTTTCTTTTACTTAACATTCACATGAAAATACTTTTGTTGTTAGAAAGAAAATATTATTTGTGCTGTCTTAGAATTCCTGATAATAGTTGAAAAGTTTATCTCAAAATATGAATTAAATGACTCGCGCAAATATATTTTTTAATTTAAACTGTTTTGACAACTGTCAATTATTTGGACTTTTTAAATATGACGTAAATTTCCTCTATTTGCGACTTTTAAAGTATAATAATGAATTTATTACTTAAACATTTTCTTACACTTTTAAAATTCATGTGTAACTATATTTTTTATGACGTAATTCTCACTATTTACCTGATTTTTAACAAGTAATAACTTAATTCTTATTTGAAAGTTTTTCTGATTATAATATCCACGTGTAAATAAATATGTAATATGAAGCAAATATTATTCTTTGAGCAGTTTATAAAATTGGCAACAGTTTAAAATACCCTTTTCTAATAAAATATGCAAAAAATATCTCTCGAAATGCTGAAAATTTGAATTTAAAATGGAGATAAATCCTCAAAAAATGAGTCAGATTAAATAAATAAATGCAGTCTGCACACTGGGAACTTCTAATGTATTAAATGATGTAAAAATGTTTAAATTACTATGCATAGTTTTTGCTCGTATAAATTTTTTTAATGAAACGATTTTGATCAACTTTAACGTTGAATATCTTTTAAAATAATTATTCGATTTAAGAATTGTCTGCATCAGTGTGTATATCATACATTTTTCTATAATAGCACAAATTGTCATATTTTTGTATGAAACAGTTTTCTTAATATTAACGAAGAAAGACCCCCCGATCACAAGAAATATGGATGTCGAAGGGAAGATCTACGCAGATTTTTATTGGTCCATTTCCAAATCGTTACATTTTTATATATAGAAGGATTTGTATTCCATTTACGACTTAACTATTATTTCGAGTAAAATTATTAAAGGCGATCCGCGACTGTGAATTTTATATATTTCAATGCAGTGCGATATTCCTGTACTACATAGTTACATAATACTGATACATTTAAATATATCTACCCTAATCCTAATGCAACGGATATTATGAAACGAATTTATGTAACGATTCTATGAAACGACTGATTAAACAACTGATTATGTTTCACGGCGATTTCTCTCCTAAAATACGGAACACTTTGCGGCGAAATAAACACCAAAAAGTCCTTCCGGCCAGTGCCGGGAGGAAGAGGTAGCTTTCATAATCCTTATTTTAAAAAAGCCAACTTATATAATGCAAACACACGAAGCTCAATTTAGTGGAAACCGAATATAGGAGATTCAATACTAATTTTTATCAATATAATGAATGAGAATTTCGCGAAATTAGTCAGCTTTATCCAAGCTGCTTTTCTTTAAAGTAACTTATATTTGGCTGCCAAATTCGGCAATTTCTTAAAGTGCCTGTCATTTTAGGACAACATGGTGGATGAGGCTAAGCAGTGAACTTGGTCGAGACCTTAGTAATTGCTGTGCACATGCTCACTCACATCGGAATCGGTTAATATATAGGAGTGCTGTCGCATGCAAAAAATCAGATTTTTCAAAATGTCACCCACAATAGAAATTGAAACTGCTATATCTGAGCCATTTTTTAAGGTAAAGATAAACAAAAAATGCTCCTAAATCCTTATATCAAGATCAAATACTTAAGAAAGAAACCTTTTTCAATTTCTAATTTTTTTGCAACTCACTTTAAATATATATATATATTTTAATTTAATGGCCGCCATTTTGAAACAAGATGGCTGATGAATCTGGCCAGCGAACTTGGTCGAGGTGTTGATGTATACTATCCACATGCCTTCTTACATCGAAATAGGCGAATACGTGTGTTATCGCGTGACAAATACAAGATCGTTTCAAAATGTTAGCCATGCTAGAAATTCAAAGTGCTATAAATCAACCATTTTTTAAGATATCAACAAAAGAACAAATTTTCAGAAACAAAAATTGCTCCGGAATCTTTGTATCAAGGCCAAACACATAAAAAAAATCTTTTTCATTTTCCAATTTTTTAATACCTCATTTTGAATTTTAAATTTAATTTTTTTTAAATGGCAACCCTTTTGAAACAAGATGGCGAATGAAGCTGGCCAACGAACTCGGTCGAGACATTGGTATGTACTATGTACAGACCAAGTTACATCCAAATAGGTTCATAAATACGCCTGTTATCGCGTGACAAAAATCAGGTCGTTTTAAAATGTCAGCCACAAGAGAAATTCAAAATGCTATTACTCAGCCATTTTTTTTTAGATATAGACGAAAGTAAAACAGTTCCGGAATCTTTGTATTAAGGTCAAATACATACAAAAAAAATCTTTTTCATTTTCCAATTTTTTGGTATCTCGTTTAATTTTTTTTATTTTTAAATTTTTTTTTAATGGCCGCCATTTTGAAACAAGATGGCGGATGAAGCTGGCCAACGAACTCGGTCGAGATATTTGTATGTACTATGTACACACCAAGGTACATCCAAGTCGGTTCATAAATACGCCTGTTATTACGTGAGAAAAATCAGGACGTTTCAAAATGTCAGCCATGCTAGAAATTCAAAATGCTATAACTCAGCCATTTCTTAAGATATAGACGAAACAAAAACTGCTCCCGAATCTTTTTATCAAGGTCAAACACATAAGAAGAAAATATTTTTTCAATTTTCAATTTTTGGTACCACATTTCAAATTTAAATTTTTCTTAAAAATTTAAATGGCCGCCATTTTTAAACAAGATGGCGGGTGAGGCTGGCCAACGAACCCTGTCGAGACATTGGTATGTACTATGTATAAACGAAGTTACATCTAAATCGGTTCATAAATACGCCTTTTATCGCGTGACAAAATTCAGGACGTTTCAAAATGTCAGCCATGCTAGAAATTCAAAATGCTATAACTCAGCCATTTTTTAAGATATAGACGAAACAAAAACTGCTCCGAAATCTTTGTATAAAGGTCAAATACATAAGAAAAAAATATTTTTCCATTTTCAATTTTTTGGTACCACATTTCAAATTTTAAATTTAAAAAAAAACTTTAAATGGCCGCCATTTTGAAACAAAATGGCGGAAGAAGCTGGCCAAAGAAATCGGTCGAGAAATTGGTATGTACTATGTACACACCGAATTACATCCAAATCGGTTCATAAATACGCCTTTTATCGCGTGACAAATTTCAGGACGTTTCAAAATGTCAGCCACAATAGAATTTCAAAATGCTATAACTCAGCCATTTTTTAAGATATAGACGAAACAAAAACTGCTCTGGAATCTTTGTATAAAGGTATACACACTTTGTATACATAAGAAAAAAATATTGTTCCATTTTTAATTTTTTGGTACCACATTTCAAGTTTTAAATTTTTTTAAAATTTTTAAATGGCCGCCATTTTGAAACAAAACGGCGGATGAAGCTGGCCAACGAACTCGGTCGAGACATTGGTATGTACTATGTACACACCGAATTACATCGAAATCGGTTCATAATTACAGGAGTTACAGTGTGACATAGGTCAGATGGATGTATAAAATAATCCACACACTATATTTGTGCTTTTTAGGTAATCGGAATTTAAGTATCTGTTCACCTTCTTTATACTACCATATGTTTTTTATTTCCTGTTCATTTTATAATTATCTTATATATAATCGTTTTTATTAAAGATTTTTATGTTTTTAATAATTATTTATATTAATTATTAATGAATTTATTTTGTTTTATAGCATATAGCTATATGCTATATATTATCGATGTTCTAGAATTATTTAAATTCTTAGTGTTGTTTAAATAAGTTAACTAATAGAATATTTTGTATGCTTTTTAAATTTTATTAACAATAGTTTTTTTAAAATACATTGTGTGGTTTATATTCAGTTTATAATTATCTATATATTAAGAATATGTTTGGTTTTGCTGTTAATAAAACAATTGTTACATTCAATTGCTTACATCTGTTTGTCTTTTGACAATTAAATCATAAAAGTAATACTAGATGGCAGCACCAGAATTTGTTTTTTTTCTTTTGATAATTTCTAGATTTACTTTTTCCAGCTATATTTCAGTTATAATTTACTACACCAGGGGGAATTTTTAGCTAAATTTTAACGATATTGTTTAACGGTTTTTAATGAATTTAATAGTGCATTTTAATTATGTAATTACTTTCTATTTATATTATTTTATATTATATTAAAAGTTATTTAACATTTATTTCAATATGTATTAACTGCATCCTATGGTATCAATTACTGTGATTCCTTAACTGTTTTATTCACCTTAATCTTTACGATATTATGGGTGCCATGTGCGCGTGGATTTATTCTAAAATATTAATCGGTATGGTGTTTTTTATTTCATTTTATATCCTATAAATATTTAAATAGGTTTTATTATTTTTTCCATTTCATATTATTTGTTTCTATTCTGTTTTCATTTTTAATCAATTCACTTGATTTTAATGGTTGTTGGGGCACAGGGGAAAATGACTTTTAGCTTTAGCTTATTTTTCCCACAGAAAACAACCATTTTGCTTATATCATTGAATTCTGTGCCCTTGAAAACGTAATTCAATATATAAGCATTTCCATTATTTGTTGGTGTCCACTTTCTTATTTTTCTTGCATAATAATTCTTATAATTAATTTAATCTTTTTATATATATATATATATACTTACAGCTTTAATTCATAATATTACGGTTTTTGATGGTGGTAGGTTATGTTTAATTTTTGGTTATATATATATATATATATATATCAATTTTGAACGGAGGGTGGTTTCCGGCTCTGGGGGTCATGATCGATGAAAATATACCAAAATTTTTTGAAATCGCTTTTCTCCGAACGGCTGCAATAGGTAGCTTTTTTGTAAAGAAAGCTACCTAAAATCGTTATTGAACTGCAGATCTCAAAACTGGTATTAGAATTTTTAAATTCGAATTAGCTTTCGAAATATTATTTTTTTCTAATTTTATATACTTTTCTCTAATGATGGCAACTCAAATTTCAATCATAACAGATTTTTTTTCAGATTTTAGAAAAGGTTACTATTTTAAACTAATTTGGCGAGAAGTTTGGCCTCCCTTAAATGTATGCTAAGAAATGTATCACCTTACTTTTATTCATAATTCAATTTGTATTTCATTATCATTTTATTTAATACAAACTGAAACATTTAAAATAAATGGCTTTCACTTCTTTCTTTTTTTTTAAACGAAACGAAAAAAAAAAAAATATTATGCACAGATGTCATATACACACCGGGTTACCTAATTGGTGCCAAAATGGCATTATTTTGGTTGACATGTTAACCCGGCTATTGTTGTTTATTTAATAATAAATGTTTATTTACTTTATTTTCTTTTTTTAAATTACATAAATTGTTTTGTTCTATAATTAATTATTTTTTTTGGTTAATTTCTTTTAAAAATAACAGAAAATAATTTAAAAATACAGTACTACTTAATTATTCCGTCGACCCATTTCGCCAAATTATATAAATCGCCAAACTACTCGCCAAATTATACAAATTGATATAATTTTTATTTTAAATAACGAAAGAACAAATAAATTAGTATAACATTAATAAATATACGAATAAAACGTCGAAATAAAAATCACTTGATGACGTAAACACGTGTAACTTGCTTAAAGTCAAGTGAATGTGACATTTACGATCAACCATTATTGGCATTTAATCTTTTAGTTTGGTGATAGATTTTTTGTCGACGAGATAACTAAGTAGTACCAAAAATACATATGTAACTGGTATTCGAAAACGAGGATTTCGCCAAATTTTCGTTAAAAAAAATCACGCCAAACCTGGTGCGTATATGACGGCCAAATATTAAATGATGTAACAAACGATGACATTTAATTTCAACTTCAAAGCAATGTTTTAATTTACCACTCGAAAAAAAAATGCTAAATGGCGAGGTGAAAATAGCTATTGGCGAGATTTGCACCCGGCTAGCGTTACAGTACCAAGAATTCTTTGCGACCATTGAAACTTTTATGTAGTTTTATTCGAAAAAGAAATTTGATTTTTTAATCAAAAGGGAAAATTTTCGGCACAGATGTCATATACGGACCCATATTGGCACGATTTTTTTCTGACGCCAATGTCATATACGCAACGGTACTTTACTGGCGCCATAGTATCGTTATTTTGCTTGATTTGGTAAGCCGGATGTTGTTGTTTATGCTGTTGATGTTTTCCCCAAATTAGCGTCGAAAAAAATCGCGCCAGTATGGGGCCGTATATGATATCTGGGACAAACTTTCATATGAAAAGCGAAGGGATCAGAGCGTATTTATTTATGGCAGTTGCATGACTTGGACTTTTATAATATAGATGAAATGAGGGCGATAGAATAACATTTGGCGACTTATCAGCTGTACTTGGCTAACATTAAAGTAGCAAAATGGTACCAGGAATATAAAAAGCGAAGTGGTTCGCCCGTAACTGTTGATGATAGTCATATGACTTAGGCAATTGTTATAGAAATTGTTTTAAAATACCGGTAGACAAAGACTCTGTACAGTTAATTCATTTTACTTTAGCTTCTTTTCAAATGTTTAACTGATCCTCTTTAATCAAACACGAAAACAACCATTGGATGTCTTAACAGCAAGTGATTCGGCCTTAAATTTTTGAAATCAAAGCTAATTGAATGGAAACCCGTTTATAGGGAGATCTGCACAGCTTTTATCAGTATATTTTTAAAACCAATCAGATTAGCGTGTTTTCAGATTCTGCGGTGTCTGAACGAGGGTTGGCGAGCGTAGCTTGCAGGGGGCAAAGCCCCCTAGTTATATATAACATTAAAATTCTGCATTCCTTACATTATATTGAAAATAATTTTGATATTTATTATGGCATTTTAAGGCATAATTTGCTTCCGTATTTAGCTAATTGTCTAAAATTTCAATAGGAAGAAACTGTATTTAACGTGTCCAAACTTTCAATTTATTCTTTTCCAATGACCGATTTAAACGTAGCCTTAACTGTTAATTGACTGTTATAGCATGCATTTTTGAAGATCTACAAAAATTTCTCTTCCATTTACTTCTTAAATATTGCATCGAGTAAACTTATTAAAGGTGATCCGCGGCTGTGTATATTAAATATTTCGGTACAACGCAGTATTTTTGTACTGCATAGTTACGTGTTACTGATATACTATAAAACAACGTATCTAATATTAAATATTTCCTTCTTTAGATTATTTCGAAAATTTTTGAAAAACATTATTGTATTTTAAGGCATAATTTGCTTCCTTATTTAGTTATTTGTCTTAAATTTATATCGAATAAGAATTTATTTATGATGTCTAAAGTTTCAATGTATTATTTTTCAGATGACCGCTTTAAATGTAGACTTAAGTATTAATTAACTTCTACAGAATATGCATACAAAGATCTACAATAATTTGTCTTCTACTTACTTCTTAAACATTGTATCGAGTAATCTTATTAAAGGCTATCCGCAGCTGTGTATCTTTTTATATTTCAATACTAGACAGTATTTCTGTACTGCATAGTTGCATTTTACTCATATAATAAAAAAAAGTATCTAATTTTAAAGGCTTCCTCCTTCTTTACATTATTTCTAAAATTTATTTTGAAATTTATTACGGTATTTTAGGGTATAATTTGCTTCTGTATTTAGGTTATTGTCTTAAATTTCTGTACAGTGAAAACGTATTTAAGGTGTCCAAACTTTCAATATATTCTTTTTCCGTTGATCGCCTTAAACGTAGGCTTGAGTTAGGTCCCATTTAGTTAGTTCCTTAACTAACTGGTACAGCATGCATTTAAGAAGATCTACAATAATTTGTCTTCTATTTACTTCTTAAATGTTGTTTCTAGTAAACTTATTAAAGGTGATCCGTGGCTGTGTATCTTATATATTTCAATACAACGCAGTATTTGTGTACTATATGGCTATATGTTTATGATATATTTAAATATAACGTGTCTAATATTAAAATGAATCCTTCTTTACCTTATTTTGAAATATATTACGATATTTTAAGGCACAATTTACTTTCCTATTTAGTTAGTTGTCTTAAATTTCAATAGAATGAGAATGTATTTACCGTGTCGAAACTGTCAGTAGATTCTTTTTCCGATGACTGCTTTAAATAGTAGTCTTATGCGTTAATTAACTGCTATAGCATGCGTTTACAAAGATCGACAATAATTTGTCTTCTATTTGCTTCTTAAATATTGTATCAAGTAAACTTATTAAAGGTGATCCGTGGCTGTGTATCTTTTTATATTTCAATACCAGGCAGTATTTTTGTACTGCATAGTTGCATGTTACTGATATATTTAAAAAAAACGTATCTAATTTTAAAAGCTTCCTTCTTTACATTATTTCGAAAATTAATTTTGAAATTTATTACGGTATTTTAGTGTATAATTTACTTCCGTATTTAGGTTGTTGTCTTAAATTTCAGTACAGTTAGAATGTATTTAAAGTGTCCAAACATCCAATATATTCTTTTTCCGATGGCAGCTTTACGCGTAGGCAAGAGTGTTAATTAACAGCTACAGCATGTATTTAAGAATATCTACAATAGTTAGTCTTCTATTTACTTCTTAAATATTGTTTCGAATAAACTTATTAAAGGTTGTCTGCAGTTGTGTATCCTATATGTTTCAATACAACGCAGTATTTGTGTGCTATATAGTTCTACGCTTATGATATATTTAAATATAACGTATCTAATATTAAAATGGATCCTTCTTTACCTTATATTGAAAAATTCATTTTGAAATATATTACGGTATTTCAAGGCAAAATTTATTTTCCTATTTAGTTAGTTGTCTTAAATTTCAATAGAATGAGAATGTATTTACCGTGTCGAAACAGTCAGTAGATTCTTTTTCCTATGACAGCTTTAAATAGTAGTCTTAAGCGTTAATTAACTGCTACAGCGTGCGTTTACAAAGATCTACACTGGTGTCCAAAATTAAGGACCTTCACAAAATGCTAATTTTTAAGTAAGCGAATACTCAAAAGGAAATAATACAGTTCAAATAATTACTATCCCTACAGCACAGCTAGTACATATAGCATCTCATTCATGTTACACATGGTCACAAGTGCCACAGTCGCTACGATGAAGCAAAAGAAATAGGAAATTCCACACGTTTCATTATAAGTCTCAAATGATCACTGTGTGTGACTCCACTGAGACATCAATATGACTGCTGCTTTGTGACGAGTCACCAGGTAACTTACAATATAGTTACATTGTGACTTTCATGTGACTGTCATTTTTAGACTCAATTTCAAAGTGATCATGAACGTTGCATTATGATAAGTCATCAAATAATATTACATTATAGTCACATGGTGACTTTTTACAAAAGAGCTCAATGGTGACCTCACAGCAGTCTTCCTTTCACCTGAAAGTCATCATGTGACTTTAATGTGACATTATTTGGTAACTTATCATAATGCAACTTTCACGATGACTTTGAAATTGAGTATGCAGATGACAGTTACATGAGAGTCACAATGTAACTACGTTGTAAAGTCACATGGTGACTCGTCGCAAAACAGCAGTCACAATGATGTCTCAGTGGAGTTACACATAGATCATTTGAGACTCATAATGAGTTGTACGGAATTTCTTATCTTTTTGCTTCACCGTAGTGACTGTGATATTTTTGACCATGTGTGGCATGAAAGAGATGTTATATGGACTAGCTGTGCTGTAGAGATAGTAATTATTCGAATTATATTATTTCATTTGAGTATTCACGTACTTGAAAATTAGTATTTTGTGATCGGTCCTTAATTTTGGACACCAGTGTATAATAATTTGTCTTCTATTTACTTCTTAAATATTGTTTAGAGTAAAATTATTAAAGGTGATCCGTGGCAGTGTATATTATGTATTTCAATACCACGCAGTATTTTTGTATTAAATAGTTATGCAGTCATGCTTGCGAAAATTGCGACACGATGAAAGAATCAACAGAACTAAAGGAGTTTCAATACATAAACGACTGGTATTGGTACAAACAAATGGTTACATTTTCAAAGCAAAGAACAATATTAAGTATCCGAAATCAGTATTTGGTGTAGCCACCACGTGTCGAAATAAGTGCTGCTATACGACGTGGCATGGAGTCAAACAGATTATGAATGTCTGTCTGAGGAAAAGAATTACATATTCTTTGTATGCGTACCCAAAGTACAGTCGTCGAAAAAAAAGTAAACACCCCCTACTAACTCCTCAACAAATTATTGTAGAAGAATCTTACTGGTACCGATCGATTTGAAATAAAGTCTACTTTTAAATGATGTATATAAAATGTGCTTAGGGAGCCATCTACAAATTAAAACGAACCCAAACTTCATTTTTTAGTGACAATAACCAATTTTAACTAGATATTTCAAATCTTCTGTTCAAACTATGCCTAGACACCAAATTTCAAGTCATTTGAATGATAATATTTTGAATTATAAACATTCAAAATTTAGTGTTAAATTACATTTTCATATTTTTATTAATATCTCCTGAAATTATACTCCTAATGTGCTAATTTTTTGTGCAGCAATAATACTAAAATACCCAAACGTAAATACGTCAAATTAGCAATTTTTATAATTTTATTATATGGATTATTAATTATTAAATTAATATTCGAAAAAATTATGAATTGCAACCTACAATTTTTTTATGTATTTAGATTTATTAATTCCTGCTTTATGGAAATCCAAAATTTCATATTTTTCTTCCAACTAGTTTTCAAGTTATGCTTGAAAAAATGTAAAATGATCGATTAAGTGATCTATGATAGAAGTGACGAGATATTTTGAAATGTCTTATGCTATCCTGTTATCTAGCAGTCTTCAATGTCTGCTTGATTGGTGCTTAAGATGCCTTGATCAAGAAGTGTGCTCTCTTGGCCAACAATCGTGTGCCAAACTTCAAATTGGATACAGCCCCTAAAATACGCTCGTTTTAAAATAATTAATTTATCGAAAATTTATTGTACGAATTGCATAAAAATTTGTTTTTACGCTAATTGAAGGGTGTAGTGTTCATTTATGCTCTCAAAATTGTGTATTGCTATTGAAAAAAAATATGGTTCTTTTTCTTATGTAGATGACCCCTTAAGCAAATATTACATACATCATTTAAAAGTAAAGTTTGTTTCCGATCGTTGGGTACCAGTGACTTTCTTCTACGATAATTTGTTGAGGAGTTAGTAGGGGGTGTTTACTTTTTTTTTATTTCGACGACTGTACATCTGTAGAAGCTATAAAAGGAGGATAACGAGCGAGACGCCGATCAACGAAATCCCCAACATGCTCAATGGGCGACATATTCGGCGAATACGCAGGCCACGGAAGAAAATGTATGTGTTCTACTGACAAGAAGTCTTAAACATTCTTTACAACATGTGGGCGGACAATATCCTGTTGAAAGATATTTCCAGGAATATCTTGAAGGAAAGGAGCGACTTTGGTCTCCAGTACTTCAATGATGCATCTGTTGCTATTCAGATTACCCACAATTCGTAGCAGCTGCGATCTCCCATGATGCGTAATCGCACTCCAGACCATAACTCCCGGTGTCCGTTCACTAAGACGTTCGATAATGCACTCCAGATGGTAGCGTTCCCCGGCATAGTGTTTAACAGGAATGCGGCCATGATGATACTAAAAATTAAAGCAGGTAAAACAACTTGTTGCCAATCTCATGCCAGTCTCCATTTTCCTCAACACATTGCAGCCGCAGGCATAGATGGTTTTGCGGGTGGGGGATCCTGTATTCAGGTCTTGCACGCACCCCACGGTGCGGCAGACGTCGATGAATTGACGATGCAAATAGTGATACACCTGTAGCAGTTGACATATGTGCTGCAAACTGTATAGATGTAGCTTTAATATCCGTCAGCTCCAATTGGACCATATGTCTATCATCGCGCGTTGACGTCACCGTTTGGGATCCACTCTTGAATCCCCAGTTGTTCAATCCTCGTCGATTCACTGCTTCCAAATTCGCACCACTCCGCTGCTGTTACACTGCACACGAGCTGCTGTTGCACGATAGGAAAATTTTTCTCCCCGGAGGCTGATGATTACCCCTCATTCAAACTCCATCAGTTGTTGAAATTCCGCCCTCTTTTGTCGAAGAGGCATGGTTACGTCTCACCTACACTGTTAAAAATATCGTGAAAAATTACCTCTGTTTTTAAAGGCTATCTATTTTCTGGCAAATGAGAACGCATCATAAACGCCTATGTAGCGTTCTCATTGGTCAGAAAATAGATAGCCTTTAAAAACAGAGGTAATTTTTTACGATATTTTTAACAGTGTAGCGTTTACCATTAGTAAATAACCATAGAAAATTCTCAACGTCTCTCTACAATCCTTTATTTATACGGTTTCAACAGCAGTCCATAAGACGCTTCTCAGTCCACGCATGCGTGGTGACTCTGAAATTGAAATCATTTGTATAACACAATATACTTTGCATTTTCCCAAATTTTCAGCTGAATCGCTTCATTCCTTCATGGTGTTGCAATTTTATCAAACACGAGGCTATGTTACTGATGCATTTAAATACAACGTATCTAAAATTTCAAGACCCCCTTCTTTACCTTATTTTGATATATATTACGTTATTTTAAGGCATAATTTACTTTCCTATATAGTTAGTCTTAAATTTCAAGAGAATGAGAATGTATTTACCGCATCGAAACTTTTAGTACATTCTTTTTTCGATGACCGCTTTAAATGTACCTTGAGTGTTAATTACTTGCAACAGCGTGCGTTTAAAAAAGATCTACAATAATTAATCTTTTATTTACTTCTTAAATATTATTTCGAGTAAAATTATTAAATGTGATCCGCGGCTTTGTGTCTTATATGTTCTAACACAACGCAGTATTTTTGTACTACATGGTTATATCTTACTGATATAGTTAAATACAACGTATTTAATATTAAAATACTTCATTCTTTAAACTATTTTGAAAAATTAATTTTGAAATATATTAAAATATTTTAAATTTGGCAAATGTTTAGTATAGTTTAAATCTAGTTACGTATTTCAAATTTAGTTAGTTATTTTAATTGAATGAGAATGTATCTACCATGTTCAAACTTTCAATATATTCCGATGAGTCCTTTAAATGTAGACATGTAGCCTTGAGTCATAATTGTTTTCGCATGTATTTCAAAGACTTACAAAAGGTTTCCAGCTGCTGTGATGCAGCATACTGGTGGGCCGAACTACGATCTTAAGTGTGTTATGAAAAATTAAAAATACCGAAACTTAAAAGTTTTTTAGTTGTTTGTTGTTAAATATTAAATTAGCAATAGTAAAAACTTTTTGAAATATTTTTTTTTCTTTTCCGTGGAATACTTGCATTAAATGAGCTTTTCTGCAATGGAAACTGTTAAATTAAAAATTGATGGCATCTAGACACTTATCCTTTTAAGAAAATTTAAAAGCGTTTCTGTCCGAAAAGCATTGCAACCCAACAAAAGAAGGTAGTCTAAAATATTATAATGCAAAACGCAAATGTTTTACTCATTAATGGTACTCATTGATGTTTTCTTATTAAAAAGGTTTTAAATATGTTACTTATAATTACATTTTTAACTGAATTCAAAGAAAGAGATTAAACAATACAATTTTATATCTATTTTAATATGCGTCAGCGCATTACATATTATTTTTCATTGGATACTTGGATTTTCATAATACTTTTTTTCTAAAAGGGATCGTTTTAATTTTGGCCCTATTGTAAAATTTAGTAAAATCCATATTTTTATAGAAATTTTATTTAATATTGCTTTTATTTTAATTATTGTCTGTCGTATTTGTCCGTGTAACTTTATAAAAAGAATTAATTCGATTAATTAGTCGATATTTGTAATTCTACATTACAATGCTATCTTTTGAAAATTGCTCCCTTACACAAGTTGAAGAGCTTTTTTAACCAATACTAAATTTACCCAATATTAATAAAGTCTTTGTGGTTAAATATGCATTACGGTGTAAAAATTCTACTTACAAGGTAAAAGTTTGAATTCCTAACTAAAAAACTTACAAAATAGATACAGGGTGTAGTGTTATTAAATCAAACTAACAAGTGCTATAAATTTATAAGGCATTTATCAAGCATTTAATATTGAATTTATCAAGCATCTGATATTGAAGAAGTGATTTCGCTTATAGTAGAAGCAGTCTTATGAGATTATCTATCAAACTAAATGGTTATATTTATTTTGCATATATTACTGTGCTTAGAATATTGAAATCTCAACAGCTATTTATAATATCGTATGTATAATGCGCCTCTATGAGCAGTGTTGCCAGACGAATACTAAAATTTTATTTTGAATACCGCTATTTTCGTACGGTACTATTCGCTTGTTAATCACAAAATTTTTATAAATAAATAAGGCGACTACCTCTCTATGAAAATAGTGGCATTCAAAGTAAAATTTTAGTATGCGTCTGGCAACACTGTCTATGAGTGAAGAAACAGATAATATTTCTGAATAAAACAATATGATTTCTAATTCAGAATAAAATAATGAATATATTTTTTTTTTCATTAAATCAAAGAAAAAGTGAAATTACTTGAAATATAATAAATAGAAAAGCAATGATGTTTGTAATTCAGCGCACATGAAAGCTTGATATTTTTTAATTGCCTAATTAAGTACGCTGTTTATATATTAGATGAAATTAATCAATCAATCAGAAACTGTAGTAATTAGAGCGAATAACTACCATTAATAGGTAAAATACAATATGCGTAAAATGAATTGGGAAACTTTAAAACAATTAATTTTGATATGTAGTTCTTATTTAATTAGTTACTCACAAACCGATGTATAAAATGAAATATTCAAAATATTAAATACTGAGCGGGTTGTTTATTTCTGAATAGAATTTCTCTGTAAAAGGATGATTCTGACATTTTTTTCAATATATTCAATTATTTTATGTCATGTGTAGCGACCTAGTCTGAAACTACACTGTAAAAAAAGATAATTTTTTCTTAGCGGAGGAAAAGAAAACGAGCGTTTTATTGGCATAACAATTACAGTAAGTGTTCAAATGTGCCACTGGCGGCGTCTAACAAGTGATTGGCATACCTTTTTTTCAGATTCCAAGTGTTTCACGAACATTTGCAGCAGTGACTGAAAGTCTTGCAATGAAGTCCTCATCAGAGTCGACTGGTGTTTCATAGATGAGACATGTGGAACCTTTCATAGGGTACGCCAATTCATTGATAAGTATATATTTATGTTGGTGGTGGTACATTTGAGGACTTGCTGTAATTTTTATGTCAATAAGATGCTTGTTTTCATTTTCTCCACATTTCTTATTTTTCGCCAAAACTTCGTATTTCCGACCCCACATTATTATACCAAAATTGCTTCTTTATGTACACTTTACCTTCTCTCCTAGTTTGCTCTACGATTATAGTAACACCTTGTATATATACATAACCACGAATGAAAATATACCATAATCTCTCCCGAGTTACCATCGTTTCCGAAAAACGTTCTTTGTGTTTAGAAATAGCAGAAAAGCCCAGGATATTTTCGATATTTAAACAAGCATTTATGAAAAAAAAGGTTTCATTTGGACGTATTGATATTCAAAGACATTTCCGAGTAGTTTCTATTGTATATTAATCAGTTTTCTTGGTACTATTTAATTATCCCGTCGACCAAAAATCTATCGCCAAACCATAAGATTAAATGCCAGTAATGGTTAAGTAAATGTCACATTCACTTGACTTTGAGCAAGTTTTGAGTGATTTTTATTTCGACGTTTTATTTGTATTTTTATTAATGTTATACTAATTTATTTCTTCATTCGTTATTTAAAATAAAAATTATGTCAATTTGTATAATTTGGCAAGTGGTTTGGCAATTTATGTAATTTGGCGAAATTGGTCGACGGGTTAACTAAGTAGTGCCGTTTAATCAAATCGGAATAACGGTTTTTATGATGCTATCAATAGCATAGTTTCATATGACCTCACAATTTGACCACTGGAGGTCAAACAAACGTTGCAGGGCAGTTTAGATTGGAAGCGGAAGCGATTGTGGGCGTTGATGGGGGTCAACCAGTCAGTTGTGATCAGCGGATGAAAAGGCGATCACCTGATTGCAAATTCCCTATTCTTAATTAAACTTCTTAGCTGCATAATTAAATTTATTTATACAAGAATAATAAAATAATATCTATATTATAAAGGACAAACATATCTGTGCGTAACGCATACGTCATTTTGGGAATGGCAACACTTTGAAATTTGAAATAAAATTTTGGTTTTGCATTTCTCTACTGCAAATTTTTAAACTTCTATGCATCACACATTTTAACTTTTTACACCGTCGTATAAGGAAAAAAATTCTCTTTTAAATACTATTTGTTTGAAAGCTGTATCTCAATTTGTTTTTGAGATATTAATTTTTTTGTAGTTTTTAATACAAATTTTGTATTTGTGGCAACTGAAGTACTCCATTTATATTGAAAGTAAAGGCTCGTTTACACGGAGCTAGTTTACTAGCTACAAGCCGGCGAGAAAAGTAGTGAGCGAGTCAGCTAGCGAGATAGTGATCGTTTACACACAAACTTGTTTGCTCGCTCAGTAGCCAACTGGCTATTGCGTCACTTGCTGCGTTCTAAAGCTTTATTTTATGTTTTTTCTGAAAACAGTGTTTGTTTTTATATTAAGTGCCGAGTTTTCCTGTCTGTTTTTTTTTTTTTTTTTTTTTTTTTTAATGTGTGTGTGTGTCTTTGGAAAATTGAAGTGGAACGCAAATGATATTGCCGAGTTTTTAAATGTATACCAAGAGTACCCTGTGTTATAAAAAATAAAACACACAGATTACTTCAATACGAAATTAAAAGATGAAATTTGAATTTTATATTCTAATGATCATTTATAAAATTTCATTAATTTTTAAGGTTTTAAGACCCGTGTCCATTATTGTAACGTTTAATTAGTCTATTTTCAGTAATGAACACCCATGTAATCGTTGCTAAAACTGCAATTTCACTGATGTTTAATAGGAACACCAAAATTTTATAAATAGTGCTGCTTTTAATTAATTTCATGTGGTTAATAAAATTTTCAATATTTTAATCACATATTTTTTTTATAACTCTGCCCTGTTTAGTTTATCTGCCAATCAATGAAACAAACCAGGAAGTAAAGCATATTGTTTAAGGGCATATGGAAAAGAGAGGCTCATAGGGCTCATCCCCTCCCCATTTAAATAAAAACTAAAGCGCGTAATTTCGCGTCCATCTGCCGCACCTCGGATAACTCAATTTCCTACCAGAGTTTATTTTAAATAAAATGTGACTTGCTTCTGCTTGTCACTTATTTGACTTCTTTTTTTCAATAAAATTTCCGGTCTGAAAAGACTTAACGAAGCCGTAGCGGATACGCGGGAAATTGCGGTAAACTATTATTTTAACACAATCAAACTGATTGCTAAAGCTATCATACGAATTGAATATTTCCAACTGAGCGAAAAAATGCCCAGGCCGGGAATCGAACACAGATCCTTGGCTTGCAGATATGCTCACCGGTTGTCGGCCCAGTTAGCTTGAACGGTAGAGCATTTGCCCTGTAAGCCAATGATCTGTGTTCGATTCCTGGCCTGGGCATTTTTTCGCTCAGTTAGAAATATTAAATTCGTAAAAAAAAAAAAATAAAATAAAATAAAAAAAAAAAAAAAAGTTACGGAAGTTGTTAAAAATCTATTATTTTCTGTCTTAAACATTTTTACTTATTCATCTCTCACAAAAAATGATTGTAATATTAATAAAATCTATGCTAATAATTGAACTAATAAATCTGCAGATCAGTAGCCTCAAACGCCATCATAGTTCTGCAGTTTTATTTTGAAATTATTTTATTTAGTATTTAAAACATTCAACCCCCAGTATCATTCCTATCATATTTGTAATACTAATTACTAAAAGTACTTTCAGGTAGTTTAACTGAGAAAAATAGTGGAAAATATGCGAATCTATTCACTAATACGCCAAAACTTTTTTTTTTCGATTTTTTTTTTCAATTATTGCCCTCTAAACCCTCTACAGTCTCAATAATTTGATAACTGTAATTCCCCGACATTAGTATTTTCAACTATCTATCTAAAATAATTAAAATATTCACCTTGTGATAATTATGGTAGTTATTTCAAACAGTGAATAATTCTCAAAAATATTTTAATTATTGGTATCCTAAGTGTATCCTAATTAAGTTTATTCGAAAAATATATTTTGTTCATTCACGCCGACACGAACTACTTCAGTCGACATTGTTTACATTTACAGAACCCCAAACCACCGAATACCGAATACTCGCAGCGATTTCACTAGCAACAACGTTTACACACAGCGAGTTTACTAGCCAGATAGCTAACACGCCAGCGAGTAGCGAGAAAAGTAGCCGAGCTTTCAACTTTTTTCGCACTCGCTGAGCTGCCAGATAGTTCGCTAGCCAACGTGTTTACACGGGGCGAGTTTATTAGCAGCTAGTGAATTCGCCGGCTTGTAGCTAGTAAACTCGCTCCGTGTAAACGACGCTTAAAGGGAAAATATTCATGGTTTATTATTTTTATTCATTATATCCTTATTGATGCCATTTTCACATTACAAATAAAAGTAACTTTTTTATAACTTTTGAACAGAAAATGATGTCAGACATTAAATAAAACACGCATTCTTCTTCATGAATCAGCTACATTTTAATATTTTTACATTACGCTGATAAATGAGTTTGAGGAGCTCATCAAAATGATTCATTGAGTAAAAAGGATATATTTAAAACAAAACGATCTTTTTTTTTTTTTTTTTTTTGATAAAACTAAATATTTGACCAATACTATAAATGGCGAACACTATGACAACTAAAGTCAAATTTCTGAAATTTTTTTTTCGCGGGTACTAAGATTAGAACTTAAGGTTTGTGCAAATGTTCACATGAAACGTTGTATCGCACAAACGTGACTTTAACTTTGGAAATGCATTCATTAATAATCTATTCTTTTTCGCGTTAAAATACTTTCAAATTGTGAATTTGAGTGGTGCGTATGTAAATTACGAGAATGTGAAAATAACGTACAGTTTAGATTTTATGGGGGAAAATTTTATGATGTAACAAAGCGAAATCCTTTTTACTGATTTTTCATCCCATAAAAACAAACATAAGAGCTCCATCGATAACTTCATCATAATTACTCATCTTGATTACGTAATCTAATACAGTTTAATTTATCAATAATTTAAGCAGTTGAAGTTTGTAGAAATAATATTTTGGTAATTTTGGGTTTAAAATATTATTTGTTTTAAGAGTTAGACAACCAATGTAAGATGATTTTTTTGTTGTAATTATTTTTGTAGGTTTATTATAATTTCGATCTGACAGTTCCTTTCAAACATTTTAGTACGTCGAATTTCGACGGGTTGCAACTCGTTTTTTTAATGTTAATGTTAATGCTCTTTGATTTTAAATGTTCGTTAGTAAAACATATGTTTTAAACCTAAAAATGATTAATTGAGAAATGACAACGACCGAAAAACATATATTCTGGGATTATAAAAACTCATTAATCTATACTAATATTATAAAGAAGTAAAGTTTATTTGTTTGTTAGAGGTAATCTCTGGAGCTACCAAACTGATTTAAAAAGTAATGGTATCAAAATGATGGTGTTAGTCCAACTTAGAACACAGGCTATATTTTATGTCGGTGCCACTACCCCAAAGGGGGTGCAGGAGCAAAAAACGTTCTAAAAATGCGATTTTGACATTACTGAAGGGCCTAGAAATACGAAATTTTAAATATTAGTTACTTATTCGACATAAAGGATTTCTAAGAACAGTTCTTAAACAATTCGAAATTTAAAAGGGGCGAAAATGCACAAAAAGCGTTCTAAAAACGTTCTAAATGGAGGTTTCTACACAATCTCGGGAAATACCAAACCGATTTAAAAAATAATGGTGTCAAAATGAAGGTGAAAATCCTTGCCCTAACATAGGCTATGTTTTATGTCGGTGCCACTACCCCAAAGGGGGTGCAGGAGCAAAAAACGTTCTAAAAATGCGATTTTGACATTACTGAAGGGCCTAGAAATACGAAATTTTAAATATTAGTTACTTATTAGATATAAAGAATTTCTAAGTTCAGTTCTTAAACAATTCGAAATTTAAAAGGGGTGAAAATGCACAAAAAGCGTTCTAAAAAAGTTCTAAGTGGTGGTTTCTACACAATCTCGAGAAATACCAAACCGATTTAAAAAATAATGGTGTCAAAATGATGGTGACAAAACTTGCTCTAACATAGGCTATGTTTTATGTCGGCGCACTACCCCAAAGGGGGTGCAGGAGCAAAAAACGTTCTAAAAATGTGATTTTTGAATTATGGAAGGACTTAGATTCATGAAATTTTGCACGGTACATATTTATTAGATATAAATGATCTCTAAGAACATTTTTTTAAAAATTTGAAATTTAAACGGGTGAAAATGCACGAAAAGCGTTCTAAAAAAGTTCTAAGTGGTGGTTTCTACACAATCTCGGGAAATACCAAACCGATTTAAAAAATAATGGTGTCAAAATGATGGTGACAAAACTTGCTCTAACATAGGCTATTTTTTATGTCGGCGCACTACCCCAAAGGGGGTGCAGGAGCAAAAAACGTTCTAAAAATGTGATTTTTGAATTATGGAAGGACTTAGATTCATGAAATTTTGCACGGTACATATTTATTAGATATAAATGATCTCTAAGAACATTTTTTTAAAAATTTGAAATTTAAACGGGTGAAAATGCACGAAAAGCGTTCTAACTGCCGATTTGTGAGCAATCTCAGTAAGAATCAAACTGATTTCAAAAGTAATGGTAGGAAATGGATCCTGACAGCCTCTGCTCTAATATAGACGCTGTTTCATGTCAGTGACACTATCACCTGGAGGTTGCAGGAGCAAAAAACATTCTAAATTTCGATTTTTGTGATCGGTAGGGACTAGCAACTGGAAATTAGGAAAGGTACCTATTTATTTAGATATAAATGATCTTTAAGAACAGTTTCGAAACAATTGGAACTTTAAAAAGGGGGAGGGTGGAACTGCGAGACATGCGTTCTAAAAACGTTCTAAATTGCGATTTCTACTCAATCTCAGAATATACCAAAGCTATTTCAAAAGTAATGATTGCAAATTGATGGTAACAGTCCCTGCTCTTACATCGGCTATATTTTATGTTGCTGTCACTACCATCTGGGGGTTGCAAGAGCAAAACATGTTCTAATTTGCATTTTTTGCATAACTGAGGGGTGTAACATTTTGAAATATGGCATGATATTTACTTACAAGTTGCAACTGCTTTCTAAGAACAGTCGAAAGAAAATTCCAAATTTAAAAGGATGAAGTGAGCGAAAAGCGTTCTAAATTACAATTTTTATGCAATCTTTTCAAATACCAAACCGATATAAAAAATAATGATGACAAATTGTTGGTGATAGAACCTGCTCAAACATAAGCTATATTCTATGTCTGTTCCACTACCACCAGAAGGTTGCAGGAGCAAAAAACGTTCTAAATTGCGATTTCTCTGATGCTGAAAAGGCTAGAAACTTTAAATATGGAATGGTAGTTACTTATAAAATATAAATGACCTCGAAGGACTGTCTAAAATAAATTAAAATTAAAAAGGGGTGAAGCGAAGGAGAGGTGCGGAAAGCATTCTAAAAATGTCCTAAATTACGATTTCTATACAATTTCAGGGAATATAAACCGATTATAAAAGTAATAGTTGCGAATCAATGGTAACAGCCTCGGATCCTGCACAGGCTATATTTTATGCCGATGATTCTACTACCTGGGGTTCACACGAACAACAAACGTTTTAAAAAAGGCCTTTAAAAGCTTTCTAAATTACGTTTCTGTGGATTATTAGGAAATAACAAACTGATTTAAAAATTAATGTTGGCACATTAATGGTGACAGTTCCTATTTCAACATAGCCCTTTATTTTGAGAGAGGTGGTAGGACTTGGAATTTGACATGATAGTTAATTTTAAGATGTAAAAAGATGGTTTCTTAAAAATTCAAAACTTCAAATGAATGCTGAAATAAGCGTATTAATTGAGCATAAAAGATTCAAAATATTTTCTAAATTATCATTTATTTAGTTTTATTTCGTTTTATTAATTTAAGTCTCATTTCTGCCTAATGCAGTGTAATAATAATGTTTAGTCAAACTGTGTTTTAAATAGTAATTTTTTATTTATTCCTAAAAGTAATAAGTACCTTTTAATAAAATAAAATTTAGTTAGTAGCTTTTAATAAAAATTAGACAGATAAATATCACTTGCCATATTTCAAATATTACGCGAACAAAGCCGCGGGGTTTGCTAGTATTCTATAAAACTATGCTTCCGTTTCTAGAAATGAATGGCAGCAAAAGAAATTTTGTTTTTATAAATGCTTTTTTAAATCTCGAAATATATTGTTTTATGGTGTTTCTAACGATAAAGAACTCTTTTCGGTGTCATGGGTATCTCAGAAGACGTTTTTGTATATTTTCATTCGTGGTTACATTAAATTTTCTTACATTTACAGGTTACTGGATATGATTTACAAGGAAATCAGTATTTTTAAAGTTTCCTATCAATCTAAATTGTAAATAAATAGTAAAAATAAATCGAAAATAAATAATATAAATATGCAGGATCTCCGAAAGCCTTGAAAAATGTCGAATATATCGAGAAATGCATAACGGATTGAAAAACGGAAAAATATATGTTAAATATTTTTTTAAAGCTATTCAGTGATACCAAATATCCGACACCATCCCGACCACCTGGGAGTGAGAGAGGGTCAAATATTGAAATCTTGAATGAAAACCCCCAATTTTTTTGCAGATTCGGATTCTACGGGAAAAAATACGTAACTTTTGTACTTAACATTTCGTTCGGATCATCGTAGATGGGGATGTAATCGAGAAAAATGCTGTCAGATTCGTTTGCTGAGAGGGAAATCTTATTTTCCATTGAAGTTGTGATTAAAAAAAAAATAGAAACTAAATGTAAAAATCCGGCTTCCCGCCCTACGACTTGGATAAGAAGCGGACTAATGCTTGAATTCCAAGCGAATGCACTACTTTAAGACTTAAATAAGAATATCGACTTGTAGTAGCTTCCTGTTCCTTTCAGGATGTTTCATTATCATCATTCTCCTTACCTCTCACGATTCGGTGAGTCAAGGCTATTTAACGCCGCATTTTGCTCGATTACATGGCTATCTACGATGATCCGAAAAACATTTTAAAAGCAAAAGTTACGTGTATTTTTCCCGAATAATCCTAATCTGTAATACAAAATGGTGGATCTCATTCAATATTTCAAAGTTGGACACCCTCTGACACCCAGGCATTAAGGATAGTGGTCAACTTAGTTATCACTAAATAGTTTATTTTTATGTATAATTAACATGTAGTTTTCGATTTTTTTTAGTCCGAGTTATTCGACTGTACCCAGACTTTTCCGACACCCTCTATATTATGTACTTCCTACTGTGCTGTAATACTGATACTACGACCATCATTTTTTATCACGTGAATGTTTAATGGAAAGAAAATAATCCAAAAAAAGAAAAAAGAAAAACTAATACGATTTCTCTTACATGACATGAAAAAAATGAATATAAACGTGTTATTTTCTTAATAAAAAACAATTTATAAGTTATCTGAATACAGTATGATTGTGAAATCAATGACGATCGATATTCCGAAAGCATGAAAAATCTAATGAGTCAGAAAAATAAAGCAGCTTGTAGTTCTTTGTTCTAAAAGGTGAAATAAATCATCAGTGATAATTAAAATATAATTATGCAAACATTTTATGCTTCTCATTTTAATTTATGCTTTTGGTGAATAATTAAAAGCTTCAAGTTAAAGAGTAAAAGAATAAAACTTAATGTAGAAAAATGATTATGGCACTCTTCAGGTGTTAGAAGAAATTAGACATAAAAATCAGAAATTCTAATAATTAGCACGAGAAAATTACAATATTATGTAAAATATATTATGTGTACAATCAATTTCGAACTTTTGAGAATAGTTAATTTCGACTTGTAATTCTTTTTCAATTAGATATTTACAAAAATGTTGTGATTTATGAAATATTCAAAATACGAAATATGGAAACATTTTTATTTTTATTTTTATACTTGAGGAGTTTTCCTCATAACCATGTTTCTAGTATCTCTTTTATTATGTTTAACTGTTTGATTTTATTCCATGTGTATGCATGGATGTATAAACTGTAAACTCATGCATACACTCACACATATGTGTATATCAAAAAATATTTCTACATAAAAGTATTTTCTATGTCTGTAGTTTGTAATTCTAAAACTCTATATTACACTATTAAATTTCAGCAGAAAATTGTCCAGTCATTCGACCATTTTTAATGTTAACGGTTACTTGACCATATTTTTAAGTGTATCTAACCACATTATTGAACATATTGCTGTCAGAATAAAAAAGTAAAAATTAAATACAGTTATACAACTGTTTTTTATAAAAACGATCGAACGAATGAACAGTTTGCTACAAGCTTTTTAAATGCACCTCAAAAATAGTTTTCAATTTTTTTTTTAATAAAAAATCGACTGTTCCATTACCAGACTTTCATTATTGAGTAAAGCTTAAAGAAAACTATCCAATAGTTACTGAAAGTTGCGGAATCTTTATCAGCTTTCCGAAACGTTTAATGAATTTTCATTTGAATATTCGTGGCTGCATAACCACCAGTTTAAACGAGATGTTATTTTCTGAATAATAGTTCTGCATTGTTTTTACTGCATTGTTACTCAATATTGTGCAGTATTTTATGTAACTCGTTTGATTGGGTTACTACATTGCAGTTATCTTTTCATTTTTATTACTTAAAGAAATTTATTTTTGTACCTTCGTTCTATATTTTCTCCATCAAATAGGCTTCTGCAATTCTTCAAAGAACTAAATAGCAAAGCCCTATACAATCCACTCTGTTTGTCTCATTAACTTCAAATCCATAGAATTTCATGGAGACATAACATTACACACAATGTTAAATGCCTTCTCGGATTCCTTTAAAAAAGTTTATTTTCACTGGTAATGACATAACCTCGTTTAAATCCTTTGAAATTTTTTTCATGCTTTTTCTTGGATAATTAGAAACTCAATTCAGGCACAATTAAGAATATTCCCACGATTCATCAGCAATTTTTTGGTGGTTAATTATTTATCGGTGAAAAATAAATCCCCATATTTAATAAATTTGTACCTGGAAATAAAATGATTGCTGAAGTTGTTAATGTCCGGAGACAATATTGGTAACACTAAAATTTTCACCGAGGACTTGTATATCCCCTACATAGCTGAAGCAATTTTTATAGCCAGTAATGTTTCATGTCTGCTTTTAAAATTTTATTTTTTTATTTTTGGATGAAGCCATTTTTTTGTGTGTGTCGATTCGAAATGATCAGTAAGATAGATGCTCTAAAACCCTAAAGCATATCTGCAAACATCTTACGACTTTTTCCACCACAAAAATATTATAGTAAATTTTACTTTTTTAAATCGCAGTAATCTGCCGATTAAATAAGGCAAAATTTTCTATTAAATTTTTGTGGTACAAAAAAGAGGATGAGTTGGCAGCTATGCTCTAAGGGTTATCAGCCTGATTCGTTCGACTTGTTGTTATTCCATGTCAACAAGGATAAGGGTTCCTGCTCGATCCCACGTTCAATTTATATGTACTGCGCTTGACATAGGTATAAGCCTGAAATGTTGCATATGCAGACTTTCAGAAACAGATGTAGTTACTTAGGGCACTAAATACATTTCAGTATGACAATGTGTGAAAACCACAAATAAAATTATGGATGTTAAAATGTCAGACAGGTGTTCCAAAACTTCTAAAGTTCTATCATCAGTGCAATGGTTTAAAATACTAAAAGCAAATGCATGAAGACATGACGGAGGGTGAATGTAATGTAACCCACGATCAAACTCGAAATGGCGGAAAGTAAAAAAAGTCCTTCCGGCCAGTGCCGGGAGGAAGAGGTAGCTTTCATATTCCTTATTTTAAAAAAGCCAACTTATATTATTTAAATACACGAAGCTCAATTAAGTGGAAACCGAATGTAGGAGATTCAATACTAATTTTTATCAATACTAAATCATTATGAATGAGAATTTCGCAAAATTAGTCAGCTTTATCCAAGCTGCTTTTATTTAAAGTAACTTATATTTCGCTGCCAAATTTGGCGATTTCTTAAAGTGCCTGCCATTTTAAGACAACATGGTGGATGAGGGTAACCAGTGAACTTGGTCGAGACCTTACTAATTGCTGTGCACATGCTCACTCACATCGGAATCGGTTGATACATACGAGTGCTGTCGCAGGCAAAAAATCAGATTTTTCAAAATGTCACCCACATTAGAAATTGAAACTGCTATATCTGAGCCATTTTTTAAGATAAAGACAAACAAAAAATGCTCCTGAATCCTTATATCAAGGTCAAATACTTAAGAAAGAAACCTTTTTCAATTTCTAATTTTTTTGCACCTCACTTTAAATATATATTTTTTTAATTTAATGGCCGCCATTTTGAAACAAGATGGCTGATGAAGCTGGCCAGAGAACTTGGTCGAGATATTGATGTATACTATCCACATGCCTTCTTCCATCGAAAAAAGCGAATACGTGTGGTATCGCGAGACAAATACAAGATCGTTTCAAAGTGTTAGCCATGATAGAAATTCAAAGTGCTATAATTCAACCACTTTTTAAGATATAAACAAAATAACAAATTTTCAGAAACAAAAACTGCTCCAGAATCTTTGTATCAAGGCCAAACACATAAAAAAATCTTTTTCATTTTCCAATTTTTTAATATCTCATTTTAAATTTTAAATTACATTTTTTTAAAAAATGGCAACCCTTTTGAAACAAGATGGCGAATGAAGCTGGCCAACAAACTCGGTCGAAACATTGGTATGTACTATGTACAGACCAAGTTACATTCAAATCGGTTCATAAATACGCCTGTTATCACGTGACAAAAATCAGGGCGTTTCAAAATGTCAGCCACGCTAGAAATTCAAAATGCTATAACTCAGCCATTTTTTAAGATATAGACGAAACAAAAACTGCTCCCGAATCTTTTTATCGAGTTGAAACACATAAAAAAAAATATTTATTCAATTTTCAATTTTTTCGTACCACATTTCAAATTTAAATTTTTCTTAAAATTTTAAATGGCCGCCATATTCAAACAAAATGGCGGATGAGCTGGCCAACGAACTTGGTCAAGACATTGGTCTGTACTATGTATAAACGAAGTTACATCCAAATCTGTTCATAAATACGCCTTTTATCGCGTTACAAAATTCAGGACGTTTCAAAATGTCAGCTTCGCTAGAAATTCAAAATGCTATAACTCAGCCATTTTTTAAGATATAGACAAAACAAAAACTGCTACGGAGTCTTTGTATAAAGGTCAAATACATAAGAAAAAAATATGTTTCCATTTTTAATTTTTTGGTACCACATTTCAAGTTTTAAATTTTTTTTAAATTTTTAAATGGCCGCCATTTTGAAACCAAATGGCGGATGAAGCTGGCCAACGAACTCGGTCGAGACATTGGTATGTACTATGTACACACCGAATTACATCCAAATCGGTTCATAAATACGAGAGTTACAGTGTGACATAGCTCAGATATATATATATATATTGATATATATATATATATATATATATATATCAATTTTGAACGGAGGGTGGTTTCGGGGTCTGGGGGTCATGATCGATGAAAATATACCAAAATTTTTTGAAATCGCTTTCCTCCGAACGGCTGCAATAGGTAGCTTTTTGTAAAGAAAGCTATCTAAAAGAGCGGAGTGAAGAACTCCCTACATGAATGACGTAACCAAGTAGGCCAATGAAAAGACATCGCCTAGTTCACTCAGAAAGAGGTAAACACAGTATGGTGACGTGAAGAAAAATGTCGGAGTAGGAAGAGTGTAGCAAAAAGTGAACTGAACAAAACGTAAAAAGATTGGAAAATCTGGTAAATTTTGATAAATAATTTACTAATCGGTTAGAATTATTCCTTATTTTAAAGAACTTATTTTAGAAGAAACATTTAAAACAGCGTGGTTTATATTAATGAGAATTTCTGAATTATTGAACCTTCATCACCTTTTTTAGCACTTTTTTATGCTTCCCTAAGCGGTCCTTAAAAGGTCGCTAAGTTTAGTCTACATATATATATATATATTTACATTCACAAGGTATTTTGCAATTCCCTTACTATATAAGTCTGTCTATTAGAGTTATTTAATTTTATTAAGGCAGTATAAATTACTTTAGAATTTAATTTTATGATGATTCAAGAAATTTAATGACTAAGTTTAGAAAATATTATGGAATAATTAAATTCCTATTAAGAATCGGATTGATGCTTGTCCCCTCAGACACTCGTCTTTTCGCAAATACTCTTCATACGTCTCTCTGAATAAGGTAGGAACAGCCTTTTCATTGGTATGTTTGGTTAAGTAATACATTCCGGGAATCCTTGACTCCACTGTTTTTTTTTTCCTTTTCGCAATTTCATCCTTGACAGTGGCTACATTACTTGCTCTTACTTGCTCCCTTTCCGTTAAGTTTTCATACATTTGTTTCTATTATTTTTAACCTTTTCACTGATGATGGAATTTTAGAAGTTCCAACACAACTGTCTTCGATTTTAACAGCCATAATTTTTGTGCTCTTGTCACTTTGGGTATTCTTCTCTTAATAAGTCAGAAGAAAGTTCAATCCTCTTATTTTAATTCTTTAGTTATGTTCACTTTTTCACAGCCGAGAGGAAATCGATCAACTCACTAAAGGGAGAGGCATAGCCGGATAAGCATAGCGAAATGGCCCCCACGGCCGATGTTTGAAGTAACATGTGTGGTAATAAGGCTCACCAAGAGAATGCAATATAGAATGTATTTAGCCCCTGACCTTGAACTGCCCTTGACATAATTGGCGAAGTATGCGCCGGAGCTACTATTTTTCAAAAATGTTTTTCTCAAAAAGTACAAAATTTAGAAAAATAAAACCGATGCAATTTATTTAAGAATATATTATTTCACGTTATATAATTTTTTCACATTTTTACACAAATTTTAACATAGAAAAATAAACTAATATATTATTTAAAAAAATTATTAATGTAGTAATTTTATATTTACACCAATCAAAAAATTACAGAATAATGCTCAATGTATGTACTTTTAAGAAAAAAAAATTCGTTAAAATCAAAGATGCGCTTTTTGAGTTATAACAAAAATAATCCTAGCAACTTGCTAAAATATTCGTAAATTTCCCTGTTTGTTTTTGCAGAAATACGCTGCTATCAATGCATTGGTCGATTCGTGACATTTCCACTCGAGCAGGATGCGCAGTGAGCCAAAATAAGATAACGTTTCCATACATACCAGTTCCTCATAGGTTTGTTTCGTGTTTGTAAATATTCGGTTATTATGGCGTACTGCGCATTCTTCTCGCGTAATAATATCAAGAACTGACAAACAAAATGGTAAGATTTGCCTACTATGATTTTCACATACTAGAACGCTATGGAGCTGACAGTGTACATATATAACGTATCACCTTAGGGGGAGTATGTTGGGGATGGGGTGGAGGGTCGGGTCTGGCACTTCACATCAGAAGGTACCTGTGGGGGGAGGGGGTGTCAATTTACATCGTTATCATTTTTGATCAAACCAAAATTTACATTTTTGGTATCTTTTTTTGCATCTGTTATCTTAATTTTTTAAGTCTGTTTTCTTCTTTTTATGAAAAACAAAGTTATTATGAAAACCGTTAAATTATTATAAAACATTTCATTCCCAAATATGGAATAACTCAATGTTCACCATTGATATTCTCCTGCCATATGCGTATATAATTCGTTGAAACCAGATTCGAAATAATACTTGTTATTTTTGCTAGCAAAAGATGGGAGAGAATATTGTCCACCTGTTTAGCTTACAAGAAGTTCTGTTTAGCCCGTACTAGGGCGAAGTGAAAGAAGACAATATTACTTTTCAATGCATTATGTAACGAAGAGCTATTATTAAAAACTTTTAAATAATAAGTATTTATTTAAATTGTTATTTGGTAAAAAGTTATTTCTTATATAACAGTGATATTTTATGAATTTCTTCTCTTCATTTAAATCAGTAAAATATGCGAATAAAAAATTTACAACCATATCTGTATATTATGGCAAACGTATAAAAAGGAAAACATTTTAAAAATAAAAAGAATTTTTAGACACTGATAACAGTATTACTAGGGGGAGGTGGATTCGAGGAATGATAACCTATGATTTGGGAAGGTTCCGAAATTACCAAAAAGTTGATAACCTTATATATTTACAGCCCCTATTCAGCTGTAGCTGCACATCGACTAGACCATCGACTTGATATTATTACGCAAGAATGATACACAATACGCCAAAACACCAGAATGTTTACAACACGAAACAAACCTATAGGGAAATGATGTGTATGGAAACATTCTCTTATTTTGGCGCACTTTCGCACCCTGCCGAGTGAAAATGTCACGAATAGACCATTGTATTGTTTGTAGCGGATTTCTGCAAATGCAAAGTGGGAAAGTTACGAATATTTGTAACAAGTTGCTAGCATTATTTTTTATAACTCAAAAAGCGCATCTTCCATTTTAACGAAATTTTTTTTCTTAAAAGTACATACTTTGAGAATGATTTTGCAATTTTTTAATTGGTGCAAATATAAAATTATTACATTAAAAATTTTTTTAATATTTTTGTTTATTTTTTTATGTTAAAAGTTGCGTAAAATTGTGAAAAAAATATGTGATATGCGCTAATATACTCTTCAATAACTGTCATTGGTCTATTTTTTGAACTTTTGTACTTTTTGAGAAAAACGTATTTGAAAAATAGTATCGCCATCACATACTTCTCCGATTATCTCAAGGACAGTTCAAGGTCAGGGGCTAAAAACACTCTTTATTGTCTTGCTGAGCCTTATTACCTCACATGTTATTTCAAACATCGGCCGTGAGGGCCATTTCTCTATGCTTATCCGGCTAGACACTTTGTTATGTTACTGTTCATACAAACTTACACATTGCAAATATGAGATCTAGTAAAGTTTTTTGTACTCAAAAACGAAATTTCAATAACGAAGATCAGAAATGAATAAATTTATGACAACTTTGATTCCGAACTAGAACATACGGCCTATCGTGATAAATTTATCACTTAACTTAATAAGCTTTAAGAACTGAAAAAATTACTTCGAAAGTTTGTCACTGTACTAGTTAAGTAACGACGAACATGACATTGAGCTGCTGAAAACATTTCCTTGCTAGCTTAGATATTTCTTACTTAATTAATCTTTGAAATAATTTGAAATATTAAATTCATAATCTCAACCCCATTTTCCGAAGACTTTTTCTCAAAAGGGGCTCCTCTGATTTTGTTTCTATTAGTATCACTAGGACGAACACAATTAATTGACATGAAACATTTTGTTTAATTTTAGGCCTCTTTCGTAAATGTTTAAAAATGCAAGGTTCAAAAGCCCTATTTTGTGTTAGATTAGCAGCTATATATGAATGCAAAATAAATTCCGAGTACACTTAAATATCTTTGAATGAAAAAAGCTAGAATCGTGGAATGAGTGACCACTTATAGTTTAAAGACTGTGCTGACATATGAGAACAAGTGCAACGACCCTTGAGCAGAAATTTGGAAATTATCAAGCAGAATTTGCAAAATATGAGAAAAAGTCATAAAATGCCAATTTCAATTATGTAGATTATATATGATTTTGTTTCAAATGTCGTCTTACATTGAGAAAAAAATTTATATTATTTTAAGCAATGTTGGGTGACTTCGTAATTGTAATTATCTTCAATGTAATTTCATTTAAATTGCATGTAATTAACTATAGTTAAAATTACATGCCGTAAACAATTCTTGCAGCACTGCAGTCGGAACTGCCCCCATTCCATTATGTGATGAAATTTCTGCGTATGAATGTTTCTAACTATAATCAATTACATGCAATTAACTTGTAATTTCATTGCGAATCATTGAGAATACAAATTTGCCTAACTCTGCTTTTAAGCTTCGAAATGTTACTTTATCGATATCGAATTATCAGCTTAAATACATCACTAATCCCTTGTAGAAGTGTGGCATTATAAGGGTAATGTATATTTTCTAACTACACATGTAAACAAGAAAGAAAAATCATGCGTTAAGCATACATTATGAAACACTTCAAACACTACCAATACTACTTTAACAAAACTTCGTCGTTTAATAAAGTAAAGAAGATACCTACATAGACATTTTTAAAAACGTATAACCCATTTGAAAACCATCTTTCAACAGTTACTACCCATAGCAAGAAAGGTACGCCAATTCTTTTGTGCAGCTCTGTATATGATTTATAGATTTAAACAGTTTCTACATAGTATGTTAAAATTTAGTTCAGGAAGAAACCGCCTAACACAGTTGTAAATTCACCTTCAGCAATTTCTATCAATAGACGTGAACGTACTTGAATTCTTTTGCACACCCTTGTATATTACGCACAGATATTTATACACCACATATTAAGCTGAAATTTAACTTAGGCAAAAACATACTGAAAACTACTGTATTTAAACTTTCAGGAAATACTATGCATAGGTAGCTATGTATCCAGTTCTTTGCATGGTCCTGTATATGATTTTATTTATATGTTATACATAATATGCTAAACATCACTTACTGTACTAAATGTAGTTCAGCTTGAAAATGCATAACTCACATTAAAAACAACTTTAAGCCATTTACGATCATTCTCAGTAATGCTTATGAATTCGTTTGTGTAGCTCTGTATATGGTCAATATAATTTATGCACATCATGTATTTTGCAAAAATTTAGCTAAGCTTAAAAACGCATACCATAACTGAAAACCGCTTCAAGTAATCATCCCTAATAGACAACACTTCGGTTACATTAATGTATACGAAACCTTTTATGCGTCCCTGTAAATGAACGATAAATGCAGTGCACGTCATATTTACTGCAATCATATTGTTGTAAAGCTGAGCAATTTATATCAATTTCATCATGTTTGAAATAGAGCAACATAATTGAAATACTCTGCGAACAGTTTTTCCTTGTAGAAAGCGCATTTTTTACTTTTTAGATTCTACACCATATGCTAGAATGTAACTTTTTTGCGTTTACCCCCATTCTTTTTCATATAAATCCTGATTCTGTGTTATAAAAATGCTTAGGTAATTCGTAATTTTTAATTTAATTAGAATTTAGCATTATAAAAATTATAGCATTTAACGAAAAGATACAATAAATGTTTATTTTTTTGTATAAATGTACCGTTAAAGTAAATTAGTTCAATTTTTTAGCATCAGTTTTTTTATTATATAATAATGAAAGTTACTTTTGTATTTTCAACAATACTTCTATAACTTAGTTGTGTATATAGCTTCAGGAAAGTTCGAAAAACAATTGATTTTCAATAACAAGCTTATTTCTTTAATGAAGTCCGTTATTAGTTTATTACAATGTAATATGATATTGATTGCAATAAAGAATACATAATGAATACTTAAGACTTGTTCTAGTCCGCAAATTTTGTTGTTTGTATTTCATTTCTTTAAACTGGTAAAATTTAGCGATTTAAAAGTAAAAAACGTTTTCTTATGCGTCATATTATATCCTTAATTTCATTTGTTATGATAACTAGGAAAATGATTAGTAAAATTATGTCATTTTGTATCATTATAATATTTATTATTTTAATTAAGTTAGATTTTTTTTATCTTTATGTATTTCTGCAACTATTTTTAAAAAATTAGTTTAATATGTGAAATATGGCAACATTTTTTTCACAAGACAAATACTGATCGGTATTAATGATATGCTATGAAAATTTAATATTTACATAAAAGAGCTAGCTCTATCCACTTTTTAAAGAAAATGAAAGTAACAGATATATTACTAAACATAATTCTTTAAGAAATCGATTATATTTAAATTATCATTTACTAAAATATTATATGGTATATGCCAATATTCCTTGACACATTTAGAAGTTACATAAAATGTCAAGTGATTGGCATACGAGAGTTTGGTTTGGAGAAAACAACAAATCATGATTCAAAGTTTAAGCAACTAATGATTACAAAAATATACCTATAGCTCAACATATTGGAATTGTGTTTACTTTCCATATGTTGAAATATAATAATATATTCTGAAAAAATTATCTATAATTGATCTCACTTAGAAATTTTGATCATTTTCAAATTTTTACAACGCTATTTAAAAGAAATGTTTTGAACTAATATTTATTTTATTTATTTTTTTTTTTTTTCATTTTTTTTTTTTTTTGGGGGGGGGGGGGGTCTCAAATGGTTTTTCTTAAACATCTTTTTCTTACTAAATCATGAGGAGATTTTCCAAACCACACTCGAGCACTAATTACTTTTTTTATTATTGAATTTTAAAATGCGTCAAGGATTTCAACTTGTTACGAATTCCTATCTACTCTCTCAAATGGGTAGTCAACTTTTACCTGTGAAAGTGCTGTCCGACTTCTTGTTCATGGAAGTGCCACCTAACTGTCATTTCTCTTACTTCACAAAGTGTAATTGATTCCTCCTCGACCTGACGTCATGGTGGTTTTTGTGTACTAAAATGCTAATTAGTTAACTGTGACCGATAGTCAGTGTAAATACGAGTTCGGAACATTGATTCAGCGAATTTGTGTTGATTTCGTCCAGTATCTGAGAGCAACACTTCATTTGTTCCTGTACTTCGAAGTTGGAACCCACACGCATCATTCGCCTTTGCCTGTTTTGAGCTGTTCTTTTAAGGAATTTTTCGACAAAATGCTTCGACATCGTGATAAGACGTCAAATGCTTAGTTTTTTCAATAAAAAGAAAAGTAAATGATATTTCCATAGTTTCCGAGTGCATCATATATATATATTTTTTTCAACGTTACTAGTTCTCTGGAGGGAGCTTTATTGCGATTGTTAGAGTTGCCATACTTACGTAAGTTAAATTCCAATTTTCCTTAATTTCTATCAGTTTATTATCCGATATTTATTTCAAAAGTTTTAACTTAATTTTTCAGATCCACTGCATCGGCTTCTTATTATTGATTTTTTATAAACTTGTATTTTATCTTAATTTTATCTTTAGGGCTACTTCTTTCTGTGATGTGCTCGTAAGTGTGCACCACAAATGGAACACAAACGAATTGTCATTCTTGGCAGTCTGAGTTAAGCCGTCTGTTAATTTTGGCGCCGTCACGAAGTTCGAAGTTGTTTCAAGATGTTATTTTACTGGTACAAAAACTGTAAACACCTTTATAGTGAATCTTGCAGAATATATTTTAGTTAATGGTATATTAGAAAAAATAAAATCATAATGGTGAGACATTAATGTTCAAATATTACCTTAAAGATGATGTTTTATTATGGTTAAAAAATGATTGGACATTTTTCTGTAATAGATGATTCAAATCGTTGTCAGTAAATTGTGATTGAGTTTTTAAAAAAAGCATTTCTGCTATTACAAATAAGAGCAAATTACGTAGACAATTTTATTTCAGTAACCAAACTTCATTTTAAAAACTTTCCACGGTTTTGTCATTAAACTAGAAATTTTAAGATAGGGCATGATGTGACAATTGAAAAACATTTCGACATTATTTCACGTGTCAATCGGTTATTTTAAGGATACGAAGATACCTATACTGGGTTACAAAAATATACGAAACATCACATAATTGACTAATAAATAACATGATTAATAATGATAGGATTATGATATAACTATAATAATGAATATAATTATAAATATAATTATAAATATAATTATAACTATAATTATAAATATAAATATAATTATGATTAATAATGATAAATATAATTATATTAACCGACATAAAACCATATAAATGATTTTATCAAACTAAATAGGCAAAATAAACACAAAGTAACCATCGTGAAACAATTATTATTACAATTAAATAAACTGCATTTTCACTGCATATTATTACATGCAATAGGAGCAAATATGTATGTATGCTATGGAAGCACAAGGTTAAGAAAGGAGCAAATTATCAAATCATAGAAATAATACATGTCAATTGTGCTTACTTTGTGTTTGATAATTTCAATGTAACGTTGTGGCATAGAATTTATAAGGTTTCGAACTTCTCGAGGTAACAACACGTCATGTCACACTAACGACAGATTTGAATTCTGCTTTCGAATTATACTAGACCATTTTATCATTTTTTTCGGCCACCATGTAAATATATTTCATACTATAATGCACCAAATTTCTTCATGGGATATAGGTCCGGGCTATTGGCCGGTAAATCAAGTGTGGGAATCTTATTACCTTCAACAAACTTCTTTTGCAGAGTGAATTGAGTTTTTTACTTGTTGTGAAATATAGTTAAAGCCGGCAGTTGTCTAACCCTACCTAAATAACTGGAGTTCTAACATGTGAATATAGGTATATCTATTTTGACGCCCAAAGCAATTCTAAGCTTTTCTCCTGAAGAAAAGGCAGCCCAAACTATTACCAATCATCCACCTAGTTGATATGTGAAAAATACCCTCTTTATCTTTCAAAGTTCATGCCAATATGAATGAATACCAACTGGACCATCGATATGAAACTTCTTTTCATCACTCAAAATAAATTCAGACCAATTCGTTTGTTGCTTCGGTTTTTTCTTTGTAAATGAATACGGGCTTTTTATGGCCAGATGTTCAACATGAATACCGACGTGGTTTTACATATTTAAAAATTCTCGATATTTTTATTGTTCTTCGTATAGTCCATACTGACACTGTAGTCTTTACGTGGCTTCCAATTTATTTTGCCTTCGTTCTATTACTTGCGACCGTGTAAACAATCAAACTTTCGGATCGTTAGCAAAATTCACGTCCTTCTTTAGATTTTTCAGCATCATTAATTGGATTCTGTAACGAATAAAAAACGACAGTTTTTGAACGTTTAATATTATTATCAAATCATCGAAACGATATTCTAATTTTGTTATACGTTAAAAGTTGGTCTCACTTGAAATAAGAAAGGATTTTTCTTCATTTATCATTTTTTTTTCAAACGTCTTTCGAACTAAACGAATGCGCTCAGAGTATCACTTATAGATGCTTTGTTAAATGGTATGCAAAAATATCTTGCTGCTTCGAAATAATAATGGCGTTCTTATAATTTTCCTTCAGTGTAAATTTAACAAAATACATATTTTATAATAGCTTTAAAAATATATATGCAAATTTTGTAAACGATTGCTTTAAGGAGACCGTGAACCTTCAGTTTGCCAAATAATTGGCTGAAAAATCGTTTTTTTTTTCTTTTTTCGTTTATTAATATATCTCAATCTTAAAAGTATCATTTTTAAAAAATCACAATCAATTGCAACAATTCCTAGCAAAGTTATAGGCATTTCAAATTTGCACACCGAGATTGATTTACACTACAAATGAAACTTTAAATCGTGTTTTCTCAAAATAAAATTTTTTAAAGTATATTCAAAATCTTCCATGCGTGTTATTTTTTATCCGATTTGTATAAAATTAAGTATTATTGTTATCAATATGCTATATTTCAAAAGTTAGTATTAATATGCATGCATTAGTGTACATAAAAGAAAAATTTGGTAGTTATATAATTTTTTTCAGTGAAATTTCAAGAAAAAAATATAAATATTGGAAATTTTCTTTTCTTACTATATCAGGGTAATTTTAAAATCAATACAAAAACCCTTCACGGGTTAAAAGTTTGTGACGCAGCACTTTATCTTTAGCTCTAAGAATTTTAAATTTGGAACTTAAAAATAATGATATCAAATTTTGAGTGACGCAATGCTATTAATTTACCTATACATATATATATCAAAATTTATTCATTGATGCTTTATCATTTACATCTCATAAATTCGAATTATGAATTTTAAAAGATATGATATGAAAATTTAAGTGACGCCCTGATGTTGCTTAAAACGATTAGTTTTAAAATTCAATTTAAATTTTCTTTTGGCTAAATACATTTACACATCTAAACAATACTTTTCATTTTCAAATGCACTTTTGAATATATTACTTTCACTGAATCTATATAATGCACTGAATTGTATTCATTTGAATAAATTGATTTATCTTTTGTGCCACGCTATACAAAAATCAAAAGTAAAATTTATGTAAATAGTTTTTTGGTCATATTATTCATTTGCATACATTTAACTTAGTTTGGATACAGTGACGCAAAAAACTATTTACATAAATTTTACTTCTCATTTTTGTATAGCGTGGCACAAAAGATAAATCAATTTATTCAAATGAATACAATTCAGTGCATTATATAGATTCAGTGAAATTAATATATTCAACAGTGCATTTGAAAATGAAAAGTATTGTTTAGATGTGTAAATGTATTTAGCCAAAAGAAAATTTAAATTGAATTTTTAAACTAATCGTTTTAAGCAACATCAAGGCGTCACTTAAATTTTCATATCATATCTTTTAAAATTCATAATTAAAATTTATGAGATGTAAATGATAAAGCATCAATGAATAAATTTTGATATATATATGTATAGGTAAATTAATAGCATTGCGTCACTCAAAATTTGATATCATTATTTTTAAGTTCCAAATTTAAAATTCTTAGAGCTAAAGATAAAGCGCTGCGTCACAAACTTTTAACCCGTTAAGGGTTTTTGTATTGATATCATTACTTTTTTTTTAGGTTAGTGATAAAAAGATAAAACCACAAAAAAAATTAAAGACCAATGCAATAAATTCATAGTCGTGATTTCAATTGACCTTTACAATCCTCCATCTAAAACGAATCAAAGTGTCACAAGAATTTATGAAAACAATTTGTGTGTGCATATTCCAAGATTTCATTAACTAAAATCGAGTTAAAGAAATCTTTTAAAATTTGAACTTTTTAACACTATAGATTACTCATAAATATGATATAAATAGAAATAATTTATCTAACTGAAACTGTTTTAGCCAACATTTCAATTATCAAGTGTAAAATAAGCGATATTTGGAAATTTAAGCGTTCTATGTTGTTAAGATTTTACGTTTCCTTTTCACATGTTTCTATGAAAACGCAGACAGTTATTATAAAAGAATTTCATTTTTACTTTATATTTTTAATGTTTTGAACTCTTGCACTGTAATACACCAAAAGTGTTAACATTTTTCAACATGGTATGAAATATGCTAAAATTGACAACATATATATATATATATTTTTATATATAAATACATCTAAAATAAAACTTTTTCACATTATGATCCACCTTAGGTTTATTATACAGCTATAAATAAATAAAACGAATCAAAGTGTCCAAGAATTTATGAAAACAATGTGTGTGCATTATTCCAAGATTTCATTAACTAAAATCGAGTTAAAGAAATCTTTTAAAATTTGAACTTTTTAACACTATAGATTACTCATAAATATGATACAAATAGAAATAATTTATCTAACTGAAACTGTTTTAGCCAACATTTCAATTATCAACTGTAAAATAAGCGATATTAGGAAATTTAAGCGTACCATGTTGTTAAGATTTTACGTTTCCTTTTCACATGTTTCTATGAAAACGCAGACAATTATTATAAAAGAATTTCATTTTTACTTTATATTTTTAATGTTTTGAACTCTTGTACTGTAATACACCAAAAGTGTTAACATTTTTCAACATGGTATGAAATATGCTAAAATTGACAACATATATATATATTTTTTTATGTATAAATACGTGTAAAATAAAACGTTTTCACATTATGATCCACCTTAGGTTTATTATACAGCTATAAATAAATAAAACGAATCAAAGTGTCCAAGAATTTATGAAAACAATGTGTGTGCATTATTCCAAGATTTCATTAACTAAAATCGAGTTAAAGAAATCTTTTAAAATTTGAACTTTTTAACACTATAGATTACTCATAAATATGATACAAATAGAAATAATTTATCTAACTGAAACTGTTTTAGCCAACATTTCAATTATCAACTGTAAAATAAGCGATATTAGGAAATTTAAGCGTTCCATGTTGTTAAGATTTTACGTTTCCTTTTCACATGTTTCTATGAAAACGCAGACAATTATTATAAAAGAATTTCATTTTTACTTTATATTTTTAATGTTTTGAACTCTTGTACTGTAATACACCAAAAGTGTTAACATTTTTCAACATGGTATGAAATATGCTAAAATTGACGACATATATGTATATATTTTATATATAAATACGTGTAAAATAAAACGTTTTTACATTATGATCCACCTTAGGTTTATTATACAGCTATAAATAAATAAAACGAATCAAAGTGTCCAAGAATTTATGAAAACAATGTGTGTGCATTATTCCAAGATTTCATTAACTAAAACCAAGTTAAAGAAATCTTTTAAAATTTGAACTATTTAACACTATAGGTTACTCATAAACATGATTCAAATAGAAATAAGTTATCTAACTGAAACTGTTTTAGCCAACATTTCAATAATTAAGTGTAAAACAATCAATATTTGGAAATTTAAGCGTTTCATATTTTTAAGAATTTATATTTCCTTTTTACATGTTTCTATGAAAAAGCAGACAGTTTTTATAAAAATATTTCATTTTTGCTTTATATTCTTAATGTTTTGAACTCTTGCGCTGTAATACACCAAAAGTCTTAAAAATTTTCAACATTGTATGAAATATGTTGAAATTGATAGGAAAAATTCTTATTTTTTAAAAAATACATGTAAAAACTTTTTCACATTAAGATCCACCTTTGGTTTATTAAACAACCATAAATAAATAAAACAAATCAAAGTGTCACAAGAATTTATGAAAACAATTTGTGTGTGCATATTCCAAGATTTCATTAACTAAAATCGAGTTAAAGAAATCTTTTAAAATTTGAACTTTTTAAACCGTGAAAATAGAAAAATAATTTATCTAACTGAAACCGTTTTAGCCAAAATTTCAATCAGTAAGTGTAAAACAAGCGATATTTGTAAATTTAAGCGTTCCATGTTTTTAAGATTTTACGTTTCCTTTTTACATGTTTCTATGAAAAGCACACAGTTACTATACATATATTTCATTTCTGCTTTATATTGTTAATTGCTTGAACTCTTGCATTGCAATACACAAAAAGTCTTATTTTTTTTCAACATTGTATGAAATATATTGAAATTGATGAGTTTTGTACCGTGCATTTGAAAATAATAATTTCAGCTAAGCATTGACGTTTGTTTGGTTATGCTTAATGCAAACCTATGCTTTGCTCAAGCACCAATGAAATTTTAACAATAACTTATTTTATATCAATAAAGTTTTTGTTTATTTTACAATACACAGGAATATTTCCTTCAGTAAAATTATTGCTAATGTATTTATACCTACTTCTGCATGCTATATGTGATTATTCCAAGAAATTATGTCTGGAATAAAAAAAATCATGATCCATGTAGCGCTTTCAACTGTTCAAATGGTAAAAATGATCAAACAATTGGATGCTAGACAGCCAGTAAATTTTCTTGTGAAATAATTTGACATAAATCTGAGCAGTGTGTTTATGACATGAAAATAAAATAACACAATATCATGCTGAAAGTGATTCAAATGCAGAAATAAACATAAATGGGATATAAATGTTTAAATTTTCTTGAGCAACAATGTAATAATGGGCTATAAATCATAATGAATGCTTATAATAAAGTGAAATACAGTAAACTCTGTGAACTCTGCAAAATGCATAATCTGCAAACATCTATTATCTGCACTACGTGGAACGTAAGTAATGAAACTCATTTTAACATTTAAGTTCATAGATGAATTTAAATGATGTGTTAATTTTCACTAAATAACAATTTTTCCTTGAAATAAACAGTGATTTAAGAAAATTCATACATTTTGTACCCAGCAGTCGAAAATAACAATTTGAGCTTGACCTTTGTTTCTTTGGTTAGGCTTAATGCAAACCTGTGCTTTGCTCAAGCTCCGATGAAACTTTAACAATAACTGATTATATCTCAACAAAGTTCTAGTTTCTTTTAAAATACACATGAATATTTCCTTTAGTAAAATTTCTGCTAATGTACCTATACCTACTTTTGAATGCCATATATGTGATTATTCTAAGGCATTATGTCTGGACTAACAAGAATCACGATTCATGTAGTGGTTTTACATAGTTCAATAGGTACATACAAATGATCAAAAAATTGGTTGCTAGATCATTAGTGAATTATCTTGTGAAATAATTTGCCATAAGTCTGAGAAGTGTGTTTATGACATCAAAATAAAATAACAATATCATGCTCAGGGGTAGGAAAATGCATCATTTTACTAGTCACTGGCGAGTGAATTTTCTGACAGGATGAGTGAATTTTTAGGTAGTTATTGAAAACGGCAAACTATACAGGTATGCCAAAAACGTTTTTTTAATATGTAGTTAGCTATATTTTTCAACTTTCTTAATTACTGCGATGTAAACATGGTACAAAATTCTATTTTATATTAAACTTTCATCTCTTGTTTATATTTCTCAATTTTACCGGAAAGAAATATATGAATATGCATTACAGTAATCAGTGACCTGGAGCCGGAAAATTTTTGATGCTCCAGCTCCGCTCCAAAATAAAATACTGTGACTCCGGCTCCGGGAACTGTTCCAACTCGGCGCCGACTTCGCACTTCTGAGTTGCAGTTTTTGATTTACACATTTAATTTTTTGCTTACAAATTCTTTCTTTCTTTACCTTCATTAAAGATCTGACAAAATGCATTTTTCTTCTCAACAAACTTGAAATGCTTGTTCAGAAAATATGACATCTTTTAGCTTTTGCTTTTAAAATAGAAAGTTTGGTGGAATTTTAAATACAAAAATCTAAAATTTCTTCTACGCTTTTCAAACAACCAAAATTGTACGTGTAAACAACAGGCAGTCATATTTGTTTTCAAATAGTGTTGCCACTTAGCTCAAGTAGAAGTGAAGTAGTGTTACCATATTTTTGTGAGAAGTTTTACATCTTTAATTAAAAAAAAAATAAACCTTAAAAATGATATAATTAAAATACTGAATAAAGATGTAATTAAAATATTTTAAACCTGGACATTTAAAAGACTGAAAAAAGATTAAATAAAATAATAATAAACTAAAGGAGCCCTGGAGCAGAGTAAATTTTAGAGCTCTAGCTCCAGGGAAAATACAGCTTCGGAGCGCTCCGGCTCCGGTTCCAGCACCAGGTCTCTGACAGTAATAGTAACCAACTATTTTGAGTTGCGTAATTTTGTCATAAAATTTTTTAACTGTACATTGCATTTTACTGGCTGTTGAAATAAATCCTTGGCTGGTAAGATTTTCTAGAAATTCTCCATCCCTGGTCATAAACATAATAAAAATAACTTATCTAACAGACACTTTTTTATCCAACATTTCAGGTGTCTGACTATGTATAGAGCAATTGAGCTATTTAATTACTTTTTAAACGTATTTTTATTAAGATTATGACTAGAAAATGTGAAAAAAAGCAAAAAATATTTCCTTCATTGATAAAATTTTGGTTAATGGAGGAATTTATAGTAAAATTTAGTGAAATTTGGCCCAAAATGCTCTAAAGAAAATTTGGTACTTTTCGGTTAGCCGGGCGCCAGTGTTATATATACATGGATATGTATATATATACATCTATATACATCTACAAATATGTGCATACACATGCATATATGTGTATATATACAATATATGTATATATACATATATATGTATATATACATATATATGTATGTATATCCATGTATTTATAACACTGGCGCCCGACTAACCGAAAAGTACCGAAAATTTTACTGTATGTTAGTTTCCTTTGTACATTTCATATTTATGACATTGGTCAAGGCAATGAACTAAAATCTAAGAAACGTTTTAAATGTTTCAAAACTTATAGCATATTGCACTTGTTTACATGTTAATTTTCATAAAATTCATGAATGTCATTCCACAAAAACATCCATAAAACAAAAAATATTTATTTTAAATTTAACTCTTTAGTTCATTGCCTTCACAATAGTGTAAACAACATATTTTAAATTTCATAGTGATATTCCAATAATTTTCTGAGGAATAATGTTTTGCGTATGGAATTTTCGCCAAAAATTACATTATCCAAAAAATGCATTTAAAGTTTATATTTTTGTTTTACTACAAGAATTTCAGTAATTATACATCTAAACTTCATCGTTTTTATAAGTCACTCATTTCTTTAAAAGTACTGACCCTTTTTTAATCTCTAGAAGGCCATATTTCCCCTCCCCCCGCCCAGTTTTTTAACAAAGCAAAGCATGACATTTCACATCAAAGATGCGACCGTTATCACAAACACCATATTCTTCAGTTTTAAGTGACTTGGATTGTTTGTGGCTTATTCAATACCTTTTAATTTCATGTATAATTCAATATTATACAATTTTACAGGTAAATAATAAAAAAAAACAGAGCTCGTGTTCTGTGTCTAGGCTAGTCAGTGATGATTTGGCACGCAGAAGCAGAATTTTCAGCTCAATCTGCAGCAAACCAAAATTTATCTGCGACCCAACAATACTGAACCAAGCTACTATAATAAATACTCACTGTACCCCATAAAATAAGCAAAATTTACATTTTACAAAGAAAATTAATAACAAACACAATAACTCATAAAACAAAGTAAATTTGTGATTTTTTTTAAGCTCAATATTTATTTTTAAGCTGGTAGATTGATCTGAAAGGTCTAAAATAATCTGCAGCGCTGCTGCCGTACTGCACAGTTTCCGCTATGGATATTTGGTACACCATCACTTTCTACGCCATGTCATTCATATCATTCCACAAAAACACCTATAAGACAAAAAATATTTCTTCTAAATTTATACCTACTTTAAATTTCATAATGATATTCCAATAACTTTTTGAGAAATCATGTTTTGCGTATGGAATTTTTACCGAAAACTACTTTTCCAAAAAATGCATTTAAAGTTTAGATTTATGCTTTACTACAAGAATTTACAGTACTATACATCCAAACTTCACTGTTTTTACAAGTCATACTCATTTTTTTTAAGTACTGACCCTTTCTTTATCTTTAGAAGGTCATATCCCCCCCTCCCGGTTCTTCAACAAAGCAAAAGATGACGTTTCTCATCGATGTAACAGTTATCGAAAACACAATGTTCTCCAGTTTTAAGAGACTTGGATTGTTTATGGTTTATTCAATACTTTTTAATTTCATGTATAATCCAATGTTATGTAATTTTACAGGTAAATAATGGAAAAAAATAGAATTCGTCTTCTGTACCTAGGCCAGTCGGAGCCGATTTGACATGCAATCACTTTCTACGCCAAGGTTGTCAATCCAAAATTCAGACATGGTACAGGCTCAGGAAAAAAAGAGCTGAACTTTCCCAGCCTAATGGAATTTTGACGAAATTCACATTTTTTCGCAGCGTTCAGATGAAATTTGCGCTTTTTCTGCGATACATTGACGAAATTAGCGTTTTTCCCCGACCACTTGACGAAAATCGCGTTTTTCTGCAATCTTTCGTCAAAAATAGCACGTTTTTACGATTTTTTGCCAAAAATCGCGCATTTTTCATGATCTTTTGCCAAAGATCCATTTTTTTATCATCCGACAAAAATCGCATTTTTTTGCGATTCTTTGACGAAATTCACATTCTTTTTTCTCGATCCTTCGACGAATTTCGCGTTTTTTCCACGACCTTTCAAAGCAATTCGCTATTACACGATCTTTGTATACGCGATCTTTGACGCGTATTTTACATGATCTTTCGCCAAAATTCGCATATTTTACAAGATCTTTGGCAAAATACGCTTTTTTTTGCAATCCTTTGATGAAAATCGCGTTTTTCCAGCGATCCTTTGGTGGAAGTCGCATTTTTTCGCGCGATCCTTTGAAGAAATTTGCACTTTTCCTGCGATTCTTTGAAGAAATTTGCATTTTCCCGCGATCGGTTGAAGAAATTTGCTCAATTTGGCACGGTTCATACTCGCGTTTTTGTTGTATCACATCCATTCCCGCTAATCCCCCCCCCCTCCTCTATTAAAAATGTCAACAAATTTTAATGCATATTTGCATTGATCCCAGAGATAATAAAATTCACTGCCGAAAAAGCGGAATTCCGCGTTTTCGCGGAAAAGTAACATGTCTGAAAATTATATGTGTTTGCCACATTACTTATACATTTATCGACAAGCTTGACAGAGCAGCCCAGAAGTAGAATTACACCCAAAAATAGAATGTTCATGAAATTTCAAGCAAAATTTATATTATTATGTAAAAGTGAATAAAACATACCCTATAAACAAAACAATGCTAACCAGCACATACTTCAGGGAGAGGGGGGGGGGGGGGTTGGTGCCAAATGAAGATATTGATTGTTTATAGTTTCATACAAAAATGTATGTATATATGAAGTAACAAGATACTCGCAAGCTCATGTTAAACTTATGGGAGCGTTCTTTTCAAATTTGTGAAATTGAAAGTAACTTTTTAAAAAAAATCTGCAACCAAAATCGAAAAAGTAAACACTAACCTAGTTAGAATTCAATCTCAGCCATTCTAAGCAAGAAAAATAATCATTTAAAACTATTAATATGCAAGGGAGAAATTTTTAAATGTACGCTTTCATAGGTTTAACGTCAGCAATTCCAGTTTCTTCTCATGACTAGTGCAGATTCCTAACCTTCAAGTTAATGTTAATCCTATGAGAGCGTTGTTTACATATTCCTTGCTAGCAAAAATACATTTTGACAACATGATTGTAAAAAACGAACTTTGAAGCAGGATATGAAAAAAAATCTAAAGAAAATTATTTAAAGCTTTCTTTTAAGAATATTAAATTTAGATTTAAATAAAAACAAGTATCTTACCTTTGCAAAAAAAGCTATTATATCTCTTATTTACCTATAACCTTTAGTTACTAAATAAACAAAAAAACATGAAGAAAATTTTTACTTTTAGAAGTTCAAAACAACTAGTCGGGATAATTGCCGAAACGTCAGTGAAGGCTTACTGTGGAGACCCGAAATTTTTTGGTTTCCATCTGTTTGTTTGTTTGTTTGTTTGTTAGTTAGTCTGTCTGTCCCGCGATAACTGCCATAAAAAGCATCCGATTAGCTTGAAATTAAGGATGTATATTGGTGATCTCCCCGGATTTAGCTGTATAGTTTTGGGTTAAATTTGGTTCATTCGTTCGGAATATATAGAACATTTTATTTTGTGACATAATGCTTTTCTATGGAAAGTCAGACGATTTTCAAATTTTCATTTATTGAAAGAAATCGCTCATATGAATAATAGATTTAAATGGTAAATTTTGGATGCTGAAATTTTTAAATAAGAGTATTAAATTATTCCTTTTAGTTTCCAATTTTGTCAAAACATTTGTCAGAGTTTTTAAATTTAGGTGTATAACTTATGATGGAATTTTATACATGTGTTCGAATAATATAAAACATTTTATTTTATGAATTTACTTATATTTCATTTTTTTCCTTTTAACCGTTGCGTAGCAACTATATCTCATCCAAAAATATCATAAATGTGAAAGTATGTATGGCTTTTTAAGTCAAATCAAAGTTAAAAGGAATGAATTAATGAATGCCTTTGTATAGATATTTGCATATAGATTGATTTAAACGCAGAAATGAAAATAGTATTTATATACTATATATAATAATATTTTTATTTATGTATTCAACTATTTTGATTATAAATGAAAAAGTTCGTTATTTTCATACAGAATAAACTGACGTTATTCTATTAAACTTTATAAACTTTATTGTTGCCAAAAAAAAAAGAAAAAAAAAGAAAGGAATAACAATTTCTCCCGAAGTTAATTTTAATTTGTAAGATTTTCACGTGCAAAAGGAAAATGGAATAAGCAAATTACAAATAATAAAAAAGATAAATAGGACAAGAATGAATACATATAAACATTTCACACCAAATACCACCTAAAATAATTTTTGTAGTGGTATTTTCCCAACACTACGAAGGAAGATTCCTCGATTTACACGATTTTACTTGGCCTTCCTTTTCTCATTGGTTGCGATCTCATTATTGCAATTGTGTATATTAATTGGCACAAAATTTTAATAATATTTTAATAAAAGGAATCTAAGATATAGGATAATCATTACCTCAATCAATAGAAAATTACAAATGCAAAATAAATTACACAACGGGGAGTTCAGAGGGTTCCCCCCTGAAGAAATTTGCTTCATTATATAAAAATTACTAGAATAAGTAGCTCGTGAGAATTTCAGAATATCATTACATAACAACGTGTTTAATTTAACGCTTCTAATGTCTGAAACCATCGAAATATTTTTTTTTCCTTTTGTAAATGTTTGTGTAATTTAAAAAGTTTAAATTTTGTTTTTGTAGAAAGATTAATATTACGCAAAGTTTACTATAAACAATAAGTTGCAGCGATGACGTTGAGGCTCTTGATCTGCAGATTTACTAGTATGATTCATTTTGAGCTAATCGTGTGCTCTGAACAAATTATTCACGTGTCTTCCGATTGGCGTTATAGCAATAGGTCGTTTCCTGCCAAACATAATCTGCAAATATCACAAATTTTCTTTCAAAATAGCATTCTATTCTAATACTACAAAAGAAAAACACGATGTCTCTTTCCCCTTCATTTTGATCTCAAATAGCAATCAAGTAAGTTGAACATCCATTGCACATATCATCGGAGTTGAAAATTAGTTTGTTTCAAGTTGGGAAATTTTTTAATCCCCCCCCCCCCAATAAATATCTGTCGCTACGCACCGACGAACGATAAGGAAACGACGAATTTAATCACAAAATCCATCATTATAGCGAATTTCTGCCCGTTAACAAGTAAACAAACAAACGTGGTTTAGGATACAGTTCAACAAGATTCAATCTTATGGATTCAATAAACGATTCAAGACGAAAATTGAAAAAAAAATTATAAATAACAATTATATTGAATACATATAATTGAAAAAAAAATTCCCCTTTTTAAAAAATGAATCTAAATATTTTTTCGACAAAAAGCAGAAATATGGAATAATAATTTCTTCATAACAAAAGAGAAAGATAATTTCAATCGAAATTTCATTTAATATATTTAAAATTTTAAAACACATAATAATTAACATTTAAAATTTTAATATTTAAAAAAAAAAGATTTAATGCCTACATTCAGATTGTTAACTCAACTTAGAATACCTAAAATGACTTCGCAAATTTTGTTTCTGATTTTATACCCACAGCAGATGGATTAAGACTCCTCCTACATACGAAGTGACGTCAAACCTATTCACCAATCACAGACGAGAAAAGTAAAAAAAAAAGCGATTTTTTAAAATAACGATTTTTAAAATAAAACGAGTTTTCCCAGAAAAAAGAAAAGTGTTATTCGCCTCGTATTAATCAGATTTATATTATATATCAATTTCAAGAAAATCGTTAGAACCGTTTTCGAGATTTTCAAATTAGGAACTTCTTCCGTACAGCCAACGTTTTCACTTTAAAAATGGCTATTTAGATCTCAAAATATACTGCACGTAGAAATGTAAAAATTTCAGTATACGATTAGACTGCAGATATAAGACTATTCTAGAAAATTCAGAACAATAGGTCCTATATCTGCTGAGTTATTAAAAGGCGGCTTTTCGCGTTTTCTTTGATGTCGAGTTAGCTGTATATATGAGTTCCGCCATCTACGAATTCTACGATACGATACGATACGATTTTAACGATACGATACGATACGATTTTAGGCTTAAGGCTGCATCACTCGGAATACTACCGTCTTCCATGATACATACCAACTTATGTTGCAATATTACAAATCTACCATTTAGCAAAACCACAGCCAAATTTAATGCGCTTGAAGCATTTTAAATAGAGTGATTAATTTATATATTTTAATTAATAACTTAATTATTTACACACATTTTTTAATAATTTTTTTTATTTACTTAGAAAATGTACGAATTATTTTATGTGCAAGAGTTCGGAACAATTGATGAAAAATAAAGAAAATGGTTTTGAACGTCTACTGCCCCTTTAATATTACTTGAAATTTCATGCATTTAATTTTAACACAAATATTTGCGTATTTGCATAGCAAACGCAAATCATTTTCCACCCCGCTGTAAGAATGATAGGAAAACGTATAAATTATTACTTAATTCTTAAAATACGCATGATTGAACTGTTAGGTACCCCAAGACAGAGAGAGGTACTCTAATAATGGGGGTAATGATTTTTCATGTGATGAAATAGAAACGGTTTTAAAAGGGGAAATGAAGAGTTTAGATTTGGTAATGGTTATAAAAATTGTGTTAGAGTTTATGGAAGTTGTTGCAATGGTGATAGTGCAAAAGGTTTTGCAAATGTTCATAGAAGCAGAGTTCAGAATTAGCACCTTTCCTTCTCTTTTAAGGCAGCAAACTATGGTTGAGTGTGTGGAAGATAGCCTTAATGTGGTAAGGCCATCTTCAAGAAAGTCTTGTCAGGTAAGCTGGTAGATGGCTATAGCTCGGTATCTATACAGTTTCACCAAAAGCCTTATATGGATTTAAATTTTGACACGGTTAATTCCAGTTACACTTGCCGAATTATTAATTGTTTTGGATAGAATTATAGTTAGGAGTTTGTTTGATACGCGGGCTGAGGGTTGTATTATTTCGTATTTCATTTATAAGAAGTATTTTTATTACAAGCAGTTAAGATATCGGAATCTTGTGGATCATTCTGATCAGGGGTCATCGTGTGTAAATAAAGGAGTTCTTGATTTAGATGTTGAAATTCGATCTGTGAAAACGGAATGGCAGATTTAAGTTATTGAGTGTTGGAATTCAAATTTTATTGTTGATATGGATTATATGTAAGATGCACGGATAAATCTTGATTTTGTTTTTCATAATGATAATGTTTCATGAGTATACTTGCAAAGTCGGCATAATCCATTTTAGTTGAATTTGAAGGGATTGTTCATTTAATCTTTGTAAAGATTAAAAACTAAAGTTAAAGACATATTTAGACAATTTTGGTGAGATTGTTTCAGATAATTTTTTCCCCGCTAATTGTGCGAGTCATTTCTGACAGAAAAATTCTTCTCAATGTAATTAACATGAACGTTGAATAAAAAATAACCATTCAAACGTAATGAGAAATAAATCATAGACAATTTCTAAGTATCGGGTTGGATTGGGTTGATTTTTGAAGGCCAATTATCTACACGAGGGATATAGGCCCGAGGGGGAGTGCCTTCCGTGGAGGTCTTTCTAAGGGAACCTAATCCGTATTAACGCATGGAAATCCACGGTTCGAAGAAAACCACGAAAACTCCGAACGATTAGGCCGACGGGCGCGATTGGGTTCGAATCCAGCACCTCCCGTCTACCAGCTTCGAGAGCAGAACCTCTCAGCCACTGGTGGGGCTTCTAAGTATCGGATTAATCTTGTTTCCCAAATAAAAACTGTATTGAAAAAAAATTTGTTACTTCATTTTATGATTGAAATGTGCATGAATTGGATTTAGCTTGGCTAAAAAATTACTATCATTAGAGAAAAAAGAGGAAGTTGCTTAAAAGAAAAAATATTTACTTAATTCATACTTTCCTCAAAGAATTTTTACAAATACCAATTTTTTAACATTATTAATAATTTAGCTTCAAGTCCAGAAATTTGTTAACTATGTTCAATTTAATGCAGTGACCTAAAAATACTATTAAAAAAAACCTAACATGAATTATATTTTTTACAATACTGAAGACAGAAATAAAATATTTTTAATATCAAAACACAAATTCTACTCACAGAAAACTTGTACTGAAGTTTCTTCTTAGAATATTAAAAACATAAATGAAAATTCGATACAAAAATAGGAAAACGTGACTTGATTACGTACAACATACTACATGCCGATGAACGAGGATTTAACCACAAATCCTTAAAAAATACCAAACAGATGTTTATTTACAGAATGAAACTAATAAGAAGTCAAGAATTCTACATTATACTACTTTTAATACTCCAGAAATTATAATTTAAAAATTTAAGATTAATTAAAAATGTAATAAAATAGCTAATAGAGAAATAACAAGTATAAATTAAATTTTAAAAAATCAAAAAACTCGACTTCGTAAAAAGCAAACTAATAAAATATTTCTCATCAATGTGAAACTATTTTTTACATTACTTACCTATTTTTTTTATTTATTTGTATTGGTGACTTTTGAGTTGGGTTTAATTGTTAGTTCCTATCTATAAACACTATTTTGATGAGGCATATAGATGTCTATGAAGGTTAAAGTTACAGTCATGTAAATAATCAGGTGTTGGAAATTATATTAAAATATACGGATATGAATTTAATGCTATGAAAATAGTAATATTCTAAATTTCTAATGATATAATAAATGATATGATATAAAAATAAGTGGTATAGCATAATTATTATATTTGATTTTATCATAAATCATTCTCAAATAATGATTGATACTTTTTTTCAGGAAAAAAAAATATTTTGAACACGTATGTAATAAGAAAAGCTGTCCTCTTGTTCTATTTTTTTATTTAATGCGCTCCTAGACATCATATTCCTTAAAATATTACCCTTATTCTTTTTTTTTAATCTGGTCCTTAAGAAAATTACTGCTATTGATAAAAAAAATGTTGCTTTTTCCTTTCTCTTCTTTTATAAGGTATTTTGTATAAACCTAATGTGACCCTTTGTAGCAAATCTATTTGATACAACTATTGTAAAGTAGAGATGACAAAAGAAAAAAAAAAAAAAAATGTCAGGTGTTCTCCATTTAACAAATAATTAAAAGGATACATTATAATGGTGTATCTCAATATTTTAAAAACGAACTTTTCATAAATTAAGATTTCACTAGAACTATTTAATATACAGGGTGTTGAGTTAGGCAATTTCGTAAGTTTAGAATTTGCGAAATATTAAATAAAATTAACTAGTTGAAAGTCAGATTAGTAGTAAGATTTCAGAAGTCTAACCATAGATGAAATTAGGTGTTATGTCAATTATAGCGTTAGGTGTCATAACTGACGCTATCGCTTAGCGAGCGGAGGGGTTATTCTATAGCCACCACGATCACAAGATCTTTTATCGATTGATTTCAGCGTATGAGGGTTTGCAAAGGATCAAGTGTACAAGCCGCCACTTCTTGCATTCATTCATGAACGAAAATCAAGAATTTGCACTGTAATAAATATGACCGACGAAAACATGCTAACAAATATGTTGCAAGAAATGATTTATCGATGGGATATTTGCAGAGTTACGAAAAGAAGTTTCATAGAACATTTGTGATAATAGTAAACTTGAACGATTTTAATATCTTACAACAATATGTACTTTAATTTTTTTCCTGTCAATTCCATTCAATAAATCACTCTTTTTGCCCAACTAATTTGCAAACACCCTATATTTTGAAATGCACACTTTGAGCATTCCAGGATATTTAACCTGGGTTTCCTAGGAAATAGAATATACTGCCTGGTGTGTAAAACGAAGGTGAGATTTCAAAGTTTCAAAAATAAATAAATAAAGTATATATTTTTGAAATATTTTGACAACTGAAAAAAGAGAGAAGTTTTAAGAAGAACAGTACACATATAAAAAGAAGCCAAAATTATTAATTTTCTGGGGAGTTTTTTTTATACAAATGCTATCCACTCCCATACACTGTAAAAAATAAATAAATAAATAAATAAATAAATAAAAAATAAATACGACCTGTTTTCCTGAAGGAATCGGAAAAATAGTTGCCCTTATCGTACCGGAAAAATTTCCGACCCAGCTCGGAATAAAATCCGTAAAATACCGTTTTATTGACTATTTCCTTTTTTGTATGAATTTTATTCCGAGCTGGGTCGGAAAATTCTCCGGTACGATAACGGCAACTATTTTTCCGATTCCTACACTGTAAAAAAAATCCGACCAGTTTTCCTGTAGGAATCGGAAAAATATTTGCCCTTATCGTACCGGAAATTTTTCCAACCCAGCTCGGAATAAAATCCGTAAAAAATGTAAATTGTCAATAAAACGGTATTTTACGGATTTTATTCTGAGATGGGTCGGAAATTTTTCCGGTACGATAAGGGCAACTATTTTTCCGATTCCTTCAGGAAAACTGGTCATGTTTTTTTTTTTTTTCACAGTGTACTAGAAAACTGATCGTATTTTTTTTTTTTTTTTTTTTTTTTTTTTTACAGTGTACGTTAAAAATTAGCGAGCGGAATTTGATATCTCGCTGACCATCAGCCTCAAGCACATATTTCACAATATCTGTTAAATTTAGGTTTTATTTATGAAGTTTTATTATTGTTAATGTTTTAATATTAGCCGGAAACAAATGCTGTATTATTTATCTGTATTTAAGAGCAAACGTGTTACATTTCTGTAGTTGACCTGCACACAATAAAGATAAATTTTAAAAAATCCATGCTATAAAAACATTTTTAAAAGTATAAAAAATCATTTAACCTGTGATACGGTTTTCAAATAAATTGCATTTCAACGTAAATTTTTGTCCCTATTCAACAATATATAAATTGTCCGATGGTTAGAAGTTAAGTTGGTAGAGATGCAAAATGAATTGTTGCCACCGGCGATCAGACGCCATCAGTAGGACTTACGGACACGTTTTGCTTTATAACATGGATATATATTTGGATATTAATACAAAATCTAAGTTTGTGTATAATCTAGCAAAATTTCTATTTTTGAAATACATTTGAATGTATGGCACATATCTTTAAAGACTATCTGCACTATATTTTTCTATGTGTGGCTGCTATAATAAAATATTGTGGGTTCAGTCTTAAGATATATATATAATGTGTAGCAGTGCCTGCGTCAAGAGTGTAAGTAAAAATATTAATAGTGCTCCATTCATTGAAAATACTCATCTTACTTATACAGCAACTTTTATTGAAGACGCTTATTTGATGCAGTGGAAGTTATCATAGAGACTAAGATCGTATTCAAAGACTTGTTAATGAGAGTTCTCTATAACAGTGCCACTAAAATGAATGTATTGCTTCAAAAATATAGCAATTTATAAAACAATCAACTATGACAATGCTTTAGGAATTAGGTCACGAAGTATATTCCGTATTTAGTTTGTTTTACTAAATAACTGGGGGGAGGGGGGTTCCAACCCGGTTTTTCCGGGTTACAAAACATATCTGAAAACCTTTTTCTTTTATAGAAAGTTTTTAGACACTTCTTCCATTTAATATATATTTTTTTAGATTGCCAACTAAAATACTAGAAGACATTTTTTAATTAAAAGTATCAATAATGAAAAGAAATACAGTTTAGAAATTTATTACAAGTGATACTTTTGTATTACTTGTATGCCAGTCATTTTAAAGCTACAGGAATCGCCAAAGATCGCGTTTTTTTTCTGATAATTTCAGTGATTTAAGCGCATGATTACATTACATGCCTAATAACTTTCTTTTTACTTTCTTCTATCTTGACAAGAAGAAAGTATTGGTTTCATGAAAATTTTCGAATTCCAGTTTTCGACGTATTTACACGTTTTATGGGTCAGAGATTCCAAAAAACATGTTTTTACAAAATGTCTGCCTGTGAGTCTGTCTGTCTGTCTGTCCGTCTGTCTGTCTGTATGTGACACAAATTTTGTGGGCGCTCTATCGCAAGAACTAATGCACGGAATTTAATAAAAATTCATATTCAGGTAGTCCCTGATATAAATTGGTGCTGATTAGTTTTTGGTGTAAATCGCCCTGAAGGTGGCGCTGCTATGTAGCATTTTGCAGGATTTCCACAAAAGCTCTATCTCAAGAACTAATGCACGGATTTTTATAAAACTTCAGATTCCGTTAATCCATGATATGAATTGGTGCTGGTAACGTTTTGGTGTAAATCGCCCAACAGATGGCGCTGCTATGCTGCATTTTGCAGCATTTACACGATTTTTGTAATAGCTCAATCTCAAGAACTAATGCACGGATTTTCATCAAACTTCAGATTCAGTTAGACCTTGACATGAATTGATGTTTTGTACCTTTTCGTGTAAATCGCTCAACAGGTGGCGCTGCTGTGTTGCATTTTTTGTGATTTCCACAATAGCTCTAGCTCCAGAACTAATGCACCGATTTTCATCAAACTTCAGATTCCTGTATACCTTAATATGAATTAGTGATGTTTGTGTTTGGGTGCAAATCGCTCAACAGGTGGCGCTGCTATGCTGCATTTTTCAGAATTTCCCCTACAGCTCTATCTCAATAAGTAATGGACGAATTTTCATCAAACTTCAAATTCAGGTATACTTTGATACGAATTGGTTCTAAATTGATGTAATTTCTTTTACAATTTAAATGACTTAATTGACGTGATTTATATAGAAGAAAGTTTTGTGATGGCCACAACATACTAGTTTAATTTTATTGCTATTATTTTATTTGTTTATTAAATGAATTTTGTTAAACAATACAAGCCGTAAACAAATGCTGAATTATTTATCTTGTTTAAGATGCAAACGGATGAAACTTTCGTAAGCAATTTAGTAACAAGCGATAACGAACGAATAAGCGATAGACATAGATTTAAAAAAAATCTGTTTGAAAATTATTTAAAAAGTCATATAAAATCAGTAAATTGAGATAATTCTTCAAGCAAATTGCATTTGAAAGAAAAAGTTTTTCCTAATCGACGATTTAAAAACTGCAAAAATTGTAATGTTAAGAAGAAAATAAAATTCAATAAAATCGAAATTTTTTGCTGAGGTTTTCCTTTCTTAATATGACGCCCGTATTACTAACGAACATGTTTTTGCTTTATAATATAAATTTACTTTGAAAAAATATAAACTAGAAAACAGGAATTCTGATTTTTCAGAATTTAGTATCGCAACCGGCATTTCCATTACTTCATTTTCTTCTAATGAACTGATGTCTTCTATTATTATGAAACAACCATTATAAATGAAGTGTTAGGTGAAGATGAAAAAGCAACCGTAAAAAGTTAGAACTTTGATTTTCTGGTCAGAATGGGGAAAAAAATGGCCATAATTTTTTTTTAAAACCCAGAAAATCAGAATTCTAACTTTTTACGGCTGCTCTTTCATCTTCACCTAACAATTCATTTATAATGGCTGTTTCATAATAGTAGAAGACACCAGCCCATCAGAAGAAAATAACTAAGTTAAGCGGGACTCTACCACCGTACAAATTTCAATTTTAAGACTTAAAGCACACGTTTTATTTTATGTAAAATGACGTCGTTCGCATCCGCTTAAGAATTCCACATTTACTATCTACTCTTAAACATCTACTACAGTAAAGCGTACATAGCACATCACTATCGCAAAATAATGCGCAAATTGAGCAAAAAGATGCCATCATTCAAGAAAATCGACTAAAAAAAAAAAAAAAAAAAAAAAAAAAAAACGGCTGCACTGTAAAAAAATACTGCCAGTTTTCCGGTAGGAATCGGAAAAATAGTTGCCCTTATCGTACCGGAATAATTTCCGATCCAGCTCGGAATAAAATCCGTAAAAATAAGGAAATAGTCAGCAAAACTGTATTTTACGGATTTTATTCCAATTTAACGGATTTTATTCCCAGCTGGGTTGGGAATTATTCCGGTACAATAAGGACAACTATTTTTCCGATTCCTACCGGAAAATTGGCATTATTTCTTTTACAGTGTGTCTAATGATTCATAGATACTTAAAATTAAATATAGCTTATAATAGCTCCATTGCTTTAACAGAAATCATTCGTTTATATATTTTTTAAAATAGCACGCATTTTAATTACATTTTCTATCGTTTGTTATGGAAAAAATGGCAACAAAAATACATAAGTACTATTTTCCCGCTATTTTTCCTTTACTTTCTACAGAAATAGAGTATTTCCGTTGCCAATATTAAGCAAATGGCTCTAAAAACTACAAAAAAATTAATGTTTCAAAAATAAATTGAGATGCAGTTTTCCAACAAATTGCATTTAAAATTACATTTTTTCCTCAATACGACGGTATAAAACTTGAAAATGTGCGATGCTTAGAAATTAAAAAAAATTGTAATAGAGTATTTAATCGTAATGCTTTGTTTTACGGCTGGCTTCTGTAAGGTACGTTATTTTTTGTAATACACAAAATAAGCTGGGAGAAAAAAATAGCATACCGTACCAGAGGCTAATACAATATCAATAATTTTTCTAAGGGTCATTTTAAATAGATTTGGAGTGTGAATAAGACTTTAGAAAACTTTTAAATTTACTTATGTAACTTTTTATAAATTTCTAGATTTTCCTTTCAGCCTTAATTATATATATATATATATATATAATATGTGGGTGTGTACATGGGGTATGAATAAAGTACAGTCAATTGTCTAATTAAGAAAATGCGTACTGTAATGGTACAAAATATTTTACTGTACACTGAAGTACAATTATTGAATTTTGTTTAAAAATAAATTCCACATCTGATGAGTCATTCATCTTAACAAAATATAAGTTGAACTGCCATATCAGAAAATGATACCATGTCTGATGACATCCAAATAGTAATATTTGATTGAATTGTGAATAATTTTTTTTTATTTTTTGTATTATTTCCTTTAATATTTATGCAAAAAGATTTTACAAACTATGTAGATTCTTACAATATTAAGTTTTATCCTATACTAGCAAACCCCGCGGCTGTGCTCGCGTAATATTTGAAATATGCCAAGTTATATTTATATGTCTAATTTTTATTAAAAGGTACTAACTAAATTTTTATTTTATTAAAAGGTAATATTTTATTTTATTAAAAGGTACTTATTACTTTTAGGAATAATTTAAAAAAAATTACTATTTAAAACACAGTTTGATTATTACACTGCATTAGGCAGAAATGAGACTCAAATTAATAAAACGAAATAAAACTAAATGAATAATAATTTAGAAAATATTTTGAAACTTTTATACTCAGTCAATACGCTCATTTCACTATTCAGCATTCACTATTCACTGTGTAGGATCAGAGACTGTTACCATTGATTCGCAACTATTACTTTTATAACCGGTTTATATTTTCTGAAATTGCATAGAAATCGTAATTTAGGACTTTTTTAGAATGCTTTTCGCACCTTCCCTTCGCTTCACCCCTTTATAATTTAAATTTTTTTTCGACAGTCCTTCGAGAGCATTCATATTTTATAAGTAACTACCATCCCATAGTTAAAGTTTCTAGCCTCTTCAGTATCACAGAAATCGCAATTTAGGAAGTTTTTAGCTCCTGCAACCCTCTGGTGGTAGTGGCACAGACATAAAATATAGCTTATGTTTGAGCAGGTTCCATCACCAACAATTTGTCATCATTATTTTTTTAATCGGTCAGGTATTTGATAAGATTACATAAAAATTGTAATTTATAACGCTTTTCGCTCACTTCATCTTTTTAAATTTAGAATTTTCTTTCGACTGCTCTTAGAAAGCAGTTGCATCTTGTAAGTAAATACCATGCCATACTTCAAAGTGTTAGACCCCTCAGTTGTGCAAAAAACGAAAATTAGATCATGTTTTGCTTTCAGATCATAGTGACAACAACATAAAATATAACCTATGTTATAGCAGGGACTATCACCATTGATTTGCAAACATTACTTTTGAAATAGCTTTGGAAATTCCTTAGATTGAGTAGAAATCGCAATTTAGAACGTTTTTAGAACGCTTTTCGCGCATTTTCACCCCTTTTTAAATTTCCAATTTTTTCGAAACTGTTCTTAAAGACCATTTATATGTAATAAATATGTACCTTACCTAATTTTAAGTTGCTAGCCCCTACCGATCACAAAAATCGAAATTTGGAACGCTTTTTTGCTCCTGCAACGTCTAGCTGATAGTTATACCGACTTAAAATAGCATCTATGTTAGAGCAGAGGCTGTCAGCATCAATTTCTTACCATTACTTTTGAAATCAGTTTGATTCTTCCTGAGACATTGGTGACAAATCGGCATTTAGAACGTTTTTAGAACGCTTTTCGCTCATTTTGCTCCTGCAACTCCTCTGGGGGTAGTGGAAACAGATATAAAATATAGCCTATCTTGGAGCAAGATCTGTTCCCATCATTTTTACACCATTATATTTGAAATCGGTTCAGTATTTCCTGAGATTGCTAGAAATCGCAATTTAGAACGTTTTCTACAACGCTTTTTTCGCATTTTCACCCCTTTTAAATTTCGAATTGCTTAAGAACTGTTCTTAGAAATCCTTTATATCTAATAAGTAGCTGATACTTCAAATTTCATATTTCTAGGCCCTTCAGTAACACATAAATCGCATTTTTAGAACGTTTTTTGCTCCTACACCCCCTTTGGGGTAGTGGCACCGACATAAAACATAGCCTATCTTGGAGCAAACGTTGTCACTATCATTTTGACACCAATATTTTTTAAATCGGCTTGGTATTTCCTGAGATTATGTAGAAACTACCATTTAGAACGTTTTTTAGAACGCTTTTTGCGCATTTTCACCCCTTTTAAATTTCGAATTGTTTAAGAACTGTTCTTCGACATCATTTATATCTTATAAGTAACTAATATTCCAAATTTCATATTTCTAGGCTCTTCGGTAACGCAAAAATCGCATTTTTAGAACGTTTTTTGCTCATGCACCCCCTTTGGGGTAGTGGCACCGACATAAAATATAGCCTATGTTCTAAGTTGGACTAACACCATCATTTTGATACCATTACTTTTGGAATCGGTTCGGTAGTTCCTGAGCTTACCTCCTACAAATAAACAATATTTCCTCTTTATAATAGGAGTATAGATTACTTTTTGTATAAGCGATACGAAAAAAAAACCTTTTTAACAATTCCTTTTTATCTATTTAGGGTTTCGTTCATCTGACGAAACCCTATTCGTCTCGCTCCTCTGTCTGTCTGTCTGTCCGTCTGTCCGTCACAGAGCCCGTTCTCAGAAACTACACATGTTGGAGATTTGAAATTTTGCATACTTATAGATGACCACCACACAGCATACGACAAATCATAAAATTTTGAAAAAGTCGTACATTTAACCCTTTTGGGCTCCGGCATGTGTATTTTAAACAATTCTGTCTAAGTGAGTCCCTAATTAGGTTGCAGGCATGAAATTCTGCGTACTTATAGATGGACACCTCAGATCAAAAGACAAATCATAAAATTTTGAAAAAGTCATTCATTTAACCCTTTGGGCTCCCACATGTGTATTTTAAACAATTCTTTCTATGTGAACCTCTAATTATATTGGAGGCGTGAAATTTTGCATACTTATAGCTGAATACATCACATCAAAGGACAAATCATAAAATTTTGAAAAAGTCGTACATTTAACCCTTTGGGCTCCCACGTGTGTATTTTAAACAATTCTTTCTATGTGAACCTCTAATTACATTGGAGGCGTGAAATTTTGCATACTTATAGCTGAATACCTCACATCAAAGGACAAATCATAAAATTTTGAAAAAGTCGTACATTTAACCCTTTGGGCTCCACATGTGTATTTTAAACAATTCTTTCTAAGTGAGTCCCTAATTAGGTTGCAGGCATGAAATTTTGCGTACTTATAGCTGAATACCTCACATCAAAGGAGAAATCATAAAATTTTGAAAAAGTCGTACATTTAACCCTTTGGGCTCCCACATGTGTATTTTAAACAATTCTTTCTATGTGAACCTCTAATTACATTGGAGGCGTGAAATTTTGCATACTTATAGCTGAATACCTCACATCAAAGGACAAATCATAAAATTTCGAAAAAGTCGTACATTTAACCCTTTGGGCTCCCACATGTGTATTTTAAACAATTCTTTCTATGTGAACCTCTAATTACATTGGAGGCGTGAAATTTTGCATACTTATAGCTGAATACCTCACATCAAAGGACAAATCATAAAATTTTGAAAAAGTCGTTCATTTAACCCTTTGGGCTCCACATGTGTATTTTAAACAATTCTTTCTAAGTGAGTCCCTAATTAGGTTGCAGGCATGAAATTTTGCGTACTTATAGATGGACACCTCAGATCAAACCGCAAATCATAAAATTTTGAAAAAATCATGCATTTAACCCTTTGGGCTCCCACATGTGTATTTTAAACAATTCTTTCTATGTGAACCTCTAATTACATTGGAGGCGTGAAATTTTGCATACTTATAGCTGAATACCTCACATCAAAGGACAAATCATAAAATTTTGAAAAAGTCGTACATTTAACCCTTTGGGCTCCCACATGTGTATTTTAAACAATTCTTTCTATGTGAACCTCTAATTAGATTGGAGGCGTGAAATTTTGCATACTTATAGCTGAATACCTCACATCAAAGGACAAATCATAAAATTTTGAAAAAGTCGTACATTTAACCCTTTGGGCTCCCCCATGTGTATTTCAAACAATTCTTTCTATGCGAGCCTCTAATTAGGTTGGAGGCGTGAAATTTTACAAACTTATAGCTGAACACCTCACATCAAACGACAAACTATAAAATTTAGAAAAAGTCGTACATTTAACCCTTTGGGCTCCCACATGTGTATTTTAAACAATCCTTTCAAACGACAAATCATAAATTTTCAAAAAGTCGTACATTTAACCCTTTGGCCTCCCACAAGTGTATTTTAAACAATTCTTTTTAAGTGAGCCCCTATTTAGGTTGGAGGTGTGAAATTTTGCATAATTACAGCTGAACACCTCACATCAAATTACAAACCATACAATTTTGAAAAAGTCGTACATTTAACCTTTTGATCTCCCATATGTGTATTTTAAACAATTCTTTCTAAGTGAGCCCCTAATTAGGTTGGAGGCGTGAAATTCTGCATACTTATAGCTGAGCATCACACATCAAACGGCAAATCATAAAATTTTGAAAAAGTCGTACATTGAACCTTTTGGGTTCCTACATGTGTATTTTAAACAATTCTTTCTAAGTGATACTCTATTTAGGTTGGAGGCGTGAAATTTTGCATACTAGCTGAACACCATCATGCGACAAATCATAAAAATTTGAAAAAGTCGTACATTTAACCCTTTGGGCTCCCACATGCGTGTTTTAAGCAATTCTTCCTAACTGAGCCCCTTATTAAATTGGAGATTTGAAATCTTGCATGCTTATTATAGCAGAACACCCGAGGCAAAGCGACAAATTTTAAAATCTTGAAAAAGTCTTACGTTTAACCCTTTGAGCTACCACATATGTATTTTAAGCAATTCTTTCTAAGAGAGCCCCTAATTAAGTTGGAGACATGAATTTTTGCATACGTATAGCTGAATACCTCAGACCACGCGACAAATCCTAAAATTTTCAAAAAGTCTTATATTATTTACTCCTCTGTGCTCTAACTTGTATATTTTAAGAATTTTTCTAACCTCCGCCCTTTTCACCCGGGGAGCACTTTTCCAACTTTTGCCGACACCCCTTTGACCATTCTTTCATATTATGCACCATAGCCTTACATATTTGAGTTCCACTTTTTACTGCCAGGGGCGCCTACTTATCCCGGGTGCTATAGGCCCAATCCCTTCGACTAATATATATACGGATAGTATGTAAAACGGAGTTTCTTTCGGATAGAGATTTGTTTAGAATAGAGTGCGCCCCTGGTTGCGAAATGTGGAACTAACAGATTTTTCAAAAGGATAAAGTGTTTTGAAATGAATATTAAACGAAACGCTCTGTGCGATCTGTGATCACACTTATCCACTTGTTTTCTGCTTTTTTGACTTGGAGCTGAATATAACTTTTCTAGAACTTACATAGCTGTAGTTTTAAATTTAATGAATCAGTGCATTTAATAAGAATTCTAAACATGCTTAAATGAGTTTTTATTTTAAATGATCCTATAACATATGCGTAGCGTCTTTTACAAAGTCTTTGTACAAATCGTACATAATTTTTGTTATTTTATTTTATTTAATAAATGTGCATGTCTATAATAAGAAAATTTCAAGTATACTTGAATAAGAATATGGAAATGCTTGAAGTTCTTGATTTATAAAAAAAAAAATATTGACGTTAAAAATGTACAGCGCCAAACCTCTATTTCGTTTGATTTAAATTGATTTTGTAGATTAAGGTTTTTAAAAGGGTTTGTATTCTGTAATATTATAGAATTGGAGATATTTTCTGTATGACACATTTCATTCAGTTATTAGACGTTTCAAAGTACCACTCTACACAAGTTTACACAAGAAAACAACAACAAAACAAGAACTCGGCGTCACATATTCAACTTTTAAATTAGTTTATTTTTTTTATTGTTGGCACTCTTAGCAAGTATCGGTGTAGTTTTTATTTGGAAGACATTGGCACATTCTATCAAAAAAAAATAATTGCTTGTACATTTAACTGGATGTGTGTAACTTTAATTGGATTCATAACAAAATTGGGAACTTATTAGACTATTTCTTCATGTAAATCAAAAATCGAATATAAAATTAATTTGGTCAAAATTTATTATAATGTGTTTAAAATGTTGCTAATTATATAAAATACAAACATTTTACACCTAAAAACCAAATACTTTAAGCGCACGTGTACTCTTCATCAGGGTTCGGAAAGAAAATAGTAAATTTTAAACGAAATAATTTTGTATTTAATTCACGGATTATATGGAACTTAGAAAAGAGTCTGACAATCAATTTCAGTCATAAAACAAATATTTTTACTTGATATAAAGTCCTTAGTAAATTCATAGTAAAAAGAATAAAAAAGACGTCTATTAATTGGAAACACTTAACACCGAAAAATTACAATTGATTAATTAAAGAAAATGCATCTTAATGAGTACTGCTAAAAACTTCGAATAAATTTATTTTTAAATTCGTGGAGGTCTTATAAAAAATCTTTCTATATATAAAAAAAAGTTTTGATTTGGAAATGGACCAATGAAAATCTGCGTAGATATTCCGAGTAGATCGGCATCAAATTTGAATGCTTAAGCACGGCCTTTCATCGTTAATATTAAAAAAAAACTGTTTCATGCAAAAATATGAAAATCGGTGGTATTATAGAGAAATGTTTGATAAACACGCTGATGTAGACAGTTTTCAAATCGAAAAATTAGTTTAAGAGATATTTAATGCAAAAGTTGGACAAAATCGTTCCATTAAAAAAGTTTTATTGGAGCAAAAACTATACATGAGAATTTAATCATTTTTAGATCATTTTATACGTTATAAGGTTTCCGGTGTGCAGATTGCATTTATTTTTCGTATTTGACTCATTTTTTGAGGTTTTATTTCAATTTTAAATTCATTATTTTCAGCATTTCGAGAGATATTTTCTACAAATTTTAGAAACTGTTATTAATTTAAACTGTTGCCAGTTGTATAAACAGCGCAAACAATAATGTTTGCTTCAAATTAAAAATTTATTTACACTTGACTATTACAAATAGAAAAAAAACTTTAAAATTAGAATTAAATGATTACATGTTAAAAGCAGAAAAATTACGTCATAAGAACCATAGGCACAGATGTCAAATACGCCCACATTGTCGCAATTTTTTTTCCGACGCCAATTTGGCGAAAACATTAATAGCATAAACAACAACATCCGGGTTACCATATCAAGCAAAATAACGACACTTTAGCACCAGTTAAGTACCCGTTGCGTATATGAAATTGGCGTCAGAAAAAATTGCTCCAATATGGGGCGTATATGACATCTGTGCCGAACCATATTTACGCTTGAATTTTAAAAGAGAAACAAAATCTTAAAATAAAAAAAAAACATTATTATGCGTTAAAACTTGTAATTTGAGGAAATTACGTCATATTTAAAATGGCAAAAAATATAGCAAAACAATTTAATTTGAAAAATATATTTGCGCGAGATACTTTGAGATAATCGTTTCAACTATTGTCGTGAATCCGAAGACAACGCAAATAATATTTCCTTCTAACAAGAAAAGTATTTTCACGTGAATATTAATAAGATAAATAAAACTTTGGTGTAAATTACGTCATATTTGAAACGATACATTTAAAATGAATTATTTAAAAGAACTATCTTATAGCGCTGTTAAAAAATACCGGGAGACAATGACACTGTTTTTTTAATTCATTTTACATTAGCTTATTTTCAAATGTTTAACTACGTTTTTTAATTAAATACGAAAACACCCATTGTATCTCTCAACAGCAGCAGATTTGGACTTAAAAATCCCCAATCCAAGGAAAACGAATGAAAACCCGTTTACAGAGAGATCGGTAGTGTTTTTTTTTTTTAATTTTAATTCAATATTTTTAAAGCCGATCAAATTAGCGTGCTTTTTGGATTTTGGTGTGCCTGAACTGGGGTTGGCGAGCGTAGCTCGTAGGGGGCAGAGCCCCCTAGTTAAAGAAAACACACTTTCTTCACATTGAATATAATGACGGTTATAGTCAAATAAATAGCATAATATGCCAGCTTGATACACAGAAATGTTTAATGATTTTTTATCTCCTCAAATTAGTCATTAAAAAAGTTTTATGAATGAGTTAATGAAAGCTGCATATGAAAATTATATTGATTTCTTTTTCGTCCTAAATGGGATAAAAATGTTTAATTATGCTGAAATCGATTAAAAGTGTGATTACTTACAGCTAGGAACAGGGAAGTCCTTAGGCGAAAGAACACTCCGCCCTAAGCTCTAAAATAAGCAGTATATTTCCATTAATTAGAAAAGCAGGAAATTAAAAAATATCTTTTTCTTTAATGACATGAAGTTCTCACAAAAAGAAAAAGATCCTTGAGATAAATAAAAGTTTCCTACAACAACTCCCCTCCAGGCATCTTCTGAATATCAGTAATTAGACGACAGACAGAAAACAATTTGTCGAACAATTTTTACTTTTTATTCGGTACTAAAACTGGATTTCAACGCATATTGATTAGAGGATGCTGCATAAATCTGTTTTAAAACCCAAGAAAATAATAAAACTTTTTAAATGTTTAATAAAAACATTATTTTTGATTTTAAATCAATCTACAGATTTTCGTCAATTAATTCATTTATTTAGTAAATTACCACATAATTTTTTTTTTATTTTTTAATTCGAGTTTTATAATAATCTATCAAAACTGATTATTATTATTATTATAATTATTGTTATTATTATTATTATTATTATTGGTATTGATACACTTATTTATAGAAATTAACACAAAAATAAAAATTACTCATTGAATTCTAGTCTTTTATTTTATGTTAAAAAATTAAATCTTAAAAAGAGAAAAGTTGAAATAGAAAATAAGTTTGGTATTGGAAAAAAATCATTTTTTAGCTATTTATTCTTCCGAATATGATATTGTATTTTTAAATTTAAACCACTAAAGAAATTTAAAAAATATCAATTTTGTTAATGTTTTAAATTAAAACAATTTAGTAAAGTTAAAAGCTGGAAAGTAATAAAGCTTTTGTGTTTCCATATACGTAAATATAAAATAATAGATTTTTTCAATAACTTTTTTTATTAGTATTATTAGAAGCTTTTTATTACAGAAAATAAATTAGCTTAGAACTATCTACAGATCTTTCAAAAGTAATATTTACTTAATTGCATGGTGATATGTAAATTGCTTTACCAATGCGATGATTTACTCTCATTAATCAAAGAGAATAGTAATTAAGACAAATAATCTTAGTATCAAAAGTTATTCACATGTGGTTTCTGCGAAATCTTTTAACAGCGATAAACATAATGTGTCCTCAAATATTCATGAAGCAACTAATATGAAAATATGAAATTCAGTAATTAAAAGATCTTGATTAGTAAAAATATTATATGAATAAAATATGTTGTAATAGCCTTTGCACTTTATTGTACAAAAACTTCATTAGGTTTAGGCAAAAGTTTTAACTTTTAGGGCTATTTTGGTAGAAATAGTATCATTTACATAACTTATACAAAAATACATTTTTACGCGTGCTTTTAACGTTATTGTAACAGAAAAACGTATACATTAAACTGAATATGCATTGATCAAAATTAAGTATGATATTTATACATATTTGATACATATTTATACATATTTATACATATTTATACATATTTGATAGACATATCATACATAATGTAATATTACTCTCTGTAAAAACTCTATGTAACCCCCTACTTCACCAATTACGTACTTTGAAATTAAGTATTGTTTTATTAGAGAAAAATTAAACGAGTAATGTTATCGAAATTTAATTTTAAAATTTAAAAGCATTAAGACATTAAAAGGAGAAAACTACAATAGTTCAAAATTAAATGCATTATATTGATTGTTTTTCGCTTTTTTTCTTCATTTGTTTGAGATACTTTCGATATAGCTAAACATTGTGGATTTTAGTCCGTGCGTCTTTTCGTATCATCTACATTTCAATGAAATTGATAGATGTCATTGAGGTTCTTTTAAGTGTTTTCAATTTTTACATAATAAGTGTGGCACTTAAGCGTTTTTTACAACTGTACACAAAAAATTATTATATAAAACGATCTATGAGAAGAAAGTACATTTTAATGATTTTAAACAATTTCGAATCTAACGACATTTGTATACCTTGATGACAAGCTTAAAAATATTCCAATAGAAAATAGTCGGAGTTATTATTCGTGTACAAGGACATACAATATTAAGTTAATAAATTATGTTCTACTTTCTGTAATAGTTTGAAGTAAATTTTGAGGATAATCTTGTTTTATTTATATGCAAGCAAAACCTGCTGTTTTCCACGCGTGTATGCCAAGTGAGATTTGTGAGCCTATTTATATTACGGGAAAATCCTGTTGATGCGCGTAATTTAAATATTAATATAATGTTAAATTTTGAAGAAACTTTATTCTTGTACTTCTTTAGAACAACGTGAAAACTTAAATTAAGGATAAAAGTTTCATTCCCTATCATTTGCACTCACCCCATACAGTTTTAGGGATACCGTTTGAATGGTGAGAACGCTTAAATTTAATTCCCAAACTGCAAATGCCACTAAGAGTTTTTTAGCTTAATTTTGCTCTCATAAAATACGCGAAGGAAAGCTTTTGATTATTTTCAAATACATTTGATGATAGTTTGTGGTGCCAGTCAATTATTTCAACCTTTTATGGGCAGAAAGGCCTTGCACCTGAAGGGTTTAAAGAGACAGATCAGCTGTCAGCTACCGTACAGTGAAACGAAATGTTAATCCCTTCATTTGTTTCAGAGTCTATTTCCTACAAAAATACTTTTTTTTTTTTTTTTTTTTTTTTTTTTTTTTTTTTTTTTTTACGAGATTCGCATTCCTTGATTTAACATAAAAATAAAAACATGGTCAAGTGATAAGAAATAAAACAAAGGTTTAGTATATTTAACTATTATTTTTGTGCATCGAAAGACTAAATATGAAATAATTCCTTACCTTATTGGCAATCACACTTCTTTATTTAGATCGTTTTAGCTAATTATAGCATTTACTGTTCCCTGTGTTTAATACCAATGATCAGAAAACTAACATGACAAATAATTGGTTTTCTCCTCTTTTCAATATTTTAAAACTCAAATCTGAAAAAAAATTTCGTGCCCAAATTTCAACTTTAAAATTATTAATTTACAACGTTTGAGGTTGCTATCCTGCCATTTTTAGAGAAATCATAATGAAAATATAATTGCAGAACGTTTTCCATCCATTCTATCCATTTATAATTCGATTTTTGTTTGTTTGTTTTTTGGAATTTGACATTCTTCTAGAAACATGCATTCTCTTTTAAAATATTTAGCCGTCGTATTGTTGTAAAATATTTAGGTAATCATGATTAGAGAGAGTTTTTAACATTTCATCCTTTGAAATCCCGAATACTTTAGCAAACGTTATTAGCCAGCATCTACGAATTAAAAGTAACCATAATATTAATTTTCATATTTTCAAGTACAATAGGATGAAAGAAAGTAAAAGTTTAGAACGTTTTCCAGTCTTACACTCTCTTGAGGTCAGTTTATACACAGATAAAATGTATCCTATTTTTAAGCAGAGTCTGCCGTTATTATTATACTAAGAAACGGTTTGAAATTGGTTGACAAGTTCCAAAGTAACAGTGATTTGGAACGTTTTATTTAATTTCGCACTTTTCAATTTCAAAATTTTAGAAACTGTTCTAGGACGGCAAGTGGGTCTTACAATTAACGACTATGTCAAATTTTCCGTTTCTGATCATAACAGTTTTTTTTAAAAAATCTTAATTTAGAATGTTTTGTTTAACATTTTCATTTCCTTTTCAATTTTAAATTTCTATGTGTTTAGAAGACATACTAGCTCTTTATCTGCCGTAACAGAGCATTTACATTTTAAATGTAACCATCCTGTCATATTTGAAGTTTCTAGAATGAACATAAGGTTTCGTGGGGCAACTGGCCATGATTTTGAAATGCGACTCTGTAGATTCTGGCAATTCAGCTTCCAAAAGCTAATGTTCATTTGAATTAAAGTCTGAACCTTTGTAAATGTGTTCACTTAGATTTAGTCTATAAGGCAGAAATTTTCAAAATTACATTTTAATGTCGAATATATATATATATATGTGTATATTTCATCTTTCTTTCTCCATGGGTCCAATTGCCCTATTTTTACAGGGCAACTTGGCCAGGTAGGTTTGTGTTGCATACGCGTATTTTTTTTTATATGAGGTATATATCAAATCCTATTTGAAAAAGTGTAAATAACTTTAAAAAATTTAACCAGGGAGATACTGTAAATTAAAGGTCAACTAAAGAGCATTGTAAGTATACCTTTGCTGTCAAGATGTCTAAAAAAAGCACCAAATGTGAAATTATGAGATTTATTTATACAAAAAGCATAACAAATATGTAAGTAATTAAGTACATTAGTGTAGGTACTAAGTATAAAATCTACATGGGTATTTTAGAAAAAAAAAGAAACAAGATAAATCTATGAACAAACGGGTACGTATTACTTAATTATTTCATTCTTTTTTAATTATTTACTTAAAGTCCAATAAATCTGCGGAGAATGCAACCATTATTTAATATTGAACACAACTATGTTTTATTGGTTTCGATAATTATCACGTTGTCTTATGTGCGCTTCTTCATCTGTATCTTAAAATAAGTTTTGCTATTTCACTTTAGAAATTCGGTTTGATACTCGCCAACATACTTTTTAAAATTTTTATTATGTAATTTCAATAGGGTAGCATATAATTTTCATTACTGTAAGTAAAAAAACAAAGACATAATATGATTGAGTTAACACACGTTGTTTTAAGAAGTAGAGATGGGGGTGCAATAATGACAAGAGCTAAAATTTAAAAGACACCAACTTTTTTTTAATAAAATAGCCTATTTCCCAGTTACCTCGTGGGTCCAGTTACCCCAGCATACCTTATTCAAATAAATCTTAATTTTAAAACATTAGTCACCTTTCCACCACTTTGAAGAATATTGTACAGATATAGAACTAGCCCACTTGTAAGCAGGGTTTGCCACAAGTAGTATTCTGAAAGAATTTTCGAAATCTGTTGAAAAGTAATCGTGAGTTTAGAAGCTTTTACATTCATTTTTCTCTTTTAAATTTTGATTTTCTTGTTTTTAGAAATTGTCTAAATATTAAATCTTAATTTAGAATATTTTCCTGGTAATTTCACTCCGTTAAATTTCGAATTCTTTAGAAATTGTTTTTAGCAAGCAATTTTAACAGCTTAAAAGCAATCTTAACAGCTTTACCTTTGACCAACAAGTTTTATCTCAATAACACCGTAGTAATCGGAATTTCAAAAACATTTTTTGCCTTCTGCACCCTTTTCAATTTTGACGTATTTAAGACTATTCTGTGTGAACATTTACGTCTTAAGTGTAACGGACTTGTACAATTAAAAGTTCGTATTTCTAGGAATTGGAAATAAATCTCAATTTGAAATGTTTTTAGAACAGTTAATGCTCATTTTTACCTTTTAATTTTCACTTTACAAGCAGTTTTAAGGAAGCATATAGATGTTAAAGGTAACAACCATGCAACATTTCAATCTTTAAGCTTAAAAATATCACGAAGATCGACAATGTAGTATTTTTTTTCCTTGCACCCTTTTAAATTTCGAAATTATAAAAAAATGTTCTGTGGGAGCATTTACGTTTTAAAAGTAAAAGTTTTGTAAATTTTCGAGCTTATACCTCTAACATTTGCGAATAAACAGCTATTTAGATTACTTTTAGAGCGTTTACTTTTCATTTCATTTTTTTTTATTTCAAATTAAAAAACCGTTCTAGCGAGTATATATATATCTCAAAAATAACCATGATGCAAAATATTAAACATTTAGCCCCAACCATATCACAAATACAAATTTTAGAACATTAGTTCTTCCTAGATCATTTTAAATTTCTTATTTTAAAAAAATTGCTTTGTGCGAGAAATTATGTCTTAAAAGTAAGAACCTTCTTATATTTTATGCATTTAAGCCTTTTTAATTCAAAATACTCCTTCCTTTAAAGTGTTTTATTTTGAGCTTATTCCACATTTTTAATTTTCGAATTTGTTAGACAGCGTTCTTACCGAACAGGTCTTGAAAGTAACCACCTTAAAAGTAAGTTTTTATCCTCTTCAATATCACAGAAATAGCTATATTAGAGTGGGTTTTTTTCCGCCAGCACGCTTTTAAACTTCGAAATATTTTAAACTGTTTTGTGCAAGCCTTCACGCCATAAGAGTGCCATCCACGTGAAATTCAAGTTTCTAACCCTGACTATTGCAAATAAATCGTAACTTAAAAGATTTTTACCCTGATACCAACCTTTTAAATTTAGATTTTTTTACAGAAACTGTTCTTAGTATTTATTATACTTAGCATTTAGCAAATTAAACAGCATTTGGAACATTCTCACAATCTTTTTACTTTCGGGAATAAAAATTTGGTGAAATTAAACTTCCTAAAATAACATTTTAATCTGATAGACGGATGCCTTAATGATTCAAAATAAAGAAAAAATGATCAGCAGCGGAATTTTTTTTTATTTAACCGAGGTTTAAGTTAAACTTGCGAATTTAATTTTCCTTACCATTTTACCACTATAACTTTTTATTTTTCTTCTAAATTTTTACTTATAATGAATTTGCAAGTAACCACAGGACATTCAAATAAGGAAAAATAAAATGTAGTACTTTTAATACAGAATTTTTTGTATAACATTGTCTTAAAGGGGTGTTAAAGAAGGTACGGTAAGGTAGAAAAAATGAGACGGTAAAGGATAAAAGGGACGAAATGGGAAAAAAGGGACGATAAGGATAAAATGGTAAGGAATATTACCACCTATTTTTAGGAAAATCATGTTAAGACTATGTGATAGCCACAATGTTCATTGATTTTTAGAAACAGTTGATAACATTGGATTAAATTCAATTTTTTTTTTTAAATTTACCTCGAAAAGGGCACGAATAAACCTTGGGGACGGTAAGACTACCAATAAAGCCACGATGCTTGAAATTGATATTTAAATGCTGATTTAAATTCTACAGTAAATTTCCTGCCAGAGAATTTTAGACATTCTTTCTCTAGCATACTTCTGCATGAGAAAAAACTTGTATAAAGTTCTGTGGCTGCATCTGAAATAATTTTCTGTGTAATTTTAGAAGAGGGACGGTAAGGAATCTAAAACCCAGGGACAGAGTTTAAAAAATAATAACAACCCTAAAAATGTATGCAGTTTAATTTTTTGCTACATATTTATATAACACAATTGCTCCAGTTTTGGAAAAAAATTACATCGAATTACTTTTATTGAAACAATTTTATACAGACTGCTCCAAACTTAAAAATCAGCATCAGGGACACGGGACGGTATAAGAGTTTTCTTTATATTTGGACCCCCAACGTCGTCCAAAACTTATTTATCTCGTTAATATTGTTATGCAATCATGCAGTGGGATTTTCCCCAGTATATGAAATAAAAAAAAAAACACAAAAAATGTATTAAAATAAAAATTATTATTCAGGGACATAAAAGTCAAAAGATTCTAAGAATGCCCCATTTACATATTATAAAAAACCGGCATGTCAAATTTCAACTTTCTGCTCTTAACTACATCAAAATATCTGAATTTTAGGAGGTTTTTGGTACTTAAAGTCCTTGGCAGTAGTTGTACATGTGTAACATACAGCCTGTGCTGTAGCATAGTTGTGTTATCATTATTTTTTTAATCTTTGGATGGTTTCTGAGATTATTCCTTACAAACAACATACAAACAAAGAAGCGTTTCTTTTTCGTAATATTAGTTACACACATCATCCTACATAACACACAATTTCAATGCATCCGATAATGGTTTCAAAATATATGGGGCATTCTCACAATCTTTTGACCTTTAAGTCCCTGAATATTTTTATTTTATTTTAGTACATATTCTTGTGGGTTTTTTTTATTTCATATACTGGGGAACATCCCATTGCATGACTGCATATCAATATTAACGAGATAAATAAGGTTTGGACGATGTTGGGTGTCCAAATATCTAAGAAACTCCTATACCGTCCCTGTCCCTGTTGCTAATTTTTTAGTTTGGAGCTGTCTGTATAAAATTGTTTCAATAAAAGTAATTCGATGTATATTTTTTCGAAGCTGAGACAATTGTTTTATATAAATATGTAGCAAAAATGTAACCTGCTCACATTTTTACGGTTGATATTATTTTTCTAAACTCGGTCATTGGGTTTTAGATTCCTTACCGTCCCTCTTGTTAAATTATGCAGAAAATCACTCCAAATGCAGTCATAGAATTTATATCAAATTTTTTCTCATGCAGAAGTATAATAGAGAGAGAATGGCTAAATTTCTTTGACAGGAAATTTACTGAAGAATTTAAATCAGCATTTAAATATCAATTTTAAGCATCGTGGCTTTATTGGTACTTTTACCGTCCCCAAGGTTTATTCCTGAACTTTTCGAGGTAAATTTACTATTTTTTATTTAATCCAATGTAAATAATTGTTTCTAAAAATCATTGAACTTTGTGGCTATCACTGAGTCGTAACATGATTTGCATAAAAATAGGTGGTAATTCTCCTTACCGTCCCATCCTTAGCATCCCTTTTTTTCCCCTTACCATCCCTTTTTCCTATACCGCCCCCTTTTTTTACCTTACCGTCCCTTCTTTAACACCCCTTTAAGAGAATGCTATACCAAAATTTTGTACTAAAAATACTACATTATTATTATTTCTTATTTGAATGTCCTGTGGGTACTATGCAAATTCATTATAAGTAAAAATTTAGAAGAGAATGAAAAATTTTAGTGGTAAAATGCGAAGGAAAATTAAACTCGTAAGTTTAACTTAAACAGTTTAGTTTTACATTTTTTTCTTTATTTTCAATCATTAAGGCATTCGTCTATCAGATTATAATGTTATTTTAGGAAGTTTCATTTCACCAGATTTTTATTCCTGAAAGTCAAAAGATTTTGAGAATGCCCCATATCTTTTGTAATGAGTTTCCTTTATTTCCTTTTCAAAATTCTTACGCATTTTATATTACATTCTTTCAATCAAAAGCTAATCTCGTTACACGAATTTACATTTTCATATCAATGTCATTAATTACATCTCAAAAGTTTTAAAGAACAAAGGATGAATTTTGATAAATACAGCCAAAAAAACATAATCAGTCGTGATACATAATTTATAATATAACTTCAGCAGCTTTATTTAGCTTTATTTCAAGAAAAAATATTTCTCCTCGTTAAATGAAGCCAAAAAAAAAAAGTAGCTATGCTGGAATATTTTTCCAATGAACATGAAATACGATTTAAACGTTAAAAACAAAAAGAATATATGAAATCTAATTGAAAGGGAAATTTAATATATTTTCATTACATTGAAGTGAAAAAAATTTTAATATTGGAAATGAAAATTATTTCTCTTAAACTATTTTCTAGTAATAGTGAGAGAATAGAGCTAGAATAACGATATTTTTTAGATTTATTAAGAGAATATAAGAAGATACTGTGTGGCTGTTATCTTCGGTGAAAGTCATTAAGATTCCATTCCGAATTCCAATCCATTCTTAAAGACATTTTGTCAGATGTTTGTAAAAGTTCTTTTCAGAAGCTTTTAATTTAATGTTTTACGATGGTTCTTAATGTTTTTTTTATTAAAATGCATTAAATATTATAATATTCTATCGCCTAATTCTATTTTAACTTTGTCAGCTAAAACGTAAATGCGGTTAATATCGTTAATCATCTCGTTAATCCTCTAATCTCGTTACACGAATTTACATCTTTATATCAATGTCATTAAATGCATCTCAAAAGTTTTAAATAACACAGAAGGAATTTTTACAATTATAGTGAAAATAACATAAACAACTGTGATAACTAATTTATAAATAATATAATTTCAGTAGGTTTATTTAGTTTTGCTTCAGGAAAAAAAAATCAAGGTCATCAGTTACATCTCAAAAGCGCAGGATGATATTTTATAATTGTATCCAAAATCACAGAGTTTTAAATAACACAGGGTAATTTTTTATAATTACAGCCAAAACCACATAAACAGCTCTGATACATAAGTTATAAATAATATAATTTCATCACCTTTATTTCAGGAAAAAATATTTCCCCTCGTTAGCTGAAGCAAAATATAAAAAAATTAGCCGTGTTAGGGTATTTTTTTAATAAACATGAAATATCATTTAAAAAGTTTAAAATTAAAACTCATTTATGAAATCTAAGTGAAAGGGAAATTTAATATCTTTCCATTACATAGAAGTAAAGTACATTTTAATATTGGAAATGAAAATTATTTCTCTCAAAGTATATTCTAGTAATAGAATAACGAGATTTTTTTGATTTAACAAGAGAATAGAAGAAGATACTGGATAGTTGCTATCTTCGATGAAAGTCATTAAAATTCCATTCCGAATTCCAATCCATTCTTAAACACATTTTGTCAGATGTTTGTGAAAGTTCTGGTCAGAAGTTTTCAATTTACTGTTTTTGGATGGTTCTTAATGTTTGTTTCTTTTTGTTAAAATGCATTAAATATTAATATTTTATCTTCCAATTCTATTTTTAACTTTATCAGCTATAAAGGAAGTACTGTTAATAAATTATTAAAGAAATATGTCTCAATAAAAAAGTGACAATATATAAGCATATGGAACTGTTGCAAATATTATTGAGGTAAAGAATCCTCTGAAAAGTATAAATGTAAATGACCCTCCAAGGAATTATAAATCATTCGAAATGCTTTATTTTTCAGATGAATTGAATTGGCTTACTCGTACTATTTGGTTTATAAGAATAGGGGAAAAAACGGAAGCAGATTAGATATATTTTAATTAGTTTTTACTTTAAATACTTTGGTGTTATGATGATTCATTTTTCGGTATATGTGAATGCAATTTTTTTATTTGATTACTTTTGTAGAAATACTAATGGAATCTTATCCCTGCGAACTTCGTACGCCAACCCTCGGACTGTTTTTATTCTGTTTGCCGCTCTCTCTGTGTGTCTGGTATTTGCTATGTCGGCTGTCTGTTTGTTTATTGTCTGTCTTTTCCTTTCTGCTGTGTGTCTGTCTACACTCTCTCAGCTGTCTGTATGCTTTTTCTCTGCTGTTTGCCTCCTATCTACTGTCAATCTGTAAGTTCTATGTTTGTCAGTATGCCTAATCTCACTGCTGACTGTCTGTTTCCTCTCTGCCTTCTAACTGACTCTCTCAACTATCTATCTACACATTTCGAGAGGTTTGTATGCTGTCTCTCTGTAAGATCTCTGCCTGTTTGAATTCTGTCTACCTCTCCTGGTCACTATTTTTTCTGCCTGCTGTATCTGAGTTTGCCATCTCCCGTCTGTCCAGACTTTGCCGACAGCTTGTCTGCTATTAGCTCTCTGCTGTCTGTATGCTGTATGTCAGTCTGCTGTCTTCCTACCTGCTATCTATATCATGTCTGCATTTTATAGGCTGTTAGTTTGCTATCTGTATTTTGTCTACTGTCTGTTATATGCTGTTTGACTGTCTGTTTTTTGTCTGCTGTATGTCTATTTGCTCTCTGCCAAATGTATGTCTGCCTGCCATCTACAATATGTCTCTCTGCTTTCTAATATATGTATGCCTGCTATCTGTTTTCTGCTATATGCCTCTCAGGCGACTGTTTGTCTGCTATCTACTGTCTGCTGTCTGTCTATACTCCATCATCTGCCTATCAGCAGTATGTCTGCTGTCTGTCTGTTTGGTACCTGTCTTTCGGTTGTCTGTCTATCTGTTTTTTACCATATGTCGGTCTGTCTCTATGTTATTTGCTGTCAGTATCTTTACTATCTGCTGTCTGTCTACACTCTGTAAACTGTCTGACTGCTATATGCTGCCTGTATGTAACAACATACTAAAAGTTCATTACAGTCATTGTTCATTAAACCGTGCATTAAACATATATCCGTATTCATTTGCGCAAACCTGTAAATTTTTTAGACGAATGGTAGAGAATTACATGGAATATGGAAGAGATAATGAACAGAGTCCCTGGAGCACAACTCTGCACCTATAGTAGAGAAATTATACATAGAGCAATTCGAGTCTTATACATAGAGAATTCTGACAACATAACGTCAGGAACGCGGAAAAAAGGAAATCTCCCCAATAGTAAAACAATGTCTATTTAAAGACGCTATACATTAATTTAAAAATAAGATGCAATTAACAAGTAATAGGTATAATAATAAAAGAAAATTAAAGAAAAAATAAAAAAGGCTATATACAAGAAAAAATTACAATTAATAAAAGGATAATGAACGTCTAGGAAGGACTAGCACTATCAATGAATAAGGGGATAAAAAATCAACCCTGGTCGATATTTTCCGAAAGATAAAGTGAGGCCCGTTATCTTCTCCAGCGGGCTCGCTCATCGTAGATAGAAATATTCTGTAGAGTGGGGTTAGGAATAGCAGGAATATTGTTAAAGAACTTTATTGCTTGATTTTTAATAATGCTGTGGATAAGAAGAATAGTAAGATCGTTGCGAATTACTGTATTCCTACGGTACCAAGGAGAGTGTACTATAATACCACGAAGGGTTTTGTTGTGAGCAACCTGAATTTTTTGCAAATTGATCTTAGCTGCTGAGCCCCAGATATGAGGGAAGTAGAGAAGTATGGGACGAAGTACTGTCTTATATAACAGTGTTTTATTGCCCATACTCATCTCATTACTGTACAGGAGATGGGCAAGATGAATTTGAGCTTTGTAAAACTTTTGGACGCTATATTCAATGTGCTTGCGCCAAGTGAACGTGCTGTCCAGGAATACACCCAGGTATTTAACCTCCCGTCCGAAACTGATGAAGGAGCCATCAAGGTAGAGTGGAGGAGGGTAGAACGATTATGAGTGATGAAAACGGTATGTGGTTTATTGGAATTAATTTTAATACGCCATTTGGTGAAGTTTACGTATGTGCAAGTACGTACAAGTTTACGTATGTGTTGTTGAACATACTCGTGCATGAAAAGACAGTTTTTGTCACGAGCCATCACATATGTGTCGTCCGCATAAATAGCCAACAACGTAACTGGAGCAGTGAGAATGTCTGAGATATAAGCTTTGTAAAGCCAGGGGCCCAATTTGGAGCCTTGTGGCACACCGCATGGATCAGGCGAGGTGTTGAAATGAAGTTGGCATAGCGAACGCAGAATGTTCTGCCACGAAGGTACTTATCAGTAAAGAGCACATGCGCAGTCGGAACTTTTAACTTAAGTAATTTGGTAGAGCATTAGTGGCTTCAGCCAAGACATCCCTGGTTTGAATTTTGGCACGGACTTTTCTTGCCCATTTGGAAATTTACAACTGTTATGATTTATTTACCAATTGAACAATTGCGTGAAAACATTAACCTAATATGGGTAATACCTTACACAAAATGTTTGTATGTAATTGTATATAGGGGAGACTAAGGAGGGTTAAGTCACTTTTTCCAAAATGCTTTTTTATTTTTTAAATATTGAACCTAGAATAAAGTTTTATTTATTATTTATTCGTTATACAATCAGTTATCAAAAAAAAATTGCTACATAAGTATAATATATAAGAAACTCCAAAAATGATTAATTTTAATCATGAGGAAATAATGGGTAAAGTCTCCCCACATTTGGGAGGGTTGACCCACTATATGGGAGGCTTGACCCACTTTGTTTTATATTGAAATATTTGTTAAGAGAGATAAAATAAGTTATAAAACGCAAAATAACATTATGCTACGTGCTTTAATTATTATAAAATTTATTTTTAAAAATATGATGCTTAAACAAACCTGTTTATTCGGAATCGCAAGTCGCTCGAGAAGAATTCATTTTTAAATAGGATTTTTTCTTCTGAGCCGATATAATTGTCCAGCAAGGAAAATGAAATTTTTACATTTAAGACAATATTCCGTTAGAGACAGGTTCCGTTTTCATAGGGTTTCATGTATTTTTAATTCCGGATTTAGAAGCCACTGTACCGCTTTATTTTGTCTCCTTGTCCTACATTTTGTGACACTCGATCTGGAAACACTACTTGTCACATAGTTACACTTCATCTGACTGTATGTCTGACTTGGTGAAATCTGCCTACATACCTTCCTAAAGCTTTTCGATCAGTGCTATGTTCTTTTACAGCCGCATGAGCACTTAACTTATCATTATTATTTATCATTAACAACTTTTAAGATAGCTGCTTTCATTCTTTCTAGTCCTTTCTAGTCTTTTCCGCTGTTTCTATTTACCTACTGTAGATAATATTTAAATGGAAAATGTTCCTATCAAATTTCCCATTTATATTTCATTAATTTTTTTCTTGCCGTGGATACTATAATAATTTTTCACATCTTTCTTTAATCAAATTTAAAATTTTTCATTTCCATCACCCCATTTTACTGTAACTTTACAGAATAAATTTACATTTTTTTTTATATATAACATTAACCTTTAATTATGTACAGTGTATAATAAAAATATTTCCAAAACCACTTAATTAAGGTAGCCTTGACCATCTGGTCAACTCTCCCTCCCGTTGATTGGGTCAAGCCTCCCTACAAAGCCCTTTTCTAAAGAATTAAGCCTAACTTACTATATAATATTTATGCCTGGAATGAAACTTTCTGCGATATTAGGAAATATTTCTGCTTTACTTAAAACCTACTTAATTAAATTTCTGATGTATATTTTATCTGAAAAAAGTTTACAAACTATCTCTAAAAAACACAACTTTTAGGTTGAAAACGCCTCATAATTGATTTTTTCCAGACGTATTTCGATTGCCTGTATAAAACAAAAACAGTTGTTTGAGCATTGCAGTGGCTTCGGATGACACCTATTGATGAAATTATGAAATTCTTTTAAATATGAAAACTGAGGGGAGTGTCAAGCCTCCCCTATGGTGAACCTTCCCCTGTGTCCCCTAATAATTTTACTTTTTTTTTTTTTTATAGTTGTGCCTGTGTAAAATATAAAATTTCAAATATACTTGAAAAAGAATAGCGAAATTCTTGAAATTCTTGATTTAAAAAAACTTGACGCTAAAAATGTTCAGCATCGAATCTCTATTTCTTTGATTTAATATCATTTTGTAGATTCAGATATTTGAAAGGTTTCTATTCTGTAATGTTTTAGAATGGGGAATATTTTCCGTGTGACACAGTTCATTCAGTTATTCGACGTTTTAATGTACCACTCTACCAAAGTTTACACAAGAAAACAACTACAAAACCAGTACTCAGTATTACATATTCAACTTTTAAATCAGGATTATTATTATTTTTTTTTTTTTTTTGCCACTCTTAGGAAATATCGATTTTTTACCATTCTGGTAATAATTTTTATTTTAAAGATAATGACACATTCAATAAAAACACCTAATGTGTGTATCTTTAATTGGATTCATAACAATTAAGAAACTTAAAGTCAGACAATGTCAATTTAAGTCAAATAACAAATACCTTTAATTGCTATTAGCTCCATAACAAATTCATTGCAAAAATAATGAAACACGCATGTATTAATCGGAAATACTCAGCAAGAAAAAATTGGACTATATTAAACAAAAAAAACTGCATTTTAATCAGTACTGCTAAAAACATTCTAATAAACCTTACTAATACCTTAAAATTCCTAGTGATCTTATACGAAAACAAAAGAAAAACCACATTCTTCACATTGAATATAATGGCAGTTCTAGTCAGTTGAATAGCGTAATATGCTAGCTTGATACACCGAAATGTTTAATAATTTTTTATCTCCTCAAATTAGTCATTAAAAAAGTTTTATGAAGAAAATAATGAAAGATGCATTTCAAAATTATGTTGTTGTCCTTTATTACTCTAAATGGGATAAAAATGATTAATTAAGCTGAAATCGATTAAAATACCTCACAGCTAGAAATAAGGGATCCTTAGAAAAAAGAACACTTCGCCCTCTGCTCCAAAAATAAGCCGTATCTTTCCATTAATTATAAAAGAATGAAATTAAAAATATTTTTTTCTTTAATAGCATGAACTTCTCACAAAAAAGGAAAAGTTACTTGAGATAAATAAAAGTTTCCTACTGAAATTTTTCTCCAGGCATCTTCTGAATATCAGTAATTAGATTAGATAACGGAAAACAATTTGTCGAACAATTTTTACTTATATCGCGTCGGTACGAAAACTGGAAATGGGCGTATATTGATTAGAAGACGTTGCATAAAATTGTTTTTTAACCCAAGCAAATAATATAAATTTTTAAATTTTTAATAAAAGCATTTTATTTTGATTTTAAACGTATCTATACATTTCCCCCTACTAAATCCCATATTTATTAAATTAGTACAGACAAATAAAATAAAAGTTAAATTCATAATAATCTATGTTTCATAATAATCTATGAAACCTTATTATTATTATTATTATTATTATTATTATTATTATTATTGGTATTGATTCATTTACGTCTAGAAATCAACACAGAAATAAAAGTTTTTTCTTCAAATACTAGTTTGTTTGGTTTTTTTTCACGTTAAAATATAAATATTATTTTACAAAATAATATAAATATTATTTGGTATTGATTCATTTACATCTAGAAATTAACACAGAAATAAAAGGTTTTTCTTCAAATACTAGTTTTTTTTTTTTCACGTTAAAATATAAATATTATAAAGATAAAATCTTAAATAAAATATACGTTTGGTGCTCCAAAACAGTTAATATTTTTAGCTATTTATTCTTCCGAATATTATATTGTATTAAAAAGCAGAAAAACCAACGTTTAAAAATGCACAAATAATGCATGAAAAGCAGCAAACAGATGTTTCGAACCTACTAGCGAGATTCTTAGATTCAAGACAGCTGTTTGCTGCTTTTCATGTATTATTTGTGCATTTTTAAACGTTGGTTTTTCTGCTTTTTAATATTGTTGCACAAAGGCTTTATTTGCTATTTTTATATAATATTGTATTTAAAAGATTTTCAATGTTTTCAATATTCAAATTAAAATCACTAAAGAAATTTAGATAACATAAAAAAATTTTAATGTTTTAAATTAAAACAAGTTTGTAAAATTGAAAGCTAAAAAGAATTAAAGCTTTTGTGTTTCTGTATACAGAAATATGAAGTAATATATGTAGTCAATAACTGATTTTTTTTAATTAAGTAGTAGCGTTTTATTAGAAAGATTAAATCTCTTTTCTTAGAATTCTCTAAAAATCTTTCACAAGTAATATTTAGTTAATTTCATGCTGATATATAAATTGCTTTACCAAGGCGATGATTTACTCTGATTAACCAACTAGAATGGTAATTAAGAGAAATAATCTTAATATGAAAAGTTACATGTGGTTTCTACGAAATCTTTTAACAGCGATAAACATAATAGTCCTCAAATATTCATGAGGGAACTAATATGAAAAATACGAAATTACTAATTAAATGATCTTGCTTAGTAAAAATGTTATCTGAATAAAATTCTTTGTAATAGCCTTTGAACATTATTGTACAAAGACTTCAATAGATTTATGCAAATGTTTTAACTTTTAGAGCTATCTTGGTAGGTATATTGATTTAATATTTACAGAACTTACGCAAAAATTCTTTTTTACACGTGCTTATAACATTACTCTGATAGTAATTTAAAAGTATACATTAAACTGATTATGCATTAATCAAAATTAAATGTATTTATATATATTTTAGATAGATATCATACACAATTTTTATTACTTGAAATGAAATTTCTACAAGAAAAACTACATGTAACACTCTACCTTTACCTAAAACTCTCCAATTAAGTATTGTTTTATTACAGAAAATATAATGTTCTTGAATGTTCTAATGAATTTTGTTAGATATATTTTTTTAACACATACAGAACTTCTGCAAAAAACTCTCTTACATGTACTTATAACATTATTATGATAGAAATTTACATGTATACATTAATCTGAATATGAATTAATCAAAATTAAATAATATTTATAAATATTTGATGTTCGTATCATACATATTTAAATATTACTTGAAAAGAAATTTCCACAGGAAAAAAATACACGTAACACTCAGCCTTCACCTATTATTTTCAAATTATGAATTGTTTTCATTAAAAAATTTACAATGTTATCGACACATAATATTATTTAAGTTTAAAAACTAAGATATTAAAAGTGGAAATCTACAATAGTTCAAAATGAAATGCATTATATTAATTGTTTTTCGCTTTTTTTCTTCATTTGTAAAACTTTCCAATATAGTTAAACATTGTTGAGTTTCGTCCGTCTGTGTGTTCCTGCTCTTTAGATTTCGATGAAATTGATAGTCATTATTGAGTTTCTTTTAAGTATTTTAAATTTTAGTTCGGTACTTAGCGTATTTTGCAACTGTGCGCAAAAAATATGATATATAACGATATACGAGCAGCAAGTACATTTTAATGATTTTAAGCAATTTCAAATCTAACGACATTTGTATACATTGTTGACCATCTTAAAAAATATTCCAAAAGAAATAAGTGCTATCATTCGCTCACAGAGACATACAAAACTATGCGGATAAAGTATTTTCCATTTCCTGTAATAGTTTGAATTAAATTTTAATGGTAATCTTATTTTATTAGTACGCTAGCAAAACTTGCTGTTTTCCAAGCGTAGTTGCTGAAATATGCCAAGTGAAATTTGTGTGTCTATTTATATTGTGAGAAATTATGTTGCTGCGAATAATTTAAATATTAATATAAAGTCAAATTTGGAAGAAACTTCATTCTTGTACTGCTTTAAAACGACATGAAGACTTGAATTAATGAGAAATTTTACATTCCATTCCTTTTGCAGTCACGCCCTACCTTTTCAGGTTCGCCGTTTGCATTGTACCCAACGCTTAAATTTAATTTCCAAACTTCCAAATGCCACTAAGAATTTTTTAGTGCAATTTTGATCTCATAATATTCGTGAAGAAAAGCTTTTGGGTATTTTGAAATACATTTGTTCGTAATTTGTGGTGTCAATCAATTAATTCAACATTTTTGGAGCAAAAATCGTAGCCACCTAAAAGGTTAAAGAGACATGTCAGCTATTAGCTATCGAACAGTGAAAGAATTTTTTAAATCCCTTCAACAGTTTCAGAATCTATTTCCTAGAAATAAGCATTTGTTTATTTTTTACAGTATTTTTATAACTTGATTTAACATAAAAATAAAGTGTCGTCTAGTGATAAGATATAAAACAAAGATTTACTATATTTAACCGTCATGATTGTGCGTTGAAAGACTAAATATAAAATAATTCCTTACCTTGTTGGCAATCACATTTCTTTATTTATATCGTTTTAATTAATTACAGGATTCTCTGTGTTTTATACCATTGTCCAAAAAACTAACATGATAAATAACTGTTTTTTCTTTTTTTTTTCAATTTTTGAAAACGTAAGTTAAAATATATATATATTGTTTGTCCCCATCTCCATCTTATAAGCTATTAATTTTCCATATTTGAAGTTGATAGCCTGACAGTTTTAGAAGAATCTTAGAGAAAATATAATTGTAGAATATTTTCCTCCCATTCCAACCATTTAAAATTCGAATTTTTCTTTAATTTTCTTTGGGGCATGACATCCTATTAGAAACATGCATGTTCTTTTAAAATATTTAGTTATCGAATTATTGTAAAATATTTATGCAATCATGATTACTGAACGTTTGTCAAAATTTAATCCTTTGAAATCTCGAATATTTTAACAAACGTTCTTAGCGAACACCTACGTATTACACGTTACACAATATCAAATTTCATCTATATAATTCTTGGAAAATTTTCTGTAGACAATTTCTAACGCCTTGCATTCAATATCATTTCAAATTTTAATTTCTTAAAAGTCATACATCCAACAGAATGAAAAAAAGTAGGTGAGCTATACCGATGACCCGGGTTCGTGTCCCAGCTTGGACACTTTTACACTCTGTTGAATGTACGCCTTTTAAGCAATAAAAATACATACAATTAACTTAAAATTATTTAAGCAATTAAAACACTAAATATAATTGTGTTACATTGCGGTATAGGGGGAAAAAATGTTTTTGGTGTATTTTGTTCATGTTGCCCCATTTCATAAGTATTTAAATTGATATATATCTCCGAGGTGATCTATAAGATGCTTACTATTGAATATGATGTGTCATTCATTTGTCATATACACGGGCACACAAAATAAATCAGTTATATTTCTCACTGTATGAAGAATAATTGGTGGAAGTTCGTTTTCAGTTGTGAAACACTTTTTTTAAATTATAAAAATTGTATACTATTTAATGTGTATAAATTCTATAAATTATATGCAGGGCTGCACAAAACTTCTGAAGTGTTTATGAAGTGTTCTGAAGTGTTTCCGTTTATTCACGGAAATTGCTGATGAGGAATTTTCAACTGTGCTATGTGTTCACTAACTGTTCTAAATTTTAGCATATTGTGAATTAAATGATAAATCTATAGTTCATATACAGGGATGTACAAACTTTTCAGCTATATTTTCAACTTTGGTTGAAATTTTATTTTCAAACGTATTATATGTTTTACAAATTAGTACTTAGACATCGTTTTTCGCGTTATTAAGCTATGAAGCCTTATTATAGCAGTCCGAATGCGTTGAAAAATGTTCATAATCCGACTAACATATGATTTTAGGTTTTTCTTGATACTTTTAATGATAAACTTTCTTAACGTTGTGGAAGCTAAAGTGATAAAATTATTTTTGTATTATTATAAGAAATCCTAAAATTTCTTTTTCTAAAATTTAAGATAGGGCAAATATTCGATAGATTTAATGAAAATTGCTGTGTTGTATATTATGTTATATTTATAATTATCTATGCACAGAGGAAGCATATGTAAAGAATGGGAATCATAAGATATCATGAGAAAATGCCTACATTATGTTTTGCATTGTATCAAATCTGAATTTGGATAATGTGTCTGGATCAATTATCTGATCACTCGAAATTTGCAGCCAAGTAATATATTTTAAATCATTTTGTCCTTAGATATCTACATACAATTGGCAATTTTTGTCAAAATTTGGTCATAAATTTAAACATTTCGCTCTTGTAAAACTTCATGTGCTCTTCATTGTAATTTTCGTCTACAAACAAAATATTTTCAACCAAATTCACATTTTTGTTAAATTTTAAATCTTGTTGCCGTCTTTTAAAATATCTTTTTGACATTGAACATCTTTTTGAATTTTAAATTTTTAAGTGGCCACCATTTTGAAACAAGATGTCGGACGAAGCTGGTACACGGACTCTCACGAGACCTTGGTAAGACCTGTACACATGATCTGTCACATCCAAAAATCAGAACCAATAAATATGCCATCACAGAAAATCAGATATGTATATAGTGTATAGACTGGGTGTTGTCGAATTCGACCAATAAACTCAGAGGGGTAATATTAGGAATCAAGAGGGTGAAAAATTCTCAAACCACTTATTTAGTCACAAATACCGGGTGTTTTATCCTAACTGAACTTGGGTTGAATGTAATATGTTTTAGAAAGATAAAAACATTGCAATGAAAATGCAACGATATGTTCCTTTTTGTGTAAAATGTTATAACATCAAGAAATGTTATGGAAAAACAGGTGCTAAAGCAATTCATGATCTCGTGTGAACTGGTAATCTCAGCTCAAAATGTGAGTCATCAAATGCTTGCTGCTGGCGCAGATAATGGAAACTTATACCGCTTTTTTATATTATCACATTTATAACAAAGATGAGAACATCTATTAAAAGTTTTATTATAATAAACTTCAGTTTTCTGAAAGTTATTAGTAAGTCGTCAACACAAATTGAGTTAGTGTAGAACACCTTGCATTTTTTACAAAATACATGTTCCTATGGTAATTTTTCATCCTCTTGTTGCCTACATTACCCCTCCGAATTGGTCGATCAATTTCGGCAAATAATGTATTTTTTATTTTAGACAACAAAAACTGCTTATTTCATTTGATTTTGATTAAATATCGAGTATGTATTATAAATTGGCTTCGTATATTTTCTTTTTCAATTAATTTTAACCATATTTGCAGAGTGCATAAACTTTCGAGACGCACTATAGTAGGTAGCTTCTTACTTGTTGTAACGGAAAATTAACTAATAAACATCCTAAGAAATATCATATTCTGAAAATGAGAATTTCTTATTAAAAGCAAACACGAGGTATTTGCATTGGTAAAAAGTAGATTATTATTTTTTATGTAATAATGATTTATTACATTTCAGAATTATTAATTTTACAAATTCTTGCCATATGATCTGGAAAATCGTGTAATAAAAATTATAGTATTTTTTGTTTAACAACAAAAAAAAAATAGTTTAACATACAGAACGTTTGTTCTTATTTATGATTTAAAAACAACATACATTTAACAAGTAAACTTTAATATATTTCATGATAATCCAGGGGAAATGTACATTTTACATAGCAAAAAGTCGGGTAAAAGATTTTTTTTTTTAAATTGTTTATAATGATGCCAACATGGAAAAACCTTCTAACAAAATTTCTTAAGGCTAAATTTTCTGTGGCTGAAAAACAACAAAATTTTGGGACATTTTTTGATTTTTTGAAAATATCTCGAGACTCGTTGCCGTAGCATATTATTTGTCAATTACAATATTAAAGAAGATAAGATAAAATTCACTACAACTTTCATATTTACAACTTTTTTATACACTCAACAGCAAGCACAGTGTGCTATTTCAAAAATGGGGCAATTTTTTTTTCAATTTTCTTAAAAACCATGAAAAACGTAGATTTTCCGCGATTATTCAAATGTTCCCCGCAGATTTAATTGTGTATGTCGACTTCTAAAAATTGGTAGCAGTAAATTATCTATTATTTACACATTCACGTCTTTATTTTCATCTCAACAGACATTTTATATGCAATAAATTTATTATAATTTTAAAAGTAAGGCAGCGTGTAAATGAATAAGACAATTTTCATATTTAGACAGTAACTTTAACTGTATACAATGTTAACTTTAAAGCATTGTTTAAAAGAATTTTTCAATCTCCAGTAACTTATTGGCACGATAGTTTCAATTAAAAAAGATTTCTTGCTTAATTTTAATAAATTTTATAACTTTTATAATGCATATATATTTTTCCAGGTATCAATGGAATAGGTGGATCATTTTCAAAATCTGTCCATGTTTTGGAATAACAAAATCAAATTTTTAGAAATAATCAGAAAGTTTTAATTGTTTGTAAATAAATACCTTACCTCATAAACATTAATATACAAGCATCAACAGAGACCAAATTACTAATTTAACATTTTAAAACTAATTTTTAAATTTTAATGCCCTTGGTAGTATAATGACATAAGTGAGCTCGGTAATGATAAATTAAGCAAAATGTTTTTATTTTACCCCAGGCATAACTGGCAGCCATTATATCTTCTGGCTCATACAATGATTTTCTATTTCTCATATAATGAAAGCAGATAAAGAAATAAAAGTTCATTTAATATCAATTAGAATTGGGTACGGTAATGACTTACAAAAGAATACTCACCAAAACATTCAAAAGTCTTTGCTTGTTTTATTGAAACTATAAAACTATTCCCCTAAACCTGATAACAAGTTGATTTTTAAGGAGTACTTTTGCCTTGATAAAAAGGCATGTGCTGTCCTCTAAAAAAATCCTGAGGAACTTTTTGTCAGAAGCATGGCAATGACACTCTTTCTTGGAACACGGTTTAAAAAAATGATTAACAATTATAGATAAATTTAATTGATGAAAATAAATATTTTTTAATTAGTAGCATCTTAATAAATAAAAATATATAAAAAATTATAACCATCTGTTTTAAATAGAACTTTGTCAAATCTTTACCTAATAAATTGCTTGTTGGGATAATTGCATACGGTAATGATATTTTGACTACAAAAGAATATATTTCTTATTTTATTTTTTTTTATAAATAATAATATCTTTGTAAATTACCATTAAAGAAACGTGATAGTTAAAATGCAATAATTAAAATTATGATATTTAACTATTTTTCTGTGCGAATGTGAAAGGACAGTAAAACATGAGACTTTTTTTGAAAATCACCTAGGTATGAAAATTTGCGAAAAACATATTTTATTCCTCACTACAATGGTATATTTTATTTACCAATTATTGGTAGCATATGTTTTAATGTTTTACTGTTTTAAAGATAGCATTCATTGAATTGTGGGGAGGGGGGATTCAAAAGATGAATATCTTTTACGAAAGAAATACTTTTGTCTTATAAAATAGCTACAATAAAAATGACACCAGATTATTTCACTAACTAATGTTATGCATTTATATCTTGGAAAATTTATAAATTCTGTTAATAAAATATTTGTGATCACTAGTTTTATAAAAAATATTTAAAATATTAGTTTTTAAATATATTGTCAATTTTTTCCACTTATATCGATAAATATAACAAGAGATTATATTATTTTAGCATGCAAAAATATGTAAAACTTTAAGATTATCTATTAATTGCTTTAAAGCTCAAACAGGATACTTTAAATTTCAGAACGTGTTCCAAACAGTTTTCCAAAAATGAAAGTGTCCAAATATATTAAAATAAGACCAACCAAACCCGAAAAAGTACAAAAGCACATTAGATATTTATCTCAGGTATCCCATGAAAAAAAAAAAATTAAAAATAACAAAATGCGAGCGAGATATTTGTCAAGAACGCTCCCAATGTCAAGAACGCTCGCAATGTTTAATGTCACATTGCGAATGTCTTCATGTGACTAATTTAGTCCTATAATTCATATAACTGTGACTTTAAACGCCTCAATACGACAACTACCGTAAAATCTTTGAAAATGAAATCTGTATATACGGAATTCGGTCTTTAAAGAAAAGTATATATTTTTTCAAGAGAAAGAATATGAAAAATTATACCTGCTAATATGGAAACCTATTTAAAGCGGAATATATTTCGATTCCTTTCGGTACGGTTTTCAAGGTTTTAATGAATCTATATTTGGCAAAGCTGATTACGTAGTTCAGCATTACGTATTTAATGCTTACACACTTAAAATTTTCAAAATTCGGCTATTAGAGATTTATTAAAATTCCCATGGTAAATTTTCTTTTGAAAAAAGGGGTAGGGTGCCAAACTCCATGTTTCGCACGGGTGCGAAAAAGGCTAGTTTTAGCCCTGAAACATATAATTTACTGATACTAATTTATAGAAGTTGACATACACGATTAACTCCGTGGGAAACATTTGAGTAATCGGGGCAGAACTCCGTTTTTCACGGTTTTAAAAAAAAATTGAAAAAATTGTCCTATTTTTGAAATGGCGTACTGCGCTTGTTATTGAGTGTATAAAAAAGCTGTAAATATGAAAGTTGTAGAGAATTTTATCTTCTTTAATAATGCAATTGACAAATAACATGCTACGGCAACAGGTCTCGAGATATTTAAAAAAAAATGGTCCCAAAATTTTCTTCTTTTTTGGCCACAGAAAATTTAGCCTTAAGAAATTTTGTTAGAAAACTTGGTTTTTCCATGTTGGCATCATTATAAACAATTCAGAAAAATAAAATCTTTTACCCGACCTTTTGCAATGTAACCCCTGTTTTTTTTGGTACATTTTCCCTGGACTATGAAATTTTCTGCTATTTTTTATGAGAGGAAAAATATATGTTTTAATTTATGTATAATTTAATTATTAGGAAGTATTACTTAAGGAATTTATAAATTAAGGAAGTATTATTTAAGGAATTTATAAACTAAGGAAGTATTTAAAAATAGCAAATAAAATTCTTTTTAATAAGTATTATTTATTTTATGTATGCATAATTTATGTAATTTATATATTTATTTTAATTAATGTATCTCAATTGTTTTCTGTTGACTTACAAATAAAAATGTAAATGGTATTGCATTATACCCGAACTCCCTCTCTATATTGAATTTTCAAATAATATATTTAATCTTAGATGCTGAAGTTCTTGAATTATAGGCTTTAAGAATACTTCCTTTGAAATTTTTAGGTTTTAAAATTTTATCTCTTTTAGTAATTTAGTTACACAGTAGACTCTCTAACAAATATAGCACATTTATAACTGAATTTTGCAACATTTAATTATTCTAGAAGATTACCGAATCCTGGAAGACATGTATGGCTCTAAACTTTGATTTTTAGTGTCCTTGTAAATCTACCAATATGCCGGAGTAAAATTCCTTATTAAAAAATGATAAATAAAGTATAGAATTTTTAATTAAATTTTCAAATAATTGTCAGCAGTGAAATTACGCTCGAAATTATTAAATAATTAATACGTGATTTATCACATTGCTAAATAAACATAGATCCAAGATTCGCCGCAGGATTGTGCGCTCATGAAGACTATTCCATCTTATACTGCGGTTGAAACCTTACCAACACATGTGAGTGAGAGATCCTAAGCTGTGTATCGTCCTCGTAGCTTAAATGGTTGAGCACTAGGAGGTCTATACCAAGGGTTCCGGGTTCGATTCCCGGCTTGGACATTTTCCCCTCTATTGGCTCTATGCTTAGTTAGCAATGAGATAAATCATGTACTTCATAAATAAAGTTGTGGCAAGATTGCCATATTTCCATTTTTCAGTATTATTCTATAATCCGCATCAGATCTCTATTTTTATATTCTCATTATTTTCTTAAAAAACATAGGAATTAAAGAGCACATTTAAAAATGTCTCTCATTATTTATTTTAATTATAGTCGATTAACTTACGGTAAAACGATAATTAAAATATCTTTTTCTATGAGGTAGCTTTCATTACAAAAAGCTACATATTGCAATCGTTCGGCGGAAAACGATTCCGAAAATTTTTGGTATATTTTCACCGATCATGACCACTAGACCCCGAAACCACCCTCCGTTCAAAATTGATATATATATATATATATATATATACTAGGGGGCTCTACCCCCTGCAAGCTACGCTCGCCAACCCCCGTTCAGACACCGCAGAATCTAAAAAAACACGCTAATCTGATGGGTTTTAAAAATATTAGAGAAGATTAAATTATACTGAAAAAAGCTGTGCAGATCTCCCTGTAAACGGGTTTCCATTCAATTCCCTTAGATTGCAAAAATTTAAGGGCGAATCAGTTGCTGTTAAGACATCCAATGGTTGTTTTCGTTTTTGATTAAAGAGGATCAGTTAAACATTTGAAAAGAAGCTAAAATAAAATGAATTAAGTATTCAGAGTCTTTGTCTTCCGATATTTTAAAACAATCTCTATAACAATAGCCTAAATCATATGACTATCATCAACAGTTCCGTGCAGAACACTATGCATTTTATACTCTAGGTGCCATTTTGATACTTTAAAGTTATCCAGGCACAGGTGATAAGTTGCCAAATATTATTCTATACCCATCATTTCATCTATATTATAATAGATCAAGTCATCAAATGCCATAAACAAATACGATCTGATCCCTTCGCCTTTCATATGAAGGTTTGGAACAAATGTCATATACTCCCCAGATTGGCGCGATTTTTTTCCAACGCCAATTTGGGGAACGCATCAACAGCATAAACAGCAACATCCGGCTTACCATATCAAGCAAAATAACGATACTTTGGCGTCAGTTAAGTACCCGTTGCGTATATGACATTGGCGTCAGAAAAAAATCGCGCCAATATGGGGCCGTATATGACATCTATGCCGAAAGAGAAAAAAGCCGGGTGCAAATCTCGCCAATATCTTTTTTTCAACTCGCCATTTAGCATTTTTTTTTATTGTTCGAGTGGTAAATTAAAACATTGATTTGAAGTTGAAATTAAATGTCATGATTTGTTACATAATTTAATATTTCGCCACATGTCATATACGGCATGTTTGGCATGATTATTATTATTATTTTTTTTTTTACGAAAATTTGGCGAAAACCTCGTTTTCGAATACCAGTTACATATGTATTTTTGGTATTGCTTAGTTATCCCGTCGACAAAAAATCTATCGCGAACTATAAGATTAAATGTCAATAATATTTTATTGTAAATGTCACATTCACTTGACTTTTAGAAAGTTACACGTATTTACGTCATCAAGTGATTTTTATTTCGACGTTTTATTTTTATATTTTTTAATGTTATACTAATTTATTTGTTCTTTCGTTATTTAAAATAAAAATTTTGTCAATCTATACAATTTGGCGATTTATATAATTTGCGAAATTGGGTGACGGAATAACTACTACATTGTACAGAATTTTTTAATTATTTTCTATTGCTTTCAAAAGGAAATAGCAAAAAATAATTAATAACTATAGAACAAAATAATTTATATAAAATAAAAAAAGAAATAAAATTAAATAAACATTTATTATTAAATAAACGACAATAGCCGGGTTACCATGTCAACCAAAATAATACCATTTTTGCGCTAATTAAGTACCTCAGTGTGTATATGACATCTGTGCCTAATGTTTTTCCTTTCGTTTTGTTTTTTAAAATAAACAAAGAAGTGAAAGCCATCAATTTAAACGTTTCATTTTTAAATGAAAGTTTTGTATTAAATAAAATGATAACGAAATACAAAAAAAAAAAAGCATTGTTTTTAGGATAGATTTAAAGGAGGCCAAACTGGTCGCCAAACTAATTTAAAATAGTAACCTTTTCTGAATTATGAAAAAAATATATATCTGTTATGATTAAAATTTGAGTTGCCATCGTTAGAAAAATGTATTTAAAATTAAAAAAAAAAACAACTAATATTTCGAAAACTATATCGAATTAAAAAAAATTCTAATACCAGTTTTGAGATCTGTGGATCAATACGGATTTTAGGTAACTTTCATTACAAAAAGCTACCTATTGCAGCCGTTCGGAGGAAAGCGAATTCAAAAAATTTTGGTATATTTTCATCGATCATGACCCCCAGACCCCGAAACCACCCTCCGTTCAAAATTGATATATATATATATATATATACAGATATATATATATATATATATATATATATATATATATATATATATATATATCTGACCTATGTCACACTGTAACTGTCTAATTTATGAACCGATTTGGATGTAATTCGGTGTGTACATAGTACATACCAATGTCTCGACCGAGTTCGTTGGCCAGCTTCATCCACCATTTTGTTTCAAAATGGCGGCCATTTAAAATTTTTAAAAAACTTTAAAATTTGAAATGTGGTACCAAAAAATTTAAAATGGAAAAATATTTATTTCTTATGTATTTGACCTTTATACAAAGACTCCGGAGCAGTTTTTGTTTCGTCTATATCTTAAAAAATGGCTGAGTTATAGCATTTTGAATTTCTAGCGTGGCTGACATTTTGAAACGTACTGAATTTTGTCACGCGATAAAAGGCGTATTTATGAACCTATTTGGATGTACCTTGGCGTGTACATAGTACATACAAATATCTCGACCGAGTTCGTTGGCCAGCTTCATCCGCCATCTTGTTTCAAAATGGCGGCCATTTAAAAAAAATTTAAAAATTTAAAATTTAAAATGAGATACCAAAAAATTGGAAAATGAAAAAGATTTTTTTTTTATATGTTTGACCTTAATACAAAGATTCCGGAACAGGTTTTGTTTCGTCTATATCTAACAAAATGGCTGAGTTATAGCATTTTGAATTTCTATTGTGGCTGACATTTTGAAATGACCTGATTTTTGTTACGCGATAACAGGCGTATTTATGAACCGATTTGGATGTAATTCGGTGTGTACATAGTACATACCAATGTCTCGACCGAGTTCGTTGGCCAGCTTCATCCACCATTTTGTTTCAAAATGGCGGCCATTTAAAATTTTTAAAAAACTTTAAAATTTGAAATGTGGTACCAAAAAATTTAAAATGGAAAAATATTTATTTCTTATGTATTTGACCTTTATACAAAGACTCCGGAGCAGTTTTTGTTTCGTCTATATCTTAAAAAATGGCTGAGTTATAGCATTTTGAATTTCTAGCGTGGCTGACATTTTGAAACGTCCTGAATTTTGTCACGCGATAAAAGGCGTATTTATGAACCTATTTGGATGTACCTTGGCGTGTACATAGTACATACAAATATCTCGACCGAGTTCGTTGGCCAGCTTCATCCGCCATCTTGTTTCAAAATGGCGGCCATTTAAAAAAATTTAAAAATTTAAAATTTAAAATGAGATACCAAAAAATTGGAAAATGAAAAAGATTTTTTTTTATATGTTTGACCTTAATACAAAGATTCCGGAACAGGTTTTGTTTCGTCTATATCTAACAAAATGGCTGAGTTATAGCATTTTGAATTTCTATTGTGGCTGACATTTTGAAATGACCTGATTTTTGTTACGCGATAACAGGCGTATTTATGAACCGATTTGTATGTAACTTGGTCTGTACATAGTACATACCAATGTCTCGACCGAGTTCGTTGGCCAGCTTCATTCTCCCTCTTGTTTCAAAAGGGTTGTCATTAAAAAAATGTAATTTAAAATTTAAAATATGGTATTAAAAAATTGGAAAATGAAAAAGATTTTTTTTATGTGTTTGGCCTTGATACAAAGATTCTGGAGCAGTTTTGTTTCTGAAAATTTGTTCTTTTGTTTATATCTTAAAAAATGGTTGAATTATAGCACTTTGAATTTCTAGCATGGACAACACTTTGAAACGATCTTGTATTTGTCACGCGATAACACACGTATTCGCCTATTTCGATGGAAGCAGGCATGCGGATAGCATACATCAATATCTCGACGAAGTTCGCTGGCCAGCTTCACCAGCCATCTTGTTTCAAAATGGCGGCCATTAAATTAAAAAAAAAAATTATATTTAAAGTGAGGTGCAAAAAATTAGAAATTGAAAAAGGTTTCTTTCTTAAGTATTTGACCTTGATATAAGGATTCAGGAGCATTTTTTGTTTGATCTTAAAAAATGGCTCAGATATAGCAGTTTCAATTTCTAATGTGGGTGACATTTTGAAAAATCTGATTTTTTGCCTGCGACAGCACTCGTATATATCAACCGATTCCGATGTGAGTGAGCATGTGCACAGCAATTACTAAGGTCTCGACCAAGTTCACTGGTTAGCCTCATCCACCGTGTTGTCTTAAAATGGCATGCACTTTAAGAAATCGCCGGATTTGGCAGCCAAATATAAGTTACTTTAAATAAAAGCAGCTTAGATAAAGCTGACTAATTTCGCAAAATTCTCATTCATAATGATTTAGTATTGATAAAAATTAGTATTGAATCTCCTATATTCGGTTTCCACTAAATTGAGCTTCGTGTGTTTCAGTAATATAAGTTGGCTTTTTTAAAATAAGGAATATGAAAGCTACCTCTTCCTCCCGGCACTGGCCGGAAGGACTTTTTGGTGTTAATTTCATCGCAAGGTATTCCATATTTTAGGAGAAATTGCCGTGAAACATAATCAGTTGCTTAATCAGTCGATTCAAAGAATCGATACACATTTCAGCCGTTTCATATATTCGTTTCATTAGGAATTTATATATATAGGGTAGATATATATATATATATATATTTGATCTTTGTCAAACTGTAACTCTCTTATTTATGAACCGATTTGGATAAAATTTCGTGTGTATATAGTACATACCAATGTCTCGACCGAGTTCGTTGGCCAGCCTCATCCGCCATCTTGTTTCAAAATGGCGGCCATTTAAAATTTTTAAAAATTTAAAAATTTAAAATGAGGCACAAAAAATTAGAAATTGAAAAGATTTTTCCTTATGTGTTTGAGCTTGATACAAAGATTCCGGTGCATTTTTTGTTTCGTCTATGCCTTAAAAAATGGCTGAGTTATACCACTTTGAATTTCTAGCAAGGCTAACATTTTGAAACAATCTGATATTTGTTACGCGATAATATGCGTTTTTATTAACCGATTTGGATGTGACAAGGCATGTGCTTAGTACATAGCAATGTCTCGAGCGAGTTCGTTGGCCAGCTTCATACGCCATCTTGTTTCAAAATGTCGGCCATTTAAAATTTAAATGAAAATTGAAAATTGAAAATGACGTACAAAAAAATTATAAATTGAAAAAGATTTTTTTCTTATGTGTTTGAGCTTGATACGAAGATTCCGGGGCATTTTTTGTTTCGTCTATATCTTAAAAGACAGTTGAGTTATAGCACTTTGAAAGTCTAGTATGGAAATTATCTGATTTTTGTCACGCGATAACACGCGTATTTGTGAGCGGATTTGGATATAACTTGGTGTGCACATAGTAAATACCAATGTCTCGACCGAGTACGGAGGCCAAGAACATCCGCCATCTTGTTTCAAAATGGCAGCCATTAATGTTTTTTTATTTTAATTTAAAATGAGGTACAAAAAATTAGGAATTGAAAAGATTTTTTTTCTTATGTGTTTGACCTTGATACAAAGATTTCGGAGCATTTTTCATTTCCTCTATATCTTAAAAAATGGCTGAGTTATAGCACTTTGAATTTCTAGCATGGCTGACATTTTGAAACGATCTGATTTTTGTCACGCGATAACACGCGTATTTATGAACCGATTAGGATGTGACAAGGAATGTGCATCTCTGGCATAGCATCACTGGCTGGTGTGTGGGCATAGCAATCTCTCAGCCGAGTTCGTTTGCTAACTTCTTCCGCAATCTTGTTTCAAAATGGCGGCCATTTAAAAATTAAAAAAGTCCTTCCGGCCAGTGCCGGGAGGAAGAGGTAGCTTTTATATTCCTTATTTTTAAAAAGCAAGCTTATATTATTCAAACACAAGACGCTCAATTTAGAGGTAACCGATTATAGGAGATTCAATACTAATTTTATCAATACTAAATCATTATGAATGAGAATTTCGCGAAATTAGCCTTATCCAAGCTGCTTTTATATAAAGCAACTTATATTTGGTTGCCATATTTGGCGATATATTGAAGTTCCTGCCATTTTAAGACAACATGGTGGATGAGGCTAACGAGTGAACTTGGTCGAGACCTTAGTAATTCCTGTGCACATGCTCACTCACATCTGAATCGGTTGATAGTGCTGTCGCAGGCAAAAAATCAGATTTTTCAAAATGTCATCCACATTAGAAATTGAAACTGCTATATCAGAGCCGTTTTTTAAGATAAAGACAAAACAAAAAATGCTCCGGAATCCTTATATGAAAGTCAAATGTTTAAGAAAGAAACCTTTTTCAATTTCTAATTTTTTTGCACCTCACTTGAAATATAATTTTTTTAATGTAATGGCCGCCATTTCGAAACAATATGGCGGATGAAGCTGGCCAGCGAACGTGGTTGAGGCATTACAATATACTATCCACATGCCTTCTTACATCGAAATAGGTTAAAAAATACGCGTGTAATCACGTGACAAATTTCAGATCGTTTCAAAATGTCAGCCATGCTAGAAATTCAAAGTGCTATAATTCAACCATTTTTAAAGATATATACGAAAAAAAACTGTTCCAAAAACTTTGTATCATGGTCAAACGCATAAAAAATCTTTTTCATTTTTCAATTTTTTGATAACTCATTTTAAATTGAAATTTTTTTTTTTTAAATGGCAGCCCTTTTGAAACAAGATGGCGAATGAAACTGGCCAACGAACTCGGCCGAGACATTGGTATGTACTATGTACACACCAAGTTACATCCAAATCTGTTCATAAATACGCCTGTTATCGCGTGACAAAAATCAGGTCGTTTCAAAATGTCAGCCACGCTAGAAATTCAAAGTGCTATAACTCAGCCATTTTTTAAGATATATACAAAACAAAAATGCTCCGGAATCTTTGTATCAAGGTCAAACACATAAGAAAAAAATAATTTTCAACTTTCCAATTTTTTGGTACTTCATTTTAAATTTTAAATTAAAAAAAAATTTAAATGGCCGCCATTTTGAAACAAAATGGCGGATGAAGCTGGCCAACGAGCTCTGTCCAGGCATTGGTATGCACTATGTATACACGATGTTACATCCAAATCGATTCATAAATACGCCTGTTATCGCGTGACAAAAATCAGGTCGTTTCAAAATGTCAGACACGCTAGAAATTCAAAGTGCTATAACTCAGCCATTTTTTAAGATATAGACGAAAATAAAAAATGCTCCGGAATGTTTGTATCAAGGTCAAACACATAAGAAAAAAATAATTTTCCATATTTTGGTACCACATTTCAAATTAATTTTTTTTTTTTTAATTTAAATCGCCGCCATTTTGAAACAAGATGGCGGATGAAGCTGGCCAACAAACTCGGTCGAGGCATTGCTATGCACTATGTATACACGAAGTTACATCCAAATCGGTTCATAAATACGAGAGTTACAGTGTGACAAAGATCATATATATATATATATATATATATATATATATACCGGGTGTCCCAAAAAGGACTGACTGATTTTAAAATTCAATAACTTGCAAACGGTGACAGATATTAAAAAAATTCTTGCAGGAGGGTTAAGCATAAGGTCAAAAGTTTTATTACAGTGATTTTCAATTTTAGTTCGATTTACAAACAATAGATGGCGCTGTAAGCAATAGTCGCTAAATTCAGGCTCGATTTTTGGTACTTCGTGGCCCGGATAATACATTTCCAACTCCCTTTTCTGCATGGAACAAGATAAAGGAGCGAAAATCGAGCCTGTATTTAGCGACTATTGCTTACAGCGCCATCTATTATTTGTAAATCGAACTAAAATTGAAAATCACTGTAATAAAACTTTTGACCTTATGCATAACCCTCCTGCAAGAATTTTTTTAATATCTGTCACCGTTTGCAAGTTATTGAATTTTAAAATCAGTCAGTCCTTTTTGGGACACCCGGTATATATATATATATATATATCAACTTTTGAACGGAGGGTGGTTTCGGGGTCTGTGGGTCATGATCGATGAAAATATACCAATTTTTTTTTTTTGAAATCGCGTTCCTCCGAACGGCTGCAATAGGTAATTTTTTGTAATGAAAGCTACCTAAAAAAATAATAATAATTTAAAATGAGGTACAAAAAAATTAGAAATCGAAAAAGATTTTTCTCTTATGTGTTTCAGCTTGTTACAAAGATTCCGGTTTATTTTTTGTTGTGCCTTTATCTAAAAAAAAAGCCGAGATATAGCAGTTTGAATTTCGAATGTGTGTGACATTTTAAAAAATCTGATTTTTTGCCTGCAACAGCACTCGTATATATAAACCGATTTAGGTATGAGTGAGCATGTGCACAGGAATTACTAAGGTCTCGACCAAGTTCATTGGTGAGCTTTGATGCACACATTATTTTGTTTTAAAATGGCGGGCTATCACCGATAATTCGGGTTAATATAATTATTAATATAATTAGGGATATCACCGAATTTGGCGACAAAATATAAATGACTTTAATAAACAGCTTTGATAACGCTGACTAATTTCGCGAAATTCTCATTCATATTCAATATTGACAAAAATTAGTATTTAACCTTTTATAATCGGGTTCCACTAATTTGAGCTCCGTGTGTTTCAATAATATAAGCTGGCTTTTTAAAAATAAGGAATTTGAAAGCTTCCTCTTTCTCCCGGCACTGGCCGGCAGGACTTTTTTTAATTCAAAAGGAAATCCTAAAATATTCCTTGAACATAAAGGTTTATCTTCCTTTTTCTTAAGTGATCGCTTCTTAAAATAAATCATGTTAAAAAACTATAATGTTCTATCTAATTTTATCTGCGAATACAGCTCGATACTTTCGATTTTCATAGATATCTCTTTTAAAGCATAAATAATTTATGCATAAACTAAAATGATTTAACGAATAATTTAACTACTATCAAAGCAAAGGGTATAGAAATTTTAAATGTCATTAAATGTTTCGAAACGACAATCCCAAGAGATTAAAATTGCTTAAATCTGAAACAATCCTTTAAATGCAAGTTAATGATGGAGAAAACTCGTTTTCTGACTATAATCTCAAATTATATGAAAGCATTTATTTATTCATAAGAACATTTTAATAATTTGAGTAAATAGCGTAATTCTCAGGATGCATATGTGCAGCTTTCTGTATTAGTAAATTATTAAAATTACACAGAATTTAAAGAATTTTACTATCCAAAATAATGTGTAGATACATAATTAAAGTTTTCAGAGTAGACAAAAAAATGAATTATTTGAAAATAAAGATTCTTTATGTTTCATGGTATAATAACATTAAACAATTAGAGAAAAATGATATAAAGTAAATATTTTAACTCGGACGTAACTTTAAAAACCATGAACAACAAAATTATGAGCCGAAAATATGGATTATTTATATGAAAATAGTTAAAATTGAGAATTTTAATCAAATGAAAATATAAACTGTGTTTTTGATTTTAGCAAAATATCTACCCTATATATATAAAATCCTAATGAAACGAATCTATGAAACGATTCTTTGAAACGATTGATTAAACGACTGATTCAGTTTCACGGCTATTTCTCCTAAAATATGGAATACTTTGCGATGAAATTAACACCAAAAATCCGTATTGATCTGCAGATTTCAAAACTGGTATTAGAATTTTAAAATTCAAATTAGTTTTCGAAATATTAATTTTTTTCTAATTTTATATACATTTTTCTAATGATGGCAACTCAAATTTTAATCAAACAGATATTTTTTTTCAGATTTTAGAAAAGGTTACTCTTTTAAACTAATTTGGCGAGAAGTTTGGCTTCCCTTAAATGTATGTTAAGAAATGTATCATGTTACTTTTATTCATAATTCAATTTGTATTTCATTATCATTTTATTTAATACAAACAGAAACATTTAAAATAAATGGCTTTCACTTCTTTATTTTTTTTTAAACGAAATGAAAAGAAAAATATTATGCACAGATGTCATATACGCACCGGGGTACCTAATTGGCTCCAAAATGGCATTATTTTGGTTGACATGGTAACCCGGCTATTGTTGTTTATTTAATAATAAATGTTTATTTACTTTATTATCTTTTTTAAATTACGTAAATTGTTTTGTTCTATAGTAAATCATTTTTTTGGTTATTTTCCTTTACAAATAAAAAATAATTAAAAAATACGGTACTACTTAGTTATTCCATCGACCCATTTCGCCAAATTATACAAATTGACATAATTTTTATTTTAAATAACGAAAGAACAAAAAAAATAGTGTAACATTAATAAATATACAAATAAAACGTCGAAATAAAAATCACTTGATGACGTAAAGACGTGTAACTTGCTTAAAGTCAAGTGAATGTGACCTTTACGATCAACCATTATTGGCATTTAATCTTATAGTTTGGTGATAGATTTTTGGTCGACGGGATAACTAAGTAGTACCAAAAATATATATGTAACTGGTATTCGAAAACGAGGATTTCGCCAAATTTTCTTTAAAAAAATCACGCCAAATCGGGTGCGTATGTGACATCTGGCCAAATATTAAATGATGTAACAAACGATGACATTTAATTTCAACTTCAAAGCAATGTTTTAATTTACCACTCGAAAAAAAATGCTAACTGGCGAGTTGAAAAATAGTTATTGGCGAGATTTGCACCCGGCTAGCGTAACAGTACCAAGAATTCTTTGCGACAATGGTTTCATGTAGTATTATTCGAAAAATAAAATTGATTTTTTTTAAATCGAAATGAAAACTTTCGGCACAGATGCCACATACGATCCCATACTGGCGCTATTTTTTTCAGCCGCCAATGTCATATACGCAACAGGTACTTAATTGGCGCCATAGTATCGTTATTTTGCGTGATTTGATAAGCCGGATGTTGTTGTTTATGCTGTTGATGTTTTCCCCAATTTAGCGTCGGAAAAAAATCGCGCCAATATGGGGCCGTATATGATATCTGGGCCAAACTTTCATATGAAAAGCGAAGGGATCAGAGCGTATTTATTTATGGTAGTTACATGACTTGGACTATTATAATATAGATGAAATGATGGCGATAGAATAATATTTGGCGACTTATCACCTGTACCTGGCTAATATTAAATTACCAAAATGGCACCAGGAATATAAAAAGCGAAGTGGTTCGACCGGAACTGTTGATGATATTCACATGACTTAGGCTATTGTTATAGAAATTGTTTTAAAATACACTTAATTCCTTTTATTTTATCTTCTTTTCAAACGTTTAACTGATCCTTTTTAATCAAACACGAAAACAACCATTGGATGTCTTAACAGCAACTGATTCGGCCTTAAATTTTTGAAATCAAAGGAAATTGAATGGAAGACCGTTTACAGGGAGATCTGCACAGCTTTTTTCAGTATAATTCAATCTTCTATAATATTTTTTAAACCGATCAGATTAGCGTGTTTTTAGATTCTGCGGTGTCTGAACGGGGGTTGGCGAGCGTAGCGCGCAGGGGGCAGAGCCCCCTAGTATCATTATAAAGTTAAAAAGTCAAAAGAATGATAATTCTCTTATTCTCTTCTCTGTTACTCAAGCAAGTTAATACACAGATAATCAACAGATAAGTCAAATGTAATTAAAAGGTGTTAAAGTAAGAAGTTTATTATCTTGAAATAAAAAAAAAAATGCTTCTTAAAAGGGATGACGGATGTTCAAATTAAGAATTTTCTTTACAGTTTATTTAAAAGCTCTTTAATCTAAGAATGACACCTGAACGTAAAAAACCTGTTGATTTTACTTACAATTATTTCTTAGAATTAATTTCTTAGAATAAACTGCGAGTAAAAATGCCAGTAAAAATGTTTATTTTATTTTAAAAAATCTGTAATCGATTTATTTTATTAGCAAAATTAGTTAAAATAACAAGCGGTTTGCAATACTTACAGAGTTATTCTTTGGTAAGATAAACAGTTTTAACTGGATGACTGGGTTTTTTTTCTTGGTAATTGACCAACTTTTTCAACAGTGCATTTTGTCATTTTGATTTTATAGAAATAATTACTTTCAAATTTTTAATATCTGTAAAATTAACTAATCTTGTCATACATGTTTTTATAATCTACCTTATTAAAATCAGCGCGCATATCTTTGTAACCACAGAAATTCGGAAACCAAAGGGCGCAGGGCTACGAAAATATGGCACGCGGGTTGCTGGTAGGGGCCCCATGAACGTTTGGGGCAAAAAATCCGAACATTTTAAATAGATTTTTTTTTTATGTTTTTGACGAATTTTTGCTTTTTTTTTTTTGTATGTTCAATCCGTAATCGCGTAGTTCTAACCAGTTCTAAATGCTTACTGCAATGTGAGATATACATATTATGTACGCCACGCTGCTATACTAAGAAGCTGTAGCGGGTATTACGATACTTCTTATACCTCGCATGCAGATAATTAGAGATTGTTTAATTGCGCTTAATTATTACCCTTTTTAAAAAATAAAGAAAAATATTTTATCACAAACATCAACAAAACTTTTTATCCTATTTACAGCCTTATTCCAAAGATATCGTTTTATTATCTGCTGCCATAGCAACATAATAAATTAAATTTCATTTTAAAAATGCGCAGTAATAGAAAAATATTTTTCTAAATCGAACAGTTATTGAATAACTCAGGTGCGTAGAACGGGATAAACAGCTAGTATTAATTAAAAACAGACTTAGTATCTAAAACAAATTTTCAAAATAACATAGGATAACGTCTAGACAATTAAAAGAGAATAAATAAAGACAATAACATTTTAATGCAATAAAATTAACAAACAAATGTTTTTTCTTTCTTTACTACTATTTACATAGCAAAATGAGGAATTATTTGATTAAAACTTCATTATTGATGAATTTTATTTTTGCTCAAAAGTTATTCATTTTCATTTCTTTCGTAATTTTTTTATTTTTGCGAAGAGAAATTATGCGTATCCATCATGCTTTATATGTTTTCCTGTATCTAATCACTAGAGCAGTGATCTCTAACCTGGGGATCGATTGTAGTCTGTCAGATCTCTGAAACCGGTCGGAAAGAGCCGCCTTAGCGATTACTTGCAATTTTGGTGTAGTAGAGTAGAAATTTTGCCGGTCGGAGTGGGTTACTTCTTTTCCAAGTACTTCCAGGCGGTCGAGATTGCAGTGGGAAAGGTTCGGAAAGAGTTTTTGCTCTGCTTTGGAGGGTTGGGCTGCTTGTTTAATATTAAAAAATAGAAAGAGGACATAGTTTTTCAATTGCCAGGGTTAGTAAATATTATGATTTTTTTCAAAAATATAAAAATATCCGATGTTTTTTATATTTAACAGATATTTTCAAAATAGTGAATTTATTGATAATTATAAATATTTTCAGACCTAGTATAAATTAGAAATTAAAATATATTGTAGTTAGCATGAAAACTTAATAAAATATTATTCTACATGTGTGTGGGTTTCTTTTTCTTTGTCTTAAGTAACAAAATAGTAGATGAACTAAATGAAAACAGACACAATTTGCTTAAAAAAAAAAGCTGTAAGATTTAGATTTAAAAAAATTTTGTTGTATGCAAGACAATTTGAAATACAAAATAATTCGTTTTAATTTTTTAAAAAATGAACATAATTGTAATTTTTTCGGTTTTTCAATCTCATAACCTGTTGTGCATTTTAAACTGAGGTAAACCAAAGCCAGAAAATATTATTTTAATTGAAGATGTAAATAACTTATCTAAATTAGATAGCTTATCTTTCAATGGGTGTCGTAAGTAAAATTATCTGACGTAATTATTGTCATCTAAAAATTCAGATTCAAACGTAAAGTTTTTTTTAGGGGGGGGGGGGGGGGCAAAAGTCACTATCAGGGAAAAAGTTCTATATCTACAGAACGACACCGTTAATAACAGTCGAAAAATTCATTTACACTTCTTTTCACTGAAAATATCAAATTTTGAAATAAAAAATATAAAATAATCGAAAATATCAAACATCATGACATTTTGAAAGAAATACCAGATATATATCATGGTATAGCTCAAGGATAAGCTATTCAACTTCTAATTATACCCATATAAATGTATATACCTATTCATATATATATCAGCGAGCGCTGTTAATTACAAAATGCAATTTTTTTTTACATAAAGCTCTTTTACAGATCCTTTAAAATTACTTTGACTCAGAATTCTGTGTATTCTTTTTTTTTTTCTTGCAAAAAATACCAACTAATTTGCTTACAAATTTAAGTATTATATGTGTCTTAATCCAGACAAAAAAAAAAAAAAAAAAAAAATACTTTAATTTACATGGAAAGGTTCAAAGTTTAAACATGGAAAAGTTTCTGAAATAAAAGCATGCTTTTCGACCTTTTAAGCAAACCAAAAGTTTCGGCAAGAAGACAAGACAGCTGACATTTTTTTCTGTTTAATATTAAAGCTGTTCTCAAGTTAAAACTCCCTATTTTTTGACACATTCCTGAAATAATTTTTATTCGAAAACGCAGAACATTCCTCGACGTTGTTATTCAGAAACTGCAAAATCGAATAGCATAAACCATTTTTCGATAAAGGTAAAGGATCCTTAAGAAAATGCAGGCAAATTAGGCATTTTGAACCGAAATTACGAAAGTGACTCCCGATAAAGGTCGTCCAGAAACAATAATTGCTTATAACTCAAGATAATATATATATACTTCAAAAATAAAGATAAAGTAAAGACGCTTTTCGATTCCTAATGACTTCAATTGTCATATCTACCAGTTTCATGCTTTTGTGTTTTAAAATAAGTCTGTAAATGTCCAGGCCCGGTGAAACAAAAGAGAGGACGAATGCCTGGTATTTATTCAATGCCCCCTTCCTATGCTGTCACCAGAGTTGGGCAAAATACATCGAAAAACCGTTTTCGATACAAAATACAAAATACATTGTTTTTTCAACTTAAAATACAAAATACAAAATACTTTCCAAATTTCAAAAATTCAAAATACAAAATACATGTATTTTGAAAATACATTTAAAATACAAAATACATTAAAAAAAAAAAAAAAAAAAAAAAACGATTGTGCATTAAACTGCATTAGTCAAATGCAAAGGTGATTTTCAAAACTGATTAATTTTTTTAAAAATATAAATTTCCAAATAAAGAAGCAAAATCAATTAAGCCTCAACGAAAGATAACAAAAACAAAACTGAAACATTGGGGCAACAATGTGCTTAAAAGTGTACGAAAGTTACAAGAATAACTCATAATGAATAAACTACCCTTTAAAGGTAGTTACTCAGTAGGAATGACTGCATGAATTGATTGGGGTAGACGTCTGCACGGACCCGGGCTTGGTCCGAGGTCTGTCCCCGTCCCGGATCGCGGTTTGATGAATTCTGAAATGCATCAGAAAGTAGCTCCTTTGGATTTGAGAAAAGCCTTATTAAATGGCAGAGAAATAATTTCACAAATCTGCTTTTTCTTATACAGCTTCAAAAATTATCATGTTTTAATCCTCCTTTTTTTCTTTTATTCTAACTTACATTAATTTTTTAATGAATCTTTATTTGAACGTTAAAACATTGAAAACTCTAAGTAACCATTAATGTTGCTATTGTGTATTTTCTGTCTTGCGAACACATAGTAATTTTAAAATATACTGTAAAGTTATTCCATAAATATGTATGCAGTATTCTTTAAAGGAATCTTAATTGTATGTTTAGATTAGAGAAATCTTATTTTTTTTTTTGTAGAAATTGAATCGAGCCTCATTTAATTGATTTTCCCAAGGGCCGGCCCTGTTTTCACTGATTAACTTTTAATTTTTTCATCGGGCCGGGATAAGATAACTTTCGTGCGGGGCGGGCCGGACCCGTGTCTGGAAATTCCGACCCGTGCAGACCTCTAGATTATGGATCGATAAGGAATCTCTTTCACGAATCATAAGATAGCACCGCCCGCTACTGAGTATTTGAAGCCAAAATTGAAACAGTATTGATTTTTAGAAAAAGCATAAAAAGTTTGGTGCAATTCTATTCAATGCCTGCACAGGTATAAAAATCTTGAAAATCGTAAAAAACACAGCACAGAAAAAAAATCATCTTTAGGACGATATACACCAGAATGTCATCCATACTAACTGAATATGACGAAGTTTGATGAAATTCCGTGCTCTAGTTCTTGAATTATAGCTCCCACGGCACACCTGCCAACTTCAATTTTTTTAAAATCAAATAAATGCCAGAAAATTTATTTTAAAAAGGTACCTTTTTATCTACGTGGTACTTATTTCATTTCAATTCGATTTACAAATATGATCATTTTGACATGGTGGAAAAAAAAACGAGAGTTTTACATACATGTTACGGCAATCATAAAAACGCAGCACAAGAACACTACCTCCTTAGCGATGCACCCCCAAATTTTATTAGCATTAATTTATTTGAAGATCTAAAATAATATGAAATTGGATTAAGTTTTGTCCATTAGTTTTTTGGATATAGTTATCGGGAAAATCATGAAAAACCCAGCATAGCAGCATCATCTGATACCCTTTAGCTTTAAGCGATATACGCTAAAAGCTAATCGGCAAGTATTTCCATTCAGGCCTACAAGCAGTTTGAAGAAATTCTGTATATTGGTTCTTACAACATGGAATAAAATAGTTAAGCATAGCAGTACCGACTGTTGGGTGAAATAAACCCAAAGCTAAGTTCAGTGGTGGAAAATTGGCGCAGAGGAGGAGCCTATTGAAACCATTAATATTTTATAGTATGCTTCACCTTAATAAAAACTCAGAAATTCTGTCATTAAATATGCCGAAAAATACTACTCAAATTTAGTGGTGTCAATAGGCTCCTCCGCTGCGCCAATTTTCCACCACTGTAAGTTATACCTAGGTCTATCTTAATCTGAAGTTTGATTAGTATTAAACTCCATGCATTAGTTATTGAGGTTGAAGGGCCACAAAAATTGTGTCTCACACAGACTAACAGACAGACACACATTTCCCAAAAATAATTAAATCCCGTTCAAGGTATCCCGAAACGTATAAATCAAGCAAAAAAAGAAAGTCGAAAATTTTCACGATACCAATACTTTCTTCTTATTTATTACAAGAATGTAAAAACAAATTAGTCTAGTATCAGTCTTTTCAATCAGTCTTTTTTAGTATATGTCTATAAAAGAACACATTTTATAATAATCTCATATGTACAATGACACCGAATAAAATTGTTTAAATGAGTTTAAATGTATTTTTTTCTTTTTATATAATGTGCATGTGTTTAATAAGAGCTCCCAACTACGCAAGATTTTTTAGGTCATCCACTAATAAAATATTTGGGGCACAATTTTTCGATTATGGTGCTTTTTAGAAATAAAGCATACGAATTTAAAATATGTATTACTGAATGCAAAAATATGAATGAAAAAAATAGATAATTTTTAACAAAAGTTGAATTATTATTATTAACAAAAGTACGAATTCTTCGCATAAAGCAGTTTTAAAATTAAAACACCAGGTAAAATATCAAACTATATATAAGCGGAAAGAAATAAGAAATCATTTGCACTTACTATGAAAGTCTTGAAACTTTTAATATAGAGCAGGAAAAATATTAAAGCTCTTACATTCGTAAAAAGAAAACACTTATGAAATATTTATAAAAAGTAGGAATAATTCGAATGCAAAATTTGCAAAGTCATACATTTCATTTTTTCATAGTCAAATTGTTCCTTTAAAAGTTCATTGTAGCAATTTTCTTGCGGTTACTGTCCAGTGTAATTTTTTTTTTTACAAAAATTATATAATGAATGAAGCAGGCGAATTTTTAAGAAATCCTTATTCAATATTTTTAAATAAAACTGTTAGACAAAAAAAAAAAAAAAATGAGTTCCTTATATGTGTGGTCAACGGGCAACTGTCGGTAATAGAGCGCTGCACCTGCACAACTCTGAAAGATCCTTCCGGTCTATCACAATACATGTTCTTTTTTCTTGTAATTCCCACATCAACACTAAGATATATAAAAGTTATTTTTGTAACTAATCAGGGAGAATATGTTTGCTGTATCAAAACAACATATTCATCAACCTCCTTATTTCAGCAATAGTCGAAAAGTGTGTTTATATTAACTTCCAAAACAGAATTTGAAAACTAATCAAAACAGACAGTCGTGTATTTCCTTTTAGTGAATCGCAGCTTTTCTCTCTACGGTTTAAACATGGCAGTTTGAAATTTGGAAAAAATGTATTTTGAGTATTTTCAAAATACAAAATACATTGTAAAACCATCAGAAAATACATTACAAAAATACTTTGATCTTATCGGTTTAAAATACAAAATACAAGATACAAATGTATTTTGAAAATGTATTTCAAATACATGTATTTTCGATACTGCCCAACTCTGGCTGTCACAAAAAATTAAACGTGTTCTATGTCTTGAAATACAGATATGGATATATAAATACATATTTAGATAAATATATTATTTGTGTTTAATATTTCCCAAGCCCAATAGCACAAAATATGCAGTACAAGATCGAATAAGATTTTAAATATTAGCTTTGTAAAATTGGCCTACTAAGTTTGGCACCCTGTAAAATCAAAGATGTTCAGTGCCACGGTCCAGATCGAACGTTTTTTATAATCACCCTCTGTGTTTGTGTTCCAAAATTTTGTATTGTTCAGCGGAGAAAATAAACTTTTTTATATCCGTTTTACAATAATAATAATAATAATTTAAAACATTTTATTATTTCTTTTTACATTTAATGATTTAATTGATTCTAATTATATTTTTCATAAAGAACGACAATTTTCAGTGAATTGATAAAGGTACAACCATAATTTTTCATTAACAGGTTAAATTTTTTTTTTAACTAAGTAATAAAACTTATTGATGATATCTGTAACTATTTAAAATATTAATAAATAAAATTAAGGCAAAATAACATTTGAGAGAATTTCCTTGGAACATTTTTACTGTCACAAAAATAATTAAATCGTGGTGAATTTAAAAATGAACATAACAAGGAAGGTGGGAGGCATTTAAGTACAAAGCTAAATTAACCCTTTATGTACTGAATTATGAATCCATGAAATTTTTATCTTCTAAAGCATTTTTCTAGAATTTTTGAAACTACATTAGAAGATTTACATAATCATTTAATAAATTTTAGAAGGATTTTAGACGGATTGGAGGATTTAGAAGGATTAATTAAATTTGAATTTATAGGGATTCTGTGCAATATTTATAATCCCACTCAAATATTTTATTTATATATATTTCTTAGTATTTTGTAGAATTAGGAAATGTACAAATATAATGATCTTACAATAGAAATATAGAAATATTTCCAAACTGAAAAATACCCCTCCCCCCAGTGCTAAGAAAGCTGAATAGATGCAAAGGCAAAATAAATCATCCTTTTAAAAATATTTTTGTTTTGTGTAACCAATAATGCTTTTGTAATAAGGTAAGCTAATGTATCTATAACTCATTCTAAACTGTATTACAAATAATCGATATATTAAAGGAATTTTATAACAAGTTATTTTAATGCTACTTATAAGTACCGTCAATAGATGAAGGGTTAATATACTTATAATATATGTATACATTCTTTAAGTTTATTATACTTTTGAGATTAAGAACAACTAATTAGCTGAGCTCATAAGCAAAACTAGATTTTTTTTTAAAAATAAAGGTAAAACTAAAGTATATTTAAATATTTAGCCTAATTTATATTTTTTTCAGTACTGGTGTGATAATTATAATCAATTTAAAATAAAAGTGGTCTAAAGATACAAATAAATAAAAAGTTATTTAACGTTTATTTTTTTTTTAATCGATTATATTCTCAAATATTTATGTAGAGCTTGGTAGAACCTACACCCCGCCCGACCCCCCTATATTTTTCAAAAAATATTTTGCAGTCTGAAACAAAATTTGTCTATTTGACCATAATATTTACTAATCATTTTCTGATATTAAAATAGAACAAAGTTTCTTTCAGACAATTGGTTCAATAATAATAACAAACAGTATTTTATGCATAATTAAAAATACAAATGGACATTTTTTCTTAGGCCTGGAAAATTTACACAGATTGCAGGCACCGACATGCTGATCTAAAACAATGGCATTCATTCCTTCAACACTTTTTTTTAATAGATAACCCAAACATTCTTTTCCTTTCACGTAAATAACAATGTCACTGGACAAAGCAAAGACAGCTGAGTTTCCCTCTCCCAAACAAACAAAAACACATGAGCACTTCCATCTGATTGGCTACAAATGTGTCCGATTGCACGTAGGGGATATTCTGCGTTTCATTCTCCACTGTTGGATAACGAGTGGACACCAGAATAGCTCTTCTCCCGGCCGTCGCTATGAAATGGCGATTCCGATCCCTACTGGCGGTATTTACCCTATCACACTATAATACACTTCCTGTGCTCCGAGGGGCCCCAAGGGCTCCGTCTCGTTTTAGAGAAATAAAGAAAATGTGAACAAAATTTGCACATTTTTAGAAAAGGATTTTTTTCAAAGATTTCTGAAAACTATCTTTTACTAACACAACTTTTTATTTAATAAACGAATTTTTATTTTCTGAAAAAAAAAAAATTTCGGTGCAAACATCAATTTCTGCTATCATTCAACGTTTATATTTTCCGCTCACAAAATGCAACGAAATGTAATAAGAAAATAAGATTTAAAGTAAGAAATCTAAAAATTGTGATCTGAGCTAAACCTTGCAAATTTGAGTTTCTCAGCTCCTCTCAGTGATTTATAATGTGTATTATAAATGAATTATTTATTAATGATGTCAATGAATGTAAATCCATGTTTCAGCTCATCCTTTAAAAAACCCTCCTGGCATGAAAAACGTGATTTTTTTCAATATGCAGGAAAAGGAAATGCATGCTTCAAAATAAACTATTGCACCATTTGTTAAAACCATAAATGGTAAATTTTTGGAAATTTCATACATAATAAATTAAAACATAGATTGAGCTGGTGAAGCTCATATGATTGCAGAGACTATTAATAAACTTTGTACAATGAATTTACTTGATGAAAAAGTTGGTAATTTAGAGCCCAATGTTTCTTTGTCAAATCCAATAAATCCATTGTTCGAAAAATAAACGATATCAATGGTGACTTAAAAGGAACACTTAAGAACCACTTCAGAGTTACTAAAACACACTACTGAAGTCAAGGCATCTTTTGATGAATACTTATCTTCAAATTAAATTCGATGGGAAATCTATGAAGATGTATACAGTAATGATGCAAAAGAAATTATTCCCTTACTGGAGTCACTGCAAAAATTAAAAATAGTGCCAAGCATTGCACCAGCATCTATTGCTATCTTTATAGACACAAACTCTCCTCGATAAAATGTCTTCTGAACTTATGACAATGTTGAATATTATCATTAAAATAATAAACTATATAAAATCACAACGACTTAAAATCAAACTTTTCAAACTTATGTGTGACGTTATTAAAGCCAGAACCCGTCCCCACTCTACTGAAGTAAGATATTTATGTCGAAAAAGAGCGTTTATAAGTTTCATGAAACTAGCAGCAGATGCGGTATTAGATGAAACATAACAGGGAAACAGCAAAATTTTATAATAATGAAGATTCGGCGTCTAAATTGCGTGTTTGGCCGACATGATCAGCAAAATGAATTAACCTTTTGCACTCCACTGACACCTATACGATGACAGTGGATTTATAATTAAACTTACAAGGCTGCCACAGGCGATTATTTTTCTATTCTACTCGCACCACTACTTAAAAATAACAGATTTTGTAGTATATCAAACTTGCAAATGTTCTCGAACTGTATTTCAATAAATTTTGTTTTGAAAAGTGGTGTAAGGTAGAGTTAAAAATTAGTCGCCTGCGGGAGCCCTGAACTTAGTATGTCACCGTATAGGTGTCGGTGGTGGGCAAAAGGTTAGGGGAAAGTATTGTAATGACGCTCAGAAGGGCAATCCCGCTCACCCAATATTTCTAAACAGAATAGAATTGAAAACGTACGATCGGTATCGGCACATAGTGAACTTCATCGTAAGTTCCCAGTAAGGATATAGTGACCGTCGAAAGGAAACTATTTTTGTGTCCTCACGTTATTAGTTTGCAGTTGTTTTATTATAAAATTTTACAACATCTAACTTGAAAATAAGTGTACACTCTTATTTTCAAATATTAATTTACTCATTATGTCTACAAAATATATACATTTAGCTGTACTATCATGCTTGTATTTATTTTTGTAGTGCGTTGTTACGCCAATTATAATGCATTAAAACCGAACATGATGGCGATAACGGGTAATGCCGCTCGCGTGGAATTCGAGAAAAAAATGTTGCCAGTGAGCAACTTTTTTAAAATTCAAATTTATGGATTAACACCACTTTTTTTGAAATGGTAAAATTCCCCTGTTTTCGCCTTGATTAATATGTCATCAAACAAGGATAATTTTACGATAAAAAAAAAATGGTGAAAATCAAAAAACCTAAATTTAAAAAAAGTAGCCCACTATATGTGTAACACAATACGTGTAAAGTGGTCGCAAAAAGTCTACAGTGGTATGAATAACACACACAACTACATATGTGACTTATGTCTTACTTAAATGTTGTATTCAAACTCTGAGCGCAATTACCCTACCATGTTGAGCATTACCGCTCAATCGATGGTTATTTAAATAAAACGATAAAAAAATTCCTTAAACTTTTATGCAAATTAATTGATTGCAAACTATTCCTTATGCTTTGGAGTTATACTTCGTTAGTAAAATATTGATTTTTTTTGTCTAAATTTGACTAGCTATTCATGTTTTCCCTTAAGTGAGCTCCATTCCCCTACTTTTCCCTAAATGATTCTACCATTACAATGAAAAACTGTCACATTTTTCGATGCACTTATCAAACGCATCTTTTTTTAAAATGAAACGTGTATTGGTTGGATTGTGAAGGAAATGATAATATCGATAATTTACGTCTAGCTAAAAAGGAATTCAAACAACACTTAGCTTTAAAAAAATACAGGGAAATAGTCAGGAAATTCTAACGCTTTGAAAGAGTCGTTGAAGAATATTTTTCAACAGCTCAATAGAATTCTTTGGACGACTTTTATTGTATACTGAAAGTGTACGTTAACAGAACCAGTTTAAACTCAACGGAACACGAGAGCTACTCTCACAGCCAAGTTAAACAAGTTTTTTAAACCAAAGTCTATATAAGTTTTGATCTCAATTGAAGAGCTAAGTGGAAGGACATGCTAAGTAACAAAAATTACATTTGAAAAAATTTGAAGTGAAAGTTTTTGCTGTAAATTTTAATGATTTATTTTCTATTTGATACCATGTGTTTAAAATATTAACAGGTATGGTACTAAACTCTCTCAGGATAACTTATTCATATTTAATTTTCAAATATTAAAAATTATCAATATTATTGACATTATTAAATATTAAAATATTAAATATTAATGAATAATGTCTTAAATCTTCAAGACTAAATAGAATCTTAGTATTTTAGCTTCACCATGTGATAGGATACCTCATAACGTTTTCATCCAAAAGATAAATTTTTTTTTAGAAAATGTAGCATAACATGTTCATCCACTCAGGTCTTCAATTGTCAAACGAATTCAGAACCTTGTCTGAAAAAAACAAAATTAGTATTACTGCCTATCTCAATGACATATCTCTGAGAATAACGGGTTCTGGATTACACAGGCAACAGAAAACTTTTAAACGTGGAATACGATATTCGCCTGCAGTTATCAGCAGTTGGTTTGGAAATCAGTTGCACAAAACAATTCAATTATATATTTTTTTATTCACGTTTATGCGTTGTTGTTTGTACGATGTAAAATTTATTGTAGGCCAACGTTACACTTTCTTGAATTTTGGAGTATTTTTACGTATGAAAAACGTCTGGCGACTAGTATTGGTATTGACAGTAATTTAAAATAAATTGGGTATTAGTTAAACGTTTCGAAATATAACTTTGTTCTTGTACAATTATAATTATTAATGCGCGTGTTGTTTAGATTATTAACCATACCCTATTTCTGTGCTCGGTAGAAGTGCATAAAAAATATTAATTTGTAACCCAGAGTACTGTAAGCTTAAGCGGTTCTGTTTAAGTAGTTCATTCTAAAAAGGGCTCAGTGAGTCAAAAAGTTTAGTAACCACTTCTCAGGAGAAATTCAATGATGTAATGCTAACAAATTTTAAGATTCGTATCTTTACCCTTTTAATCGTACATATTTGCTAGGACTGCATTTCATATATTTTTTAAAGGATTAGGTCAAAATATAATTGGTGGTCCCTTTTTTAATACAAAACAAAATTAATTTTTACGCGTTAAAGATTTATATTTCAATCAATTAGGTCAGAAAAATTATAAAATTTATTATATTTTCAAATAAAGCATTAATTAAGCTGAACGAACGAAGCTTTTATGCGTCCACTCTAATGGTACCTTTGTACTGTACCCCTACTAAACTGTTCAATAGACGACAATCTACCCCAGCACAGTTATAGATGGTCATAATGGTTCGCGCATAAAATCCGGCACAGATATGTCCGTAAATAATAATTTCAGATCATACGTGCAACAGACTTAACCTTTAACTGATGTGACAGAAATTGTAACATAACTACTGTGAAGCGGTCTGTCAAACCACTCCGTCAAAAGATGAATAAAAGGCGTTATTAACTGACAGGATGGTGTGTTTGTACTTAACTCTTTGTACAGGACTATTATAATTAAAATTCCCCTATTCAAAAGTCTCTGTAATGGTACTAAAGTTCCAAACGAAACAAAATTTCGGTAGTGTTTGTAGTTAAACTGAAAAAATTGAAAAAAAGAAGGGGTCTGTGAGACCGGTAAAATCAGTTAAAGGTTAAGATTAAAATTTCACCAGCAGATCACTAGTTTTCACGCTAAATTTATATCTAGGTAGAAATTTAACTGTGAATACCAAACAAGGCTTTTTAACACTGATAAGTGATTATGACTTCTATGGTCTGCCTGCGGTCGTTTTAAACTTCTTAATGTGTTTGGATTTTTACAGTCAATAAATTGGACTTAAATATAACATTTACACCAAATATCGAGATTAAGGGAAATCTTCACTTCCTTGATGTAGATTTTTTAAGAGTAAATCGAAATCTTTCATTTAATGTTTATATCAAACTGATGCAGTCTAACACAGTCTTACCATTAAACTCTGATCGTCCTTTTAACAACCGAATTTCTTCTTTTCTTCATTTATAAAGCGTTCTTTCCTAGTATGCTCTGGTGCCTTTCTTCAAACAGAACTTAATTTTATAAAAAGAATTGCACTCGAAATAATTAACTCGAAATTATAATTCAAAATTTATTTATAAAGTCATTGAAAAACATATTAACCCCTATCCAGATTCCAGACGGTTATCAATTCAAAGTTTTTTAGAGGAAATTTAGTTATATTACAACCATTTACGAAATATTTAGAAAGTTTTCCAGAACATTTAATATTCAACTTATAGTCATACCCAGACCTAACATCATTAATATACTCTCAAGCAAAATTGACACTACCCCTACTCCACCATCTTTGAGTTCAGCAGGTGTGTATGAGAACGCAATAGTCATAGATAATGGTAAGAAGAAATTTTACATAGGAATGACAAAACGAAAATTTTGAAAGAGGATAAAGAACATATGAATATAACAGACAATTGACAGCTCTTGCAAGGTTTTGTTTTAAAAATGACATTAAAGAAATCGATTATGATAATGCAAAAAATTATTTGATCAAGTAATTATTCACAGGAAAATCTGTTTAGAAAATCAATGGAAAGGGAAATGGTATTAAATGATGTCTGCAACGAAGGAGTATCGTACAATATACTTAAGTTATGGTTAATGTTTTTGAAATAACGTAATAATTTTGTTAAACTCAAGGTTCAAGAATTTTTTTTTTTAGTTCATACCATTTTATTTTTATAGATGGCGCAACTGTACCAGCAAGATCAACGTAATATGTTTACTTATGACTTATAAAATCCATAAATATTTTTAGTTTCTCGACACTAGAATGAATAACCCTGAAGAAGGCTTCAGTGTAGCTGAAGCATGTCGGTTTAAGATTTTAAGCTTTTTTACATTTGTATTTAACTGTTTTAAAAGTTTTATCTTTTATGTTTTGTCTACGTATTTAATAAACATCGCTTAGTGGATGTATTAACGTTCAAGATTAATCTTTATTGTAAAAAGTGGGATTTAAATTTTGAAAGAGGCAAATACTTTTAATTTTTAAGTGCTTTACTTTCAATTTAAAGAAAAGGGGAACTAAACATTTGACATCATTTAATATAGTTTTTATTTTTAAAAATGTTGCCTTACAAAATTAATCTTTTTCTTTTAAGCAAACACCACATTTTATATATAAATTAAATGTTATTTAAGGAAAGATTAAATCATTGTTTGTTTATTTGGTGATAGCCTTTCTTCACCTTCCTAATTATAGCGGTATCTAAAAAAAAGAGCATTACCAATGAGAGTCAAAGCCCCATAAAATAATGTAACAGTTTTTTACCACAGCACTGTCTGTTTTCGATGTCCGTGAATAGGAATTTTTCATTATTCTTTGTAGAAATTTCACTCTACTACTTCTTTATTAATTTTAAACGTACGCTCAATTTAAAACTTCTCATCATAATACACAGTATAATGACATTCTGCCTTTAGCTGACTGTGACATTTTATTTTAGTATACGATTTTTAGTATACGAGTTCCCTGTGAAACCTTTTTAAAGGGTACAACACCCCGCACTTTTTGAAATCAGCAAAATACCCCATGTCCTTTTTAAAAGTATTGAAATGCACACGTAGAGATTTCTTGCAAAAATTTTCTCCATACAATAGTATTTGAAATAGTCATTCTGAAATAGACTGAACTCCTATGCCATTGCAAAGGAGTTGACGCTTTTTCAAAATGACCGATTTATTTATAAAATTTTTCACCCAAGAGCTTATAAAAATGATAGAATACCTTCAGTTCTTTAGGAAAAAGACAAGAAATTATTCAATCATGTTATAACGTAATAGTATGTTTTATTTATAATTATAATTTTTTTTTAAACATTTTAATCTCTTTTTTTACGATTTTGTCTCTTTACTCTCTTTTTCAAAAGCGACTTAATTATCCGACTCCTGCTTTATTATTAGTATACTTCGAGGAGTTTAAATGGTTTACTTGCATGTAATACACTCATTCCTTCTGCTTGCATAGTACGTATGGTATTATCCATAACTTAAATAGAATACTGAAATTTTGTCTGCTTACAAAATTCAATAGAGGATTTCAAATTAGATACCATTATTTTACTTTAAACTTTATAGATGTGCCAATCTTAAAACTTTCTTCTATCTAATTCATCTTAATATTTCAAAATGTAGTTACAAATGTCATTATTTATTATTTGTTCAATACTATACCAACTTTGACTTTCATCTTAAATTTCTGTTTCAGTCAATAATCGGAGTTAAAACGAGTTTATCTAAATCATAATATTTATTAAAATCAACAGTTTCCGTTATTCTGTTGTACATCAGCTGTTCGTGAATAACCGGTTTATCATGATGCGAATTCACGTCGCTTTATGAGCCACCGGTGTGTAATAAAACTACGAAAAATCAAGAAAATTATACAAAAAATCGCTATTACAGTGCTCAGTTTCAGCGAAATATTTCCAAATTCAAGAAGGGCCTGCTTGGCATTGCCAAAATTATACACAAAAAAATTTGGTTCAATTCTATGCGTAACTTCATACACTTTTCGATGATACAATAATGAAAATGGCAGAAAAACCTCTATTACAGTGCCCTCTTTAGTCGGATTTTTTTCAAATTATAGTGGGGGGGGGGGGGGACCTTCCTACTATGGCCAAACTCATACACAAAGAATTTCATTAAATTTTATACATAACTTAATGCACTTTTCAATGGTAGAAAAATGGCACAAAAATCGCTATTGCAGCGCCCCTTCTGTCAGAATTTTTCCAAATTATCCGAGGACTTTCTTGCCAGAGCCAAAATCTCAACAGCAAAAAATTGGTTAAATTCTATGCATTACTTCATACACTTTTTGATGGTACAATAGTAAAAATGGCAAAAAAACCGCTTATTATAGCACTCCTTTCTGTCGGTATTTTTCCAAATTAAGGGAAAATCTGCTTGACATAGCCGAAAACTCAAGAAAAAATTTGGTTCAATTCTACGCACAACTTCATACACTTTTTGAGGGTACAATGGCGACATACGGACACACGGACAGACATACATTTTCTGTGAACATGTTTTTTGGGATCTCTGATCCTTAAAACATGTAAATCAGTCGCAAAAAAAGATTGCGATTAAAATGCTTTCTTCTATTGAAGATAGAAGAAAGTAAAAAATTTATTAAACTAAATAAACAAATTAAAATCAAACGAAAGTGAATTTCCAAAATGGGTTTTAATGATTGCTTGTATAAAGACATTCAATCTGCTTTTTCACTTTAAGGTATTATTTAATTTAATAGTATTCACTTATTTAAAATTATTAGTTATATTTCATATCGTACTACAGATGCATTCGTCCTTTTTTTTTACCTTTAAAATTATTAGTATGGTATATATGTAATGACTGACATTTATGAACCAGTAATTGACATATGGTGTCAGACACTGGTAGAGCAACTTAAATTTTAATGGTATATACTAGAAAAAAATTTATTTATTATTATACATTTTCAGACAGTTCAAATAACAGATTGCACCTTTCTTTAAAATAACCACTAACTGACAACTCTGTCATAGTCTGGTGAAATGATATTCCATGAACCAATAACTGGAAACCCCTCATTAAGCTAAATTAAATAAGTATAAACTACAAATCATGCCCTAATGTATGAGGGTTTATGAATACGTTTTTGTCCTCCCAAGGAAATAATTGAGTGAAATTTATGAAATTGCTACATTGAATTAGTCCTTTTCTATATAGTCACCGTGTATAGTAACACATTTGTGCAACCGGTATTTCAAAGATAGTGGGGAGGATGTATTCTAGGAGGTGCGATAATAGACACAAAGGGGGAGCATTTTTCTGACTTTTACCGACCCCCACATGTGACATATTGTTGAAAAAGACTGTGACCACTTATTCAAGCTATGCACTGTCCGAGTCCTTCCCCCAAAATTTTCCCTCTGGGGGGGGGGGCACTTTTATAAATTTTACTGACATTATTCATGACCCCGGGGGGCAAATTTGGGGGGGAGGGGCTTTAGGGGTGTGTAGAATGAATAAATGGTTTAAAAGTAAGTGTCTAAGTTACTTTGCAGAATTTTACAAGAAAATGTTTATTTGAGTTAGATTTTTGCTGCAGCATCAGTTACTGGTTAGGTGTCAATAACTGAGGGTTTCACCCAATAGGGATTTTTTAAAGAAAAAAATCTTTCATTTACTCGATATAATTTATACATATAGATTGAAATTATGAATTAATTTTATTCAAATAAATTTTTCTAACATACTTTTTATCTGTCATTTCAATATAGATATTTTATTAACTAAACAAGGTTCTTATACTGAATATTGTTGTCATTTAAGAAAAAAATGTAATTACAGTCTTAACAAGAATTTAAAAAAAATTGCTAAGGAAAAAAAGAAGATAGAAGAATATTCTAGATCAATGTGGCACCTAATTGCAGCATCTGAGCTGTTAAGTAGAAGATAAATGAATGTATTTAAGAATATTCACTGCCCATTATCTTCGTCGTAAGGATGTCATTATTTAGATGGGGATTTTTTTTTTCTTTGACCAGTATCATGAATTGTGCAACTATCGAACAGTGTCATTTCTGACACACTTTGTATGGGTTACATAATTTAACGCGTGATTTGTTTCTTTAGTATTGTTGTGTCACACAAACGAACATGTCAGATTAAAAACTGTACATTGAAAAAGTGACACACATAAAGGATGAATATAAGGTATTGATTTTTCAAAAGAATTAATTGTGTTAATTAAAACTTTTTCGGAAAAAGCAATTATCATTTCAAATATCACGAGCTAAAAAAATGAGAAAAACAGATTTTTTAAATTGCTTCAATTTTTTTTTTTTTTTTTATCTGAGCAAATAATATGTTTGCATCTGTCGTTACGAAATTACAGTAATTGCAAGCTTAATGTTTTCAATTTTCCTTTAAATATACGAAAATGGAGTTCTAAAATTTCTTCAAAGAAACAGTTGCTAAATTTGTGAAAATAAATTGTATACATTATTTGTTATGTGTTTTAATTGTCTCTTCAAGAGTACCCGTATTTATCACATATAGAAATGTGTATTCTTACAAATTAAAATGCTCACTGTTCTTTTATTTTGCTTTCTACCTTTATGTCGTTTTCAATATGTGTACATTATTAGAAATTATTACGTTTATCTATAAAGGCATTACATTAATGAACCGCAGTTTTTTTAATTGATACTAAAAAATGTATTTTATGTATCAAAACAAATGTTTACGGTTTGCTTGGACGAAATTTTTGTTTTAACATTTAATTTACAAAATTCATTCGATATTTATTAAAATCTTTCATCATTCATATGTTAGTACCTTTATAATTCAATATGAAAATATTGAACTAATTTAACTGTAGTTAATGGATTTTATTAATATAATTCTTTCACCATTCTTCGAAAAATATGTGGAATCTATTAAGCGTATTGAAAATTTCCTATAAATTTAAACTGGAGGAACTGGGTTTAATAAAGAGTGAAAACATGAATTTCCCCCAGTATATAAGTCATTTCTTATATACAGAGATGCGGCTGCACAATACATCACCTCATGAAATTTCAGGATTAGTTAGAAACAGCGTGTTTTTTATATTAAAATACAACAGGTTTGCTAAGTCATATCTTGGTGGAAACTACCTGCAGACCCGGTTCATTAATCGGTAGGTTTGTCACTGTGTTTTCTTGGTCTCAGTCCTCCATGTTTTCAGAACTTTAGTTGCAGGAAATCACAAAGCTAAAACTACAGCTCACCCACTCTAAAATCGGGTCTGTATATGGTTTCCACCAAGTAGACTTGGCAACAGGTCTGCGGAGTCGGAGTCGGAGTTGGGCCCATTTTTGACCGAAAGAGTCGGAGTCTGTGTCCAATCTGTTAAAATTCCCGGAGTCGGCCCATTTTTGAGCGAAAGAGTCGGAGTAGTCTAAGTTTCCCGCCGGCTTGGCAGACCCGTTGCATTCTAATATATTAATAGAGTATTGTCTATTCCTGGAAATTCAACCGTAAACTCGACGAAGTGATGTCCGTGGAGTCGCCTCACGGCTATTGTTAAATATGTGTGGAGCTGATGTAGAGAAACGCGTACTGTAAACGGTTTCCCTACATCGGTCTATCACGGTCTATCGTTTTGCAGTTTGTGTATCCCCCCCCCCCCCATGCTCGCTCCTGTCACCCTCCCAGCCAGAAAATGGCCTCCTTTTTTACTTTCATAAATCGTGCCATACATGTTTTTACTAATTCTCACACACTTAATAGTGAAATTCAATATTTAGAACCAATGCGAACGAAAGAGATTGCAACCCTTCTATCATCGATACTGCTTTACGTAAACTACAGCACCCTCATCCCTCTAACTCAAATCAGTCCTCTTCTCTTTCCAAAGGTAGCACTGCGTTACCTTACTTTCCTAAATCCAGCTTTCATATTGCCGAATTTCTTAGACAGCATGACTTCAGAATAATTTTTACCGCTACGAATAAACTTACCCTCTCCAAATTCAAAGATACTACTGAGTTATACAACTCATGTGGTATCTATATTAATTATTGCCAATGCCTTTCCTATATTGGCAGGACCAAACGGGGTTTTAGAACACCAACAACATATTGAAAAACAGGAAACCAATAAATCTTCAACTGCTAAACATTGCTGAGAGATGAACCATTCTTTTCATTTTAATTCAGCCAAAATCATCTCTTAACCCACTTCTATACACGAACTTAACTTTCTTTAAGCATTTCATATCTACAAAAATTATAACAATATTGTTAATAGTGAATTTGCTATCCCCCCTTTATCAGATTGCTGGAAATATTTCAAAAAATCCTCTTTTGCTTAATTACTATCAATATTTTCACATTTTTGTTGGCATCACCTATACTATTCTCATATTGGCTGTTACCCCTATTTTCCCGTTTCCCTGTTGGTTAATGAACTTCTCAGTTGAATCCGCTTCTCCTGTATATAATTGAGCACGTTTCCATTATTCTTTGGACTGAGGACGGTATGGTAAAGGCTACCAAAACTAGTCTGCTCAAAGTTTGCGTAATTTGGTGTTTTTAACGTTGCTTTTTTTAATTTATATTAATTATCAAAAATCTAAATTCACACAATCACAAATTTAAGGGCTTTAAACAACAAGTGAATAATCTAAAAATCGTCAAACATTTTTATTTTTAAGTTTTTAATGTCGGATGGCTATGAAATTTCATAAATATCAAAGCGTCATAACTAGGTGAGTTTTGATCATTGAAGATGGACAATTTTAAGGATTTAATTGTGGGCGAGTTGTTGAGAAATGTTCTCTGAATGTAATTTATAGAACAGAATGTAATTTATAGAACAGGAGAGTACAGAAATGTAAAAATTGCATTATTTTTTATATTTTTTTGTAAATTAGTGGCAGGTCTATTGCTTAGTGACATCTCAGAATCTAAATTTCTAAATCATTTTGAACACTTTTGCAATTTAGATTGCCTACATATCTTCAATAGACGAAAAAAAAGTAAAGTATGTTTCAATTTTTTCGGGACATCCTGTAGTAAAGTTCACTAAACAAATATTTCGATTTCGTATATTTAACTAAACTTTTCTTCAAAATTTTTTTTAAGGTCTGATTATCCCTCTTTGTCTCTGTTCATTACAAGAAAATCTGGATTATAGAAGTGTACGTACAAACATGTTATGCATGTTATACATGTACAGATAAGAGACTACTGCAAAAATAAATTCTCTGGCAGTCTTATATAGTTTTTTAACGAATGTAAGGAAAACAGGAGAAAAGGAAATTTTGAAAATGTGAAGATCGTGGGGCAATGAAACTAATAAAAAAAAAGTTTCCTTTCGGAATTCTAATTTTTCGAGAAAGATTCATCGTTGCAAAATCTGTGTTCGTTAAACTGAAATAAGTATTTTTTAAGGCTTCAATAAAATCATTAATCCGAAATTTGTTAAAGTAAATAAATTCATAATCGCAAACTCTAGGAATTTTGTTTTTATCCAAATAATACTTATTAGCTTGAAAAATTTGTTAAAGTGATATTTGTTGTAATGAGATTCTACTGTTTTATATGTATGTATTAATATTAATATAATGCAAAATTTTGTTATATCGCTATGTTTTTAACGTTGATCTTGTATTTTATTTGGTGTAATAATTTGTACTGCTAAAATATGATAATTAATGCATTTTAACTATTTATAATAAGCAATGCTGCAAGATACTTAAGATTCCATTTTAACATTTATTATGCACCGGATAAATTAAAAAAATAAAGTTTTTGTTTTGATAACTATTACTCCGAATAAAATCTACAGAAACTTTGAAATACAGTAGAGTTCCGCTATTCCGAACTAATTCGGACCGAAGACTGTTCAGTTTAGCAAAAATTCAGAATATGCAGATTTCATTAATAATAATCAACGTATTGACTTGTTAAGGCGTAAATTAAGTGCGGGGACATCTGATAGTGTCAGCTCTATACAGCGTTGATCGGCTCGTAGTGAGCAGGTTGAATGAAAGTGGGAAGGGGATGGCAGTGACCTTCGACGACTCATCACCCCAACCTATGTATATGTATCCCTCTCCTTCCAGCGTTCCATGAATTACTACCAGGGTTACTGCATTTTCGCTGCGACATAGTATTGGCGTATAGATTCCGTGTTTTCGCCAACGTTGACAAATGATTTTGAAATTCGCCTCCCGGTTAGTATTTAGCGGAGTTTGATGAACTGTGTGTGCTTATTGCAAATTTCTTGTGAAAAATTGTGGTTCCGTGAGTATTGCGTTACTACTTTACCGACTCACTGTGCCTTTTTTATTTATGTTTGTAGTCCTTGACGTCAACTGTTAAACTATAAACATGGCAAGTAAACGAAGTCGTTCTTTGTCTACTTTAAAAGAAAAACTTGAAGTGTTACAAAGACTGAACAAGGAAGAGAGTGCTTCTAAATATTATCACTCGAATGTGGTGTCGAAAATACAACGATTAGTGACTGGAAAAAAATCGCCTTAAAATTGAGTAGTTTTGTCCAGTTTCGAGCGAAAGAAAACTATTGAAAAACGACAAAAATGATTGTGTCTTCATATGAAAAACTTGACCAGGTCTTATTCGTGTGGTTCACTCAAGAAAGACAGAAAGGAATCCCCACTTCTGGTCCTTTGGTAAAGGAAAAGGCGCTTCAACTGAAAAGCTGATGGATGGTGACCCATCATTTTCAGCTAGCTGTGGTTTTTTGATCGTTGGAAAAAAATACACGGGATTAGGCAGCTCACGATTGCTAAGGAGAAGCTGTCAGCCGACAACGAAGCAGCTGCTAATTACGTAAAAGAACTTAAAGACTTTGTTTCTTCCCAAAACTACTCACCGCAACAAGTTTACAACGCGGATAAAATCAGACTGAATTTTAAGGCTCTGCCTACTAAAAGTCTTGCTTCCTAAGAAGAGGAATCTGCTCCAAGGTTTAGAATGAACAAACAACGTCTGTCTTAGCTTGCAGCAACGCCTCTGCGAAAGCAGATGGTAATAGGCAAATCGGCGAAGCCACGAGCGTTCAAAAACTTGAACATCAATTCACTTTCTGTGTATTATAAGAATTTAAAAAAAAAAGGCTTGGATGGAATGCGACTTCTTTAAGGGATGGTTTAAGCACAATTTGTCTCTAAAGTGGCTGCGTTCAATAGAGAAAATGGATTGCATAATCGTACTGTGCTCATTATAGACAATGCTCTGTCTCACCCAGAAGAAACGGAACTCTTTTGTGGAGAGATCAAACAGTTTTTCTACCACCGAATGTTACTTCAACTCTTCAGCCTACGGGCCAGGGTGTATTGCAGGCCATTAAACAAATATACAGAAAAAAGCTGCTTCGCACCTTACTTGTAGGGGATGAAAATGAACTCACAATGCTGCAAAAACTTAAGAAAATTACAATAACAGATGTGATTTACTGGGTGACTGAAGCATGGGATAACACCACTAAAGGCGCAATACAAAAATCATGGAAGATTCTCTGACTTACATTGGAATTTGTTGAAACAACTTCTGCATCAGTGAAAGATTGTCACCTTCTTCCACTAGTCAAGAAAATCTCTGGCTGTGAAGACATAGAAAAAAGCTGTGTTGAGGAGTGTTGACGAGAAAATGGCCACCAGGAGTACGGAGATGAAGAAATTGTAGCAATGGTGCAGGACTCATCAGCTGAGATCGATTCGGAGAAAAACGAGGAGGAGGTGAACGCTTAAACTGAACTCATATCACACACAGAGCTACAAATGCTCTTGACCTTGCCTTACGCTACATCGAACAAGTCTCTTGATCAACATCAAATAATGTTATGTGGATGGTGGAACATTGAATCCTCAAGTCGATTCAGAGCTCTTCGTCAGAAAAAAATCACTGACTTCCCTTTTTAAATGTGCATAATTTAGTTAATTTTTGTGTTTAGCAGTAATTAAAAATGATTCTACAGAACTGTATAAATGGAGCTGACATGTACTATAAGTAACCAGCTTTCCTTCCAATGGTGTTTTCATCAAGCTTAGGCTCTATATATGTCTCTATTTAACTTCTTTGTATGACAGAAAATGTACATTTTTTCACGAACGTCTTTTTAATTTTTCCGGTTTTTTAGTTATAAAAATCGGTATTTTTTTCTGAATTCTGTTCGGAATATGCGGATTTTCAGAATAGCAGGACTCTACTGTATATACATTTGTTTTTTTTTAAATTCTTTAAAGTTTGGACTTTTTACTGAGTGTAATAATTATGTATTTACAATAATTTTTTGTCTATAGTAGTTAAATCTGATAGATTTTTTTTTATCTTTCTTTGAGACTAAACTGTGGAGAGTGTAAAAAAGTCAGAATTAGTCAGAATTAAAGTTTAATTTTCGTTATTGTTAAATTATATGAAAAACATTGATTAATTGAAAGATTTACAAAAAATATATAAACATTTAAAGTTGTGTAGACTTAGGTATCTAGCTAAAATTTTATAATTAATCTTCTTCAATGTCAAATGTTATCAAGAAAATGTTAAGAACTAATTTCTTAGAAGGTTGTAAGATTAATTAGTTTCTTACCGTTTTCTTACATGATACTTTACAGAACCTGAAGAAGAAAATACTGATTTAAATTTCCGTCTATTGGTAGGTACAATATATATTATACATCGAACAATTACAAAATATAGCTCATAATTATGAACTAGCAGGGATGACCGAGCTAAACTCGGTCAAAATTAGCCTTGTGTTCAATTCGATATTTTATTCTCAGTATCATTCTTGCTGTTTAGATACAATTAGGATGATCCTGAGACGTAGTACCCAAAATGACCCACTAACTGATTTTTTTTTTTTTTTTAACATGCGACATAACCAAAACTTCTCGAACCCAAAAACGATAGAATACAAAATTTAGTAAAAATCGTTAAAAGTCGTTTTATAGATATAATTAGCTTTATCTATCGTAACCCAAAAAAGACCTATTAATCTTTATGTGTAATCTTTTTCTGTGATTTTTATCTGGAGAAATGCTTTTTCAATGTCTGAAGAAATACCTATTTTGTATTTACGAAAACGATTCAAAATACTCGGAATTATTTCAATCAAATTAGGTCCCTTTGTGAGACAGTCGTTCAAAGAAGGAGAGTTTTTAGTATGTGCGGAGGCATTAAAAACTGGACGTATTTTCGTCGTAACACTGTTTTCTTTAATTACTGGTCTGTGGGGTAAGAAATGTACTTTATTCTCCTTATCGTCTGAAATTTCTTCTATAATATTATTATCCTTCCACAAATTAAAAATTTCTTCATATTCTATTTTCTTATTTGTTTTGATAAGTTTTTGTTCTGTCTTGCACAAATATTTCTCTGCTAATACGCGATTGCTCGCTAAAATTGAGTTATCAACAATCCAGGGTAGTGTCACTTCGTAGCGGCCACTTTCATCACGTTTGACTGTTTCAAGAAATTGGTTATAAGTCTCTCTAGCTAAATCGTCTTTATTTTTGTAATCTCCATTAGTGATACCCAAGGTATCTAAGTTCCACAATTGTGATAAACTGGCATTTGAAGTAAATAATGACAGCGATAGAACTGACAACGAACTTTCTGAATCATTTCCATTACCCTCTGTTTTCCCCATAATTGTCCAGCCTAACTTTGTTTCAAAAGCTGTTATACCCAAATCAGGAAAATATTTTATATTATCTGTGAATAATTTCGCCGCCATGTCAGCGCCAATTAAAATGTGTACTTCTTCCGGATTATTCTCATATAAACATAGTCGATTATTTTCATGAATATCGGTCAGATGAATACCCCTTTTTTCTAAGATTTTTATCATTTCGCTATCGCGGAATAAATTTACTCCTGAACAATTTTTTTCTTCATCTAAAGCTTGTATTTTAAATCGGAAACTATGATCTAAATTACTGATAGTAAATTCATAGCGATTATGTTTACTCGTTTTTTCTACCCCTCCGAAGAGTCCGTGTCTAATTGTTTCTGATCGAATTTTCCTTAATTTCAATTTATTTGCAGCATATCTAGTTATATAACTATTGTCACTCCCAGTATCTACAATGATACGAATAAATTCGGAAGATTGATTATCATTACGGATCTCCACTATCAAGGTTTGTAAATAGACATTAGAAATTATATCCTTATTTGACAGCATCTGTTTCGTAACATCGCTACTCGTAACATACGCGAATTAGTAGATTTCCCTTTTGAATTTATTTCTTTATTACACATTATCTGGGCGTGTCTCGAATTGCAAATACCGCATAACTCCTTCGATACACAATATTTCCCAATATGTTCGTGGGATAAACATACATAGCAAAGGCCTCTCTTTCTCAATAAATCAAGTCTTTTTTCAAACGGTAAATTACAAGTGCTAAAACATTTATTTGTCTGGTGTTTGCCAAAACAAAATCCACAAGTAGTCTCATTTTCGCTCTGAACCAACAAATCATTCACTGACGGTAATTTTCTATTCGGAGAATCAAATTTATTACTCTGCGAATTAAATTTATTGACTCGGGGGGGAAAGGAAGGATTTTTCCTAAATGACTGCGCACCGTAATTATTTTGTGTTGATTTTTCATTTATTTCATTCAGTGATGACGCATACATTTTCTCTCTGGATATTAATTGCTTATGTAATAACGATATTAAATCTTGGACATTAATTGAGTCTTCATGCGTTTTATTAAATTCCAAAACTAGGTCTCTCGGTAATAATTTAAATAAAATGGGGGATAATAAACTTCCATAAGAGTCTAATGAAATGTTAAGGGACTCTAGACTTCTAATGTTCGTTTGTATCTCATCAAAAAGTTTTCGAAATGATTTGGTGTCATTTGAGTGTCTGAGCGGAGCTAAATTAAGAAGTTTATTTGTATGTACCGAAATTAACATATCCTTATTCCCGTACCTTTCTTTCAAAATATCGACGGCCTTTAAATAATTCTCTGCAGTGACACAAAATCCATCTATACTTTTTAATGGAATGGGGGCTAGAAAACTTTTCAAATAGTTAAATTTATCTACTGGATCTAATGTGCTATTGTTGTGAATGGTTGTTTTAAAAGCTAACCAAAACGAAAGCCATTCAACAAAATCCCCAGAATATTTTGCGATATTTAGTTTCGGTAACTTAATGTTTACGTTTTCCTTTAATCGATTTTCTTGTTTAGAAAATGAATCATCCTGTGTTTTCTTTTTATCTAACTCTTTTATCTTTCTGTTTGCTCTAAAGCGCCATGACGTAATTTTCTCTTTAAATTCGCGAGCGCCCAGTAATTCTGTATCTAATAATGCTTCTTGAACCATTTTTTTAATTTCCCCGTCTGCTCGTGTCAGTTCCATTTCTGTCACACTTAACTGTTCCACTACCTCTTCTAAATCAAAAATGTCTGGTTCTCCCTCTTTCAAAATAGCTTCTATTTTATTTATAAACTTATTTATGCTTTCACGTAGCACAGCTCTTTCATTTTTGGCGATAACTAAACTTTCAGCCATTGCTAACTAATAACAACAACAAAATTCTATTAAAAAGTACAATTCTCTATATGTTCTATATGTTCAATAATTTTTCAGTTCTTCAAATTAAATAGCTTGATAAATAATTTCTAATTATTCTAATACATTTATATCTTATTCTATTCATCTTATAATTAGGTCGTATCCTCGGAAGGGATGTCAAAATGTTACTACTGATCTTATTCTCTGTTCCTAATTTTCTCATTAATCTTATTATCTAATAAAAAGCTTTCAACTTATACAATCATAAAATAAAAGCTAAATGTCCTACCTGTTCTTTCCTTCGCATAAGGGGAAATAGCCGGGCATACGATGAAATAAATGACAGAACTTCAAAATAATTAATCTTGAATCTTCGAAATAAAAAAAAGCTATATTACGTTAAACATTCATGAAGAGACGTACACAACATGCTTAGACACTCACAAAACAAATATTATTTACAAGTTACAAATCAAGTATTAAAGTTTTCTTAAAGTTATTTTCTTTTCAATCTACGCACATATCTGGTTTCTATTCTGTTCTAAATCTCAGTCAATTCTCACAGAAAAAAGGAAAACAAGTTCTGTCTGCTCTTGCGCAGTAGGATCATTCGGTCTGACGTAACACACTGCAGCTGCGTTTGGTTTTTGTTTTTTTATTCAAGGGGTAAGGGGTAAGAGAAGTTATGTGATTTCGCAACAGTGTAAATCCAGGTTAGATACACTACCAGGTTAGTTGCCCTATTCACTGTATTTCAGCTATTGGGCATGTGCGAAACTAGTTATGTTCTACTACTCTCAGTTTTTATGTAAAAGCGTAGCAGACGACGTTAAAACCATATATTTCTTCAAGTAAAAGTTATATTTATCAAAAAAAAGGCAAGTTTGGCTTTTATTATATGCTCTTATGAGATACAGATAATTAGAATTCGAAATATAATGTACTTACTAAAGATTTTTCATCAGATATTTAGTGAATATTGTTGAAACATATATGAGTTAATGTGTTAGTATAGGTTCCAGCCATATCTTTCCTACTTCCAAAGTTACTGGCTGGGACATCTATCCCGGATTAAAAGGATAATTTACCCACCTTTCATCCGGGATATATGGCTCATTTAAGGTTCGGGATAAGACGTCCCATTTGTAATTATCAAATAATTTTGATTCGTGAGAAAATATTTCTTTAATCTTCAGAATTGTGGATAAAAGTAATGTGTTTTTTTTCTTTTGGTTGATCATGACACTTCCGAGGAATAATTTCATAATCACACAGGGTCCGGTGTTAGTGATAACTTATTTAGTGATAACTATTTATGCAATTCATGTGTTTCATTTCAGAAAGTTGTTCAAAAGGTTGCAATACCCTTATACTTTAAGTGAAACATACTGAAGTGTTTTGCATTTATAGCCGTACTCAGAAATTTTTAATACAGATATTCCGAATGTTTCTTTTTTATAATAAGAAGCACTAAATGAAAATCTAAAGACAAAATAGAAATCTAAAGTTCCTTAAGTGTATATTTCTCACAGAAAAATTCGGAAGGATTAATACCGGGACATCATATTACAGATATCCTTATGCTTATTCAGTCAATTAATTCCCATTTCTAGTATTGTTGAAATTTTTTCTGCTCTACATAGCCCCGTTAATTTAAATTACGTAAGTTTAACCTTCCATAGAACATAAAAAAATATTTCGAACCCATTCATTATGTAACATAAAAATCTAACACATTTAATTTGAGATTTTTAAATCGTTTCCCGAATTAGTTTTTATAGATTGTACATTAGGGTGGGTCGAAAAAACCGAAATATTTATAATCGAAATGTAATAGAGCGAAAAAGTTGCCTTTTGTAATAAAGAATAAATTCTTAAAATATTACACCGATCGGTTAAAATCTTTTACCGCCGCAAGGCGGCCAAAATTTCCAAAAATCGCAAAAAACATGTTTTTTTCAGTATTTTTTTTTTAAATCATAAAAACGTACGAATACAATTTCTAATAGAACGCAATAGCTACATGAAGATATAAGAAATGTCCCGGTAAATGTTCATTAGGATAAAGTAATATCTTTTACTGCCGCAGTAAAAGATATACTAAATCGCCATACTAAACGCCATACGCCTATAACGCCATACTAAAAAAAAAAAAAAAAAAAAAAAGGAAAAATTTCAAATTTTATTTTTTCTAAATTTTTATAATTTCTATAATATCTAGAAGTAAATAAATTTACTTCATATCTATTATTATTGTCGTAAATTTTGTTAATTATTTGTTATAGACTGAAAAAAACGGTAATCATTCATTATTCTTGACGATCGCTTTATCTACTGCTTTTTTACTGCATTTCAGCAGTTGATGTATCAAAAATCACAAAAATGATATAAAATGAACAAAATATTTTAGTATTTAATTAATTAAAATACAAGGATGATTAACCGAAACGGATTAAATAAACATAAAATGAAGAAGTATTTAAAGTAACTGAATTTCATAATATGACGTGCTTTCAAATAAAGCCATTGTTCTTCGAGAGCCCAAAATTGACCATATGTGATCTTCTTTCTGTTCTGGTCCACAAACTTTACAAGCACTTCAGAGACTAATTTCACGCATCTTTCTACTGATTGATTGGGACAAGAAAAAATATAATAGCTGGTATGTTTAATCGAACATTCTAAACTCACCAGCGTCGTTAGATTGTCAGTCCATAGACAAATCGTAACAGGTGGTTTTGTTAGTTTACAGTTTTGCCACTCGATTAAATCCATACAATTTTAAGCTTCAGAATTGAAGTCTGGAATGACGAAGTGACGGATGGCACTATTCGTGTCCACAGAACTTCGTGCTTTGGCAATTTTCTTTATGGCTGGGGTCCTGATGTCCTCTCCTTTATATGATATCATTCCAATGAGGCTATTTTCATGATTTGCGAAACAGGCATTTCGTGAAACTACAGGAACTATAATCTTTTGTAGATGATATGGCAAGTAATGAGGGTTACTAATTATAGTCCACAAAATCTGAAAAACATGATGGATTCATTTTAATTGTGAACCAACTGATGCAGTACACTTTCAGGATGTACTTATTGAGTACATCCTGATCAGCCGATTGCCAAAGCACGAAGTTTTGTGGACACGAATAGTGCTATCCGTCATTTCGTCATTCTAGACTTGAACTTTGAAGCTTAAAATTGTATGGCTTTATTCGAAAGGAAAAAACTATAAACTAACGAACCACCTGTTACGGTTTGCCTATTGACTGACGATGTAACAACGCTGGTGAGTTTAGAATGTTCGATTAAAGATACCAGCAATTATAACTTTCCTTGTCCCACTCAATCAGTAGAAAGATGCGTGAAATTAGTCTCTGAAGTTCTGGTAAATTTTCTGGACCAGAACATAGTGAGGATCACATACGATCAATTTCGGCCTCAGGAGAAACAATGGCTTTATTTGAAAGCAAGTCATACTATAAAATTCCTTTACTTTAAATACTTCTTCATTTTAAGCTTATTTAATCCGTTTCGGTTAAACATTTCTGTATTTTAATTAATAAAATACTAAAATATTTTGTTCATTTTACATCATTTTTGTGATTTGGGGTATATGAACTGCTGATATGCAGTAAAACAGCAGAAGATGAAGCGATCGTAAAGAACAATAAATGATTACCTTTTTTTATTTTCCAGTCTATGACAAATAGTTAATAAAACTTATGACCCATTAATTGATAAAAAGTAAATTTATTTACTTCTAGACGTATTTTAGAAATTATACAAATATAGAAAAAATGAAAATTTGAAATTTTTACAATTCATTTTTTAAATATGGTCCATTTGCGGCAGTAAAAGATATTATTTTATCATAATGAACATTTACCGGGACATTTCTTATATCTTCATGAAGCTATTGCATCCTATTAGCAAATTGTACTCGTACGTTTGGATAATTAAAAAATTATTGAAAAAAACAAGTTTTTTGCGATTTTTTGAAACTTTGGCCCCTTTGCGGCGGTAAAAGATATTAACCGATCGGTATAATCTTTTACGAATTTATTCTTTATTACAAAAGGCAACTTTGCCGCTCTATTACATTTCAATTGTAAATATTTCGGTTTTTTCGACCCACCCTATTGTACATGGAATATAAGAAGGATGACGGGTTACTCTTTTAAATTTAGATTATCCCTAATTATCTAAATTTAGATTAGATTAATTTCTGTTAGCCGTCTCACAGACCGCTGCTTTTTTCACATTTTCACGGTTTAACATGTCATTTCCAGTTTAACTACAAACACTAATACGCATTTGTTCTGTTTGGAGCTCTAATATTATCATTAAAAACATTTTAAGGGGTCTCAGGGCTCTAAAAATTGAAAAAAATGAAAAAAAAAGGCCATTTTAGGTAGATTTCGTATGAAATACTACCTATTACATTCTCCCCTATGTTGGAATTTCTGAAAAATTTTTGCAGATCTACGCTGATATATCTATCTATCTATCTATCTATCTATCTATCTATATATATATATATATATCACTTTTTTATGGATACGATAACTTCCGTAAATCTGCACAAATCTCTTCCAAACTGATACATAAAATCTCGGTCAAGTTCGTTAATAGGCAAAATTGGACCAAGGCGATGGAAATAGGGAGGGTTTTTGTGAAAACAGAAAAAAATCCCATAACTTCTTAATTTTTGTACATATTAAATCAGTTTAAAGTTTTTTATTATTTCTAAAAATAGGGCTAAAAATTTATGTATCAGAGATTTTTGATAAAATTAAAAATGGGCTCAAAGGGCGCAAAAAATTTTGGTTTTAGGGAGAAAAAAATTCATAACTTCGACAATTCTCAATATATCAAATCCAATTAAATTTATTATAAATCTTCTTAATATTATATATAACTTTTTGCACTGACAAGTTTTGATAGGACCAATTCGTACAGCAAAAATAAGATTAAAAACGAAAACAAAAAGGGGGGGAGTGGTTGAAAAAGAAAAAAAAAATTAACTTCGTCAATTCATTCTTCTATATATAAAAAAAAGTTTTGATTTGGAAATGGACCAATGGAAATCTGTGTAGATCATCCGGGTATAATCCTACTAGATCGGCATCCATATTTTTTATGACCGGGGGTCTTTCTTCGTTAATATTAAGAAAACTGTTTCATACAAAAATATGACAATCGGTGGTATTATAGAGACATGTTTGATAAACAAGCTGATCCAGACAGTTTTTAAATCGAATAATTATTTTAAGAGATATTTAAAGTTAAAGATGGTCAAAATCATTCCATTAAAAAAATTTTATAGGAGAAAAACTATACATAAGAATTTAAGCATTTTTAGATCATTTTATATATTGGAAGTTCCCGATGTGCAGGCTGCAATTATCTTTTTAATTTGACTCATTTTTGAGGATTTATTTCCATTTTAAATTCAAATTTTCAGCATTTCGACAGACATTTTTTACACATTTTAGAAAAGGGTAATTATTTTAAACTGTTGCCAATTTTAAAAACAGCGCAAAAAATAATATTTCCTTCAAATAAAAAAATTATTTACACGTGGTTATTATAAACAGAAAAAAACATTCAAATTAGAATTAAAAGATTACGTGTTAAAAAACAAGAAATATTGAAAATTACATCATAAAAACTACAGTTACACGTGAATTTTAAAAGGGAGAGAAAATTTTAAAATACTAAATTCATTATTATGCGTTAAAAGTCACAAATGAAGGAAATTACGTCATATTTAAAAAGGCCAAATAAATAAATGTTGGCAAAACACTTTAAATTAAAAAATATATTTGCACGTGACATTTATTTCATATTTTGAGATAATCTTTTCAACTATTATCGTGAATTCTAAGCAGCGCAAATAATATTTCCTTTCTAACAACAAAAGTATTTTCATGTGAATATAAAAAGAGAAAGGAAACTTTGGTGAAAAGTACGTCAGATTTAAAACGATACATTTAAAAGAACTTTCTCATAGCGTTGTTAAAAAGTACCGAGAGACAAAGACTCGGTGTATTTAATTCATTTTACATTAGCTTACTTTCAAATTTTTAACTAATTTTTAACACTTTCCAACAAAGTTGAAAAGTGTTATTGATTTCGGTTTGTCTGTTCTCGCTCTAACTCTCGTAAATATACTTGGATCGCACTGAGATTTTTGGTAATTGACATTTAGCCTAGCACGAACCCTATTTCAAATGAAGTTTGTAGCATGTTTAGCTCGTTTACAAGGACAGTCAAAAGTATTCCGTTGCATTACGGACAATGGGAAAAAATCATTTCAAATTAATTTTAAAGATGCTACACCCAATCAAACATAATAAAAAATATATGCATTTACGAAGTGCAATAAAACATGCAGAATATTATGTAGTACATGCGGTGCAACGAATAGTTACTATTTATTTACAGGGCTACACAAATCCATTCCATTACAAATGGTATTGGGGAAAATTGTTTGCGGCGTATTTTAATTATACAAATTCATATATAATAAAATTAATATACGTCGGTGAGACTTACTTAAGTTATTTCATGTATAATACGAAGTGCATAGCATTTACAGGAACATACAAAACATTTCAGACAAGTATTTTCTATCCGAAATACAGTATATTAGCGGCGATGGCAGGTAATGCATTTTTAATTATAATATGCGCTTTTATGTTTCACTATATTTATGCATACTATATAGTGTGTGTAATTGTTATAGTTGATATACAGGGCTACGCAAAAGAGTTCGTAAAGGTTTCTGAGTATGACTGTAAATGGCTGAAAGGTGGGTTTAAGATGTGTTATGCTGAACTGCGTGTAGTTTTCTATGAAGTGTTTGTAGAATATAGATAAAATGATATTTAGGGCCACGCAAAGAATTGGATACATGGCCCCCTATAGATGATAAATTCTGGAAATGCGATTTCAGTAGTTTTAAGAGTGATTTCGTTTGAATTAAAGTTTAGTTAAATAGTGACGTGTAATAAAGGTACTAGGTAAACAACAGGGCTGAACAAAACTATTCAAGTATGTTTCCATCTATTAGTATAAATTGTTGAAGGAGAAATTTCAACCTGTTATGCGTTTTCTAGCTTAACTAAATTTTATATTATATAGTATATATATATCAGCCTATAGATCAAATACAGGGCTGGTCGGAAGAATTGGAATAAATATTTGGTTATGGATGGTAACTGCTGAAATTAGTTTTTTAAATGTTCAGTTAGTTATCCTATTTACCATATTTCCCTAAATAACGAAATTTTGTTAAAGCTTTCAGGGAGTGTTGGAAAGTGTTTCATAATCTATGCCGTACGCATGATTTTTCTTTCTTGTTTTGAATCAGAGACGAAAACAGCCATTGCATCTCTTAGCAGCGGCTAATTACGTCTTAAAAATCTCCAATCAAAGGAAAATGAATGAAAACCCGTTTGCAGGGAGACCGTCACTGTTTTTTTTTAAATTATAATTCAATTTTTTTAAGGCCGATGAAATTAGCATGCTTTTAGAATCTGCGGTATGTGAACGGGGGGTTGGCGAGCGTAGCTCGTAGGGGGCAGAGCCCCCTAGTAACACATAAAATCCTCATGAATTTGTTATATATCTTTTTAATATTATCTACAACATTTATATTGACAAGTTTTTGATAGGACCAATTCTTACAGCAAAAATAAATTGAAAATACATAGCGGTTGAAGAAAAAAATCATCGTATTAAAGGTGTATTCAAATCCAAACTGTTCTCATTTTTAAATTCATGTTTGCTCTCAAACGCATCTAATTGGTAGGTTCTCTTATTCAGAAATTATATAATGTACCGTAATGTTCCATTTTTTAATAGAGGCAGAATATATCTCCAAAAAATGATGTCAAAGTGGGCATTTTGAACTGAATTTCTCGACGCAATTTTGTTGGAAAAGAAAAATATTGTTCTACTGAGAAACTAATTGTTTATAAATCTAGTTTTAATTAATTGAACGAAAAATAAAAACACATGCCGCTTATAAATCTCTTCAGAAATGACGGCAGCAAGTTTAATTTTTTTTCTTTTAAAAATAAATCTGAAAACATGCCAGGAAATTTCGAGTTGTTGTGCATGGAAAAGTATTTTTTTTTTTTTATATAACCTTAACATGATTATGATAAAATCAGTTCTTATATAAAAATGAAATTAAAACTCGTCAAAAGCGGTCAAATAAAATTGTTAAAGTGGGTTTATCTCTAATCATGATGTAGTTTTTTTGTTGAAATTAGCACTTAACTTCGAAATCTACCTGCGCCTGTAGGCCGAGCCGACAGGGATTTTCAACATTTAATATCTTTAATGTAATATGATTTAAAAACTCAATTTTTATTGGGACGAAATATATAAATATGTCCTTTTGATTTGATGCTTTTAAAATATTGCAAGATTCAGAATTAGTATTTATAGGGGGCTCCAAACTGTCAGACATTTATCGAGCAGAAAATTTATACAACAGCTTATACACAGGATTAAAAATAAATTTTGCATCTAGAATGAAATATTTTCTACCTAATTACATTTCAGATTATAATAATTACCCTGAACCTAAATAAATTTGTTTTTAAAGCATTTTTATACTTATGATACAAAGTTGTATTTCGCTAATACAAAATTTTGAAAATTTCAACAGTATAATCACCTAAAAAATATTATTTTGAGAAATAAAAATGAAATTTTAGTTTTAGTTTATTCAGACTATCATGAAACATCTGTTTTGAAAATTTCATGAAAAAATATTCAGAAGTTTCTGAGATATCGTGCGTGTTGCCCCAAAAAACGTCATTTGGATAAAAATGACTTCAAAATTTTGGAAATGCCACTTCAGCTTTTGAGCGGGTATAATTCTAAGAGCCATAACTTCTGTTATAGGAATTTCAAGGAAACAATTACATCAAAATATTCAGAAAAGATAAGAGTTTAACACGTAAATAAAATTAAAATTTCGAAAATTTTGAAGTTTTAAGGGTGCTGAGATGGAGTGAAGCTTTAATCCTCTGTCTACCAGAAGGGTCCAATGGACCCGACATGTATATTCAAAATATCTATTCAAACCAGAAAATTTCTTCAAAACAAACTAAATGTATTAATCAGACAATAATAAGTTAAATAAACAAATTAAATAGTTTTAAGTAAAAATTCTGGTGTAGAATGTTTTTATAAAACTTGAGTAAAATTTCCGGTAGTTCTAGGGTTAACATTGAAATTTTGAACATGTTTTCGAGACATCATTTAGATGATGTTACTCGTGGTAGAATAATCGGAAAGTTGGAAGAAGAACGCAAAAGGAGAGATGTTGCCCGTGAATTTAGCATCGCGTACAGTATTGATTTTAGGCTATGGGCGGCATTGTGAAAGAGTGGAATATGTACTAGGCTCACGGGGGCAGGTTGTCCTAGCAGTACGACGTCCCAAGAAGATTGCTATATTGTTATTTCGGTAAAAAGGAACTGATGCAATACAGCTGGTCAATTAGCAAATCAGCTTTGTGTTGCCACAGGAACTAAAATATCGCGAAAAACTGTTGCAGGACTTTTAAAAAAGGGTGGACTATACGCCCGAAGACCTGTTGTGTGTGTCCAACTCTCGAGACGCCAACGTAGCGCCCGTTTACAGTGCTGCCGTATGCATCGCAATTGGACTGTTGATGACTGGTCTACCGTGCTCTTCTCGGATGAGAAATTATTCAGTCTACCGTCTGATTGTAGACGTAAACTGATATGACGAAAAGTTTGTAGTGCTTACTGTCGCGAAAATATTCTAGAAAGAGATCGATATGCGGCTTCAAGTATTATGGTGTGGGCAGGCATCATGTTCAATCTCCGCATAGATCTGTATATGCTTGACCATGACCGATAGACGGTACATTGAAGATGTCCTGCTTCCACGTATTTGACTTTTTCGAGGTGCTGTCGTCGAAAAGTTTCGTTTTATGGACGATAACGCACCTTGTCATCGCACGCAATCTGTACAAGATTATCTTGAAGTAGAAGATATCCATCGCATAGACTGGCCAGCACGTTCCCCTGACCTGAATCCCATTGAAAATGTATGGGATGTCTTACTGCTCGACAATTTCCATTCACAAATAACGAAACCGTCATCCGTACAGTGAAGGAGGAATTGGACAACTTGCCACAACAGCTACTGAATCATGTTGTTCTCAGAATGCCACGCCGTGTTGTAAGTTGTTTCGCATTATACGGTGGCTACATCCCTTATTGATATGGCACTGACAATTGTCAATTGCGAGTTTTTTTCTTTCTTTGTACAGTCATGTTTTCGGACAATATTCACATTTCAGAAAAAGAACCTCTGGTAATCCTGTATGCATCCTTTCAACAAAATTTTTATATTAAATCCTGTGTAACTTTCTATTAATAATATCGTTTGCTTCTTCACCCACAATCTCACGTAGATTCTCATTCATGACGCATATTCTTGGTCCTTAAGTTTCGTCCACCAATGTATATACTACATATTTACTTTATTTTGTTTTTTGTTTTTGTGTTATTTTAATCTAAAATTGCAAAATATTAATTATAATAATTACAAGGATTTACAATTGATTTTAAATATGAGAATTACGCACATATCTTACCATTTTTGGACCAAAAAAGTCAAGGGTTACAGCCCAGCTGCCCCATACTTTAATCAGTCCTGAGTAAATCTGGTTTTATTTTTCTTACCTTCCCTGCTCAACCATGTGAAATTTTCCAACCCATTGCATTCTTTTTCTAACACTTTTCAACATAGTTGAAAAATGTTCATGATTTCCGTTTGTCGGGTCGTATTTCTGCCTGTGCTCCGATTGCCATGTAAATGATATATGTTATTGAAATTTACTATAGGATGTTCGGTATACAAAATAAGGTGTGCAACATTGATAGTTTTTTTCATTAACACTAAAATATCCTTTATATTTTGGTCAATGAAGAAAAATCGTTAGCTATGTATTTTAATTATGTTACACAATTTAAAACATAATGGAATTTATCTACTTCACTGAAAGGACGCAACAAAATACTTACTGCAGAATATTGGTGTATCATTCATTTACAGTGATTTACAAAAGAATTCGATTACAGAGCTGTATAAAAGCGACAATTGATGGAAGTGAGTTCTGAAATGTAATTTTTTGCATATTACTTGATGTATATCAATTATAGATCTTATACTATCATGTTCAATATTAAGAGAATTTTAAGATTTGGTCGATTACCTTCAGAACCACTCGACCGATTTTAATGAAATTATGTATGTACATCGGTTGATATAATGCAACAAAAATAAACATTCAACAATTATAACACGCACGCCCGATTGTGTGTAAGGATCATCAGCGTCGGAAGGTATAAAACAGAGCTTACAATATTGAACCAAAAAATGGATTAATGGGAGGTATGTTTCCCTGTTACAGTTATACAGCTCTCACATCGTGAGCTCATACTAGAAATCAGGTAGTTTATGGGTCCCTGTGGTAGTTAGTCTCACTCCTCCAGGAACTCACTTTTCAGGACCTGGGTGGTTCTGGAAGTACAAAACGAGTAGCAATTTTCTACCACAGAGCGTCCTACACATGCTCTATATGATTTAAGTCTGTAGATTTAGCTAACCAATCCATTAACCGAATATCCTCACTTTCCAGAATTTTTTCGACCAGATGATCTTTATCTGGCAGCGCGTTGTAGTCCGTTAAAATAAAATCAGTGCCAACTACACCTCTGAAAAGGCAAACATAGGGTACCATGATCATTCCTACATCCCTTCACACAGGCTCAATATCACATTTCTAATAGCTAAATGCCATAAACATAAAATACTTGTGGTCTGGGAGGAAACCTTTTTCAACGATCAGTAGATCAAAATACTTACAGCTGTACACAGCTGAAAACGTTCAATGATTTCGTTACTTTTAATATAAATAGGGCTGATATTAAAATTGACAGTTCTTGGCCTTAACCTTTCTGTATTCATTTTTCTGCAGCTTCGTCTCTCTTGTAAAGCCTTTCTTTAAACTCTTAGCAAATATAATATGACTATATCTATTGTAAACTGACAATATATCTTCTCCCGCGACGTATTCTGTATTCATCGACAGATGCATTTGAAGAAAGTGAATAAACTAGTTTGATTCAAGTAATAAGAGGACGCACATAGAAAGCAACATTTACTCATACAACGAATCGATCGCTTTACAGATGAGAAAATGTATATATGAAAGGAAGGAACGAAAATAAATGAATAAATTAGAGAGGAAAGAAGGGTTAAAAAAAGTAATAAGAGGACTTATCTATAAGTTTTTGCCCTCACACATAAATAATTCAGTGATATTTTGAAATTGCTACATTGTATTAGTTCTTTTCTATATAGTCACCATGCACAGTAACACATTTCTTCAAACGGTATTTCAAAGAGAGGGGGAAATGTATACCAGGAGGTGCGATAGTAGACCCAAAGGGGGTCATTTTTAACTTTTGCCGACCCCCACTGGAGACATATTGATGGAAAGGCCTGTGACCACTTATTCATGCTAAGCACCTCCCGAGCCCCACCCCCCCACCCCCCCCAAAAAAAACAATTGCCCCCCATGAGCGTGAATGATGTCCGCAAAATTTAGAAAAGTGCCCCCGATAGCAAAATTGGGAAGGTCGAGGTCGGGAGATGCATAACATGAATAAGTAGTCACAGGTCTTTCCAACAATATGTCTCATGTGGGGGTCGGTAAAAGTTAGAAAAATGACCTTTTTTGGGCCTTCTATCACGCCTCCTAGAATACACCCTTCCCCCTCACTTTGAAATACCGGTTGCAAAATTGTGTTACTATGCATACTGACTATATAGAAAAGGATTCATAAAATTTACGAATTTGATAAATTTCACTCAATTATTATTTCTATATGAGGGCAAAAACTTACTGATACACCCTCGTAATGTGACTTCGAAATTCTAGACTACGATATCTATCAACATTTAAAAGTATTTCTCAGAGATGCTTGCCTCAATGCGAAATTCAAGTATGTTAAAAGAGATACTACAGATGGAATTGCACAAGATTTCTCTATCTATTCACACCTCCTACAATATAACTATTCATTCGTTTCTGCGCGCTATCTACAGTCACATCATACAATGATTTGCCCATAGCCTAACGCACCTAGAAACATCCATATTTACTTCATTATCCAATTCAAAGTTACATCCGCGAATTACATATTTTATACATGGAAAAGATAAAATATCGATTATCGATCGAAAATATCGAAAGCAGTATCAGGCAAATAAGGAGAATAGGGAGCAATGTGAACCCACAATCAGCCAACGCATCTTATGCAATCGCAGCACGGTAAGGTGATACATCGTATTGATGTCTTAAGAAAAAAACATGGGCAGAAACTTTTTTCAATAATTTTTGGTACATTGAAGGAGAAATCTATGCTCTATAGTCGTATAAAATTAAAGATCTCTATCACCACTCCTTTCTTGCAAGTCTCAAAACCTATCAACTTCCATTCCAATTATTAGTATAAAATTATTATCTTTTAATATTACAAATACTAACTTTTTTTCCATTATGTAAATGAATCATGTACTGTAAAAAGATTTCTATAACAAATGCAAAATCAATAATGTGATTTGCTATTGCAGTTTCCGAATATTTAAAATTTGCTTGTTTAGTGAAAATCGAAATTTAGCTGGACTTTTAACGTCGCTCTCTAACAAGGATATTAACAAATCTATGAACGCTACTTTCTCGAGTCCATTTTCATCTGAAACTAGTACGGTACCGTTACAAAACTTTCTTCTATAATTGTTTAATATATTAATTTAAATAACGCTGTTACGCACGCACAGTTAAGAAGAATAGTGAAATTCTACGTACGTCACTTCGAAGTTACACTGATCAATAAATTAAAAAAGCACGATTCAATAGCGCCCCCTGCTAGATATTCAAATACAAAATTGGGCAAACACATAGGATTTTAATTTATAACTTCAAATATAAAATTTGGTCCATTCCTACACTTTTAAAAATCTGCAGCAAACTGTGCAGTAATTCGACTTTTTGTTTTAACATAACGGTTACTTGACAATCATATTGACTATATTACCGCGATATGCAATTAGATTACGTTTATGTAAGCCTTTTCTTTAATAACAGTAAAATGGCTGGACAGTTCGCTGTAAATTTTTAACAGTGTACTTAATGGAAACTGAGATATATATCACTGCAATGCCACCGGTTATGTGAGAAAACTAACATTGAATGAACATAATTTTGAATAAGCATCTTAGATATTAAATATTGTGAAATTCTATATCTTCACTGTAAAAAATTTGAAACAATCTGTCTTGCCTTCCGACCATTGTCATAGAAAACGGTGACCTAAGCCTAATTAAACTTTATTCTGACGATAATATGGGCAATAATATGATGCGAATAGCGTTACATTACGGTTATGTAACAGTTTTCTATAAAAAATGGTCGAATGGCTGGACAGTTTGCTGCAAATTTCTACACTGTAAAAAAAAAAGACATTTTTACAGTACAAAGTACTGTTCATCTGGCGCACAAACTCGATCACAGTGAATGTGCTGTATCTTTCTTTGGTTTCCTGACTATATTAACATGTAAAATACAGTAGTTTCGTAAAATTAACAGCACAATGTGCTGGCAATTTAGACACCAGCAGTTTATGCTGTAAAAAAAAATGCGTCCAAATTGCCAGTACATTGTGCTGTTAATTTTACGCAACTACTGTATTTTCTATGTTAATATAGTCAGGAAACCAAAGAAAGATACAGCACATTCACTGTGATCGAGTTTGTTCTGGCAAATTTACAGTGGTTTTTTTACAGTGTAACTGTGTTGAATGCCGAGATAAGCTATCATAGAAATCGTAAAAAAAAAAAAAAAAAAAAAAAAAAAAAAAAAAAAAAAAAACCAGCAGAGCAGCACCACTTGTTGACCAACATACACTCAATTCTAATCATAACCATTTTATGTTAGGAGCCAACTGAATATGAAATTTGCTGAAATTCTATCTCATATATGCCGAGTTACACCCATCAGTAAAATTGTGAAAATCGTAGCATAGCAGCGCCATTTATTGGGATATATACATCAAAAACTAATCAGCATATGTGTTTTCAAAAACTGTAGAAACAGTAGGTAATTAAAATAAATTATAATATAAAATAAATGAATTTTCGTAAACATCTCAAGTTCGTGAATGACATATTTAAAATTTAGATTATGCAACGAATAAGGAAAGGCATGCTAAAATCCCTTTAATATATATATTAAAATTAATTAATTTTTTCAATTATTTTTTCCTGTATCTTCAAATTATTTTCATCAGTTATAATTTTTGATTTAATTAATTTATTCCCTAAAACATTACATTAAAAAAGTAAATTTAGTAAAAAATGAAAAATATAAATAATAAGATTTACAAAAACTCTTACATATAATTTTTTTTCTCCTTCACAATACATTTCCTCTTTTATGTTTACAAGCAACGCTAATAATCTAACGTGGGAAACAAAAATCATAAAATTTAATTACTTTTTATACACTAATCATAGCAAACGCGGTAGCGTTAAGCTATAATATGATTAAGAAATAGAAAATGCAAACGACTTTCTTAAATTTCTGGTGAACCAGTTGACATGCGAAAATGATTTTTCTTTTGAAATATCGAATTCGACGAGACGAATAAACTAATAGCATTAAAAAAACTACTGTAACTTTCAGTAGTTTTTTATTTAACCTTAAACGAAAAAAATGAAGATACTAAATTCAACAAAGTGTAGCGAACGTTCCGGTGGGTAGATTAACTTCGATTCTGTTTTATTTTGATCCTCTTGTTCAAACTTAAAATAGGCCTTTTTTCATCTTTGTATGTTTGACGGTCGCTGAGAAAATCGAATTTGTCTTTTATAATGTCTCCATATAATTACAGAAATCTCTCCTTTTAATTTTCTAATTTTCTAATTCAGTAATTTCTTTCATGTTGCCACTCCCTAAAAAGCAGCATAATAATTTTTAAAAAGGGATAACACACGTACATTTGTTTTTATAAGTCAACTAGCAAACCCCGCGGCTCTGCTCGCGTAATATTTGAAATATGACAAGTGATATTTATATGCGTAATTTTTATTAAAAGAAATTATACTTTTAGGTATAACTCATAAATTACTATTTAAAACATTGTTTGACTAAATTTCACTATTACACTGAATTAGGCAGAAATTAGACTTAAATTAATAAAAATAAATAAAACAAAATAAATGATAATTTAGAAAATATTTTGAAACTTTTAAGCTCAATTAATACGCTCATTTCAATATTCATTTGAAGTTTTGAATTTTTTAGAAACCATCTTCTTACATCTTAAAATTAACCACCATGTCAAATTCCAAGTCCTACCACCTCTCTCAACATAAAGGGCTATGTTGAAATAGGAACTGTAACCATTAATTTACCAACATTAATTTTGAAATCGGTTTGTTATTTCCTAATATTCCACAGAAACGTAATTGAGAAAACTTTTAAAGGCCTTTTTTAGAATGTTTGTTGTTCATGTGAACCCCAGGTGGTAGAATCATCCGCATAAAATATAGCCTGTGTAGGATAAGAGATTGTTACCATTGATTCGCTATTATTACTTTTATAATCGGTTTATATTTCCTGAAATTGCATAGAAATCGTAATTTAGGACCTTTTTTAGAATGCTTTTCGCACCTGCCCTTCGCTTTACCCCTTTTTAATTCGAATTTATTTTCGACAGTCATTCGAGGGCATTTATATTGTATAAGTAACTACTATGCCGTATTTAAAGTTTCTAGCCTCTTCAGTATCACAGAAATCGCAATTTAGAAAGTTTTTTGCTTCTACAACCCTCTGGTGGCAGTGGCAAAGACATAAAATATATCTTATGTTTTAGCAGGTTCTATCACCAACAATTTGTCGCGATTATTTTTTAAATCGGTTTGGTATTTGATAAGATTGAATAAAAATTGTAATTTAGAACGTTTTTAGAACGCTTTTCGCTCACTTCATCCTTTTAAATCTGGAGTTTTCTTTCGACTGTTCTTAGAAAGCAATTGCATCTTGAAAGTAAATACCATGCCATATTGCAAAATGTTAGAACCCTCAGTTATGCAAAAAACGCAAATTATAACATGTTTTGCTCTTGCACCCCCGGATGGTTGTAACAGCAACATAAAATATAGCCTATGCTAGAGAAGGGACTGTTACCATTAATTTGCAACCATTACGTTTGAAATAGATTTGGTATTTTCTGAGATTGAGTAGAAATCGCAATTTAGAACGTTTTTACAACGTTTTTAGAACGCTTTTCACGCATATTCAGCTTTTTTAATTTTCCAATTTTTTCGAAACTGTTCTTAAAGATCATTAATATCTAATAAATATTTACCTTGCCTAATTTCAAGTTGCTAGCCCCTACCGATCACAAAAATCGAAATTTAGAACTTTTTTTCTCCTGCAACCTCTAGGGGCCCCACCAGTGGCCGAGAGGTTCTGCTCTCGAAGCTGGTAGACGGGAGGTGCTGGGTTCGATCCCAATCGCGCCCGTCGGCCTAATCGTTCGGAGTTTTCGTGGTTTTCTTCGAGCCGTGGATTTTCCATGTGTAAATACGGATTAGGTTCCCTTAGAAAGACCCCCACGGAGGGCACCCCCCCGGGCCTATATCCCTCGTGTAGATAATCGGCCGTCAAAAAATCAACCAACCAACCAACCAACCAACCAACCAACCTGCAACCTCTAGGTGATTGTGACACCGACATGAAATAGCGTCTATGTTGGAGCAGAGGCTGTAAGCACCAATGTGCCTACCATTACTTTTGAAATCAGTTTGATTCTTCCTGAGATTTCACACAAATCGGCATTTAGACATTTTTAGAACGCTTTTCGAGAATTTTTACCCAAATTTTTATAGAAATGTTCTTAGAGATCATTTACAGTCAGTACCGGATATATGGCCACCCGCTTATAAGATCACCCTGCTTATAAGGTCACTTTTCGTAAGTCCGGACTGACTGAATAGGTATTACGTGTTAAAATACACCGCCTATATGGTCAGTTTCCAATAGCTACTATCGGATATATGGCCAAACGTTCATCTTTTGTCTCCCTTTTTATTGCAAAATATCTTATAGTTTTATGCTTTTTACTTCTTTTTTTTAGGGTGAAAAGTGCCGAATAGACGTATCATTCACATTCAAGTATCTTCTACTGTCGGCCTCTTTGTATTGGTCACACAGTGCTTTTCATTTTTAGTAGCTTTAGAAAGAAGTGGATGGACATCCTGAAGCAGGAACTTCTTTCCTTCTAGTCAATCTTCCCTTTTTCTATCGTTGAATCTCCCATGCTTTTGCTAAAATCCACAAGTACGAACTTCCGTATAGTAAAGAAAGGCCAGTTGACATTTTTATAGCTTTAGAATGAGAGGGAGACCATTTGCTTTTTAAACAAGCCTTAAAGATCGCGATACTATTGCATACCACGTGACTAGATGTGCGTCGATACTCGGGGGAAGGGGGAGGGGATCTCCTCTTCCCGGCTGCAGCCTATAAGAGAAACTCTTTCCGGTCGGTAAGAGTTTCCAAAGATCTGGAGATTTCTCCCTCAACTGCCGCATTAGATACCAATTCTTGGAAAATATGCCACCACCCCTTTCGATCGAATGAAAATTGTCCTCCGGGCAGAGAAATGTTAAATCACACATTTTTAGTTTTTAGTATTTTTCATTACTTGTCGCTGATTCTAAAGTCTTCGTTCATTTGTTAATTGTCATTTGCGAACATAAGATGTCAGCAAAATGAAAAGTTTCATAATTGCGAAAAAAAAATGGTAGAAAACTTTAATCGGATGTATCGGAAGCAGTTTTCGCGAAGACTGGTGGAATAGAGAGAGCGACACTGAATAACGTCTTAAGGTTCAAATCTTGTTAAGCAGAAGATGTGATCAACCAAAAGAAAAAGCGATAACCTGTTTCAACATTTGAGAATGTTGAGAAAGATCTTTTCACTTGGATAAAATGTGCCAGATTGCAGAATGTTCCAATACATGAATTATCGTAAAAGAAAAATCTCTGAAAATTGCTGCATAACTAGGAAAACCGAATTTTACTGCCGCAGAATCGAAGGAATGACTGTTAACTTGTTAAGTGACATTCTCAATAGGTACAGATCTTGTGATGTCTTTAATTTTGATAAACATGGGCTGTGTTTTTTTCATGTTTCGACAGATAAAACTGTTACTTTTAAGAACGAAAAATGAAGTGCTGGGAAGGTAAGCAAAAAAAGATTGGCAGTTTTATTAGCAGCGAATATGGATGGATGGCTCAGAGAAATTGACTCCATTTGTTATTGGTAAATTTCTTTAGCCTCGTTGTTTGAAAAAATGCAAATCTTTGCAAATACCTTACGATGTGAACCGAAAGGCCTGGAGGACAATACACATTTGGGAAAAATAAATTCGGCGTTTCGATAAAATTTGCACAGACAAGTGGCTATAATCGCAGAAAACTGATTCCCAATTTAAATTCAATTGAACTTGTTTTCTTACCTCCAAACTGAACCAGTATGGCAAAACAATTAGATCAAGGGATTATTAAAAATATTAAGATAAATTACCGAAAGTGCTTCCAGAAGACGTCATTGCTGTCATTGCTGAAAAAAGAAGTTTCGTGTGACTGTGTTAAATGTCATTTGTTTCACAGACAAGAGTTTGAATATGGTATCAAAGAAGACCATTGAAAATTGTTTTAACGTCCTTGGCTTCCAGAATGTGAAGAATTATCGTTCAAAGACAACGGTAACGATGATGATGGTGATGATGTGTCCCTATTTGAAGTTCCACAAGAACTACTGAATGCTCTTTTGCACAATACATGACAAACTGACTTATGCAGTAGTTGACAATGAGATCTCTACTAATAGACTTTACGAACGAGTGGCAGCAGTCACACCTTTGATGGTATGTACTTTCCAAAAAAGACTGCTTATTGGGCGAAGGGGAAGCCGTGTTAAAATGTTCTTCAGGCTTATTGGTGTTTTTCTTCTTGATATCCGGAGCTGACGTGACATCGGTAAAGTCCATGGTGAAGCTGCTATACTGCAAATAGTTTCGGAAATTTTAAATATAAACACTGATGGAAACGATGATAATGACAGTGAATTCGAAGCTGAACCAAAAACGCCAGCGTAAGCTCTCAAAGCACTATATGCATTCAGAATTTTTTTTTTACCAATCCCAAAGGCATAGAGGAATGTTTTAAAACTGTTCAGGAATAAGTAAAAGTAGTTTTAACAACTACGATAAAAAACAAACAAACCTGCAAAAAATTATTTTTACTACTACGAGTATACTCATCAAATCGAAATTTTAAGTGTAAAGCAATTTTTGTTTATACCTCTTGTTTTACAAATTATATGTTCATAGCTTCTTTGTACATTATCGTACTAATATAACTAACTTATTAATAATATTTTATTGTCTAAAATAAAATTCCTGTTTACAGCGCATATAAGGTCATCCCGCTTATGAGGTCATATTTTTCAGAACCGCATGGGTGACCATATAACCGATACTGACTGTATATCTAATAAATATATACCATGCAAAATTTCATGAATCTAGGTCCTTCCATAATTCAAAAATCACATTTTTAGAGCGTTTTTAGTTCCTGCATCTCCTCTTGGGTAGTGGAAACAGAATAAAATGTAGCCTATCTTGGAGCAAGAGCTGTCACCATCATTTTTACACCATTATATTTGAAATCGGTTCAGTTCTTCCCGAGGTTGCATAGAAATTGCAATTGAGAATGTTTTTTACAACGCTTTTCGCACATTTTCAACCTTTTTAAATTTCGATTTTTTTAGGAAATGTTCTTAGAGATCATTGATATCTTATAAGTAACTACCATTCCAAATTTCATGATTCTAGGCCCTTCCATAACACAAAACCGCAATTTAGAACGTTTTTTTTCTCCTGCAACCCGCAAGGTGGTAGTGATACAAAAATAAAACAAAGCGTTAGAGCAAGGGCTGTCACGATTGATGGTCACACGATGTCCAGCCTGGCATAAGTGAGAAATGCCAGGCTGGACATCGTCCTTGTGGTTTAGTGGTAGAGCACTGGAGATCTATTCCAGGTACCAGGGTTCGATTCCCGGCTTGGACATTTTTCAGTAAGTTGGTTTACGCTTTGTTAGCATTGTGATAATTCACATCATTAATATTTATTATGTTAATTTCTGATCTATATATAGAAGTTATGATTAAATCTTAGGTCTTTTTCTCTTTCAGTCGTAATTACATTTTTTTTTTTTTTTTTTACTAAGGAAAATATGAAGAAAATATTTCAAAAATCTTTTTTATTTTCCTTTATTTGTCTTCCTATTAAACTTTTTGGAGTTACATGATCTATGTATGTTTAATTTTTGTATGCATTAAGTAAAAAATAATTGTACAATGCTACAGTTACAAAAATATTTGAAAAACTATAGAATATTAGCTACTAGTAGGGACACATTAAATAAACATCACACTGTAAAAAAAATCTGTAAAGTTACTAAAGTTTTTCTAGGAAACTGTGATTCCTAGAACTTTTTATGTAACGGCAACAACAAAAATCCCTGTAACAGCGTCTGTTACAGGAATTTTTCTTGTTGCCGTTACATAAAAAGTTCTAGGAATCCCAGTTTCCTAGAAAAACTTTAGTAACTTTACAGATTTTTTTTTACAGTGCACGTGCGTAAAATTTCTATGTTTTTTTAAATATACATCTATATACACCTAGAGAGTCTGTCTATGATACTTAGAAAAATATTCATTTCTAAGTTTATTGGACTATTTAGAAAAAGTAAAGTCGATAAAAAAGTTTGTCTGTTTATCTGTTTTCTCGTAATTGGGTGATAAATTATTACATAATTAGCACTAAATTTATCACGAGTATACAGAGAATGCTTCTGGTTACAATATGCAGCTTATCGCATTTCAATATCTAAGATAGGTTTTGAAAAAGAAACAATATATCAGCCAATATTTCTATACTGTCAAATTGTTGAACTAGTTGATCAATTTTAATAAATCTTACAGCTGATTATTGCAGCATCTAAATTCAGCATTTTAGATGCTTGTACGTCAGATTATTTTCTTATGACTTACACATTTTAATTTAAAACTGGATTGATAAATAAAAAGAGCTAATATTCCATAATTGGATCAAACATAAGGTTTGCATCATTGATAACTAAAGAAATAATCACCTTAGCTACAGATAAATGTTCGTCTCATAAGAAAAAAAAAACTTGGTAACAACACTATATTTAAATTTGCACCAAAAAATAAACTCTAAAATATTCCACTTAGCACTGGAATTTTCAAATAATTTCTATGCTATGATTTTTTCTAAATTTTAAAGGGATTTTTGTAAAGGTGGAAGCAAAATTAAGCTGGCGTTAAAAAAAAAAAAAAAAAAAAAAAAAAAAAAAATAGGGAAATAATGGGATTATTACACCTGTTTGTTGTCATTTTCTCAATAAAACTGAAAAGAAGAAAGATGTTTTCTACTTGATAAAATGGTATATCACAATTGAAGAGCTAAGTGGAAGAACATGTTAAGTAACACAAATTACATTTGAAGAAATTTGAAGTGAAAGTTTTTCTGTAAATTTTAATGATTTATTTTCTATTTGATAACATGTGTTTAAAATATTAACACGTATGGTACTAAACTCTCTCAGAATAACTTATTCATATTTAATTCTCAAATATTAAAAAATATTAATATTACTGACATTATTAAATATTAAAATATCAAATATTAATGAATAATGTCTTAAATCTTCAAGACTAAATAGAATCTTAGTATTTTATCTTCACTATGTGATAGGATACCTCATAACGCTTTCATCCAAAAGATAAATTTTTTTTTTAGAAAATGTGACATAACATGTTCATCCACTCAGCTCTTCAATTATCGTCTGCGATACCAACTGTTAAAAAACACTCTTTCATTTTGTTTCTTTTGGATAAATGAAAATCAAAAACTGTCCGTTTATCTTTTCTTAAAAAGTGTAAAATATTTTCATGTGACTTATTTTCACATTTACTTAATTATTACCAAAAATACGTCAGATTACAATATTATTGATCCGTATGAAATGCCATTTTTGGAATTTGAAGAAAATGTAGATGAATTGCATCTGATAAAACTTGAGGTTAATGTAAATTATTCTGGTTTAAGTTCCGATATTGTACAATGTACAGTCTGGAATGAACGATTACTTTTCATCGCCACTTATCTGGACTAAAGAAGATTACACTGTAAAAAAAAATCTGTTAAGTTACTAAAGTTTTTCTAAGAAACTGGGATTCCCAGAACTTTTTATGTAACGGCAACAACAAAAATTCATGTAACAGACACACTTTCGCTCCGAAAATAAAAAAAATCTGTAAGGTTACTAAGAATTTTTTAGGAAACTAGGATTACTAGAACTTTTCATGTAACTGCAACCAGAGCTAAATATAAAATTTTAGTAATATTACTTTAATTTTAGAAGATTCGTTTTTAAAGTTACAAACTTCTGTAGCTTTACAAAAACTAATTATGTTGGTTTGCAGCTTTTTTTTGTACAATTACAGATGAAAGTTTAATAAGCATGTAACTTTACATCTGCAGAACTACAGAATTTTTTTTTTTTTTTTTTTTTTTTTTTTTTTTTTTTTTTTTTTTGTACAGTGTCCTGGAAAGTTACCATTTTTAGTAACAAAAAGCTTGTATTTTTGTGATTTTGTGTTATGCTTTTTGAATCTCTCTCAACCAGGCTTTATTTAGATAAGAACTCTCTTTTAATACAATAGAATGATTATCGAGTATTTTTTATCTAAAAAAAATCTCTAAAACTTTGACCTTCTAAATTATGCAGTTCTCTTAATAAAAGATAACATTTGCATCGATATCTCTGTTAAATTACATTTTATCCAGCTTCTAAAAAGATTCGTCTGTTTCGTGGTAGAAATGTAAGTAAGCAATTTTAAAAGGATAACACGACATGGGTCAATATCACAAAATACGGAATTTGCAGACCATACAATAAAATTTCTATTTAATGTTATATAATGCAATTTTCTTTTTTACATTCTTTAAAAAATATTTTTAGACATATTTTAAAGAGATATTATATTCTTAATAACACAAAAATAAAGCAATTAAAAGACTCAAATTTTCAGATTGTTATTTTCTTGTCATGTCACACTGTGATGTGTGTGAAACAAAAGGCTTTCTGCTATCATGTACAAATATCATTTTCTAGATTTTATTTTAATTTCTAATTAATAATTATACCTTGTATAACACATATATGTGCAAGGTAACAAGTTCTGTATTTTACAAATAACTTTCCATTATTAAAATATTGTCACTGAAAATTAATGTCATTGTCCTGGCCTGCTCAATTTAGTTCTTTATAAAGATGGCGCTGCAGAGTAAGTCTTCTTGTTTTGGACATAGTTAAAGTCAGAAGTATTAAAATCATTGCTACCAGCAAGATCTTTTGGATATTTCATTGAAAATAATGTGTTTAAATGCTTTGTAAAAATTGAGTAGACTTTTTTTATGTCATTTTCCTGGTTTCTATAAATTAAAAATAAAACTGAACATTAGAGTGAATTGAGATACTATAGAGAAAACATGTTCCTTTTAACAAAATTGAAATGTTAGATCTAAAAAAAAAAGAAAAAAAAAAACAAGAATGTGAAAAATGTTTTAGAATGAAATTGTCATTATTCTGTCGGTCATTATCCTAGCATACATATGCCAAGAAAATTACACATAATTATAAATACATAGAAAATGAACTTAAGCTCTGCAAACTTTAACAATTTTGCATATAAATTCCTTTATTCAGCTGTTCACCAAACATTTTTTAAAATATCAGAAGCTATGAAACGATTTAAATTTTCATTTTTTTTCAAAATATCACATTTTGTGATATTCACCCTCATATTCTGCACAAAGACATGCTTATATTGATGAAATAACAGTGTAAAACTTACCCGTATACTTGAATCACTAAATGACACAGTTTTTGAAAGCTGCAAACACAAAATTATTGAGTTAACGGGAGTGTTCAGGGGGTGAAAAAGCACCCTCTAAGAAAGGGATTTATTCTAAAAAATTCAAAAAGCAGTTCAGAAAATTGTTTTAAGACGTAGTCAAGTTTAATGTAACGGATCTTAACAAGTAAATTCAACGCCAGTGCGAATTCACACTAGTCAACTTTTCTAATGTTGGCGTTTTTTGAAAACATGATTTCATTAATTTGCGTTTTTTTTTTTTTTTTTTTTTTTTTTTTTCAAAACTCGCTTTCATATGCATTTTTCGTTAACAAAATTAAATTTGTAATAAAAATAAATATCACAGTTCAATTACTCATAAATTTCGTATGTGAATCATTTGTCGTATTTCATTGTCACTCTATTGCCAACAAAGTTATACTCAGTTACGGAATATCAAATCGCACTACTGTGGAGTGCACGGCTAGTGAACGAAAGTGTGGAATCCACGGGTAAAAGAATATAATTCTTGAAGCTTCGGGAAATCTTACAGGTTATATATACTACATAACTAAACAAAAATAAATTGTGGCTTTAAGATGTTAGATATCATGTAAAGTTCGATACAAAATAAAATATGCAGATTTTATAGTTATAAGAAATACGATTAAAAAATCATCCATAATTTTTTATCATGTAACACATTTTTGCATTTTCTTTACATGCAATCAAATGAATGTTCAAAAAAGGCTAACTGTGATATATATATATATATATATTTGCGATTTTTAACATAATGTGTTATTTTATAATTAAGTTTTACAAAAATAATATGCTTTTAAATTACAATGGTAGTAAATTATCATAAGTTTAAATTGGACACAAAAACGATCAACAATTAATTTATCTGAAAAGGTATTATGGGAAAACTTTCAGCTATTTTAATTTTATTTCTGATTTAATTTCGAGTGGAATGACAATTTTTATTATTTATTTTCAGTGAAAAGATATATTGATTTTTACACAGCTAATTACACCATTTTACGTGTCAAAGCGGGATCATTAAAATAATTTTACAAATGTTGCCTAATCATTAAAGGGGATTGGAACCGTTCACCGCTAAAATCCAATTAAGTAGAACATCAATCACTGTGCAACAGCTATTAAAATCGTTTCCGGCTGTGCCTTCTGTAGAACATTTAGGTTTCTATAATAGCAGTTTCTTTGTTGAGAAAATACAGAAGAATATGATTATCTGGAAAGACATAGTTATAATTGAAAGGATTATATCGACTAAATATTTATAATCATTGAAATTTGGAGGGGTTTTTTTGTTTATTTTTTTGCATACTTATGATGCTTTATGCGTGTCATTTAGAAAAACCTAAAATATAATACTTTATGTGTAGGGAAAAAATGTCCGCTTATCTATAAAAGAGAAGCGTACGTAGGAGTTTCTATAAGATAAAGTATTTATTTTTGTGCAGTATTTTTCTAATGCAAGTCTTTTTAATTTTCTGCAGTATTTTAAACTAAATAAATAACCAGTTCTACCGTACGAGGTTTGTTTGCTGCAGTCTTAGAGATTGTTTGCTGATGTGGATTTTTTCTTTAAATTTTAATTTATCGCAATTTTTAAACACTGGGGGGCTCGGCCCCCTACGAGCTACCCCCACTCGCCAACCCCCGTTCAGAGACCGCAGTCTCTAAAAGCACGCTAATTTGATCGGCTTTAAAAAGAAGATTGGAAGATTGAATTATAATTTAAAAATCAGCGCCGATCTCCCTATAAACAGGTTTCCATTCATTTCTCAAACTTCTTTTCTTTCAAACAACAATTTTGTAGTTAATAAAAATCCTAAGATTCCAAAAATAATTGCTCCAATTGAAAGGGCTTTCAAATTCAGGGCTTTATACCCTATGCAAAAAGATTCCATTAGGCATCTTATTAAAAATAATGTGGATTTCAATGCAAAGCTGGATCAGTCTAATTTGAATAATTCAGCGAAAATTTCCCTCAAAACCCTTAAATCTAATCCAGATATGATTATAATTAAAGCGGACAAAGGAAGCCAAATTGTAGTACTAAATAAAACTGACTATGTTCAAAATGTTATAAAATTAATAAATGAAGGGCCATACATTAATATTAAAAAAGATCCATCTACCTTTGAACTTAAAACATAAAGTCTGCTGTGAATTCTTCCCCCATTATTACTGATTCTAGCAAGTACTCTCTCATACCTTCTGTGGCGAATTGTGCCCGTTTATATACTTTATCTAAGGTTCATAAACCTGATATTCCGTTTCGCCCCATCGTTTCCAATATTGGTACTGCCTCCTATAAGCTTGCAAAACATTTAGTTTCCAAGTTTTCCCCCTCATGGTTAACAATATTTATACGTCAAAAAACTCAGTTCAATTTGCTAATAGAATTCGTAATTTCAATCCAAGAGGCTACACCATGGTTTCGTTCGATGTCAAATCTCTTTTTACAAATGTTCCTGTACAAGGTGCTTTAGATTGTTTGAGAGAAAGATTAAATGAGTTTCCTTATTTTCAATATGAAATGGAGAACCTTATTTCTTTAACCAGCGTTTGTTTATCACAAAATATTTTTGTGTTTCAAGGGAAGTTTTATAAAATGTCGGAAGGTTTAGCTATGGGGAGCCCTTTAAACCCTGTTTTGAGTGATATTTACATGCATTATTTTGAAGTTAAATTATTTGAATTAATACAATTTCCATTTTATATACGTTACGTAGATGATTCCTATGCTTTGCTTGATTTGTCTAAACATAATATTAACGCTGTTCTTGATTTATTTAATTCAATTGATCCATGTATAGAGTTTAATTTAAAATTGAAACACAACAACGTTTCTGGATGTCCTGGTAATTCCTAATGATTGTGAGTTTTTCACGACAGTTTACTGAAAACCTTTTGCTTTAAGTTTACCCTCTCATTAAAAGGCCAGTCATCTCCCACATCAAAAACTTGCAGATTTCAATACTCTTATTTTCCTTGCACGTAAAATTTGTTCAAATTCTGATTTATTTAATAGTGAAATTAACTATATAAAAGCTGTTGCCATCGATCGTGGATTTAGTTTGAATATCATTAACCGCATTTTATTTAAACCTCAGATAATCACCAATTCCGTTCTAGCAAATAAAGAATTAAAAAATGTTATTGTCTTACCTTATTTTCCTAAATTCAGTACACAAATTTCTCGTATTCTCAATAGGTTTAGTTTTAAAGTTGTTTTCTCTCCAACTAATAAAATCTCTTTCTCCAATCTTAAAGATCCTATTGACGATCATAATATCTGGGGCATTTACAGAATGTTTCGTGAGTGCGGCCTCTCTTACATTAGGCAGACGAAGCGTGCACTTAGAATTAGGCTGAAAGAACACCAGAATTAAGTTAGAAAGAGAGGAAAATTGAGAAATCTACAATAGCGAAACATTGTTGGAATTCCAACTACCAGCTCAATTATCCAGAGGCAAAAATTATTCAAAAATGTAACTCAGTTTTTGATCTAGACTTTTACGAAGCTCACTATATTCATAAACATACTTCCACCTTAGGAAATGATATGACCAGAACCCCTTTTCTTTGACCAGTGTGGAGAGATCCTGCGCAGTGACTCTTTTTCAGTTAGTTCTGTTCAATTACATTATTTCTTTGGGATATATAAACTCTTGCTTCTGACTTTTCAATCAATCCATAAGCCAGTTCTCGGGGCTATAACCGAGGTGTTCTTCAAACCCATTTTAATTATTTTTTCTCTCTCACTGAGGAAGGGGATCTAGGTATCCTCAAAACTATCGTATGTGTATTTTTTATCGTTCTCTACGTTATTTGTGCGTAAAAATCGTTGTTTAAGATTTTAGATTTTTATAATACTGCATCTTTGTACTGTTTTTTCTATTATTTACTGAAATAAAAATCCATACATGTTTTTTTCTATAAAAACTATAACCTTCGGCGATATTGCGTTGCATTTATTAATATCTAAACTCACAAAATACTTTAAGTGTCCTTTGAATGTTCTGAAGCATTTTTTTCTGACAATTAATCAATTTTTAAACCTATTAATGTTTATTTTAATTTTTCTATCCATGATTTAATATAAATATTCTAATTTTTTACAAAGACGTTTTTGTGCTTAACTTTTTTTTCACGAGAAAACGACGCTTACAGGATATGTGTGATATGACAAATGACCCTGGTGATTAGTTAGTTATGAATAATTTTGAATAATTGTGCGAGATATGACAAATTACTAGTATGATGAATTATTATCACAACAGACACATTACCCTGGTTCGAAAAATTCGCTGACAACTAAATTGTAGCTCTCGGTTCAGTTGTGGCCGGAAAATTAATTGAGTGTGCCTTCGATGTTCAGTGTAACTAATAACACTAATTTAAACTTTGAAAAAGATATGACATTCTAATATTGTTATAATAAACAATGTCGAAAATATCTGTAAGTTATATGTTAAAAGTGCTCAAAAATTTACGTTTTGGGATTGAAATACATTAAATAGTTTTCAACTTCATACATAAAATACTTATTAACTTAAAATACGTTTTCTTATATTTATATTTAAACATTTTTTTTATAGAAGACATTTTATTGTTTGAAATGTTACTAAATAGAATGTCACTATGTTACTAATAAATGTTACTTAACCTATTTTTTGGAGATTAAATTATGAAAGTAGAATATTGTGATCTGAGATTTCATTCATTCCATTTTAAAGATACTCTTTCCTACAGAAGAATAAATTCTGTATGTCTGTGCATTAAAGGGCATTATTTAATAAATCTTCAGAAAAGATTTTTGAAGAAAAACTATTTAAGATTTAAAAAATAATAATAATTCTCTGTAAATGTTTTAAGAAAAAGCTAAAATGATTAACAACATCGACATCATTTCTTTCAAAATAGCATAGTATTCTATAAAATTATTTTTAGTTTTACAATATATTCCTCGAAAAGTTGATGTTTCAAGTGATGTCGAGAATTTTTTCGCAATTAATGTAATGCATGAGATTAAAAGAAAACTCAGTTCATCAACTTTTACACTTAATTTATTCCGCTGAGGGAAAACCGATACCGTTACAAGATTCTTCCAACTATATGAACAAGCAATTTGTAGGAAAAACTTGGATGGTTTTCCAATAAAATCCAGTCAAAATAAAATTCTGTGAAATCTATAATTGTTTTGTATCACTACGACAATGCTGTACTCAATTTCCTATGTTTATTTTTCTAGTTGAGAATGTGAATTTTGCTTTCACATTTAATGTATTAGGTTTTGGAAAATCCGTTAAGAAGGATTATTTGAAAAGCAACCAAATGATGTAGGTTAAAATCCAATGAGTTGTACTTCAGGAGAAAAAGAATAAATATATATTTTCAAACCTATAATGCTGCAACTTCTATGTTATTCATTTCTCTTAATATCTGTGAGTGGAGAAAAATTTAAATATTTCTATAACCAATTCGCTGATTTTTATTTTTAAAATAGTCCTTGATTTTGTTTTTATTAAATGATTATTTTTAATAATAATTAATACTTATTTAATTTCTCTTGCTAAATAAAGTTTTTAGTAAGAGACGTATTTAACAATTAAGGACTTACAGTTGTATAATCGAATGCTAAACAAAGTAGAGGTTGCTATCCAACCTATTCTTTATTCATAAATTTAAAGATTATGTAAAAATAAAAACATATGAATTAAATAAAACTCTACGTTTCGATTTAATCTTCAAAACCATCTTCAGGAGTAAAATTTTCTAAAACAGAAATCGGCAAAAAACAATCTACTTGCTACATCGCTAAAAATTAAATTCATATTGGGAAGAAAAAAAAAAAACTTAAACTTCAAAAACCTTTCAAGAATAACTTTGGCGCCATCTGTTATTCAAAATTAATAAAAGGAGGGAGAGCTAGAAAAACATGGAAACATCACAGTCCTTTCAAAATGCTAATCCAGATTTCCGGAATAAGAAGCGAAATACTATCTTTACATATTTCTTAGTTCTTTAAACAAAATAATATTTCGAATAGGATAGGAACATATGGAATCTTTCTGTAAACATCATTTAATTTGGTGGATTAATTAAAGGAACTTTTAGATTTATCGTCAGCTCAAGGATTAACCTTAACTTGACTGATAAGTAGAAAGTTTCTGTTAATTACGTCTCCAAATTAAATCATGTTTACAGAAAGATTCAATTCTTAAATTGATTGATAAATATAAAGTTTCTGTTAATTACTCCCCCAATTAAATCATGTTTACAGAAAGATTCCATATGTTCCTAGCCTATTTGAAAGATTATAAAAAATTTTCAAGAAATACAACATTCAATTAATAGCATCTAATTCAATGACTTTATTTAATTTAATGAATAAGATAATTGACCCAGTTTCATATACACTTTTTTTCCTCAGTTTACGAGATCCTTTTTAAGTTTACAGTCGGTTGAGTTTTCACATATATTGCATTACAAAAAAGCCTTTTTTTTTTTTTTTTTTTTGAAAGATTGAAAGAACATAAAAATGATTTTAAGTTTAATAGGTTTTCAACAGCTCTCCCAAAAATTTCATTAAGGAACATTTTTCATTTATCGTATCTACTTCGTCAAAGCTAAGATTTTTTCGAAACAGGATATTCCGTATAAGGCAGTTATTCGTGAATCTATGGAAATTCGTTTAAAGAACCAAGAAATACGTAACGATAGTGTTTCATTTCTTATTCCGCAAATCTGGGTTAGCATTTTGAAAGAAATGTGATGTTTCATGTTTTTACAGCTCTCCCTACTTTTATTCCCTTTGAATAACAGATGGCGTCACGGAGTTGTTTTTGAAGATTCCGTTGCTTTTCCCAATTTTAATTTAATTTTTGACGATGTAGCATATAGATCAGGGTTTTCAAACCTATGGCGCGCGTGCCAGAGTTGGCACGTAAGACAATTTTTCTGGCACGCGAAAAAATTAAATCTGATAATCATTATAAAGTTAAATTCATTTTTATCGTATAGTTTTATTTTCATAGTTTTTTATTTCTGTTTTATTAAGTTTGTTCCATACGTATAGACTATCACAAATTTTTCAATTACTTTTGTATGAATAGACGCTCATCAAAAGAATTTTCTTTTCCTTTCGGCATGTATTTGCCTTTTTATGCGAATTTAAAAGCTGTATCTTTCAAATGAATTTACTAGACAGTCACTGCAATAAAATGTCAAATGAGTCCAATTTACTTCCGTATATTTATAAAAATAACAAAATGTGAACTAGGCACAAAGCATTCTCCAATGAACGCATTAATTTCCGCAGTACATTATTAATACATTATTTAATGTAACTTAGATAATTATGATCGAGATATTGGATTAATAGCAAGTCAAAAATTACTAAAATTAAAATTCGCATTATTTTCTCCTTATTATAATAGGTAATATATGAATGAATCATATTGAAGAATTGAAATTTCATTAATTTATCGCTCATTCCAATATACAGAGAAATCCCATTTTGTTTTTAATATTTTTTAACTATTAATTATTATTGCATGAAAACAAATTACTTTATAACCAGTGTTTTGTATGAACATCGTACGTTAAAAAAAAAAAAAATTATAAAAATTCGGCACGTTACATTATTAATATATATTATTTGTAGATTTTGGCACGCGTGCGTCAAAACGTTCGCTGTGCCTGATATAGATTGTTTCCTGACAATTTGTGTTTTTAGAAAATTTTACTCCTGAAGAAGGTTTTGAAGATTAAACCGAAACATAGAGTTTTATTTTAATCATGTTTTTTTTTTTTTTTTTTTTTTTTTTTTACATTTATGCATTTTACATTTACATTTTTACATTTTTAATTACATTTATTTATTATTCTTTAAATTTATGAATAAAGTATACATTGGATAGCAACCTCTATTTTGTTTAGTATGGTTATTTTTTTTATTGAATAATCATTTTTTTTACTTAATAAGTTCTGAAGATAGTTTCTTTTTAAATAAAATTAGAGATGAAATACTTTCTAGAACATAAGAAGGCTCTTCAAACTATCATGTACATATTTGCAAATGATAATGTTTTTAACGGGAGGAAAGACATACATTGAATCAGAATATTTATTTGATATAATTATTTGATTTAAGTACATATCTTTTTTTTAGGTTCTTATTTGACTTTCTTATTAATTTCAATTTCTAGTTACAAGTATGTTTATTTCACTTTCAAAAATCAGAAAATTGGCAATAATGCTTCAGGTTGTAAATAAAAATTCACTTTCTCAAGACATCATTTAAAATATGACCAAGCACATTGTCCTTCAATGAAAAAATATTTTAATATTGAAAGAACTCAGTAAATATTTAATGAATTAAATTCATGTGAAATTTTATCATATTATTTTACCAATTTCTTAAAATCATTTTTCAATAAGAATTACTATCATATTGTATTTAAAAAAGTAACCTAAATTTGATATTTTCGTTTATCAGTACAGATTCTGGCAATAATATAAATGCTCTGTAAAAAATGAGACATGCTTAAATTAGAAAATTCTCATTAATTGCATAATTTTGCACCAAATTATACGGATCAAAATAATTGATATTACATACGGTGTATATAAAATGTATAATATTGGCTCCCACAAGAAAATCTCTGGGTAGATTTGTTACTTATGAAGGTATCAAAACTTCGTCCGTAGATTTGGGGTTAATACCTTTGGCAGCGTCTTTGCAAACTGGTCTCGGTGTGAAGTCAGAAAAGGCTGCGATGATTCACGTATTGACCGATTGAAAGGGAGGAAATTTGCGAGTAAAGAAAATGTCAGTTGGTTGGATGTATAGGATGTAATGGCGCAAAACCCAATTAGGGCTATGCTGCGCCAGAAAACAAATATCGGACTTCCCTAAAATGAAGTCGGCTGCCCATTAACATTGGCAACAGGACCGAGCCGAGACCAAATTCAAGGTTTTTATTATGAGAGCAACTACGCATTAATAGTAAAACATATACTTCATAATTGCGATTTAAAACTAATTCTATTTTTTTTTTTGTCCATGTTTCATTTACTATTTAAACTTGCACGCAATGAAATTAACTGGAAACAATATAGATATAGAGATCTATATATGTAGCTGATCGAGTATCTGACCGAACCTTAAGAGGGGCTCTATTTTTACAACTATATTGAAAATATAGTCCAATGAAATATTCACTTGCATAATAACGTTTAAAAATTTATTTTGTTTCGCAAAACCTTATACTATGAAGTAATTCTTTCTCACTGAAAAAACACATTGTACAGGGTGTCTACAAATTAGTTGAGCAATTTCGTAAGTTAAGAACTTCCGAAATATGACATGAAATTAACTAGTTTACATGAAATTAAATAAGTCAGACTACTAGCAATATTGCGGAAGTTTATTCATAGATGGCGTTAGGTCTCATAACTGACGCTATCGCTTAGTGAGCTGTAATCATTGTTGTTCGCCATTACAGTAATGGAAACGGATAACGATGCTGAAAAATCAAAAATGCGGTTTTTGGTTTCATGAAACACATTCTGCTGTGCAAGTACGACGAAATAATGGTGATAATGGTAAACTTGAACTATTTTTAAATTACAAAAATTTGTATTTAAATTTTTTTCCTGTCAATACCATTCAATAAATCATTCTTTTTGCTCAACTTATCTGTAGACATCCTGTATTTTATCTCGCACATGGTGGAAACCGAATGAAACACATAGTTATGGTTGTAAAAGTAAGCTCAAACTACTTAAAAGTATAAATGATTATAAATTCGAAGTACGAATAAAACAATATATCTTTATGCCTTCTTGTATTAATAATTTAAGAGCTTGACAATGTCAATAAATGTATTTTCAGAATTATGCAGACCAAAAGAATTTTCAAAATTTTTATAATTAAATAATTAAAATGTGTGTAACTCATTTTAAAATCCTTTTTATCCTTATCAAACTTAATTATTAAAATTGAAGTTATTTTCTCTTGTATAATGATTACGCCTTTAATATTTTATTCTGATATTTTCCTTTGCTGCCTCATTTTTGAGAATTTTGACAATTCCTTCAGTATATTTTAATAATTATCGTACTCCTTATTTTAAATACGTATTTTTTTTTCATTTTTCATATGCGTATAAGAATTTTATAAAGATTTTTTTTATTATAAGATATATTCTTTTTCTTAAATTTAATGTAAACAATGTTTTATAACCGGTAGTAGAAACAGTTTCAAATTGAGACGAATTTCAAAATAAATTATAGAAGCGCTTTTATGAAATTTAATATTCACTTTGAACTGATAGTGGATAATTAATATGTTCTTATAAAAGGCATCATCTCAAGTACAAAATAAATTTAATTGAAACGCTTTTAATAAACCGGATAAAAGATATGAAGCCAATCAAACGGAGTATATTTCAAGCTGTTTCTGTAACAACTGTGCGATATGCAGCGCTTTTAAAGAGTAAAGACATGCCTAACTTGCAATAGAGGCAAGCGCTCCATTGCATAACATAAGAGTATATGCAGGATGGAGCACCTCTGCATATTTCTGACCCTACTGTTATCAAAATCCAGCTATAGACATTTGGGAAGAACATATCCTGGGTCGTTCTTTTCCGCACGAATCACAGCAAGGTCGCAAGATATTACACAATTCCAGGTTGGTGGGGAGGCCTAACCAAGAACCAAAGCTCACCAAGCCTCACTAATCCAGATATTACACAATGTGACGTTTGGTTAACGTGCTACTTGAAGTCACACGTGTACATAAATTGGTCTACGCCATTGACCCCATTGAAATATGCTATACGCTAGAATGCTATATTAAGATAAAAAATATATTAAGATAAAAAATATTGTCGCTTCAAGAAAAATCAGAAAATGAAATATATCTAAAAAGAGATTTTTTTCTGCTGTTAGATTAAAACTAGGAAGAACATGGAAAGATATGTAATGTAAATACATATACACTTTCAACATTATTTTCTTTCCCCAGATTAAGACCATTTCTGAATACCGTGTGCAAGTATACAAAAATAATTTTTAAACAACAGAATGAAGTTAAATAATTTCCTGAGAAAGCCTTGTTAAATTATGCATAAAAAGTCTTACATGAACTGTATAAATGTGATATCGTTTTATTTCTTTCATAGACGATGAATGTTCAAGCAATTTTTCGTCACGAAAAACATCTCGTTCATTAATTAATTTAATATTAATTAAATGTTCGCAAATTGTACCATTTCAGTAGTCTATGAATATACTAAGCTGTACAAAAAAGCGTCTGTTTACTGCTCGCAAATTTCTGAAGAGGTGTCAAATGAAAAAAAGAACACTATTTATATTTTAGAGTTTCTTATTGGATATTTTCCTAAATGCTTCTAAATATAAAAGAAAAGCTGTCATATGAGTGAGAAACTAGATGACACTGAATGTTTAGAAACATTTCTAAAATAGAGACTCTTTATTAATTTGCTGCAACAATATGTGATATTTTTTTCTGCTTTAACTGTGATTGCTATACAAGATGTTTGTTCTTATCATTTGTCATTAATTGATTTCTAAACTTTTAATTTTAAAGGTATAATTTCACTTTTAAAAATTATTCATATGTTGGTCTTCATCAAAAAAAGATCCATTTACTTTTAAATAATTATTTATGAAATTAGTATGTTACGAAATTTAAACTATTATACGGTCCCTGGTTACTAAAAGTTATAATTAAAATAACTTTTGTCCGTGTTCTATCATAAAAAAATATATTGTTGATAGAGCGAAACTCACCGATTTATGATATATTAAATTTTATAAATATCTGAAATTTTGCATTATCTGAATGATTGCAATAGTTTAGTTTATAACTTAAATTTCACAATTCAGAAATTCATTTTTATTTAGTTATGCTTTTTAATTCTCAATTTAAATTTTTATTTTTATTTTATAAATAGCTACACCCTGTTGTGAAAGATAAACATTGATGATTATCTTTTTTTTTTTTTTTTTTTGCTTTAATATCTAGTTTCTAAGACAGTGATGCGGCTACGTTTCTTTTTAAAAAAATCATTAGCGAAAAAAGGATTTTTATTATGATAAAACTTTCAAAATTTATAAAATTCAAAGTTTCTTAATTCAGTATGTTTTGGTTGTGGAAAATTTGACTTCTTACTGTTCTACTTGTTGCAGCACAAAAAAAAAAAATGCTTTTTTCAGATAAATTGTAAGCCGCAGGCACAGTATAAAGTTTTGCGTTCCGTAGATTTCTATAAAATAACTATTTTGGTATAAATGTATCTTTATAGGATAAAGTAAAACATGTGAAAGCTTTTTGCAATTGGAACTATATCTCTAAAACTAAAGAATTACGAATTATCTATAGGTCAACCATAACTAGGTAAACCCTGTTGCAAAAGATAAATTTTAATGATTATCGTCTTTTTGATTTAATATCTAGTTTATAAGGATGTGATGCAGCGAATTTTTATGGCTTTGTGCTTTTTTATTTGTGTATTCTACAAAAAAGAAAAACACAGTGTACTTTTCGAGCAATTTTGTTATAACTGCAAATTATTCAATATCAGTTTTTTTAAATGTAAAATATGATGTGCTTGTATTTCACATCGAGGAATTAGTCTTAAAAATATAATTTATACATATTTGTATTATTTTTGTGATATGTTTAGTTGACAGAAATCGATGTCCTTTTCTCCGCATTAATACTGAAGATTCTCAGATTTTCATCAATCGTTATCTCTTTAAAAGAAAAGAAATTTATATAATTACTATGTGTCTAGATTTCTATATTAGAATTTTTACAAGTTAAAGAAATTCTCAAATGTATTCTATAAGTAATAAACGTAATTTAATAAGCTGTATTTTAAAAGATTCTTCGAATTTTCAATTAAAGCATATTTGTTAAAGAATTTAAACCGCATTTCAGATCATTTTTCTGGTTGATAATTCTATTTCCATAAATGAGACTAAAAATTTCTCTTTGTTAGTTTGGAGAAAATTATTCAATAGCAATTTTGAAAAAAAAAAACATGAAATACCATTTGCTTATAATTTGCATTGAGGAATTAAGACTTAAAAAATATAATTTTGATATATTTTTATTGTTTTGTGATATAATTGTTTAGTTCACAGAAATAGACGTCCTTTTTACCGCGTTAATACTGAAGTTTCTGATATTTTTATCAATCTCTTTAAAAGAAATACAATTTATGTAATTACCATGTGTCTAGAATTCTATATTAGAATTTTTACAAGTTAAAGAAATTCTCAAATGCATTCTATAAATAATAAGTGTAATTTAGTAAGCTGTATTTTAAAAGATTATTTGAATTTGCAATTGAAGGATATTTGCTAATGAATTTAAACTGCATTTTAGAGCATTCTTTCCGGTTGATAATTCAATTTCCATAAATGAGACGAAAAATTTCTCTTTGTTAGTTTGGAGCTTTAAACGAATGATTGAAAAAATATGCGTCTTTTACCCATTGAGGAAGTATGCATTATTCTGTCTGAAGTGGAATCTCTTAACTGCAAGTTGGAACTTTTGCAAACGTTTATCCCTTAAATATCATAGCTGTCATTTTTATTTAGTTATATGATTTTTAATTGTACGTTTTATTTGAAGAATATCAGTTGCCACATTATATACAAAATCATATTTATATACAGGGTGTACCGAAAAGATAGAAATGTGCTTTTTTTTTTTTTTTTTTTTTTTTTTTTTTTTTTTTTTTTTTTTTTTTTTACCTGTTGGAGATACGAGTATAATGCAAATTTCAAAAAATTTCAAATTAAAGTAGTGATTATGTAGCCCTTTTATTATTTTTTTAAATCTGCATTTTTAAAAATAATTATGCGGTTTCTGAATCTTAAAAGTTATATTTAGAAACATTTTCTTCGTGCTCTTACAAGTAAAGATGCCAGTCTTTTATGACCAAAACTCACGCAATTATGATATTTTGAATTTTATGAAATTTCGAAACTGTTTTCTGCTAAAAATAGACAGACCTTATTTTAGTATGCAGTATCCTATACTATGTGATTCAAAATAGAGATTATGGGGATTATCTCTTAAACTGCTTATGAGAGAAACATACATGTAATTACGAAATAAATTCAAGTCAAGTGCAGTTTTAAAACTACATATTTGCTTTTCTGTGTGTTTTTCTAAGTGCAACATTTAGTTTTTTAGACGGTATACCCTTTCCTATATATTATATTTAGGAAAATGATGTGCGTTAAGTAAGGAAATCGATAAATTCTTCCCTTTTGCGACAAAATATTATTTATTTAGAATATTGTCTTTTATAAAATTTGAGTGTCGTTTGCTATTAATCATTTATCGGGTAATAGGAATATACTTCCCACTTAATTTTTATTGAAAACTGATCGAATCCCACTGAAACTTCAGTAAAATACATTTTTTTACAACACTGTAAAACATTTTCCGTAAGGTTACAGAAAAAGTGGTGGCATTACAATGCCATAGCTTTTTTCTGTTACGTTTCACAAAAGAGTAGTGAAACATTCCAATTTATCATAAATATTCCGTAATATATACTCCGAAACCTTTCATATCAAAATACCTGATATGAAAGGTTTCGAAATGTATATTACGGAATGTTTCTGAAAAATGGGAATGTTTCACTACTTTGTTGTGAAACGTAACAGCAAAAAGCCGTGGCATCTTAATGTCACAACTTTTTCCGGGAACCTACTGGAATTTTTTTTTTACAGTGAACGTACATGATGAAAATCCACTTTCCAAAAATCGTAAATCCTCTGGGTATGACAATATATCTAATTATGCTCTTAAACAACTCCCTTTAAATTGTATTATCTATATTAATAAACTCACAAATTCTACACTTAAATTCTATTATTTTCCTAAACCCTGGACAAATCTATTTTGTGTCCTATTCCCAATCTTGCATACAACCTTAACGATTCTACTAATTTTCGACCAATCAGTCTCCTCTTCTCACTACCTAAAATTATTGAACGCGTCATTAGATCTCAGATCAATAACTTCATACACGAACACAATACTCTTTCACCTGAACAATTTGACTTTCGAACTGGATACGCCACAGAACATCAGATTTTGCACGTTGTCGATTTCCTTAATAAAAATTTCAATGCAAAAAGGCTCACTGCTGCCACCTTCTTAGACATCGCCAAGGCCTTTGATAAAGTCTGGCACGAAAGTAAATTCAGCTTACATCTCCTCCCGGACACATACATCTCTTATACGCATACTTTGACGATCGATCTTTTCAGCTCGCATAAACGATATGTTATCTAAACTACATGCTATTCTATGTGGGATTATTCAGGGCTCAGTTCTGGGCCCAACCCTTTTCATTCTGTATTTTTATACTCTCCTCACTTTGTTCTCCCTTTATGCGGACGATACCACTATTTATGCCACTTCACATCATCCACATTTTCTCTAAAACAAATATTCAACACCAACTCAATTTATTCATCGAGTGGAGCTATCTATGGCGCATCAAACTTAATGAAAGTAAAAGCACTGCTGTTTTCTTGTCTCGATCATTTTCCTATCCCAATAGACATACTATTAACAGTATAACTATTCTTTGGGTTGACGACGCTAAGTACCTTGGTGTTATCATTGACCAATGCCTCACCTTCAGTAAACATCTCCTTAATATCCATGGTAAAACCTCTGGGGTTGCTTAATCCCTACTTCCTATTTTACGTTGTCCTAATTTCTCTAACATAATAAATTACACATCTAAGATGCCAGGCTATAGTTGCCCGGTATGTGGTTTCGTCTGTAAAATTAGTATGAATAAACTTTGTAAATTTTAACAACTCAGAATTATACTTAATGACTCTAAATACCTCCGTAATACTACCATTAGAAATTATCTTAAAGCATACTTTCTAATTAATCGTATTTAATATTTATCGAAGAAATTCCATAGCCAAATTTACAAAATTCCTAATGATATTGCTTATGATCACTAAGACTATGATGCTCTCAGTCCTTCAAAACATAAAATACCCTGCTATAATATTGTATTAGAAGAGTATTCGCGCCTTCGGGTAATACTTATTTATCTTGTCTTTTCTTTCTTTCTTTTGTATAAAAAAAATTCTTTTTATATTCATTTTACTACTTTACTTATGTAAAGTTTGCAAAACTTAAATTTATCGTCATATTTATAATGTATGGCAATGAAACTGGCCTTTTTCTAAAGGGATAGGCAGCTTTTATTAACACCTAGCTTTTTTGCTTAATCCGGCTATGAAGGGTAATGAACAGTGTAAACGATTTAATCTTCTTTAAACTCACTTCTAATTTACTCTTTTTAGAATTTATCTATCTTATCTTATGTAGCTAAATATATCTCTTCTTTTCGTATATCTTCTCTCGGATTGCCTATTCAAAAAATTTCAGCCTTTTTCTTTTCCTCTTCAAACGCATTTTTCCTATTTTTTCTTTATTCTAACATTTTATTTTTTTAGAACAATTATTGTGCTATGGATAGACTGCACTGCATCTTCACACGTTCTTCACACGTTCACATGACCTCTTCTCACGGTCAAGCCCCTTTTTATTTTCAAATCAATTTGTTTGTAGATTTTTGTGGCAGTGAATCTTTTAACCATTTCAGCCATAGTATTGATTTGCTAGATAAAGGGTTAAAAAGCGCGTCTTCAAGATTTAGTTTCAGAAAACACTGGAAACTCATACAATTTAAAGGTCATAATAAAGTTGGTTTTGTCAGAAAAGAAATGGATATATTTTATAATGTCCTTAAACGCAGGGTAATATTTTTCGAAATAGAAGTTATAAGAACAGGGGATCGGATGAAAAAAAAAATTGCATTTTAATACGCGTTGAGACCCTTTTAAAACTAATGCCATATCTGAAAGCTATACTTGATTTTATATTCTATGAAATTAGAATTATGTTTTTACATTTAAAGGTTTAACAGATAATCAACATAATCTCTATTTTGAATCCCCCCCCATAACATCACTTTTATTAAAATAAATTACTGTTTTCATCATTATTCTTAATGCATAAAAAGAAATATTTTGAATTTTAATACGTTTTCAGGCCCCTTTAAAACAAATGCTATATCTAAAAGCTCTACTTTATTTGATACTTTTTGTAATTAAAATTATGTTTATACATTCAGCTATTTACCAGATAATTGCTATAATCTCTATTTTGAATCACTGTATAATAGGGTGAGCCGAAAAAAACTTTTTTTTCGATTTCCGATGATGGGTAGTGCGGAAAAATTGCCACTGGTGGCTCTAAGTTTATATAAAAAAAAATTAGATTTTTCGGACAATTCCTTCATTTGCAGCAAATGGCTTGAAGTTTTGCTCAAATGCTTATTTTTGAACTCTTTTAGCAAAAAGTTTTAAAATGTTAAATTAAATTTATTTTCGCTGAATTTACTTGAAATGTCATGCATAGTGTACGAAATGTTTAAATAAGCTCTGATTATCTATTATGCATTAGTTATATGTATTTTTACTTTCTTCTATCTTTACAAGAAGAAAGTATTGGATTCATGAAAATTTTCGAATTCCGGTTTTCGACGGATTTACACGTTTTAGGGGTCAGAGATTCCAAAAAACATGTTTTTACAAAATGTCTGTCTGTGACTCTGTGAGTCTGTCTGTCTGTCTGTCTGTCTGTCTGTCTGTGTGTATGTGACACAAATTTTGTGGGCGCTCTATCTCAAGAACTAATGCACGGAATTTAATAAAAATTCATATTCAGTGAGTCCCTAATACAAATTGATGCTGATTAGTTTTTGGTGTAAATCTCTCAACAGGTGGCGCTGCTATGCTGCATTTTTCACGATTTTTGCAATGCCTCTATCTCAAGAACTAATGCACGTATTTTGATCAAACTTCAGATTTAGTTAGTCCTTGATATAAATTGATGCTGATTACGTTTTGGTGTAAATCGCCCAACAGGTGGCGCTGTTATGAGGAATTTTGTAGGATTTACACGATTTCCCCAATAGCTCTATCTTAAGAACTAACGCACGGATTTTCATCAAACTTCCGATTCAGTTAGTCCTTGATATGACTTGCTACTTATTATGTGTTGGTGTAAATCGCCCAGCAGGTGGCGCTTCTGTGCTGCCTTTTTCACAATTGCCTCAATAGCTCTATCTATAGAACTAATGGACGAATTTTCATCTAACTTCAGATTTAGTTGTATGTTGACACAAGTTGTTGTTAATTAGGTTTTGGTGTTAATAACCCAATAGGTGGCGCTGCTATGCAGGAATTTTCACGATTTTCGCTATAGCTCTATCTCAAAAACTAATGCACGGATTTTCTCCAAACTTCAGATTCAGTCAGACGCTGACATAAATTGTTGCTGATTAGGATTTGGTATAAATCATCTAATAGATGGCGCTGCTAGGCAGCATTTTGCTGGATTTAGACGATTTCAGCGATAGTCATATCTCAAGAACTAATGCACGGAATTTCATATCTTTAGAATCCTCATGAGATGCATAGATTGCCATTTAATTTTGGCAGTGTGATAGCGAATTTTGAAGTATTAACATGTATGAGATAGAAGAAAGTTTTGGGATTGGTACATCCGACTAGTTCTCTTTTGTCTTTATTATGTTCCTCGCTCTTCCTTCGGTTTTTCGATGCGTTCAAAATCACATATTTTGATGCCGGACCACAGCATGTCTTGACACCAATTCTGGAAGGAGAGGAGGAGTAGAAACCAATAAAAACGCAATCATTCATCATGAGAATGAAGGAGGAAATAAGAGATGAGAGTAACTGCAAGATGGGATGTTAATTATTTTTCTGCTCTAAAATACAGCTATTGTCAGAAGATTAAAAAAGTGGGAACTTTGAAGCAGGCAGTTCGTCTGAATCGGAATTTGAACCTGGGCTTTCAAAAGCAGACACTCCCGAAAGCATATCCCTTTCTCACACAGCTTGCGTCATACTTAGAACTGGTATATCATATAGGTAAACTGCGTTAAGAGCTTCATCTGTGCTTCAGTATGCAGGAATTATGACAACCAGGAATAAGGATCTCGTCATCGATAAAGACTTAGTCAGGAGGTAGAAAAAGAAACTTGAAAAGAAGATACAGGAGGAGGAATATCTTGTTAGATGAAACATTACAACCATATTTTTTGATGGTAGAAATAATAATACGATCTTCATAGAAACAAGGGAACAAGCGGCACCGTCAAGAGAAATACGAAGCACATATCACTAATGGCGTACGAAAATGTACGTGTCCATTTCTACGAGCCTATTCCTGTTTTATGGACATCAGAAATGCAAAAGGCTGAAGATTTGAGTACTTTAATAATCTAGCTTCGTTTTAGTTGGTAAAGGTCTTAGATCAAGTGGTTCTACCATCTAGTTTAGACAGTTATGTCCTATCAGAGTGGAAGCTCGTTTATATGAAAAATACATATCAAATGTTGCAGTTCTCTTCTTGATATTTTCCAAAGCAGACTTTTTTCTGGCTTAGAAAATTATATAATTTTGCTGTTTTCCGCAGTGGCCGAAAGGTGTCACGTGACCTAAATATTCCAAACCACGTTCAGACAACATGGTGATATATTTTTCTTCTTTATGTCGATAGTGTTGCTAGCCCCTTTTTTTCTATGAAAATCGTTTTATTTTTTCCTACTATCAAAATAGATACTGTAATTTTTCCCCTCTAAGATCTTCCTCCTCCTGCATCTTCCTTCCAAGTTTCTTTTTCTGCCGTCTGACCAAGTTTTTATCGATGACGAGATCCTTATTCACTGTTGTGACAATTCCTGCAATTTTACTCACTTATATACGAAAAAGCTATAAAAGTCACCTATTTCAAAATGCACATAATTATTAAATAAGTAGCCGCCTCTGGCGACCAGTTTGGTCTCCCTTAAATGTATGCTAAGCATTGCATCATGTTACTTTCATTCTTAAACTAATTGACTTGCTCATTCTTTCCCCCGAGTCCAAAGATTCTGATAGAGAAACCAAGAATTCTTTGCGAACTTGATAATATTTCATACATTTTTGTTGTTATGCGTACTTCGTCTTTTTTGGCAAATACCATTTAATTTCCGTAGCTGTAAAAATGAGTGAAATTTCAAGTGTTTAAACTGAGATTTGTTCATAAATTATCTAAACTAAACTTATTTTACATAAACATACTGTTACATCAATGCCGTTTTTTAGTATTAATAAATTTATTTTGCAAATCATGCATTTATAAATTTTTTTTCACTACTTAATAACTAAATAATGAATATATATACTTTTGCTTTTATAGATTTGATTTATGAGTTCATAAATATGACAATATAGTAACGTAACTAAGAGAAATAGTAAAATAAAACCCTCGTGAATGCAAGCCGTTAACAAACGTTAGCGCCACCAATTTACCTACTATGACGTCATAAGAATACTGTCCATTCATTGTTGCAGAATCTGCTTTGCGAATGATTACCACCATGGTCTAATATTTACTATTGTTTATGATGAATGAATCTCTTGTGTTTGTTTACTTTATGAAGTGAAATAGAAAGATGTCAACTTAATTTCAATTGAAATTATCTTGGAATATATATTTATTTAAAGGTAAATTAGAAACAATACTTTGATATTGAAATGAAATATTTTAGTTTGTGTTATTATTATTACGATTAGGGGCTTTGGCATTATTTTTTTTTTTTAAAGCTTGGCGCAATTCGGGCTTCAGAATGTGAAATACGTTGATAAAATATATAAATAGCTATGAAAACAAACCTGGTGAACTTTTATTTTTATTTATATGTATTTAATTTGTATTTATTTGCATATAAACATTTTATTTATACATATTATACAATATTTGTTTACATAGAAATTACTTCTGTTTCTATATAAAAATAGATAATTGGCTTCTTTAGATTAAATAAATTGTATACATATGGAAAAAAGTGCTTATGTATATGAAATAGGATATAGATTGCCGTAAAATGCGATGCCAGTTTATTTTTTCTCGCCAAGAACGTATTTATTTATTTATTTATTTATTTATTGTATTTTAAATGAGGTAAATGAAATATGTGTATTTTAAATGAAAGATTTATTTTAAATGAAATGAGTGATAGGTTTATATTTTTAATGAAATGAGGGCGATGGAAGAATATTTGGCGTTTTTTATCACCTGCGCTCGATTAATATAAAAGTTCTGAAATATCCGTTTGGCATAAAAAGTGAAGCGGTCAGCCCGGAACTATTGATGACAGTCAAATGACTTCGGCTTTTATTACATAGATACGTAATCAGAGCTTATTTAAACATTTCGTACACTAAATATGACATTTCAAGTAAATTCAACTAAAATAACTTAAATTTAACATTTTTTAAATTTTTGCTAAAAAAGTTAAAAAATCAGCATTTGAGCAAAACTTCAAGCTATTTGTTGCAATTGAAGGAATTGTCCAAAAAATCTAAATTTTTTTGTGTGAACTTAGTGCCACCAGTGACAACTTCTCCACACTACCTATCATCGAAACTCGAAAAAAAGTTTTTTTCGACCCACCCTACTCTATATCATCACTCTTAATATAATAAGTTGTGATTTTCATGTACCTCTTTAAAATATTTCTTCGTAAAAATATTTTAAAGAGATTATTTTAAAATGAAGATTATTCATTAGTGAAAAGAAATATTTTGAAGTTTTTTAAAAATTGTTAAAATATGAATTTTTATCTTCAATATGAGAGATTTTAAAAAAAGGGATTTATTTGTCTTAATACATTTTTCAAAATTTTGTATTTACATACTAATGGAATTTTATTTTTTTTTTAGTAAACTTTAACTTGACTAATTCTAATAGGAAAAGAATTTCGATTAAAAAAATTGAAAATTATTTCTTTGTTGAATTTTTTAATATAAACATTTATATTTTTGTAATAGCCGAGTTTTATATATTAAGGTGTTATTCTTTGAAAGATAAGGAAATTACATAAACATGTTTACACATTTAAATACGTAAAGCTAATTATAATAGTTTTAATATTACATTGTATATTTAGGAAATATTACATTGAAAATAAATTTATTTCTATTACGAAAGAATTAGCGATGTTCTGTAAGAGTTTAAGATTTTAGCTGAATATTCGATTTTATGTATGTTCATTTTTAAGGATATCTTTAGCATAATATTAATAAATAAATGGACAATGTTCATTCGTGAATACATTTTCTTTGTTTTATGTCAATGTAGAAGTGATTACAATTAGTTGCTACTTATATTGCGTCGTCAAAGACAATAATAATTTTTATATATTGTAAATTAAAAAATGTAACCTTGTTAAACTGAAATAAAAAAACACATTAAGATGTTAATTATTACACCAAATACAAATTTTCTAAAACAACCATGTTTTAAATCTTCTATTTTAAATTTCAGTGTATATAAGTACGTAGTAATAAAGTGTCAATATGGTAGGAGTAGACTGTTACTAAATTTTCTGTATTATATCAAGTGTGTGTTTATAATAAATGTATTAGATTTGTGAATCGAACACTAATGCCGTTATAATATGTCCTTTGTTACAATTTTTCAAAAACACATTCTTCTGTAAATTCTTCTATAGATATTACTGCGAAAATAAAAAAAAGCACATGTACCTCAGATTATCAAAGTAAAAAAAAATATATAAAAAATAAACCAATTTTTGTTATTATCTTGAATAACCCGGTAGGACGGGCGCAGGGTGTTTTGACACCCCACGCTCGAAAATATTCGTCTGCTGTCGTTGAGTGCTTTTAATTTATTGTTTATTAATTTTTAAAATTAACTATAATTTAACATTTCAGTTATCATTTTTCACGAGAAAGAGTGTAATTATCATGAATTTCACTAACAGACAGAATTTTAAAGTGTTTTTTCGTGTTTATGCCATTTAATATGTTTGGGGTGTGCTAACACCCCATGCCCGTTCTCGTGTTACTTCGTTATTAAACATCGAAAAATAAAAGAAAAAACTGTTACTAATTTTATTTAAAAGAGAGAAAAAAGTAGAAAAAAATCCGTTTTAATGAGTGATAATATTTTAAAAAAAATTTTTATTTAAACATGAAAGGGAATGTTCGTAATGCTTAAAAAATTACTCAGTTAAAATATTACAATTGAATTAAGAATTGGCTATTTATCTTTTACGTCAGATTAAAAAAAACGCATCTGAAAAATTGATAGGAGGATATCAAAGAAGTTTCCATAAGCGCATGTTCAGAAATATTTGAAAAAATATCTTCTCATGAGAAATATATAGAATATTCTTGTATATATATATAATTTGTTTATAAAAAAAATCGACAGCAGCTTGATTTAACGCTCGTAAAAAAAATAATGAAAATTTAATTTTTTTGGCGATTTAATGCTGGTTGGCGACACAATAAAATTCTGAATGATACTTTTTTTAGGATAAATAATTTTTAACTAATCTTCACACGAAGTTAGTTAGATTAAGTTTAACTTAAATAAATGCATTTTTATTACTATAGTTTTGCCATATACTTTTATATGTGTACATATTAAAATTTTACTATCCTAATTATACGGTTTAAAACAAAATTTAAGTTTATTAAATTTCTTCTAAATTCAAAATTAATGTCCGATTCTGTTGTCGCCATCGATACAACTACTTAATATAAAAATGTTTAATGATACCATTTTTAATTTGCCAGATACATTTAAAACAAACTTAAAACGGTACTACTTTATTATCCTGTCGACAAAAAACTATTGCCAAACTATCAGATTAAATGCCAATAATGGCTGATCGTAAATTTTACATTCACTTGACATTAAACACGGTACACGTGTTTGTTGCTTCATCAAGTGATTTTTAATTTGATTTCTATTTTTTTATTATTCTTTCGTTGTTTAAAATAAAAATTTTGTGAATTTGTATAATTTGGCGAGTAGTTTGGCTATTTATATAATTTGGCGAAATTGGTCGACAGGATAATCAAATAGTACCCTTAAAACTTTGCTAGCCGGTGAAGCCATGTAAAATTAAATAACTACTGCAACACGCAATTTGTATATATTATACTGTATGCTCACAGATATAAAATAATACGCTAATCCTTTGTTTAGGTTTAAATTCATTGAGTTTTAGGTATTTAAACACTTATTTAACAAGCAATTTCCAAATGCATTTAAATATCTTGCATTTCGGAAGGCAATGTGTTGGCTAGCCAAATAGCGTGGAACGTTTGCCTTTTTTGCGCCAAATACTCGAATATATTTCTTTTTCCTTTTTTTCAGATTTTTACTGAGATTCCGCTGCCAAATTTGACTGATGTTTTACTACATAGATGAGTAGTTTTATAAGTATTTTTTTTTTTTCAAAATAATTTGAGTATGCTCTTTAAGGAGAGCTTCCTTCTGAGTAACAATTTTGATTTTGATTTGTTCTTTTTTATTTCTAAATTCTTCCTCATATGAGTAAGCGTGACATAGGTTCAAGCAATGTTTATAATAAAGGTGATTTTGAAAGTGTACGAAAGCATTTTTAGAGTATTTTTTAAAATTCAAATGTACAATATATAAATAGCAATTAATATTTTAAAAATGGAGTCAGATATTTTAATTTTAGTATAAATGTCTCCCACACACGCACATACATATTGTAAAATAATTTAATTTCAGACATTTAAAAAATTTCTCACCATACTTCAAACATGTCGGCTTGTTTTCCCCAAATGTGTGACATTTTTAACCTCGAATCCAGAATAGCTAATATTGTCCACTCTTTTTTTAATAAAAAACATATCTCCAATTTCCCTTATAGAAACATTCAATGCTTGCAATGTTAAGTAGTAAAGATTATTCTTAAGAAAATGTAAGCAATTATGCGTTATCACTATCACGAAAGAAAACATTTTTGCAATAAAAATTGCTTTCTGAAATCACTTTTCGATATTCCATTTCATTCGTCATTTTTTCCCATGTCCTCCCTTCTTTTAGAAATGTTATTAAAAGATATTGGATGAATCTTCCATAATCAACCACCCTAAAATTGGCGAATTTACTATATAATGTTGGGAGATTCGTTTATATTGGAAAGGAACCGTCGATGGTAAATCCGATTTTAGAAGTTTACGCGAAATTTGTACTTAGCGATTAGTAAATTTATGTTTTTTTATTATGGATCAAACGGATAAAAGAATATTTTTAATTATATATTTTTCATCTGCAGTTATTATACTATCACTAAAAAAGCATCACTTTCAATGTACAAAAAAAAAAAAAAAAAAAAAAAAAAAAACACTTTCAAATGCTAAAGATGGCCAATGGAACAATATCTGTTCATTTAGCTAGGTTCTGGGTTTAAAAAGAAGTACCTCAGATACAAATAAAATTTCAATCATTATAAATAGTCCAGGCAATAGGGAATTTTACCTAGCAAAATTAATGGTAGTTCTGAAAGTCGGTTTACTTTATGTTTTTTGGGTCACTAAATCCGAATTCGTAACTTACCACCAAAATTTCCCCCGGCAACCCCCCAAATTTTGGTAAAAAGACCCCCAAAAAAGGTTTTTATCAAAAAAGGGGAAATGTATCAAGAAATTCAGAAACTAGACAAAATTTGCAACAAATTAGATATATGACATTATGACTTAGGATGAAGGGGAAGGGGGGATCTGCCTCGGAACATGCGCGCGGTGCTCCGTGAACTAAGTTGCGCAATTCCACTTAACCACTCACACCTTTACATTCGCCCTCTCATCTCCTCTAAGAACTTTCCTTATAAGGTTTACTTTAAGTTTTTTGGGTTGCTGAATCCAAATTTTTAACTTACCCCCAAAATTCCCCCCCCCCCAAACCGCCCAAAATAGTTGTTATTAACTTAAGTTTCTTATTGTTTTAGGGGGAAAGCATTACGAAATTCAGAAACTTGACAAAATTTGAAACAAATCGGGCATATGACATTATGACGTAGGATAAACGGGGAGAGAGGGGGCTGCCTCGGAACATTCCCCGCGGGCTTTTCTCACAAACCAAATTTTTTCAAAAAATTAATTTTTTGGGGGTTTGCCGGGTGAAATTTTGGTGGGAAGTTACTAATTCGGATTCAACGACCCAAAAAACATAAAGTGAGTTGAAATCCAAAACTAGTATTAGTTTTTCCAGGTAAAATCCACTATTGCCTGGACTTTATAACTTAGTGCACGTAGCGCCGCAGTGCATGTTCAGAGGCAGCCCTCTCCCTCCCCGTTCATCCTACATCATAATGTCATGTATCCTATTTGTTGCAAATTTTGTCTAGTTTCTGAATTTTGTAATGCTTTTCCCCTAAAACAATAAGAAATTTAAGTTAAAAACAACTATTTGGGGGGGGGGGTTACGGGGGATGGGATTTTGGGGGTAAGTTAAAAATTCGGATTCAGCGACCCAAAAAACTTAAAGTAAACCTTATAGAGAAGGTTTGGAGGGGAGATGGGAGGGTGAATGTAAACGTGTGAGTGGTTAAGTGGAATTGCGCAATTTAGTTCACGCAGCACCGCGCGAATGTTCCGAGGGAAATTCCCCCTTCATCCTTAGTCATAATGTCATATATCTAATTTGTTGCAAATTTTATCTACTTTCTGAATTTCTAGATAATTTTTCCCTAAAATAATAAAAAAAAATTGATTTTTTTAATAAAAACAATAAAAACCTTTTTTGGGGGGCATTTTACCAAAATTTGGGGGGATTGCCGGGGGAAATTTTGGTGAGAAGTTAAAAATTCGGATTCAGCGACCCCAAAAACAAATAGTAAGCCTTTTTCCAGAACAACCATGAATCTTACTAAGTAGAGCCCCTATACGGTCTCTAATGCCCGGACTAAAAGTAATCTTGGCAGATGCACACCCCGAGCAGCTGATCATAGTCACAAATTAAAGTTTTTAGTTTTATTTATGCAACAGATTGATGAATAATGACGTCTTGAAAATAACAAGAATGTTTATTTCTCCGTCTTATTGCGCTCATTCAAGAAATGTGAAAAAAAAATGTTGCATAACTAACTTTATTTATCATTCGCAAAGAGTTTTGATAGTGAAAGATCTAAAATTCAATCAACAGCAATTTGACAATTATTTAATGGAATGTAGTTTGGCGCGTAATTAACTCTGTTTTATAGCTAACTCTGGTATATTTGTAGCCATACCGTTACGAACATTTCTAACGTTTTACATCAAACTTGGTTGTGGATCCGATTACCGATTATTGGGAAGATTTTATTGAATGAAAACTAGAGGTTTAGTTTTCTATTTGAATCAGTTATTGAGGTTATTTTCCTAGGTTAATAGTTGCATGATTAAAACTGGTATGTAAAACTGGTATGATTGAAACGGCAGTTAAAATGACATTGTTTTAATTTTATTCACACATTTCAGCTTTAAATATCCACTTTTACATGATTCACATTTTTTAAAATATAAAAGTTAAATACTGTTTTGACTGTATTTACTCTACTGGAATTTGAAGATAAGAAACTGCAGAAAACATGCCGAAAGAAGACGTATATTACCAAATATAATGTAACGTAGAGAGAGATTGTATTTATGTTATGAAATCCACACAGAGCACCTAGCTTAGAAGCTCGGAGTAAAAGAACTAACAAACGAGAGTGAATAACCCGAACATTCTTTAAGTTAAATGGTCAATCTCTGCAATCATTGTAATTCTCTCTTTTTTAGTAGTGTCGTGATTAGAGAACATTTTAATTTCTGATGTTCGTAATGGCCGCATTTCCCTCCCAAACTTTACATGATGTATTAAAGAGTTGCTTCTGAATTCTCCGAATTTCGTCTAACGCATCAGATAATACAATAGCACAAAGGCGTCCGATGCGTATTTTGAAAATGCGGAAGGACTTTCCAGGTGAAGGTTGATATTAATTTAAAATACAGGGGCGAAGTCCCCATTTCGTTTGACTGAAGGTTTATTTGGAAAATGGACCAGCGCTGTGGGCTCAGCCTGCTAGTAAAATATATAATGATCTCTAAAAACAGATACTAAAAATTTTGAAATTTTAAATGATGGAATGAGCGAAAAGAGTTCAAAAAATGTTTTAATTTACGACTTCTGTGGAATCTCAGCAAATTTCAAACAGATTTCAAACTTAATGGTGTCAAATTCATAGTGACAGGCTCTGCTCTAACATAACAAAATTTTATGTCAGTGCCGCTAACACCAGGGGGTTTCAGGAGCAAAAAAAATGAGTTGCGATTTTTATGATACTGTAGGGGCAAGAAACTTGAAATTTGGCATGGTAGTTACTTACAAAATGTAAATGATCTTTAAAACAGATGAAAACCAATTCAAAATTTAAAAGGTGCGAAAATGCGCGAAAGGCGTTCTAAAAACTTTCTAGATTACAATTTCGATGGAATTTCAGGAAATACCAAACCGATTTCCAATGTAATTGTTTCAAATAGATACTGAGAGTCCTTGCTCCAACATAGGCTGTACCTTATGCCGGTACCACTGCCACCAGGGAATTTCAGAATGAAAAAAATTTCTAAGTTGAGATTTTTGTGATACTGAAGGGGTTAGCAACTTGAAATTTGGCTTTTCAGTTACTTCTTAGATGTAAATCTTTAAGAACAGTCGAAAAAAATCGAAATTTAAAAGGGGTGAAAATGTGCGAAAAGCGTTCTAATAACATTTTAAATTACAATTTCTATGAATTGTTAAAGATAGAAACTTAAAATTTGTCATGGTAGATACTTACAAGATGTAAATGTAGCCTAAGAACAGTTTTCCAAATTTAAAACAGTGACATAAGCTTAAAGCGTTCTAAGATTGTTCTAAATTACGATTTCTATGGAATCTCAAGAAATACCAAACCGATTTCAAAGTTATAGTTTCAAATTAATGGTGACAGTCTCTGCTCCAACATAGGCTATATTTTATGCCGGTGCCACTACCATCAGGGAGTTGCAGAGGTGCAAATATCCTAAGTTGAGATTTTTGTGATATTGAAGGGGTCAGCAACTTGAAATTCGGCGTTTTAGTTACTTATTAGATGTAAATGCTCTCTAACGACAGTAAAAAGAAATTCGAAATGTAAAAGTGCTGAAAATCGGTGAAAAGCATTCTAATAGTGTTTCTAAATTATGATTTCTATGCAATTGTTAACCATAGAAACCTGAAATATGGCGTGGTAGATACTTACAAAAGATAAATGATATATAGGAACAGTTACTAAGAGTTTCGAAATTTAGGAAGGTGAAATGAGCGAAAAGCGTTCTAAATTACAACTTCTGTGGAATTTCTACAAATATCAAACCGATTTCACACGTAGTAAAATTGATAAATTCATGATGACAGTCCCTGCTCCAACATAGCAATATTTTATGCCGATACCACTAACACCAAAGGGTTGCAGGGTTTAAAAAAAGTAAGTTGCGATTTTTGTGATATATAGGGGCTAGAAAATGTGACTCAAAATTTGGCATAGTATTTATTTATAAGATGTAAATGCTCTCTAAGAACAATCGAAAATAAATTCGAAATTTAAAATGGGCGAAAAGGCACGAAAGGCGTTCTAAACTACTATTTCTATGCAACTGTTAAAGGTAGAAACTTGAAATTTTTCGTGGCAGATCCTTATAAGATAAAAATGATCTCTAAGAATAGTCACTAATTATTTTGAAATTTAAAAGGATGAAATGAGCGAAAAAAAATTCAAAAAATGTTCTAAATTACGATTTCTATGGAATCTAAAGAAATACCAAACCGATTTCAAGAGTAATGGTATCAAATTGATGGTGACAGTCCCTTCTCCAACATAGGGTATATTTTATGTCAGTGACACTAACAAAAGGGAGGTGTTAAAACTTAACGAAAAATTCTAAAATTGCAATTTTTGTGGTATTGAAGTGGCTAGAAATTTGAAATTTGGCATGGTAGTTACTTATAAGATGCAAATGGTCTCTAAGGTCAATTTCTAAAAATTTGAAATTTAAAAGGTTGAAATGAGTGAAAAGCGTTCTAAAAATGTTAGAAAAGCATTCTAAAAATGTTAGAAAAGCATTCTAAAAATGTTAGAAAAGCATTCTAAATATTTTCTGAATTACGATTTCTATAGATCTCAGAAAATACAAAATCGATTTTAAAATCAATGTTGGAAAATTGATAATGACAGTCCCTTCTCCGACATAGGCTATATTTTATGTTGGTACAATTACCACCAAAGACGTAGTAGACAGACTAGAAGCCTGAAATATGGCATGATCCTTATTTTTGAAGTGTAAATGCATACTAAGAGCGTTTTCTAAAATATTCAAAGCTTGAAATGAAAACTGAAATGAGCGTAGAAGCATCAAAATACAATCTAAATTACCATTTATATAGATCTCAGAAAATACAAAATCGATTTTAACCCTCCGTCTACCAGACGGGTCCATTGGACCCGACAGGTACATACAAAATATTCATTCAAACCAGAAATTTCTTTAAAATAAACTAAGTATATAAACCAGAAAAAATAAGGTAAATAAATAAGTTAAATAGTTTTAAATAAAAATTCTGGTGTAGAACGTTTTATTAAAACTTGAATAAAATTCCCGGTAGATCTAGGGTTAAAATCAATGTTGGCAAATTGATGATGACAGTCCCTTCTCCGACATAGGCTATATTTTATGTTGGTACAATTACCACCAAAGACGTAGTAGACAGACTAGAAGCCTGAAATATGGCATGATCCTTATTTTTGAAGTGTAAATGCATACTAAGAGCGGTTTCTAAAATATTCAAAGCTTGAAATGAAAACTGAAATGAGCGTAGAAGCATCAAAATACAATCTAAATTACCATTTATTTAGATGTAGTTTTAGTTCATTAATTTAAGTCTAATTTTCGCCAAAAGCAGTGTAATAATGAAGTTTGGTTAAATTGTGGTTTAATTAGTAATTTTTCAATTCTTCGTCGCAGTATAATTTAATTTTACAAAAATAGGCACACAAATACCACTTGAAATATCTCAACTATTATACTAGGAAAGCTGCGTGTTTAACTATGAATAATTATAATCTCATTAGTCTCTGTAAATCAAGAAATTATATTTTTTATTAGCACATATTACGCTATCTTAGTACATACCATATTAGTGTTCATTAATTGAGCCGTTCAGTGCACAAATCGATTAGCTCCACTTTTGAAAAATCTTAAATTTTAAGTGTCAAAGCACTTGATATAGTCATAAATTTTTATATTTGTAATAGTTTTCCTGAATAATAAATATTAACACCATTAAATGGGAATTGTTTTTGGCCATTGAATAATAAATAATTTATTTCAGAGGTCATTTTGATTAATTCCATACTCTAATGTAAATCGTTGCAATAAAACAACTCAAAAGCACTTGCATGCGTTGAATGATAACGGTAAATTTTTTAGTGTCGTCTTATCAGAATTAAAGTAAAATAAATTACTGCTGAGCTAAGCATTAAAGACCGGTCACGTGAATAACAGGTCTGAGTAAGACGAGCCTATTCTTGATAATAGTCTGATGTCAATGTAAAGGGAATTTCCTCTAGTATTGCTTTTGTGAGGAATGGAGAGGAGAATCAATTCTACTAGTAGTTTCGTATTCACTTGTCTCCAAGATTATAAATAAAGAAGGATTTTTCGTCTTATCTAATAATAATACAGTATTTTCTTTTCGATCAAAAGGACATCTTCAATCTAAAGAAATATGTTAGGATAATTTAGATTTTTAAACATGCATTATTTTTTTTTTATAAAATACTATAATATGAAACAATTTTAAATGGTATGAAAAATCTGTAATAAAAATATATAACTAACTTTCTCTGTAATAAAAATCTTTAAAAATTAAACACTGAATTTAACTTTATTGCTTTTTTCAGTTGCCAAATTGATTAACTCCCCCCGTCACATAAAAATTTTAACATCACTGACGATTATTTTTTGGCTATTCTTTCTTATTAATTTTATATACCGTTAGATGAAACTATATCTGTATTTATGAATTCTACAATATATTATTGAATTTATATTATAAAGGGAATTTTAAAAAACAATGTACATTATTTCATCGCATTTTTCAACTTGTTGCTTTATGGAGTTAATCGATTTATGCAATAAACGGCTCAATTGTTGTATGCACTATTCAATTTAAAATGCTATTTTATATACATTTAGACAAAATATATAATTATGTATATTATACTATTATGCATATTTTAATGTTAATATACATTATTCTTAAAATACTTTTTTATTAATTTTATAAATCATTTGTCATAAAATTGAAAATAAACCAATAAAAGTATAATTATATTTCTTGATGCAGATGACTTATATGAAGTTCATGTGAGTAACAGGGTTGAGAATTTACTTTAGTCATGCGAAGATGCTTGCAAGTTAATCTTTAACTAATACCAATGACAGCTATGTTTTCAAATTTCTCTTTTGCATTTCAATATTTAAAAAAGGTTCTGGTCAGAAACTGAAAGTTTCTTTTAAGACAAATCTGTAACCAAAGTTTAGAAGTACAATGTTACCCGGTTAGAAATCGATTTCCGATATCCTAAGCCAAAAGAATTCTTAAAAAATATTGAGATGCAAACGAGAAATCTGAAAAAAAAAAACGCTGCCGTTGGTGTAACATTTGGCTGCGATTGTCTCCTAAAGGCTGATGTAGGCTCTTAAAAATATATTTAAAAAGATATTTTTGGATAATTTATGTATGTCATGGGATAAATGTTTAGTACGTTTGCTTGTGTATATTTGCTTTCAACATTTTCCTACAATGTGAATTTTTTCAAGAAGAAATATTTTTCATATTCATGTTGTCTATTAATTTTATTTATATCATCCTTATTTCGTACTAATTTAATCAAGATTTCATGTTTTGTTCTTATTTATAGGTTAAAACTGTATAACTGAAGAAGGGTGATGCGTTGCAACACATTTATATAACCTGCCCCCTATCGTGCCAAGCGAATATTTAAAATGATTGCATTTTTATCAAATAAATACAAAAATATTTTAGCTTAATTTTTTAAATTATATTTCATGTTTATTTTGCAAATATTTAAAACTGAATTTACCAGTAAATTTGAAAAACAAAAAGTCAGACATAAATGCATTAATGCTTTAAAAGATGCTTCATTAAAGATGTGAGCCCCCCTCACACACACACACATTTCATTGTTATTTACTCTTTCATTGATATTTTATAATATTAAATATTAATATTTTTATTATACAGGGTGGTTCATAACAATATTTCAAAAATGTAAAGGCAGGTAGAACGGACCTAAATAAACAGATTTCGTATAGAAAAGTGGGTGCGGAAATGTTGCATCGAAAATGAAAAGTAAAACGGCGCTGTTGAGTAAGGCTGATGAAAGCGCTTCGCTGACTTGAATCGTCATTTCTCGCACAGATTTCAAACAAAGCGGAACATGCGGACATGCTTTTCATGTATGGGGTTGCACAAGGAAATGGCTCACACCCAACGCAAGTCCAACATCTCTCGAGCTTTCCGAAAGACTATCCTCTACTGTTCGCAATACTGCTTCTTCCACTGCAGGAATTCTGTGATATCTTTCAGTAACCCGTTTCACGCCTCAAAGCATACAATGATCCACTCGTGCGCAACTCCCGATGAAGACGCTCAAACGTTTGGAGATACAGTAGTTTCCTACCTGGAATCTTTCCATGTGCATCCTTTGAGACCCGCACCATTTCCTTGTGCAGTTCCATATATTGAAATGCCTGTCGGCAAGCTCCGCATTGGTGTAACGATGCATGATGCTCGAAATCGGTGCGTAGAATGATTATCCAAGCCAGCGAAGCGCTTTCACCCGCCTAACTCAACAGCGTCCTCTTACTGCCTCAACGCTGCATTTCCGCAACCACATTCCTATACGAAATCTGCTTATTTATGCCCCTCTACCTTCCTTTACATTTTTCACACATAGTTCTGAACCACCCTCTATAGTTTTTGAGCAATAATTGTATGAAATACATTCTACTGTTGTTATACTACACTAACGTTACAAAGTTTATGTGCATTGTTTACAAGCACAACAATATGCTTTTTTGCAGCAAATGGTTTGCGTAACATTTTTTTTCATTTACAGGGTTACACAAAATAGGTGCATTGCAATAGTGTCTGTAAGCAGTAATTGCTTTGGTATGAGCTTTATAAAGTTGATAGTTTTGGAAAGTGTTTCATAATCAACGTGCGATGCATGATTTTTATTTCTTGTTAAAAACTGATATCAGTACTTGTATATCTATACACGTTTTGATACTTGGAATATTTCTTTTGAATTTATTAATCTTTGGAGACTTCTTTGTTTCTTAAAACGCAGAAAATCTAGAATGTATCTTAAACGCAAGGATATATATATATATATGTTATGATACATCACTTTCAAACTATATTATTAATACATAAAGCGAAATTCAGTTTGTTTTATTTTACCATATTTCGTATCGCCTAAATTCTCTTATCGCTAAAGTTTGTACTTTATTTAATATTCTAACATTACTTGAGAGTTAGTTTTGGTTTAAAATACTTCGAACGTTGGAAAGCTATAATCTCTGAATGATTTTGTAATTGGAAATACTTTCAAAAATACATATTTCCTTGTTTGTCGTATAGCGTAATAAGCATCGCTTTGGTTGAGAACAAATTCTAGGAAACTTTCTTATTCTCGTACACAAAATTGATTTTCTTTAAATATGTGAATATAAAATTTTAACTGAGAACAGAGTTTAAAACTACAATAAATAGTTTTCAATAGTTAGAAATATGTTATTAAAATCTATGCAGCATTTAAATCAGATATGCTCAATTTTTAATTTTAAATATTAACATAAAGATTTAATACTAAATTCAAACCCGTATAAGAAATAGATGTATAAATGAGATTTTGTTAAAAGTTAATACTGAATATAAGTTTCTTTGTAACATAAATTTTAATCATTTATTTGCTTTTGCTATATAAACAATTTTATAAGAAATAGCTAAAGTGGGTGTAGTACTATACTGCGCTTTAAAAAAAAAATTGTGATTTTTACTGCACTTTATGTTGTAATTTTCAAATAATAACAGATGCTGTGAAATCCAATTCAAGCGCTCATGTTATGATAGCGAATTGAAGCAACAAGTGAAGTAAATTCCACATCTTTCTATTAGGTGCACCACGCAACCAATAATAACGCGACTTTCCCCAGACTTCAGAATTTTTATAGTACTCTTAAAGACCACAATGTATAAATTTTACAGCAAAAACTGTGTTGACAGCCGGGTGTCAGTACATTTTGCTGCAAAATACAGTAATTGTTCCTGCACTTTATGTTGTAATTTTTTAAGCATCGATTCTGTGAAATCGAATTGGAGCACCAATGCTGTAAAAATGAATTTAAACAACAAGCGAAGTAAAAAGCGAGTTCTTTCTGTCGCGTGTACGACGCAGAAAGTAGCAATGCGACTTTGCCCTGATTTTAAGATATTTTTCATCGTTCTGAAAGACAGCATCTTGTAAATTTTACAGTAACTGTGTTGACAGCCGGTTTAAAATACATATTCTTTTTTTACGGAATGTTAATCAACTAATCAGTTAGGAAATAATTTTAAAAGCGTTTTTAATTTTTTTAATTTCCCCTATCGGAATCCTGAATCTTTACATTCATAAAGTGGCTTTTATAATTAAATGCTTGAACTTTGGAAACATTACTACTGAAGGGCCAAGAAGAAGATCAGTACTTATCATTTCTCTATAAATAAGATAAGTTTTGGATTTAAATAATATGCTGTGACATTAGAACTTTTCAGGAAGTTTGAATCCCTAAATGTATTAGGTTTCATAAATTAACTAGGAATCAATAAATTTCTCTAGATTTATATAATTATCTTCCTAAATGTCTTAAATTATATAAGAAAATTTTAAGAATTATAGTATAAAATTTAGATGAGATTATTTTTATCAAAACTGATTTTATACGAGTAAATCGATAATTATAATTATTGTTACAAACTATTTAAAAGAATTATTATATTAATTAACAAAAAATACTGTTAGATAAATCTTATAATTCAATATAAATAAATATAAGCAAATGTATCCTGATCCGACATGGGAATTGAAATTTTTTTGTGATTGCAAATTTTCCATAAAATATTTTTAAAGAGAGAAATTCTGTGTAAATGGCTTAGAAGAAAACAGTTTAAAAAATATTTAGATTCAACTTTTTCGCTGTACTTTCTAAATGTCATGGAATAAAAAATGAAAAATCTTTTGCCATTACAGGAAATTAATAAACTCCAATTTATTAAGAATATCTAAAAATTGTAGGCATTTAAAAATGAAAACATTTTCATAAATGTGCCGCAAAGTACTCATGTTAGTTGTGCGAATAACCTTAATAATAAGAAAAAGCAGCGGATAAAGTTTCTTACTGCTGTTTGAGGGTATTCTTTAAGGTATTCTTTTCATATCCATACAACCGTATCACAAACAATAATGTAATTAATTCCCAAGCTCTTCTTTAATTAACCTAAGTGGTATATAAGTGAAATGACTTATGAAATTGAGAAAGTTGAGGAAAGAAGCGAAAGAATTGAATTATGTTAGTATAAACCATAGCTAAGTAGCAGCCTTTAATTAAGTAGTAATTTTAAATCAAATAATTGAATTGTTCTCTAAAATGCATTATACATAGTTAAATATCATAAAATGAAACTGTGAAAAAATATGTTTACTATAAAATAAAAAATAGTACTCATATAGCTCATCCAGTTAAATTTTTAAATATTCTTAAGTGATTTAGATTTCATCGTTAAGTTTCGTAATATATAAAACAGCTGCTTGTTCTGTATGAATCCGGAATTTCGAGGAAGCTTTATTTCATATTTAGTTGTTTTACCAATAATTAATTGTTTTGCCTCCAAAACAACCAACGATTTAAAGGGATATCTGTATTAATATTAAATGCAATAGCATTCTATAACATAGAAAACGGTTTAACACACAAAACTTTATTTTTTTATCGAACTCAAATAATTATGCCGTGAAGTTTAAAACAAGCCATCAATTCCTGTTATTTTAATGAAAAGCAATGTTATATGATTTCAACATATTTAATATTTGTGGAAGTTTTTGAATGTATAAAACGAGTTAAAATATTTTTGAACTGAAGAGCGTATAGTTTACACCTTTCGTGCTACTGTTTCTCTACTACATGTTTCAATTAAAGAAGTAAAAATTGCAATGGTTCAAACGCAAAAAAATATTTAGAGCATGCTAAATATATTTAAAAAATATACATATATTTCAGATTTTTGCCATCTTAGCCAAAAATTGCTTTTTAAATCATAGGAACTAAATATTGTGCGAAATTCTAAGCAATCATTAGAAAATTTTTTATGTGTGCATATGCCTATTTTACTGCCTGGACCTGTTCTTTAATATAGCAATTTTGCTCAGTGTGGCGAGACTTTGAGGCAAGGTTTTGCGTATTAAATTCATTTTATTTGTCCTAAATAGTGTTTACAATAGCCCGTATCCTAGTATATTTTTTTACAATCTATCTCAAATTTATAATCTTTAATTACAGCCACCCTGCATATCAAGCTGTAGTACTAAGCATTTATTCGAGAAAATAAAATTAGAATTTATGCCGATATTCCATGAATACAAACAATTTTTATGTACGATAATACATTTTTATCAAAGTTAATTATTGTGTGGTTCTTCCTACATCATGTAGGGAAAATTATCATCTATGAGAATTATGTAGTAAATTGCATAGTTTCATAATTAACTGAGTCCATTATGCAAACATTTGGTTTTTGACTTTATTTCATCATTTAATGAAGTTTAACAATCTCACTTAATTGGAAACAGTTTCTGAACAATTTAATCTCTAAGAAATAAAAAAAGTGGGCAAATTTGCTAATGAAAGTAAACACTGTGTCATATAATACCGTACAGACTGCATCAAAATACTTCATTATCTTAAAAGCAGTAATAGAAGCTAAAATATTCATTTTGGTTGTAATGAAAGTGATATTAACTTAGTAGTGATACTAACTACCAGAATCTGAATTTCTTTTGCGCATAATTACAAATAGAAATTAGTAATGTTTAACTTGTGATATCTTTGATAGTGAATTTTTGTTTGATTGAGTTTTATTATCTCTCAAAATTACTATACTTAGATATATTTACTACACCTAATATTCACTATTACTATATTATATCCAGAAGCAGTTTAGGTCAAAATTCTTTAGGTACTTCACTTAGCTTTTACAGAAGATAAAAGTTTATAATCTTGTTCATGGAAAGTAACAAAATCTCAATATTTTTCTTATACAGACAAACATGAAACATGAATTGCAAGGAACCTGGAAAAAAATCTGTTTTAAAAAGGTTCTGTCTTAACGGGAATAATTGTATGGCATTTCTGCAAATCGAACCATAAATTACAATATTCCGTTACAGATTCAGTTTTAGCAGGTTTTTCTGTTATGATATCCTGCAGAACAAGATAATAGTTTATTATTTGGAAGATGAGATGGTTAATTAATAACGGTTAATAAGTGTTTTGCGCAAATCTTTTTTTTTTTTTTTTTTTTTTTTCGAAATTAGCTCGGATGCAGTTATTCAAATCATGTACACTGTAAAAAAAAAAAAAAACAACAACAAAAAAAAAACCGACATCTTTACAGTACAAAGTATTGTTCATCTAGCGCACAAACTCGACCACAGTGAATGTGCTGTATCTTTCTTTGGTTTCTTGACTATATTCACTGCGATCGCGTTTGTTCTGGCAAATCTACAGTGTTTTTTTTTTTTTTACAGTGAAATCCAAATGTAGGCAAGAATTCATTTTGGTTTATAAGGGTAATTTGATTACTATGGGGGACGGGGGGCTATAGAAAATAGTCATTGATTCACATTCTGACAACTATTGTGTCTGCTGATTGGAAATATATTTAGCTTACTAAAAGCTCTCATGTAGAAAACTATAACCATGAGAATTACATAAATTTATTTTTCCAATATTTAGATTTTTTTATATATATATCTTATAGAACTTTTGACAAGTGTTTCGTATTTTAGAATATTACATAACTTTTTCGGTTGTTTATTGTATGAGCTTTGTGTTTCTAATCGCTATGCAATGCTCAAACGAAGAAACTTTTCCTAATGAAACTAATTACATTTATATCTAAAATTGAGTATTTTGGAAAATTTAACTTCAAACATGTTTCATATTACTAAACTAAGTGGAATAAACTCCTGTTATTTCGAGCTTTCAACGGAAGCCATTTTTTAGCCACAATAATTGAATTCCGCATTAGAGGATTTAAACATTTGAGTGCTACAAAAATAATCCATTGCGTTGAATTAATTGAATTCAGTTTTTAATGATATTAAATTGTTTAGAAGTTAATGCTAAGTTAAAAAGAAAAAAACGTTGTTTTAATTTAGAATTTTTTAAAGTAAATTAATAACAGTATTGTTAATACAAAAGAACTAATTACTCATACATACAAAATATACACATAAATTTCCCATACTTATGCAATGTAAATTTATTATTAAGTTACTTGTCTTTGCGATACTAAAAGTATCGATCTTTTCAATGCATTGTTTTCTAATTTTGTGACACACTTCAAAATTTGGTCTATTATGGTAGATTTTGATTTTTAATATCGGCGAATAACAGGATTGTTCGAACCTCTCATATTGGCGACTGTGGAATGTTCTCTTTCTCTTAATCAGTGTCACTAATAATTTCTTGATCATCAAAAGATGTGATAACAAAATTTCTTTTGAAAAAGTGATATATAAACTAAATTTCGTTAGATTCTACCTGTTTATTTGTGAACAAATTGCAAGTTTTTCCGATGAGTAGTATGGATTAGGCGATGCCCTTAACACTAACTTTAAATGGAATATGATGAGGGAAACGATACTATACTTATTAATCTGCGATCCGTGATCCGTGATCAGTCTAGAATACATGAACGTGTTACTATTAGTAGAGATAGATCTGTTTTTCAGGATAAAAAAATCTAAGTTATCAAGACACTGGAAAATAGGCTTGAAATTTGACCTATTTTATATTTATGACTAGCCGAACATTGGAAATTATAAATTACATTTTAATTTTGCTTAATTTGTTGTAATAGACCAGTTTATTTTATAAATATGTTTTACCTCATTTATTATATTTATTTTGCTAGTTCGCTATTTAAAATATAAATAAAATAAACATTTGAATACGTATGAAAATGTTTTCCGAAATATTCATGGTAATTTAAGCTAGATAATATAATATCTAGAGCTTTACGATTCTTTATGATTGTGAAAAAACTAATCAAATATACGTGATCTGCTGCAGTTTCCCCAGTTCTAGCCTCTAATTTAAAAAATCCATCGCTTAAAAATGTCTAAAAAAATATTTCTATCTTTTAAATGGAAAGCATGCAAATCTAATTAATTTTAGATGATAGCTAAATGATGCCAAAAGAAATGGTGTCCAAATACATTTTTTGCGAAACTCAATATGAGCATATAGCTTATGGTTATGTAAGAAATGTTCCGAGAGAAAATTATAAAGTTAAAAGAAATTATTAACTAGAACTTGCAGAAAAGGAATCTGTAGTATATGTAAAGTAAAGCATAAAAATGAAATTTTTACTGGTTTTCTTATTTTTCATTTTCTGCATAAATTGCTTAAAGTAAATTGCTTTGAGAAAATGTTTCACGTACTTATGAATTTTCAAAAATATGTTTCTCTCAAGTCTCATTAAACAAATTAATTTAAAATAACTGTTTGATAAAAATAAATACCATGTTAATGTAACAATTTTGGAAGAGTGTATCAATATTTTCTCTCAAATCACAATGACTAAATAAATAAATTTCCCACTTTCTGCTTAAATAGATTATTACAGAGAAAAATGGGGTGTTGGAAATTTTGTAATCAAAATTCCCTTGTCTTTCCAGTCCTCAAACCCGTAAACAAGAGCTTGTTTCAGAAATAAATTTATTTCAGAATGTATTGAAGTTCTTAAAGAAAAATATTTGTAAATTGTTGTATCATGAGACATAAGCAGGGGCTTCGTCATTAGGGGATCCCGAAGAGATCAGCTAAAACAGCCAATAAAGGGAGCCGTTGTTCAACATTTATGTTTATTTTTATTTATTTTTTTATCCTAAAGTCTTTCTGTTTTTATTTATAATTTTTGTGTCTAATTTTTAGCTAATGGTCGTTATCGGCCCTTTTGTTGCCAATACCCGCTGTCCAACAAATGTAAATTAAATACGTACATTTTATAATAATAAAACAATGATCTTCTATCTTTATTTAAAATATTTGTTTATATTTTCAAAAATTCATATTGGGGGTCCAGACACTTTTACATTATGAATTTAGTGATACGTGAGGTCCTAAAAGTTGGCGACCGATAGCGTTAGAGTATATTTTTTGCACATAATGAGTCGCACAAAAATACACTCAAGTCCAAAAATTAAGGGTTAGTGACAGGACGCTTTTGATTTTACTCGCTTTGTCTAATACCTAATGAAATACTTGATGAATTGTTCTTCAACTTCTATAATGTACAGAACGTATTCAACTACATATTTCTCAGTGAAGATTTAGTCAGGAGAACAATGAGGGGGCTAATAATAAATCTAATAATAAAATAAATTTGCAATCACCTGTGTAACAGAAAACGTTAAAATCGTCAAAATGGTACTGAATAACTAATCAAAACCTGTTAAAAGTTTGTATGCATTTGTGAAAGCATAGCAGACATATTCGTGAAGATGTTAATATCTTGAAAAATACAGATGTTTTTTGTTTATAGCATACAGAGTTTTCTACCAAATTTATCACAACTTTTCGAAAACCCGACAAAGATAGTATGCTGCAATTAAAACATGAATGTATTGAATATCTGATGAGATATGGGCATTTGTATTAAATAATTTTTAACTGAGCATGCGTGGACGATTACAAAATTTTTATTTCATAATTAAGCAGTCAAATATTTCGTACAACGTCTTCAAAACATACAGTCAAATATTGTGAAAACTAAAACCAATAGAATGATCTGATTGAAAAATTGTGAATAATACCCATAAATAAAGCTACTTTTAGAAAGCAACTCACTCCATCGCCCCCATCTTTTTGAATTTTCGCGATATTTGACTGGACTTCGTATATAAGTTGCCCTAAATAGATGAATATCAATTCTGAACTTAAAATAAACTTCCGCGCATGCGCAGTTAAAAATTATTTCATCCAAATGCCCGTATTTCATCAGATGTTCAAAATATTCATATTTTAATTACTCTATACTGTTGCTACTGCTCTTTGTCGTCAGGCATTCGGAATGTTGTGTTAAATTCGGTTGCAAACTCTGTATGTTACACACAAAAAACTTTTACATTTTTCACAGACAGTTTAACATCTTCACGAGTATGAGGGCTATGCTTAAACAAATTCCCCAAAACATTGAACAAGACCCAAATAGTGATTTAACACAGTGACATAAAATTTTCAGCATTTTCTATTACATAGGTGACCGCAAATATTATTTTACTATTAAATTTGTTATTAGCCCCCTAATTGTCCTCCCGACTAAATCTTCATTGAGAAATATGAAGTCAAACATGTCCTTTGCATCCTAGACGTTCAAGAACAATTCGTCAAGAACTTCAGTAGGTATTCGACAAACCGTTAAAAATCGAAGGTGTCCGGTCACTTACCCTTAATTTTATGACATGAGTGTAATTGCAAGAAATCTAAAATATTAATTACTGAAGAAACATTCGAAACCTTGTAAGGGACGTACGTTTAGAAGACCGATAAAAAAAAAAATTAACGAATCAACTGAGATGTTTATGTTATAAAAAAGTCCACTATTATACAAAAATAATATTTTCAGAAAAGCACACTAAAAGTTATATTACATCTTTGTGAGTACGAAATAAATTTAATAGCTCTGCTATTTATTCAGCTTTATTAATACTTTTATAAAGGATAGTACTAAAATATTGAGAAGTATTCTGAGACCTTGAACGGAGGAATTATTGGACCAAATCTAAAAATTGCTCGTCTATGTACGTGCGGTTTCGCGTTTCCAAAAAAGAAAAAGTTAGTGCAAAATTTCCTCCTGAGAAGAATTTTACTGCTAATTAGAAAAAAAAAGAACAAATTCCCATAATTACGTTCTGAAGAGAGCGGTATGAAGATTAAAAGAAATGTTAAACAAAGTGCATCATGCATGAATAAATGGCATTTGGAAGGCGCTTGCTTTACGTGTCCTTGCTATAATATTTGAAGTTACATTATCAGTGGAATAAGAAAACCATATCCCTTTCATCTCAAATCTTGCGATTTTGGGTTATGAATATACCTTAAAAGAATTGTGTACGAAGAGCAGGAACCTGATATCTCAACTTACATAATAATTCATGCCAGAAAAATGGATAGTGATATCTTATAAGCTGTTGGGGAAAATTTGCGGGTCAAATGCATGTGGATGATGGTCAGGGTGAATCACATTTGTAACTAACAAAAAAGAAAAATCCTTCATCATTCATAGATTATGAAACACTTTCCAACACTCCCAGTATACAGTAACGAAACTTCACTATTTCATAGGGTAAAAGAAAATATTTAAATAAACTATTTAGAAAAATCATTGCGTAATTGAACACCCAGTTTCAGCAATTAGCACTCACAGCGGATAAGGTATTTTAATTATTTTAAGTAGCTTTTTATATGATATATAGATTTTTTTTTACACGTCACATAGTTTGCTAAATTTTAATTCAGCTTTTAAACGTAAAACACGTTTGAAAATTTATTTTCAGCACTAATCATCGATATTTGGTAACTTAACATTTTTTCTACATCCCTGTATTTGACTTAAATATTTCTATACACATTACAAAAAAAGCACAAATTTAATTCAGATAGAACATGCACAGCGCAGCGTTGAATACCCAATTTCAATAAATAGCGCCCACAGTCTAATATAATCAAATTACTTTTAGCAGGACTGCATATGATCTATAGATCTGTATACGCTATATGTGGTTTGCTAAAATTTAATACTGCTATAAAACGTAAAATATATTTGAAAATTTATTTTCGGCATTTATAGCCCATATATAGTAACTTCAAATAATTCGTACACAGATTGTGTGTATGATATACATATTTTTATGGACACCACATCTATTCTATTATCTATATTATAAAAGACAAACATATCTGTGCGTAACGCATACGCCATTTTGCGAATGGCAACACTTTGAAATTTGAAATAAAATTTTGGTTTTGCAATTTTCTCTACTACAAATTTTTAAACTTCTAAATATCGCACATTTTAAATTTTTACACCGTCGTATAAGGAAAAATATGCTCTTTTAAATGCAATTTGTTTGAAAGCAGTATCTCAATTTATTTTTGAGATATTAATTTTTTTGTAGTTTTTAATTCCATTTTTCTTATCGTGGCAACAAATGTACTCCATTTCTATTGAAAGTCATTGAAAGTAAACGGAAAATAGTCGAAAATAGGAGGTACTGTATCTTTTTGTTGCCATTTTCTCATAAAACATGAAAAAAAAGTTGAAATTAAAATATGGGCTATGCTATGTCAAGAATATTGTCTGTTATTCCGTGATAATGACGTCATATGCATACTTTTCTATAGACGAAGTTTAAGATTGGATTGTAAAAAAGGGTTGCTTTAGTGGATGCAAATGACCTCATTTTATAAAAGAGCGTGTATTTTAATTCTTAAACCTGAATTATGGTTTGTAGAAGTGCGTCATTTTCACAGCCCAGCTGCTTTGAAATTTTTCACAGGTGAAAATGCTTCACTTTTGAAAATAATGTAATCGAAATCACACACTGATAAAACGCAATGTTTTACAAAAATTTAGAGTGTCTTTACAGAAGAGAGGTGACATGTAAATAATAGCGATTTATATTACAGAAATTTTCGCCGAGTTAGATAAGCAAGCAAATAATTTGCGGTTTAAAATAATATCATATTCCTGAAATTTTTGTCCAAAATTCTTTCGGATAAAAAACTTTTAATGCTATTCTTTAGGACATTTTACCAAAATAACCTAATTTGCTTAATTTAATTTTTCCTAATTTTATATAAATTATATATTTAAAACACAAGTGTCTTTTTTTTGTCATCCGCCCTGATCTTTCTGTTGAACCAATTTTACTAATATTTTTTAAACTGAAAGCTTTTCATTTGTAGATGTGATCGCACTGTCTGTTTTTTTTTTAAATATCCCCACTTTTATATTTTAATTTTAAAAGCATTTTATGAAATTTCTTCAAAATGGTGAATATTAAATAGCTTTCATTATTGTAGACAAGAGAGCAATAATGAGATATTTTTAACTTTATTCATGCTATTTTCTGATAAAAACTCAAAATTCTTGATAAAAATTGTTGTATAGGGTGTCGCAAAATTCCATTAGGAGCAGAATATTGTATTAGGGGCATAATAATGGAAAATGACATACTGCTTTTGAAAATACGCATTTTTCCTCATAAATTTTCTATATTGTTTATTCTTCTGCATGTGTACTGATACTAAGTTTCAGACACTAGGCGAAATGCTTATTTAAGTGAAAATGAAATCATATTTAAAAGAAAACGATCATTTTCTTAGATAAAACTAAACATTTTAACACAAATGCGTCTAAAAAAACATAAATTACGGAAATTTTTACTCTCCCGAATTGAGATTAGAATCTCAAGTAAAGCGTCTGTTCACATAAAAGATGTTGCTGAGAATCATGACTTCAAGTTAAAAGGATTTTTAAATGATCAAACAAAATACATTTTTTTAAATGATGAATATGGATATGAGATGTGCGTATGCAAATTTTGAGAAGGTGAAAATCGCTGTTTTTCATTCCGGAATACCAAGCATAAGAGCCTCAATTGATAACCACATCTTAATAACTGAACTTTATTATATTTTTCTGATTAAGTATCTATATTATAATAAACAAACGTATATGTGCGTAACGCTGACGTCATTTTGCGAATGGCAACACTTCACGATCAAATTTCGGTGTTGAAATTTTCGCTACTGCAATTTTTTAATCTTCTGACAGTTGTACATTTTCAATTTTCTTGGTATAGGGAAAAAATTTACTTTCAAATGCAATTTGTTTAAAAACTGTATCTTAATTGGCTGATGTATTATATTTTCTAAAATAATTTTTAAGCATGATTTTTTTAAAGTTTATCTTATCACGTGCCGGTTTCAATACATAATAATAATAAACATTTTGCACATAAAGCAACAAACATTTTTCAGCATTTGTTTCTGACTATTTTTGCATAACGCAATTAATACTTCCTTTATAAACAAATAAAATAATAATATTAAAAAAACCGCCAATCCAACATATTTGTGAAAGGCAAATTAACGAAATTAATACTTCTTTTATAAATAAATAAAAGAATAATATTGTAAAAACACAAATCTAACATATTTGTAATCGTACAATTTAGATTTTTAGATCACCAACTAGAATTTTTCTTTTCAAATGGAATTTGTTTGGAAAGTTCATCTCAGTTTACTGATTGTCTATGGTTTTAAAAACAATTTAAAAACATGAAATATTTTTAATTTATCTATATCGCGCGGAGCTCGATTACGAAAGATTAATCCGTTTGCAATTAAAACAAAATAAAGAGTTCATCATTTTCTTACGGCTAATATCCATTAAAAATAACTTCCCTATGAATAAATAAATAAAATAATATAAATAAAACACAAATTTAACAGACATGTATAAGCTCTGAAATTGTCAGAACATAAAAGGGTGCCATAAGTAGCAAAATCTTGGTCAAATAACTCTTAGCATGCGGCAAATAAGAAAATATCGCTTTTGATATATTAAAAAATATATTTGATTGTATAAATCGTATTTTGCATATGAAAAATGCTTTTTTAATGTAAGTGGGCAATCTAAATAATTTATTGCATATAAAAAAATTATTAGTTTTCAATTTAAAAAAATGTTTTCCTCTATATTCTTTAACCCGGGAAGACCGGGTACGATCCCCTAGTATATATAAAATCCAAACGGAAATTTCGTTCGGAACATCTAGATTTCGAGTTCTACTGCATGGATTTTTACGGAACTCATACCGTTAGATAGGTATTGTTTCGTGGAAGGTTTTGAGCTATAACACATCATTCTACCTATATTAGTTATATAATTATGACGGAAAGTTCTGTTATTTTGGACGATAAGGTTTACCATTTTATTTCTTGGCGAAATTTATCGTTGATAAAAAAATTGAAACAGCTATTACACCTCGAAACATAAAAGAAAAAACTGTTACTAATTTTAATTTTAAAAAAAAGAAGGAGGAAAAAAAGAAGAAGAAAATTCGTTTTAATGAGTGATAATATTAAAAAAGGAAAATATTTAATTTAAACATGAAAGGGAATGTTCGTAATGCTTAAAAAATTACACACTTAAAATATTGCAATTGAAATAAGATTTGGCTCTTTATCTTTTGCGTCAAGTTAAGAAAAATGCATATGAAAAATTGATAGGATGATATCAAGGAAGTTCCGTAAGTGCATGCTCAGAAATATTTGAAAAAATTATATAATATTCTTCTCATGATGAATATATAGAATGTTCTTCTCGTGACACATAATATGTTTATAAAAAAAAAAAATCGGCAGAACCTCGATTTAGCGTTTCTAAAAAAATAATGAAAATTTAATTTTTTTGGCGATTTAATGCTGGTTGGCGGCACAATAAAATTTTGAATGATACTTTTTTTTATGATAAATAATTTTTATGTAAAACCTTTTTCTACTCTTCATACTTAGATTAAGTTTAGCGTAATAAATACATTTTTATTACTACAGTTTTGTCATATACCTTTATATGTGTTGTGTATATATTAAAATTTTATTATCGTAATTATGCGGTTTAAAACAAAATTTCAGTTTATTAAATTTTTTCCAAATTCAAAATTAATGTCCGATTCGGAACATTGGCAATTTTACTTCGATATTGTTAGTTTCAGAAACAAGAAATGAAGGTTATGAAGGTTATTGTTGCCATAGAAACAAGTATTTAATATAAAATGTTTAATGGTAGCATTTTTAATTAGCAAGCTACTTTTAAAACAAATTTAAAACGGTACTACTTGATTATCCCGTCGACAAAATAACTATCGCCAAACTATAAGATAAATGCCAATAATAGCTGATCGTAAATTTTACATTCACTTGACATTAAACAAGGTACACGTGTTTGTTGCGTCATCAAGTGATTTTTTATTTCACTTCTATTTGTAATTTTACTAATGTTTACAAATTTATTTATTCTTCGTTGTTTAAAATAAAACTTTTGTCAATTTTTATAAATTGGCGAGCAGTTTGGCAATTTATATAATTTGGCGAAATTGGTTGAATGAATAATCAAATAGTACCCTTAAAACATTTCCAGTCGGTGAAGCCATGTAAAATTAAATAACTACTGCAACACGCAATTTGTATATATTATATACGCTTAAAGATAAAAAAATAATACGCTAATCCTTCGTTTAAGTTTAAATTCATTGAGTTTTAGGCATTTAAACACTTATTTAACAAGCAATTTTCAAATGCATTTAAATATCTTGCATTTGGGATGGAAATGTGTTGGCTAGCCAAATACCTTCCTTGTAGTAACAATTTTATTTTTGATTTGTTCTTTTTTATTTCCAACTCTTCATCATGTGATTTACAGACGAAACTAGCAAATGTAATTGTAAAAATGATGGTACTTATGATTTACATGTTATATGTTTATTTGTGGTTTTTGAGTTCACTTTTGTCGCCAAACAATTTGATTTTAAGCCAAAAAGATGTAAGCATGATTTGGGTTCAAGCGATGTTTACAATAAAGGTGATTTTCCAAGTGTACGAAAGTATTTTTTGAGTATTTTTTAAAATTCAAATGTAGAATGTATAAATAGCAATTAAGATTTTAAATGTGGAATCAGATATTTTAATTTTAGTATAAATGTATCCCACATACGCACATACGTACTGTAAAATAATTTAATTTTAGACATTTAAAAAATTTCTAATCATACTTTACTGCGAAATTATGTCGGTTTGTTTTCTCCAAATTTGTGACTTTTATAACCTCGAAGCCAGATTAGCTAATATCGTCCATTCTTTTTTTAATAAAACAAATATCGCCAATTTTCCTTATACAAACGTTCAATGCTTGCAATGTTAGGTAGTAAAGATTATTCTTAAGAAAATGTAAGCAATTATGCGTTATTTCTATCACGAAAAAAGAGATTTTGCAATAAAAATTGCTTTCTGAAATCACTTTTCGGTATTCCATTCCATCCGTCATTTATTTTTTTTTCATATCTGCCCTTCGTTTAGAAATGTTATAAGAAGATACCGGGTGAATCTTCTATAATCAGCCACCTTACAATTGGCGAATTTACTGTATAGTGTTGTAAGATTCGTTTATGTTTGAAAGGAACCGTGGACGGTAAATCCGATTTCAGAAGATTACGCGAAATTTGTACTTTTAGTAATTAGCGATTAGTAAATTTATGTTTTTTTTTATTATGGAGCAAACGGACAAAAGAAGATTTACTAATAGATAATTTTCATGTGCAGTTATTTTACTATCATTAAAAAAGCATTAATTTGAATATACAAAAAATGTATTTCAAATGCCAAAGGTAGCCAATGGAACAATATTTGTTCATTTAAACTAGGTTTTTTTTAATAAGTACCTCAAATTCAATTAAGATTTCAATCATTATAAAATTTTGGCTGATGCACAGCCCGAGCAGCTGATCGTAGTGACAAATTTGAGGTTTATTTTACTATCACTAAAAAAGCATTAGTTTGAATGTATAAAAAAAAAAAAGAAAAAAAAACTTTCAAGTACCAAAGGTGGCCAATGGAACAATATTTGTTCATTTACTCTAGGTTTTAAAAAAAAGTACCTCAGATTCAAATAAAATTTCAATCATTATAAAGAAATTTTGGCTGATGCACAGCCCGAGCAGCTGATCATAGTCACAAATTAACGTTTTTAGTTTTATTTAGGCAACAAACTGATGAATAATGACGTAATGAAAATAAAAGCATGCTTATTTCTCCGTCTTACTACGCTCATTAGAGAAATGCGAAAGATATCTTTGGTTTGCCAAAAAGGTCACTACTAAAAATTTTGAATAACTAACTTTACTTATCATTTGCAAAGAGTTTTGATAGTGAAAGATCTAAAAATCAATCATCAACAATTTGACATTATTTAATGGAATGTAGTTTGGAGCGTAATTAACCCTGTTTTGTAGCTAACTCCTGTATATTTTTTGCCATACCGTTACGAACATTTCTAACGTTTCATATTAAACTTGGTTGTGGATCCGATTACGGATGATTGGGAAGATTTTTTTGAATGAAAACTGGAGGTTTAGTTTTCTATTTGAATTAGTTATTGAGGTTATTTTCCTAGGTAAATAGTTGCATGATTAAAACTGGTATGTAAAAAGATACGGCAGTTAAAATGACACATTATTTTAATTTTATTCACACAATTCTGCTTTAAATATCCACTTTTACATGATTCACATATTTTAAAATATAAAAGTTCAATACAGTTTTGTTTGTATTTACTCTACTGGAAATCGAAGATAAGAAACTGTAGAGTAAACCTGCCAAAAGAAGACGTATATTACGAAATATAATGTAACGTAGAGAGAGATTGTATTTATGTTATGAGATAAGCACAAAGTACCAAGCTGAAAAGCCCGGAGTAAAAGACCTAACAAACGAAAGTGAAAAACCCGAACATTCTTTAAGTTAAATTGTCAATCTCTTCAGTCATTGTAATTTTCTCTTTTTTAGTAGTGTGGTGATATGATCGTAATGGCTGCATTTCCCTCCCAAACTCTACATGATGTACTAAAGATTTGCTTCTGAATTGCTCGAATTTCGTCTAACGCATCAGATAATATAATAGCGCAATTGCGTCCGATGCGTATTCTGAAAATGCGGAAGGATCTTCCAGGTGAAGGTCCATATTAATTTAAAATACTGGGTTGGATTTTCCATTTCGTTTGATTGAAGGTTTATTTGAAAAATGGTCCAGCGCAGCGGGCTCAGAATGCTAGTATTAAACTAAAATTTAATTCAGATTGGGAACACACAACACAAAGAAAATCACATTTGCAACAATTTCCAACCATAGACGGCAGCACATTTAGTTTTTTTTTTTTTTTTTTTTTTTTTTTTTTTGGCTAGCGTGTATATGAATCTGTTTATATAAACATATATATACATAATACACATATATACAGTATATACTAAGTATAGACAAGTAGGATAAGTCATTTAAAAGACGCGCAATAAAAGATAACGCAATTAAAAGACACCTCTAAGCAATTCACGCCCATAGATAGAAATGCTTACGAATTTGTTTATCACTCATAGAGAGCACTGTAGTCGAAATATTTTGTGTCTGTGTCCCTGTAAATGAAAAAATCAATACTACGCACTGAATATTCTGCAGTAGGCATCCTGTAATACAGCGGTTGCAAACCCAGGTTCGGCGGGATACTAGAGGTACCTAAAAATAATATCGTTAATGGCGGAAATCACAAAAATGGTTTAACAAAAAAAAGTCCTTCCGGCCAGTGCCGGGAGGAAGAGGTAGCTTTCATATTCCTTATTTTAAAAAAGCCAACTTATATTATTCAAACACACAAAGCTCAATTTAGTGGAAACCGAATATAGGAGATTCAATACTAATTTTTATCAATACTAAATCCTTATGAATGAGAATTTCGCGAAATTAGTCAGCTTTATCTAAGCTGCTTTTATTTAAAGTAACTTATATTTGGCTGCCAAATTCGGCGATTTCTTAAAGTGCCTGTAATTTTAAGACAACATGGTGGATGAGGCTAACCAGTGAACTTGGTCGAGACCTTAGTAATTGCTGTGCACATGCTCACTCACATCGGGATCGGTTGATATATACGAGTGCTGTCACAGGCAAAAAATCAGATTTTTCAAAATGTCACCCATATTAGAAATTGAAACTGCTATATCTGAGCCATTTTTTAAGATAAAGACAAACAAAAAATGCTCCTGAATCCTTATATCAAGGTCAAATACTTAAGAAAGAAACCTTTTTCAATTTTTAATTTTTTTGCACCTCACTTTAAATATAATTTTTTTAATTTGATGGCCGTTATTTTGAAACAAGATGGCTGATGAAGCTGGCCAGCGAACTTGTTCGAGATATTGATGTATAATATCCACATGCCTTCTTACATCGAAATAGGCGAATACGTGTGTTATCGCGTGACAAATACAAGATCGTTCCAATGTGTTAGCCATGCTAGAAATTCAAAGTGCTATAATTCAACCATTTTTTAAGATATAAACAAAAGAACAAATTTTCAGAAACAAAAACTGCTCCAGAATCTTTGTATCAAGACCAAACACATAAAAAAAATCTTTTTCATTTTCCAATTTTTTAATACATTAAATTAATTTTTTTAAATGGCAACCTTTTTGAAACAAGATGGCGAATGAAGCTAGCCAACGAACTCGGTCGAGACATTGGAATGTACTATGTACAGAGACTGACCAAGTTACATCCAAATCGGTTCATAAATACGCCTGTTATCGCGTGACAAAAATCAGGTCGTTTTAAAATGTCAGCCACAATAGAAATTCAAAATGCTATAACTCAGCCATTTTTTTACATATAGACGAAACAAAACCTTTTCCGGAATCTTTGTATTAAGGTAAAGCACATACGAAAAAAATCTTTTTCATTTTCTAATTTTTTGGTATCTCATTTTAAATTTATTTTTTTTAATTTTTTTAAATGGTCGCCATTTTGAAACTAGATGGCGGATGAAGCTGGCCAACGAACTCGGTCGAGATATTTGTATGTACTATGTACACGCCAAGGTACATTCAAATCGGTTCATAAATGCGCCTGTTATCACGTGACAAAAATCAGGACGTTTCAAAATGTCAGCCACGCTAGAAATTCAAAATGCTATAACTCAGCCATTTTTTAAAATATAGACGAAACAAAAACTGCTCCCGAATTTTTTTATCAATGTCAAACACATAAGAAAAAAATATTTTTTCAATCCTCAGTTTTTTGGTACCACATTTCAAATTAAAATTTTTCTTAAAAATTTAAATGGCCGCCATTTTTAAACAAGATGGCGGATGAAGCTGGCCAACGAACTCGGTCGAGACATTGGTATGTACTATGTATAAACGAAGTTACATCCAAATCGGTTCATAAATACGCCTTTTATCGCGTGACAAAATTCAGGACGTTTCAAAATGTCAGCCATGCTAGAAATTCAAAATGCTATAACTCAGCCATTTTTTAAGATATAGACGAAACAAAAACTGCTCCGGAGTCTTTGTATAAAGGTCAAATACATAAGAAAAAAATATTTTTCCATTTTCAATATTTTGGTACCACATTTCAAATTTTAAATTTTTTAAAAAAATTTTAAATGGCCGCCATTTTGAAACAAAATGGCGGATGAAGCTGGCCAACGAACTCGGTTGAGACATTGGCATGTACTATGTACACACCGAATTACATCCAAATCGGTTCATAAATACGAGAGTTACAGTATGACAAATGTCAGATATATATGTATATATATATATATATATATATATATATATATATATATATGTATATATATATATATATATATATATATGTATGTATAACCATTAATTAAACATAACCTACCACCATCAAAAACCGTAATATTGTGAATTAAAGCTGTAAGTATTAAAAAAAATGTGCCAAATAATTTATTATAAGAATTATTATGGAAGAAAAAAGAATAAAGTGGACACCGACAAATAATGGAAAAGCTTATATATTGAATTACGTTATCAAGGGCACAGAATTCAATGATATAAGCAATATGGTGGTTTTCTGTGAGAAAAATAAGCTAAAGCTAATATTATTTTTCCCTGTGCCCAAACAACCATTATAATCAAGTGAATAGATTAAAAATGAAAACAGAATAAAAACAAATAATATGAAATGAAAAAATCAATAAAACCTGTTTAAATATTTATAGGATATAAAATAGAAATAATACACAACATACCGATTAATATTTCAGTATTTTTCAATATATCCACGCGCACATGGCTCCCAAAATATCGTAAAGATTAAGGTGAATAAAATAGTTAAGAAATCAAAGTGATTGAGACCAAAGAATGCAGTTAATACATTTTGAAAACTCATGAAAAATAAAATTAATATAATATAAAATAAAATAAATAGAAAGTAATTACATTATTTAAAATAACTAAAACGCACTATTAAATTAATTAAAAACTATATAACAATATCGTCAAAATTTAGCTTAATAATCCACCTGGTGTAGTAATTTATAACTGAAAAAGAGTTGCAAAAGACAAAAGTGATATCTTATTGTCAAAAGACAAATTTTGGTGCTGCCATCTAGTAGTATTTTTATTATTCAAATGTCACAAGATAAACATTTGAAATAATAAGAATGCAAAAATTTTTGATTAACAGCAAAACCAAACAAATCCTTATATATAGATAATTATAAACCTAATATAAACCGAACTATATATTTTTTAAAAAACTATTGTTAATAAAATTAAAAAAAAGGAAACAAAATATTCAATTATCTTACTTATTTAAACTACACTAAGAATTTAAATAATGATATAACATTGAGAATTTATAGCATATAGCTTTATGCTATAAAACAAAATAAATTCAATAATAATTAATAAAAATATATTAAAATTAATACAAAAATCGTTAATGAAAACTATTTTATATAAGATAATTATAAAATGAACAGGAAATAAACATATGGAGGTATATAGAAGATTATCAGATACTTAAATTTCCATTACCTAAAAATCTCAAATATAGTGCGTGGATTATATTCATACAGCCATAAAAATCCTAAAAGTTTGAGTGTGGGACATTCAAACACATTAAACCGATAGTAAATTTTATAACACAAATTGAAAATAGATCAATATTAAAAAGAATAGAGGAATAATAATAAAAATAATCACCCCGTTTTAATACATACAGTATACAGTATTTATATTAAATATACTTATATGTATATTAAACGCTATAAAAATGGCAAACTATTAGTAATTAATATGATATTGTCCTGAGTAAATTAAAATTTAATAACAAATGATTGTAAATAAAATAAAACAATAATTAAGCTAAATATAATATTAATGAAAGTCACCAATTACACATAAAATATCAAATCAACATCCTTATAAAATACGTATCAAAAATATAGTAATAATACATAAGCCCCATTTTTTTTAAATTAACCATTGCGTATTATCCAGACAACACCACCCTCCTCCGTACTCTAACATCTACCCACCCATCCATCCTATAATTATTTTTTTATATTATTTTACAACTTTTAATTTTTATATATATATATTTTTATTTTATATATTGTTTTGTAATTTTGTTTACGCATGTGTTAATTTGTTTCAAAAGATCATGTAAGTAAAGTACTAATTGTATATTAATGAATATATGAATTTTTTTGGAAAACCATGATTTAATGCATCATAAATTAGTTTTTTAATATTATTGTTAATTTGAGGAGAAGAACATAAACATTTTATTCTATATAAATGATTAAGTATTATGTTTCGAAAAACAGAATGATGTAGACAAGATTTAAAATTTGTAAATGTATTAACTTTGAATTTAAATTCTTTATGTTTGTCATATAAATCTGTGATTGTTTTGTTGTCTTTTATTGTAATTTTAAGATCTAAGAAGTTAATTGTATTGTTAGATAAAAGGTTTTCCGTTAATTCCAAATTAGTGGGATAATCTACTGGAAATAGAGTAATTACAGATTGATCTGTTTCAATTAAAATTATGTCATCAATATAACGATATAAATGTAGAGTATTATTAGTAAAACTACGTTCATAATGATATAAGTCGGATAGTAAACTGGATGTACAACCGCCTTGTGGTATACCGACATGCTGTAAATATAAAGTGTTATCTTGCAATATATAATTATTATAGATAATGAAGTTTGTTAAAGATTTAAAATATGCAATATCTATATTAGATGGTAATTCCAGTTTTTTATAATACTTTTTAAATAATTCATTTATAATTTTATGTAAATCAAATAGGTCTATATTATTAAAAAGATCTTTGAAGTCATATGTCGTTATATTATAAACACAATGAAGATTTTTTAAAATATTGACAAGTTGATAGCTATTTTTTATACAATGTGTATTATCATTATTTGTAGTAAGTACATATATTTGATTAAGAATTTTTAAGAGAAGTTTATTGGCTTTATTATTATATGTATTGCAACCAATAGTTACAGTCCTAAATTTAATTGTAGTTTTATGAAATTTGGGAATAAGAACTAAATATGGATAATTAAAGTTAGTAGATAAAATATTTAATAGTTTATAATAACTACGAATTTTACGATTATTTACAATTACATTTTCATTAGTTTTTTGAAATGACTTATTAGAAGAAATACAATTTGTAAGAAGTTGGTGATAATAAGATTTACATATAATAGCATAATTATTAGGAGATTTGTCTACATATGTTATAACGTAGTTTTTTTTTTTTGTAATTTAGTAATTTGTTGGAAAAAATGCTTTGTATTAATAGAAACCAAATCAGCAATATTATTTTTTAAAGCGATAGTTAATTTTTCAATTACTAATATTTTCCATTGATTAAAAAATTCAATAGGCTTATTATAAGAGATAGAAATTTTATAAATAAAAATATCAATATCATATGTAAACTGTTTGATAATAGATTTAACATTAAATTTAGATGGAAGTCTATATTTAATACCATAACCCATTAGTTGTTTCAATTTAAAATCATTAACAATATCAAGATTTCCAGTGATTATATGTCCATGATCATTGTTTATGTATTTTTTTAGAGTGGGGTCATTGCATTTACACGGAAAATTACTAGCAGCAGATGTATTTTTTTTTAATGTATTGTAGTTAAAAATCTTTCAACCAATTGTATTCGGATATTTAAAGGTTTTTGATATATGAAGATTATTAATGGGAAAAAAACAATTTTTATCATTAATTATAGAATTGATATTAATTTTATTAAATATGTGATTTGAAAAAGTAATTATCATTTGAGTATTCATGTTTTGTATTTTATGTTTTTTTTTTTTTTTTTTTTTTTTTTTTTTGTAAGTTAATATTTAAAAGATTAACCCTAGTCATAATGAGGTCAAAATAAATATCAGAGAAATGTTTAGAGAAAGATTTACTTAGAAATACATTTAAATATTGTCCAATCTGTTTCTTTTTAATAGCAAAGATGTTTTTTCGAATTAACAACCAGTTATAATTCTCTAAATATTTACTTTGTAGATCATTTATTTGTTTAGTGATAGATTTTTTGGAAACTACAACTAATGATGAACCCTTTCCATGTTTATTACGTGTTGTTTTACAATTTAAATTATGATTAAGAGTAGGATAGATTGGAGAATAATCAATATTGTTATTTATAGATGTGAAGACTTTGACAGGTCTGTTAAATACTTCACTGTTAAGTCCATAAGGATAAATTGTGTTGTAATATTTCATATATGATGATTCCATATAAAGACGTTCTGATTTATTTTTTAGAATTTGAAGGATTTCAATTGTCGTATTTTTAAATTGATGTTTATGAAAATGTTGAATTTCAGCTGTAGATTGTATATTTTTTGCTTTGTTATTATTATAGTCTGAACGATGATGATTGATACGTTCATGAATTGGACCTGATGTTTCACCAATATATTTCATGTTACATATGTTGCACTTTATACAATATATAACATTAAATGCTTTACAAAAACTAGAATAGTTAGGATCTGAGACAATTTGAGTCTGAGAAGCGTATGGACATGTTTTGTACCGAGCATCATAACACTTACGTTAAAATAAAGGACGAGGTGGAGCGTATAAATGGTCGCTGGATGACGATCCAGGAACAACCCAATTATTGTTCCTGTACCGGGCACTACACTGCATAGATGCTAAGTGTATCTTGCCAGGATCGAGATGTTTACTAAGAACTGCCATATAAAAATTATGTTTGGAAAATGCAATAATTGCAATAAAAATAAGAAAATTTAATAATATAAAAATTAAAAATTTAATTAAATTAGTCTTGATTAAATTATAAATCTTGAGTATGGAAAAAAGAGAAATATATATATATATATACAATATTTACAATAATAGAAGCAGAACTCAAAAACGATCTTCAAAATTTCCATAACCAAATAATGATAACCCTAATTTTGTAGACTAAAAAAGCAAGAAACCACTGGACTTTTTGATAACAAATAAGTCAAAAATAACCGCATCTAACATCCAAAACCTAGAAAAACAAAAACCTTGCAAAGACAACCAAAACGCTTTCCCAATTAACTTCTCAGATCAAAGTAATATGAATTTAAACTGCTAAAGCATATTAACATTAAATCTATGAATAGAAATAATTATTGCTACCATATTGCTATATCTATATATAATGATTATCTCTTCAAAATAAATTACGTAAAGCTAAAGCAAAAATAAATAGAGATTGTATAGGACAATATCATACACTTACAACAAGAAAATACAGATAAAATTATAACTAGAAAATTAAATAACATTAAATAAATCTTAGCAATGATAGGAATAAAAAAATTAATGGAATCCTAAAATAGGTATCAGATAACTACATGGTAGAAATCAAATTGATAATACACATAGATAGTGCGCTATTGCAGCAATGATCTAAGCGTATAATATTTAAAAGATTCCTAAGTCATTTAGCGACCTACGAATATATATAAATATATATAAGATACCAAAAGGAAAAAATACTTCAAAATGAATTGTTGACATTCAAAATGAAAAGATATATTTAAAAAACATCATAAAAAGCTTACATTCATAATTACTTGCGCAAATGCATCATAGTAATTTGAATGCTAATATATAACCATTAATTAAACATAACCTACCACCATCAAAAACCGTAATATTGTGAATTAAAGCTGTAAGTATTAAAAAAAAAGTGCCAAATAATTTATTATAAGAATTATTATGAAAGAAAAAAGAATAAAGTGGACACCGACAAATAATGGAAAAGCTTATATATTGAATTACGTTATCAAGGGCACAGAATTCAATGATATAAGCAATATATATATATATATATATATATATATATATATATAAATTTTGAACGGAGGGTGGTTTCGGGGTCTGGGGGTCATGATCGATGAAAATATATCAAAATTTTTTGAAATCGCTTTCCTCCGAACGGCTGCAATAGGTAGCTTTTTGTAATGAAAGCTACCTAACACACAAGAAAAATTGATAGTTTTAGACTACCAAGTTAGTCTCATGTGCAAATCTAATATGTTTCACTCAAAATAAGGAAAAATGCCCGCTATACTTAATAATTAATTGATAATGCAATGTAAGTAGATATGTATAATCACTGATGAGCATATTGCATGATTACTTTTTTTCCATCTTCCCAAAAACTTCAATTAACCACTTTTTCATTTTTCTGTGTTTAATATTAATTTCAGATCATCTAAATTGCATCACTTCTTCTTATTTTAATGTCCTTTGTAAAAAAAAAAAATTGTGAACAATAATCATGATAAGATTGTTAAAATTTCTTTTAATGCTACATTGATTTTTCTTAATGTTTGGCTAATATTATAAAAAACAATATTAACTTCAAAATGCAAATGTAATTTTTATCGAATTATTATATGGTTGTGATGTGATTGCTAATAAACGAAAAAAAAACATGTTGCATGGAGGAGAAAAGGGGGGATGATTATGAGAAATTCAAAATACTTCAAAATACTTCAAAATTAAAATCCTAAAAAAAGGGGTACGTGAAAGAAGAAAGGTTGGCAAGCGCTTCTGTAATGCACCTCCGCAATACAAATCCATTTTATTACGTTTGAAAAGGTGTAATATTTTAAAAATTGTCTGTAATTATTTTCCCTCTTGAGCCATAATGTGATAGAATTATTTTCTGAATCCCTCTAAATGAATTATAAATATCGTGCGCTCCATATTCTGCAGAATCAATATTGTATTGTACATCAATTATGTATATCAATTTCAATATGACTGAGATAGCCTAGCTTTATTAAAATACATTGCAATGATATCCCTCCATATACCATTATTTAGCAAAATACTTTTCTGAGTCTCTTTAAAGTGCTACATATTCCATTTTCAATAGGGAATGTTGTATGCTAAACCTAAATAACATTTACAAAGCTCATGGTAATCCAAGTTTATTTACGTGAGTGAGGGAACGGACGACATAGAGACAGACAGCCAAACAGACGGCTGTGACGTTTTCATCTGAGCTCATGCAGAAACCAGATGACCACATAAAGTGATAAACATTTTTAATTGGGACCTCCAGATGCCTAACTATAATTTCACATGTCAATGCCTTTACGAAATCCAGATGTAAAGTGCAAACCGATTTTAATGCTTTGAAAAGTGCTGAGTAGCACTTGTAAGAACTGAAACTTTTTTTAATAAGATGAATCAGAATACCACGTGGGTTGCCAATTAAAATAGAATGAACTCTCGAAGGTCCCGTGGATGATGAGATGCGTTCTTGAAGCGGACGAAGACAGTTGGTTTTCGTTTGGAGGAGCGAGCCGCTGCGAAAGAATTTAAAGATTAATTTTTAGAATTTAAAGATTATTTTTTTATATTTAAAGATTAAATTTTTATAAAATTAAAGATTAAATGTATGTGTGTGTGCTGTGTGTGCTGTCCGTATCGTCAATAAATGTCTGGGAAACGAACTCAAAGTTCTCCTCATTTAAGTTTAATATTAGTTCTTTAAGTTAGATTTTGTTGACGTTACAGATTGGTCGTCAGAATCTTTTATCAACGGTGCACGGCTACACAAAGTGCAGTCATAAATTTTTTCCAACTATATTGGAAAGTGTTAAAATTAGACGCCGTCGATATTGCCAATTTTTTTTCGTTTTTATTTGTTTTCAGTTTAGCATTTGCGTATTTTTTATAACACATATATCTATGTTTTATTATACATGTACGCTATTTGTACATCATATATAGGTTTTGTTGCATTTTGCGCAATGGATTCCCAGCTAGAGGTTGCAGAACGCCTCACTTTACTTTTGGTATTAAAAGAGAACACAAAAAGGTATTTTAAAATCTATGAAAAGCGGTATTCTTACTGAGGTATTGGAAGCTTATCTCACTTTTTAAAAATATTTGCACAATATTTTAAACACCATAAATATTTAAAATTGTAAAAAAAAAACGCCAAATTTGTTTTTAAAGTATTCACTGAAAATTTTCTCATTTCTCTAAGAAATAGTGCATACGGCAATCTTTGTCTTAAAAGCTATTTTACATTTACTTCATGATAGCATTTTTTTTTAAAATATAGATATTTCCATTAGTAACTTCAAAGTTTCTATATTAAATAAAAAGCAGCAACATTTTTATCTATGTATCTATTTTTATTATGTATCTATTTTAGTTAGTTTAAATAGTTACTTAAAATCATATCTAATGGTAACTAATAAAGATACTACGCATTTCAAAATCTCATTAATTCTAAATCCAATTACTGTAAGAGGTATGTAATCCCTATGCGTAATATGAATCTTATTACGTATATTAAGTAATCATAAGGATAAGAAGAACTTTATAAATAAATGTATTCACCAACATAGAGATTGAAATATGCTGAAAATATATATTATAATTGTGTTTATATTCTTGTTTCAGAAGTTAAGGGAATTAGTAATCAAAGTGTACATAGTAAGTACAGAAAATTGTAAAAAAGTGCTTTTTAATTTCAAAATGTAAATAATGGCATTAATAATTCACATTTTAAGTGTTGTTACATTAGAATCTCTTTTTTTTTTTTTTTTTTTTTTTTTTTTTTTTTACATTTTCTGAACAAATATATGAAGTACATAAATATAACAGTGTATCGTGAATAATCCTGAAATTAAGTAGATATATAACTTCTTAAGCTCAACAAACATTTCGAAAGATTCGTGTATTGAAAAAAAAACAGGTTCTATAGTAATTTGGGTAACCAAATTCCCAACTGTTAGTTTCTTCCTGGCATACAGGCGACATGTTATATGATTTTCAATGTATTTTTGCAGCAAGATAGAAGTTTATTTGTTTCATACATTTCAAAATTAGAAAAAAGTTTTTTGAGTGGTTAAGGCAAGCCATAATTTATTTATTTATTTAATCTAAAAGTCTTTTTTTTCATATCTTTACTTATTAAACCCTCAAAAACTTTGTGATAACGGAGTTTTTTCGAAATTCGCTCAAAAGTTATCCCCCTTTGGTGTTACAGTGTACAGTGTCGAAAAAAAACTTAGCTTAAAAAAAAATTAAATGAGGAAGGGGAAGTCCATGAGGGCTCATTATATGGGCCTGGTATAGATGATTTTATGTAAGTTGAAAATTGTCACTGGTATCTATAGTTAAAAGCGTTGTAAAACTTTAAACCTTTTTTTCTCGAAACTGAATTTTAGAAATCGGTACCAGGAAGAACTCGAGATTGAATTGACTGGCTTGGTTGAAGTTTTCATGCTTCTCTAGCATATACTATTTTGTAGTCCCTGACGGACGCAATTTCCCCGCAATTTTCCTATGACATGTAGTACAGGACGAACTTGATGATCCGTGAAAATCGCGAGAACAGTACGGAGGGGCTTCTTATTATTTTTTTTTATCTTAATATCAATATGATAGTTTTTACAAAAATTGTTGGTCATTAAAAATAATAATTACATTGGTGGGAAAATAATGACTGTTTTTTTTTTTTTAAATATTAATTAGAAATTGGGTGATTTATAAACATCGTAAAATTAAGCAGAAATGCTTGCTACTTCTTATTTTTGAGTTTATGCTGCTTGTAGTCTGTTTTTGTGTGCATGTTAACAAAAAAAAAAGAAAAAAAATTCTGGCAAATTATGAATAAAAATTTTCGCCTTGGATATTTCTCATCAAACAACTTTAAGAAATTAACAATTGGGATTTTTTTCTTCCATAATTGTATTTAGAACTAAAAAAAAAAAAAAAAAAAAAATAGTAACCAGAGTCATAATAACTATATATCTGCAATATTTCATCTTGTGTGAAAATGCATACGGATAATTGCTTCAAAAAAATCAAATTAATTATTCATTTTATATTTAAATAAGTTCAATAGATTATTAAAATCTTTATTTTTAAATAAATTTTTCTTCTTTTTTATTTGACCAATAATAAATATTGGAGCTTTTTTGAGAAAAATATCAATAGAGAATTTTTTAATTTATCAACGCATGTTTCAAATAAATTTTTGAGCTTGAACAAATAAGAGTTTTTGGATCTCTGATTATCGCAGATCCAAATGTTACAAAATTTTACAATATAAAAATGTGCCGCCATACGGCGCCAACAGATGAAATTCCAAAATTAACAAAAAATAAAAAAGTTTTTTTTTTTCATAGTAAAAACAATCAATAAGTCTGAGATTTGATTTCATACAATCTAACTGAATGGTGTTATTGCTTAAAAAAAATAAATACAAAGTTGAGAAGTATAAATCCAACTAAAAGTATGAACAATTTTCATACAGAAATATTTAACGACATTTTAGTTTTCTTTGATTAAGGAATGTAAATCGAAAGTATTACAAATTAAATCGTAATAAAAATTATTTTTCCTAATTTTCTTATGCAAAAATGAAAAGGACGTTACTCAGGTAGTAAAGCACACAAATAACCGGCAAGATGGATACCCGGCGCTTCCAAGACCTGTGCTTCCAAACAAATTAGTTTTGGAAAATACTGGTGTAAATTGTGTAAATTCCTCTAACTACTTTAACATGTTCAAAATTGTCTCAAAAATATTTTCGCTGCTTCATAAAAACGAAATTTATATTTTATTAGTTAGAAATCAGTACTCCAAATCAGTACTTAATGAACGATTTCGGAGCTATAGAAGTAGATTGTGGTACTGCGTATTGGACAATAACGAAAATTTAAAGTGCGTTTTTTTCCAAGTTGTATTTTCAAAATTGGTGGGTGCTTAAGCTCTGCCAATTTAAAACCCGTCGACTGGGACTAGGATCTTTTATAAAAATTAATCTTCACATATTTTCCAGTGAAATATGTAAAATTAATTTTCTTAGCGGAATAATCATATATCGCTTTCCTGTTTAAATTTGAGTTACAATGTTTTGGGTTCAAAAGTTAGAATTTACTTTTATTCAATGCCATTTCACCAAAAATGTATATTTTAAAAAACAGCTGTGTATTTAATCAGCTTTTGGGTTAAAAATAAATTTTATTAATTGTTCTAGGTTAAATCTACGGTAAGTTATCGTGCCCATCGCTTGATCTTCTTTTTTCTAAGCGAGTCCATTTTCCATTGTGTCTCAAGCCACCATTTTCTAATTTATTAACAAAAATGAATACGGTTTACTACTTTAAAATAAGCAAAATAAATTTATGTAAAACTCTTTTTATAAATACTTCGTAATTCATTTTAAAAACTTTAAATTTCAGGATGTCAAAGATGTATTAACTCTTACTCAGCCAACTGGATTAGAATAATTTTTACATTATTTTCCTTGTGGTAGTGAGAATAAATCTGTGAATGTAGGCAATTATGTAATCTTCAACATAAACAATTTCATCCGCTGAGTCACCAATGTCATATACAACAGTTTTATGACTTTTGGTATTTATTTTTATATCTTTTCATAACTACTTTTTACACTAGCCGTGTTTCATAGTCTTTTCACTAGTATAAAGAAATCTTTGTCCTCGTATGGATTACATATTAAAAGAAGATATACTAAAAATATTTTAAAAATATATATTGTAAGGTATACAAGTTGTGAATAAATAGATTTTTTAAGTTTCTTTTTTTTAAATAAAAATTGTGTGTCGGTTACTCTGCCTAACAATCATCTTAAAATTCTACCTTCTCTTAAAACTATAAATAGGATTCAAATAATCTTCAGTAACTGATCTTCACTGATGTTTTTTGTGCAAATATAATTCAGTTCTCTCTCGTATATAACATTCAAACAGGTGAGCAGTTTCTGTTTTAAATTTCTATCTTAGATACCAAGATGTTTTTAAAGTATCTGTGACCTAATCTGATAAATATGATTGCAGTTTAAGCGAAAGAGCATTACGTTTCACAGTAGTTTAATTTTAATATTTAGCGGGGAAAAATAAGTTTTCGTATTACTCTTGTCTATCTATTATTTGGTTTTTTTTAAGAAGCATTAAAATAATCGTACTATATAAGCTTTCTCAAATTTACAATGTGTTCAAACAAATTTTATCTATAGTAATACACATGTCATTCAGTTAGTGAATTACTGTTATTTATTTTGTTGCACTATTCCGCATTTAAAATTTAAAAAAAGATTTTGTTGCATTGGATTGTTTGTTACAATAAATTCTGAAAATGAATTTTATTTTTTAAAAGTGTGAGTCTATTTTTTTAGTATATTTTAGTTGAGTATCGTTGGAACTGTACATCTCAAGGACGTTTATGTTAGCATGCAAAAAAACCCACCATAATATATACACATTAATAGTATTCCTTACAATATAAAGAGTCCAATTTTTGAAATGTGTTTCTTGACAACTTGAGGAATAAGTAAATTAATATTATGAACATACAGATAAAACTTTGTTAATGTTTTTTCAAACATGACTGTAACAAAAATAAACTGTGACAGCACATGAGTCAATATCAGGTAACTATATATTACTTGATAATTTTAACCTACGAAAATCTCTTGCTGTCATCAGATTACAGTAATAATGCCATTATATTCAAATATAAACAAAATTATCGAAAGTATGATTAATGCACAAACAAAGCACTTTCAATAATGTTTTCGTGCTACAGATGTAATCCAGATCATTGTGCGCTTGCATAAATGAGACACGCGAATACTTTTTTTGTCACTTCGTATATTTTAAATAGTCTTATTACACTGTCATTTTCTGCATGTAGACTGATATCTGTTTCGAATATTATAAGTTTTAAAATGGTTTAATTAATCTCAAATATATAAAATCGTTTTCAAATTGCATTTGATTTTTTAAAATTTTCAGCACTCTGTGGACTGGAAAGAATTACATATTTATTTCTTTAGAAATATAATAAACAACTACATTTCCTGCTTTTTTAATTTTCATAAAGGGGTTATAAAAAATTACTACATTCATAAAAATTAATTATATTTTTGTGAACTCTTTTCATTCAATAATGTAAATAATTAATCAAACTGATATAGAGTAATCTAATATTTGTAATTATACTTGATATAATATCTAGTTTCATTAAAATTAAATTTCAAAGCTTTAATAATTATTATTATTATTCAAAAAAGTTTTACTACGTAACACTGGGAAACAATGATTTTAATGTTTAGAAAATCAACACCATTCCTATACGAAATTGGTCTCATGAATCGAAATATGACCTTGATTGTGACATATCAGGTCTAGGTTTTAAGATATGTGTTATTCAAAGTGCATGATGTTTATAAGCGTGTGCTGAAAAACCTAAAGCAGAGCTTTTTGATGGACCAAATGATCCGTAAGTTCATAAAGGACACAATTTTTTTAAACCTATGCACGAGAATGAAGCATTAGCTAGACGAACCTTTGTAGAAAAAGTGTAGAAAATTTGTAGAAAAAGTGAAAATTTTCCTTGGGAAACATAAAAGTGAAAACTACAAAGACGTTTTAGTAATATGTTGTAAACATTTTTTAAAGACATAGACTTGTTTAATTTCCCTAAAACACACTAATATCAGCCCATATACACTGTTGAAAATATGTTTTTACAATCTCGTGGAGCCACATGGACATAAGTATAGTAAAAAACTAGACCTGATTGAGAAAAACTGAAATTATTTTCGAATTTATCAGAGAAAATTACCTACGAATTCGTTAAAATATTCCAGGCACTAGACATTTTTTTTTTTTTTTTTTGCCCTGTGTAATTCATAACGTTGGCCTACTTTGTTATGTATGTCTATAAATATACGTATTTGCGTATTTCTCCAAAAGATTTCATTATTTTCATAGATGGTTTCGGGAAAGGAAATCTTTCATGCTGTAATATGCAAGGTTTAAATTTACGTGATTGGAACAATAACTCAGAATGCAACTCTAAAATATAAGTTATAAAAAATTTATTGTGTATTTTATTCTGAAATGTGATATTAAAACTGTTAAAACAATTCACGTTTGAAGGCCTTATAAATTAAAACATAAAATTAGATTAATTAAGGTTTTGTTGTTGCGAAAAGCTAGAGAGATTTAATAAGAATAAAGACATTTTATGGAAGAATTTTAATTTTATTTATATTCAAATGGCATTATATTTTTTGAAATCGAAAAAGAAAAAGAAAGAACATACTAACATTTAAATAAACAAATTTATAAAAATTTGTTAACAGAAAGATAAACTAGAAATAAAATAAAATAAATAATAAAATAATTACATATATAGACTATTACACTTTCTTACAATATAATCAAATTATATACTTATTTATTTATTTATATATATACGTATATACATTTTAAATGCAATAAAAAGTTTGCTAAAATTTCTTTCTTTTAAAACACACTTTTAAGGCGCCATCTACTTTTAAATTGTCAAAACGCAGTGAACGTTTTAAAACTTTTAATTTTAAAAAACAAAATTAGATCCACTTTCAAAAACTTTAATGAAATAAACAACTCTTATATTTTGAAATCTGTTTTTCATGAAAAAAATATATTTAAGTTTTGTGAATTTAAAATTACAAAAATGTACATATTGCCCAGTAAATCAATGCATTTGCGCGCAAGATAACGTCACATATAACTCAGTAGCTTTAGATATTTTATTTATTTATGTGTGCACTGGATTCATGCTCCAAGTTCGAGGTTTGAAGAAGTGAAAGCTTTTGTGTCTTAAATGCTTAAATTTAAAAAAAATAATAATGATAAAAAAAAGAAAAAACATCATCATGGATACCGATAGAAGTAACGTATCGATACACTAAAAATATCAATATATCGGGCCTGTAAAAACGATTTTTGACATCGATATTTGGCTTTCCATATGATCAACATATTGATATTTTACATCTGGTACATCGATACTTCTTAGAAATTACTGTTTTCCAACTGAAAACCAACTTTACTTAATTTTCACGTACATTGTACTTTTCTAAATAAATCTCAATATACAGTATTTATTTTTACAAAAAAAATATTTATTGTCTTAGTCCTTTAGTATGGCCAAAAATTTTAGAAAATGTGAAAATATCCCTCGCTCAGTCAGAAATGCATCCCACCATAATTTACACGATTTTTTACTAAACATTCTTACCAAAATCAAAAACTAAAGAAACGTACTCATTCGTAATCCATCCCATTATCTAAAATTTCGTTTCGCTGAACAAGGTGTCAAAAATACTTCAGAATCCTTTTTTTATTATTATTACTGCTATTTGCTTGTTAAATGCAGTCTGATAGATTGATTGTTGTGCTTTTCACGAATACGCTAATATTGCAGTATTTTTTATATAACGAATTTATTTTATTATTTTTAAACTAGTAAGGTTATAGACGTAATAGGATTTTTTATGCTGAGTTTTGAGATATTTCGCCAAAATTAATAAAACTGATGTTTCAAGTACAAGGTGATCTTTTTTTAAAGTGGCAGTATTTGGAGCGCCCTGTAGCGCGATCTAATAGCCGAAATGGTACAAAATTTGGTATTTAGACTAATCAAGACATGGGAAAAAGGATTCCGTGAAAAAAAGTAGTTCCAAAAATTGCCACTTGGGCATTTTGTGGCGCTGCTGTAGCTTACAATAACGAGAATTAGCATAAAACACGGGTATCAAAGAAAAATGCAAATGTTGTGCGATGACAGCGCCAGTAATAGGGGCTATAAAAGCAAGTAGTAGACAGCTTCAACAAATAATCTCAGCTGAAGTAAACGAGCTCCAGTGGACATGCCTCTCACGTTACCGGAACGTGCGTTACTGGTGAAGCTGTATTATATGAATCAATGTAATGCATCCGCAGCTCTTCAGGAATTTCGAACCAGCTTCTGAGCAGCCCCACACCCTGCATGAAATCCCATTAAATTTCCCAAAAGTCACTGTTTGGTGTGGTTTCACAGCCGAATTCGTCATTGGGCCATTCTTTTTTGAGACCATCACTCTGACAGGACTCGAAACGTGCACCATAAATGCAGAAAGAATACCACGAATTGCTGCAAACGTTTGTTATTCCACAACTTCAGCAAAGAAACCGTCTCCAACAGACAATCTTTATGCAGGATAGTGCTCCGCCACACATTAGTAATAAGGTAAAGCAGCTGTTGAGCCAAAACTTCACTGATGATAGAGTCATAAGTCGGAGTTTTCCAGTTGCATGGCCGCCTCGTTCCCCTGACCTCACGCCATGCGATTTTTGGCTCTGGGGTTATTTGAAATCTCAATTTTATGTTGGTGGAGTATCAAATTTGTCTATTCTAAAGGACAACATAACAAAGACAGTGCGGGATATTCCTCGTGATATGTTACGTACGGCTGTGGAGAACGTTGTGCACAGAATGCACGGTGTTATTTCTGAGAACGGTGCTCACATTGAAGGTGTTCTAATTCATCACCGGGGAAGTTAATGTAGTAAATAAACATTAATAATTTAACTGTATGATTGTATGTGTTAGCATTTTTTTCTCACATTTTATACATTGCAAAGCGCCACAGAATGCCCTAGCGGCGATTTTTGTAACTATTTTTTTCACGGAATCCTTTTTCCCATGTCTTGATTAGTCTAAATACCAAGTTGGGTGCCATTTTGGCTATTAGATCGCGTTACAGGGCGCTCCAAACACTGTCACTTTAAAAAAATCACCCTGTACTTTAAACTAAAAAATCAAATAATTAAACATCTGGTATATTTTCAGAAGACATTATTCAGACCTCAATATCAAAAATATGAGACAACAAATTAGACTTGATAACTTGAATGTGTCTTAAATATATGTTGCAAATTGGGATTTTAAGATATTTACCAATATCTATTTCTAGAAATCACAAAGGAATCTCTTGCAAATCAGGAATACCTAATCACCTAATATTTTGAGCGTTAAGAACACTATATTTAGCTTTTGTTGCAACTTCTATCTAAGCAGAGAGTAATTTCCCTAATCCGATGGTCAAAAATGCGTTTGCTCAAATGAAAAATCATAGAGTGGTAACTATTATCAAAGTTACTATTATTAAATGGATTGCCATAAATGTACTAGAAATAATATCACAAACTTTAGGAAAGCAAAATAAAATATATCGTTAAAACATCATTAGGCGATTTTAAATAAAGTATACCTTAGTGTAAATAGAAATAAATTGTTCCTTATATTAAAACATTAAGTAATAGTGAGAATATTTCGATGATACATCGATATTTTCTGCCCAGTAATTTCTTTAAAATGTAAATTAAGACGTTCCTAAAAATGTCTTTAAGACTATATATCGAAAAATCGATATAGGTAGATATATTTATTTATTTTTAAAAAATTTGCTATCATTAAGCCCGTAGTGCTGTTTTCGGTGAACATGCTACATTTATCAATAATGCTGACTTCTGCAAAAAGAAAAACAAAAAAAAAAAAAAACTGAGGTCTAACCAGTGATGGGCGATGTCGATATTTTTATTGGATTTTGTCAATACTATTTATAACTCGATTTTATCGATACTACACTTTTTTATTGGTATCTCCACACGTATTATAGTTCATTTTTATTTTCCTAGAACATTTGAAGGTAACCTAGTCGAATGTGCCAACCCCACAATATTCTTCTATCTTATACATGTTAATTCTTCATATATCGCTATCAAAGTCGGAAATATAAATTACAATCGATATCCATCATGAGAATTGAAAAGGTGGTTCTTTGAATTGTGTGCATTTAAAAAGAAGATACAAGTGCTGCATTTTTCAAAAAAAAAGTCATAGAATTTTTGGCACACACTCTTAGATATTTGCAACCAAAATTCAGAACTGAAAGAGAATAAAAGCGAAATCTGTTGGGCACTATGCACACAAGCCTAATAAGGATATATTTATAGGAAACTGTATATGAAGAATATCAGAATACTTAGAATATGCGTATGAAGTTTGTTTAAATTTCATGCATTAGTTTTTGGAATATAGCTGCCACGTAAAAAATGCAGCGCAAAAGCCCCACCTGTAATATGATTTACACGAAAACCTAATCAGCAACAACTAATGTCAAGGTCTAACGCAATATGAAGTTTGATGAAATTCCGTGGATTAGTTCTTGAGACTATCGCAAAAATCGTGTAAATGCTGAAAAAGGCAGCATACCAGCGCCAGCTGTTGGATAGTTTGCACCAAAGTATAATCAGTAACAACGTATGTCAACGTCTAACAGAATCTGATGTTTTATGAAAATCCATGCATTAGTTATTGAGATAGCGTTAATTAGATTAGTTAATTAGAACAGTTATTAGTTAATAAGATTAGTTATTGAGATAGTATTGAGTTATTGAGCAGCATGTTGGGCGATTTGCACCAAACACTAATCAGCTCCAATTTATATCAAATTCTAAATGAATGTACAGTTTCATCAAATTCCGTGCATTAGTTCTTGAGATAAAGCGCCCACAAAGTTTTTGTAACAGACAACAGAGAGACTCACAGACATATATTTTCTAAAAACAGTCAAATCGTGTTCAGGACCTTCTAAAACGTATAAATCATTCGAAAACCGGAAGTCAAAAGTTTTCACGAATCCAATACTTTCTTCTTGTAAAGATAGACGAAAGTAATAAAAATGAACGATGCTTAGCGTATCGAGGTATCGACATACATCAAATCGCCATACTTCGATACGGGTGGAATCGTTCATTTTTATTTTTCTTTAAATTGTCATTGCGGTAGATACATTGATACGGGTAGAATCGCTCGTTTTTATTTTCCTTTAAATCGTCATTGTGGTCGATACATCGATAAGGGTGCAATCGTTCATTTTTATTTTCCAATAAATCGTCATTGCGGTAGATACATCAATAAGGGTAGAATCGTTCATTTTTATTTTCTTTAAAATCGACATTGCGGTCTATACTTCGATAAGTGTATTATCGCTTTTTATTTTCTTTTAAATCGTCATTGCGGTTGATAGTTCAATACCTTTGATCACGGAAATAAATCGATATTTCTGCGCTAATTTCATACTATTATGTATTTATTCTTTCGATTTTACTAGTTTAGCGGCAGAGTTGCTGTCAAATTCGATATAACGCCTTTTTTCTTTCCTCGTTAAATTGTTATATTTTTAGTTTATAAGTCTCGTTATTTGGGTTACTAGTTTAATAAGTTGAATTTTACAAGTTCATCCCCTCTCATCTCTTCCGCTCCTACCCCCCCCCCCCCCCCAACCGTTATTACAGGGCCATTCAAATTATGCATGCAATTTTTACATGTCTAATTCTTGTCCATTATTATTCTAGTGACCCATTTTTAAACCTTCATCAAAGTTATATTTGACGTCGGCAAGCGTTTTATACCATCGGTTTGCCCCCTTCCCTACCATTATTGGCTTAGTTGTCCCCGCGTGACACATTTTTCGTTTCTCCAAGCACTCTTGTATAACATATCATTGGATAGCTCTTAATTTTCTCTTTCATTTTTGGTCCCCCCCCCCCCAAAAAAAAAAGTTACGCGCAATCGGCACTTTTATTGTTCCAGTCCGCGCACTCTGCACGAAAATTTATCCTATATTATATGACTCCATTTTGCTTCTGTTATTATTTGCGCTGTCAGGTTAAGAATCGAAATTATTCTGCTATGTTTCAATTTCTATTGCTTGTTAATACAGACCCAGGCAAAATTTTTAAACATTTTTAGTTTCTCCAAACTCCGTGGTGTAACGTATCCCTGGATAAATATTAGTCTCCATTTCGTTTTCCGTCTCTCCCCCTCCCCCTTCCCAGTTGCGTGCAATTGGCACTTTTATTTTGGTCATAGCCGCATGTAGGGTTATCATATATTCATTCACTTCATAAACTTCCGATTTCATTGTCATTTCAAGTATAGGGAAGTTCTAGCTGTGCTTAGTTTTCTTCATTAATTGTAAAGCTACGAGGTCGTTCAAAACGCGTATGCTGTTGTCATGTGGACATTACTTGGCCCCTAACTGTCCAATTTTGTTTTAATACCCCATTTTGAAACCTTGAGTAAAGATATATTTGACATCGCCGAAGAGTTTTATGCCCTCGGTTAACCAACCCAACCATTAGGGGCTTAGTTACAACCCCCGTCCCCGGGGGAAACTTTCTCATTTTTTTTTTCAGGCCCCATCATGTCATTTATCGCTGGAAAGCTTATTGTCTCCTGATTCATATTTTGCTCTGAAAGTCATATATTGCTATGAAATTAGCGCCAGAATTATCTGTCTATCCTCGTTATCACGATTCAAGATCAAATTTCTTGCCAATTGATCGCTAAATTTTGGATAGCTGCTTTTAAGTTTATCTGTGTGTCTATCAGTATGGAAATATCAATTCTAGAACATCCGGTACATGAATTTGAGAATCCATTCTTGTTGTGTTCGTTGTTCTTTTATGCGATGCCAATTTTTATCATGTTCTATTTTTCCAGAATCGTTCATCACTAGGTCTCTCAGATAATTTCATAAAAGGCGACCTTTAAACTTCACTTATTTTTTATTAACCTTCGTATTTCTATTGTAAAGCCAGAATTTACTCCAAATATTTTCACTGTTAAGCTAATATTTAATGAATATTTATTTTTCATTGAACGTATTTCTTATGGATTCAGCATAGGCGAAATATTGAATTATTATAACCAAGCTTAGCATGCTACGAGGGATTTTCTCAATAATTTGTAACAAAGCATTTAAAGCGTGACTTTTTCAAACATAGGCGCCAGTGAAAAAGGCGCAGTCTATGAAATCACTAAAGAAGTTCCATATTTTAATCATTTCTAGGGCAATGTAAAGTATTTATCTCACTTAATTTTAATCAGCTTATGTCAAATTTGTTCAAGAAATTTTGAATAGAATTTTGCCTTTATAATGTACGTGATGTAAACCCTTTATTTACTTTCAAACTAATTTATTCCTTAATAGAATTTTGCCTTTATGATGTACGTGATGTAAACACTTTATTTACTTTCAAACTAATTTATTCCTTAATTCTAGCGACATTCAATCATTTAAATATTTTTGCATCAGAATTACTTTGGCTTAGAAATGGTTGATAAAATTAAAGAACTTTTATTAAACGTCAAAAGACGTTTTTCTTTAAAAGAGTTTCGAATAAAATTTCCTAATGCAAATAAACAAGGCAGTTTTCTATCTAATGCATAAATAAATAATTTACATTCATTTTGCTTTAAAATAAAGTTTTTAAGATGCAGAATATAAATGTCTCTATTCCCTGTTTTTTTTCTCTTTTAAACTTCGGCTTTTGAAAAAAGCTTTCTAAAACAAGTGTATTTGGCATGCATGCTTCTAAGTTACTTTACATTTCAATATGTACACATATTATAGTATAGTCCTAACAAATATCTAGTTTTAGAAGTATATTATGCGAAAGTTTTAGCGGAGCAAGAAAGAGGCAAAATATTAATAAAACATAAATGTCAAAAGTTTCGGGAGAAATATCCAAACGGAAAAAGAAAGTAAACGAAGGGAAAAAAACTGGATAAGAGATTTCTTATTATACGTAAAGTAGATTTCTCTTATGGATAAATATTATGTTTTTTCTAGACTATTAAAATTGAATCTTACACAAAAAAGTAGTTTTTCAAAACGTTATTATACTTTTTGATATTAGTATATCTGGCATTATTGATTTCTTACTATATATAGTTGCATAAGATGGTATATGAAAAGCTTCTGTTTTTTAACATTATTTTAGAAGAATATGTAAATAATACATAGACATCAACAATATTCTAAAAAATCGAAATATCTTATAAAATATCTGTATTTCAGTGTATATACAAGGTGTTCCATGAATCTGTTTATATATTTAAAAAAATCCTACAAAAATGCAAACTGTCGCACCGGAGTGTAATTTGCATCATGGGATTTGGCAATACGTCGAATGTTTTGACGTAAAAGAAAGCAAGATAGTTTTATGAAACCCATAAGTACTTTCAGCTTTCAAATAGTCAAACAATTTTAACACATTGTTGTACGGCAGTGCAGTTTTCACCACAATGCTGGACAAAGAACTTCATTTTATGTAGCATAACGTAGACAAAACTTACTGAATAGAATTTTTACACGTGTCTTTGTTATATTATCGCCTCAAAACTATCATAGAAAAAATAATTACATGCTTATTTCCAATATATATGTTGTACCTGGCGAAACGTGCAATCCATATATTGACGGTATTATAAAAGGTGTTGCCAAGTTCAACCGACAAATTCAGAGGGGTAATAGTTTGCATTAAGAGAATGAAAAATTGCCATCACAATGTTCATAAACCACTTATTTAGTCACAAATACAGGATGTTTCATCCTAACTGAACTCGGGTTGACGGTTATAATTTTGAGAAAAGTAAAACCATTGCAATGCAAATGCACCGATATAAACCTTGTTTTGTGTGAAATGTTATAACATCGTGAAGAGTTTAGGAAAAACAGGGTACTCAAGCAATCGATGATACCGTAACAACTAGTAATCGCAGTCCAAAATATGGAGAGTAAATTGCATACTGCTGACGCATATAACGGAAACTCCTATCGCTTTTTTTATATTATCATATTTACAACAAAGGTGAAAATGGCTATTAAAAGTGTTATAGTAACATACCTCAGTTTTCTGAAAGTTATTGCCGTCAACCAAAGTTGGATTAGGGTAGAGCACCATGTACTTTTGATTAACCCTTAAATGCCTGGTGTTGCTTTTCGACAACATACCCAATTTAGGCTCTAAAATACTATTAGAATAATATTGGAGCTATAATGCCTAATGTTGCCAATAAAATACATTCTGAAAATATTATTAAATCGATTTTCAACATGTAGATGGCAACACTTCTGCTTTTTAAGAATAAAGATGGATTTATTTTTTCAATTGTTGCTACTTGTTCTTTTTGTTTTGTTTGGAAGCTTGCTAAATTACCCTATTTTGACCCGCAGTGAGCAAGTAAAATTTATTTCTTAATATAGTTCCTAAAATTCTTGTGTGTTTAATATTGTAGAATTTTATTAAGGGAAATTATTTTATCAACTAAACACCAGTATTGCCGATTAGTAACAAACTGTTTTTTGGCCGTAAATTATACTTCAAACAAAATATGATTTTTTAAAGTATTTCTCCCATGATTTATTTAAAAAATGAAAGCCGAAAAGCATTATTACAATGATTTTTGAAAAATCAGGCATTTAAGGGTTAAATACTTGGTTTGTGAGCCCATGTTCTATGGTAATTTGTCATCCTCTTGATGCCTACTATTAACCCTGTGAATTTGTCGGCCAAATTAGGAAGCACCCTGTACATGTGTGTGTATGTGTATGTGAAAATAATAATAATGTACTAATTAAAAAAATATACAGACAATAGCAAGATGTGACTTTCATATCTATTCTAAAGTTTATCTATAACTTTTAAAAAAAAACATCAATTTTATTTAGATGGAATTAAAATAAAATAAAAAAAACACTTTCACCATTTTTTAATTTATAGACCCACGGTTAAAAAAAAAAAATGTGAACATCATTTCATTTTTTGTTGCACTAAATCTTTTACATATTAACGTCAGGCATTTTTATTCATTTATAGATCTTGTTTTATATTTCAAGGCATAAATTTTGCATGAATCTGTGTCTTTTTTTATTCTTTTTATTTAAGTTTTATGTTGAACTAAATATATTTTTTTATTTCAAGTGCCATGAAGTGCATTTTCTTTTTAAAACTGCTTTATACTTATAGTAAATGTTTATTTAAAGAAGAATTTTTAGAAAGTAAAATGCACTTTCTTAGTATTACACTTTTTTTATGCTGTTCTAAAAAAATATTTTAGTCATATTGCAGTTGAAATATTATCTTACTTTTTAAATGTCAACAATAAAGATAAAATAAAAAGACTATTTCATATTGCATTTTTTATACCAAGACACTAACCCAAATATTTGCAGCTCTGTTTTTTAATATCATTGTACAAAAAATTACTAGCTGAATGTCATTTTTCACAAATACGCAGTAAATCTTGCAAAAAGTATTTTCTTCAGAAATTCGTACTTAATGTATTTATAAAACGCTATAAAGTGTGCCTGTTCTTATACTATGATCTTATTTCATTTAACACGGTCTAATAAATTTCAAAATTTTAAAAGTAATGCTCGCTTTATTTTTTTTAATTTCAAATGTACTGATGTTAAATGTGTAAGAATATATTTCACAGTTTACCGAAACATAAAGTTTAACCATCACGTTTGTAAGAATGTGTATAATAAAAATCAATATTTAAATATGAACGTAATTTCTTTTTCATTGAATAGGAAAATAACGTAAAAAGGATTGTTCAATAATATATTCTGGTTATACTAAATATTTGAAATATGATCTTGTTTTTAATTTCTTTTACGATTTTTATAATTCAGATATGGTTTGTACGTTGCGAAATAAGTACTATTGTTGAAAAGTTACAATTTTAAGATAAAGTATAACATGAATGTTACAAAAATTTATTTTTACTATTTTGAAATAAAAAAAATTATTTATCCATTTTTGTTGGAATGGGAACCATAATAACGGTCCTCTGCAGAAAATATCTATGGAGTTTCCCATGGTTTGTGTGATTGATGTGAAATATCCTTCCAATCGTTTGCATTTCTAATGTTTAAGTGTTCTCGGTGTAATTAGACTGTTCATAGCAATTCGTGAAATTAAAATGTGATTGTTTAGATATTGTTAATTGTGAAGATACAGCTGAATTAGTTGGATATTAGCAACATGCCTCTTCCGACGGGATAACTAAGTTGGTGATCTTTCTCATCCAAATTAAAATTGTTGATGTGGTTGCTTTGGATAGAGTTTCTTTAGAGAATAATTTTATTTTTCTTGGATTAGTGTCGAGTTCATCTTAGTTAAGTTTATCTCAAGTGGATTCAAGTAGATTTCAGATTTCAAGTTTTAGAGTTCAATAAAAATCTGTATAAGGCTCACAGATTTCATTAGACTTATTTCTCATTAATCGGGTCCAGAGCTAGTTTTACACGCGCACAAAAGGTTCCGTACAACAAAGAAATTAACAAAGTTTAAACTTGGCATTGTGCGAAGTGCGCTTTGAAAGGGGATCGTAATGCCCTCTTGACCGTGCCACTGTTTTCTCGACAGATTAAATGATTCTGAGTCAACATGTACCTCAAACAACACACCTCAACTCTCCCGCTGATTGCCTATAAATTAAATTTTGTGTGCAACGGAAAAAATGCGATTTTCTCAAAAACTATGTGATCTAGCACAATTGCTGCAGTTTCCCCGCAATGTTTAAATAAACTACTACTATCCCTAATTTTTTCACTATTTTATTTTTAATACATTATGAAATAAGAGGAGGGTGGTGACATATTTTTACAATATATTTTCCGCGATATTTCTGAAATTAAAATACCTGAAATTTAAAAAAATATATTTTTCATATCGGTGTTACGAGTGAGATACCCCACACGATATACATTTTTTTTAATAATATAATTATCCCCCTAATTGTTTCTAAAAATATTTGTGAATGCATAATAATCTAAAAATATGTAGGTCACCCTTTAAAATTCTCCAAAGTTTGAAATTTACACGTTTACAGTGGTGGAAAATTGGCACAGAGGAGGAGCCTATTGACACCACTAAATTTTAGTAGAATTTTTCGTCTTATCTAATAACAGTTTTTATTAAGATGAAGAATACCATAAAATATTAGTGGTGTCAATAGGCTCCTCCTCTGCGCCAATTTTCCACCACTGCGTTTATTAGTTTTCGAGAAAAATGTCTCTGACAGATAGACAGACAGACCAGTGTTGCCAGATTGGGGATTTTGTCCCCATTTTGGGGAATTTTAAACCTCTAGGGGAATTTTTTGGGGACAAGAAGTTCGTGGGGAAATCTTTGGGGACTAAAAAATTTTTGAGGAAAAACCTGGGGATTTCGGGTTTTTTTTTACTATTTTCCGTAAAGATATCTTTTTGGTCTTGTAGAAAAACTGGATCTGTCTCGAACTCAATTTCGGTTTGAAAAATGAAAATACAATCCAGAAATCGGAAATATCAATCATTATTCACTTGGATGTGGTCGTGTTCGTTGTTTACTATGTTACACTACAGTTTACAGATATTACAGATGCATTAGACTCTAAAGTCTTAAGCAGCTTAAACCTGCACGTGACTAAATCTGCAGGATTTTAACGAAGAATTTCTTCGCCGTACTTTAAAAAAATTAATTTAAATATGTGGAAAGTGGATAATTTTTCTCTTATGATATACAAAAGTACATCGATTGATACAACGAAAATACTTTGCATTATGATTATTACTTCAGTATAGGGAGGACAAAAAGAATTAAAACAGCGTACCATCTCGGATTCATTCAAATCCCAACTGATAAGAGATTATCTAAAGCTATGGAGCTAATGCAACAATAGTCCAACATTGTTAGACAATACTTTTAAAAACAAACGTAAAATAACTTGTCACTGCAAAATATATCTCTCATTCTCTTAATGTAGCTACAGAATATGCATTCAGCCCAGTTTAAAAGTTTGTTTTTTGTAAATGGGGAATTTTTTCAAAAAAAGGCTTGATTTGGGGAAAATTTTTGAGCTCAAATTACTTAAATATTTTTTATAGTGATAAATTGAAAATTTAAAAATTCCCTTTTTGAGTAAAAATTGAGTTGGGGACTTTTGCAGAAAAAAACACTGATTTGGGGAAAATTTCAAAAATTTTGGGGAAATTGACTTTTGACTATCTGGCAACACTGAGACAGACAGACGAATGATCTTATAATGATTCTGTTTTTACTTTTTAAGTATGGAACCTTAAAAATGAAGTTTGTATTTTTTGCTAGTTAAGTGAAGATTATGATCCAATATCACTGACTATTAGAATATTTTTAAACAGAGTCTTTGACTTTGATATTTGAAATTGGAAAGTATTTACACTTCCTCCTTAAAATTTAGTTTAAAAAGTTTTGATAAGGAGTTTCATTAAATTGACCTTGTCTTTTCTGTGTTACTGTTTCCTTTAGATCCCAATAAATGTGTCATTCTTTTAAATGTAAGTAATAATTTTTCTCAGAATACATAGTTGACATTGAATAGCATAATGACACATTTAAAGAACGTTTTTCTTACATTCAAAGAATAATTTAATTTTTAAAATATACTTTTCTTGAAAAAGTATTATATTATGAGCAATTTAAACAAAATTAAAGTACGAATGGATAGGTAAACTAACATGTAAACAAATATAAAGACAAACAGAAAGAAATACAGCCTAAATTCGAAACATTTTCAGCAGTGTTTGAAACTTATAACAAATACATATATTGAAACTAAACGATCTGAAATAAATAGTGAAGTCTGAAAACTTGTGTTCATTAAAATGATCTTGTAAAAATAATATGCTTGCTGAATTTTTTTTATTATTATTCTTACATAATTTTTTTCTATTTTGGTGTTTTAAGAACTTTATACTATGCGTTTACATTTTGAATATTTTTTTGATTTTGTTAAAAATTTATATCTGCATAACTCACATTTTTAATAACACATTACAACTCGGTGAGAAAACTTTCATATGTTACATAGCGCGCAATCGCATAATAGGGAGAAAATCGAATATCTCACAAGGAAGGTCTCCATACGGGAATACTCCAAAAAATCTAAAAAAAAACAGAATGTTCTTCTCATGAGAATAATTATGTCTCTAAAAAAATTCGGGGGAAATTCAACAGACTGACCATAAAAAACAATGAAAATTTCGTTATTTGGCACTTTATCACCGGTTGGCGATCGAATAAAATTACAAAAAAAAAAAAAAGTTTTTATGTCAAATAATCTTTAAGGTAAAAATGTTTCATATTGACTTCTTTAAATAAATTTAATTTAAATAACGGTTTTAGTTTGTTTTAACTATAGTTTTGCCATATCTGAACCTATATATATAAAATCCTATTGAAACGAATTTATGAAACGACTCTATGAAACGATTTTATGAAACGACACTATGGAACGAGTTTATGAAACAACTGATTACGTTTCACGGCGATTTCTCCTGAAATATGGAACATCATGCGACGAAATTAACACCAAAAATCCATATTGATCCTCATATCTTAAAACTGGTATTAGAATTTTAAAATTCGAATTAGCTTTCGAAATATTTTTTTTTCTAATTTTAAACACTTTTCTCTAAATGATGGCATCTCAAATTTTAATCATAACGGACATTTTTTTTTCATATTTTAGAAAAGGTTATTATTTTAAACTAATTTGGCGACCAGTTTGGCCTCCCTTAAATGTATGCTAAGAAATGTACCATGTTACTTTCATTCATAATTTAATTTACTTGAACAATCTTTCGCCAAATTGGAAGTTTGTGATAGAGAAATCACGAATTCGGTATTTTTGTGTTAGCGCGACGCAGGTGAAAAATCGCCAAAACTTTCTGCCGTCGCTTTTTTTTATTGTGTTTCATTAGCATTTTATTTAAAATGCAAAACTTTCATTTAAAACTGAAAAATTTAAAATTAGTCATTTGTTTTTTTAAACGAAACGAAAAGAAAAATATTAGGCACAGATGTCATATACGGACCGGGGTATCTAATTGGCGGCCAAAATGGCGTTATTTTGCCTGACATGATAACCCGGCTATTGTTACATATTTATTAATAAGTGTTTATTTACATTTATTTTGTTTTTTTTTAATGTTATAAATTGTTTTGTTCAATAGTTATTAATGAAAATTTTTTCTTATTTTATTGGTATTTCATTTTGAAAATAATAGAAAATAATTTAAAAATACATATGTAACTGGTATTCGAAAACGAGATTTTCGCCAAATTGTCGTAAACAAAATCACGCTAAACCCAATGCGTATATGATATCTGTACCAAATATTAAATAATGCAACAAATCATGACATTTAACTTCAACTTCAAAGCAATGTTTTAAGGGTACTACTTGGTTATCCCGTCAACCAATTTCGCCAAATTTTATAAATCGCCAAAACAGTCTCCAAATTATACAAATTGACATAAATTTTATTTTAAATAACGAAAGAACAAATTAATTAGTATAACATTAATAAAAAAAATAAATGAAACGTCGACATAAAAATCACTTGATGCCGTAAACACGTATAACTTCCTTAAAGTCCTTCCTTAAAGTAAAATGTAACATTTACGGTGAACTATTATAGGCATTTAATCTTACTGTTTGGCGATAGATTTTTGGTCCACGGGATAACCAAGTAGTACCGTTTTAATTTACCACTCGAAAAATAAAAAAAGGGCTACCTGGCGAGTTAAAAATTAGCTATTAGCGAGATTTGCACCCGACTAGCGAAACAGCAACATGAATTATTTGCGACCGTGGCAACTTTTATATAGTTTTATTCGAAAAAATAATTTTGATTCTTTAATCAAAATGGAAACCTTTCCTATGTAAAGCGAAGGGATCAGCCCGTAATTGTTTATGGCAGTTACATGACTTGTACTATTATAATATAAGTGAACTGATGGCTATAGAATAATATTTGGCGACTTATCATCTGTGGCTGGCTAACATTAAAGTACCAAAAGGGCCGCTAGAATATAAAAAGCAAAGGGATCTGCCCGGAACTGTTGATGATAGTCACATGACTTAGGCTATTATTATAGAGATTGTTTTCAATTTTAAAAACAGCGCAAAGAGTAATACATTTCCTTACGATTAAAAATGTATTTACACGTGACTATTAAAAATAGAAAAAAAAATTACTATTAAATGAGTACGTATTAACAGCAGGAAAATATTGAAAATTATGTCTTGAAAATTGTATTTACGCGTGAATATTAAAAGAGAAAGGAAACTTTAAAATAATAAATACATTAATATGCGTTTAACCCTTTCAGGGGCAAGGTACTTCTATTCGTAAAATGTTGAAATCAGTGAATGGCATCAGAATTTACAAAGAAATTTATTTCGAAATACAAAAATGCTTTTGTTAACTTACTCAATAAAAGGAAAATTTATATCCCAATATTATGGTGTCAGTGTGACGTTTAAGAATTAAAATTAAGTGGTCCAAATATGAATCACCGCCCTTGAAGGGTTTAAAGCAGTAAATTGCAGTAATTGCAGTAAATTGTATTATGTCAATCTTTTTATAACGCTGTTAAAAATAGCGGGAGGCAAAGACTCTGTTTACTTAATTCATTTTATTTCATCTTCTTTTAAATGTTTAACTGATCTTCTTTAACCAAACCCGAAAACAACTATTGGATGTCTTAACAGTAACTGATTCGGCCTTAAATATTCGCAATCAAAGGGAATTGAATGGAAACCCGTTTACAGGGATATCGCTACAAGTTTTTTCATTATAATTCAATCTTCTCTTATCTCTTTTAAAACCGATCATATCAGCGTGCTTTTATATTCTGCGGTGTCTGAATATGGGATGGCGAGCTTAGCTTGCAGGGGGCAGAGCCCCTTAGTATATATATATATATTTATAATGGAAGTTAACTATAAAATTTTATGAATTAAAACAAAATTTAAATCAATTAAAATTGTTTCAATCTCAAAATGAAATCCAATTGAGAACTGTCGATTCAACTTTGTTGCTATGGAAACAAAAACTACTCCGATATTGAAATGTATAAATGCTGCATTCTTCATCTGTCCTTTATATTGGAACACTCTTAAAATTATATTAAATTATATTAAATTATATGAAACATATATTTACAGTAATAAAACGAAATAACTGCAGCAACAAACAGCATGAATATGTAATACAAAAAATATAAGCATTAAACTATCTCATCGTTTAAGTTTAAATTCATTAAATATTATTTACACGCATTTTAAAAATCAAGCAAGTTTCAGTTGCTTTAAAATCGTTTGGCTTTGGCGAGGAAAAGTGCAGCTCTCCAAATCGCGTGACGCTTTCGTCATTTCGCGCTAAATACTCGAAAGTATTTTTTTTTTTTTTTTTTTTTTTTTTTTTTTTTTTACATACTTCCTACTGTAATTCCGCCGCTAAATTTGTCTGATCCTTTATTACATACATAAGTAGATTAAATAGTATTTTTCTTTTCAAAATATTCTGAGTACGTCCGGTAAGGAGATCTTCCTTGTCAGTTTGACTCAAATTGATCAGCAGTGCAGCGACAAATGGTTGAAATACAGGGTGTCCATAAAAGAATGTCCCAGTTATAAATTTTAATAGTATCAACTGTAAGCGTTGTAGACGTAGAGTGTTCGTTCAAGGTCGCAAATAAAGAACAACTCAATCAGTGCTAGATAAACGCATGCGCGTGTACTGCTTTCTTATATACTCGCTTGCAGTGCCACATACGCAAAACGGTGACTCCTGAGTGTAAAGCGTTATTGCTGGGTTAAAGATTTAATAGCAATTAGAGCCTTGCGATTTCTTCGTTTGGGGCTTTATAAAAGATCGTGTCTACATTACACCGCTTTGTTGACGCAGAATTGAAGAGGCTATTGACTCCATTACTCCGGATTTGATAACCGAAGTATGGGAAGATTTGGACTTTATGTTGAATGTGTGCCATATAACTAAAGGTTGCACATACTGAACATTTGTAAGAAAAATTAGGTTAGTTTACCTTCAATTTGGTGTATGATTTGTTGTAAACAGTCTAAATTAAACTATCATTATGTACCATTGAAACTGCGACATATGATATGGACACCCTGTATTTACTCTAGCCAAAAGTAAGAAGCAACCATTACGGTATCTAAATACAGCCACTTCCGTTGTTTTTGTGTTGTAAAGTTTAATTTTATATCTATTTTTCCGTTTTTACGCTTGCTAATTTTTAAATATCCTACATACGAATGTTTTGAAAATTATTGAAACTTTTACACTGTTTTGTGTGGCGTATTTGTTTTCCACAATGAAAATGTTGCTAGCATTTATAGGCACAATTTTATGACTTGCTTTCTGACATTAATTCTCAAAGGATAAAACCAAATAACTTACGTAGGATAAAGCAAGGATATTGGAAAACAATATTTGAAGAGATCATAAACAATGTTTGAAGAAAATGCATCCTAAAACACATGAGAAGAGTGTTTATGAGTGTGAATGATTTTTATGAAGTGATATAAAAATTGTAATGAAGATAAATATCCTTTTGCTTTTCAATATTAAATCAGTATATTTATATTTTAGACAGCGTAACTTTAGTTCCTTAGTTACAGTTGCAAAGTTAAAAATAATATTTCCTTTTAAAAGAAAGTGTAATATTACCTTTTATCCCTTTGTGTAGGATTAACATATCCCTTCAGTTTTACACCACTGGTTTGGTAAAACCGGATGATTTGCCATTTTACAGATAATCATTTATTAATAAAAAAATTTTTTTTATTTAAAATTTTATTTAAAATTTTTGGTACAACAATAAATCCAGAGAGTATATGCTTTTTTTTAACCTTTGAAACCCATGTAACCCCTTAAAAAAGTAACTAAATATTAGGTTTTACCCTATCTTTACCTGCATAAATTTGCATTTTTCATACTATACAAATTATGAAATGTTTCATTCGATCGTTCCACGGAATGGAATTTAATTCTCATTATTTGAAATGAATATACAAAAATATACTGAATTTTGTCACAATTCCCTCCTGGGTTTGGAAGGCTTATAAAATATATATATATATATGTTACCAATACAGCAACAAAGTTGACTTTACTGGAAAAAGAAACGTTAGAAGTTTTCTTTCACTAATGATTTAGCAGTTGCAAGTAACCGAAAAGCACACTTTTGAAAATTTTGCACATAAGATAATGGCGTTTACAGGCTCACAGAAAGCTTGCTGCTTATTAGAATTTGCGAAAAGTCAGCCTGTGGTAACAGTTCAAAAAAAATTTCGTACAAAATACGGATTGCAACCACCAATTAATGCGTGACAAAACAATTAATGCGTGGTTTCGGAAATTTCCGAAAAGTGGTTGCTTGAATTTGACTTTAGACTTGATATCTGCCGCATTATCAAAGGTTCACATATTGAACATGTTGAAACAAAACTTGTGATAATAAAGCACACATACTACAATATACAGGGTGACTCATAAAAGATGGGCAGAACTTTAAGGGGTTATAGTACACTTAAAGACAAATAATATTAAATAGGAGACTAAGGGTCCCAGACGTATTCCCAAGGAGATAGGGGGCATTAAAGTTTAGGGTCCGAAATTTCAAATGATTATAAAACATGGAAAAATTGGTCGATTCGTTTGCGGTTTTTGCAAAAAATTTTCTTTATGCCAGTATTTTCTTGAAATAAAATTTTAAAGTTCAATTTCAAAAAATGCCGATAGGGGGCGCTTTAGACTTTGGAGTAACAAACAACTATTTTTTAACGTTATTTTTTGTATTTCTTTAAATGATTTCGAAAGCTTAGACTTAAACTTAAATTTTGATCTAAAAATCTGAGTCCTAACGAGTAGTTAAGTAGCGTAAACTGAAATTTGAAATTTGAAACCCTTCTCCCCCCAGAACAAAAATCAGTTATTCCCGATCTTTGTGTCGTAGATTAGGCTCTAACTACTGCCGCGTTTTGCTAAAATTATTCTTTATGTCAGTATTTTCTTGAAAATAAATTTTAAAGAAAATTTTCAAAAAATTCCGATAGAGGGCGCTTTAGACTTTGGAGTAATGAACAACTATTTTATACCGTTATTTTTTGTGTCTCATTAAATGCTTTCTAAAGCTTAGACTTAAACTTAAATTTTCAGCTCAAAATCTGAATCGCTGAGCGTGGTTCAGTAGCGAGGGGAGGGGGTTCAAATTTCAACTTCTGAACATAGTTCAGTTTGCACTACTTAACCATGCCCAACGATTCTGTGCTGTGATACGAGGCAAAAATACAACTTTCGTCAAGGACTGCATAGTCGGAATTCACTCATAAAGGCACTGGCACAGTTGGAAACGTCGCTCATGCAAACGTTAAAGCTCCATTCCTGACGCTAGTCACCGGGTGAAGAAGGAAACAGAAAGTATGCAAATGTCAAATGGGGAAGAAGAAGAACACGTGTGCAAAATTTCGACACGATTCAGGCATAAAAACCACTGAACGGTGAGTCAAGTGTAAGTCGCTGTAGTAATGAATCGGAAGATGGTGCCCTTCACAAATAAGGAAAAGGCTGAGATGCATTTAATTTACAGAGCGGCAGATGGAAATGGTGCAGAGGCACAACGAATGTACGGAGAGCGATTTCCCAACAGGCGGTTGCCTAACCGCAAAACTTTCGAGCGCTTGCACAGACAGTTGTGTGAGACGGGATCATTTCTCGCTTCCCGGTCGAATGCAGGTCGTGCAAAAAAGGACGAATCAGTAGTTGTTGCAGAAGCCATTCTGGATGTAGTAGCGGCGCAGCCAAGTACAAGTACACGAACAGTGGCTAGGCAGGTGGATACCTCACAGTCCATGACTTGGAGGGTACTGAAGGATGAACATTTGCTCCCGTTTCATGTGCAACGAGTCCAGAAACTGTCTCCAGGGGATTATCCAAATCGTATTGAATTCGCCCGCTGGTTTCTGCAGCAGAACGCGCTAAATCCACATTTTGAACGAACTGTGCTTTTCACCGATGAATGTACCTTCACACGTGAAGGTACATTTAACACACACAATGCACATGTATGGGCGGATGTCAATCCACATGCTACGTATCCACATGCTCATCAGAGACGCTTTTCCATCAATGTTTGGGCAGGAATCCTCGGAGACCACCTAATTGGACCGTACCTTCTTCCTGAACGCCTCAACGGTAAAACATACCTCACATTTCTGCAACATGTGCTGCCAGACCTGTTAAACGTTGTTCCTCCACGCATCCGGCGGGTCATGTGGTTGCAGCACGATGGAGCGCCAGCCCATTACGTACGAGACGTCCGCAACTATCTGGACATAACATTTCCGAACAGATGGATTGGTCGAGGTGGTCCTGTTGCTTGGCCTGCTCGCTCGCCAGATCTTTCACCCCTCGATTTCTTTTTTTGGGGACGATTGAAGGCTCTTATGTATGAGATACCCATTGAATCCCCCGAGGAACTGGTCGCCAGACTTTCCGCCGCTGTAGGGGAAGTGCTCGAAAAGCCTGATGTTTTCGCGAATGTTCGCCGTTCCATTCTTCGCCGTTGTTCTGCGTGCATAACCTCTGGTGGTCAAAATTTTGAAAATTTATTGTAATTACATGTTAATAAATATGCTTTGGTAACATAATCCTAATTTGTGTCTTTTTACCTCGTATCACAGCACACAATGTGTGGACATGGTAAACTGAACTGTGCTCAGGAGTAGAAATTTCAAACCCCTCTCCCCAGAAACTTAACCACGTCTAAAGATTCAGATTTTGGGCTGAAAATTTAAGTCTAAGCTTTAGAAAGCATTTAATGAGACACAAAAAATAACGGTATAAAATAGTTGTTCGTTACTCCAAAGTCTAAAGCGCCCTCTATCGGAATTTTTTGAAAATTTTCTTTAAAATTTATTTTCAAGAAAATACTGACATAAAGAATAGTTTTAGCAAAACGCGGCAGTAGTTAGAGCCTAATCTACGACACAAAGATCGGGAATAACTGATTTTTGTTCTGGGGGGAGAAGGGTTTCAAATTTCAAATTTCAGTTTACGCTACTTAACTACTCGTTAGGACTCAGATTTTTAGATCAAAATTTAAGTTTAAGTCTAAGCTTTCGAAATCATTTAAAGAAATACAAAAAATAACGTTAAAAAATAGTTGTTTGTTACTCCAAAGTCTAAAGCGCCCCCTATCGGCATTTTTTGAAATTGAACTTTAAAATTTTATTTCAAGAAAATACTGGCATAAAGAAAATTTTTTGCAAAAACCGCAAACGAATCGACCAATTTTTCCATGTTTTATAATCATTTGAAATTTCGGACCCTAAACTTTAATGCCCCCTATCTCCTTGGGAATACGTCTGGGACCCTTAGTCTCCTATTTAATATTATTTGTCTTTAGGTGTACTATAACCCCTTAAAGTTCTGCCCATCTTTTATGAATCACCCTGTATATTAAAACACACATACACACATAAATAACGCCTGCATTTAACAGTTAAAGGTATATATAAATATTTTACAGACATACATACAATAAACCCAACTGGAGTGAAAAAATAGCCAGAGCCAGGAACTTGTGATGTTTCTTTCTCCAGTAAAATCAACTTTGTTGCTGTGTTTGTAATATATTTTTTGTTATAAGCCTTCCAAACGCCGAAAGGAATTGTAACACACCCTGTATTTCTTTTAATTCTGAAAAAGATTTAATTTAGAAATAGATTTCAAGTGAAATGCTTTTGATGAACAAGCTTTTCGGAAAACAAAATTTCTGCAAATCTATTTAAAAAAAAAATAGAAAGTACAAATTTATAAAATTGAACGCAGAAAGATGCAATATAATATTTAAAATATATTATTTATATATAATTCTAGATATTTGTCTGGGTAAATCCTTCATCTTTAATGTTTACTTTGATGAAGCGGTATCGTATGACCAATTTTGAAAATGCAGTTCAAAAACATTTTTTATTATTAAACAGGATTTTATATTGAAGACGAGTAAAGTAATTGGTTATAAGAATGAGGTAGAACATAAATAAAGATTTCTCTTTATTATTATTATTATTTGGAAAAGAATAAAAGTCAAATAAAATACAATGTCAAATATTATTTCAGAAAAGTAAAGCATTATAATTTTTAAAACGTAGTTTATTTTATATGGGCTTACATACTGACATTAATCAAATTAATGAAAATGCGTCGATTTAAGATATTTATTCGATTTCTTAATAGTTTGGAAATGAATTTTCTTCAAATTCGGCCACTTAAATAACATTATTAAACTCACACTTTCAAACGAAAAAATCCCTCCGGCCCGGCCTACAGGCAGAGGTAGATTTCGAAGTTACGTATACTAATTTCACCAACAAAAACTAAATCATTATTAGATATAAATCCACTTTAACAGTTTTATCTGTCTCTTTTGACGAGTTTATATTTCTTTTTTATAAAATAGCTGGTTTTATCAGAATCATGTTAAGGCGATATTAAAAAAATATTTTTCCATACTCAACAACTCGAAATTTTCTGGCACATTTTCAGATTAAATTTTAATTAAAAAAAAATATGAAACATGCTGACGTAATTTTTGGAAAGATTTATAAGCGACCTGTGTTTTTATTTTTCTTTCAATTAATTAAAACTTGATTAATAAACAATTATTTTCTCAGTAGCGCAATATTTTTCGTTTCCAACACAATCGCTTCGGGAAATTCTGTTCAAAATGCCCACTTTGACATCATTTTTTGAAATATATTCTGCCTCTATCAAAAAATCAATCATTACTGTACATTATATAGTTTCTGAATAAGAGAATCTAGCAATTGGATGCGTTTGAGAGCAAAACTGAATTTAAAAATGAGTAAGAAAATAGACAGTTTGGATTTGAATGCACCCTTAATAAGATGATTTTTTTCTTCAACCGCTATGTATTTTTAATTTGTTTTTGTTTTAAGAATTTGCCCTACCAAAAACTTGTCTATATAAATGTTGAAGACAATATTAAGAAGATATATGATAAATTCATGGAGATTTTATATCTTGTGAATTGGCGGAGTTATGAAAATTTTTCTTCTTCACCCCCCCCCCCCTCCCCTATTTTTCGCACGAATTGGTCCTATCAAAAACTTGTGAATATAAAAGTTGTAGATAATATTAAGGAGATGTATAATAAAATTATTGGATTTGATATCTTGAGAATTGACGAAGTAAGGAATTTTTTTTCCCAAAAACCCTATTTTTGCGCCCCTTGAGCCTATTTTAAATTTTATCAAAAATCTGTGATGCATGAATTTTTGGCGCATTTTAGAAGTAATAAAAACTTTAAACTGATTTGATATGTACAAAAATTAAGAAGTTATGGGTTTTTTTCGGTTTTCACAAAATCCCTCCCTATTTCCATCCCCTTTGTCCGCTTTTGCCCATTATCGAACTTGACCGAGATTTTATGTCCCTTGATTTTATGTATCAGTTTGGAAGACATTTGTGCAGAATTGCGGAAGTTATCGTGACCAGAAGAAAGTGATAACACAATTGCTTCGGGAAATTCCGTTCAAAATGCCCACTTTGACATAATTTTTTGAAATATATTCTGCCTCTATCAAAAAATCGATCATTGCGGTACCTTATATAGTTTCTGAATAAGCGAATCTACCAATTAAATGCGTTTGAGAGCAAAAATGAATTTAAAAATGAGTCAGAAAACAAGCAGTTTGGATTTGAGTGCATCCTTAATGCAATGATTTTTCCAACACAATCTGCTTCGGGAAATTCGGTTCAAAATGCCCACTTTAACAGCATTTTTTTTAAATATATTCTGCCTCTATCAAAAAATCGACCATTACGGTACATTATGTAGTTTCTGAGTAAGAAAACGTACCAATTGGAAGCCTTTGAGAACAAAAATGAATTGTAAAATGAGTCAGAAAATACGCAGTTTGGATTTGAATACACCCTTACTTAGATGGGTTTTTTCTTCAACCGCTATGTATTTTTAATTTGTTTTTGCTGTAAGAATTGGTCCTATCCAAAACTTGTCTATATAGATGTTGTAGACAATATTAAGAAGATATATGATAAATTCATGGGGATTTTATATCTTTTGAATTGACGGAGTTGTGGATTTTTTACTTCTTCAAACACCCTTTTTGTTTTCGTTTTTAATTTTTTTTGCGGTACGAATTGGTCCTATCAAAAACTTGTGAATATAAAAGTTGTAGATAATATTAAGGAGATTTATAATAAAATTAATTGGAATTGATATCTTGAGAATTGACGAAGTTATGATTTTTTTTCTCCCAAAAACCCTATTTTTTGCGCCCCTTGAGCCCATTTTTAACTTTATCAAAAATCTGTGATACATAAAATTTTGGCCCTATTTTTAGAAATAATAAAAACTTTAAACTGATTTGATATGTACAAAAATTAAGAAGTTATGGGGTGTTTTCGGTTTTCACAAAACCCCTCTCTATTTCCATCCCCTTGGTCCGATTTTGCCCATTAACGAACTTGACCGAGATTTTATGCCCTTTGATTTTATGTATCAGTTTGGAAGAGATTTGTGCAGAATTACGAAAGTTATCGTGTCCAGAAGAAAGTGATATATATATATATATATATATATAGATAGATAGATAGATAGATAGATAGATAGATAGATAAAGTTTTTTACTGGGGGGTGGTTTTGGGTTCTAGGAGTCATGATCGGTGTAGATCTGCAAAAATTTTTCAGAAATTCCAACATAGGAACGATCCCAATAGGTAGTATTTCATACGAAATCTACCTAAAAGCGGTACAAAATCTGTAATTTTCAATACTGACATTACTTTTAGTACTTAAGATTTTTCGATATTTATAACTATTGTTCACAATGCGGATTACATTTTTTTTACATACAAAAGTAAACACGACTACATAAAACATTTTAAAAATTTCAGTTTTTATTTCACATGTTTTTTTATGCTTCTGAAATGCAAAGTTTTAACAAAATATCACTAAAATTGCAATAAAAATACAGTAACTGTGTGCTAGGCAAAGTGCCTAGTTACTCTTAAAAGGTTATTCTTGTCGTTAGTGAATTTTGAGGTTTTGCGTGCGATCGCAGTGCCCTGAATTCTAACGTTTGTGTGCGAATGAGATTTATTCTGTCACTTTTTTAAGTTTCGCAAACGATTTATTTCCAGGAATATGGTTGCCACGGTTATATTTGTAATAATATGATAATTATGTAACTGTCATTGTATAATAGCTGTCTAATGTGTGGTAAAAGTTGGAATCAGGGAATTTCGAACGTATCTCGCCCTGCGGTCTGTTAGCTCTCTTGTGAAATTCAAGTCACTTGCTCACTTCAAGGAAAGTTTCTGACTAGCAGTTTTTGTAGGGTCATCTGCTGTGAGTTTTCCCCAATTCAGCATGAATTTGAGCTTTCTATTTCCGATAAACAGCAACATCAAAATCCACGGGATTCCACATATAGTGATATGATCTGCTAAAGTAAATTTCTTAAGTTCCTGTCGAACTAACTGAGGTAATTTGGAAACGAGATAAGTGAGTTAAATTATATAAGTTTTGGGAAAGGATTTCCCTTTCTGTCCTTCTTAAAGTGGCGAAAACCGCTCGGCCGATTTCCTTTACATTTTAATTTTTCAATACCGCTTTTTTACAAATATTTATGTAAAAAAAATCCCACAGTACGTCATTGTCGAAAGATTAATTGCATTCAGATTTTCTTTTATTTTCATGTTTCAGAAATGCTATTGCATATGGCCAGCTGCTGCTGTATTTTAGGACACCCTTATTTATATGGATTCCAAGGACGAGGTATGATTTTCTTTAATGAAAGAAATTAGAAACTCTCAAAACATAACGTTATATATTGTAAAAATACCCAACTTTTTACGCTTGGTATTTCAATCTACAAAAATATCTAACGTATGACATATTTTTCAGCTTTCAAATTAGTGCTATCTCTTATTTTAGAGAATTTTATGTATTTATATTTTATAATAAGTAAAAGCAAAATTTTATCCTATTATGAAAAAATAGCACACTAATTGCCTTTTTTCAGCAAATTATTTTAAATAAATTAATTTTACGGATCCACTCTGCATTTCTACTCTCCAGTCATCTTAACGTCTGCCAGTTATAGCTGGATTCCATTTAAAATTCTCCAAATTCAAATCACATTTCGAGCTTGCATTTTTTAGGTGGTGCGGAAACCTTTTGAAATTTTAATTCTATCTTGTTTGATGGAAATACTAGATATTCGAATTTATATGGTAAACAGCTGATAAAAAAATAAACATCCCGGAAAGCTACTTTAATATTTTTCAATAGCTTTGGCAGCAGCTAAGCTGAAAATTGGTAGTTCGGCAACAATTTTTTTAAAAATGCAATAGTTACGAGAAATTTAAAAACAAAATTGTATATTTTAATTAATATTACGAAAGAGCTACTGATTTCTCCAAAAAATTAAGGGATCGATATAAAGCTAATTACTAAAGAAAAAATAAAGAAAAAACATTTAAATCGCTTCAGTATAATCAAAGAAAGTAGTATTTCAAAATCAGCTGTTTTTTATGTAATTTTCAATTGTTTACCCTCCTTAAAAGATTATTTCTCTACAAATTTGGATAAATGCCACTAAATTAAAACTCTTTGATTGTTAAAATTTTATGAAATAAAATTGAATTCCTGTCCAAACACTTTTTTAATTGAATTCTTAGAGATAAATTAAAAAAAAACTCTTTAATTAGCTTAAAATGCTCACGTCCTTCGTATTAAATTTAATCGTGTTTTTAAGTTTCTAATAACTTATATTAATAACATAAGTAAAAACTAAATATCTTTATCTTTACGACATAATCCTAAAATAATGAAATATTTTGAATAATGATATAAAGGACAATATTTACTTTCTTTAGTATTTTCTTTTTTAGCAAAAGGCACCTGTTTAAGAAACTGTTCTCAAATTACGGGAGCATGACATTCTTAATTAACTATGCATGCAATTAATTAAGAAACTTCAAAATGAATTTATTCATTTATTCTGATCACTGGAAATATATTCAATATATAGGGCGTTCAGATACATTAAAGGTATAATGAGAGTACTTAAAAAGTAACCAAAGCACAATATACTTCTAAAACGAAAAATTTCGACAAAAAATTCGAAAGAAAAGTTGTATGATGTTACATCCGGAGCACCAAAAATTAGCTTTATTTAACTTCATGAAATTGCGAGAAACGAGATTTTTAAAAATATGAAAGACATTAAAGTGTACAAAATTTTACTTCATAGGTTTTCGAAAGGGAAGCAATGTAAAAAAATGATGGACGGTAAGCATGTATTTAATATGCAGATGAATAGCTGCCGTTCGGCGTGCTTAAAAATGGAGGAGCTTGAAACTTTCGGCATATTTATTCTTCGCATACTTATTATATATTCCATCCATGCATATTGTGATATTATATACTTTACTTTAGATAAGTGTAATAATAATGAATTATTAACTTCTAGGAATTATGTGACGTCATACTTTTTCTATTGTCTTTCTCGGAAACTATGCGTCGCCGAGTTTTACATATTCGGGCTCTCCAAAGTTTTTGGGGTGGTATCCGAATACCGTATAAAATTAGTAGATACATAAAATTAACTTTCATAAAAATACAATGGGTTACGAAAACACTCCCGCTTTCTTGTATAATGAAAACAAACTTTTCATTTAATCTTTTGGATTATATAAAATCATGATAGTTGGATACGCATAACACAATTTTGAAAAAATACGGTACATATACAAGATTTTAGTAAAGCTTATTAAAGACGCACAGTGTCCCTACTTTAACATTTTATGTTTTAAAATAATCAATATAAAAAAGAAGTGATATATGTATAAATATTAAATTATTATGGTGTACTACAAAGACTTTCCACATTCATTATTCATTTACTGTTACACTTTTGTTTATTTATGCATATTTTGCTTTTCAAAACAATGTATTATGTGAATATCTTACTTTTCTTCCTCATTAGCTTCATGTTCAAAAGCATCGTTAAAAGTACTTATTTAACTGACTTTACATATTTCACATTAATTTATTTAAGAAAGTATGTATTGAAAATTCCACAAACTTAGAAATCTAAATTGCTTACATCTTCTCAAATATTCAAATATTGAAATTCTACAGTTATTCCTCAGGAAACCTTTAAAATAATGTTTTATTTTAATATCTAAAGTTTGCGTATTTAAACTTCAAACGCAGTAAAATATATATCTTTCTTGCATCCTCCAAAGTATTTCCAAGTAGTTATTCAAATTTTCAATTTTATCTTCCAATATACATGTGTTATTCTAGAGTTTTAAGTAATAAATATTTGCATTCAAATAAGAAAGTTAGTCTGAGTTTATTCCTTGTCCAACGAAGAACTCATGTTATTATGAGACAAGAATGATAATGTATGGCTTTTAATACCGAGGAAATAATATCTAAAGCAATAACTCTGCTACGTTATAATATATCATTCCGCATTTAAATATTGGAAGAACATTAAATGGAATTGGACATTTTAATTTAACATAAATTAAAAAAAAGCAATTTAACAAATTACAACGACCATTTGGAAAATGATTTTTTCAAAGACTAAAATTTAAGACATAAAAAATCGCACGGAGTTGATCATACATTACGTACGCCATGGATTACACATTAATAGTGTTATTACACGTAAAAATTGCAAGCGACAAAAATCGACTGCGACTCGTCAGATTTCCTGAAACTTACGTATTATCCACCTGAAACTTACGTATTTCATTGGTTGTTCGGGAAAAGACTTTTACATCGCCAGATTTCCAAGAAATCTGACGACCCATTTTAAATTAAATTTCATTCTTAAACTTCTAAACATCCCACACTATTACTTTTACACCGTCGTATAGAGAAGAAAATGTACTTTTAAATGCAATTTATTTGAAAGCTGTATCACAATATTTTTCTGAGTTATTAATTGTTTTTTTGTTTGTTTTGTTTTTATTACTTTTTTGTCATAGTGGCAACAGAAGTATTCATCTCTGTTGAAAGTAAAGGGAAATACAGATTACTGTATAGACTAATCAGAAAGCGAATAAAATGCGGAATCAACCAATAAAACGCCTCAGATATAGTTTTGATTTCCTACCCTGACAGAGAACAATAACCATTTTTCCAATTGGTTAATAATAATAAAAATAAACAAAAATGTTTTTATAACATTGCATTAATTATTGAAGAGCTTGTTAGAAGAACATGTTATGATACATTTTCTGAAAAATTGTTTTATTTTATGGATGAAAGTGTTATGAGGTATTATATCATACTAGCCGCCCTTGGCGACCAGTTTGGTTTCCGTTAGATGTGTGCTAAGCATTGTACCATGTTACTTTTATCCAAAATTTAATTTACTTTCTCAATGCTTCGCCAAATCAGAAGTTTCTAGTAGAGAAATCAAGAACTCCGTATTTTTATGGGTACTACTTGGTTATATCATCGACCAAAAATATATCGCCAAACTATAAGGTTAAATATCAGTAATGGTTAATCGTAAATGTCATATTCGCTTGTTTTCAAGCAAGTTAAACGTGTTTATGTCATCAAGTTATTTTTATTTTGACGTTTTATTTGTATTTTTATTAATGTTATACTAATTTATTTGTTCTTTCGCTATTTAAAATAAAAATTATGTCAATTTGTATAATTTGGCGAGTGGTTTGGCGATTTATATAATTTGGCGAAATGGGTCGACAGTATAACTAAGTAGTACCTTTTTATGCTAGCCAGGCGCAAGTGATAAATCATCAAACATTGGCTTTCCAATCGCTTTTTTTCACATTTCATTAAATTCATCTAAAATATAATAATTTCACTCGTTTTATTTAAAATACATAATTTTAATTTGAAATTCATGACTTTCACTTTTTCTTTCCCTTTTTTAAGAAGAAGAAAAAAAAATAATACCAAAAACCATGATTTTTAATTTCAATATCAAAGCATTGTTTTAATTTACCACGCGAAAAATAAAAAAATTAAAAAATGGTCCCCTGGAATATTTAAAGCGAAGCGGTCAGCCCGGAACTATTGATGACAGTCATATGACTTAAGCTATTATTATAGAGATGGTAAAAGTAAAATACTAAAATTCTACTTAGTATTAAAGATATGAGACATTATCTTTCAATATTTAATATTTTTATATTTAATAATTTAAATCGTGAAAATAATTTCTAATACTTAAAAATTAAATGTTAATATTCTTTTCTAGGATAGTTTAGTATCATCTATTAACATTCAATCATATTCTAAGAAGGAATTAAATAAATAACTAAATTACAGCAAAAAACGTTCACTTCAATTTTCTAAAATTCTGGTTTTTATTACATAACATCTTCTTCCAGTATGTCACTGTTATTTAATGATGCTGAGCAGTAGCGCCAACTTATATGGGTCCGTGGGACACAAGCCCACCCAATAATTTTATCTTTCCGACCACCCAATATCAATTGATTTAATTCGTTACTTATTTATTTATTTAATCGCTGAAATGAAATTTGGTTTTATTGACATCCTCAATAAAATTTTGTTTGAAAAATAGCAAAGGACATCAATTAGATTTGCAAGAGCACTGAAAACCCCTTCAACAGATATATAATTAAATTTCTCCCCCCCCAAAAAAGTATATCCTGCACATTTTGCCATCTGTTTTAATGTCTTGGATTGTTAACGCACTTTGCTGGTAAAAATGTATGTTTTCCTTGACATTTAGTTTTTTTTTTCACTTTCAACTGTTAGCAATATGTATGTTACTTATAATAAATATTAATGTTTTTATAATGAAGAACTTATTAGAATGTAATTTAATAACATTTAATTATTAAACTATAATTAAATAATAATTTGAAAAATAGCAAAGGACATCAATTAGATTTGCAAGAGCACTGGAAACCCCTTCAATGGATGTATAATTTAATTTCTCCCAAAAACAAATTTCCTGCACATTTTGCCATCTGTTTTAATGTCTTGGATTGTTAACGCACTTTGCTGGTAAAAATGTATGTTTTCCTTGACATTTAGTTTTTTTTTCACTTTCAACTGTTAGAAATATGTTTGTTATTTATAATAAATATTAATGTTTTTATAACGAAGAACTTATGAGAATATAATTTAATAAAATTTAATTGTTAAACCATAATTAAATAATAATTTAATTATAATAATTTAATATTTTGCTTAGAAAAAATGTATTTTAACTTCAAATAACCCCTTTTAGTCATGCACCCCTCCCCCACCACTCTCTCCCCATACACACGCAATAAGGGGGGAGGGGAAAATTGTATGTGTTAGTTTACTCAAAACTTTTTGAGCCAACCCAATATTTTTCAAAACTTGGCGCTACTGATGCAGAAGAAGATGATAAAAATACAGGTTTCCTTCGATTAGTGTGGTTAATAAATTCACGACAATACCGCACTAATCTAAACTTACATTCAATGTGATAAACTACAACAGTATATTTATTAAATTAATTTCTATATTTAACTACATTAACTTCTTTTAAGACCTCATTTCAACATAATCTCAGAATATTTTTTTGATGCTTCTACGGAATAAAATCATGAAGATTTTTTCTAGTAAACGCCACATTAATCACTTTTGTAACATTCGCAGTATTAATACCAAGATAATTATTGTGACACAATACCATACTATGAGGCCAATCAACTTTTCATTTGAAAGCTTATTAAAGAAAAGGAACTAACTGCGTTCTTATCTCTTAAGTACACAGCTACATTCTGTCAGAAAATAATTCAAAGTTCGCAAAAATAAACATCCATCATCTTGAGGATATATTATATGGCTCAGATAAAAGCTACGTGAAGCAAACAATTTAAAGATTAGACAAATCATTTCTGTATGTTATACGCGCGTACGCACAAACACATACAGTACGTGTAAAAACTTTAAGGACAGCCCAAAATATTATTTTTTTGCTAAATTTCAAATCAGATGAGAAAAGGTTTACTATAATGTGTATCAGAAAGTTAGAAATCTAATAAAAAAGTCAATAAAATTCATCTGGGAGTATTTTATTACGAACATAAAGTAATTGTACAAAAAAACACTATTTTTGCCTGTGTAAAAGCTTTAAGGACAGCAAAATAAAAACAATACGGTATTGAAGAAGCAAATACTTAATATATTGTGCATCCACCGTTGCGTTTAATGACTGCAAATATTCTATCTTTCATGGAAATTATTAATTTTGAAACAGTTCGGTGCTGGTTTTGTACCATTCAGCTTCAATCGTAGATCTGAGTTCTGAAGCTGAGGAAAAATGTCTTCCATTTTTATAAACTCGACTTGCTAGATCTCCCCATAAGATCTCGATAGGGTTTAGATCAGGACTTCTGGGTGACCATTGCAAAAATACAATATTTTTCTTCTGGAATCAGAATTTTGTCTCACGGCTTCTGTAGATTGGCAAATTGTCTTGCTCATAAATCCATTTTTCTCCGCCAGAAGTGTTGCAGCAGGTGAAAGATGGTCAGAAAGAGTTTTTAGATTTGCTTTGAATTAACTTTTCCTGAAGGAAATTAAAGTAACCCCACGCCGTTGAACGAAAAACAACCTGATTTCATAATCGATGCTCTACCTAACTGACGTTTTGAGAAAATTTCTTTGTCTTTTCTCAAATAATGCCAATAATATTTCGAGTCATGAGGACCACCTATTCCATTTCTTTTCATCGGAGAAAATAACCTGCAGCCATTTATCGTCCCAAGTCATCACTTGTCTTGCAAATTGTAAACGCTGGGTTTTGTAGCTAGACAGTAAAGGGAGTTTACACAATTTTGCCGTGCATTGAAAATTCCCAGATCGATTTATTGTATTGCGGATTGTTTTCTTGCACATTTTGGGCCTAGTCGTTAGTAAAACTTCTTTACATCAGCATTTTTCCAGTTGATTCTAACCTTAAAACTCTCCTTTAATCTATTGATTATAAGGCTTTTTGATCTGCCTTCAGTCGTTTTTTCGCCATACCTTAAAAACTCGTTGACGACGGTTTTAAATTTTCCTATATTTTTTGTAATATACCTACAACTCATTCCTGACAAAGCAAAAGATTCAACAGCACCGTTTTTCATATTCAGTCAGTAACCTTGCTTTTGGCCCCATTATTATACAATTAATAGAAAACGTCAGAAAAAGCAGTATACAGAAGAGCTTTTGTGCAATTGAATAATAATTAAAGATCGACCGAAAATTCGGTTTCGTTTTCGTTTTTAGCCCAAAATCCGAGTTTCTCATAATTTCGTTTTCGGCGAAAGTGCGGCTGAAAATTCGGCCGGGCCGACACTCGACAGAAACTACAGTATTCAAAAAATCTCGTTTCTTCCTGCAGAAATTTTCAACATTATTCAGATTTTTCGGCTCAAATGAGACTATTTATTGGTACGAACTTCGCTGTTTATAATTATCAGTCATGAGTGACTCAAGACGTGAATGCAAATTATAAAGCAAGCAATTCATATGTAACTAAACTTTTTCCCGTGCTCATTAAAAGCTGCAGACATAAGAGTGCTGGTCACTCAGATTCGGAATTCTGCTCCGTAATGTTAAGCCTATAGGTATTTAATGCATTCGTATATTTAAAATATCTCCTTAGGAAATTAATATTTTTAACTTCTATTTTTTATGCACAATTCCTAAAAGATGTCTCTTTTTTTTTTAGTTCTCAAAATATTTCTAAAGTATAGACTTAATTTTAGATGAAGTGTTAAAATCTTATTCGCAGGTCGTCCACTTTTACCACATAAAATATTAAATTCAGCATAGGTTTTAGAAATATTTTGAAAACTAAGTAAAAAAGAGGCATCCTTTAAGAAGAGCACATAGAAAAAAGATGTTAAAAATATGAATTCCCCGCGAAGATATTTTAAATATACGAAAGCATTAAAAGTCCATAGACATAACATTACGAACATTACGGCGGAGAATTCCGAAGCTGAGTAACCAGCCCCATAACAGTAATACAAAATTTCCAGTTTTAAACATCAGAAGTGTTTCGAATACTCTTTGAGAAAGTTCTAGTATAACAAATGATCATTTACGGAAATCATTATAAAAGATAAATCGAAGTGTATATACATAAAACTAAAATATTTTATAATGAAACGAAATTCGTATAATTAGAAATTTTTTCTGTATTGTTGATGAATTAATTACGTTTTATTTTATATGAAAAAAAATGTTTTGGGTCTAAGGCACAGAGAGCCAATTTGGGCCACACGTATAATTAATTAAAATTATGTATATTAAATAAATACGCATAATTATTTAATAATTATGCATATTTAATAAATACTTATAATTAATCAATAATTATGTATATTTATGCATGCATTAATTACTATAATACATACAATTTATCTACTTAAAAATTTTTTGGGGACACTTTCGTTTTCATTTTCGGCCGAAAATAGGAAGATCAGCGAAAATCGGTTTCACCCTTAAAAACATGTTGCGGACGATCCTTAATAATACATATGTATAACATTTCTACAAAAAAATACTGGTATCCTTAAAGTTTTTACACAGTCAAAAATAGCGTTTTTTTTGTATAATTATTATTTTTTTCCCAGTAAAAAGGACACAGATACATTTTGTTCACTTTTATATTAGTATTTCCACTTTATGATAAACATTAAATTACCATTTCACTTGTTGCATTTTAAATTTATCAACATTTTTGTAATAATTTGCTGTCCTTAAAGTTTTTACACGCACTGTATATGTGTTATATGTTTGTGCGCGAGTGTGTGTGAATTTCTTTTCGCGCAATCGCAGATTTTGGTATCCCTATACTCTTATCGACGTTTATAATTACCGTTTAAATTATTAACATAGAAAAAGAAAACTACGATTATTACGAAATATTTTATCATAAATCCTGGAAATAATAATCAGTAAAAATTAATTTGTTATAATATGACATAATGTATACATACATATTAACTAGGACTAACCTCAGAAGGATTATTCTGAGCAATATTGCTGAGTACATAGATTTAATAATAAGTTGTGACAAAGAAAGAAAATGAGATGCTATCTTAAATTAACTATGTACTGGCGTAACAAGAAATGCTGAAAATGATCAAATTAAATCGTAGAATTACAAAATACAATATATAAATTCTTATACAGTATTTGAAAAAAATAGTAAAGCAAATCCTGAAAGACAGCTATGCATGGGTATAAAATTTGAAGTACCCAATACATTAAAGGTAATACAAAATATAAAATACAAAAATATCGTATGTCGTAATTTTAACTCTTTTAAATGATGACAAGAACATGAAGAGACTTTTCGCACCAATTTGGCTACCTGTAAATGACAAAAAATATATTGTAAAGAGAATGAAGAATTTTTATATGATGTGTGGTCCCTCTAAAAGTTAAGACTGCTGAACATATATTTTCTACGGCGATAAGAATTTAGAAAATTCTCTCTTCAAAACGGGCTATATCAAAGTTCCGAACAGTTAACAGAGGTATGCAATGCGTTGCCTGAATGTGTTCCAGACATGCTCGATTGGAATAACTGAGGAAAGCATGTTGGCCACTACATACGCTGTATTGTTTCTTTACAAACATATTCTCTTCAAGCTGAGCTGTATTATGCATTAGCATGCATTAAAGGAAAGAATCGGCAATGGATGCAGCGTAAGGTATGACATGAGATCTGAATATCTCGCCTGCATACCTTTGATCTTCCAAAGTGTCATTTCAAGTAATTTACGATCCCGTACATATTTTTTCTCAGCTAATCATGCTAGTTAAAATGCGCCATACGAAACTTTCTCCGAATAATTTACTATACAAACAATCAGCTAAAGACAATTGAGAAAACGACCTTTTCAGAAAATGTCTCCATTAGTGGAGCTGAAAAAAAGGTATATCACAATTAAGCAGTCATTTTCCTGTGTTGGAGGCCTTGGTAAGATAGAAAAAAGATTAGAGAAAGAAAACATTCACAAGCACTTTCGGACAGCTTATGCACAATTTCATATACTCATTTTAATTCAGTCCGCCCCTCTTAAACGAATATGCGTGGTTCCAACATCTATTATTCGATTAAGCGGGAGAAATTATTCTACCTTACCACATCGTTAATAATATCTTAAAATCTAACTAATAATCTATAGCAGTTAAAAAACAATTATTTTAATTGTAAAAAAGTTACTTTCTTTAAAAAAAGAGAACTACAAAATGAAATAAAAATTCTTAGACTAATAAGCATTATAATACACATTCACTTGAATTACAGGATGAATATTTTGATTTTATCGCTTACCTCATTACAATTTTTTTGAAAAAATCCAATACAGTTTATTGTTTATTTAATGTTTTTTGCGCACATTTCTGCAGTTTTTTCCAAACCATGTAATATTTTATAATATCCACCTCGAACTTCAAAATGTCTTCGTATAATTGGTAATGATTTCTGTATTTCACTCAAGGATGGGGGAGAATCTATTACAACTTCATTATTTTCATCTTCTTCTGTGCAAGCAGATGATTCTGATACTTCATCAGTTTCTGTAGCCTCATTTTCCTCAAATTCTATAAATTCCGAAAGTTGTTCTTGTGTAATTTGGAATTTATCGAGTTCTTCTTGAAATTCTTGAAGATCACAAGTTTCAGTTTCTGTGTCCCAACAATCATCTTCATCAGATTTAGGCTTTTAAAACTGTTTTTAATTATACTAACAGGAACATTATTCCAAGCTTTGTTGCAAAAATGCATAGCAGTCAAAAGGTTATTATAATTATTTTTTTTTTGAAAGACTGAAAAATGTTTCATTACAGTTCTCTGTTTCCAAGTCCAAAATATGGAGAAGTTCATTTATAATCTCCCGCCTATATAACGCGTGGAATGATCTTATGATTCCTTGATCAAGAGGTTGTATTTTGGCCGTCGTATTTTGCAAAAATTGTACTCTGACATTATTCAGTCGAATTGAGTTCTATGTTTTGTGACTGCCAACATTATCCATAAATAGGACAAATTTTCTATTTCGTTTTTTCATGTTTAGGTCTAATTTTGTCAGCCAATTTGCAAAAATAGGTTTTGTTATCCAACCAAACTGTGAGTAATCATATGCTACAGGCAACAGGATAATTTTTTACATTTTTCAGGCATCTAGGTTGTTTGCTTTTGCCAATGAGAAGAGGTTGAAGCTTTTCTTCTCCCATTTTATTTACAGAGAGTATCACAGTTACGCGATCTTTACTTATTTTAAATACGTGTAACTTTTTTTTTCAATTGTTTTTTCCTTTTGGCATAGATCTATACAGTTTCGTAACAATTAAAAATATCGCATGATTTGTACTCAGCAAGAATTGGATGTAAAATTTCTTCAATCCATTCATCACAAACTGCATCGTTTACAGAACCCGATTCTCCATGTAGTTTCTTAAATGCTATATTGTTTCTTTGCTGGAATCTATGTAACTATCCTTTAGATGCCTAAAAATTCTTAGTAATAGAATCTTTTGCAATTTCTTCGGCTTTCTGCATAATCATTGCCCCGTTTATTAAAACTCCTTTGCTTCTTTTTGAATGAAACCATTCCAACACAGCATTGTCGAGATCGTCATTAGATTTTCTTTTCCGTTTTCGGTGTAGGTTTCCTTTGTTTCTCCATTCTTCTTCAATTTTATCAGCATTTTTCTTAATGGTCGAGACTTGAGACTGAGAAATTTGAAACTCTTTAGCAATTTCAGTTTGTGTTTTTCTGTGATTTATGGCATCAAAAACCTTCACTTTATCGCACAAACTTCAGTCTTTTCTTTTCGCGTTCATATTTTCTACATCAGAACCTTAAAATAAACTGAATAAATAAAGTGAGAACCGAAATTTGGTTAGAACTGTCCATTTTTTCAGTGTCGCAGTGCAATAACCTCGAATATTCTACAACATCACGTGACCAATCAGTTTTTCTTTACCGTAATCATACAGACGTAGTCTCTTTGTTTCCCTCCCCCTTAACACCCCTTTCATTCGAGATGTCCGTTGCTATGGCGACCCTGGGAAAAGTTGTTCTAATTTGACGTGACGCACGTAACTGGACTTCATGTGATAACGCCATTACTCCCTTTCCTTTTAACAAAAGACCTTCTCTAGGAAAAAATATTTGTCACACCAGATTATCCGGGGAAATTATTCGAATAAGTGGGGAATTTTAACATTGCCTCTATGGGAAAAAATTTAGTTCTAGAAGATTTTATTTCTATAAGCGGGGTATTTATTTATCCGTTCCCCAATTAAGCGGGGCCGACTTTACTTACAAAATTTATTCAATACTAACTGAGTAGCTACCCGTTGTGTTGCAGTTAAATTGCAAGAGATCGTTCAATTGTTTGAGGGAAAAATCTATTATTATTAAACGTTTAATGTTTCGAGCCCTCACAATTCCAAATAAATGGTAATTTTAAAAGTTTTCCGTTCATTTCAGCTTTTTAAATTTCGATTTTTTTAGAAACCATTCTTAGAGATCATTTATATCTTGAAAGTAATCCTGAACAAAATTTCAAGTTTTTAGCTACAGGAGTTACACAGAAATAGAAAAATTTCTATCGCGAGTATTTATGTCTTAAAAGTAACAGCCTTGTCAATTTTCTTGTTTATATCCTTAAAAATTCCTTGTACATCGTTATGTGGAACATCTTTTGAATATTGTCTGTTTTATTTAGCCTTCTAAATTTCGAATTTCTCAGAATTCGTTCTATAACGATCATTAACATCTTATAAGGAAATACCATGCCAAATCTCAGGTTCCTAGTTCTAACATTCCGAATTTTTTGTTGAGTTTCTTGAATGACGACACCGGTTTTTGCTAAGTTTATGTATTATAGTGACGTCATATGCATAGCATACGTTTCTATAGATATTGTTTAAGACTGGGTCGTAAATGTAGAATTCTTAAACGGATGCAAATTACGTCATTTTATATCAAATAAAAACGTGAATTTTGCATCTTAAAACTGAAATATGCTTTGTGCTATCTATCTGTCTATCTATATATATATATGTCGTAGGCTAATTGAGAAATCCGGCTTTTTGCAAACAGACTAGGCTCTTTGCAAAGAGCCGGCCAATTGGAGAATCCATCTTTCTTTTTCCAATTAGCCTGATATCTTTCAGGCTTGTTGCAAAGAGCCTAGAAAGCGTTAGGCTAATTGAAAAATGACCACTTATTATCCGATCAGGGTGATATTTTTAGCTCACAGGATATCAAAGCCTGAGAGCTTATGTTCCCGCCGATTCTGTATGTACGTGTGTACGTACGTATGTACGTAACGCGATAAATCTTGATAGAAGTAACCAATTTGCTTCAAAAGATTTTTTCTAGGTTCATTTTGAAGAGGTGCTTCCCTGATTAGTTTTTGGGGTTCATTGGTTAAGGATAAAGGGGGAAAAGGGGGGCTAGCCCCCACCCCCTTAAATTATATAAATGTGTTTTTCATGCAGAAATATTCGATTTGCTCCAAATTTGGTATACCGGTTTATTGTGTTAAGGAGCTTCCCTGATTAGATTTGGAAACTCATTATTTAAGTATAAAGGGGGGAAAGGGGGCTACCCCCCTTAATTTAGATAAATAGGTTTTTCATGATGAATTATTCGATTTGCTCCAAATTTGGTATATCAGTTTATTAAGTTAAGGAGCTGCCTTGATTAGATTTGGAGATTCATTAGTTACAAATAAAGGGAGGAAAGGGGGGGCTATCCCCCCCCGTAATTTAGATAAATTGGTTTTTCATGCAGAAATATGCGATTTGCAATAAATTTGATATACCGGCTAATTATGTTAAGCAGTTTCCCTGATTACATTTGGAATATCATTATTATGTATAAAGGGGGGAAAGGGGGGCAATTGCCTCTTCCCTTAATTTAGATAAATGCGTTTTTCATGTAGAATTATTCGATTAGCTCAAATTTGGTATACTGGTTTATTATGTTAAGGATATGGCTTGATTAGATTTGGAGGTTCATTAGTTAAGTATAAAGGGAGGAAAGGGGGGCTATCACCCCCTTAATTTCGGTAAATGGGTTTGTAATGCAAAATTATTCGATTTGCTTCAAATTTGGTATACCGGTTTATAATGTTAAGGAGCTTCCCTGATTAGATTTGCAAGTTCATTAGTTAAGTATAAAGGGAGGAAAGGTGGGGGCTAGACCCCCCCCCTTAATTTAGATAAATGGGTTTTTCATGCAGAGTTATTCGATTTGCTCCAAATTTCGTATACAGGTTTATTATGTTAAGGAGTTTCCCTGATAGATTTGGAGGTTCATTAGTTAAGTATAAAGGTAGGACAGGTCTAGTGTCCCCTTAATTTAGATAAATGGGTTTTTCATACAGAATTATTCGATTTGCTTCAAATTTGATATACCACTTTATTACGATATGTTTTCTTTCATTTGATTTGGAGGTTCATTGGTTAAGTATAAAAGGGGGGAAAGGGGGGCAATTGCCCCTCCCCTTAAGTTAGATAAATGGGTTTTCATGCAGTATTATCTAATTTAGTTTAATTTTTTTTCAACCGGATCCGAACTTGAAGGTTCCATTTGAAGTCAACCCGAAAACCGACCACAACCAGGTTTCGGATTGAGTTCAATTAGAACTTTCAGGTTCGGATAGGGTTGCCGGTGGACGGAGATTATTTTGTCTGGCTTGCATCGGGTTATAGTTCTTTGGAATATTTTTGTCGGTTAAGATTTGCTTCGGGGCCGGTTTCAGGGTGACTTCGAATGGAATTTTTAGGTTCTGGTAGCGTTGCGTGTCCATGGAAACTAATTTGTCTTGTTCGGATCCGGTTACGGATCTTTGGAATATTTTTGTCGGTTATCAGATTTGGTTCGGGATTTCGGGTTTTTTCAAATGGAACACTCAGGTTCGGGTCGGGTTGCATGTAGACTGAAATTATTTTGTCTTGCTCGGATCGGGGTACGGTCAGTTGTAATTTATTTTTCGGGTTTGGGTAGGGTTATGCGTTAATAAACCTAATAAAAAGAAAACTGCCCAGTTAAACTGATGGCATTGAGCTCACAGGCTATTCACACTAATTGTATATTATACTCTTATTTCAAAGAATAATGCCCCTCGAAAAATAAATGAAGCGATCAGTCCCCGTTGCCCCCTTTTCTACTTAACCAAAGAACCTCCAAATCTAATCAGGGAAGTTACTTAACATAATAAACTGGTATACCAAATTTTAAGCAAATCAGATAATTCTGCATGAAAAAACCATTTCACTAAATTAAGGGGGGGGGTATTAGCTCCCCCATTTCTCCCTTTAGGCTGAACCAATGAACTTTCAAATCTAATCAGAAAAGCTCCTTATTAGAATGAACGTAGAAAAAAAATTAAACTAAATTAGATAATTCTGCATGAAAACCCATTTATGTAAATTAAGGGGAGGGGCAATTGCCCCACTTTCTCCCCTTTATACTTAACAATGAACCTACAAATCAAATGAAGGAAGCCATATCGTAATAAACTGGTGTATCAAATTTGAAGCAAATCGATTAATTCTGTATGAAAAACCCATTTATCTAATTAAGGGGACGCTACCCCCTGTCCCTCCTTTATACTTAACCAATAAATCTCCAAATCTAACCAAGGCAGCTCGTTAACATAATAAAACGGTATACGAAATTTGGAGCAAATTGAATAACACTGCATGAAAACTCCATTTATCTAAATAAAGGGGGGGGGGGGTGTCTAGCACTCCTTTCCTCCCTTTATACTTAACTAATGAACCTCCAAATTTAATCAGGGAAGCTCCTTAACATAATAAACCGGTATACGAAATTTGGAGCAGATCGAATAACACTGCATAAAAAACCCATTTATCTAAATTAAGGGGGGGGGGGGGGGGTCAAGCCCTCCCTTTCCTCCCTTTATACTTAACAAATGAACCTCCAAATCTAATCAGGGAAGCTCCTTAACATAATAAACCGGTATACCAAATTTGGAGCAAATCGAATAATTTTGCATTAAAAAAACATTTACCTAAATTAAGGGGGGGATATCCCCCCTTTCCTCCCTTTATACTTAACTAATGAACCTCCAAATCTAATCAGGGAAGCTCCTTAACATAATAAACCTGTATACGAAATTTGAGCTAATCGAATAATTCTACATGAAAAACGCATTTATCTAAATTAAGGGGAGAGGCAATTGCCCCCTTTCCCCCCTTTATACATAATAAACCGGTATACGAAATTTGGAGCAGATCGAATAACACTGCATGAAAAACCCATTTATCTAAATTAAGGGGGGGGGGTCAAGCCCTCCCTTTCCTCCCTTTATACTTAACTAATGAACCTCCAAATCTAATCAGGGAAGCTCCTTAACATAATAAACCGGTATACCAAATTTGGAGCAAATCGAATAATTTTGCATTTAAAAACTATTTACCTAAATTAAGGGGGGGATAGCCCCCCTTTCCTCCCTTTATACTTAACTAATGAACCTCCAAATCTAATCAGGGAAGCTCCTTAACATAATAAACCTGTATACGAAATTTGAGCTAATCGAATAATTCTACATGAAAAACGCATTTATCTAAATTAAGGGGAGAGGCAATTGCCCCCTTTCCCCCCTTTATACATAATAATGATCTTCCAAATGTAATCAGGGAAGCTGCTTAACGTAATTAACCGGTATACCAAATTTATAGCAAATCGCATATTTCTGCATGAAAAACTCTTTTTTCTAAATGACGGGGGGGGGGGTAGCCCCTTTTCCTCCCTTTATACTTAAATAATGAGCTTACAAATCTAATCAGGGAAGCTCCTTAACACAATAAACCGGTATACCACATTTGGAGCAAATCGAATATTTCTGCATGAAAAACCCATTTATATAAATTAAGGGGGCGGACTAGCCCCCCTTTTCCCCCTTTATCCTTAACCAATGAACCCCAAAAACTAATCAGGGAAGCACCTTATCAGAATGAACCTAGAAATTTTTTTTAAAGGAAATCGGATATTTCTATCAAGTGTTATCGCGTTACGTACATACGTACGTACGTACGTACACACGCACATACAGAATCGGCGGGCACATAAGCTCCCAGGCTTTGATAGCCTGTGTGCTAAAAATATCACCCTGATCGGATAATAAGTGGTCATTTTTCAATTAGCCTAACGCTTTCTAGGCTCTTTGCAATAAGCCTGAAAAATATCAGGCTAATTGGAAACGGGAGATGGATTCTCCAATTAGCCTGGCTCTTTGCAAAGAGCCTAGGCTGTTTGCAAAGAGCCGGATTTCTCAGTTAGCCTACGACATATGTCTATATATATATATATATATATATATATATATATATATATATATATATATATATTCATCGGAGGTGACACTGACTTCTAAAAAAACAGAATTCGTGCTTCCTGCTTTTGTTTTGTTTTTTTCTGGATTCTTTAATCTGAAACCATTGTTATTTAACAAATTTAAGTTTGAATTCATAAACAGACATACCTACAAGCATAGCTACCATCTTATACTTATCCTCGCCTGAACCGACTTACTTTGATCATTTTAAATTTTTATATTGATTAGAATTTTTTTCCCGCTCGGCCCTTCCCGTTTATTTGTTTCATCGACCCAACCCGTTAAAAAATTGTCTTTAATCCTCCTTTCATGCCATTATAACTGATTATAATCGCGGAAGCGATTTAAAATGTAGATTTGTAATTCATTTTTATGTATACATTTTTTTAGTTAATTTTTCAATTAATTTTCAGCAGTGAAATGACGCTCGAAATCATTGAATATGTAATAAGTGATTTATCACATTGCTAACGAAGCGTAGAATCAACAATCTGAAAAATGTCCAAGCCTGGAATCGAACCTGTAACTTTTGGAATAACCCTTGGAATGCGTATGTAGTAACACATACGCAGCGCGAATCTGTAGTTAACACCCTCTCATTTGAGTTGTCATGGAAACATATGTTTCCTTGTTCGCACGTAGTAACGTATCAAAACCCGATGATTCATTTGTAATAACCCTGTATTATAGAACAACAATCAAAACTATTTTTCGGAAACAAAAATTGTAAAATATTAGATTTATAAATACATGTGTCAGTTTACATTTACAAAAGTTTCTTATACATCAGATGCAGGTGTTTGTTGTTTTGCAGGCAAATATACACAGCAGGCAAGTAGGGATATTAGGGTAACATAAAGTGCTTGTACAATCTGCTGCTTATTCTTATAAATCGCAGTGTAAAAAGACATCCAAGATATAACGATAATCGTTAGCACGACCAATAAAAAATTACAAATGTAAATTTAATGACACTACGGGTTGTTCAGGGGGCATCGCCGCTCTGAATAAATCTACTTTATTATCTAAAAAATTACCAGAATAAGTAGCTTTTCAGAAATTTGAGAATTTCAGAAAATCATTACATAACAATGTGTTTAATTTAACACTTCTAATGTCTGAAAACTACGAAGAATTTTTTGTATCTTATAAATATTTACGTTATTTGAAAACTTTCATTGTTGTTTGCAGGAAGTTGGAAATTACACAGTGTGTTAAAAAAAATGACTTGCCAGAGCTGACGTTGAGGCTTCTGATCTGCAGATTTACTAATTAAGTAGCTATAGAGCATGAATTTAAATTAAATGTAGTGAAGCTAAAAAAAGAAGGACACCATATTCAAAAAGGTTCAATTGCTTTTCCCATAAAGCCGTTACTTTTCTTGATTTTTTCTGTATTATTACTTGTATTCATTCTTTAAATTAATTAAGAATGATTAAAAAATGATAGCTTTGTTTAATAGATTGTTCTCTAAAGAAAGAGAAAAAAATTGCAAAAATATCCCTAGAGCAAAATGTTTTCCGAAAAAAAATTATTTTGTTACTCTAGTTATACAAGTTTAATAAAATTAAAAGAGAGCGGAAAAGCATAATAGTGTACGCTTATGATTTTTATCCTACTAGGGGGCTCGGCCCCCTACGAGCTACGCTCGCCAACCCCCGTCCAGACACCGCAGACTCTAAATGCACGCTAATTTGATGGGCTTTAAAAAGATTTCGAAAGATTGAATTATAATTTAAAAACAGTGGCGATCTCCCTATAAACGAATTTCTATTCATTTCTCTTTGATTGGGGAATTTTAACGCCAAATCCGCTGCGGTACTACTTGATTATCCTGTCGACCAATTTCGCCAAATTATATAAATCGCCAAACCACTCGCCAAATTATACAAATTGTTATAATTTTTATTTTAAATAACGAAAGAACAAATAAATTCGTACAACATTAATAAAAACACAAATAAAACGTCGAAATAAACATAACTTGATGACGTATACACGTGTAACAACATTTCAAAATAAGCTAATATAAAAGGAATTAAGTAAAGAGAGTCTTTGTCTCCTGGTATTTTTTAACAAAGCGAAAAGAAAGTTCTTTTAAATGAGACATTTTAAATTAATTCTCAAAATATCAAATAAATGTCTAGCGCAATTTCTAAATTTAAACTTTTTTGCAATATTATTTTGTGTTCATTTTATGTAATAACTATAATGTGACGTAAATATGACGTAATTTCTCCTAAGACTTCTAACGCAAGTTAATGAATTTATTATTTTACAATATCCTTTCTCTTTTAAAATTCACGTGTATACTTTTTATGACGTAATTTTTAATAAGTTCCTGCTTTTTATACGTAATTATTTAATTCTAATTTGAAAGTTTTTTTCCTGTTTATAATAGTCACGTGTAAATAAATTTTTAATTTGAAGCAAACATTATTGCTTGCGCTTTTTATACAGTTGGCAACAGTTTAAATCAGTACAATTTTCTGAAATCTGTAAAAAATATCTCTAGAAATGCTGAAAATTTGAATTTAAAATAGAAATAAAACCTGAAAAAAGAGTCAAAATAAAAAAATTAATGCAATCTGCACTCCGGCAAATTCTAACGCATAAAATGATCTAAAAATGATTACACTGCCATGTATAGTTTTTGCTGCTATAAAACTTTTTTAGTGGAACGATTTTGTCCAACTTTAGCATTAAATAACTCTTAAAATAATTCTTCGATTTGAAAACTGTCTGCATCAGCGTGTTTATCAAACATTTCTGTATAAAACCACCGATTTTCATATTTTCGTATGCATCATTTTTGTTAATATTAACGAAGAAAGGCCTCCGGTCACAAAAAAATCAAAACCGGCGGCGGCGGCGGCGGCGGCGGTGACAGCGGTAGTTACTTTTTTTTAGAATAGAGAGATTATGCCACCACTTCTTATGCCATTAAATAATGGCAGCTTTGTTTAAGAGATTGTTCTTTACGGAAAGGGGAAAATGTAAAAATACCCCTAGAGGAAATGCTTTCTGAAAAAAAAATTTTTAGTTACTCTAAATTTTAATAAAATGATAAAAGTGCACACTTTACGATCTCTTAACGGATATTTAAAAAAATAAATATGGGGTGTTTCCAAAAAGGACAAGTTTAATTATTGAAAAATTTCATACATCCATTTTCCATTTAAAAAAAGTACGCGCATACATACCAACATACATCACGACACTTCAATATATAATGTAGTCCCTTACCATACTGTGCAAGACAATCCCATCTAGTGCTGTTAATGTATAATATAAATGAGGAATAGCAAAATACATAGCACTTTTTTATAGTTTTTTATCATCATTTTTAAGAAACTTTCGCCATTCTCTTTTTTTTCCTCATTAAAAAATATTTTGTATTTGCCTCTCTAAAAAATCTATTTTTTGTAAAGATTCATTAAAAACATTATATTCTTTATTTGTTAGTGATCTTCTTTTTAGAATTTTTTCTATGTAAACATTAGAAATAGTACGTATACTTTTTTTTATCCCTGGACAACATCTTTCTTTATTGCTTTTCCTGTCAAATAGACTATTAAAGTCTGATATTTTTTTCCGCTAGCTATTTTCAATCCATTTTTTGAGTGGTAGATAAAAGACAAATAATTCTTTATAGCAAAAAGTAACAAATATAAATATTAAAGGGTGTGTGGTAAATTTGGAAATGCGGAAAAAGTATGATTTTTATAACTTAATGTAGAAATATTTTTCATCACACTAATTTTCTATAAATATTCATAGCATAAAAAAGTATAATATATAATTTTTAATATTTTTTATAGATCAATATTGATACAACTAGAAAGGCAGCCCGCCAAAAATGACAGAAAATGAGAGATAAATATATGTACAACATATGTGCAAGAATATAAGTTTTCCTCGCTTGTTCCTCAGTGATAGATGAAGATAACACATTCTAAAAACAAAATATTTTTATGAAATAGGATGTACAGTAGAAGACCACTAATCCGCACAGCTTGGTTTCAAGTGTTGTGCGGATTTGAGACTTTTTGCGGATTAAGCTGCTATCAGATTCACCAACTTTTCGAGCAACTTTTGAAACAACTCTTGATTTTAACCGATTTTCTACAAGAAATCATCTCAACACCCAGTGTGATAGCAATCAGCAATATCCACAACATTTTATCCACAACTCTAAAAAAGTCTCCGCTAGCCATGACATTTCACCGAACTTCCAAAGTTTCAGCCATTTAGAGAGAGGCGGTTTTGAACGTCATTCATTTCTCAACGACCAAGATGGACGACGTTGCGATTAAGCTGAAACGGAATGAATCCCAAGAAAGAGTTTTGATGTAATGCGTAAAAGAAAAAACGCATATGTGGGACATAAAACAGAGTTTGTATATAAATAGAACTTTGAAAAGGTGTTCGCATCAACAGATAGCTGAAAAACTAATCGCAAAGTTTTCGGAAAGATTACTTGCGCCAACGAAAGAGCGATAAATAGTAACAACTGGTAACAGTATTACAGATTTTTCCTCCAACTTTAGCGACGACAATTGCCACCTTATTTTTACTTTCTACCCGCAAAAGTTTGAGGAAAAGCTGGTCGTTTGAAAAATTGGTGAATCTCATAGCAGCTTTACAGGTCATGTCTGTTCATTCTTCGTTTGCATTTTTTTAAATTCACTAGGGGACTCTTCCCCCTACGAGCTACACTCGCCAACCCCCGTTCAAACACCGCAAACTTTAAAAGCACGCTAATTTGATCGGCTTTTAAAAAAATTTCGAAAGAATGAATTATAATTTTAAAAAACGGTTGCTATCTCCCTGTTAACGTTTTTTTGTTGTTGTTGTTGTTGTTTTTCTTTGATTAAATAATATCAGTGAAACATGTGAAAATAATCTAATATGAAATGATTTAATTAAACAGAGTCTTTGCCTCCGGGTATTTTTTAACAACGCTATAAGAAAGTTTTTTTAAATAAGACATTTTAAATGTATCGATTTAAATCTGACGTAATTTTCACCGAAGTTTTCTGTCTCTCTTTAGTATTCACGTGAAAATACTTTTGTTGTTAGAGAGGAAATATTATTTGCGCTGTCATAGAATTCTCAACACAAGAGCAATGCGACTCTTGTAGGCACTTCAATAACATCTGCATTGGTTCATTGGCTCAAAATATCTCAATCTGTTGATTCTCTGTAAGCAAGCAAACCCTATTGGTTTACAATGGATGCCTATAGGAATTTTGCAAAATATTAGGCATATAGTCAAGTTGGCGTCACGTTTGGCGACTAATTCTTGTATCTTGGCGTTATATTGCCAAGTTGGCGACAAACTTGGCGGTATTTGACGACAAGTCTCCCTATTGTAACCCTCCTTATAGGTATGGAGATGCATTAAATGCTGTTCAATAACCAGTGAGAAGCATTCATTCGGGAGTCGCTATTAAACAATTAACAAATAATTGCGATTTCTGTGTCACGTATGATAGCGTAATATATATATGGATTAGTTTTAAAACACTACCTCAAAATATGATGTAAACGTCTCGCGCAAGTATATTTATAATTTAAATTTTTTGGCAAAATGATGGTTTGACAATTTTAAATATGACTTAATTTCCTCCATTTACGTTTTTTAATGCACGTTAATGAATTTATTATTTTACAAATTTCTTTCTCTTTTAAAATTCAAGTGTAAATATAGTTCTTATGACGTAATTATCAATATTTTCCTACTTTTAATACGTAATCATTTAATTCTCATTTGATTGTTTTTTTTTTCTGTTTATAATAGTCACGAGTAAATAAATTTTTAATTTGAAGGAAATATTATTCTTTGCGCTGTTTTTAAATTTGGCAACAATTTAAAATAATGCCGTTTTCTAAAAGTTGTAAAAAATATCTCTCGAAATGATGAAAATTTGAATTAAAAATGGAAATAAAACCTCAAAAGAAATATAAATGCAATCTACACAATGGGAACTTTGAATGTATAAAATTATCTAAAAATGATTAAATTCTAATGTATAGTTTTTGCTCCTATAAAACGTTTTTAATGGAACTATTTTGACCAACTTTAACATTAAATATCTCTTAAAATAATTCTTCGATTTGAAAACTGTCTACAGTGTGTTTATCAACCATTTCTCTATAATACCACCGATTTTCAAATTTTTGTATGCATATTTTTCTTAATATTAGCGAAGAAAGACCTCTGGTCACAAAAAATTCAAAACCGGCGTTGCGGCGGTGAACAGCTTTAGTTACTTTTTTTTAGAATAGAGAGATATTTTGGATAATTTAAATTATCAATTCTTAAAAATAAATATATTACACAAACATATAAGCAAGGTAAAAAATATTTTTAAAACAATATTTTTTTTTTTTTTAAACATGGCATGAATGATCAAATTTCCTTCTTCGCCAAAGCAGTTTTTTCTATTTCGCCAAGTCCTATATACGGGAAATGTACCGAGAACGTAATTTCTGTATCTGCCCACACAGCACACGTTATCTATAGGATGTCGATGTATAGTGTAATTACATCTATAGCGTCCACAACATCTTTTACATGTGCATAGCATTAAACCAATAGATGTCTATCGGGCATTTCCCATTTAGATATGTATTAAACGTCCATGACCTGCTATAGACGTATTATAACTATGACTTTTTTTATGTCTACTGGAAATGCTCTGTTTAATTTCCAAAGGATGTACTCTTTAGTGCATCCAGTGGATTTGCGAATAACACCTATTACGCACATCTTATGGAAAAAAATACTGCTACTTCAATCTTGCCGCGCATGCGGAAATGGAAAGTCGAAGGTCACTCCTAGAAACTCCGGACGCGAACGATGTTTACGTCTCTCCCGCTCAACCCGCGTGATTCACCATTTATTTGGTAAGGCTCTATGTGCATTTCCCCCCCAGTTTTACTCTGTTCAGCCATTAACGACTTGCATAAAAGGTAAGTTATTCATTTCTTATTTCATGTATTTACTTTTCTGTATAGTTTATATTTTAACACCCTATTACTGCTATATCCGTGTATCGTGCAGATAGATTTAGGCTTAATGCTACGATAATTTTTTTATAAAATGAAAATAAACTTGCAAATTGTTGCTGTATTAGTTGCATAAATATCGAAATTTAATCACATATCTTGCAGATATAACGAACGGTATAGTAAAAGAGTGTTAGAGCCACATATTGTTTTGTTTATCACCAATCGCCGATACAGTCTTGGCTATTTTGAACTTGACCTTTTGAAAGGCTGTGTTGTTATGTTATTTATACAATAAATTTTAATCCTCAGCCATAATGTTTACCAGAATTTTCAAATAACATTTAGGTTTTATGTTGTATGTGTAGCAGAAAAAAAGCAGTTAATTTTAAATGAATTCCACTAATTCTGGTTTCAATAAAATAGAAAAAAAAATTTCAACATCTTAGCAACTGAATTATTTTACCCTTAAAATAAGTGTTGTATTATTTACAATGGTGGGTCCAAGGGGGAAGTCACGGGGGTCACGATCGCCCCCCCCCCCCTCCGTGAACAACAGGAAAATGCTAAAAATTATTTAAAAAATGAAATATATTTTAAATTCCCCTATCCCCCCCCCCTTCAACAATGTGAATCAAATCAAAATTAGGTAATTTCTGATACATCCGTGAAAATCTTTTTAATCTCTAGAAATTTGCAAGTTCACTTATTCAGAAACTATGTGATCAAATAGTGTTTTCCATTTTTCAATAAAAAAAAAGTATTTCCAAAAATTCCATAAAATTTAGCATTTTAAACTAAATTTCCGGACGTGAATGCTAATTGCTCCCTCATGACTACATTTCTGTTGCTCTTAAGTCCTAAAAATTGGCTTAATATGGTAACTTGACAACATTTCTGAATCATTCTTAGCATTTACAAGAAAATGAGAAACGTTTCAATTTCTTGGTATCTGAATGAAATCTATAAATTATATATTTTACGAATACCAATGCAAATTTTTAGTATAAATGAATTCATGAAAGTATCAGAAAAATTGTCAGTTTTAATTTGGGAATAGCCTCCAATATAAAAATTTATCATGAAGTGGGGTGACGACCCCCTCTGCAAAAAAAAGAAAAAGAGCCATGACCCCCCCCCCCCCCCCTCTAAATTGAGGGCTGGATCCACCCTTGATTATTTAGAATAAAGTTAACTTCAATTATTATAAATGTTCCAATTGCTTAAGAAACTACTTTTGTATTTATTATAATCTAAAGTTCCCTCTTGGCATTATTTAAGGGTGCTCCTTTTTTAAAATATTGAAATGCATCTTTAGTTTTAGCCAGAGATCTCTTGTAAAAATTTTCTCCAGTACCAGAGTATTTCTAAATAAATGTGCCCGAAAACTTGCAAAAATTATAACCTTTTTTATTTTTTTTTTAGGAAACACAGACTATTATTAAATCATGTACTTTTTTTATCATTACTTAACAAAATTTTTTCTTGAAAAGGCTCATTTTTTTTTACTCAATAGTGATCTTTTACTGCTGAAGTTGTGCCTTTATTAGTGGCTGGCACCCTACCCTTTTCTTTCTAGTGTGAACAGAACAGTATATTAATCAATAAAATTTTTATAACTGTATATTCCCAGTAGCAGAAAATTCAAGACTGATATCGCATATTTTCTTTTCTCTTTTGCAGATTATTTTTCTATCAAACCTTTATTTTGCTTCATAATTATGTTTAGTTCTTTATTACTTAATACAAAACTTAAGATTATTATTAATAAAAATGAATAAAATGCATAATGACGTCACATGTGATTGTTTGATTAATTAATGATCCAATTGTAAAATATTTTACCAGCAGATTATTTTCTGCCCCTTGAAGTATCTGTCGCAGACACTTGGAGTATTTTCTGCTACTGGGACCATATTTAGTTTTGACTCTAGGAAAAAAAAAAAAAAAAAAGCTGCCATGCAGGAATCTTTTAAAAAGTGCACACTATTCTAAAAAAAAGCACAAAAGATATTTTTAATTTGTTTGTTAAGAGTCCTTTTTTATCAGTAGAATTTTGTGATATTTTCCCACGACAGATTGAATTTCATGATTTGCCCCTCTACTGACTGACAAATTTTGAGAATTTTCCAGCAACCAGTCGATGAATTTTACATTTTTTTCTGCAACCAACATAAGAATTTCACGAATTTTTTTTTCCTGATAATTGACTTCTGAATTTCTAGATTTTACTATTTATTGATCTTGGTAATCTTTTAGCAAATAATTTTCAGATTAAAAAAGTATCATATAGTTATGGAAAAATTATAGGTACTTGTTAAGATGAAAACATTGAAAACCTACCTAAAACGAAATTTTTCCCAGTTCCATGCAATTCCATCTTAGCATTTTGATTATATATAGCTTCTATGATAAAAACCTATTTAAAGAGAATTTTTTTCCGTTTCTTGTGATTCCCTCTTAGAAACCAGGGTCGAAACTAGGGAGTGCAGAGGTGCAGCAGGCACCAGAACGAAAGGCGTAGGGGGTCGCCTAATAAAGATTTTGTTTGTTGTTTCATGCAAAAATGTATATATATATATATATATGAAATATAAGGAAATTTGCAAGCTAATGTAAACCTGTGGAAGCATTCTTTTCAAAATTTGTGGAAGTGAAAGTAAATTTATTTAAGAAAAATAATCTGCAACCAAACTCTAAAGAGTAAACACTGACCTGGTTAGAATTCAATTTCAGCTATTATAAGCAAGAAAAAAAAAATCATTTAAAACTATTAATATGCAAGTAAGAAACTTTAAAAAGAATGCTCCCATAGGTTTAAGATTAGCGATTCAGTTTCTTCGCATGACTAGTGTAGGATCATAATGCTCAAGCTAATGTTAATCCTATGGGGGAGTTGTTTACATATTTCTTACTAGCATTTTAATTATTATTAAATTATTTTTATTTTTTAAGGAATTTTTTTTTTTTTTTTTTTTTTTTTTTTTTTGCATTGGGTGCCTGCAGTCAGTAACTTTTATTGTGCATGAGGAGGAAGAGGGGGGGGGTGCAAAATCCATGTTTGCCCTGGCAAACATGGGAGAAAAAGGCTAGTTTCAGCCGTCTTTTACTGTATGTCAGCCCCCTCTGAAATGATGAAGTCTAGATATGCCACTGCTCATAGCCGCTATTTATATTACATTCATTTCATTTAAAATATAAGCCTTTAACACACTTTATTTAAAATATATTACATTAGAAATACATTCTTGTACTTATTTTATTTAAAACAATTATGTTTAAAATACATGTCTTTTACTCATTGAATTTAAAAACAAAAGAAATAAAAACTACTACTAGGACTTCCCTCAGAGGGATTAGTCTGAGCGATATTGTATTATTATAGCCGGGTATCATAGTATTTGGCCACGCTCAAATATTGCTATCAGTTAACACTGTGACTGACACTTAAGCTGAAAAATTTACAATGTTTAATTTTTAAGAAAGTATAATCCTGTAATAAATAAAAGGTAAGTAAAATATTAAATACATTTTCAGTAATTACATAAAACAATTATATTTTTTTAGTTTCATATCATATTTTAGACCGTCAGTCATCGGCGAATGATGCATTCTGAACGGAAAATTCAGTGTCAGCCACCGGTGGCTAATGTGCCGCTCAACGTTTTAAATATTTATAATCATGGGTGGGAAATTACCTCATTTTACTCATCGCTGATGAGTTTTTAAGTAGTCTCTTAAAAACTACAGGCTATAATCAGGGTTGCCAGCTTTTAGCCAGGCCAAAAAAAAGGCGGCTGGCTTTTTTTTTTGGTTTTAACCACTTAAAAAAGTCGGTTAAGTTGGTTTACAGCTAATTCGTTTTAAATTTGGATCAATTAATTTATAATACACTTACTTATAAATATTTTCTGCTAAGAAAATTATGAATTTCTATTAAATTTTGTCAAATAAATGTCTTTATAACTGCTAAAAGGCAACTGTAAAGGCATTATATCTGAAAAAAAAATATATAAGTATTGAAAAGAATATAAGTTACACTCCAAATTGGTGTTTTGAAATTCTATATTACATATATAGCTCCACATATACTACACATTTTAAAGATTATAATTAATTAAACAATGACAAAATGTAGCACATCAAAATAGAAACATTCTTATGTGTCCATATGAAGAGTGAAGTTATAAATGTTAAAAGAGAAATTAGAAAGGATATAATATTTGAGGAGAGTTTGGTACATAAGTGTATAAAAATAAAATTTCGAAAAGCAATTATGCTATTCATAATGTTTTTAATAGTGAGAAATGATATATTTTTTTATATGACTATGCATAATTTTAAATGTTTAATAGAAATAAAATAAGACGTATATTAATAGCTCTTAAAATTAAGTAATAAAACATGTAACTAAGTAACCAATGTCCTCTTTAATTTTATAAAGCTGTAGAAATGAAAAAATTGGGGGGGGAGGGGGTGTCTGTTAAAGGTCAGTGTAAAACAGATAAAGCAGTTGATATGGTGCTTTTAAAAGTTAGCTGACATATTTGCAATTCTAACTACAAATCACTAGCAAAACCATCTAAGTTTTATTTCAGTTAATGTCTTCATTATTGAGAAATTGGGTTACTTATTAAACTCTAAATAATTGAATGTCATTAAAACTAATTAAAACACTTTAAAATGCAAAGTTTATAATTATAAAGCCAATTATAGCCAAAAAAAGTCCATTTCTTGCCAAAAAAAAGAAAAAAAAAAAAAAAAAAACTTAAAACCAATAAAAGCTGCCGGCGTGGCTTTTTTGCAACCCTGGCTATAATAGAAGATATATGTTTTACTTGTTAGCTATATTTTTCAACTCTCCAACTTACTGCAATTGTAAATGTATTATTAAATTCTATAAAATTTTCTTCTGTTTATATGTAATTCTTAATTTTATAGGAAAAAAATTAAAAATCTATTTTGGTAATAGTAATTTTTTTTATTTTTTTTTTTTATTTTATTTTTTTTTTTTTGTAATCATGTAAATGTTGTCATAGCAATTTTCAACTATACATGGCTTCTTACTAGCTGGTAAAATAAATCCTTCGCTGGTAAGATTTTCAAAATCTCCCTCTCTTACCCCCCCCCCCCCCTCTCGTCCCACCTTCCGTGTTCATAATTATTCATTAATTGTTTGCGTGTTTAAGTATCTTAAATAAAGCTTATTTATACAGTCGATTCCCTGAAATCAGTGTTCAATTCAGATACTTTTCTCCCGGGGGGAAGGTGAAAATTGCACTTTTTGACTGTTGAAAAACACAAAATCTCAAATCTTCCGGATCCACTCCTTGAATTCAACACTGTCTGAAATCTTCACTTCGATGCAGATGTAAACAGTGAAACTCACAATTAAGATGTTCAAGGAAATTTCAAAGTTTTTTTTTTTTTTTTTTTTTTTTTTTTTTTTTTTTTTTTTTTTTTAATGTCATTGTTAACACATTTTATATGAAATTCTGGTTAATATGACTGAATTAATGCTTTCTCATGAATGAAATGAATTTATTTCCAAAGAAATTCAAGATACAACACAGATATCTCTGGCAAGCATAATCTTTTTTTTTTTTTTTTTTTTTTTTTTCCAAATACATTTGTGTTACTGCAGCTTTTTTTATCTAATAGTCTGATTAAACATGAAATAAAACATGGTTATTTTAAGATTTATTTATTTATTTATTTTTGTAATTTATTACTTTACCTAATAGAATTTTGTAATTTCTTTCCCCGCAACTGATTGACGAATTTTGCATGTTTGTCTGCCACCAACTTAAGAATTTTGTAACGTTTCCGCACAATTGATTGCTGAATACAATGTTTTTCTGTGACCGATTGATGAATTTCCCAATATTTTAAAGCAACCAACTGAAATATTTCTGTGTTCTCCCCCCCCCCCCCCCCCTACAATCAACTGACAAATTTTGTGGGTTTTCTTTGACGGCAGAATGTCGATTTTGGCAATTTTTTTCCTGAAACCGATTGATGATTTTTGTGCTATTTATTTCTCCGATTGCCAAAATTTGTGGGAATTTTTGCGACTGATTGGCAAAACTCTTGTTCTATTTTCCATACAGTGCAGGGTTGCCGGCTTTTAGACAGGCCAAAAAAAGCCAGCCAGCTTTTTTGGTTTTAACCGCTTTAAAAAAGCCAGCTTTTATTTTTCAGAAAGACGGTTTATAGATAATTCATATAAAATTTGGATTAATTTATTTTTAATACACTTATACATATTTTCTACTAAAAAAATATAAACTTTATTAAATTTTGTCAAATAAATATGACCTTATAACTGCTAGAATGCAACTGTGAAGGCATTATGTCTGAAAAAAAAATTATGAATATTCAGAAGAATACATTAAATTAGACTCTAAAGTATTGGTTTGGAATTCTTTATCATGGTTTTACACATACTACACATTTTAAAGATTATATGAAAGAATAAGAAAATGTCACACATTAAAATAGAAACATTCTTTCATATACCTACTGATATTTACTTTTAAAATTGATTAAAACCAAATAGCTATATGTTTAATAACTGAAATTATCTTATATAATACTTGAGCAATAATAAGCAATTGTTAGATAAAAAATACTTATAAAAATGATCGACTTATAAAAATGATATATGTAAAAAGTTTTTCTACTACTAAGCTGTTATGTAACTTATTCCAGATATGTCCATACTGACAGATTAAAATCATAGAATGAACAATTCTGAAAGAGAAATTAGGAAGGATATAACATTTGAGGAAATTTTAGTACATGTAAGTGCTAAAAATAAAGAGAATTTTTTTTTTTTTTTTTTTTTTTTTAATTCTCCGAATAAAACTTGTTGAATTAGAATTTTGAAAAGCTAGTTGTTATTTAAAATAGTGCATATGCATGCATATGTTATTCATAATACTATTTTAATAGAGAAATGTTTTTATTAATGACTTTGTGTGTGATTTTATTTAAATAAATGTTTATGAAAAAAAAATAAGACTTGTAATATTAATATCCCTTAAAATTAGTTAATAAAATATAGAACTAAGCAACCATTGTCCTTTTTAATTATATAAGAAGTAAAAAAAAAAAAAAAAAAAAAAAGATTTAAGGTCAGTGTAAACCAGACAACGCAATTGGTATGACCTTTTATTCCAATATTAATGTCTTCATTATTGAAAAATTGGGTTATATTGATGTCTACCTCAATTAAATATCTTTAAAACTAAACTAATTAAAAAACACATAAAAATGAGTCGTTTATAAATAAAATGCTTCACTGTATAAAAGCCAAATTTGCCAAAAAAAAAGCCGGTTAAAACCAATAAAAACCACCGGCGTGACTTTTTTGCAACCCTGATACAGTGGGAGGAATTTTGCAGGTTTTTCCTGCAGATGATCAATAATTTCATTTTTTCCTGTAAATAGTTGATGAATTTGTAGATTTTTCTCAGTGATTTACTGGCAAAACTCGTACTTGTTTTTTCATGCAATTGATGGACGAATTAAGTTGTTTTTTTCGTAACCAACTGGCAAATTTATCATTTTTTTTTTTTTTTTTCTTTCAAAGACCAAATGACAAATTTCACGATGCTTCCCTGCGACAAAATGTCAAAATTTACGTTTATTTTCCAAGATTAATGGATATATTTTGTGGGTCCCCCCCCCCCCCCCCGCCTCAGCCAGGAAAGAAATGAATTGAAAATGCATGTCAAAAATAGCAGCAAGGGACACAATATTATGTAAACAAAACAGTGACCAGAAATCTGCGCAAACTCTTGATTCCAAGCTATGCGGGTTTGAGGGAGTCTACTGTATAAATAAGTAGTAGAAAAAAAATGTGGAGTGCTATCCACTAATAAAAGCACAACTAAAACAGAAAAGGGTCAGTAGTTCAGCAAAATTGTTTTACTCACACACAAAGGGTTCTGTACAATAATTGAATTCAATTGCAATGAAAAACGTTGACTTATTCATCACTGTGAGTCGGCAAATTTTGAAAAAAGCACTTAATTTTATCTCTCACAGACCCAAAAATTGAGGAAAGATGGAAAAAACTTAAAATTTTGTTATTTCTGTGTACTCAAAAAGAAAAAAGTGAAATTTTAGAATCTTGGTTCACAAACTCAATAATCTGGAGAGAAAAAAAAAAAAAAGAGTGAATTTAAAAAATCAGAATGAAAGGAAGAAAAGAATACTCAAAGCATTACTAGTAAACAATCAGAAGGTATTAAAAGTAAAACTATTCCAAATGATCAAAACAAAAAAGTAATTATTTTTTAATTAAATTCTAATTTCACATCTGAAACTGATTTAAATATTAAGATTTCTTTAATTAGGCATGCTCATATCCTTGCAAATAATTGTTCTTCTCATATTATAAGTAATCATATTCATATAGAAGTTGATGTGAAATATAAACACGCAGTCACATTTTAATATAATAGACAATGCCCAAAAAAGAATGAAGGTTTTCTTGATTTCTTTTACAGATAGAACTTCCAGTCGGAACACACCGTCACAAACATTTGAAGATAGCCTTGAAGAAGTCCTAGATGAGGAAGACTTGTATGAATACTGAGTTAGTATATTTTTAAATTCAAAAATCCTTTTTTGTTTCTTTTTTTTAGACAAATTAGTTTGTGAGATTTTAAAATAAGTATTAAACCAAAAATTTTTAAACAAAATATTTAATGTATAATATAACTCATGTAGTCAGGACTGACACAACCTTCGAGCAAACGGTTAGCTGCCCACTCCCCTGTGCATATTGGAGTCTTGTTTGTGTCGCCAAGCCCCTATATATTTCAAAATAATAGTTGCTTTGTAATAAATGATAATCATTTTGCTCTAAATTTATTTTAAAATGTTCTGTGAGTAAAAAAAGTTAACTTTATTTCTTACAGGCAAAATTGATATTATTGTCGGTGAATATATGGATTTGATGACCTTGAAATTAACTGTGAATTCAAAAAGTAAATATTTAAAATATTGTAAAAATAGAGGATTTCTGGAAATTAAAAATAATTATGTTCATTAAATGTAAAAGTAGTGGTATTTTTAATGCATTTTATCTCTACATGTATTTTTTTCTTACATAGCAAGAAAATAATGATAATCTGTAGTTTACTGTGTGGCAACAACCATAAATTAACGCATCACCTAAAATGTTATTGACACCTATTTGCTATAGGTCCAGATTCACAGTTGCCATGTGGCGAGTAATTTTCTTTTTTTGTGTGTCCATTAACTTTCGGTGTCTTAAGTCACCAAGATTTTTTTTTTTTTTTTTAGAAAAACAAATGTTTGAAGTACATTTTGATTCTTATAATGCGAGATTCTCACCATATTCACAATTTTTTTAATGTGTATTTTTATATGACAAAATCAAAATAAGAAATATTGTTTTCCTAATACTCCTTAGTCATGATTGCTTAACTTATACATACATATTTTTATCTATATCTAGCCCAACTTTATGTTCTAACGGTACATAGTTTAAGATGCATATATTTAAGTAATATTCAGATTTGAAGAATTTTATGATTAAATTAAACACATTTGATGTAATTAATCTGTTTTGTTGTACATGCGTTTATATTAAGTAAATTATTTTTCACTTTGAATTCCTGAGATTTTTATCCATATAAAACCAATCGCTATTGTTTTCATACTTTTATTACATAGTGTAACCACTAGATTTTTTTGAGTTTAGGAGCCACTGACTCCTTCCAGATTTTGGAAATCTGCACCTATTACTCAAAATGTATTTAAAGAAGAAACACGGGTTTCAACTAATTGTTTTATAAAATTGGATATTAAAACTTTTTACAAGGGAGGAAAAAGAGGAATGGTTTTGCATGAAAAATTACTCGTTTTTAGCATTTATTTTAATTTATAAATCTAAAATATTTTTGCTTAACTTTCCTAATGATGTCGTTTTTAGTTTTCAAAATATCTTGTTGTTGTGAAGAAAAAAGAAAATCAGATTATTATTGATGCCATTTTCCACTAATAATTTTATTAAAGTGTTTAAGGCTTTTTCTATGGGTTATCAAGATTGGACAGTATTTACCGTCTGATGGTTTTTATCGTCCTTGGTAAAACGTGTTTTTACCATCTTTTGAAAAAACTTATTAATTAGTGTTTTTTTCACTTTTATGAAAATTTATTTACCAATTTTTCATTTTACCAGAGGTAAAAATTTTACGGGTATTTAATACTACTATAACAATATTCACCTAATTTAGTTTCTGACTAGGTAAGTAAAAGAATGTTGTATGAAAATAGTGATTTTAAAGAATATAAAAAGGCCGGAAAACTTTCATCCAAGTTTCTCTCCTACAAGAATTCAAATTTTAAAGATATTGTATTATTAAATCTGAAATTTATATTCTATATGTGTATTTCTCTTACATAGCACGAAAAAATGCTGAATTTGTAGCTTTTCTTTTGGCAGCAAACACAGTAACATAAAATAAATTTGTCTTAAAACATTCCAGCTATTAGAAGCATAATTTCACCGCTGAAGCTTGCCTCATATTTAAAAGAAAAATTTCAATGGTTTTCATCAAATGTATTTTTTTTTTTTTTTTTTTTTTTAGCTGAACCAATGAATTTAAGCATAAACAACTTTAATCTTCACGTATTTAACTAAACAATTATTGCCTCTTTTCAGAAATAATGAATGAGAGAAGAAACATAATTTGTAAATTTCATATAGAGTGTTTTCATTTGTGTTTTATGAGAGTTGCTGCAAAAAGTGTGGAGCAAGAAAAGCGAGTATCCGTTCTTCAAAAAATAATAAGTAATAAGCTTGAATTCTGCTTTTTCAGAATTTAGTGTTATCCCCGATGAGAGGGGAGACTAAAATTTATTAGCGCCATGGCCCATTAAAAAATTGTACAAAATTAAAATTTTTTTTTCAACTTTCATTATACATAAAATTTGCATCTGCTGAAGAATTCCACATTTACAATCCAGTCTTAAAGAACATCTATAGAAAAGTAGCGTATGATGTCACAATTGTGGTATAATACGCAAACGCAGAAAAAAACCGATGTAAATTCGACAAAAAGATTGCCTAGCTAATGTATGCCTTTATTTATTTGTAATGTTAATATGGATACTTAAATATAGTTTATTGTAGCTCCATGTTTTATCAGAAATCGTTCATTTATATATATATATATATATATATATATATATATATATATATATATATATATATATATATATATATATATATATATATTTTTTTTTTTTTTTTTTTTTGAAAATAGCATGTATTTTAATTACATTTTTTTTTTCAGTTGTAATGAGAAAATGGCAATAAAAAGATAGTAATCTAGTATTTTCCAACTGTTTTCCCTTTACTTTCTACAGAAATGGAGGACTTCAGTTGCCACCATTATAAAAATGATATTAAAAACTAAAAAAAAAATGAATATCTCTAAAATAAAATGAGATGCAGTTTCCAAACAAATTGTAGTTAAAAGTACTTTTCCCCTTAAACGAAGGGTAAAGTTTGAAAATGTGTGATGCTTAGAAGTTTAAAAAAAATTGCAGTACAGATTATCAATATTTAACCATACAATGATACATTATTTAACCATACAATGATACATCTGCTTCGTTTTATGGCTGGCTTATGTAACGTTACATTACTTTTTAGTGACATTTTAATTGTTGACTGAAAGAAATAGCATATTGGGAGCTAATAACTTTTTATTTACAATTATTTCAAAAGAAATTTATTAGCATAAGAAGCAGGGCCCGACTTATGCAGGGGCATGCGAGAAAATCGCCCCATCACCTCCCCTTTTTAGAGCCCCCCCCCCCCCATGAGAGTAGTCAGGATTTTCATTAAAAGATGCCAAGTGATTAAAATTAGCCAAAAGTGGCCAAAATTCATATATTTTCAAACATTTAGGGAGTGCGGTTTCCCATCCCCTCTCCTTCCAGTACACTCTCCATCCATGTAGAAAACAAACTATATCATAAGAAAACTAATGATTAATATTTTATTATGACGACTTAGTATTCTATTGTTTTCAACAGAAATTCTTTATTAATGTTTTCCTTGTAATGTGGCAAGTGAAAACCATTAATTGTGACCCATTTGGGGCATTTTCTTTTAGACATGACATACACAGATAAGCAAAGTAAAAGTTTGCAAAGAAATACTCGTATCAACCAATATATCACTTTTTTTCTACTATTATCCTACACTAGTATTTTTTCTTAAAGGTGTGACCATCTTTTTGTGACACTCTGTATACAAATGTGAGCAGTACCGGGTACAAAATGTATGCATATAATAAAACATGTATGAAGTTTAGTACTAGACACTTTCACATTATTCACAAAAAAATCTATAGATAGAAGGGAGGCCCCCAGAATGATTCTTGCCCCCCCCCCCCCATAACCTAAGTTGGGCCCTGATAATAAGTATATATTTAAATGCAGTTTTACAATATAAATAATAAAGATATTCATAATTTTATTGCTGTTTAAATAATTTTAATGCAAATAGAATATTTCTTATTTTATCGATAGCACTTCAACTACATTTCAAACTGTTTTTTAAGCAATTGTAAAACACTTTAAAGAAACTTCAAATTCACTCTTGTTTCTCAAATAACTTTTTTTTAATACTTTAATTACTAAATGTTCACTTTGACCCTGAGCCCGAAAACTACTATAAGAATCGAGCCCACTTCCTGAGTGGGATTGAGATTTACATTAAATGATTTTTTCATTAAGGTTACAGACATACTTTACATCTGAGCTATGTATGAGATTTAATGTTTTAATTATATAGCGAGGGAAGATGACTCGTAATTATTGTTGTATATATATATATTTTAAATGATTTTTCTGTTGCCTATCCTTAATTACTAAAATAGTGGTCTTTTTCGTTTTATTGTAGGTGCTGCTCAAAGAAATCAGTTTATAACCATTGTAGTGAAAACATAAGATCTGCTTCCGGCTTGTCAACGCCCATTCCAAGAATTATCTTTGTTAATAACTATTAATATTATTTTTTTTAAATAAAATATTATTTCTTCATGTAATAAAGTCTTAATTTTCTTTACTTTTTCTATTTCAGTAAATTCTGTGCCACCTAGTACAAGTATTAATAACAAAATTTATTACTTATATGTTTATTAAATTTTATTGTGTGAAAGAGTATTTGAAAAATAAGATGTATCCTAAAAAAATAATAATAATAATAAATAAAGCATGCAATAATTTTCGGCATTTAAATAAGATCATGTTGCAAGATGTAATTTTTGTAAAATTGACTGCCTCCTATCTTTTCTTTCTTTCTTTCTTTCTTTTTTTTTTTTTTTTTTTTTTTTTTTATTACTTTAAATTTTTTTCCTTTCTTTCTGAACATGCAAAACTAGGGTAACAGGCAATTCCTTTCTCAAACTAAGATAATTGAGTTAAAAATGTTTTGATGTAAGCAGACATGAGAAAAAAAAAAAAAATCTGAATGGTCTGTAATGTAATGTGTTGATTGCAATATTTTTATTGATAAAAGTTTTAAAATATTGAGTTCAGTACACAAAATGGATTTTTTAAAACATTTCTAGTAATGTAATCAAAATAAGTTTTATCTCTTCTCTGTATTGGTAAATTAAAAACAGAATAAAAAAATTATTAGTTTGCATTAAACCCTTCAGGTAATATAAAATTGCCATTCCAAAATATTAGTGTAAAAAATTAATGATTATGTTTCCTGTATGTAATGTATATATGAATGATGTTTGTTGCAAAAGTCATATCCCCCTGCCGATTCTTTTATACACACGAATACAATTGCAATAAACACGTAAAGTTTTCTATTCTATGTTAGTATACTTTTTCCTTCTTTTTTTCCTCCCTCTGAAAGGAAGATTTGTTACCTTTAAATAATGAGAAATAGCAAATCTTTTAACCTCTTCATTTTCTTTGCAAAATACTGGATGATTAAGAAATTTCTCCCAAAGTAAAACTTAGCCAAACTGATTTTAAATACCATATTTATGCGTGTATAAACTATAAAGTGCATTTTGATTTAGATTAGGAATTTATTATTATTATTACTATTATTATTTATTTTTTTTTTACATATGCACAACATTCTATTAACATAAAATATAAAGAATAAAAAAAAAAAAGAAAAAGGAAAAACTTGTAGAAATCGTGATTTGAAATTTTTTCTCAAACCTAAACTATCAGATTTCCTCATGTATATTTTGCCCCCTTGTTAAAATACCATAAAATAAAAGGTTTTTGCAGAAAGTCGATGTCACATGATTGTTCATAATACACAAGATATTGCATAGATACAATAATACAATTACTTCCGTTTTATTTTCTACTTCTATATTTGTATAAACATATTTGTATCGCAAAAAAAAATGTGTATTATGTACTCACGACTTTTTAGACATGAAATTTTGGGGAAAATGTATGCAATATGTTAAATTATTGAACAAAATGGTTAATCTTAAATAGCCCAATTATAATACAGTTTTTAATTAGATAAGAGGGGGGGGGGGCTCTTCAATTTGGATCCTGAAAAGAAATGAAAGTAAAAATTGAATGCTTCATGTATCCCAAAAATGAAACTAAAATTTCTCCGTGACATGAAAAGCAGGGCTTGTGAGAGCTCAAGCCATTTGGTAGGCCTCCCCACCTGGTTGACCCTGACATGAAAAAGCAACAACATAAAAGATGTCTATTGGAAATATCTAAAAAATTAGTCAGTGCTCTTTGGGTGTTAATGTTAGAATAATGCTAATATGGTGCTAATTACATAATTGTTTTAGCATTAGCAACTGTTAACTGTTTGGCTTATTTAGTATGCCATTAGTGTCTTTAAAGGTTATTACAGTTTGTGAGAAAAATGGCAGCAAACCAAGTACTGTACTTTTAATTAAAACATTTGCTTGAAAAAAAAAAAAAAAAATTCTTGCTCAGTGTTTCATTAATGAAATTTGCATGGCATAGCAATTGTTATGCTTATGCTAGTACAATAGATAATTTTAGGAATTATTCTAATTTTCATGATTAAGTACATATTTTATAATTTTTATTGATGCGTTAAAAATAAAAATCATGTATAAATTTAAAAGTTTTTTTAACCATAAGATTTCTTTTTTTTGTTGTTGAAGACAAGATTATTTGTATTTTGAAATTCCAAGAATTATTCTGATTTTCATATAGGTAGGTATACTTATGACATGTAAAAAAATGTCATTTCATGGGAAATACATACTTGACCGAAGGTATTGAGCAACCTCCCTTCACCCCAATATTTTTAATATATTTGTAAAAATAATAGTTATATACAAATGTTTAAGTACATACAATTAGAAATTTTCTTAAGTTACCACAGTTTGAAAAAAAAAAAAAAAAAAAAAAAAGCCAACAAACTCATATAACAACATAATACAACCAACTCAACGAACTATATCTATTAATTGGCATGTATAATACAATAAAGTAAATATATATATATAATGACTTCATTAAAAAATTAGTTGTTACTTTGTATTTTTTCTTCAACTGTAATAACTCAAAAAGAAAATTCATAGTTGTATGCAGTTAAATATTTGTGTATTACTATTATATTTACAAATACATTAAAAATATATGGTTGCTCAATACTTTTAGCCAAGGCTGTATTTCCCATGAAATGACAGCTGTTTCTTGCCCATCTTAAGTATATCTATAAGAAGTACCGAATATCAAAAAATAGACGAACATTTAGAGTTCTTATAGATGCTTATCAGATGTACCTGGGTAGCTACAGTGCAAGTCTTGGGTGCATCTATAAGAAGTACCCCATGTCGAAAAGTGGTCTATGCTTGGAGGTCTTATAGATGTGGTTTTCATCTATAAGAAGTGCCCCATGTCGAAAAGTGATCTATGCTTGGAGGTCTTATAGATGTGGTCTCATAGATTTTCTGGATATAATCGACGTCTGAAGGAACTCAAAAACGACACACATGTTATTTCTATTAGATGTGAAAAGAGTGTATCGTGGATATTTTTAGACTACTTATAGATGTGTTGGCCGTCTTGTGTTTACAGCTTGTAGATGACTTATGGATGGTTGTGTGCTGTGTGGGTGGCTATGTAAAGCACATTAAAATCGGTGAGTTAGAAGATCAGACAGTACAGTGCTGTCTAGTGGCGGTTATTTTATTAGTAGCATCTGGATGAAGATGTAAAGACGTACGTTTTCTTATTTTACACTTAAAACTCTGACCCATAGTTTTTGAAAAAAATCTTAAATACGCAGAGTTTAGATTAAATTGCGGTGAGCTCGGTTATGAAAAGTTAATGGGTTTCAATGGAATTTTGCCAAATTAGCCAGCTATATATATGGCAATTTATTTTCTTCACCAAATTCGGTGATATTGTGCCAAATTTGTAAAAATTTGAGGCTATTGTGTTAATCCTGTCATTAGCACATTTCAACAATTACGCATTGTTGAAGATAATGCTAATTCCTCCATATTGAGACCAACATGGCCGCGATTAATGAGGCGGTCAAACCGGAATTGTGAGGGATACAGAGAGACTTGGGTTTTATATAAATAGATAATAAAAAACTTGATAATATTACTCTACCATCACATTTTACTTCCAAGTTTAACTCTTATTTTCTAATTTACAGTTATTAAATCATTTAGTTTATAAGCACATAGCACGTCTAATATAAAAAATGAAAAAGATTATCCCATTTTTTTAGATTTATTTTAATATTCATGCTTTTTTAACATTTTTTTTATTATTACTATTCACCAATATTTTGCAATATTCCGTCGATATCTAAATTTCTAGTCAGTATTGACTTGCATCGTATGGTAATAAAAATTCTTTATTTCGTAATAAGTGATCATTATTTCTTTATCGTGCATTAAAAAAACATATTTCTGTCAAGGTGGTTATAATGGTATTGGAGCGCAATTTCCTGCGATCCAATATGCTAGGCATATTAAAGATTCCAAATTCTAACCGTCAAATTATATTGTAGCGATCTCATCTCACTTGATCAGTATAAAGCGAGTTTCTAGCTTAGTAAAAAAATTACTCATTGTCCGATTTCGGCCCAACAAATACCATTTTTTATTTTGGCGTCTCTCATGCGAGGAAATTTCTGTATCACACATTTAAATCCTTCACCGTTTTTTTTTTCATCATAAAAAAGCTTTATATGGACAGGAGGTAAATGCATTTTTGTCTGGTCTTCTAATACCTGGTGTGCAATCATATTCGTACCAGGAATATTTTCTTCTCGCAGTATCCATGTATTCACTCGGCCATGCAAAACTCTTTATTGCTCGACTGTCACTTTGACGTAAGCAAGTAATATTAAAATTTTGTTTTTAAAGTCAATTCCTACTTAGGTCACCGAAAATTTTTTTTTATATAATCCCTTAAGCTAATATTATTTTTCGTTGCATTAACCCTCCGAGCGTCTTGAGGACTTTCCTGCATTTTCATAAAAATGCTTATAAAAATAACCTTAATTAAAATTTTCCTTCCCAGTTTGTTTTTAAAATACACTTCATGCCCCTTTATTTGATATACACTTTAAAATATAATTATGTTTAAAATATTTTTGTCTACAACAGAATAAATTTGTTTTTGCAAAACGGAAAAATACGTCCAAACCACTCAGAGAGTTAAAATATCTCAATTTGTTGATTTTCTATAAGCAAGTAGGTTTACAATGGAAGTCTATGGGAATTTGGCGAAATATTAGAGATATCGCCAAGTTGGCGACAAACTTGGCGATATTTGACGAGAGAACAGGATTTCCTCTATGGTAACCCCCTTTATAGATATGAAGATGCATTAAATGCTTCAATAACCAATGGCCGCCATTTTGTCTCCCGTGTAAAACTAAAATTAATTAATTAAAATTTAATTAATGAATTATATTTGAAAAAACTGTATTAACATCAATTGTCATCCAGTACAAGTTTAAAAAAATTATTTCAACTTGATATGATGAATAATAGTAAGTATTTTCAAATATAAATAAGTGAAATGCAAATAAACTACCAATCAATTGCTAAAATGGCCATTTAGCAATTTTAGCAAAAACGCTATTTTAGCAATTGATTTGTAGTTTATTTACATTTCACTTATTTATATTTGAATAACCTATGGTGTAAAAGTCCAAAATTGCTTATAATAAGTATTTTATTAACGATTGAAAATTTGAACAAGATATATATATATAAATAAATAAATAAATACATATAGGGAGAGTGTGAACGAATAGTAGGAATTGAAAACAATTGAATTTTGTAAAACCTTGTTATAACTCAGTTATCAATGCTAGTTACATAGTTATCTAATTCGTTATTAAATTAAACAATACACTCTGCGTGTTTGTCTCAACAATGACGCTACGCAAATTCCCTCAAAGTATCTACCGTATGAAGTGTCATTTGAATTGACAATACGCAAATTTAGATCGTTGACTTTAAGAAGAGGATTGAAATCTCTTTCAAAATAGTTTAGGCATTAAACAAAGCGCTGGAGAAACCAAAAATAAAAGATTGCCACTCGTTTAGCGTTAATGTTTTAGCAAGGGAAAACAATTTTTATTTTTACGACGACCCCCCCCCCCCCCAGTTTAAAAATTTAAAACAAATTCGTACTACATGGCGTAACAATTTGATTGTCATATTTGAACACTGTTTCATTAAATCTGGTAAAAACAATCATTGATTTTACAGGAAGGATCTTGATGCCTACTGGTGACTAAAGACATTTCAAATTCATATTTTATTAATTACACTGTTTGGCACCAAAATCCTTCCTGTAAGAATAATAGTTGATTCTTTTACATTTCAATCTGCTAAATAAAAATATGGTATCGAAATCACTATTTCACGATCCTGTTTTCGGTATGGGGGTTTGCTTTTAAAATTAAGATATTTTATATCTTGCTAAAACGTAAGCGCAAATTTTGTAAACCCTAAGCTGTAGATAATAATATATAAATTACTTATAAATAAATGCATAAATATAATTACCCAAGTTACAGCGGCATAATGATTGAAAGTATATTAGTGGATAGAAAATAATTCATTCGGACACGAAAGGAGATGTTGGGGGGGGGGGGGAGAGAACATAAAAAGAAAAATGCACTGTACAAGTTTCAATAAATTAAATTTCCATGCTATATTTTATCAATTTGATATCTAAGACAGTGGAAACACTTCTTCACTTCTTTCATGATTTAAATTTTATCTAGAATTGCAAATTAATATAATAATCGTTCACTGTCTGTTATTATTATAAATTTGTTTCTCGGGAAAAATGGTACGTCCTGGAGCAATTTGGATAACAAATTTAGAATCAGGAATGTTAGATCTGTACAATTTACATATTTAGTTTGCAGGGATGAAAATTTTTAATTTTTTGCCGACCAGTGTTATTCATTGCCTTACGTTACTTAAAAAATTTCAACTATTTAAATTGCTAAAATTACATGTTTAGTTTACATTTCTGAACAATTGTTTATTTAAGTATAAATGTAAGACAGCTTTCTTTATTAAAAAGTGCAAAAAAGACATAAGCAGAGAAAATTCTTTTATTTTAAATAGACCCAAATGTAATTAGGAACAAAAAAAATTAGGACGCTGCAGTAAATTGTGGCCTGTCGCTTTCTGAAAATGAAAATTATTTTATAAAGCTAATTTGATTTTCCGATAGATTCTGCTAAGATTTAATCAAACATTTAACTTTTTTTTTTTTTTTTTTACAATAATGGTATCCATTAAACAATTAAGAGACGTAGTTATTTTTTCAAAAAGTTAATTGAATTCTAGGACATATTTTATTATCAAAACGTTACATTTTTATGCATATAACACTTTATTGTAATGATTAAAAAAGAGAAAAAAGCTTTCATTACAGAGATATGACTTTAAAGTGGTTTTATCATTGAATCATTAATGGAACTTCAGAAAAATACTTCAAATTATAAGAATGGAAATTTTTAATGCGTAATTTATTAAAGATTAGTATTTTTAGGTTTTAATTTTAACTATTTGCCATGTTCACTGAAATTAAACGCATAATTCAGGTTTTTAAAATAAGAATATGGCCGACTAATATTCATGCTATTAACATAAGGACATCTTGATCTTTTAAACCTCTATTACATTTAACAGGATATTTCATTTGTATTTAAAATTCGATCATTTACATTAATGGTGTTCATTCTTGTATGAAGTTTGAAAAACATGAAAAAGTAAAATATTGGAAATGAATATGTGGTAAGACCTAAGAAAACAAGTTACTGTTAGATAAATTGTATATACATAAAATAATCAATTAGTAGATTAAATAATCCGTAGTTATTCATTTACTGCACTTGACTAAAATGAAATTACTATGGTAAAAGAAGTAAAATAATTTAAAGAAAAATTATTATTAATTTAATTCTTTCTATTCTTTCTTCAAATCAGTATTTTCATCAAATGCAAAATCAGTAAACAATGTATAATTATGCGTGTACTTATGTTCGTGTTTTTCAAAAGTGAAAAAAAAAAGATTTTCTTCAGAGAATTTTCTTCAAGAAATAATGCATTTTTTTTTTTTTGGATTTATCATCCAGTTTAAATTTTTGGAATGAAACTTAAATATCAGTACATTACTATTTGTGCGAAGAGTAATTTTACAGCTATATACGGTAATTTAAATTAGTCGTCATTAGTTCTCTTTTTTATCAATAGTGGGCACTGTGATGTCTCAAAGTACAGAGATCCTACATAAGAGAGAGGTTCGACATTGTCGAAGTACCCATCATTTTTGTTCAAAAAACGTTGGATAGCCGGACGTAGAACGCAATACATTTTCATCAATGTCAAACACATTTTATTCAATCAAAATCACGGAAATATTGTTTTATTGGAATTAATACAGGCATGAATATCATAAATATAAGTTCATTTCACTTTAGTGAATAAGACTTCTTAGAAAATGGCCTTTTTATTTAGTAAAGTGCCAATTAATCATAAAATGCGCCAGAATTTCATTTGCATATTTATTTACTTACGTTATTTATTCGCGAAAATGAAATATTCTCAATTATTTTCTTTATTATTAGTAATTATTATTTTTTATATGTTTCATTTATTATTATCTGGACCCATTTTAACTTTTTAATATTTATATAAGATCTCATGTAAGAGTATTACTTCATTTATACATGATCAAAAGATAATTTACGCCAGCATTATTTGGATATATACAGGTTTGTTATAATCAAAACACCCAGGCTTAATTTCTAACAAAAAAAGTACCGGAGCCCTAATATTCTGCAGCACTAAAACCGCAGTGAGCACCGTTAAATCCGTAGAGTGCATGCACCCCCGCCCACCGTCACTGCAAACCGATACTCATAGACGAATCTGATGCTCATTAACTGAAAACAAAAAAAATATTCTTATTGAAAAACATAGAACTCAGAATGAGCTCAGAGTGGAATGACAAGTTCACCTTGTGTTAAATAACTAAAATTAAAAACTGTTTACTAAAAAGGTGCATCAAAATTTATTAAAATATTCCGTTACAAAATAAACTGGTCTTTAAAAACTTAAAAACCATTGATGTTAAAATCATAATGAAACAGAAAAAGATGATTCCTGAGATCTTTCGACAACAAACGCGATTATTTTCAAAGGATACTTTCACTGAAATGTCTCATTCACTGAGCATCAAATAGCTCAGTGAATGCGACATTCCAGTGAAAGTATCCTTTGAAAGTGATCGCTTTTGCGGTCGAAAGAGCTCAGGAATCATCTTTTTCTGTTTCATTATGATTTTAAGATCAATGGTTTTTAAGTTTTTAAAGACCAGTTTATTTTATAACGGAATACTTTTAAAAAATTTTATGCACCTTTTTAGTAAACAGTTTTTAATTTTAGTTACAAATATTCTTTTCTGGTGAGATTTCTAAATTAAAAATAAAAAACGATCCAATTAAAAAATATCCTACTGTCACAAAAGAAAGTCTAACTGAAAGTAAATGCATTGTTCGTTCTCATGAGTAGTGCCATATTAACACGTCGCCGCCATGAATGCCAGAAATAAATCTGGAAATATACCTAGAATAGAAAAACACGACTTCTGTTTCCATTTCGTTCTCATCAAAATAGCATTAAAATGATTTGAAACGAAATACGTAACTTGTAAGGGGGAAAAGTTCTTTTTTTTTCTATACATGAATAAATAAAATTTTGAATGTAAAACGGATCGAGCTTGAGCGCGCTCAAGCCCGAAGACTGACATACAAATTGAGCCCGTTTCTTCTCCATCTTCTTAGTGTGCGACATATTGCGTCACATATACGTGTTTTGATGCAAAAGAATGCAAAAGCTTGAAGATGGAGGAGAAAGGAAAGGTGATTTAGGCTTCGGTTTTTCGGAAGTGTTATTGCACTGAGGTCCGAAGCCCTGTATTTATGAGCTCCAGTGAATTCCGATCAATATTTAAAAATTTACTAAAAATATACAAGTACCGGAGCTGAGCTTCGGTGGACTCCGGCGCAAATTAACCTGTGAAAACAGCCCTACTTCGACCTTTCTATATTTTGATTTGGGCACATCCAATTCAAAACATGTGAAAATGAATTAAGTGAAAAAAATATTTTCAGAAACCACAGATTAGTGACGCTGTAGCACTGGTTACACGCTGAAAAGAAGCATCTCTACAAACTTTATTTTAAACTTACAAAATATTTACTTGACAAGAGCCTTATCTACGGACGGAATGCTGCTCAGTATGGTTTCATTTATGAAGATTTAAAATCTGCAGTCTGTGGACAGCTTGTTCAACTGCGATCTTAACTAGTTGACAGGGATGTTTCTCAGAAGTAGAGTGATACCTTGTTTTAGGTATTCCAAGTTTAATAGAAACCCTCGATAAAGAAGATTTTTTAAGTGTCTCCACTGCAAAAAATCACACGGATTGAGATCCGGAGATGAAAATGGCCAGGTTATCAGAAAAGCAGGACTGTTTGCTTTGTCATTATTAAAATGTTACAGAAGAAATAATATTCTCGCCAGGTTTCATCATCTGAACAAGACTGAAAATCATGGGTTTATGGAAAGCTTTGTTCGTACAAAGTGAAATTGCAGTTACAATGGCAGTTTAAGCTTATTTACTTTTTTTCCATTAAAGCAATAGCAATTAAAACGGAGAAAATTTCTTTTCCATGTGTTTAGGTTTTTATTATTACTTTTGAATTTTTTCTTTTCCTATCTTCTGTTGTAAACTGGCATTTATCGGTGTTCCTGGGACTATTTTATTTTACATAATCCGTTCCCCCATGTCTTGTATATAGTCTCTTGTACATAGTGTCTTTTAGTCGTTTGACATATAGAGACGTCAGAGTACGTGTGGTATAATTGTGGTAATGAAAATGGCCAGGTTATCAGAAAAGCAGGACTGTTTGCTTTGTCATTATTAAAATGTTACAGAAGAAATAATATTCTCGCCAGGTTTCATCATCTGAACAAGACTGAAAATCAGATGATGAAATATATTTGTAATAATAAATTTTCGCCCTTTTATCTTAATTAAACTATTCCAAATTATTATAATGTCTACCTTTTTTACTTAGCTTTAATACTATCTTAAATATCTTTTACCCTTTTCCCATGCTTTAAATGCGTATTGTTTTATTATTTTAAAAACCTTAAATCCATTCGTCTAATCTTATAAAACCCTAAACTATTCCAAATTATTATAATGTCAACCTTTTTTACTTAGCTTTAATACTATCTTAAATATCTTTTACCTTTTTCCCATGCTTTAAATGCGTATTGTTTTATTATTCTAAAAACCTTAAATCCATTCGTCTAATCTTATAAAACCCATTAAATTACTTTTTCATTTTATTCTGAAACTAAATGTTGTTTTGAATTTTTTTAATATCATTTATTCCATTTGTTCTCCGATGTTCTATTTCCCATAATTCCTTGCAAAGCCCGCCAACATTTGTTTACGTTATTAATCTGTCGCCAAGATTAAAGAGTTCATCGACGACGTCACGCGTACTTTCCCCCGGGCCGGTGGCTCGGCGACTAACGCGGCGGTGCTTCGAACCTAGGGGGAACTCTTGGTCCGACCCAGATCCTGCGTGTCTTTGCGCTACTGGAGGTTGCCGCACCCAGTGGCGAGGATCTAGCGGTGCTTCAAACTAACTTTCGAATGCACTAACATGTAGCGTTCGGTCACTGCACGGGGTCAGGAGCATTTGTGCTTGGGTACCCTCGAGGGCCGTAAGGTAAGGTAGTGGGGGCCGGGCTTTTGCCGTTCTCCCGGGGCTTCTCCACTCTCGGGTGGAGTCGAGTTGTAGGGGATAGGCGGTACTCCGGACCCTCCGACCCCCTAGCGAGGCGTGGTCTCTCCTGTCTAGGTGGAGCTTTCCGTGCCCACCTGGGGTCGCTAACGGCACTTAGTCTGGTCTCTTCGACTCCCGGCGTTGAGCCGCAAAGGATTCTGTCAGTTGAGTGGGCAGATTGGGTGAAATTGATTGGTCGATGTCTTTGTCGTCAGAGGAGGCGTTACTTCGTCTCCTTGGGGTCCGTTAGAAGCACCTTCATGATACCTTGAGCGAGGCGTCGTCTTTGGCGCCAGGAGGGATTTTCTCCGACCCTCGGGGCTTACTAGTTAGGAGGACCTCCCTCTCCTATCGGTTGGCTCGCATATATGTCTTTGCCGGAAAATGGTAGTTGATCTTGTGAGCCCTCCATAAAGTAATTCCGGCTCGGGAAACCTCGAGTAAGTTCATGGGCCCGACTCCTTTATAGGTGTTCGGTTCCTGTGGGCTGTCGGGGAGTACTGAGTCGGGTAACAAAGAGAAGGGACCATTTGGCTCTTCTAGCTGGGTGGTGAGGATTGTCGTATGCGACCAATTCATCTCTCTGTTGGGAATAACCTGCGTGACGTGCGTTGGACAGTGCGCCGGTCTGACTGGAGCTTTTGTGAGGGCTGCTTTGATGGGACGTGTCTGGCGGGACCTGCGGGGCTCGTCTCTCGGGTAGTTCCGAGCAGGGGCAAAAGGGCTCGTATGGGCCTGGGACCGGGACGGGGGACCTCCCGTGTCATGCTTATATCATACAAGTGAAATCGTATCATATATATTTCAAATACAATTAATGAAAATCATTGCATAACTGGCGCAAAAGCAGCACATATTAAATGTAACAAAATGTATTTCATCAATAAATAAAATACGCAAATACGCTATAAATTTGGAAAGGAGGTATATCAATAAGATTTATCACATTAAACTAAAAAAATCCCCAAACTGCATAATTTAAACTACACAGGTAAAAAAATACAAGTCTATTCTTCCTCAGTGGGTGGACAGACAGACCTAACCCCACTCCCTGTTAAAAATTTGCCTGTTCCTAAACACACGTTTATCCTGCATTTGAAACAACAGAAAAACTAATTATTTTGAAAAAATTGTCATTTAAGATATGAATTTAAAAATTATAACTTAATATTAAAAAGGAAAATAAACCAATAAAAAATAAACCAATAAATAAAAAATAGTATAAAAAACAAAATTGTCTTGAAAATTTTCCTTTTAAAATGTGAATTTAAAAAATATAACTTAAGTAACATTAGAAGGTAAACAAATTGAAATAAATTTTGTTGACAAATTGAAAAAAAGAATCGTTTTAAACTCACATTTTAAATACTACCCGTTGGTCTGTGTCTCTAACTGTTTCTGTAGCCGTCTCTCTACCCATCTGCCTACTCGATCCGCCTACCCCTCAGTCTATCTAACTGTCTCTTTGTCTCTATCTTTCTATCTATCTATCAAAATTATGCTACAAACGATGAATTAAAGGTTATCATAAATTTGTTTCTTATATTCGAGTTCATATAGTATAAGACATTTCATAAATTGTTACACAAATTCGTTTCGTAAAATACATCCATTAGAATGGTACGTATTGAGAGTAGCTTTATGTTTAAATTTTACTCTAGATAGTTTTGAAGCGATATTTTAAAAATTATTTCAAATTAAATTTTTATTTACGAAACATATAACAAACCGAATAATGGACAAATTCAAAAGCAGTTAGTTGTCCCTGTTTTTCTTTATTATCAGTCAAAGTTGAAGAAGATAAATTATGAAACTCTTAGCTGGATGCCATTGATATCTTTGACACATTGGTTTTTTTATAATTTAATTAATTATTATTTTCATGTAGTTTAACTATAAAAAAATCTAAATTTTACTTTTAACTATTCATTCTAAAAAATGTAAATGTTTTCTGTTGAGAGAACTAAAAAATAGCAATTAGTAATAAATTCCTTTTTTCTTTCAAAATATGTTGGGAATGATTAATCTTTATCAAATAAACATTTTTTTTTATGCATTAAAATATCTATTGATAATTCTGCATTAAAAAAATATTTAAGGAACGTTTTTAGTTATTAATTAATTAATTTTATTAATTAATAGTTATTTATTTGAATTACCTTTTTTTAGAATTTATCCACTTTAGAATACAGTTAACATATTTATGTGTAAATTAGATCAAAGTTTAGTTCCTAAAAATGTAATAAATCTCTTTTTTTTCATGGGTTTCTGCTCTTATTTAAATTAAATATTTCCCCATTATTTTTTACGATAAAAAGATCTATTATCTTATTATCTAATACAAGTATTAAATGGAAATAATAAAGTTCATAAAAAGGTAAAGATAAATTAACTAAAAACTTTTCCTTTGACTCATCTCTGTTTTTCTAGAATAAAAGGGAGTTGGCAGTGGCCATCACAAAACATTTTTGTTTAATCATTCCAATGCATTTATTTGATTAAAGCAGTTACGTTATTCTCAACAGTGTATCATATGGCTATTCTAAAATTATCAATAGATACCGAATTGCAGCTACAATATTTAACGTAATAAACATAGCAATGTAGCGGTTGATGGTGGGTAATCAAAACCAAAAGTGAACCAGCGTATTTGTGGATACATATTAGGTTTTGTGCAATTTCATCTTATAGATAAATATCGCTTTCACGGATTTGTGAAAAGTACAGCATTGCTACACAACCTGTTAGACATGTATTAAGCATATACCAGAATCTTATCAACACAAGTCAATACCCGGATACAACAGTACATAGTGTTTCATGAAATACCATTAATTAGTTTAGGATTTACAGCATGCACAAAAATACGGTATAAGACAAACTGTCAGAGGGTCACAAAAGTACCTCCCAAAACGTGTAAATCCACAAAAAATTTTAAGACCGAAATTTTCACGAATCCAATATATTTTGTGTAGAGTATAAAAATATAGAAAAAGTAATATGTCTTGAAAAAAGTACCTTCATTAAGATAGGCACAGTTTTACTCATTAATTTAAATCTATGAATGTGATTGTTGTTGAGTAAGAGAAGTATTTTTGAAATTTTCATGAAATAATATGTCATTTATTAATTAATATGCATTTTACTTTTTCTTTCTTTATCGACTTTTATAAACTGTGAATATCTACGTAAATATAATGCAACAAAAAGAAATAAGTGCAGTGAAATAGTTTTTTTTTTTTTTTTTTTTTTTTTTTTTTTTGTCTTTATAATCAGTTTGTTAATAATGTGATTTATGGTACCGCATTTCAGGCTGGAAAGTTTTTAGTTTCAGACGTAACATAAAGAAAAAAATTTTGAGCATTGAAAGATGTTTCATATTTCGAATTTCTATAATTTGGTTTCCTAAACGCAGCTAATTTCTTTTACAAAATTATCTTTTGATGAAATTTTAAATAAGAAAAGTATTTTTCACAAGACATGTAAACAGTTCATGATTGATTTTTTTTATATAGAAGTGGTTTGTTAGTTCTTTCAAACTCTGATTTGAAAATTTTGGAAGTAAAAAAACATTCGAAATACTTTGTAGGTAAGTGCTCAGCTATCCGTTTATACGAGGGCTCTACAGAGTAGTAAATTTAATGTTTTCCGTACGATCGTGGTGTTCTAAATTCTAACATTAGTGCATGAATGCGATATATTTTGTCATTTCTTCAAGTTTCTCAATGTGTATACTATGTATTTTTGTGTTGAAAATAGGATTAGCACGGTTATTTTTGCAATGATGTGTTAATTAAGTAACCGAGGTTGTGGTGTGTATCCATATATTGCGCGGTAGGAATTGGAATCAGTGATTTTGAACGCATCAGCCGTAGGGTGAATTAGTTATCCCGTGAAATGGAGCCAAGTGTTGACTTCAAGCAATCTTTCCGATTGGAAATTTGGAAAGAGTCATCGGTTGGGTGTTTTCGCCAGTTTGGTAAGAGGTTCAGCTTTCTACTGCGAATAAAGAGTCATTGGAATGCACGGGCGTCCATTTTAGAGTAATATTACATGTTAAAGCGATTTCCTTTCGTATAACAAACTCTGTAGAACGAACGATAAGGACATTTTGACCCAAATTAAAAGAGTTAAATTTAATAAGTTTTGGGAAAAGATGATCTCCCTTATGTACGAGAATTTAACGGCGACAGTATAACCTGATCAACTACTGGGAATTGATCAACATCTAATGCAGACACCATATATATTAATAGCTATCAATGTACAATAATACAAAAGTAAGAATAATGTTTATAATGAAAATTTATCTTTTATCTGATGTTTTTCGATACACAGTTAACATAATTAACATTTAAGTATGTCAAGCATTTTTACAGAAGTTTAGCAACTATTCTTACAAACAAATTTGAAACTTTTTATATTTATTTGGAAAAGGCGATCACATACTTTCTGCAATATCCGTTCCGATTGCGAAATTGAAATAATATAATATGATAAATTGTTGGAATAACTTGAATAAATTTAAATGGAACAAAATATTTTAACGCAATAACCCATTAATCAAAGACTAAAACTGGCAGTTTCGGACTTATGATGAATATTTGATATATACTAAAATATCTGTTTTCTACATATTTTAAAAAACTCGATATTTTAAAATTAATTTCCTTTTTTTAGAAATATGGAATAGTATACATTAAAACATGGCTCTACCAATGTATTCATTCCTCTGAGAATATGACACATTGCTAGCTAAAACGGATATCGGAAAATATTATACTAATATTACTAATATTACTAATATATTAATACTAATATTGCATCGTTATTTATGATATTTTCTAGATAAAATTTACGAAAATAACTATTTTTATTTGAATAGCTGAAAATAGAAATAGTTATTTTCGTAATATATTTTTTATATCAATATGTCATATAACAATCAATGAATCTATATATTTTTAATTTAACTTACAATGCAGTAGTAAATATGATTTCTTACTAAATGAGAAATTTTAAAACACTATAAATCTTTTCAAAATGCAGTATAAATTCAGATTCCGTCAAAAAAAAAAAAAAAAAAAAACTGTTATAAATCAATTTTATCGCCTGCCAGAGGTGAGTGTAACAATTTTTTGTGTAAGTTTAATTTTCTAAAAATGGCAACGTTCTGTTTTTTTTTTTTTTTTTTTTTTTTTTTTTTTTTTTTTTTTTTTTAATTCTATTTAAAAAAGAGCTATGAAACCATGCGGATTTATAATTAAAGCGTGATACAGTTCACTTTTTTAACTCATAGGCTATCAAAGCCTGAGAGCTTGTGTGCCCGCCGGTTCTGTTTGTACGTACATACATATGTACGTACGTAACGCGATAACTTTTGATAGAGATATCCGATTTGCTTCAATTTTTTTTCCAGGTTCATTTTGATAAGCCGCTTCCCTGATTACTTTTTGGGTTTCATTGGTTAAGGATAAACGGGGAAAAGGAGGGCTAGTACCCCCCCACCCCCCACCCCCCTTAAGTTATATAAATGGGTTTTTCATGCAGAAAAATTAAATTTGTTTCAAATTTGGTATACCTCTTTATTATGCTAAGGAGCTTCCCTGATTAGATTTGGAAGCTCATTACTTAAGTATAAAGGGGGAAAGGGAGGCTACCCTCCCTCTTAATTTAGCTAAATGGATTTTTCATGTAGAATTGTTCGATTTGCTCCAAATTTGGTATACGGGTTTATTATGTTAAGGAACTGCCTTGATTACATTTGGAGGTTCATTAGTTACATATAAAGGGAGGAAAGGGGGGATAGTCCCCCCCTTAATTTAGACAAATGGGTTTTTCATGTAGAATTATTCGATTTGCTCCAAATTTGCTATACTGGTTTATTATGTTAAGGAGCTGCTTTGATTACATTTGAAGATTCATTAGTTACATATAAAGTGAGGAAAGGGGGACTACCCCCCCCCCCTCCCTTAATTGATATAAATGGGTTTTTCATGGAGAAATATCCGATTTGCTCCAAATTTGGTATAGCGGTTTATTATGTTAAGGAGCTTCCCTGATTAGATTTGGAGGTTCATTAGTTAAGTATAAAGAGAGGAAAGGGTGGCTACCCCCCCCCCCCCCCTTAATTTAGATAAATGGGTTTGTCATACAGAGTTATCTGATTTGTTCCAAATTTCGTGAACTGGTTTATTATGTTAAGGAGATGCCTTCATTAGATTTGGAGGATAATTGGTTAAGTATAAAGGGGGGACGGGGGCTAGTCCACCTTCTAATTTAGATAAATGGGTTTTTTATGCTGAATTATTCGATTTGCTTTAAATTTGATATACCAGTTTATTCCGATATGGCTTTCTTCATTTGATTTGAAGGTCCATTGGTTAAGTATTAAAGGGGGAAAAGGGAGCAAGTGTGCCCTCCCCTTAATTGAGATAAATGGGTTTTCATGCAGAATTATCTAATTTAGTTTAATTTTTTTCTAAGTTCCTTCTGATAAGGATCTTTTCTGATTGGATTTGAAGGTTCATGGGTTCAGCATAAAGGGAGGAATGGGGGAGCTAATATCCCCCTTAATTTAACGAAATGGTTTTTTCATGCAGAATTATCTGATTTGCTTCAAATTTGCTATGCCAGTTTATTATGTTAAAGAGCTTCCCTGATTACATATGGAGGCTCTTTGGTATAGGGGGGCTAATCCTTTCATTTATTTTTTGAAAGGCAATATTCTTTGAAATAAGAGTATAATATACAATTTCTGTGAATAGCCTAAGAGCTCAATGCCATCAGTTTAACTGGGGAATTTTCTTTTTTAAAACTTTCCAACAAAGTTGAAAAGTGTCCGTCTGGCCGTCTGGCCGTCTCTCCACGCTCTAACTCTCGTAAATATGCTCGGATCGTTCTGAAATTTTTGGATGTTAGTGACCTCTACCATAGCGCGTTCCTAATTTCAAACGAAGTTTGTAACATGTTTAGTTCATTTACAGGGACAGTCAAAATTTTTCCGTTACATTACGGCCAATGGGAAAAAACAGTTTCAAATGATTTTTAATGGTGTTATACTCTTTCAAACATAGTAAAATTGTTATTCATTTATGAAGCCCACTAAAATATGCATTCTGTTGAATATGTGGGGCAAAGAATAGTTATTGCTCATTTACAGGGCCACACAAAAGAATTCCGTTCATAATGGTATAGAGGAAATTGTTTGCGGTGTATTTGAAAAGATTTCAGATACTATATTGTATCCGAATTATTGTATATTAGTAATGATTGCTCGAAATGCATTTTTAATTATGATATGCTCTTTTTTAGGGTTTCGTTCATCTGACGAAACCCTATTCGTTTCGCTCCTCTGTATGCCTGTCTGTCTGTCCGTCTATCACAGAGCCCGTTCTCAGAAACTATAGATGTTGGAGACTTGAAATTTTGCATACTTATAGCTGAACATCACACATCATACGAAAAATCATACCATTTTGAAAAAGTTGTAGATTTAACCCTTTGGGCTCCCACATGTGTATTTTAAACAATTCTTTCTCAGTGAGACCTAATTAGGTTGGACGCGTGAAATTTTGCATACTTATAGCTGAACACCTCACATCAAATTACAAATCATAAAAATTTGAAAAATTCATACATTTAACCCTTTGGGCTACCACATGTGTATTTTAAACAATTCTTTCTAGGTGAGTCCCTAATTAGGTTGGAGGCGTGAAATATGGCATACTTATAGCTGAACACCTCACATCAAACGACAAATCATAAAATTTAGAAAAAATCGTACATTTAACCCTTTGGGCTCCCACATGTGTATTTTAAACAATTCTTTCTAAGTGAGTCCCTATTTAGGTTGGAGGCGTGAAATTTTGCATACTTATAGCTGAACAACACACATCATACGAAAAATCGTAAAATTTTGAAAAAGTCGTACATTTAACCCGTTGGGATCCCACATGTGTATTTTAAACAATTCTTTCTAAGTGAGCCCCTTATTAAATTGGAGATTTGAAATTTTGCATAATTATAGCAGAACACCTGAAGCCAGGCGACAAATCATAAAATCTTGAAAAAGTCTTACGTTTAACCCTTTGAGCTACCACATATGTATTTTAAGTAATTCTTTCTAAGAAAGCCCCTAATTAAGTTGGAGACATGAATTTCAGCATACGTATAGCTGAATACCTCAGACCACACTGCAAATCATAAAATTTTCAAAAAGTCTTATATTATTTATTCCTCCGGGCCCTAACTTCTGCATTTTAAGCAATTTTTCTAACCTCCACCCTTTTGACCCGGGGAACATTTTTCCAACTTTTGCCGACACCCCTTTGACCATTCTTTCCTATTATGCACCATAGCCTTACATATTTTAGTTTCACTTTTTACCGCCAGGGGTTACTACTTATCTCGGGTGCTATCGGCCCAATGCCGTCGACTATTATATTTACGGATAGTATATAAAATGGAGTTTCGTTCAGATAGAAGTTTGTTTAGAATAGAGTGTCCCCCTGGTTGCGAAATGTGGCACTAACAGATTTTTCAAAAGGAAAAATTGTTTTGAAAGGAATATTAAACGAAACCCTCTGTGCGATCTGTGATCACACTTACCTACTTGTTCACTATATTTATGCATACTATCAAGTGCGTATAAATGCTATAGTTCATATACAGAGCTACAGAAATGAATTCGTAAAGGTTACTGAGTATGAGCATAAATTGCTTAGAGGTGGGTTTTAAAGGAGTTATGCATTTTTACGCTGAACTGAATTTAGTGTACTAAGAAATATTTGTAGAATATAGATAAAATGATATACATGGCCACGCAAAGAGTTGGATTTATGGCCGTCTATGGGTGATAATTTCTGGAAATGTAATTTAAGTAGTTTTAAGCGTGTTTTAGTTTGAATTAAATTTTAGCTAAATAGTGGCATGTAATAAAGGTACTAGGTAAACTACGGGGCTGTACAAAAGTATTCAAGTATGTTTCCATTCATTAGTGTAAATTACTGAAAGATGAATTTCAACCTGTTATGCATTTTCTTGCTAAACTAAATTTTCCCTTATATAGCATATATATCAACATACAGATCGAATACAGGACTGTTCAGAAGAATTGGAATACATATTTGGCTATGGGCGGTAACTGCTGAAATCAGATTTTTAAATTTTTACTTCGTTATTTTTTTTACCTTATTTCCCTAAGTAACGAAGTTTCGTTAAAGCTTTCAGGGTGTGTTGGATAGTGTTTCATAATTTATGCTGTACGCATGATTTTTCTTATTTGTTTATTATTTATTATGTGTTTTGAGTTATTGACCAGTCCATATTTTATTTAATTACAACCAGCGCGATATCATATTTCTGGTTATGTCAGCAGGAGCTTTGATATTTTCTTTTTGTGGAACTGAGTGATAGAACGAATTTTAAGAGGAGTTTCGTTTTTAAGCGTATCATGTTATCGTTTCGAAGTTTGTGATGTGATAAATAACTAGAGAAGCGGCATCATTTAAACATCTATACTATTTGGTGAGTCTTTTTGTTAATAATTTTACTTATTATGACGGAATTTAAAGCTATTTTAGTTGAGAAAAGTGTATTAAATCTACGGGTACTAAACTAGAGAAACAATATTATTAGTTCGACAGATGATGCTGATTCTAGTCAGCTTTCTTTATTTGAAAATAAAATCGGAAAATTAAATGAGAAATTACATGAAAATTTTAATACGATTTTTTCTGAATGTAAAGAACACGATGTAGATAATTTTATTGAAGAGCAACAAACTATACAGGATAAATTAGATAATCATTGAGTGTTAACCGGAAAAAATAAATATTTATTTTAAACGAATCGAAACCAAATAATAGTCTTTCTAAATCCCAAATACCGGAAGTAAAGCTTCCAAAACGGATACTTCCTACGTTTAGAGGTAATTTAGAAAAATGTCTATCAATTTATGACAAAATTTAAAGCTAGCGTGGATAGCAATGTGAGTTTATCAGATTTTCAAAAATTGCAGTATTTGAAATCGGCATGCAAAAACAGTACGCTTAAAATTATTCAGAGTCTTCCAATACCTGATTCAAACTATGACAGCTTTAGAATTATTGAAGGAACGTTAGTTAATTAATGCATTGATTAAGAGTTAATTGGAATCCCTTGTATTTTGGATAATGCAAAGTCTATTTTAGAGAGTGTAGATGTTATAAACGAATGTGCGCCTTCGTAAAGTGTACTTAAACAAGATGTTAGTGTATTTTCTGAAGTAATAATAGTTTATTTAATTACAGATAAATTAGATAAAAATACGAGATATTGGTATTAAATAATAAAAAGAGGGGGTGGGAACTCCTGATAATTTATTATCTTTCTTGAAAGATCACGCTAGAACCTTCATAACAGCAAATCCTCAGTAAAGGAAATAAAGAAAGGTAAAGTAACGACATTGTTGTCTGCTAGTAATATTTGTTCTATATGCAAGGAATCACGTCCATTGTATAAATGTCCTAAGTTCTTGCAGTTAAGTGTACATAAAAAAATAGAACTGATTAGGATAAACAACGTGTATTACAATTATCTTTTAAATAAACACCATGCAAACATATGTAAAAATTTAAGTTAACGTGGAGTGTGCCATAAACCTCATCATACAATTCTACATCTTCAAAGAAACCCTAAATCTTGTTCAGAAAATATAAATGAAACACTGATTGGTCCTCTTTCTCCGAACGCACTTGAATTTCAGCCGAGACCAAATGAGTCATTAAATCAAACTTCTTGTACTAGCACCTTTGAATTTCCAAACAAATCTGCATAGGGATTACATTCATTGGAAAATAAGCAAACTCTAATTTGTACGGCAATGAATAAGGTTTTTGACTCACTAGGCAATCTTGTAAATTGTCGCGCTTTGTTGACTAGTGGCAGTGAAGCCTCTTTCATAAGTGAAAATTGTATGCGCAAATTATGTTTGCCGAGGCAATCTATTAAAGTACAGATTACATGTTTAGGCTGTTATAATTAATCTAATGAAGAGGTAAATTTTACTCCCCATTTTAATTCTGAAGTGATATTTTCCACTAGAGCATTTGTGATAAAAAGAATAACATCACATGTGCCATATGGTTCTGTTCTTTCAAATATTGTGTATAAATATCATGATTTAGTTCTAGCAGACTCATTATTCTTTGAATCAAGAGAAGTAGATGTCTTATTATGAGTTAATGTTTTCTTTACATTGCTTAAAGGGGAAGTTATGAAAAAAGGGGAAACTCTTGTAATTGCTGTATGTTCTAAACTTGGTTGGATAATTACTGGAAATACCTCTTTTGATACAAGTCAACGTAAATTTTCTGTTAATAATATTCAATTACAACTACATGATTTCAACTAGATGAAATAGTTCTGGAAGATTTGTTGTGAAACTTCCATTTAAAGAATTTCTCTTGTGATTAGGTGATACTAAGGAATTGGCAATGCCGCGATTTCGTTCTTTGGAACGCAGACTTTGAAAACAACAGTCGATTTACGAAAAATATCGAGAGTTCATGAAGGACTATTCGGACTTGAGTCATATGCAACGTATATCAAAATCGTAAAGGGTTTCTCCATTTGTTTTTTATTTACCTCACCATGCGGTAATTCGTGAATCACGTACAACGAAAAAATTAAGATTTGATTTTTATGCCTCTGCTAAATCTACCTCTGGTGTGTCTTTGAATGACCTTCTAATGTGTGTGGTCGAATCCCACATGCAACAAGAACTTTTTCAAATACTTTTAAGATTTAGAACGTTGCCTATTGTTGTACGCGCAGATATAGAGAAAATGTTTAGACAAGTCTTGATTAATCCAGACGATAGATATTTTTTGAGGATTCTTTGGAGAGAGAGTTCCCAGGATCCTATAGAAGAATATCGTTTAACAACAGTGACTTATGGTACGACATCTGCCCCGTTTCTTTCTTCTAGAACTCTTCATCAGCTTGCCTTAGATGAGAAAAATTATTTTCCTTTCGCATCTGCAGCCGTGTTGAAATATTTTTATGTGGATTATTTTCTCTTTGGAGGTCAGAATGAGGAAGAAGTTGTAGAACTAATTAGCCAAATGATATTATTAATGAAACGAGGCGGCATTAATTTACGAAAATGGATTTCAAATGTACCTGGAGTATTGGGGAATATTTCTGAAGAATGTAAGGAAAGTACAGAGTCATTGTTCTTGACTAATGATTGTGGGATAAAAAAAAAATTAGGAATTCAATGGAATTTCACGGGTGATTTCTTTTTTTTTCACTGCTCTAAACCATCGCAAAAAGAATAGATATCCTAAACGAGATATTTTGTCAGAAGTTGCAATGGTGTTTGGTCCGTTAGTCTTGTTTTCCCCCTGTGTTTTTTTCATGAAAGTATCATTAGAAGATTTTTTGAAAAGAAGGTTTTCATTGCAAGATTTATGGAATTTTCTCTTACCTGAGACGAGCCAATTAGTGAAGAACTTAGAAAACGGTGGACATCTTTTCGGAATGATTTAAATGTAATTTCTAAGTTGAAAATTCCTAGATTTGTATTAGCTGCAGGTAAGATAAAACTTCGAATTCACGCTTTTTGTGATGCATTGGAAAAAGCATATTGTGTAACAATATATATGTGATCAGTTTCTCAGAATGAGAAAATCACAGTAAATCTTTTGACATCTAAAACTAAGTCCGTACCCATTAAGACTCAATCAATTCCGTGGCTTGAACTATGTTCAGCTCTTCTTTTGACAAATTTGCTAAAAGTTGTTTTGGATAACTTAAGTTTCAAAGAGAGTGAAGTATTTGCGTGGACTGATTCTAAGGTTGCGTTGGTATGGCTTTCTTCAGAGCCTCATAGATGGCAAACCTTTGTAGCAAACCGTGCTGCTAAAATCCAAGAAACATATCCTAATATTTCGTGGAATCGTGTTCGCTGGCTTGAAATTCTAGCTGACTCTGGAAAAAGAGGTATGCTACCGTTGCAATTAGTGAATTATGAGCTATGGTTTCAGAGTCCTAAACGGTTAAGACAGCCATGTGATAAAGCGTCTAATGAATCATTTGAAGGCAAGGATGTACAAAAAATTATCCTAAAGGAAGAAAAAAGGAATTGTGTTGTAAATATTTCTAAACTTAATGCGGATCATCTGATTTCCAGATATTCTTCTTGGAATAGACTAGTACGAATCGTTGCGTGGTGCTTAAGATTTGTAGACAATGCAAGAAAGTCGATACCAAATGGCTTGCTTTCAATCTTCGAGCTTTCAAATTCTACAACGAGAATTCTAAAAATAGTCCAACTCCAGTCTTTCCTTGATGAAATATGAGATTTAAGTTATCACAACTCTTTAAAATCTTCCAGTAAAAGTTTGTCTTTAAACCCATCCCTGGATCATTATTGTATTTTCGTGTTGGTGGAAGATTAAGACATGCTAATGTATCAGAAGATAAGAAACACCCAATACTATTGCATAAGACACATCATATAACTGCATTAATTATCAAGCATTATCATATAACTTATTTACATGCTGGTCCACAGCTTCTTTTATCTGTTCTTCGAAACAATTTCTGGATTTTAAGTGGCCGAGATGCAGTAAGAAAAATAGTAAGGAGTTGCTTAAAGTGTTTTTGTGCTTCACCATCTGTTGGCACCCAAATAACGGGAGATCTTCCAGCCATACGTGTTACGCGAAGTCGTCCATTCTCAAAGACTGGAGTTGATTATGCCGGCCCATTTATGTGTAAAGAGAGAAATCGTAGAAATATCAAGTCTTTTAAGAGAAATATTGTTTGTTTTTTTAATTTTTTGTCACCTCTTGCTATTCATCTTGCATCGGTTTCGGATTTGAAAGCTTCCACATTTTTTACTACTCTGAAAAGATTTGTTGCCCGTTGCGGTAAACCAGTCTAAAGGAATTAGTCAGTGATTGTACGAGAAATTTGACGGGTATAAGTAGGGAATTGCGTGAGTTATGCAATTCCGTATCCTACATTAGTAAGGATCAAACAATACAGAATTATGTGGCTAATGAAGGTATCATCTGGAAATTTAATCCTCCTTCTGCTCCACATTTTGGTGGGCTGTGGAAGGTTAACATATAATCAGTGAAATATCATCTACGTATAACAATGGTGAATTCGCTATTTACAATTGAAGAATTCTTTACATTATTGTTACAAATTGAGACTTGTTTGAACTCGAAACCTATATGTCCTCTGCCAAATGATCCAAATGATCTATAAGTCATGACACCAGTTAATTTTTATGACTAGTGCTCCCTTGACAGCTATTCCAGAACTTGACGTTTCTGAAATTCCACATAATAGACTTCACCTTTGGCAATTAATGCAGAGAGTATTCCACCACTTTTGGAAGCGATGGAGTAGTGAGTATTTGTCTCAATTCCAGCAACGTCCCAAGTGTCTTCATTCGGCAGCAAATTTAAATGTCGGTGACTTAATGCTCATTAAGAATGAACCTCTTCCTCCTCTTAAATGGAATCTGGGAAGAGTTATTCAAACTTTTCCAGGCAGCAATGGTCATGTGAGGGTCCCCATAGTAAGAAATACTACCGGAAATTTTAAACGAGCGATTCATAAACTCTGTCCTCTACCTTTTAATTAACAGTAAAACATATAACTCTTTTATTTGTACCCCTTGAAGGTTTCAAGGCTGGGGTGTATGTTAGAAATAATTTTATCGTCTGCCAAAGCTGAGTGTAGTAATTTTTGTATACGTTTAATTTTTTGAAAATGGTAATGTTCTGTTTATTTTTGCATGTTTTTATTCTATTCTAGAAAAAGTTGTAAAACCACAAAAGTTTATAATTAAACCGTGATACAGTTCACTTTTTTATTTATTAGGTATTTTGAGTTATTGACGAGTCCGTGTTTTACTTAATTACAACCACCGCGCAATCAAAGACAACTAGTAACAGTAGCCATCACAAAACTTTTTTCTATATAAATCACATCAATTAAATCATTTAAATAGTACAAGAAATTACGTAAATTTAGCACCAATTCATATCAAAGTATATCTGAATTTCATGTCTGATGAAAATTCGTGCATTAGTTATTCAGATAGAGCTACAGTGAAAATTCTGAAAAATGCAACATATCAGCTCCACCTGTTGAGCGATTTGCACCAAAACATAAACAGCACTAATTCATATCAAGGTATGCCTGAATCTGAAAAATGTTGACAATCCAAGCATTAGTTTTTGAGATAGAGCTATTGCGGAAATCGCAAAAAATGCAGCATAAAGAGATTCTGTTGAGCGATTTACAGCAAAATGTATAAAACGTCAAATCATGTCAAGGACTAACTGAATCTAAAGTTTGATAAAAATCCGTGCATTAGTTCTTGAGATAGAGCTATTGTGGTAATCGTGAAAAATGCTGCTTAGCAGCGCCACCTGGTAAGCGATTTACACCAAAAATTAATCAGCCCCAATTCATATCAGAGACTAACTGAATAAATATTTTCATCATGTTCCGTGAGTTAGTTTTCGAGATACAGCCATTGCGGAAATCGCAAAAAATGCAGCATAGCAGCGCCACCTGTTGAGCGATTTACACCAAAATGAACAAAACGTCAATTCATGTCAAGGACTAACTAAATCTGAAGTTTGATGAAAATCCGTGCATTAGTTCTGGAGATTGAACTATTGCGGAAATCGCGAAAAATGCTGCATAGCAGCGCCCCATTTTGAGCGATTTACGCCCAAAATGTATAAAACGTCAAATCATGTCAAGGACTAACTGAATCTCAAGTTTTATGAAAATCCGTGCATTAGTTCTGGAGGTTAAGCTATTTTTAAAATCGTGAAAATGCTGCATAGCAGCACCACCTGTAGAGCGATTTATGCCAAAAACTAATCAGCACCAATCTATATCAGGGACTAACGAATATAATTTTTTATTAAATTCCGTGCATTAGTTCTTGAGAGAGAGAGCCCACAAAATTTGTGTCACATACATACAGACAGACAGACGGGCAGAGTCACAGACTCACAGACAGGCATTTTGTAAAAACATGTTTTTCGGAATCTCTGACCCCTAAAATGTGCAAATCCGTCGAAAACTGAATGTCGAAAATTTTCACGAATCCAATACTATATTCTTGTAAAGATAGTAGAAACTAAAAGTAGAAAAGTTCCATGCAATGAAGATGCAACACATTCTAGAAACTTTACGTATTGACGATTTTTTTTTTCTAATAAAACAAGTACCCCGTACATGTTTTACATGTACAAAATCATTTTTTTAGTCGATAATTTTTGTCTAAAGCAAGAAGAAAACCTTTTTAAGGTAATTTTGCGTTAAGATTTTGTAATCGATATCAAGAATGAAAGACATTACGCTGATCAATAAATACAAAATTCGTGATTTTTTTTCGTATATCCCCTGCTAAGTAATGATGTCGTTTACTAGAAAAAAATAATAGTATTCATTTATTAACTATTCATTTATTTTCTATATAATTTCTTGGATGCTGTAATTAGATCCATATCAGTGTAAAACAGTTGTACACCCCTTTTCTTCTTTCTTCTTTTCTTTTCTTTTTCTTTTTTTTTTTTGTGATTGCTGTTTTTGAGTTTCTTGTAAAGATTTCAATTCAACTTTTAGTTTATAGGCATCATTATATAGAGTAAGAAACATTTTTGACTCATGGAATACTTGATTGTAATTTACTAGGAAGTTGGTTGATAGAAACTATTTGTTATGAAAGATATTTGCTCCCTATACCGAAAAATATATTTTAGTTACTATTTAAATAACGCACAAGCTTGCATTTATTTAATTTTATGGGGTTTCTTTAAATCAAGGAAAAGGAAAATTGCCATTTTTAAAAATATTTTTAGATTTTTTTTATTTTATTTTATTTTATTTTATTTTATTTTATTATTTTTTATTTTTTTTTTTTTTTGTGATTTGGAGCATTTACTTCAATATTTTTTCTCTCTTTGAAAGGTTATATTTTTTAGATAACCCTTGAAAATTTCGTCAGGATCAAATAAGGATATCTTTATTTCTCTTCTTATATATATACTAGCAGGCTGAGCCCGCTGTGCTGAACCATTTTTCAAATAAACCTTCTATCAAACGAAATGGAAAATCCGACCCTGTATTTTAAATTAATATGGACCTTCACCTGGAAGATCCTTCCGCATTTTCTGAATACGCATCGGACGCAATTGCGCTATTATATTATCTGATACCTTAGACGAAATACGGGCAATTCAGAAGCAACTCTTTAGTGCATCATGTAGAATTTGGGAGGGAAATGCGGCCATTATGATCATATCACCACACTACTAAAAGAGAGAGAATTACAATGACGGCAGAGATTAACCATTCAACTTGAATGTTCGGGTTATTCACTTTCATTTGTTAGGTCTTTTACTCCGGGCTTCTCAGCTTGGTACAATGTGCTGATCTGATAACATAAATACAACCTCTCTCTACGTTACATTATATTTCGTAATATACGTCTTCTTTTGGCAGGTTTTCTCTACAGTTTCTTATCTTCGATTTCCAGTAGAGTAAATACAATCAAAACAGTATTTAACTTTTATATTTTAAAATATGTGAATCAAGTAAAAGTGGATATTTAAAGCGGATTTGTATGAATAAAATTAAAATAATGTCATTTTAACTGCCCTTTCTTTTTACATACCAGTTTTAATCATGCAACTATTAACCTAGGAAAATAACCTCGAAAACTGATTCAAATAGAAAACTAAACCTCTAGTTTTCATTCAATAAAATCTTACCAATCATCCATAATCGGATCAACAACCAAGTTTGATGTGAAACGTTAGAAATGTTCGTAACGGTATGGCTAAAAATGTAACAGAGTTAGCTACGAAACAGGGTTAATTACGCTCCAAACTACATTCCATTAAATAATGTCAAATTGATGTTGATTGATTTTTAGATCTTTCACTATCAAAACTCTTTGCAAATGATGAGTAAAGTTAGTTATGAAAAATTTTTAGTAGTGATCCTTTTGGCAAACCGAAGATTTTTTTCGCATTTCTCTAATGAGCGTAGTAAGACGGAGAAATAAGCATGCTTTTATTTTCATTACGTCATTATTCATCAGTTTGTTGCCTAAATAAAACTAAAAACGTTAATTTGTGACTATTATCAGCTGCTCGGGCTGTGCATCAGCCAAAATTTCTTTATAATGATTGAAATTTTATTTGAATCTGAGGTACTTTTTTTTAAGGCCACCTTTGGCATTTGAAAGTTTTTTTTTTTTTTTTTGTACATTCAAAGTAATGCTTTTTTAGTGATAGTAAAATAAACCTAAAATTTGTCACTACGATCAGCTGCTCGGGCTGTGCATCAGCCAAAATTTTATAATGATTGAAATTTTAATTGAATTTGAGGTTCTTTTTTTTAAGAAACCTAGGCTAAATGAACAAATAATGTTCCATTGGCCACCTTTGGCATTTGAAAAACTTTTTTTGTACATTCAAATTTATGCCTTTTAATGATAGTAAAATAATTGCACATGAAAAATATCTATTAGTAAATCTTCTTTTGTCCGTTTGCTCCATACTAAAAAAACATAAATTTACTAATCGCTAATTACTAAATGTACAAATTTCGCGTAATCTTCTGAAATCGGATTTACCGTCAACGGTTCCTTTCAAATATAAACGAATCTTCCAACACTATACAGTAAATTCGCCAATTGTAAGGTGGCTGATTATGGAAGATTCATCTAATATCTTTTTATAACATTTCTAAAAGAAGGGAAGATATGAAAAAAAATGACGAATGGAATGGAATATCGAAAAGTGATTTCAGAAAGAAATTTTTATTGCAAAATGTCTTTTTTGTGATAGAAATAACGCATAATTGCTTACGTTTTCTTAAGAATAATCTTTACTACCTAACATTGCATGTATTGAAAGTTTGTATAAGGGAAATGGGCGATATGTTTTTTTATTAAAAAAAGAATGGACAATATTAGCTAATCTGGCTTCGAGGTTATAAAAGTCACAAATTTGGGGGAAACAAACCGACATGCTTTCGCAGTAAAGTATGATGAGAAATTTTTTAAATGTCTAAAATTAAATTATTTTACAGTATGTATGTGCGTGTGTGGGTGACATTTATACTAAAATTAAAATATCTGACTCCATTTTTAAAATATTAATTGTTATTTATATATTGTACATTTGAATTTTAAAAAATACTCAAAAAATGCTTTCGAACACTTGCAAAATCACCTTTATCGTAAACATCGCTTGAACCCAATTCACGCTTACATCTTTTTGGCTTAAAATCAAATTGTTTGTCGACAAAAGTGAACTCAAAAATCACAAATAAACATATAACATGTAAATCATAAGTACCATCATTTTTACAATTACATCTGCTAGTTTCGTCTGTATGTCACATGATGGAAGATTTAGAAATAAAAAGAACAAATCGAAAACAAAATTGTTACCACAAGGAAGGTCTCCTTAAAGAGCATACTCAAATTATTTTGAAAAGAAAAATGCTTTTAAAACTACTCATGTGTGTAGTAAAACATCAGTCAAATTTGGCGGCGGAATACCAGTAAAAATCTGAAAAAAATCTATATATATACGAGTATTTGGCGCAAAAAAGACGAACGTTCCACGCTATTTGGCTAGCCAACACATTTCCATCCCAAATGCAAGGTATTTAAATGCATTTCAAAATTGCTTGTTAAATAAGTGTTTAAATGCCTAAAACGCAATGAATTTAAACTTAAACGAAGGATTAGCGTATTATTTTTAATCTTTAAGCGTATATAATACATACAAATTGCGTGTTGCAGTAGTCATTTAATTTTACATGGCTTCACCGGCTGGAAATGTTTTAAGGGTACTATTTGATTATTCATTCAACGAATTTTGCCAAATTATATGAATTGCCAAACGCTTCGCCAAATTATACAAATTGTCAAAATTTTTATTTTAAACAACGAAAGAATAAATAAATTTGTAAACATTAGCAGAATTACAAATAGAAATGAAATTAAAAATCACTTGATGACGCAACAAACACGTGTACCGCGTTTAATGTCAAGTGAATGTAAAATTTACGATCAGCTATTATTGGCATTTATCTTATAGTTTTGCGATAGTTATTTTGTCGACAGGGTAATCAAGTAGTACCGTTTTAAATTTGTTTTAAAAGTAGCTGGCTTATTAAAAATGCCACCATTAAACATTTTATATTAAATACTTGTTTCCATGGCAACAGTAACCTTCATTTCTTGTTTCTGACACTAACAATATCGAAGTCAAATTGCCAATGTTCCGAATCGGACATTAATTTTGAATTTGGAAAAAATTTAATAAACTGAAATTTTGTTTTAAACCGTATAATTACTATAATAAAATTTTAATGTATACACCTATAAAGGTATATGACAAAACTGTAATAATAAAAATGTATTTATTACATTAAACTTAATCTAACTATCTTCGTATGAAGAGTAGAAAAAGGTTTTACTTAAAAATTATTTATCATAAAAAGAAGTATCATTCAAAATGTTATTGTGCCGCCAACCAGCATTAAATCGCCAAAAAAATTAAATTTTCATTATTTTTTTACAAACGCTAAATCGAGGTTCTGCGGATTTTTTTTTATAAACATATTATATGTCACGAGAAGAATATTCTATATATTACTCATGAGAAGAATATTATATAATTTTTTCAATTATTTCTGAGCATGCGCTTATGGAAACTTCCTTGATATTATCCTGTCAATTTTTCAGATGCATTTTTCTTAACCTGACGCAAAAGATAAAGAGCCAAATCTTATTTCAATTGCAATATTTTAACTGAGTAATTTTTTAAGCATTACGAACTTTCCCTTTCATATTTAAATTAAATATTTTCGTTTTTTAATATTATCACTCATTAAAACGGATTTTTTTCTTTTAATTAAAATTAGAAACAGTTTTTCCTTTTATTTTTCGAGGTGTAATAGCCGTTTCAAATTTTTTATCAACTATAAATTTCGCCAAGAAATAAAATGGTAAACCTTATCGTCCAAAATAACAGAACTTTCCGTCATAATTCTATAACTAATATAGGTAGAATGATGTGTTATAGCTTAAAACCTTCCCTGAAATGATACCAATCTAACGGTATAAGATTCGTAAAAATTCATGCAGAAGAACTCGAGATCTAGGCGTTCGGAACGAAATTTCCGTTTGGATTTTATATATATAACTAGAAAGGTAGCCCGTCAAAAATGACGGAAATTTAGATATAAAGTTATATACAACTCATGTGCAAGAATATGAGTTTTCTCGCTTGTTCCGCAGTGATAGATGAAAATAACACATTTTAAGAACGAAACACATTTATGAAAAACTGTGTACAGTAGAAGACCACTAATCTGCACAGTTTGGTTCCAAGTGTTATGCAGATTTGAGGCTTTTTGTGGTCATGTCTATTCAATCTTTGTTTACATTTTTTTAAATTCATATATTGGACAATTTAGATTGTTGAGCCTTAAAAATAAATAAATAACACACTTGAAGTAAGGTTAAAAACTATTAAATTATCGTATACGATTTCATGAAATGGTATTATATGGTATTATATGTGTGTGCTTCACGATCTTGGTTACGACGGTGGCGAAATTGGCTGCAACTTGTCATAATCCTAATAGTGTGGGCCGCTATAACAAAAAAGTAACCAGTTTTTAGTAAAATTTCTGATATAAAGTAGCTTTCAAAAACTTGTGTAAAATTGCAGGCCGTTCTCGTGTTATGTCAGTCCTAGGAATAATATTTCTAACATTGAAGATTTTCCATGTATATATGGAATTTAGAAAAGCTTCTCCAAAAGAAAGGTCCTGAAATGACATGGTAATTCCTCTAACTTCAAAGTTTAATCGGACCCTGATGTTGAGTACTGAAATCTAATAAATACAGTTATTTTGAATATTACAACAGAATTAAACAGTTAAACTTATTTAACTTAAATCCGCTGTTACTTCCCGATGTTATTTTTTAGTATTAAGAAAGAAAATTATTTAAAATTTTCAAATCATGTATTTATGATTTTTTCCGTCTTTAATAACTAAATAATGAAAAAATAGGCTTTTGTTCTGAGCTCATAAATATGACAATAAAATAATGTAACTAAGAGATATTGCAAAATTAAATCTCTGTGATTACAAACCATAAACAAATGATACCGCCACCATTTTATCTACTATGACGTCATTAGAATATTGCCCATTGATTGTTGGAGAACTTACTTTGAGAATGATTACCTCAATGATTTAATATTTTTGACGTTTCACGATAAATGAATCACTTGTGTTTGTTTAGGTTTATGGAATGATATATTAAGCTGTGAAACTAATTTCAATTGAAGTTATCCAAGGATATATGTATTTTTAATCGAAATTAAAATCAATGCTTTGATATAGAAATAAAAAGTTTTAGTTTGTATAATTTGTTATTTCTGTTAATTATTTATTTAAGTACTTTTCCATTATAGCGCATTTAAAAAAAAAGCGGTACAGATGTCATATTCGCCCCATATTGGCGCGATTTTTTTCTGTCGCCAATATCATATAGGCAACAGGTACTTAACTTGCGCCAAAGTGTCGTTATTTTGCTGGATGTGGTAACCCGGATTATGTTGTTTATGCTGTTGATGTTTTCGCCAAATTGGCAACCGAAAAAAATCGCGCCAATATGGGGCGAATATGACATCTGTTCCGTAACTGGTATTCAAAAGCGAGATTTCTGCCAAATTGGCGTCATAGAAAAATCACGCCAACATCCATGCGTATATGACATCTGTGCAAAAAGTACTTCTGTTTCTTTATAAAAATGGGTAAATAGCTTTTTTTATATTAAATTGTCGGCACCGATGTCATATACGCCCATATTGGCGCGATTTTTTTTTTTTTTTTTTTTTTTTTTTTTTTGACGCCAATGTCATATACGCACCAGGTACTTAACTGGCGCCAAAGTGTCGTTATTTTGCTTGTAATGGTAACCCGAATGTTGTTTTATGCTGTTGATGTTTTCGCCAAATTGACGTCGGAAAAAAATCGCGTCAATATGCGGCGTATATGACATCTGTGCCAAATTGTATACATATGGAAAAAATTGCTTGTGAGTATGAAGCAGTAAATAGGTTGTTGGCAAACTTCTTTCTCGCCAACAAACTTTTCTCCGAAGTATTGTACATAAGCAATGATTGCTAGAAATGCATTTTTAATTATGATATACGCTTTTATGTTTCACTACATTTATGCATACTATACTGTGTGTATAAATGCTACAGTTCATATGCAGGGCTACACAAAAGAATTCGTAAGGGTTACTGAGTATGAGAGTGAATTGCTTAAAGGTGGTTTTTAAAGGAGTTATGCATTTTTACCCTGAACTGCATTTAGTTTCCTGAGAAATGTTTGTGGAATATAGGTAAAATGATACACATGGTCACGCAAAGAATTGGATACATAACCGTCTATGGATGATAATATCTGGAAATATGATTTCAGTAGTTTTAAGAGTAGTTTAAATTAAATTTTAGCTAAATAGTGGCATGTAATAACGGTACTATTGGCTATGGACGGTAACTGCTGAAATCAATTTTTACAATTTTTTATGCGTTTTCTAAAATGTTTACTTAGTTATCTTGGTACTTCGTAGTTATCCCGTCGACCAAATTACTGTCGCCAAATTGTAAGATCAATTGAAAATAATGGTTGGCATTAATTAATTAATTAAATGCCAATAATGGTCAATAAAACAATTAATTCGACGTTTTATTTGTATTTTTATTAATGTTTTACTATTGATTTGGCGATTTATATAATTTGGCGAAATTGGTAAACGGGATATCTAAGAAGTAACGTTATCTTATTTATCTTATTTTCCTAAATAACAAAGTTTTGTTAAAGCATTCAGGATGTGTTGGAAAGTGTTTCATATTCTATGCTTAACGCATGATTTTTCTTTCTTCTTTAATCTTATTTTGCATTTATTTTATTCTTAATTTTTTAGTCTTATACTGCTTTTTAGAAACTTTGGCACAGTTGTCATATACGTTATCATATATTGGCGCGATTTCTTTCCGTCGTCAATTTGGCGAAAACATCAACAGCATAAACAACAACATCCGGATTACCATATCAAGCAAAATTACGACACTTTGGCGCCAATTAAGTACCCGTTGTATATATGACATTGACGTCAGAGAAAAATCACGCCAATATGACATATATACGTATATGACATCTGTGCCGAAACTTTAATATTTAATGTTTAAACTCTTCGCTCCACTCCCCTTGGATATAGTACAAACTATAACTCGGATAGCACAAAATAATAGACAGTTTGGTACTTTTCCAGTGTAGGGGCTTTGGCACTTTTTTTTTTAAAGCTTGGTGTAATTTTGGCATCAGAAAGTCAGATTTGGGTACTGTTCCGTTATGCGGACACCATTGTCGCCAAGCGTAATAGTTGGCGCAAAATCGGGAATTGAAGCATTTGAAAAATAAAAGAAAAACCATTGTCGATACTAAAGTGAGCATTTAAAAAATATAACATTTGAAAATTCCAGACTTTTACGAACTATTTAATCAAATCACAAATATATACTTAAAATAAGTGAACAAATAACTGCTATAAAATAAAGCAATAAAATAAAACTCATATTAAACTGCTGGCATAAAATTACAAATATCTTTTAGCATTTTGAAATAATTGGCGCATTAGCATACATTTTGTCATGGTGTTCGTATAACGGAAAAATATCGAGATTTGTTGTCAAATCATATAAACAGCTATGAAAACAAATTTAATGAGCGTTTTTGTTTGTTTTATATGCATATTATTGATGTTTTTATGTACAAATTACATCTGTTTACATCTGTAAAATTAGAGAAACGGCTTTTTTATGTTAAATAAATCGCATAAATATCGAAAAAAATGCGTGTGTATATGAAATGAAACAGTGAATAAGTTCCCGGAAAATATGTTACCAAATTTCCTTTTTCGCCAAGACACCTATACTGAAAAAGTACCTAAAGCACATTAAAATCGCGCAGTTAGGAGCTCACACAGTAAACCGTTGTCTATTGGCGGTTATTTTATTGGTAGCATCGGGAGGAAGTTGTAAAGATATACTTTAAATTCTCACCCATAGATTTCGAAAAAGTATCTTAAAAGAGTGGAGTTTAAATTAAATTTCGGTGACCTCCATTATGAAAGATTAATGGTTTTAAATCTGAATTTCGCCAAATTAGCCAGCTATCGCCAAGTTGGCTAACATTTGGCGCTACTGTGGTAACCCTGCATTAATATTTTTCAACAATTGCTCATTTCAATGAGGCGGTCCTACCGGAATAGTGAGGGACACACAGAGACTTGGATGTTATATAAATAGATAGATGTGGCCCATAATTGAAAACGTTCGGATCATTAGTAATGTTAAATTTTAATCGATGGAAATTTAAAAAAATAATTTTGTATCTTTTTTTCAATATGCTTTTTTTTCTCCGTTGTCGTATCATTGCAAACCTTTTATTAGAAAGATCTATGTTATGTTCTATGTAACGGCATTTTTAAATATCGGTATTCATATTTTTTACTTTCTTCTATCTTTACAAGACGAAAGTATTGGATTCGTGAAAATTTTCTTGAATTCCGGTTTTTGACGGATTTACACGTTTTAGGGGGTCAGAGAACACGAAAAACATGTTTGTACAAAATGTCTGTCTATCTGTATGTGACACAATTTTTGTGGCCGCTCTATCTCAAGAACTAATGCACGGAATTTAATAAAATTTTATATTCAGTTAGTCCCTGATATATAAATTAGTGCTGATTTGTTTTTGGTGTAAATCGCTCAACAGGTGGCGCTGATATCCAGCATTTTTTACGATTTCCACAGTAGTTCATTCTCCAGAACTAATGCACGGATTTGCATCAAACTTCAGATTCAATTAGTCCTTACATGAATTGACGCTATGCTGCCTTTTTCAGAATTTCCCCTATAGCTCTATCTGAATAACTAATGCACAAATTTTCATCAAACTTCAGATTCAGGTATACCTTGATATGAATTAGTGCTGTTTATGTTTTGGTATAAATCGGTCTACAGGTGGCACTGCTATGCAACATTTTTCAGAATTTCCGCTATAGCTCTATCTCAAGAACTATCGCATGAATTTTCATCAAATTTTAAATTCAGGTATACTTTGATATGAATTGGTACTAAATTGATGTAATTTTTTGTAATGTTTAAATAATTTAACTGACGCGATTTATATGGAAGAAGGTTTTGTGATGACTACAACATACTAGTTTTCATTCGAATGCATTTTCATCTAATCATAATAATTTCAGATCACTTTATAAGAAAATTTCTTATATTTAGATAGCTGTAAGTCAGAGGAACATGTCATGTAATAGAGTAATTAAGGATGTAATTATTTTAGGAATATTTCGTTTTGTACGATATCATGATCCAAACACTAATAAGTGTGCATAACTGATATCGAAACCTTTAATTTTCGATATAAAATTTCTTTTGTGCGAATGTGCTCGGCGGAATTGAGGTGGTACATATTTGTACTTTGAGAATTTACGTTAATTAGGTGGATGTGGTTGTTTGGTGGCTATAAATTCTGAGGGTTTAGCAAACTAAATGGAACTTTTGGAAAAACGCAACTCATATACAGTGGAATCTATGGTTACCACATCGCTTAGCTTATATAATACGCCATTATGTGCCGACTGAAATTGGTACAAAGAACGTGTTTATGAATTATCTCCAGTGGTAATCTTTGAAGTTACTTCATATAAAGTTATATTTACAGTTCATGGAACATCCGTTGAATATTTTTTGGAAGTAAAGCTTTATAACAATTATCTCTTTAAACTAAACATTTAGAATTACTAGAAAATTAAAATTGCATTAAATGTTAGATTGTTTTGAAAGTGGTCATTCACCACCCTCATAAGTTTAGTTTATTGAGCTGTGAGTCAGATTTAGTTTTAATTGCTTTTTGTGTTCAATATACTGTTATTTTTGTTACTCATTAAACTGTTTAAGTATTTATATATACAGAAAACAAGGATGGTCCAAAGCAAATATCAATAAAATGTAACTTAAGAATTTTTAAACTAAATCTTACTCATAGTTCAATAGACTAAACTTAAGAGGGACGTGGGTGACCCTTTCCAAACTATTAGGTGCAATGTTACTTTATAAATGGCTAGCTTAAAGGGCTGATTCATATAAAATTCTATTTCCAAAAATCTCTGCTATCCAAATGATGTTCCAGAAGTGATCATATTTAAGGTTGTAAGCCTTTTAGATATATTTCAGAAAGCGCTTATTATTGCCTTATCTCAGATTAAATATGTTTTGTAGGACAAAATTTATTTTCACAAGTATACTTTCAAATGAATTTTTTCGAATAAAATTTTTAAAAATCACATTATTCAAAGTCAGTTGCTAAAGTGTAGTATATTTCAGCGGCTAAATATTTTTACAAAGATTGTTCAATAGAATTAAAAATTTCAAGTGTTTTTATTCTTATATAGTTATTAGATATTGTTCCCTATTTTTATTTAAAATTATTACATAGTTAAAATTTAAATTCTCTTTTAAAGTACAAGGTTCAATATTCTTTATAAGATATTAATTTTAAAACTAATTAGAGATAATCTTTTATTAAATAAGCCAAGAAGAATATAAATCAAAAGAAAAAATATTATATTGTTTTAAAAAGCATTTTTAAGTAATTAAATTTTTAGAAAATAGTTATTTTTACTAGAAATAAATCATCCAATTTCAAGGTATTTTTTACTTTAACTTAAACAGAAGATCTTTACTTCAGCGTTTATATTGTTTGTTTATTACAGACATAATTTAAAATTGTCAATCCTTCTCTTAGTAGCTCAAATTTTAAAACAAGTCTTAACATGCAAAGATTATTTTCATTTCTATAATGAAAAGGCTCTTTTATGCCTAGAACGTTAATTAACGTATGACATGTTCTAGTCAAATACTTCGTACCGCGGAATTTTTTTCCATAAGCGTAGAAAATTAAGAAGGCAAAGATAAAATGTCAAATAATTTTTATAAACTTCAATTTATTTTTTAAAAATCTGCATTACACCTTAACATAAATCAGGTATGCCTTACTATATTTCACTAGAGATGCTGTTGAAACTGAAAGGAACAATTATTGTTTACATCATGGAAAAAAAGATGTTCAAAAGATAAGACATGTAAACAGTAAACAAACTTACAAGTAAAATTTGATACTAAGGAATTCTGCACGTAAAATCAAGTCATAATTTACTTTGCAGATAATTTGGAATGAAAAAATAATAATTATGTATTTATTTTCTTATATTAATATTTCATTGGTATTATTTTCTCTTTTAGTTTTCTCTCTTTTTTTCTGGGTGGGGGGTAGGGGATTTGTTACAGCATTGCTTTTAAAATTCCAAAAAACTGCTTTTTTATTAACATCATTATAAATAAACATCGTATGATACATTAATTTTTCAAGAAATAAAAATTAAAAAATAAGATTTTGAGAATAATTCTCATTGTGTAGAAATATAAAGAGTAATTCATCATCAAAAAACTTATGTAACTGATTACAAAAGAAAGGTTTAATCGTCAAATACATTATAATGTTATTATAATGTATCTTTTAAATGGTAAAATTGGCTTTCTGTTATGTAAAAGTGGGAAAACCTGATGACTGACTCTATTGTTGCTCTTCAGACAATATATATATATAATTATATATTCGTTGAAAACATTGATGTTAAGCCACACACAGAAAGTGTTTTTATCTTAAATAATCCATCAGTAAAATAAATTGAGATAGTATCAATTTGTCATTTTAAACCTATGTATATACTATCTAACTAAAATTTATATTTCAATTCTACAGTATCCATGAAACTAACATAATAACTAATATTATTGTAATGCCAGATTATAGCGAAATTTTAGCGATAAACTTTTATTTTCGATATTGAATAAATTACTTTCTTTAAAATTAACCCCTTAACCCCTTCGGGACGGGAGCCTTTTACGAAATTTGTAATCATTTGTCACCGTTTTTTAAAAACAGAAATTTGTGTCTTCTTGAATCGAGAAAATGCGCTGATTAAATAAGGCAAATTTTACAGTAAAATTTTACTGGTGAGGAAAAACATGGATTCTGAGCGCTTCATGCGGCACGTATACGTGCCGCTCGTCCCCAAGGGGTTAACGCTCGAATTAAATTATGGTCGAATAATTCAAATTGCTTATTGGCACCACTTTTATGAAAAAGAAATATTGACCCTATTTAATGACAGTAAAAACGATACCAAAATATACCCAATTTCACTATTTTATAAAACTGGTGGGAATCAAACAATTTGAGTAAAATTAGGTTGAGTAAAATAAGGTTAATGAGAAAATGAATCAAATGTGACTATAAGTTTAATAATATTTCCTAGTATCCATTGTTCTGCTGTTAATTGAGGCAAATCAAATGTCGTCTCCATATTGCCAAAAGCACCTGGGCGTTAGCGTAACTCTTAAACTCGTATCCCTGTCAGAATTGGTAAATGCTGATGTTTACCGATGGGATATCTTATAGTTAACAATGAAAGTGTAGATCGCCGTGTCCCCACCTTAACCTCTTAAGCACCACGACGTACCTGCCTACATCATAAAATCTTCTATTAGAATACCAGAACGTATGTGTGCACGTCCTCATTTTAAGTCGAGACTGCGATGTTCTAAGCATCTGTTTTTTTTTTTTTTTTTTTTTTTGGCTAATTGCTATTGTGATTGGTTTTGTACTGTCTTTATAGCATAAATATTCATAGCTTTTTTTCTACATTTCTGTGCTTTATTATAAACTAACAATAATTCGAAAAAATTACGAACTTTACACATGTAATTGTTATTTATTTCGAATCTTATTTATAATTGTATAATGTAAATAAACCTTTATTTCATCTCCTCATATTACATGTTATTAAATAAGTCACACGCACTTAAAAATAACGACATAAACTACTTTTTGGCGAAATTTAATACATCTGGTATTCAACATGTTATCACTAAAACGAATCTGGTGCTTAATGGGTTAATTCATCCTTTAAGGTGGGGAAACTGTGGCTTGGATTTTATTTTTTCATTTATAGTTTATATTTAAAGAAAAAAATTCTTCGGTTTTTGTTGAAACAATATCTTTTGTCATACATTTTTCAACATATTTATTTTTTTTTCACATTTTGTATATTTAAATATAATCAAGATAAAGAAAACCATCAGTTCTGTTTTAATTAAAGCAATATTTGTTTCGTAAATTATTCAGCATATATATATATTTTTTTTTAATTTCACGTTTTATATAATTAAATATAATCAAGATTTTAAGAAAAAATTTTCATTGTTAGTCTTATGTACTATGTAAGCTGGCTTTGCCTTGCGACACCTATTAGGCTACATAATTGTTTATGCCATTTTTGCTCCTATCACCTTCGGAAGAACTATTTTTCTGTCTTGCGGTTTTTCCTGTTCGTAGTAACTACGTTCATTTTTTTTTTATTGTTGCACTAACTCTTTATATACTAGCAGGAATGACCGAGTTAAGCTCGGTCAAAATTAGCTTTGTGTTTATCTTGATATGTTATTCCCGCTGAATCATTCTTGTTGTTTTAGATACAATTCGATTAACCCTGAGTCATAGTGACCCAAAATGACCTACTAACCGAATTTTTGCGAACATGAGACATAGCCGAATGTTCTCCTCGAGGCTGAAAACGATGGGATATAAAATTTAGTGATAATCGTTAGTCATTTTCCAGATAAAATTAGCTTGACCGACGTTGATTTAAAAATGACCCACTAATCCAAATTCATCGAACATGTGACCTATTCCAATGTTCTTTGCGTCCTGGGAAACGATATAATAGAAAAATTGTCAAAACCGTTTGAACCTTTTTGTGATACAGTTAGTTTGACCCTCACCAATTATGACCCAAAATGATCCGCTAATAGAATTTTCTTGAGTATGGGACCTAGTCCAATTGTTTTCTTGTGCCCAGAAACGGTACAATACAAAGTTTTGTCAAAATCGTTTAAGTCATTTTTTAAGTACTGTTAACTTGATCATGATCCATTAGGACCCGAAATGATACACTGAGTGAATTTTCTTTAGCATACGACCTAGCCCAATGGTCTTATGTCCAGAAACGGCTTAATACAAAATTTTGTCAAAATGTTTTGAGTCGTTTTTTAGATACAATTACCTTGACTCTGACCCATTGGGGCACAATATGACCACCTAATAGAATTTTCATGAACATGCGACCTAGCCCAATGGACGTCTTGAGCCCGAAAACGGTAGAATACAAAATTTAGTCAAAATCGATGAAAACCTTATCTAGATAATATTATCTTGACCCACAGTGACCCAAAAATGACACATCGAATTTTCTTGAACACGTGACTTAGTCCAATGGTCTTCTCGTAATCCAAAACTGTAGAATATAGAGTTTAGTGAAAATCGTTAGAGCCGTTTTAGATAAAATTAGCTTGACCCGCAGTGACCCTAAAATGACCCATCAATTGAAATTTCTCGAACATGTGACCTAGCCCAATAGTCTTCTCGCACCCGAGAACGGTTGGATACAAAATTTAGTCAAAATCGAATTGAACTGTTTCTAGATAAAATTAGCTTAACCCACAGTGACCCAAAAATGACCCATTAATTGAATTTTCTCAAAGATGTGACTTAGACCAATGATTTTCAAGTAATCCTAACTGTAGGATATAGAGTTTAGGGAAAATCGTTAGAGCCGTTTTTTAGATATTATCTTGACCCGAAGTGACCCAAAAATGACCCACTAATTGAAATTTCTCGAACATGTGACCTAGCTCAATAGTCTTCTCGCACCCGCAAACGGTTGGATATAAAATTTAGTCAAAATCGAATGAACCGTTTTTTATCCGACTGCCAAGAAGTGTTATGTGTTTCACGCGTATCTGGGTATGTGGATTTCTTTATACCCTCGAAACATTCCAACAGCTAGATGGATTTTAATGAATGATGTATCTATCGATTCATCTTAACCGTCCGGTGGTTATCACTTATGTTTTGTTTTTAACCGACTTTAAAAAGAAGGAGGCTATCAATTCGACCTGTATGTATGTTTTGCCCATGTTCACGCATAACTTCCGCAAATATGAACAGATTTTGATAATTCTTTTTTTGTTTGAAAGTGTAAGTCACCCATTTGGTCCCATTGCAATTTCATCAAAATGTGATGATAATAACATTTAAAAAAAAATAAAAACTTCAAAATTTAAATTATTTTTGAAGCAATCGTCTAATTATAAGCGTTCATCTTTCATGCTGTTATTCTTACAGAGATACGAGGTCTTTTCAAAGTGCGAAAACTTAGCTGGACAAGGGCCAAAATACAGACGGATATTTCGCTGTGAGCGAAGCGAGATTGGCCAATCAGATACCTGCATTTTTGCGAACTTTTCGATGTTTGCAAAAATGCAGGCTTCTGATTGGTCGATCTCGTTTCGCTAAGAGCGAAAAATCTATCTGGATCCCGGACCAAGTTCTGTCATCCACCAAACCGGAAGATACAAAATAATATTGGAAATAGGTAAAAAGTTTAAAATCAACAAGTTTCCTCATGTATCAGAGCACAAGTATAGAGACTAGAATATATTGTGTAGAAATCGGTTATCCTGTGATACTTAAAAAAGCGCTAAAATATTGTATCCCTTAAATGTGCAACGATGCTGCTGAAATATAAAGATTGCAGTTAAATCTGCAGGATATTTTCTAAAACTACAAGAATATTGCTAGTCTATACAATGTAATACGAAAATCCCACAGATGTCACTGCTATCGACTCTTTGGATTTCAGCAGTATCGTCGCACATTTAAGGGATACAAATTTTTAGCAAAGTTCGGATAACATAGTTCCACACTATGTCTTCTAGACGCTGCAGCACAAGTGCCTGAGTATGAGTACAGCATCTAGAATATATAGTGTGGAAATAAGCTATCCCAGTAATACTCAAAAAAGTCCTAAAATAGTGGATCCATTAAATGTCAAACGATGCTGAAATCCAATGATTCGATCACAGCGACATGTGCATTTTCCAAATTGTGATATTTTCCAAAACTCCAAGATGATTTGGTCTAGACGCTGCAATACGATGTTTACTTTGAAATTTGAAAATGTATCGCAGATGTCGCTGCGATCGGCTCCCTGGATTCCAGCATCATTGCACATTTAAGGGATACAACTTTTTAGTGCTGATTAGATAGCAGATTTTTACACTATATATTGTAGACTCTATAGTATGAATGTACCTGTTGTGTTTAAGACAAAAAGTGCTTTCAAATGTCAATACACAGTAGAGTGCATTGCTATGTGTAGCGAAACTACAGCGTCTAGAATACCTAGTGTGGAAATATGCTATCCAAACAACGCTGAAAATTTGTATCCCTTAAATGTGCGACGATACTGCTGAAATTCCAAATGTCGATCGCAGCGACATCTGCGGGATTTTCGTATTATATTGTATAGACTAGCAATATCTTGCAGTTGTAGAAAATATCCTGCAGATGTCGCTGCGATCTGTATATTTCAGCAGTATCGTTGCACATTTAAGGGATACAATATTTAAGCACATTTTAAAGTATTACAGAGATAGCCAATTTCCACATAATATATTCTAGGCGCTATAGCGAAAATGTCTTTAGATTCAGATTCAGTTATCGAATTAGATATCAGAATGATTTAAGATTTTTTTCAGGTAGGATTCCTCGATAGGAAAGTGGCGTCATACGGAGTTATGTGATTGGTTGAGACGAATCTAGACAAATGCGATTTTGTTTTTTAGTCATCATGAAGCATTTTTCATTTATTTTTTTCGTCATCAAAATCCTTTTTTTTTTGTCACCACGAGCCATCTTAGTGAGCCTGCCATTACCGACAAACTTGTTAAATTTTCTCATCCGTATGCCTTAACTCGTTCAGGCAACCATCTTCAAGTTCTAGAATAGACAATTTCCAATATTGATATACGTAGTTTGGACAAAAGCATCTGTCAAAGCACAATTTGAGCATAGAATCTTATGCCACTCTCACATAGAGGCTGTCAGGTTCAGGTTTCCAGATTCGGACTAAACATCCAAACATCACCACTCATTTCCGATGCCATTACTACTTTTATGGATATTAGATAGATGCAGTTTATTTACTGAAGCATGGCGCGGTTTTTGCTGAGTACTTTTGACTACACATAAGAAAGTACTGTGCACTGACATATGGAGTCACTTTGCTGTGCAAAGAAGAACCTAGTCGCGCTCTGATGTGTAATGGCACTTTAGAGATGGATTGTAAGCAACCAATTCCGATGTCGTTAGATACTATTGTTAAAAATCTGCAACTTTTGGTCCATAGTCACTCCACCGCTTTTATAGAATATCTCTATTCTGACCAATGAGAATGCTCCATAATATCGTCAAGTAATTGCTTTCTATAAAAGCGGTGGAGGAACTATGTACCAAAAGCTACAGATTTTTTAACAGTGTATCGATGCGGACTGTAAGGTTTGCTGGATGTGGTAACTTTCCGAAGTGAATGATCTTTCCAAAGTGCGAAACCTTAACTAGACAAGTTCTCGCATCTACCAAACTGGAAGCCCCACATCGATATCATCCGGCATCGGAAGTAGGTGTCGAAAGCTTAAAATGCACCAGTAAAATACCTTCATATATCAGAGCACTAGTGCCTGTGTACGAAGGTGCCTATGGAGGATATTCCATCTCCGTTTTGATCACGTGGTCAAGGTAAAACCTTCTAGCGTAAAGAAGGGAAGGCTCCGTAGACGTGTAATGTAAATCCCCGCTAGCCAATGAAACAATTCATGAAGCAAAGCAGTAGTATCCTCGAACCCATATTTGGAATATCCTCCATTGTGCTGGAGACAAAAAGTCCCTCCATATGTCAGAGCACAGTAAAGGGCTTTACTATGTGTAGAGACAATGGAGGATATTCCATCTACGTTATGATCACATGGTCAAGGTGAAAACTTCTAGCGCAATGGTTCCCAACCTTTTTTTGGCGGCGCACCACATAAGCATCTCTAAAATCATGATGCCCCCCCCCCTCCCCTTCTATATCATATAAATATTGTCACATAAAAAATAAACTTCCATTTTTCCGGATGGATCCGAAAATAGAATTTGCTCTGATAAGTGATTTCACATTCTTTAATTTATCAAAATCATATATTTTTTTTTATTACAAGTATGCTTTTAACCATGAATGCAGTGATGCACTGGATCTTCCCATTTACATCTACAAAAGTCTTATTGTGTTTTGGCAACTTACCTCAAATTTAAAAGTGATAAATAGTCAACACTTTTATTTTCGTAAAATTTCTTAAAATCTCTCTCATATTTTGTATTACACCTGATAGAATTGATACATTTTATAAAGGATTTTAGTACTTCGTTCAGAATAAGTGATATTTGTTTATCGCCGAGACTGTATGGATATCATAATTCACAAGTAATATTTCCGGATTCGCGCTTTTATCCATTTTAAGTTACTATTTTTCTTTCCTCTCATAACATACTTCTTTGATAGCGGGCTTCTCCCTCCCCCCCATTATTATAATTTGGCCACCATGTTTTCTCCAATTTTAAATTTTAAAATGCATGTGTCATGAATGTCATATTCCGTATGTGGTCTGCAGAAGAGCCACTAGAAGCCACTAGCAGTATCGTCGCACATTTAATGGATAAAATCTGCAACTTTTTTTGTTTGCAACTTTTCACTGTTTGCAAATATGCAGGTTTCTGATTGGTCACTCTTGTTTCGCTAACAGCGAAAAATGTTTCTGGATTCTGGCCACTGTCTTTAGATCCAGATTCGGTTGTCAGAATGACGTCAGATTTTTTTTTAAGATATACTGTTAAAAATATCGTGAAAAATTACCTCTGTTTTTAAAGGCTATCTATTTTCTGACCAATGAGAATGCTATATTAACACTTATGAAGCGTTCTCATTGGTCAGAAAATAGATAGCCTGTGTTTTTACCTGATAGATAACCTGTGATAACCTAAGATTAACCTAATAGATAACCTAATAGATTACCTGTGTTTTTAAAACACAGGTAATTTTTCACGATATTTTTAACAGTGTAGGTTTCCTCAATATGAAAGTGACGGCATATGGGGTATAATATTTTATTGGATGAGATGATTCTGGACTAAAGCGAATCGCCAAGCATCTTGGTGAGCCAGCCATTACCGACAAGCTTGTTAACTTCTCTCATTCATATAATCGAATTCCTTCAGATGACTATCGCCAAGTTATACGGCATCTAGGCGATATAGTGTCGAAACCGACTATTCCAGTAATGCTTTAAAAAGTGTTAAGAAATTGTATCCCATAAATGTCTAACGATACTTATACAAATATATGAAGACAAATATCGATCGCAGTGACATCTGCTGCTCTACACAGGCCGAAACGCTATCTCAATAGACTTTATTCCAAGTCTGGATTCGAGGCTGAAAATGTCACGTGATACCCAAAGATTCCGTGATTTACCCAAAGAAATTCTAGCTGATAAGAAGGGAGGCAACTACTGCTTTCCGCATGAACTGTTTCAGTGGCTGGATAGGGTTTTTCATTACACCTACGGAGCCTTCCCTTCTTTACGCTAGAAGTTTATACCTTGACCACGTGATCATAATTTAGATGGAATATCCTCCATTGAATCCTTATACAATGTTTAGGTTTGAACTACCATATGTCACTGCGATCGCCATTTTCCGTTCTGCATCATTCTCCATTTTTCGGATACAATTTTTTAACACTTTTTGGTTGACTGATTTCCATCCTCTAGATGCTATAGTTATGCAATAGAAAATGACTAGGTTTGCTATAGTTTGGTCAAAAGCATATCTCAAAGCACGTTGCCGTGCTCTGATGTTTAACTTTACTGATGGATTGTCAGCTTTTCCACCCTAATTCCGATTTGCGTACACTGTTAAAAATATCGTGAAAAATTACATCTGTTTTTAAAGGCTATCTATTTTCTGACCAATGAGAATGATCCATAGGCGTTTAAGTAGCGTTCTCTTTGGTCAGAAAATAGAAAGCCTTTATAAACTGAGGTAATTTTTCACGATATTTTTAACAGTGTAGGTATCGATGTGGACCTTAAAGTTTACTGAATGTGGTAACTTTCCTAAGTGCGGTATCTTGTCTAGAAAAGTTACCGCATTCAGAAAAACCCAAATATCTAAAATGATGCTAACCGACATCGGAAGTGGATATCAAAAAACTTACAATCCAATAGAAATGCATGATGCAATCCAATCCTGATGAAAAGGGACCTTATACATCAGAGTTCAGCAAAGTGTCTTCCTTAGTCGGTGCACTGCAAAGTGCCTCCATATCTCAGAACACATAAAAGTGCTTCTATATGCCTGCGCACAGTAAAGTGCCTTCTTATGTGTAGCGGCATTGTCATCGGTTATAATATTCGGACTAAACACCTTATCACTGCCGCTCATTTCTGGTAGCTTTACTGCCTGGGGATAGGGGATCTTGGCCAACATACATGAAGAGTCAATACAAATTTCAATTCATCGTTTTCATTTTGCTTCTTGACAACAGAGTTCTACAAAAATAATTCTTGAATGTAGGCGGGCTCACCGTGGCTGAGTGTTCAAGGCATTACACCGCTAATCACTTGCGAGTATCCCGCTGGCTCAGTTGTACACTCTCTGTGAAGCTCCCTGCTGTATTTCTCGGTGTTGTAAATTTCCTTGTGTGTGCTATCTCGTCCGCATATATTGACGATTACTTATAAGCGGGCGCTTGACGTCAAGCGCACAGGTCAGATGTATGTTAATAAAATGTCAAATGTCAAATGAATGTAGATTGCCGGAATACAATGTACTTGTTTAAAAAACAATCATAAGTATTAAATGCTAATAAAATCAATACTTCGAATGAAATTACAAAAAAATTATTAAAAACTATTTGTTTAATAAATAATTTTTGTAAATTATAATTTCTATGACAAATTAATTATTTATTCAGCAGATATTGAGTGAAATCAGGATAATTATGTATTATGGTATGAATAACTAAAAAGTAGGAAATAAAATAAACTTTTCAAAAAAAAAAAAAATAGTAACCGACTTAAAAAAAAGTGCTAAAAAGAATTAATTCTTTAAAATTCTCTAATGACGAAACATTATCCAATAACCACACATCGTATATCATATATCGGCATAAAAGCTTTAAATTTAATATGTAGAATTTAATATCCATCAAACATAGATTTTCTAGAGAATATTTTTTACAAGAGATTAATTTACATATTTATGATTTAATTTACGAATATATACATATAAAAAGTAATAAATTACTTTTTGAAGTTGGTGCCAAACATTCGCAATCGATAATGATTAAACAAATAAATTTCTGAAGAAATAGAGCATTTTTTTTTTTTTTTTTTTTTTTTGACTTTGTATCATATTTTCCATTATCACTTTATTCATGGTAATAGGTACAATATATTCACAATTTCACTATACTTAAGATAGATTGGCACCAGCTTCAAAAAATAATTGATTACTTTTTTATATGTATATATTCATAAATTAAATCATAAATATGTAAATTAATCTCTTGTAAAAAATATTCTCTAGAAAATCTATGTTTGATGGATATTAAATTCTACATATTAAATTTAAAGCTTTTATGCCCATATATGATATACGATGTGTGGTTATTGGATAATGTTTCGTCATTAGAGAATTTTAAAGAATTATTTAATTCTTTTTAGCACTTTTTTTTTTAAGTCGGTTACTATTTTTTTTTTTTTTTTTGAAAAGTTTATTTTTTATAAATTCAAAATGGCAGACGTAAAATACAAAATGACGGTAGAGACGAAAAAAAAAATTTACGCACAATATTGAGTGGCATATCACTGGATGGTCATTCAAAATGAAGACGATGTTTCATTGACTATTTTACAGCCAGAAGCTCCGTTTAAATATTACACAACCTGGAAGTTATGTTGGTAGGATCTCTAGCCTTACAGTAACTCTAACCTTCACAGACATCTATAGACCTCATCAAAACAGTGTTTATAGATAAGAACTAACAATTAAATACAACATAAAAGTCATCTATTCAAGTAAATAAAAAAATAGGTAAGTAGTAAAGTAGTATAAAAAATAGTTTTACATTGATAAGAAATAATTAATTAGTACACTTTTTACGCAGTCGGGTTTTTTGATTTTTTTAACTTAATTAGATATAATTAATTTGGCTCTGACCCATAATGACCCACTAATCGAATTTTCTCGAATATGTGACCCTACCCAATGGTCTTTTCGTGCCCGAAAACGGTAGGCAGCAAAATTTAGTCAAAATCGTTAGAGCCGTTTATAAGATAATACTTAATTGCACACACAATTTTTGCTCGTATTATAATATAAGATGTTTTAAATACGCATTGAAATATTTTTATGGTTGCGCTGAAATCACAAAAAGTGGTAGAAGTATATAATGATTCGCTCGGTAATTTAGCAATGATTGGATGCGAGTGGTTGTCTATTCCGCCACCACACATGAGACGATTGCATGAGATAGGGTGAAAGAGACAATTCAAATACAACCAATTTCAGGTTAAACGAATCACCTTTTAGAATGTAGCTGACATTACATACAGTGTACAGATTGAATTACTATACACTTCCAGCATTTTTCGTGATTTAAACGCATTTTGCACGAAAAGTTTATTTTATTGTAACTATCATTAGGCTATATGATTTTGATGCCAATTTTGCTCCTATCACCTTCGGGGGAGCTAGAAGCTATTTTTCTTTCTCGTTGTTATAACCAGAATTCCGTGCTTATACAGAAGTGAAACAAACTGAAATTTTTGGTGAATGAGTAGTTGCGACCCTGGTTTCGTATGTAATTTTGTTTTTCTTTATTATAATGTGCACTACCATCTACAGCTTATAACTCTATACTAGAACACCCTCTTCATAATCACTGCTAATGAATGGGCAGGTAAAGCTAAAGCTAGTATAGGAATGCTTTGACGATTAGGTAATTAAAAAAATTTCATTACAACCATTAGAATCTTGAACCTATTTGTTTTAAAGTAATTTTTAGTACTTGACTTGTGGATGTCCTGCGTTATTTAACTCCGGAAGTTTTTTCTCATTCGTTTAGAAACTATTTCATATATAAAAGTCCTTCATGTTAATAAACATTGAGTTTAAATTTCAAGAGAAATTCTTATTCAAAAACATCGAAATTATTCAAGCGCTTTGTCTTTAAAAAAAACCTAAAATAAATGTTAAGAATATAAAATTTAATTAAAATGTTTGGCTAAATTGTTTTACTTTGGGTTATTTAACGATACTGTCATCGTGATATTTCATGGAAAGGCAATAATCACATGATTTTTTTTAAGTACTTCGATTCGGAAGATCCAAACACTAGTTGCTAAAATTAATCAAAAATTTGTTTTTCTTTTCTTTCTCCTTTTCTTTTTAGTAGCATGTTATGATTATTTTTTAATTGCTTAAAAAGCGGAGCTTTAGGAGAATTTTAACGTTTTATCTAAAGTAATAATCGAATATTTACAGCTTTTTAATGTTCAGTTTTAAAGCATTTAATAACTTGATTATTTGAGTGAGCTAGAGAAAAATATTAATTAACACTAAAGTATCGCATTGAGTAAGTAATTTTTACTGATTATTTTCTGATTAAATAATTATATTAGAACCTGTTTTATCACTGCGAAATATGAGTATATAGGTGTATGAATCATAAGTAAAAATGTTGTAAACCTGTGAGTTCCAGAAAGCATTTTCTTTTCCCTGTGCGATCTTTTGAAAGTAAACGTTAAAAAAATTATTATAAATTTTAACAGTTAAAAGTTTTAGAATCTATGGTACATTTAAATGCACAAGGTAGAGACCGTCGAATTTCGACAAAGGGAAATGTTTAAGAAGGACCTGTTTAATTATATTTTAATAAACCTAAAAAATTAGTTACAATAAAAAATGCATCTTATACTGGCTAGTCTAACTCTCAAACAAATATTATTTCAGCTTACAGTTAACAAGTTACTCTTTATATAAAACTCCGTTGTCCCCATTATTAAAATTAAACTTTAATTGTATATGCAATCAGTAAAATATAATAAAGGTAAGTTATTATGATGAAGTTATCAATTGAGGCTCTTATGCTTGGAATTTCTGAATGAAAAACATCAAAATGTATTGTAATTAAATTCTATGTCTAAAAATTCTATGACGCGGTCATAGAATTTTTTCCCCGTGAAATCCGCACCCGACATCATTTTCACCTTCTCAAAATTTACGTACATACCTCTCATATCCGTATTCACATTTTTAAAAAATTAGTATTTTAATTTGATCATTCCAAAATCATTTTAACTCAAAACTTGAAGTCACGATTGTAAGCAACATCTTTGCATGTGAATAATTGCACTCTTTACAGATTCTGATATCAAAACCGCAGAGTAAAAATTACGTAGTTTATGCTTTTTAGACGCATTTGTGTTAAAATGTTTAGTTTTATCTAAGAAAATGATCATTTTCTTTTAAATATGATGTCATATTCACTTACTTAAGCATTTCTCCTAGTATCTCAAACTTAGTATCAGAACACATCCAGAAGAAAAAAAATATGGAAACTTTTGAGAAAAAAGGCATCCTTTCAAAAGCAGTACGTCATTTTCTGATCAAAATATTTAGGCGCAGCATGTCACTAATGGGATTTTGTGCCACTAAACCCTATACAACAAAATTTAAACCATACAGTTTTTTAAAAAATGTTTAAAAAGGACGCACTTCTACAAAACATATTTCAGATTTAAGAATTAAAATACACGCTTTATAATATATAAAATGACATCGTTTGCACCCGCTAAAGCATTCCAGTTTTACGATCCAGCCTTAAATAACATCTATAGAAAAATATACATAAGACTTCATTATCGTGAATAATACACAAACCCAGTATAATACATAATGTCATCATTCAAGAAGCAAATTGGGTATCTAATTTTTCGTATGCCTTCATTTGTTTGTTTATAATAGCTCCTTGTTATATCGGAAATCATTCATTTATATATTTTTTTTTTCAAAATTCGGAAAATGTTATTACACACGGAATAATAAAATTGAATTTTTTCAGCTATTTGATACGAATGAAATAAAACTGGAGAAAATAAGTCGCACAAATTTTAAAAAAAGTGTTGTATCGTGTATAAAGTAAGTTTGCAATAACTAAAAATCATTTAATTGATAAATAAAAACGAAATAAAACCAAAATTCATCGGGTTTATAACATACGATGTTATTGACACAGCACGTGTTTTAATTTCAATTTTTTTTTTCAGTTTTTATGAGAAAATGGCAAAAAAAAAAGATACAGTAATATATTATTTTATTATTTTCCCTTTACTTTCAACAGAAATTGAGTACTTCAGTTGCCACAATTACCAAAAAAGGTATTAAAAATTACAAGAAAATTTATATCTCAAAAATAAATTGAGATACAGCTTTCAAACAAATTGCATTTAAAAGTAAATTTTTTCCCTATACAACGGTGTAAAATTTGAAAATGTGTGATGTTTAGAAGTTTAAAAATTTGCAGTAGCGAAAATTGCAAAACAGAAATTTGAATTCAAATTTCAAAATGTTGCCACTCGCAAAATGACGTATGCGTTACGCACAGATATGTTTGTCCTTTATAATATAGATAGGCTTTCCTTCACCTTTTGTAACCTACACTGTGCGTTACTACACTGTGAATGTGAGAGACCACAATGTAAGTTTTAGAATAGACTGAATTGTCTTTTTTCAACTGCTACTACCAATTTTCTATCTTATTACCCTGCATGTTTATAACTGGAAGGATAAACAACTCGCTTGACTGATTTATATCGTCATTAAAAATTGGTGAAATTATATATTTAAAGAATGGCGTATTGGAAAAAATTGGGAAATTGAAAGGAAATTGAAAGGTTCTTCTTTCCATGCACGAAATTTACTGTTCAAAAGAAATCATCGCATTACAATTCAGAAGTATTCGAAATCAAAAATATTCACTTATAAAAGATTATTTCCTTTGAAAAAGGATGGCTATGTTGTACATTCATTCTGAATATTTCAATTTACAATGCTCTCTAATAAGAGACAGTCGATTTGACTTCTCTTTGACATCTTAATTATCCTACATGGTCGTAATTACAATGGTAATCAAAAGGCGAATTCTTCTATTCATAACAGTATGATTTTCCAGTGAAAATCATTACCGATGTTTTAGTCATTTGGAATTCGTCTCAAAATGGAAATAACGACGTCATGGTGATTTGTGTAGAAGTCATCATGCACTTCACGTGAAAAAAATTTCGACAATAAGAGCTCAATTTTGTTCATGATGCAGCATTTTAGCAACATTAGATTCATATTTCGGTCACATTTGTATTACGTTCCTATTGCGATCTGAGCTTTGGATACTGCAATAGCTTAGCTCTCCATTTTCTAATGTATATCGAAAATGTAAGCATGTTTTTTGAACCGTGGGTTTTAAAAAATCCTCACAAGCAAAACTTGAGCTAATTTTTTACTTCATTGAGAAATAATGAAGCTTTTTAGATAAAATCAACACACTCTGGTTTAACCTGATGTTTTTCACAATTTTCCAAACTATCTAGTGCCCTTTCGTTCCACGACAATTACATTTTTCCTAAATTTTGCGAGTACAACATGTGAATGTTGAATACTTGCATATTTTTGCGACCATTTCCGGCAATTTTGATCTCACACTGAAGTCACATCCATTGCCTATTTCATTTGACATCTCATTAACATGGTTAGTTTTAAAGGTTTTGTGTATCAAAATTGTCGAAGAAATATTGCTCCAGCGTGCAACCCACACCATAGTATACGGTACTATAACAAATAAATAATTACAAAACGGAAATCGTTTGCTTCGGGTGGTATATGAAACACTTTCCAACATTACCAATGGTTTATTGTTAAAATTCATCTTTTTATAGTGCAAAATTAAATCTAAAAAATTTCTTTAGAAGTTCCATAACACAACTGAAAAATCATTTTTAGCAATTATATCTAGTAGATTGTAGTACCTGAGAGAAATCTTTTGTGCAGCCCTATATATGATTTATAGATCTTTTAAATACTTCGCATAGTATGCAAAAATGTTCATTCAGCTACAAAATGCATAACACCTCTGAAGCTATTCCGGCATTTTACATCGACAGACATTAAAGTATTCATATCATTTGGTGAAGCTCTGTATATGAATTTTATTCATATACAAACTACATAGTACTTTAAAACTTAGTTCAACTGAAAATCACGTAACACAGTTAAAAACATACTTTCATTAATTCTCCGTCATACACAGTTATGTATTCGACTTCTTTTGTGAAGACCTGTAAATGATTTATAGAATTTACAGGCTGTTATATGTCCTTTAAATTATAATTTTAACCCTTAACCGGAAACGTGAAAATCCCGTGCACAAACAGAACACTTAATAATTTACCAAATAGTGAACTTAAACATTTAATCTTTAATTGTAATGCATTAACAGGACCAATTTTTTAATATAACAGCATAAAAATAAGTTTGAACTGTCAGAGCGAGCCAAGAGGCCGATATGTAGACGCAAACATCTCAGAGACTTACGTTTCCGGTTAAGGGTTAAGCAAGTGACAGACTTTGAAATACAGGTGTTATAGAAAACAAAATATTTTTGATATGCTCTAATAAAAATTTTTTTTAAATAGAATAATAATATTTAATTAGGTGCTTCCTTATTCTGAGAGCTTTATTAAAATTAATTCCATTATTTTATATTTTTAAATAACCTTTGTTTAATTATTTTTTTAATATCGCACTATTATTCCATCAATGCATAAAGCACACAAAGCTTGTTTAAATTATTTTCCTTACCAATAAATAACATTTTAAATGTTCCTTCTATAAAATTTGTCATTATAATTTGAAAAAAGGTTTTCTCGGTCATTAACTTGCAATTGAGGCTTTAGCTTTAAGCACGTTTAAGTTGATCAGAGTTTTCATTTCGGAACATTTTATAATATTTGAAAGCTGTACATAGCACCTTTATGATGGTAATTTCGTTGCTTGAGAAGATTTATTTTAATTTACATAAATGACATTTATATTTCTTTGAAGCTTAAATAGAAATGGTATTTTACATTTATCGTAAATTTTAATGTTAAAACTAATCAAATGGTTTTTACTGACTTTAGAAGATTATACACACTATTAAAACATACACTCATAAATTTTCAACTAAGCAATAAAAGAAAACTGAGAATATTTTTTTCTTCGCAAAACCGAAAAGAGAACGATAAATTGCAAATAGTATAATATTAAAAGGTACTTCTTAGTTATCCCGTCGACCAATTTCGTCAAATTATATAAATCGCCAAAACCACTTGCCAAATTATACGCATTGACATAATTTTTATTTTAAATAACGAAAGAACAAATAAATTAGTAAAACATTAATAAAAATACGAATAAAACGTCAAATTAATGGTTTTATTGACCATTATTGGCATTTAATCTTGCAATTAATTAATTAATGGCAACCATTATTGGCATTTAATCTTACAATTTGGCGACAGTAATTTGGTCGACGGAATAACTAAGAAGTACCTATTAAAAAATCATTCAGACTTGTACCGGGAGGAAAAGGAAACTAGATTAGAGAAGATTCGCCAGTACTGAATTTGAATCAGAATTTTGCCAAATTAGTCAGCTGTAACTAAGATGTTTCGTTTACGGCTAGTTTTTTTCGGTCGTCATGTGTCGCCAAGAATTTGATGCTAACGGAAATGAATATACAGTTTTATGCGTGTGATTGGGAAAATGATTACAACAATGTAAGAGAATTTGAGAGAAATCACGTTCACCGAAACTCATAAATTGATTTCATAATTTTTTAATCTGCTGTCTTGTTTCAAAATGTCAGCCACCCTAGGAATTCAAACTGCTACATCTCAGCCACTTTTTAAGACACACAAAAAACAAAAAAATGCTCCCAAATCCTTGTATCAAGACCTAACACTTAAGCAAGAAATAAATTTGGTTTTCTAATTTTTTATATATTTTTGTTTAGTATTAAATATTTCAGTGGCCACCAATTTGAAACAACATGGCGGATCAAGTTGGCCAACAAACTCGGTAGATACCTTGGTAAGTTTATTACTCATACTTAGTTACATCCAAATCGTTTTATAAATACGATTTATATAGTGGGACAAAAATCAGACCAAAATTTTGCGGAATTTCTCCAAACGGCTGTAATAGGTAGATTTTTACTTGATGTAATGAAAGCTACCTAAAATGCACTTTTTAAAATACTAATTTTACTTAATAAAATAATAAATTAGAAAGCTTAGCAGCTTTTATTTATGCTGAAATAATTTATTTTATGAGTGTATAGAATTAGCATTTTTTTAATACACTTTCTTTACTCTAAAAAATAATATTCGAAAATTAATAAAATGTAATAAATTAATGCTCTCATAAAAGAAGAAATACCAGAAAGCTATTTTCAAAAAGCATACAAGGATTAATTAATAATAATTTCTTTGGTTTCAGCAGGTAATATAAAATGTTGATTTTAATTAATTAGCATGTCTAATTATTTCTAATTTGATGTGTGCTCCTAAAATATCAGGTATTAAGTGTTTCTTGGTTGTACTTCTAATTAATAGCTTATTGATAAAACATAACATCCTTTTTTTTACAGTAACTTTAATGAATTATTAAGTAATGGAATCTGCTTTGAAAGTCACATCTACATCTGTATATATGTCATAGGCTAATTGAGAAATCAGGATCTTTGCAAAGAGCCTAAACTGTTTGCAAAGAGCCGGGCTAATTGGAGAATCATCTCTCTTTTTCCAATTAGCCTGATATTTTTCAGGCTTATTGCAATGAACCTAGACGCCGATAGGCTGTTTGAAAAATGACCACTTATTTCCCAATCAGGATGATTTTTTTAGGCTTATTAACCCATAACCCGTCACGAACCAAAAAAATAAATTCCTAAAGACCGTACCCCGATCCGTGCTAGGCAAAATAATTTCAGTCTACACGCATCTCGACCAGAACCTAAAAATTCCGTTTGAAAAAAACCCGAAATCTAAACCGAACCAAATCTCAAACCGAAAAAATATTCTAATGAACCATAACCGATCCGAGCAAGAAAAAATAATTTCTAAGGACATGCAACCCGACCCGAACCTAAAAATTCGATTTGAAAAAAAAAACCTGAAATGTGACGCGAACAAATCTGAACCCGACAAAATTATTCCAAAGGACCATAACCGCATCCGAGTAACACAAAATAATTTCCGTGGACATGTAACCCGATACGAACCTAAAAATTCCATTTGAAAAAAACCTGAAGTCTCACCCGAACCAAATCTAACCCGTCAAAAATGTTCCATTGAACCATAACCGGTCCGAGCAAGACAAAATAATTTATGAGGACATGCAACCCGACCCGAACCGAAAACTTCTGCTTGAAAAAAACCCGGAATCTGAACCCGAAAAAATATTCCAATGAACCATAACTGATCCGAGCAAGACAAATAATTTCTGAGGACATGCAATCCAACCAGAACCTAAAAATTCAATTTGAAAAAAAGCCCGAAATCTCACGCGAAGCAAATCTAAACCCGACAAAATTATTCCAAAGAACCATAACCGGATCCGAACAACACAAAATAATTTCCCCGAACCCGTCTTGGACATGTTACTCAACACTAACCTAAATATTCCATTTGAAAAAAGCCCGAAATCTTACCCGAACCAAATCTCAACCCGTCAAAAATATTCCATTAAACAATAATCCGATCCGAGCAAGACAAAATTATTTCCGCAGACACGCACCCCAACCCGAACCTAAAATTTCATTTTAAAAAAACGACATTTGAACCCGACAAAATATTCCAAAGACCGATAATCTGATACGAGCAAGACAAAATAATTTCCGTGGACACGCAAACCGAACCCAAAATAGAAGTTCCATTAGAAAAAAGCCGAACTAAATTTGAACCCGACAAAAATGTTCCAAAGAACCTTAACCGGATCCAAGCAAAACAAATTAATTTCCGTGGACACGCAACGCGACCAGAACTTAAAAATTCCATTTCAAATCAACCTGAAACCCGATTCGAACCAAATTTTAACCCGACAAAAATATTCCATAGAACCATAACCCGATCCGAGCAAGACAAAATAATTTCCGTCGACAGATAGGCAACGCGATCCGAGCAAGACAAAATAATATCCGCTGACTCGCACCCTAACACGAACCTAAAATTTCATTTGAGAAAAAAACGACATTCGAACCCGTCAAAAATAATCTAAAGATCCATAATCCTATACGAGCAAGACTAAATAATTTCCGTGGACACACAAACCGACCCGAAACTAAAAATTTCTCTTGAAAAACCCGAACCAAATCTGAACATGACAAAAATATTCTGGAGAACCATAACCGGATCGGAGCAAAACAAATTAATTTCCGTGGACACGCACCACGACCAGAACCTAAAAGTTCCATTTGAAGTGAACCTGAAACCCGACCCGAACAAAATTTTAAGCCGACAAAAATATTCCAAAGAACTATAACCCAATCCGAGCAAGACAAAATAATTTCCGTCAACAGACAACCCGATCCGAACCTGCAAGTTTTAGTTGAACTCAATCCAAAACTCGACCCGAACCCGGGTTATGGAAGGTTTTCGGGTTGACTTCAAATGGAACTTTTAGGTTCGGATCCGGTTGCATGCCGACGGTCGACGGATATTATTTTGTCTTGCTCGGATCGGGTTACGGTTCTTTGAAATAATTTTGTCGTTTTCAGATTGGGTTTGGGTCGGGATTCAGGTTAACTTCAAATGGAATTTTCAGATTATGGTCGTACTGCGTGTACACGGAAATTAATTTGCATTGCTCGGATCGGGGTATGGCCCAGTGTATTTTTATTTCGGGTTCTGGTCGGGTTTCGGAAACAAAAATTTTTTTGAACATGCTTTCATTAAAATTCACTAAAATGTCGAAGAAAAAATATTTTTTTTTAAATTCACTACCAAATTTGGCGATATTTCGCCAAGTTGGCCAATATCTGGCGCTATTGTGGTAACCTTGCCATTAGTACTTTTAAAAAATACTCATTGTTGTATCTGATACTGATTTCTCCATAGGAATTTATTCTATAATTGGGTAACCATGAAGTTTACGTAGTATTTTTGCAATGTCTTTCGTAAACGGAGGGCGCTTGGCAGCAGGACCCCATCTTTCCCTCCTTTTCGTAGTCGAATTTTGAAAAATTACGGAACAAGTATTCAGTAATTTTAGTTATACTATAGGCAATTCATGTTTCAAGATTTTAATTCCATTGGTTTATGAGATATAGCAATTTTTTTATTTACCACCCATTGACCCCCTTAGTGATCGAATTTTAGATAATCAATGTTTACTGGGTGACTAGAAACAACGTAATGTTGGGTAAAAGTAACGTCACGGTTGATGATTTTGTTATTACTCGATTCTCAGAGTTTTTTTTTTCACTTATTGATCTTTGTTGTAACTCTAATTATTTTTAATAGGATAACAAACAAACGGAAAGCGATTATGGAGTTTCATTGTCAAGGAAAGCGTGTATGTGAAATTGTTCGATTGCTTCAAGTGCCTCATCCAACCTTTTTCGAAGAATCAAGAGATTCGAGGACTTTTGCCTTGATGGAAACCGGCCAGAAAAAGTCATAAAAGGACTTGAACAATATTTTCAGGAACCAACAATTGATTAAGAGACGCATATCCCGAAATCCACAGATGTCGATGCAAAAAATAGCGAGACAGACGGAGATTGGTAGTGAGTTGGTTCAAATGAGGCCAATGAAGAGACGAATCTTCATCCTAACAAGCTCAAACAAGGTAAACTTTTCGCCGATGAAAACAAACGAGCAGGCTCGAACGCTGCAGGAAGCTGCTGAAGTGAGCTCCAACCCCACACTAGGAGTGGATCTTGTTTTCTGACGAAATGGTATTTTCAGTACAACAATCTACAACCGTCAGAATGATCCGATTTGATCAACATGTTATTTAGACAAGTCTTCCATTGTTCAAAATCCCAAATCTGTCATGCTTTTGACAAGAATTTGTGCAACAGACAATTTTCGCAATTCGATCGCAATTTTCATTAATTTTGGAGTCAAAATCAATAAATGCGTGTACAGAACAGAGATTCTTGAGGATATGGTACTTCTCTGGACTCAAAAGCACTTTGTAAACGGGATTTGGACGTTTCAGCAAGATTACGCACCTTCTCATCGTCCAAAATACACACAGAACTGATGTCGGGCCAATTTCCAGACTTTATATCGGCTCCAGAATGGCCTCCATACTCGTTTGACCTCAACTTCTTGGATTACGGTTTGTAGTGATTTTGGAGGCAAGGGCTTGTGCAAATCCTCACAAAAATTTTGAAGCTCTGAAGCGTTCCTTGATTCGTGAATGGTAGCGAAACGCTCAGGCAAAGTTGGAACCAATTGCTCAAAATTTCATCAAACGTTTGGGCCTCTGCATCAAAGCAAAAAAAGACCAAATTGAGAAAACGTGATTTTTCATTTCTCTAATATATTGTTGTTAATAAATAAAGTATTCGTTTGAGCAAAAGTGTTTGTGTTTTTATTAACTAAGTTGTCCTGTAATTCCTGTATTCCCCTCAGAAATATATATATATATATTCCAAATTTCAAAGCTCTATATCAAGAGGAAATGGATGAAAAATGAATAGCAAGATTTTACTGCCACACATACAAACAGAATTGTAAGTTAAAAGAAAGCATGGAACAATTAGTAGCATCAAAAAGCTTTGAGTACAAGAATAAACACACTTCTTGCACCTATGGTGCACGGACAAATCTTTCAAAGAGTTAAAGATAGATGAATGTTCGATGGGATACATTTAAAACAAATCAATCTCTATGTAATCTATCTATTGTTCGCTAAGTTTATTCCCATGCTGAAATATTTCAATTTTAGATAATAATTGCTTGTAATTGTATGCTTAAGTATAACATTGCTTTTTATTTTTAACTAATATATGACGCAGTTATTCAAAAGAACAATTACAGGGTATACTATTAAAAAAATCTCTAACTTTTAAGTCTAGTAATTCAATATCTCTAATAAATATGAATATGAAATAACTAACATGATCATCAGGGATCTTATAAGCTTTATACATGATGGTCCTCTGTCCTCTCTCAACGGTGTTCAATGGCTAATTCATAAGCCGTCAGGCATATACATATAATTCCAATTACAAAAATGTTTTAAATAGAGTAAAGAAGCATTTTAAAAGCTATTAGGGTCAATAAAGATATTTCTTAAAAATTACAAAATTTCCATTTTTATACGATGTGCCCACACTTGCTATTTTTTTTAATAAGTCAATTTTACATTTTAATTTCAATTTTAAAAGTCCTTTATAAAATTTCTTCACACTAGTAGTAATCTAGTTGCCATTGTTGAAGACAGAAGGGGAACAATGGAAATTACCGAATCTTTACGAATACCATTTTCGTATTACAATTAAAAGTACCTTTTTTAAATCTTTTTTAACAGAAAGTGACTTCACGATTTGAAAAAAACGCATTTTTACTCATAAAGCTGCTACATTTCAAAATTTTTTTAATTCCATTAATACTGAGACTATAATCTGAGAGTGCTTCAGCATGTGAAAATGTCGTCATAATAAGATTGAAATGAGTATTTTCCTTGATAAAACTAAATATTTTACTATGAGTGCGCCTAAAAGTAAACTTCTGGAATTGACCGGCGCGCAGATTAGAATCTCAAGTCAATAGTCCGAATGTTTACAAGCAAAACTGTAACTCGCAAACATGGCACAAAGCCTGAGAATATATTTATTAATAATCTATTGCATATTACAATATTTTTAAAATAGTGAATATGGATATGAAAAGTAAGCATATAAATTTTGCGACAGTGAAAAAGACCTTATTTTTAGATTTCGTTGAAAAGAAAAATATAATTGTGTCATACTGGCGCAATTTTCGTTGATTTTTTATTAAGTGATTCAAAAGATCAAAGTTTCAATTAATAACTTCATAATATATCATCTTAATTGCATGTTACTGCTTACGTATACGAATAAAGTTTAATTTTCAATAACTTGAAAATTTAAAACTAAACATTAGTTTAAAATAACATTTCTTTTAAGAATTGGACCAGCCAATATAAGATTAATCAATTATTGTAATTATTTTTATGATTTTTTCTTTGTAAATTCAGTCAATCAGATTTTTTAAAATGTTTTCATTCGTCGAATTCAACGGGTTTCTACTCCTTATTTTGTAAAAATGTCCCATTACATTAAGAAGTAAGTCAAAAAAAGTCCCACTCCACTACGGATAAAACGGACCGAGAACTATCTGTTTAAAGTTGATCTTTTTTGCTGCAAAATAGGATGCATTCACAAATTTACTAGAAATATAAAGAATCATCTTATATAAAAAATAATAGTTGAGAGTAAAATTAACATCACAATATAAATTTGAAATCTGTTTGCATTTTGACATATTAAAGAGAAATATATAACTTGTGCTAAAAATATCTGTAAAAAAAATAACAGAATTTGTGTTAAATGAAATTATGAAAAGCAACATTCGCAATTATTTAGAAATTGATCAATATTTCAAATTGCTATTGATTATCTAATCTAAAACTTAATTAATAAAGATTAAAGGTATCTTAAAACATGCCCGAAGTGACTCTCTTCAGATGCAATGCAGAAATGTACACGCGAAATAAATCCTTCTAATACTTTAAGCTCTTTCTGCACGATCCAAATCATGTGTGTTCAGCTGAAGAAAATTGGCTTAAGTAATGCAATTTAAAGTTTCATAACTCGGTAAATTTTAGTGTTAGATGAATAGGACTTATTTTATCTTATTTGCTAGTGTAATAGAAAATTTTTACTAAATATCTCTTATAGAACCGGGTACCGAATAAAAATTTTCATTTCGTAACTTTTTAAGAAATGTTTCTATTGATCAAAACGACTTTTAAAGTTAGTTTTTACTTCATTTAAAACTTTTTTTGTAATTGGAACTATACATCTATGACTAATGCTTTAAAAATTGGCATTCGACACTGTTGAGAGTGGACACCCTGTATACTATAATTTTAAAAAATAGTTAATAAATTCATCAATAGATGTTGGTCTTCTGTAGCAGCTGCAAAAATGCTTAAATTAAGTTCCAGATTTCGAATTACAAACATTTGTTTAGTTAAAATTACTAAAAGAATAAATAGTAAATTCTGAAAGAACTTTAATACAATTACAACACGTTAATTTAAGAATTTTTACAGTTTGAAATATCGCAGCGCTATCCGTTATCGAAAATTTATACTAATTTTAGAATTACTGTATGTAAAGTTTAAATTTATAAGATACTTCAAACACATTTCATTTATTTCATCTTTATATTTGTTATAGTTAATGAAATAATGAATTGTTAAGTATAGACTTTTATGAAGAACTCAGAATATAATAAATCCAAATTACTTCTGGTTCAAAGTCAATAGAAAAGTTGACTCTGACACGTTTTTCTTGTATATCATGGTTATAATCAATATTGATTAAGGTCATTATTTTCTGTTGGGAGAATATGACCAAAATAGTACTGTGATTCTTCATGGATTTTTTTTCATTTTGTTCCACATTATGCAAAGCCTTATTTTTCATTTTCGTTCTTTTTCTGGTTTCCTCATGATAGTTAATTTGAATGGATTGCGGAAAAAGTATACAGTAAAATTTATACTAATGCAACTGCATTTATTACTTATGCCAAAAAGAAAATGAACTATTTTTCTCTCTAAATCCCAGATACCAAAATTCGGTTATGTTAAAGTAGTGTTTTAAACACAAAGTGTATTTTTCTAAAGCATTAATAAAATAAAGAAATGAAACAGACACACACACACACATATATATTTATATATATATATATATATATGTATATATACATAAATATGAATATATAAGATTTGTTTAATATAAATTAAACATTTCTGACAAGTTTCGCAAAACTCATTAAACCTCTTTTATGCATGCGTCAAATGTTATTTATTGTGCATGTCACATAAACAATGACAGGGTTTAAAGGATTTAAAGTATTATTTACAGCTAAATTATTTAAAGTAATTAAAGTTTCAGTTAATGTATGCAACGATCCAAAACTAAGAAAATATATTTCATTGTTTCAAGTACAGCCTTCTGAAACTATTTAATAATGAAGCGTATATTTTAGATCAATGTATATAATAAAAGGGGAAAATAAAATAAGTTATTTAAAACTGTTTTTACATATTTAATAATTTTTATCATTTTCTTGAATCTGATAGTACGATACTTAAGGTCATGGTTAGTATTTAATAATAACAATAATAATAACATATACAAATGATGCTTGCAATACACTGCTGTGTTAAAAATGACTAATGAGCTTCTCTTTAACAGTAAAGTTTTCTTTTATGTTGGTTGCCGTCTATTGAGCTAGATAGAAGTTACTAATTTCCTTTCCACGGACATGACTCAATGTAGATTTATTTTTTTTATTACAGAAAAAAAATAATAATCGTTTTTAAACTCGATGCATTAACATGTTAAAATCCAAAGTAAGTTTCTAGAAATGGCGGTAGGTAGAGTAATACTTATTGCTAAAGGTGCTATAAAAGTTCATAATTCTGTCAGTCAAGTCAATTTACAAAGGAAAACCATTCAAAATAAACTTCTTTATTATCTCTCAATGATTACTTGAAATTGATAATTTTCTTCACACACATTGCAGTATTGCTAAAACCATATCGGTAGGCCTCCCGGCTTGGCCTGAAACTGAAACGGACATAACAGTTCAAAGAAAGGGGGTACTGGAAACACCCCTTCAATAAGAATAAACATAAAAAAGGAAAATTTTTCTAATGATTGAAAAGCGAAGCTTTTATTATCTTATGAGGTGCTTATAACCTACGAAGTACTGAGAGTGTCAGAAGTTGAAATTCCTGTTGCAACTTCAATATATCACAGCAGTAGTAAACCACTCCTTAAGGCTGCTAGTTACTCATCTTCCGAATTCCCCTCGATAATGTTAAGTCTATGGGTGTTTGATGACCAATAAGTAATTTTACCTAAAAGGATGAAAAGAATAATTCATTCATAGTCATTATTATTAGGTCTATTTTATTATTAATTAGAATTCTTGTTAATTATCTTAAATGATCTGTTTCAAATAAATAACAAATAATCCATTTATTTATAATAGTAATTAAGTAATTATTAATAAACAAAATTGAAAATGCTTAAAAAATAAAACACAGTTCAGCAAGTAAAATAACAGCTATAAAGTAAGAAAGCCACTTTACTGTAGTTACCTTACAGCAAATTTTCTTTAAATTATCTTCGACATAAAAGAAAATTAGGGTACATTTATTTATTTATAACATTTTTAAATGTTGCATGCTTATATTTGCTATTGTTTAAACATACAAACTAAATAAATAACAAAATGTGATGGTTTTTTTATAAAAGAGAACTAAAAGTTAATTTCTTTATCTTGAGAAAGACAATAAAGTTTTCATTTAATTAATGTAGTATTTTAATATTAAAAAAATGTTTTAATGGTAACTTTACGATGGATATTAAAGAAAAACTACAGGAAAGTTTTTAAAAAATTCTGCAATCTCTATTAAAGATGCATTCTCTATTAAATTATTTCATGTTTGTCCTGCTTAATTTGTCTAATTTTATGATACATGATATAATTTAAAATGTTTGCTTATCCTAAGTAATAAATTTATAAATTTTATTATTCAAAGATAAACATGAACAGTTTATTTAATGTTCTTTCGCATATATATACATACATATACAGGGTGTCCACTCTCAACGGTGTCCAATTGCTAATTCTTAAACCGTTAGTCATAGGCATATAGTTCCAGTTACAAAAATATTTTAAATGAGATAAATAAATATTTTAAAAGCGATTTGGGTCAATAAAAACAATTCTTAAAAAATTACGAATTTTAAATTTTTATACGGTCCCCCGGTCCTATAACTCATATTTAGTAAAATTTTCCTATTACACTTGCAAGTAAGACAAAAAAAGTCCCGTTCATATAACTCTAAAATTGACCGAGTTATGAAACTTTAAAAATGCATGACTTATACCACTTTTCTTCATATGACACTGATGGGTTCCGCCATGCTTTGAGGGGTCATATAACAAGTTCTTAATGCGGGAGAACTCGCTGCATGAGATTTTCTCTCACCGTCGTACTTTTTTAAGACTCATATTTAAACCATTTTTCATTTTAATTAAAATTTCAAAATGTTATTTCAATTATTTTACCTCTTTTGTGAATAAAAGTACTAAGCCAACCAAAAAAAGTTGATATTTTATTAATGTAAAGTAAAAGAAAAGCGATTGGGCATTCTCACTAGCGAGTTCTCCCGGGTTAAAGTATTCGAAGAACTTATTCATGTGTATATACGATTTGAAAAAAATCGTGCAAGCATTCAGTTGAGTTTTATTAAGTTTCAGATTAACTAAAATCACCGTACTTTAACATATGTTTTACTTTGTAAGGATTTTAGACTGTTTCTTTTATGATTATCTTTAACAAAAATTACGTTATTTTTATAAGTTTTTATTTAACTTCAATGATCGTATGTATGCTTTTCCAGTTTAAAATTTGTACTCGAACTTTAACTCACTTCCAGATATCCGAACAAGATTAAATTTTACATCAAGTTTTACCCGTCCCACGCATTCCCCTTTGGCCAATCGCCTAGCGCGCGCCGTCCCTGCGTTCCCCATGGTGTGCGTTGAGTGCGTTGAGTTGATCAATGCAACTTTCCGCATTTTCTTTATACTTAAACACTGACTTGGGAGAGGATTTGTTATACGTTTTTCGTTTGTTAATAAACACCTGTCACTTGGCGGAATGGATTTTAAAATGTGAGTTTCTAATGCCTTTTAACATCTTCGAGCTTTGATATGAAGTGGTACAGATACGAGAGCAAATTGGATTACTAGTGGAATTGTAATGAGAGGGAATTAAAATAAACACTTTATGTTGCGTCTATTACTTGATGGAAAGGGAAATTCTTCCCAATGTTTTTAAGTCCTGTCTTCCACTGTCGCCACCTATTTGCGCAATATGGGTATTCTACGGAATAATTGATAGTTGGCTAAGATACAGCATGTGATGTTCGTGATCATACTTTGCGTTGATATCCAGAAGTATGACATATATGTCCGAATATATTTCAATATTTCTAATAAAATTTTACTACCCGACATTCGAAGTATAAAAACTGACATTTGACTGAAAATAAATATTCTCAATGTATAATAATATTATATTATTAGGAAGCAGAAAATATTAAAATTATTTACTTACTAAATAAGGTATGATCAAATAACGAATATAATATTGAGAAACTTTAAATGCAACAAGTAACCGTTACTTTAATCTTTAGAGTCTGCCTATTTCGATATATATACACTGCTCAAAACAATTAGGAGCACATGGTTTTAAGAAAATCACACAAATATTTACACAGATAAGTCACGTAAAATAAAACATCCATAATTTAAAGCGTAGTAGAAAACAGATGTTGAAAACTTCACATGCAAATCAACGTTTATGACGTCAAAATTAGAAAAAGGAGATAAGTGTAGAATTCGGGATTTTGCAGAAACGTCTGTTTCACTGTCTGAGTTGTAAACTTCAATTGCCAGCTTGCGTTTCGAGAAAAGATCACTTGCAAATATCACAACAATGTGATTTACCGGAATCCATGGTTTGGAGAATTACCGGAACAATTGAATCGCGGGAAACACAACGAAGTGTAGCAAACGCTGTTAGAGTCACAAGAAGTGTGAATGCAAGGTTGTGGAATCGATTCCAAGACGCATGGAGTGGTAGACATTGACAAGGGCAAAGTCAGCCATGTGCTACCGCAGTAACTGATGACCGATATATCCTGTTAACAGCTCGCTGAGATGGAACGGGGAATGCTACTCAGTTTCAAACACAGCTATTTTTGCCCACAGGACGTAGGATGTCCATCCAAACAGACCGAAATAAGCTTAATTAGGCCGACCTCTATGCACGTAAGCCAATGGTCTGTATTCCGTTAACCCCAAGCAACTGTGCGGCCCAAAGAAGGTGGTCAACTGAACATCGAGTTTGGAGGCAACGTTTTAGGAGTAAAATTCTGTCTACAGACGAGTCTCGATTAAGTCTGGATGTGACATCCAGCGTGTTTTGGCATGGAGAGAAAGACGCACTCAAAATAATCCGACGTTCGTTCGTGAAAGATCTCATTACAGACGAGGTGAGTTGATATTATTGGCTAGAATCAGCATAGGTGGACGTACGGGACTGCATATCACTCGGAATGGCACTTTGCGGCCTTAAGTTATACAGACGAGATACTGAGACCTCTTGTCGTATTTTACGTTGCAGCAATTGGTGATTCTTTTTTTCCATGCATGATAATGCCAGACCGCATACAGCTAGTCTTGTGGAGAACATGATTAAAGTTCAAACAATACAGCATATGGAATAGCCAACATACTCTCCTATCCTGAATCCGATCAAGCATATTTGAGATACACTCGGACGACGCATTGCAGCGAGACTGAGGCATCATTTTATTGTTCGGAATTCGGACATTGCAATTCTTGAAGAGTGGAACAGTACTCCCCGAAAACTTATCGATAATGTCCTCAAATCCATAGAAACCAGTTTTATCTATTCGAAGGGACCACACGCCATATTAAATTTCTAGCATCATTCGTAAACAGTACTTTTTTGTCATTCACATGTAACCAAATTGTTGACCTAAACTATCTTTTCACGTTCTATCCATCGTTTCAAAGAATTAAAGCTCTCTTTGCAATTTTTTTTATTCCTTTTTTCTGTATTGCGCGTTGATACACATGTTACTCTCAATTTTATGCCCGTGCATGGCTGTCTCGCACTGTTCTCTTCACTTTTTTGCTTGCTCCCCTAATTTTTTTGTAGTGTATAATATATGTATATATATATATATTAAGTTTTAAGCAATATGTCTGGTTTGAAGCAATATATACTAACCTTATGGTCCTGATAATTCGAAAACTCTTCAACCTTTGTGCAGTAATGTACAGTAGCCAAGTAAAAAATTGTCTTTATAAATAGTCCATTTGAAGTGTTAAAATCACCTTTGTCTCTCTATTCTAAAAAAAAAGTAACTCCCGCTGTCACCGCCGCCGCCGCCGCCGGTTTTGAATTTTTTGTGACCTGAGATATTTCTTCATTAATATTAAGAAAAATAATGCATACAAAAATATGAAAATCGGTAGTATTATACAGAAATGTTTGATAAACACGCTGATGCAGACAGTTTTCAAATCGAAGTATTATTTTAAGAGATATTTAATGCCAAAGTTGGACAAAATCGTTCCATTAAAAAAGTTTTATAGGAGCAAAAACTGTGCATAGGAATTTAATCATTTTTAGATCATTTTATGCGTCAGTATTTCCCGGTGTGCAGACTGCTTTTAGTTTTTTAATTTGACACATTTTTTGAGGTTTTATTTCTATTTTAAATTCAAATTTTCAGCATTTCGAGGGATATTTTTTACATTATTTTAGAAAACTAGGGGACGCTGCCCCCTACGAGCTAAGCTCGTCAACCCCCGTTCAGACACCGCAGACTCTAAAAGCACGCTAATTTGATCGGCTTAAAAAATATTTCGAAAGATTGAATTATAAGTTTAAAAACAGTGGCGATCTCCCTATAAACGGGTTTCTATTCATTTCTCTTTGATTGGGGAATTTTAAAGCCAAATCAGCGGCTGTTAAATGATACAATGGCTGTTTCGTCTTTGATTAAGTAAAATCAGTTGACATTTCAAAATAAGCTAATATAAAATGAATTAAATAAACAGAGTCTTTGCCTCCCGGTATTTTTTAGCAAAGCGAAAAGAAAGTTTTCTTTTAATGACACTTTAAATGTATCGTTTTTAATCTGACGTAATTTTCACTAAACTTTTCTTTCTCCTTTTACTATTGCCGTGAAAATAATTTTGTTAGAAATGAAATATTATTTGCGCTATCCTAATAAAAATAGTTGAAAATATAATCTTAAAATATTACATAAATGTCTCGCGCAATTTTTAAATTTAAACTTTTTTGCAATATTATTTTTTGTTCATTTTATGTAATGTGTAATGTGACGTAAATGTGACGCAATTTCTCCTATTTAAGACTTCTAACGCATGTTTTAATGAATTTATTATTTTACAACATGCTTTCACTTTTAAAATTCACGTGTAATATGGTTTTTATGATAACTTTCAACGAGTTCCCGCTTTTTATATTTTCTTGTTTATAATAGTCACGTGTAAAATAAATTTTTAATTTGAAGCAAATATTATTATTTGCGCTGTTTATACAGCTGGCAACAGTTTAAATTAATATAATTTTCGAAAATGTGTAAAAAAATATCTCTCGAAATGCTGAAAATTTGAATGTAAAATAGAAATAAAACCTCAAAAAATGAGTCAAATTAATAAACTGAGTGCAGTCTACACACCGGAAAATTCTGACGCATAAAATGATCTAAAATTGATTAAATTCCGATGTACAGTTTTTGCTCCTATAAAACTTTTTTAATGGAACGATTTCGTCCAACTTTAGCATTAAATATCTCTTTAAATATTTCTTCGATTTGAAAACTGTCTGCATCAGCGTGTTTATCAAACATTTCTCTATAATTCCACCGATTTTCATATTTTTGTATGCAATATTTTGCTTAATATTAACGAAGAAAGACCTCCGGTCACAAAAAATACAAAACCGGCGGCGGCGGTGACAGCGGTAGTTACTTTTTTTTAGAATAGAGAGATGGTATTAATTTATACTGTTGCCAAACGTATAAACAGCGCAAGCAGTAATGTTTGCTTCAAATTAAAAATTTATTTACACGTGACTATTATAAACAGAAAAAATCATTTGGAATTAGAATTAAATAATTATGTACAAAAAGCAGGAACTTCAAATTCATTAACATGCGTTAGAAGTCTTAAATAGGAGAAATTACGTTATATTTACGTCACATTACAGTTATTACATAAAATGAACACAAAATATTGCAAAACAGTTTAAATTTAGAAATTGCGCTAGACATTTATTTGATATTTTGAGAGGATCTTTTCAACTATTTTTGTTAAGAAAGCGCAAATAATATTTCATTTCTAACAAAAGTATTTTCACCTGAATATTTAAAAGAGAAAGAATAGCTTGGTCAAAATTATGCCAGATTAAAAACGATTAATTTAAAATGTCTCATTTAAAAGAACTTTCTTTTCGCTTTGTTAAAAAATACCAGGAGACAAAGACTGTTTACTTAATTCCTTTTATATTAGCTTATTTTGAAATGTTGTTACACGTGTCTACGTCATCAAGTTATTTTTATTTCGACGTTTTATTTGTATTTTTATTAATGTTGTACTAATTTATTTGTTCTTTCGTTATTTAAAATAAAAATTACGTCAATTTGTATAATTTGGCGAGTGGTTAGGCGATTTATATAATTTGCCGAAATTGGTTGACGGGATAATCAAGTAGTACCGTAACGGATTTGGCGTTAAAATTCCCCAATCAAAGAGAAATGAATAAAAATCCGTTTATAGGGAGATCGCCATTGTTTTTTAAATTATAATTCAATCTTTCGAAATCTTTTTAAAGCCGATCAAATTAGCGTGCATTTTGAGTCTGCGGTGTCTGGACGGGGGTTGGCGAGCGTAGTTCGTAGGGGGCCGAGCCCCCTAGTTCACTATATAAAAATATGAAAACATTCATAAAATGATCCATTAAAATACATTACTAAAATAGGTGTGATGAAATACACAAATGGTTTTCAAAATTTTTAAAACACTAGATGTTAAAAGTAGATGTACAAAGCACTCCAGGAGCTTTCGGCTAAATCTAAGCCATTTGAGAAAAACTTTACTTTGAGTGATATACGATGGCAGGAAACTTCTTTCAGAATGCCCGTAGACAGTCGAAACCGTTAATAATTAATAGAAGTGGTGGTCGCCTCTCCCGCATTTTGACTGATGGTGTTTACCCTTTCGCTATCATTGGCCTAGTGAAAGACTGCAACAAAAAAATTGTTTTCCCTAATTACAACATCTGATTGTTATTTGAGAGATGTGAAACAGCTGTTCTGTTAATTTTTTTTTTTCAGTCTCAGAGGAATCTGCTTTTCTTTTTTCTGAAACAGTGAATTATTTCGAAAATAACAGCTTAAATTTTGCTTTAGATAATTACTTTGATTGTATCACGAAGATTATTATACAAACATTTTAAATGTATCGGATGAAATAGCGGTCTTTGGCAAAAATACGTGTGATCAAGGTAGGTTTTTTTTCATATTTAAGGTGTGTAACCTCATTCTGTATAGTCCAGTCACATAAATAAGCATACCTCAGAACTTTAATTTATGCCGAAAATCTATAAAAGTTTAAAATAATTTTGTGAAAAAAGAATTAAATTTAAGGAATATTCAATATAAATCGCAAATCCCAGGACGCAGAACTCACTGTTCATTTGCTTAATAATCTTTTGCATTCAATAAGTGAAGATAATAATACAGTTATTAAGATCCAGTTTTAATCCTCAAAAACTGAAACTGAATTCTTAAATTGGAAAATACAAGTCAAAATTGGTAAATTTTTTCTGAAAATAATAAAACGAAAACTTTTCTAGATAATTTCGATAACATAAATCATTTCTTTATCCTAGTTTTTCTGACTGTTCTTACAAATAACTTATAATCATGCTATCAAAAGATTTCTAAAAGCATTTTATTTATTTTTTTAAAAACAGCAAAAAAGATATTTTATTTGATTTCTAAAAACCAATTAAAATTCAATTGTTAAATTACTTTACAAAGGTTAATGCTCGCAATTTCAAATTCTTACTTTTATTATTATTATTTTTAATTATTTAATTTATTTTAATTTTTAAGGTATAATATTACAAGAGACACATAAATGCATCAAGATTCTTTAAGAGCAAAGAATTTTTTTTTTTTTTTTTTTTTTTTTTTTTTGCAATAAAGAACATTTAATTTAAAAAAGAATCAATAAAATTATAATCTTTAAAGTGAAGAAGACAATAGAAGCTATTTACCGGAATTATATGATGGCATTTAAACTAATTCATGGAGATCTTTAATCAATATAATTCTTTTCTTCACCTGATAATATAAACCAAACTGGCTGGAATAGATCCAAGATATAATGTTCTCAGTATGTACTCTCTGATATCTCTCTCTGTTTTATTTATCATGTGTGCGCTAAAGTAAACAAAAGAGTTACATTTCGTCTAACTAATTAAGAAATTTAAAGCAAAATATTATTAACTATTCAAACATATTTTAAACCGTAAACTCGAAACAAAAGGGAAATTTTAAACTCAAATGTATAAACGTATATTACGTCATTTTACGATGATCAAATAATTTAATTAAGGCATCAATGTCAATTATTTACTTTACAGTCTAATCTCGTTACGTGGAATTCAACCTGGAAATAAAATTTATGCATGTTGGTTCATTCCACGTCAACTAGCTTAGAGCCTCTTGCTAAACCCCCTTCAATTCTGACTTAATTGCTACAAGACATACATATAAGTTGAAGATGGGCATTTGCGTACTATCAGAGTCAGAAGTAATATAGTTAGGTCACCAGGTGTCCTTCTGTAAAGTTCACTATTTAACAGTTGCAGATAAACCACCAAATCATCTAGTTTGATGTCTTATTTCTCATTATACAAGAAACCTTACTTATTGGAAATAGGTTATCTAGTGAAACTTTTTGTACTGAAAAATATGATTGCAGTATTAAATATCACAAACCATACCTTCGATATCACTTTGTCTCAAGGCCTGTCGTGATAACTTTTATCCTTACTGTAAAAACCTCTAACTACTTAAAAAATTATGACCACTGCATTAGGGGAATAATAACAGAAAAGTATATGAAATAAGTGGATCATTTAGTATCAACTGGCCTAGCGAGGATAAAAATAATGTCGCGGTACACTTAAATTATCTTAAGCAAATAAAACTAGAATAGTGTAACAAGTATCCTTGTCCACGTAAAATGACTATAAGAGAGTAGTTGCAATACTCTCTAGCGAATAAATTTTGAAAACGTTGACCATATTTCGAAAAAATTGAGATTTAGCCTAAAAATGTCTATTACAAAAGTGTCGATCATCCTGGATTTACTAAGAAATGACTTTTTAAATGTAAAATAAGTTTGTTAGAAGCTCTGAAAATATCGAAGCGATTAGAGGCGTAGTTAAGCAAGTGATTGGTTATGGAAAAATTAACATTTCAGAGTTTCTAATACATTTATTTTTGAAAATAGGCCTTTATTTAAAATAGAAATGAACAATTTTCATAATTGTTAAAGTAAATTGCTTATTTTTGGAAGTACACTCTTGTAATTAATATTATTTTTGATTTCGTATCATATAAATCCCAGTGTAATCTAAAGAGTCGACACAATCAAATCATTTGATGAATCTTTTAGTTACTTCGGTTATGCAGCCAGTTATTACAGTAATCTGTTGTTTGAAAAGAAAATAAATTCTAAATGTTCTTCTTATTAATATATTAGAGTTAGTATATGGTTGGAGATTATTTTTTGAGCAGTTATACCACAGTAATTTGATATAAGTGATCTTAATTGCAAGTAAAAACGATTATGTGTCCATACGTGCAATAATAATGCATAAACTTTTATTTAAAATTTTATATATTATAGCAGATATTTTAAAAAAAATTAAAATAGTATTTTCCTTCAATGCATGAATTTTTTTTCATACGATTAATTTATTTTTTGCATATTCAATTCCATTTTATGTGTACCCAAAATATGAATATGAAAAATATAAACGAACACATACGAACTTAAAAGAACGCTTAATTTAAAACTGAAAATATAGAGATAAAAAAAAATTAAAAAGGATGTCCTTTAGATGCGCATATAATTTTTTATCTTTTACGTTTCGAACATTTTAAAATTAATTATATGTGGATTTTCTTGGTTTTAGATTTATTGCTTCAGGGTCGTTAAATCTGTTTTATTTATTTCAGCACATTATTACGTTTAGAATGAGGGATCTGATCTCGGTGTAATACCAGTTAAATTAAGACTGCTGTCGTTCTTATACATTTTTAATTATTTGCAAACACGTGAAATTAGCAGATTCTCTTATTCAGAAGCGTAATCAAAATTTATTTTTTCATTTTTAGGTGCGTTGATAATTATATAAATACGTAGCACCTAGCCGTCGTTCAGTCCGTCTGCCCGTCCGCATATAACTGAGCAAAAACTACCCAACGGAATGGTCTGAAATTTTAAATATATAATTGTTGCAAAATTTTGTCGAGTCATTTCAAATTTTATGAAAATCGGATGTATAGTTTAATTACAGGGACAGTCAAAAGTTTTCCGCTACATTACGCCCAATGGAAAAAATTATTGTAAAGTGCATTTTAACGATGTTGCATCCTTTCGAATGGTCTGAAATTTTAAATATAATTTCTGCAAAATTTTGTTGGGCCATTTAAAATTTTATGAAAATCGGATATATAATTTAATTACAGGACAGTCAAAAGTTTTCTTTTACATTAAGGTCAATAGGAAAAAATGATTTCATGTGCATTTTAATGTTGTATGCATTTGTGAAGTGTACTAAAATATACATTCAGTACAATATGCGGTGCAATTTTTTTTTTATAAAACTAGTTATAGTTACGAATGCACCTCATTTGCCACGTTTGACGAGCAATTTCCAACTTGTTCGTTTAAAAGTATCTCATCTTTCATGAAATTTTTGTTGAATGGGCGTTTTGAACTAATTGCTTGACGCATCAGTGACGGAAAGTAAAAAATTACCGTCGCAAGAGTTATAACTCGATAGTTATTCAAGAAGTAATTCATTTACTGAAAAAAGGAAAAACATAATTCTATCACTAATCATCTCAATAATCTCTCCTGGATGGGCTATGTTTTTACGTTTAAAAATGAGTAAGAAAATATGTCAGAAAATGTTGTGCTTGTTGACGGAGAAAATTTTTATTTCGAGAACCGTTTTAAGATAATTATTGTAAGTATTTTAAAGGTGGGGAAATATTGATAAACTATTTTCAAAGGAAATCGCCATTAAATTTGAAAATCTATAATCAAGAAATTCCATAAAAATTTAATTTATATGACCATCAGAACGTTCAGAACAAGAAAATGATTCGTAGGCTTTCCTCAGATGTCCATTTTGACTAGCAGGCACCGCTGCTTCGTAACGACACTTCTAAAAACAATAATAAAAATAAAACAAGGGTTTAAAAATTTTAAATACAATGTAGAAATCTTGCAAACCCCTCATTTTCAAAATACTATGTTATTATTATTTCTCAAGTACGAAAAGAAACAAAATGAGGGGTTGTATCCATACATCCATTGATTAGTGCCAATATAGCATACACAATATTGCCCGTACTACTGTATTTGGATACAGCCCCTCAACTTTTTTCTTCTCTATAGGAATAACGGATTTTGAGCTTATTCTCTAAGCGATTATTATCAGGCTTTTCAAAGTATGTTTTTGAGACTTTCACAAAAGTTGCTCAATACATTTAGCTAACACATTACGCAAATTATATTTTGATTACGTTCGAGCATGCGCAGTGAATCATTATTTAGTAAACCTGCTCATTTTTCATACAATTATTATTATTTTTTCATTCTGATTGCAGAGTATTGTGTACAATGTTGTTTGTCATATTTTCTGAAGAGAATTTTTTTTTATATATAAAGAACTCTGCAAATTATAAGCAAAAAACTTGGCGAAATTTGGGACGATTTTTATAAAAACCTTAATTTCTTTACGAGTATACATGCTATCCTTATAAAAGTTAACACAGTGTATTACAATAAGCCACTTATTAATAATATCGAGTTTGAACGCTTTTGCTACATTAGTTTTTACAGGGTTATCCAAAAGATATTCGTTCTTTTTCAATATGTTGACGGTCTCCTATGGTGTTTCGGGAAAAAATCTTCACCGAAATATATGACTTATACTATACTGTTTACACACCTGCAGTTTCAGGTTAATTCCTTGTGTATTTTTCTAGATATTTGACAAAACGTCTAAAACTACAAGTGACCGGTCACCTTTGGCCATATAGTGTATATTTAACGACTTTATTGCAATAAATAAATATACATATAATATAGTAATTATTCTTAATTTTAAAACAATTGAATTATTTAAGAAAAAAATTACACATAAATGAATCGAATATAAAAAAAAATACTGCATTTTACATATTCCATTGTCCAATCGATTTAATTAAAAAAAATGATTTTTTTTTTTTTTTTTTTTTGCAGTTTTAAGGGGTTTTGTACTCTATACTAATAAAAGAATAAATAAACAAAAAAATTTCAATTAGAATTCATTCTTAATTATAAAAACTCTCGCTAGATGGCGCCAAAAAATCTGTGCCGGCTTCGCAATACGAGATAAAAGAGTAATTTTTAAAGTTAAATATCAATATTTTAGTACGAATCTCGTCCTTGTACATTGACAATGACTTACAATCGGTCCCCTGATGTTAAGCACACAAGTCAGATGTTTGTGTTCAATGAATAAATAAAAATTAATAAATAGTACGAAAATTACTCAATCCTCGGAAACATATCGCCCATCCCTCCTCCACAGTTTCCCGTTTCAGTTATTTCGAGCCTTTTTACTGCTAAATATCACCATTTTTTACCGATTTTTCACAGTCAGTTGGCACATATTTCTGACAAAATCGAGTTAAAGGTATAAAATCATACAAAGAGGGTCGTATAAAGAATCTGCGTGTGCCGGTAATGATTCCAATACAGGGCCCCACCATAAATAACGTAAAATAAGCTGTTTAGAACGACCAGTGCTAAATGCATAAAAATACTGGTTATTTTAATTTTACAAAGTATAAATGCAGTTTTTGAAAGAGGGATATGCTGAGTATGACTTTTTTCCGTTTACTGGAAAATTCCGTTATAAACAGGCTTTACTCAATTAGAAAATAAATTTTCTGAATAATATATTTTTTAAAAATCTATATAATAGTATTTGATTACAATTTTATTATATTTCTTTTACAGTATTACAGTTTCTGATGCATTCGTAATTATTTTTCCTCAAAAAATTTTGACTAAAAATACAAAATATTGAAAACATAATTAAATTTTAATTGAATTCATTAATTTTCAATAAAAAAGTTTAGAGGATGAGACGGGATGTAAGGACCCTCTGTGTGGACCGGCGATACAAATTTCAGGTTCATTTAAGAATATTATCACGGACCCGGGCAAAGCCGGGCACGTTAGCTTGTTTATCAAATAAATTTTAGTTTACAGCATTCAGCGTATTTTTAAAACAGCCAGTGACATTCATAAAGATATTTAGCATTTAAATCATTTTATTATTATTATTCAAATAGACATATCTCATATTTTTATTTCCTAATACAGTGACAGGACAAAAAATATCCCATAATTTATGGTAATACTTTTCGAGGAATTGGACACTTGAACAGTAAAAAAGTCTGTTTTTCATTTTATATAATGTATTGTTCATAACACAAATACAAATCATAATAATCATAGTTATTTTTCATAATTGATTTAGGGGAGACTAGGGAAGGTTGACCATACGGGCGGCTTGACCCGCCCATCAGTTTTCATATTTAAAAGAATTTCAGAGTTTTATCAATAGGTGTCAACCAAAGCTACTGGAATGCTCAAACAATAGTCTCTGTTTCATACAGATAATCGAAATAAGTGTGGAATAATCAATTGTAAGGCGCTTTCAATGTAAAAGTTGTGTTTTGTTTTTAGAAATATTTTGTAAGCTTTTTTCAGATAAAATATAGCATAGAAATTTAAGTAAGTAGGTTTAAGTAATGCAGAAATACAGAGCTTTCATTCCAGGCATAAAGATCATACAGTAAGTTAGGCTTAACATAAGAATGTGCTATTCTTTAGAAAATGGCTATATGGGGAGGCATGACCCCGTCAATGTGAGGGAGGGTTGACCGGCTGTTCAAGGTTCCTTTAACACATTTACGACAGGAAACGAGAATTCTCGTTTTCATTCAAAAAACACCATTGACTAAGGGCGTGGCTTCTACTTAACAGAAAATGCATTTATATTATGTTGTCCTTATTTTTTTAGATTGTAAGACATTTCATATTAAATTCGTGCATTGAAAAACATTTTACGATATATAAACTTGGGAAAACTATCTAGAACACCAATTTACAAAAGACTTTAAGAATAGGGGGGAGCTTCTACTGTTTTAAAATTTGGATTTGATAAAAATTGCCCGTCGGTAGTGTGTTAATTAAAAGGTTTTTGAAAATCTTTTTATTATACATTGTGCATAATGAAAGATTAATGATTATATATAAAAATGAATGTAAATTTATTCTGCAAAGCTACGCTAAATTGGGGTGATAGAAAAGAAATTTTAAAACTGATTAAAGAAAGATGTGAATAATTGCTATAGTATCCACTGCACGAAAAAATTAATGAAATATAAATAGGAAAATTGATAGGAACTATTTTCTACTTAAATATTACTTGCAATAGGCAAGTAGAAACAGTGGAAAAGACTCAAAAGCACTAGAAATTACGAAAGCAGCAGTCTTAACCGTTTTAGGGGCAGTGGTATGTTTATGAAATGACTTAATTTTAATTCCCAACCGCCACAATGGCACCAGAATTTTGATAAAATCTTTTCCATTTAATATGTATGTTAAATATAGCCTTTTTCATAATTCCAAATAAATTTGTTCGTATATTCATGTGCCATTCATTTATTTCAACATTTTAGTACTGAAAGTACTTTGCCCCTGAAAGCGTTAAAATATGTTAATGATAAGTTAAGTACTCCTGCGGCTTCAAAAGACCACAGCATTGATCGAAAAACTTTAGGAAGGTATGTACACATATTTCAACATGATGAATAGAGTGAGATGAAGTTCAACTATGTAGCAACTAGAGTTGTCCGGTCGAATGTCACAAAAAGTAGGACAAAGAGACAGAAAAAAAGGGGGGAAGGAGGTAGTGGCTACTAAATCCGGAGATTATAGTACATGTAACCCTATGAAAACGGAACCTGTCTCTAGCGGAATACTGTCTTAAATGTTGAAATTTAATTTTTCCTACTCTATAATTACACCTTCTCAGACAAAATCCTGTTAAAAACAAAAAGTTTTTCCTCTGACATGCGATTGCGCCTAAACAGGTTTGTTTAAGCATCATATTTTCAAAAAAATGTTTTTATAATAATTAAAGCATCTAGCATAAAGTTAATTTGCTTTTTTTAAACTGATTTTATTTCTCTTCACAAATATTTCAATATAAAACAAAGTGGGTCAAGCCACCCATATAGTGGGTCAACCCTCCCATATATGGGGAGCCTTGAACCATTATTTTCTCATGATTAAAATCAATAATTTTTAAAATTTCTTATATATTACACTTATGTAGTAATTTTATTTTGATAACTGATTGTATAACGAATAAAATGATAGATAAAACTTTATTCTACGTTCAATATTTAAAAAATAAAAAAAGCATTTTATAAAAAGTGGGTCAGCCCTCTCTAGTCTCCCCTACATTCATAATTTATTTAATAATATTCGTAATTATTTTTATAATATAGAACTATGTAAAAATCAATTCCATTAAAACAAAAGAATTTTAAAAGATTATTACATTAATTATCGATAAAAAAAAGTACTTTAAGGGATTTTATGAAAATATTTTAGTTAAATTCAATTATTCTATTATTAAACATCATTTTTAAAAATATAATCTTTAGATTCCTGATATACTTTTTTCACTAAATATAATTCAAATTTTTACAATAGTTTTTTTATGTCAAATAAATTCACTTACAGAATTTAAATTAAAATTCTTTAAGTTTTCAGTAACACTTAAAAAATTACTTTAGGTAATTATTTTGGATTCTTATAAAATAGAAAAAAAAACAGTCTAGAAGTTTTTTATAATTAAGTTGTTGAGAAAAGCATTAATTGAATAGAATAATGATTTATTTAAGAGATTATATAATATTTTAAAGTAATCACTTACACTAATTAATTAGTATATAGAAACAGAATTCTTCGTTCGTAATTAATATATATTCGTTAATAAAAATATATTAATTTTGAATTATTTTCTCGTTAGAAAAATTGTATTATCTAATAAATAAAATTAGCATCTATGACAAAAAGATATTTACTAATATGGACTCATATACAGGGCGATTATAACTAAGACTTCCCTTTGAAACGTATATAAAATGAAAGCTACTTGTCCGAATTTTTCCAAATTTAAAAATTTTAGCAAAAAAAATCATAGTATTTTATAACCTGTAAAAAAATAGTTTGAAATGTTACCAAAACATGTTGTCTGAAATATTACTTTCATAAGATAGTAAAATCTTGTACTAACATTTAGTGATCTGGATGAACCATAAACATTGAAAAGGTTGTATTATGACCATGTAAAATATTCAACCGAGAACTAGTAAACTAAGGTAAAATAAATCTATTAAAGAACTGAAAATTAAAGTAGTAAAATGCTAAACAATGGCTACAATTATCCTTTGCGAACTAGGACTAATCCGATCAATACCATTGTTTAAAGTGGATTCAAACACATTGAGGACATCCAAGCCTGAACTTGGATTCAAAACTGAAATCTTCACATTTTATTCTAGAGCTCTAAAGCTAAACAAATGCATGGCATATACGATTTGAAATCGAATTATATAGTTCATTCATTTAATTGGAAATTATCTAATTTTGCCATGCTCTGTAACAAAGAGTTTCCAAATTTTATAAAATTCTAATTTTGAGAATTCTTTTTCAGCCTATGTATTTTCTACTGGATTAAAATATGAACTGTTACCAGGCTGTATTAATGATAAAAGTATCTAGCGTTTTTTTACAAATATATACTTAAAAAAAGATTGATAAATAAACTTACATCGTACACTGTAAAAAAAAAAAAAAATAATAATGCCAGTTTTCCGGTAGGAATCGGAAAAATCCCTTATCGTACCGGAATAATTTCCAACCCAGCTCGGAATAAAATCCGCAAAATCGGAATAAAATCCGTAACATACCGTTTTACTGACTATTTCCTTATTTTTACGGACTTTATTCCGAGCTGGGTCGGAAATTATTCCGGTACGATAAGGGCAACTATTTTTCCGATTCCTACCGGAAAACCGGCAGTATTTTTTTTTTTTACAGTGTACGATTAATTTGTTCATGAAAACTGAAATTTATTTACAGCAGATGCCTCGTGGCACGATTCATGAGCGTCATGAAATTGTAGTTTTCCGTATCGAAAACTATGAATATGATGTGGGTGACATGCCCAATTTTGTATGATCTTTAAATATTTTTCAGCATTTAATGATCTTAAATTAAACCATAAAATGACCAGCGATCAGGATTAATATTTGATCATTTCCATGATACGTTACGCAAACTCATATCATAACATAAACAGAATACATAACTAACTTAAGAATGCAATTTGCATTATATCTTTCACTCTTACCCCGTCCTTGAAAACTGATTTCTAACACAACAAAATATTACACTTTAAATTATCTGAATACGTTCTTTCAAGAAAATTACTAAAATTTTGAAAACTTCTCAACGATTCAAGCTTTGTTTTACCCATTTTCGGTATATGTAGTGGGTTGGTTACAGGCCCATTAGGTATGGAACACATTTCATTTAACAGTTTCTGCGAAAATAGCGATGTCCTAATTTTTTAATGGGTTTTTTTCATGTTGGTAACTGTTGTGCATATTAATGACCAACATGTTGTAACAGTTTTTTTATATAATAATTGCTGTATTATTATTTTTTTAATTACTATATTTATGTATGTATTTAAAGTGTGTAAAGGTTTTTAATAGTGTCTATTCAGATGCTAGCTCTGTTTTTTCCAAAGGAAAGATGACAAGACCGCAATGGCTCACACAGCTAGCTTTAATTACTTTTTTTTTTCCTTTTCCTTTCCAAAGATCAAAACGTGGCTGTGGACCGGGAAAGGACAGTTGACGGACATTCGAGTGTGTTACTTGGCGATGAGAGGAAGAGATTTCGCCAAGCACTGAATTGCAGAAATAGGACAGTTTTTTAATTCCTTGGGGATAAGCGGCACGTATACGTGCCGCATGAAGCGCTCAGAATCCTTGTTTTTCCTCACCAGTAAAATTTGCCTTATTTAATCAGCTGAACAGTGCTGAACAGTGAAGCAGCGGTTAAGGGGTTGCCTAGTTGAAGTCAACTTTACACCCAGTCTGATTAAATGTGGTGTCTTACGTAATGTAGAGCCATTGGGAAAGTAAGAAATGTGTAGTTGTTTGCAACTACTTATAAAAGGAAAAAACTAAAGATATAACTAGCATAGATGCTTTAAAAGTTAAGAGAAAAAAGATTAAGAACTTGGATTTACATAATGAAATTATATTAAGATATAGGTTTAGCTGCAGTACAAACTGCTGTAATGGAGAGAAAAATAAGTTAGAATAGAAGTTAGCACTAGTTCAGAGAATTACTCACACCAAGCAAGGGCAGGGTCGGCGGTTAAGGAAGGCAGCAAGGCTGCCTACAAAAACAAAAAGGCACTAATCAGGGCAATATATCTTTTTTTTTCTATATAATAAAGTTTATATAGAGGTATATATATATATATATATATATATATATATTTTAGATTTAAAAAAGAAAATAAAAAAGGAGAAAAAATTTACATAACAATCTTATGCGGTGAACACAAAGCTCACGGGGATTCCCTTATTGTGGAATATTTCGGGCGTTTGCGATGATGGGGCTCGAAGGCGTCATAGTCAGGGAGCCCTGCTACAATATCATTTGGAAGGTCATATACGGTAGAATAGAAAGTATTTGCAAGGTCTTTAATTCTTTTCCTAAGGGTGATGGTGTTCAGGTCCCTACGGACAGTGGTATTACGTAAATATCTGGAGGCGCCACGGACGATGCGAAGGTTTTTATTACGGAGTTTGCTTAGGTTGTCCATAGAGGATTTGCAGGTAAATCCCCAAATAGGGCTTGCATAGGTAATGATGGGAAGGATACAGGAATTGTAGAGGATGAGCTTGTTGTGGACAGAAAGGGTTTTACTATTGAGAAGTGGTTTAAGGGCAAGAGAAGCTCCGGCGACTTTCCCCCTGACGGAGAGAATATGTTTGTTCCAAGTGAGCCTACGATTAAGGATGACACCCAAGTATTTGGCCTCGTCGGACCATGGAATTGTAGTGTTATTGATTGTTAGTCTAGAAGGATAGATAAATTTACGGGAGAAATAGACAGCTTTAGTTTTATTTTCGTTGATTAGAACGCGCCATAGGTCGCACCAGTCAAGGAAGTCATCAAGGTGAGTCTGCAGGTACCTGTATAGACTATCTGGGTGGTGTGCAGAGGCGTAGATACATGTATCGTCCGCATACAGAGCTAAATAAGTAAGTAATGAGCGTGGGATGTCATTGAAAAATATGTTAAATAACATTGGGCCCAACACGCTCCCTTGAAGGATGCCCGCTAGGATAGAGAGAATTATGGATAATATGTTATTGATGCGGACTCTGAAAGTTCGACCGCAAAGGTATGAGTAGCATTTTTTCGATTCAAGAAGACACAAATTTCTGTTCTTTAAAAACGGTGGCAAAAGATTAAAAATTTCGTAAAAGGCTCCCGTCCCGAAGGGGTTAAACACCGGCCCGATATAAAAATTTAAATGAAGCCGATAACATATGGATACGCAGCGACCGATACAAATGAGGGGCCCCAGGGAACAGATCTTTCGGGGGCCCCTTTCACCGATTCTTACAGGGAGATGTAGTAAAAAAAAATTGAAAAAGGTACTTACTAAGATAAGGTTTTAATAATTAATTTAAAATATCCATTAAAAAATTAAATTTGATAATCATTAATTTACTTTTAAATAATTATATCACAATTATGAAATTTAAATAAGTAGACGTTTTATAATAAATTTTGTGGTAATAATAATCTTTTACTATGCAAGTCTATATATCTGGAATGATAAAGTATGCAACAACTGATAATAAATTTTCTGCATTATCTAACTACCATTATTTAAAATATTAAGGTATTCTGCTGCCTGCACAAGCTACGCTCACCAAACCCCAAATAATCTGTCAAAAATAGGAACAGGATTAAATAAGAATTAAAAATACAATATATTTAGTAAGTGATAAAGATGAAAGAAAATATTCACTATAATAAACTAATTAAATATACGATGTTATAAAAATACAATACGAATACAATAGAATGTAGAATGAAATGGAAAATTCCATTAGATGATAAAACTACATCAGACTTTGGACAATAATTGAAAAAACTTCAGATGCATTTGGGGGCCCCTGAAAATGAGAGGCCGGTGCCCCGAATGCCCTGCCGTAAAGCAGGCATTGTGTATACGACTTTCACGCGTATATGGATGCTCTCAAATCCATAGGCACAACTTTATGCAGATGTTTTAATTCATTTTTCTTCGGAAATGCATGAAATGGTCAGGTGCTGCTTTTCAGAAACTATGTAATCGAAAGGCGTTTTCCCGTTTTTGGTAAACGCAAAGGATCCAGGTGGTCCAAGGAGATTGTAGTTTGGTTCCACATATTTTTACGATGCACAATGGTGAGTCCTGATATCAGGACATGTACAATGAGATTGACAGTTTGTGTCAAGACTTATTTATGACTGAATTTATTGTGTCATAACTCCAGACCTCCCAGGATGGTGCGGTGACCGGTAGGGGAACCGAAGTTCGAGACGAACAGGAGCCGGAGTTTTCCTACGGCCTCTCGCACAGATTCTCAAATGGGAGAAGTCCATAAAAGAGGTAAATTTAAATGTTGTATAAAATTGGCCCGATGATTATAATAAAAATCCAGAGCCAGCTTCCTATATTCAAGAAGAAGAAGAAGTTTTTTAGGAGAGATGGAGTAGCCGAAGATGGAGTTAGTGACAGAAGCAGATTGGCTTGAGTATCACGATATGTATCGATTGTATCACGATTGTATATCGATGTCACGATTGTATCACGATATTACACTCGCTCCTAAGAAACCGATAAAGTAGCAGTTCAGATCGGAGAGAGTTTCTATCTCTCGAGGATCATTATGAATTCACCTAGTAGAGTTATAGCAGTATGTAACCGCAATAACGTATCTTCAGATAGTCTCATCTCAGCTTTTATGGACTTGGATTAGAGTCCTATGTATTTTCTTAAATGGTCGGGCTTGGTATAGAGCCAATTGATCATCTGCTAAGACTCGATTGAGAGTCACTTCAATTATGACTCGACATAGAGTCTAAATATTCGTCTAACATTTATAAGTGTGTGCGCGGTTGTAACATGGAAAAATTATGTTGGACTTATATTATACTTGGAACCAGTGTGGCCACCTAAGTTGATGTCCCTCGTGCATCTCCTCGTTGATTGTGTAACGAGTATTTACAATTTACTTTTATTTTTCCTATGTATTTCATGTGTAGTAGTACGACATGTACTGTAGGGCGTATCATGCCCAAATATAGTAATAAACCAAAAATAGGCAAAGATAATTTTAAATTAATAAGTAACTTGATAAGAAGTAAAATGAATATAATTAATTCTCTCGGATGTGAGATTGTTTTTGTACGTTTTAATTTCTTAAATGTAAATATATGTTTTGTGTAAATAAATAATTGTTAATGTTAATTATTAGTTATTTTAATTTACATCACGTGTCTTTTTAATTTAATTATACTATTCTATTTACAGGGTATAATAGTAACTTTTGCATTGTAAGGCTTTTTTTTTCATTTAATCTATACGCTAGTCCACAACGCTTTGGGCGGTTGAAGTTATCTTCCCGTCTGTTTTAGGATAATAAAGGGTTTATTAATTATTCTAGGGCTAACCAGGATCTTTAACGATCACTTAATTTGTTTATAATAATTTATTTACTGTACTTTGAGAACAGAAGTTAAGGGTTTTACTCTTAGGGTAGTTAAATATCAGGTATTATTTAATTCACCCATTTATACTACATTAATTGTCAGCATAATAAATCACCAGTGTTGAGGAGGGTCATTAAAGGTTTAAGGGCCAGTTTCTTAAGAGGATCCAGATCCTCCCAACAGCAACTTATATCAAATTGATTTTGAAAACAAAATTTTTTTAAGGCGGTTCTCTGTTTTAAACGTATTGAGTCGTACTTCCTGTCTAATGTCTTAGAAGTTTTAAATATTGCTAAAAATCGTCTAACGACAAGCACATTAAGATTAAAAAATAATAATAAAAATAAAATTCAAAAATAAATCAAAAATTTCCTAGTTTTTTTTTTTTTGTTTTTTGTTTTGTTTTTTTTTTGTTGTTGTTCGAGAGTGCAGACTGTGTATATCAGACCATGAAGACCCATTCAAATATGAAGGATATACATTTCCATTTTCTACCTTTTGTTATTTTCATGTTTGAAAATTTTCACCTACTTGTCTTAATTTTATTGATATTTCTAACTGAAACATTAATTGTGAAGACCATAAATATCCAATGTAAAACTGCATAGTTAAAAAAAAATTCTTTTTTTTCTTTTCATAGTAAAGTAACTGCCAACTTTCATTTTTTTTTTTTTTCAAATGAAATACTTATATTTGATCCAAATCAAAATCCATTAGCTATCAAAGAAAAATGAGACACATTTAATTCAATAAATTTATTAGTTTAAAGTATGTTTATTTAATTTTTGAAAATCGGAAGACCGGAAGGTATGTAGTAATAGTCAATAATATAGTACGTTGTTATTTACATCATGTTCAAAAAAAAAAAAAACATTTGCAATAAAAACCCTCTTTTGAAATTATCGTTAACAGCAATTTGACTGGGAGGTCAAAGCAATATAGGCACAATTTAAAAATTTCATTGCAAATCTTTTCTTTGGAATTGAGTTATTTTATTTTATATTGTGAATATAATAAAAATATTTCCAAGAAATTGTTATCATTACCAAAGCTACATTTTTTAAACTAAATTAAAAATATTTCAATTCCAATGCCCATATTTCTAAACCTTAAGTAAAATATAAGGTTAAGGTATAGCTTGACCACATCAGATCAAGTTTTTGAAGAAAATTCTTTATATAGTTAGGGGAAAAAACGAAAATTGAATTGAAGGTAAGTTTTTTTTAATGTCTATACTGTATAGAATTTACCATAAGCGCAGTGCAATTAAAACAAGAACTATGCAAAAGCATTGATGATTGTAATTTTCTTTTCTTTTTTTTTTATAATACAATTGGTGATTATATACAATTTTTTTTAATTTGTAGTTTTAAACTTTTATTTTCAATATGTTTATTACAATTAGGGGTACAGGGATTATGATATTTTTTTAGAAATAAATATGAGTCAGCAAAATGTGAACTTTGCTTTGAATGAAGATTTGCATTTCTGCTGCATTACGGTAAATACAATAAATGTATCCGCAAATTACTTCATCTACAATAATGCTACGGTAGAAAAGTTTTTGTTGAAAAAAAAAAAAAAAAAAAAAAAAAAAAAAAAAAAAAAAAACACCACGCTCGAACCAGTGAAGAATTCACATTTTAAATCAAACAAACGCGGGCAATTATTAGAAATTTAAAAACTATTAACAAGACCCCAATTTTGCCAACACGGTCATAATAAAAGAACAAAAGGTTGGAATGTTAAAAATGAATCACTATAGCTGAAAACAGTGTCAATAAAACTAAATATATCCTTTTAAATTACTTACATAAAACTTGACAAATATTAGTTTGCAATGTAACTGTAACTAAAGCAATAAGTTGTTCGTCGTCTATTGGTATAAATTACTTATTTATTTATTGGGATGTTCTTTCTGCTAAGAACACCACAGTTTTGCCAAGCATGTTCACAACAAAAGAACAAATAAATGGAATGTAAAAAATCCATCACCGTACGTGACAGCAAATTTAATAAAACTAATACATCCTTTAAAATTACTCACATAAAATTTGACATAAATTAGTTTGCATTATCTCTGCAACTAAAACAATAAGTTTTTCGTCGTCTATCGGTATAAACTACTTATTTATTTATGTTTGTAAAATAGAAAACGGGTTGCCTTTTACGTACTCAGTTCACTCCTGCTTACATAGAATAAATGTTTTAATTTTTAAACAGCATTAATTTGTATTATTCTTTTCAGAGTGCTTTTGATACCTCACTTGCTTTTATTTCAAACGCATTGTTAAATTCATTCATTAAATTTATTATTTCTTATGTCTGGTTTTGGATTTGTTTCAGCAAAGCATTCGCCAGGTATAATAAACAATGACATGCAAAATATTTACGTATAAAATGAGTTATGCATAAGTTATGTAAAAGCACTATAAATAAGCTATGCTTAAACAGAGACTTTGGAAGGATGCAGTTTAATTTAAAAAAAATTAATCGAAGTACATAAATATATGGCATAATGCCTCTTCCATAAATCTTTAACTTTTAGAATAGATTTATTTAATTTACATCTTAATTTTGGTGCTTGAAGTTTTAAAAGAAAAGCAAAATACATTTTAAAGACATTTCAATTTGAAAATTTTTCTATTTTGTGTAAGTAAATAAAAAAATTCAGTCTGGAAAATGCGACAAACTTTGAATTGCTAAACTTTTTCTAAGCTAATAAAGTTTCAATGTATAACAGTGATGAAATTGTGGGAGTTAAGAAAAAGATTTTGATTTTATTGTATATATTCATGCCAGGTTCAGCAAAAACATAGAAAAAGATAAATCACATTGACAAGTTTATCAATTAATGACCAAAATAGAACCCTCGAGGCGAAATCTTTTAGGCTTAAACAAAGTCTGCGGAGACTTACAGAACGGAAGTCACAAATCCCCTTTAGACGGGTTTATGGCCTTAATAAGGAAAACTGTAGTCCTCTTCAACTCTGGAAATAAAAACTGTTTTCTGCTCTAGCGAAAAGATCTTTTGACTTCTCGCGGAATTTCAATCAATAAAAACACATACCGGCTTGAACACAACACCCAAATGCTCTATATTCCTCGACTCTTTTTTTAAGGAATTTTAATTAATCTGATTAAGGGTAAAATTAACTTTCAAACACTCATTTTTTATTTTTTGTTTAAATAAATGGGGTTATTTTAATTCTCTACTTCTTAAATTACATCATATTTTCAACATTTTAAATGAAGGCTTTTCAGAACATATTTCTTATTTTCATACTATTTCAATATATAGACACTTTGCTTTGCATTTATTGTTTTCGAGAAATCGCTTTTGTATTTTTTTTTTTTTTACTTTATGTTCTCATAAAAGCGTACATTCAAGGAGGTTCGTCTAAAAACATCCCACTTGAGAAGAATAATGTATTCAACAAACAAAAACACACATGAAAGTTCAAACATTTTACATTATGTATGCACGTAAGAATGTAATATAAATCGTATCTCATACTCAAAAATTCACTTACAATATTTCATACAATTCCTTTTATTTGCTCTATGCTCTTACGATATGTTTATGCTTTCAATACCTACACAAAGGTTGTATCCGAGAATTCGCTTCGAGATTTACATTTTATTTTTCAGAGCAAATTCTGCCTAAATGGTAGATTTCCGAACATTTACTATCAAATGTTTAGAATGCTGTGAGAATTTACTTATATTTAAACAGACATACCGCAGCAAAATATAATTTTAATAATATATTTTATCATAACAGACTAGAATTTCTTAAGATATGTATACATTAGTTATCCTTTTTGTTTTATATCTTTATAATTTGAAATCCAACATGATACATAAAATATATTTAAAACCCGAACTAACAATCGCATATTAGGGAGTAATTTGGTTCGGTACTTGTAAAATAGAATATATTTTATTTTTCAGTGCAAATTCTGTTTAAGTGGCAAATTTCAAAAATATTTTCTATCAAATATCTAAAATGCTGCGTAGATATACGTCTTTTTTAAATAGAATACCGTAATAAAATGTTAATTATAATAATTTATACTATCATAGATGAGTTGAATTTTATAAGATATTCATATGTTTATTATCTTTTTTGTTTTACACTTTGAGTAGATTCTTTTCAATTTGAAATTCACCATGATGCATAAAATGTATTTAAATCACGAATGACAAATCCTTGCATAATTATTAAAAAGAAAAGTATAGCACAATGACCAATATAAAAAACATAAATAATATCTTTGTTTATAGAGTATCAAATATGTTCCATAAAGAATTAAAAAAAAAAGAATAAAAATATATTTCGCAAAACAAAGTTATATACCCGCAATTCTTATTCCCCAAACCCACAAAATTACCTTTACTCTGTTTTTACACATAAAATGTTTTCTGGTGAGAAGAATTAGCCTTCTCTAATTTTCTCACGTCCTCTTTTTTAAGACCACAAAAAAATGAGCGAGATCGTAATTTCAAGGACTAATAATTCAAAAGGAAATTGATAGATATATATCAGTAGGACTAATAATTCAAAAGGAAATTGATAGATATATTTTAGTAGGACTAATAATTCAAAAGGAAATTGATAGATATATATCGGTTTTACACACAGGATTTATTTATTGTATATGTAAATGAAGTTTCATAATTATTATTTACTAAAATCCGTGTATTTATTATTAATTCCTTATGGGACTTATATGTATACAAAGACGGCTTTTTTTTTTGTCACCAGAGAGCCGCAAAGGCGCTTACAGAATAAAAAAGGTTTGAAAAGTTTACTATTCTCCATTTTAAAAAGCCAGCGATATTCATTTCAGAGTCTGCTCTAGCGGAGTTCTAAAAGTACCAATTATGACACATTTACATATTTACTAGCGCCAATCCACGAAAATGAGAATGAAATGAGAGCCCCTAAACAAAGGGTTTAAATTGGAGAACATCTCTCATAATATGATATCTCGGGATCATAATTAGAGTTGCTGCGTTACTATCATTATATCTCTGGTTTGAGGATTCTTTCTCAGCTCTTCCAATCATTATGGTGGAAGTTCTGTTGAGCACTATGTCTTTTTACATTAGCTTCTTGCTGTGAAAGCATTGCGTTTATAAGAGTCTTAAAATATGGCTTCTACCGCATCTTTGCGTGCGGTATTATGACTCCGACTTGTTACACACTCGCATCAAAAGAAGTTACGATTAAATGTAATTACGTTTGACCATAAGGACCCGTAAATATATGTTGTATTATTTGCGCATGAACATAACGCTTGAAGTCCTCAATCCATTTCACTCATGCTCATATTCATTATCTACCTTAAACAAGAAAATGTCGATCAAATGCTAAAATGAAGTTTACTATTAACCTGATTGGACCTGTTCTAGGCCGAAGGCCAATCAGATTAAAGATGAATTCCATTTGAGCTTTCGATTGAAGATTTCTAAGTTGAGGTAGACGGTGAATACGAACTTAAGAAGACAGCGTCTTTGAAACAGTCTGACAGCCTTTTACTGATGACCAAATACATTTTAATATTTATGTTCAAATTCATTGTATACCAGTGTTGTTTTAAAGGGCAGTACCTGAGCGGTTTAGATGGCCGATCACGGTGGGCTGTTTTTGTTAATAATTACAATTTCATGTAGATGAGTAAAAATATGCTAAAAGTATAAGTTAATTATCAAGAGTTTAAAAGCTTGAGAATGTTTCAATTTTTACTATTTGAAAAATAATAGAGTAATAATTGTACTTAAAACGGGTTCCTCCAATATGTAGATATTTAATTATGTATTAATTAAAAATGAATGCAAACGAAATAATGAGATAACTTTATTTATTTAATGAGATCATTCACTTTTATTATGATTTAATGAATTTCATTTTTATATATACAATGGAATTAACGAGATCTAAAGATGTTAGATCGAAGATTTTTTATTAATTTTCGTATGGACTTTTCGGTGTATGTTTACTTGTAAAAAAATCCAGATATATTTAACTTTAAATTTGTTCTACCCCTTTGCATGCATGCTACAACTTATTCCGTTTTTAAGGTTTATTTACTGCATCAAATTATAGTTAAGGTATTTCGGTAGGAATTATTTCAGTAACTTTTTCCATCATAAGAAGGTGTTTCTTAGTAAAAATACACAACGCGTTAATTTATTTAAATTTAGTTTGGTTAGGTTAATTTCAAAGTTTTATTAACCCTATAAACCATGACCAGATTGCATGACGATCACTTACTTTTAATGCATTAATGCAGTAATTAGCCCCCATAAAATTACGATGTCTGGGAGGACAAAAAATTAGTAACCAGAATGCTGTTAGTGCTTAGATCTTCCCCGCAGTTTCTGAGACACAAACGTGTACGAAAAAATCATATTTTAAGGCTGTTCACAAATCAAAACTAGGAACTAGCTGATGCATTTTCTAATTCCTTTTTTTTTTTTTTCGCGAAATCAGACGGTGATCTTGTCAAACTGTTTTTTGTTTTTTAACTTTCAGTAAAGGCAAAAAGTTTAACAGAAAATGATGTCAAAGATTTCAATTTTAACTGAATCTCCGGACGCATAGCGCAGGGAAAGAAACACCGTTCTGCGGCAACAATCACTGACAACACAAGATGAAATTTATTTACTTGAAAACGAACAGTTAAAGAACAATACAAGACAACAGTATCAAAAAAAGCTCTTAAAGAAATATTCTATTAATTTGTTATCAAAGACAGTGAAATATCTTTTCTGTGTTTCCAATTTCACCTAATATTGAAAATTAATATAAGAAACCTTCAATATTTGTTATTTTTATAAAATTGTTTCTCTCAAATATGGAACCTTCTGATGCAATTTGAATGCCTTATTTAGATTTAGAAATTGGATATCTATATAAGTTCACATATTTACTTTGCAGAAAAGCCAAAATTATTTTCTTTTCAATAATGGGTAACAAAAATAATTCACAGCAAGGAAATTATCAATGAGTAATTATTTCATAGGAAAAATTAAAAACCTAAGTAATAGGTTCTAAAAAATAGTTTTAATTTAATTGCGTTTTCTTCATACAATTAATTAGTTGCATTTAATTCTCTTTTCAACAACTTCGTAAACAAATGTTAAAAATTAATTAAACTGAACTATAAAAATAAAAGTATCGCTTCAAATGAACGAAAAAATGTATAAAATTAAATGTGAGTATTAAACGATGATCTTTAATGAATTTGCCTTAGGAACTTTTTTATGGTTAAAAAACATATAAAAAGACATAAATTTTTCTATAAATTAAATACGTGTACACATAAAACAACGGTAGATAAATTATAACTTAAATATTAACTTTGTAAAACGAAAATATCTTTAATATTTAAATAAAATAAATATCTTAAAGATCATAAAATTAATTTGCGTTTTTATTTACATTCTATGATTAGAATATGCATTTTGCCAAGAAAATATCTATACTAATAAAAGAAAGTTTCCCTCAATATTTTTTTCTATTTTTTGTTGCGGGGTGCATAATCGTCATATTTAAAATTTCTTACGATCACAAGGATTTCGGACAACAAGAACTATTTATAAAAAATAGGGGAGGATTGTACTTTGTGCCGATATCTTAAGAAAGAGAAACAACGTATAAAGACACAAATATAAATATGTTTAAAAAGCATACAGCTGTTTCGAAACCTCTACGGATTCATCATCAATGCTTAAAAATCAATTGTAAAATTAAAACTCTGAATAAAAAAAGGGGGGGGGACAGAGAGCCAGAAAGGCGTACCTTACAGCTCTACTGTCTACGGCGAAATGCAACATCTGGCTGACAAACAGCCACGGAGTCGATCTCACGCGCATACACAGGGAGACCAATCAAAATCTCCCAATTGCTCTAGAAGAGTTCAAACAGAGAAGAGAAAATGGGGAGGGGGAGTGAAGAGAACGAATTATAGAAAATTAAACCATATCTTTGAAAAATTGGGCGTGCCGGATAAATCGTTAACTAAACTGTTTGGATTTTGCCATATGTGATAAGCTTCCCAGAAGTTAAGATCGTAAATTGATGAACAATTTTGTATTATTCAGGCTTCGGAAAATTTAAAATTACAGTTGTTGGACCAGCAGTGGTTGACAATAGCAGAACGTTTGATATCACAATTTTTAACACAAGTTTTATGCTCCCCCAAACGTTTCTTAAAGGCTCGCTTCGTTTGACCAATGTACATTTTATTGCATTCGCAAGATATCCTGTAAATACACCAATTTGAAAAACTATCAATTGGATTTTTCAGATTTGTGAAATGAATTTTGTTAAAAAGAGTACAAACTATCTTAAAGTCAAATTTTAAGAAGGTTTTAGAAATTTCATAGCTTATTTTCGGAAAATTTGGAAGTATAATTAAATTTTCATTGCTTACAGTATTAACCGTATAGTAAGTATAGTGAGTACGTTTACTTAGTTTATTAATGGAATCGACGATTTCAGCTGTAAAACCTCGAACAATGGCAATGAATTTAATGTAATCTAATTCTGTTTCTAGTAAACTGCCGGAAGAACAAATAGATAAAGAACAAATAGATAACGACCAAATAGAAAAACAATGGATGAACATATTCAGTTTACTTTCGATCTCGAAAATAACAGTCGTTTGCCCTTCCTTGATGTTATTGTTTTCCGCGAAAATAGCTTGTTTCCCACTGCTGTTTACCGTAAACCATTCGCAGTATCTTTACCTCCACATCTCTTTTCATCCCAGCCACCTAATGAAAAGCTGACTGCCTTTAACAGTTATGTCTATCGGGCTTTAAATATTTGTCTTTACGACAGTTTACTAAAAACAGAATTAGATTACATTAAATCCATTGCCATTGATCGAGGTTTTACAGCTGAAATCGTCGATTTCATTCATAATAAACTAAGCAAACGTACTCACTCCAGGGTTAATATTGTCGGCAATGAAAATTTAATTATACTTCCATATTTTCCGAAAATAAGCCATCAAATTTCTAAAATCTTGTTAAAATTTGACTTTAAGATAGATTATACTTCTTTTAAGGGGGTCCGGGACACAAAAATCTTCAAATTTTCAATTTTTATTTTATTGGATTAAAAATTTCTCTGCCGTTTTCTGCTTAAAATGATGTTTAAAACATGTTTCTGTCTTAATTAGAACAGGAAATATTAATTTTTTTCGTTTTGGTTTGTTTTCAAAACCTGCCTTTCAAGCTATGGTTGTCAAGGAAATGAGTTCTCGTGAAATTGCGTTTTTCTTCATGATAGGTTTTTTCACCATTTCTCATATTTAAATTCTTATAACTCAAGAACCGTTAAAGATACAGGGTTGAAACTCGGAACATATCTTTTTCAATTATTTTACTTTACTTTTGAGCCAGCATATTTGAAAAAAATATTTACTTTTGAAAATATGATTTTTTTTAGAAAAGGTGCACCACTTTTTTTGTAATTTTTTCGTTAAATATTTTTAATTTTTTAAATAATTAATATCTTTCAAAATGCTGGCTCTAAATTAAAATACATATATTTTTGTTTATTTAAATGAAAAACAATTTAAATTCTACAAATAATATTTCCAGTTATAACGATTTTAAGTTATACCACTTTTTTCATAAATTTTAAATTTAAATTTTTTTTAAAAAGCTATGAGACGTTTTATCATTTGATTTTGTTTACAAATGATATGGTTAAACATCACAAAAAAATTCAAAATTTTAACTCAATAAATAAAAAATTTTTGAAAATGTGTCCCGGACCCCCTTAAGAAAATTCAATTCACAAATCTGAAACATCCAATTGATAGTTTTTCAAATTGGGGTGTTTACAGGGGATATTGCGAATGCAATAAAATGTACATTCAATTGGTCAAATGAAGCGAGCCTTTAAGATCCGTTTGGGGAAGCATAAAACTTGTGTTAAAAATTGTGATATCAAACGTTCCGCTATTGCCAATCACACCTGGCCCAACAACCATAATTTTAAATTTTCCGAAGCCTCAATAAAACAGAAATGTTCATCAATTTACGATATTGACTTCTAGGAAGCTTATCACATATGGTAAAATTCCGTTTAGTTAACGATTTATCCAGTGCACCCAATTTTTCAAAGGTATGGTTTAATTTTCTACAGTTCGTTCTCTTCACTCCCCCCCCCACACACACACACCATTTTTCTCCTCTCAGTTTGAACTCTTCCGAAGCAATTGGGAGATTTTGATTGGCCTCCCTGTGTGTGCGCGTGACATCGACTCCGTGACGATTTGTCAGCCGGATGTCGCATTTCGCCGTTGACAGTAGAGCTGTAAGGTATGCCTTTCTGGTTCTCTGCCCCTCCCCTTTTTATTCAGAGTTTTAATTTTACCTTTAATTTTTAAACACTGATGATAAAAACTTAGAGGTTTCGAAACAACTATATGCTTTTTAAACATATTCATATTTGTGTCTTTATACGTTGTTTCTCTTTCTTAACAAGAACTATTTTTTAATATACTGAAAATGACCAAGTGAAAAAAAAAGTGTTGTTACACGCCCTTTTACCAGTAAAGATTAATATTTTTTTCTCAATTCTTTCACACAAGCTATGAAAACATTGTTTTATATGCAAAAAATACGATTTGGACGATAACGACTATTTTCTGTCTTAAGAATTAAAGTACCGGATGCCTGATTTGCTCACTCTATTTTTTCGACATATTTCAAAATTAGGCTTCGACTCCGAAAATCAACAAAGGCAAGAAAGAAAATACCAAACAGCATGTAATTCCAATTCTCTTTCGAACACTGTAAAATTTAAAAGTTTTTAAAATTGTAAAATTGTAAAGTTTTTAAAAAAAGATATGAAAATTTATCCTTTGAAAAAAATTCCTTCCGAGGTGTCACTTTTCGTTTTTTCCACCCATTTTCACCGTTAGGTTTATAATTGATAAAAATTTCAAAGAGTTCGAACAAAGAATGTATATATAGTATATATACATATATATATTAGATATGAAACGACCCTACGTAAAAAAGGGACAATGTCTCCTTATGAGGGCTCTTACCACTAAATATCAATATTTTACGCATTTTTTCCATTTAAAAAATATAAATTCATAAAAAAATCGAGTTAAAGCTATAACATCATACAGATTCGAGGTCCATTTACGCTCATTAATACGGCCCGAGCAACGCGTCACGGATCAGCCAGTATTCAAATGCACTGTGATATTACATTACCGGACATCAAATTAGACATATTTATTAAATTATTAAAACAAGTGCATCCAACCCAGGCTAATCGAGTAAAGATATTTCATATACTGCCTAGTGTACAGATAGTAGACGAAAGTCATTTTTAATTAAAAGCTCTAATTGATTTTTTTTTTTTTTTTTTTTTTTTTTTACAAAAGTATATTTGCCTACCGTCTACATCGAAAAGCATTTTTGGCGCTTTCCAATTAACTGCATGCCAAAGTTCAATCGACAAACATTTCTAGAGTGTTTGTTATTATTTCCACGTTTAAGCAATTCGATTACATACCTGTTAAATTCGTTTTTACATTTTTTTTTCATTTAACTGAACCTGGTTTTTGTATGTGAAGATTGAATATTGTAATCCATTTTTTAGTCACTTCCTGCTATGCCAGAATTAGAAAAATTACATTTACGTTTGTATGTCAGATAACAATACAAATTTTAGTGTTTTTAGAACTTAATTAGGAATTAATACATTACTTTTAAGGCATCTTTCCGTTAGCACGCAGTAAGTGATACAGCTCATATTCAAAATATTAGAATAATTACTTTTTTTCTTACAAATTGAAAATATCGTTTGGTAATTTAATGCTTTTAATGCAAATATGCAAACAATATTTTTATTAAGAACTTATTGTTGTTTAAACTTATTTATTATTTTAAAATTAATATCATTTTTAAAAAGATTAATTAAAAAAAAATTATTTTCAAATGTCAAAATATTAGAAGATTTATTCAAGTGGTTCAAAATATTAGAATATTTCACATTAATTCTAATTTAATTATCACCAATTCATAACTGGTGGCATCATTGATTAAATTCAGACGATTTTACATGAAATCAGTATTCTTTTTGCAGCTTGTTTGCTTTTTCGTCTTAAAATGGGTTGTGTGAGTGATATTCCCGAATCTATTAAATTTCGTATGGTTGATTTGTATTGGCACGGTAAAAATCAATGTTATATAGCGAATTATTTACATTGTTCGCAATCACACGTTAGTGAAATACTAACACAATATTAAAAAAATAGAAAATTTCAAAATAATCGCCAAAATGGCGTTCGAAAACCAAGAACATCTGCTAAAGATGACAGGAAACTGAAGCGTATAGTTAAAGAAAAACGTTTTAAAACTGCAATTCTATTTTAAATCTTAAATTCAATTTTTTAAATTAGAGGTTTACTATATTTGGTTTAAAAAAAGCACGCTTTTATGTATATTTTTCCTTAATCTAAGATAAAAATATCAAATCAGAGGTTTCTTAAATATATGTACTAAAGATCAGACAATCTCTACGACTTTATTCAATAGTTTTTATCTGAAATTTTGCTTCATATGAGGGAGAATACATTCAAGTGAATTCAAACTAGATAGTCACTTTTCTAGGTATCTACTCAGCTGATCGTCGATTTATTTTATTTTAAATGAAAAAAAGAGTATTTACTGCTGGAACTTTTACCAGCAGTATGTATCCTTTTTAATAATATTAATTATTTATATAGTGTACTAATGATATGATGTACTCTTTTCTTTAAATGACACTTAAACCATTTTGTCAATTACAAATTTTTAAAAACTAAATTTTTGAATAATGTTTATAGAATATTATAATATTTCCAAAGTTGAATCAAAAAATTTGGTTTCAGGTCACCCAGTCGTGAAAAAGGAAAAACCTGGCATGGATTTTAAGTGAAAATGTACCGTTGCGTCTTTATTGGGATTTAGATGATTTTACCTAATCACAGAAAAAAGTGACACATCACACATCTACCGGGTTTTCTTATAGCATACTATAAACTTCCATAATTTTCAACCTCCTCCAAACAAGCAAGATCTTCAGTTGGTCTTCTTTTTTAGGGTAAAATTGTCAAAAAAGCAGTATATCTCTTTTATTTAGTAACTTATTTATTTTACTTTTTTTGTTGTTGTTGTTTGTTTGCCTGAATGTCAAAATCAACTAAACGATGAATTGCTATTTTAAAACTTTCGAATGCTTGACTAATTTGCGTTGCTGTGAAACGATTTTGAATTTGTGTGTCACCCATAAGTGGCATATATGTTTGAGTTAAAGTTGTGTTTCATTACTTTTTTTTGTGTGTGAAAACAATATAATACAACCTATGAATTAAAATATCCCACAAAAATATAGTTATGGGAGTTTGAAGATTAAGCAGAAGTAAAATACAAATCCATTTCTTTAAACCTATTTAAATTTTGTCTTATTTCGAGACTTTTAATGTTGGAAATCGCTGTATTAAAACACAAAGAAAGAATGTTTGTCTGTGAAACAGGAAAAAGGAAGCTTCTTTCTTAGAAGACAAAGGAAGTCTTCACATTATCAGATTTTAGAAAATAAATTAAGAAAAACAAGAAGCCATTATTCGATCTGAAACCCGTTTCTTCTTTAATCTTCAAAAGTATTCTAAGAAAATTTTACAACTTTAAACGTTTAATTAGCATTGATTCTAAATTTATTAAGGAATAATACAATGTAACAATATACGAAATAAGAAGACAAATTTAGCTTTAGGTTTTTAAACCTTGGACGATGAAAAGCATTAATCTCACCTTCGATCTCAAATTAATGTCTTCAATAAAACATTTTAACCCTTTGAAAGGTAATGGTGTAATATTTATATCTTAAGTTTTGATGAAATTTTGCACCAGAATTTTCAAATAAATTTTCCTTTTTTAATGTACTTGAAATCTTTATCAAGTTTTTTTATAGCGTTTTTTTTTATTTATATATTTTTCAAATGCAAAATTTTAACAAATGCAAAATTTCAAATGCAATAGAGTTGCAGTTCGTAAATTTCGCTGAATTTTCGTTATTAAAGGAATTAAATTACTTGACCCTGATAGAGTTATAATTAAAAATAGCAACGAAAGTCGACTAGTGAACAGTGGCTTTTAAAATTTTCGAGTAACGTTACAATGTTAAAACTTAATCCATTCAACTCCAGAATTTTAATATACCATAAAAGCATGATATATTCAGCGCACATTATGAATGTGAAATGGTTTATAGGAAAAAAAGCTTGAAATTCAAAAATTTAAGTCTCCAAGTCAAGACCGGATTTTCTTTATTAGCTTTAAGGAAGATATTTTACCAAAATGTACAACATACTAAAATTTCTTTGTGTGAATTCGTATGGCATAACGATAAATATCAGTAGTGCATTTTAATTCTTCCAGTGGTACACTACGTACTTCCAGAAACAATCTATATTAGGGGAGACCGAGGCTAATTGGCGCAGTTTTAATTATTGATTTTTATTATTTTTTTGTTTAAGTTTTTTAACAAACTTTAACTGAAGTTTTAAAGAACAGGCAGAAAGGGACAGAAACACTCAGCCACAGTGCCAACCAAATAGGCAAAGGCAAAAACCCCTGACTGAAAAACCCCTTCCACCATCCGACCAAGTCCACAGCCAGGATATGCTACATGACTAATAATACTGGGGGAAAAATAATAAAAAATAATAAAATAGAATAAATAAATAAATATATCTTCGAAAGCTAATGTACAAAAAATAGGGTCATTTACAGTGAAAGACATATGACCCAAAATTTCAAATAAGTCATAAAAAAAATCAGAAGGAAATTCAGTAAACTAGAACAATCCTGAATTGGCGAAGTCATACGAAGTCAAGCAAGAGTCTACGAGCCCAACGTAGAATATGTGTGAAAAAGTCAGAACTTGTACTTTATAAAAGAGTATAGCTTATTAAGTTCATTATAAATCAGTCTTAGTTTGGGATAACTTGATTTAGAGAATAAGACATTTTGCATGTTCCTAGAAAGAGTTCTGTTACGTATAAATTGAAAAGAAGCAGGCATTAGCGGGCATCTTCCAAAAAGATAGTGTTTAGCATCGCCAATGTTTCCACAGTTACACTTATCGTTGGGACGTTTTCCCATTTTATATAAATAGCTGGGAAAAGCTCCGTGAGAAGAGATAAAATATGCAGAAAGTTGTTAATAACACAAAAAAGACCTATCTGGGACACGAATTACTGAAAACGTATCACGACCTTTTTCACTGCTAAGCCACTTATTCCTCCGGATATGGACAATATTATTATTAAAATGCCTTTTCACTAAAGAATGAGGAATAGGAACATCAAGCACAGAGTCATATTGACCTTTCTCAATAACTGATTTAGCCAATCTGTCGGCATATTCGTTCCCAACAAGGCCTATGTGGGCTTTAATCCACCCTAAGCTAATAAGCTTGTTATTCAGATGTCGTAAGTTGGAATAGATATTAAACAGTAATTCATTAGCTGGAAACAATTTCTTCATGGCTTCAATCGAAGAAAGGCTATCCGAGTAACTATGGAACTTCTCAAACGCTGAACGACTGCACCATTTAATGGTCCTATCAAGAGCTGCCAGTTCGGCCTGAAATACTGTGTTGTATGTATTTAATCTATGGCTACTTTAAAAAATAACCCTCTCATTCAGATAAACCACAAAAGCAGCTCACACTCCCTCCTGCATCTTAGAGCCATCAGTGAAAAGAATAGGGTGATGGAGAGATGGCACTGTACTTGTAACAGGCTTAACAAATTCAATATGATGATTACTACAAAAATAAGGGTAGTCAAAAGTGTTGATGTTGCGTGCCAACTTATCAGATGAGACATACAAGCCATCAATCCAGCCATAACCATTTTTCCTGCAAATATCATAACACAAGCTCAACTGCTCCAGCTCTATTTCTAAAGGCGGAATCCCCGAGAGGACACACAGTGCCTCAGTCGAAGCAGTTCTGTAAACACGAATGATAGACAGCAAACACAATCTCTGACAGGAAGATAAACGTTTTATGCCATGATATTTAAGATCCTTGTACCAAGCCTCAAAGCCATAAGAAATTTGTTTTTTAAATACAAAATTATAGCAAATTTTCAAATAGTCAAGTAGAAGACCTCTGTCACGAATACGGATTTTTTGCATGGCACCGGTAAAATTACGTATCTTGTCACGGGCCATATCCAAGTGATCTAGCCAATGAAATTGGCTGTCTAAGTAGAAACCGAGATAAAGAACAGGCATTTCGCTGTAAATATCCAGAGTTTTGAGTTTGTAGATTTTGTAGTTTATGTTTAGCGGAATCCTAAAGTAAAAGGAAAATTGTACGCCAATCTAACCCGTCACGGGGCAAGTTGCCTATACCTATAGGGCAAGTTGGCACACGCTTTATAAAAATTTCAATAAAATTCAAATAAGACACGCAGTTAAGAGATATCAATTTCATTAGTACCAGTAAGTTTAAACAAAGGCGTTATCGCAGTACAATGTACATTCTAAATTATACAGATATAAAAATAATGAATAAAACATTAACATTGAGTAACTTCTATTCTACTCAATATCATCATTAGAGTTACAGTTGTCGCAAATGAAAAATCGAGTGTCTCCGTTTGGGCAAGCCTCGTGTGCCCAAAATCTTGCATTGCATCCACTTTTCTAGATGTTTGCTGTTTTTTAAGCTACCAGCACACACCAAACACCGAGCCAACTTGCCCCGTGTTGAATGCGCCTACTAGCCCTATAATAAATTTCTTCACAAAAGGGAGATGTAACCGTTTACAGATAAATATTCCAAGTAAATCACATATGGGGTAAGTAGAGTTAATCATACACTAAGAAAAACTGCACAAGTTAAATCGCAATTATTGAGATAAGCATTAGTAAGTAGAAAAAGAATGAAGCAACAAAAATTACTTAAGAGTGTAAAAAACAGAAAAATCGTAATAAATATCCAACAACTGCAAAATTGCAAAACTACAATGAAGATTGTAAAAAGTAAGAAAAAAGGTACTCTGTGACTGGTTGCGATATCTATCCACAAACAGACGATTTATGAGGACTGCGCCTACTTACCCCTGTAGTCAACTAGCCCCGGTCTCCCCTATAGAGCGTCTAGCTGACTGTTGTTTGAACATGAATTGTGAGAACTTCAAGAACTTCTCGTAATGTCATCACATTTTACATAAAGCAAAATAAATCTACTGCAGATATCATTACAGCAACTTCATTATTTGTAAACTTATGAATAAAAATCGGTACACTGTATTTTTAATGGAATAAGTGAAATATAACACTGATTTCCGATGTAACAGCTGTTCACATGGATTCATAGTACCACTCTTTTCATTTTCTCGAAACAATTTACAAACATCCTGTATAACCGTTAGTATCAAATTATGCATGTAACAATTTTTCCTAGTAAAACTCATATTTAAGGACTCGAGAACATTCTCCCAGAGTACCACATTACCCTGTGTAATACAATTTTTACATTTGTCACCACAATTTTAAAATAATAATTTTAGGTTTGCTTTATCATAGAATTTTTAACAATTGTCTGCGATTAAATAAGACGATCATTACTATACGGAAGTATTACAGATAAAATAAAAACAGCACGCATATTGGGTTTGAGGCACGACCGACTTCCGTACCGGCCTAGAAATCTCTTGTACGTTTCTACTGCCATAAAACGGAATTCATCACATCAGATCCTGTGATCTCCAACTGATCCAATCAATTGGGATAGCTTTTGTTTGTTTCCGCCTCCCCGGGACGGCTTTCTTGGCCAATTGAGTCGGCCTACACAAACCCACTTAGCGAAAGACAAAGGAGGGGGTCTTTTCATGAACTTATTATATTTAATTCATTTAATCTGGCTCCAAATGATCTGACCCTTCCTTTTTTTTAGGAACCTAACGAACATACTTTAATACGTGACTCTAATTCACAATAGAACTCTGAAAAAATAACATTGAAAATTAGATTCCCGGAGATATATAGGCATTTTGCGGAACTTTTAAAAAATGCAGAATATGTCTCCTTTACGCACAAATGTTTGAATTCTTCAAGAAGACACCGCGATCACACTCAAAATCTCAAGACTCATTCTTCCCCTAGAGTAACCTTATAAAAGAGTAGCTAAATACTCTTCTACAGTTTTAGCGATGGCTCTCAGTCAGATTATGAGACTATTTTTAAACGTCTAATTACAAATCAGCAAAGGATACAAATTAGTATTTTCAAAACATTAAATCAGATGGGGGAAAAAATAAATGTTTATTCGAAATAGAAAGATTGGTATAACAAATTAGAATAATCTTTACTTGATCATGCACTGTTAAAAATCTACAGAAAATCGTCCAAACATTCGAAAGATTTTTAAAAATAACGGCTACATGACCACATTATAAAGCATATCTCACCATATTAATGACCAAATTACGGTCATAATAAAGATAAATTAGGGTTATGTAGCAATATTCTATAAAAGTAGCCGAAGGATTGGACAGTTTGTTTGCCAATTTTTATCGGTGTATTGTTTTCTAAAATTGTAAGTCTTCTACTTTATTAAAATAATTAATTTCTTACATATTTAATTTTTTTTTCAGTTTTATTTCTGTTATTATAACTCTATTTACGATAAAGAAGATTTTTATAATTTATATGCTTAAAACAATTCGAATTATAAAATAGTTTCCTTTTTCTGATGACTGATAAGTAGTTTTCTTTAGCAATCGCTGAAAAAACGTTTTCTTTATCAAAATTTGTAAATCCGAATTTCTGATAGTTTAAACTCTTTTTCAGTCCTTGAACGTTCGAAAGGATAATGAACTTATTTATAATGCACTTTCAACTGCATTATAAATAAGTAGTGAATGTGTTATTCAATTTTTAATTTCATTAATATAATTTTATTGAAAGGCAAATATGTTTTTAATTTGAAGATTATTAATCGCTATAAAATCTTTTTAGGAAGTTGCGATTAAAATATTTCACAGCGTGAATCTGGGGTAAATAGAGCAATTGCGTTTAAGTAAATATATCTCAACTTCTTAACAATTTATATCAAATAATTTGAATTCTTCATATATAAAAATGTATATTTTTTAAAATAATAATTTTTTAACGAATTTGAATAGATATTACATTACATCAAATTTCAAAATGTTTCCATGTAAAGATTACGAGTAATTTCTTCTAACACATTCATATTTGTTGAGTCTTCTCCACCAGTTTCTCTGGTCAATGTTATGTATATGATAGCTAAAAAATAAAAATTCTTGGGAAATTCCATAATGAACAGAGTATATAAAAAATATTTAATATATTTTTTAAATGATTGAATAATCTGATATAAGCATTTTTTCGAAAGACCTATCTAGATATCCTGTGTTTAACACATCTTGATTATATAAAGTATTATTTTCCTTTTAAATTTCCAACATCATGCACCACTACAAGAATAAAGCTGAAGAATGAGTGATCATGACGCAATTAAGAAATAACATGTTGGAAATTGCTCGTCAAACGTGGTAAATAAGGTGCGTTCGTACTATAACTAGTTCTATCAAAAATTTTTGCACCACATATTGTACTGAATGTATATTTTAGTGCACTTCATAAGTGCATATCAATTTCATTCTGTTCGAAAGGCTGTAACATCATTAAAATGCACTTGCAATAATTTTTTCCCATTGGCCGTAGTGTAACGGAAAACTTTTGACTGTCCCTGTAATTAAACTATACATCCGATTTTCATAAAATTTTAAATGACTCGACAACATTTTCCAAGAATAATACATTTAAAATTTCAGACCATTCGGAAGGCTGTAACATCATTAAAATGCACTTCCAATAACTTATTCCCATTGGCCGTAATGTAAAGGAAAACCTTTGATCGTCCCTGTAATTAAACTAGACATCCGATTTTCATAAAATTTGAAGTGACTGAACAAAATATTGCAACAATTATATATTTAAAATTTCAGACCATTCGGTTGGGTAGTTTTTGCTCTGTTATATGCGGACGGACAGACGATCTGAACGATGACTATAGGTGTTATATATATATTTATATAATTACTAAACGCACCTAAAAAATACCTTATGTTTATTACAGTTTTGAACCTACTTATTTTATCAAAAAAGCAATAAAAAATATGAAATTGCACATTAAAAAACTTTTTTGGAGATAATTTGATTTTGTTCATGTAATTCCTTCCTTTTTCCCTCTTTCATTTTAATGGGATCTGTATTATCTCTGTAATAGACTTTTTAAGCTTCTTGTACTTTTAAACTAAAATTTCCTAAGATAAAAGGTAGAATGCAGGTTTAATACGTGCTAAGAGTATAAAGTTTTAATAAATTAAAAGCTTTCGCAAATTGGTTTAATATGACGAGGGACGCTAGCTTTTTAAAAGAATCATCCTTTCCTCCGATAAAACATTATAAAAAATTAAAAAATCAACGTTAGTCTTAAAAAAATGTATCTCTTATGGAAAGTTTTTCTGTGTATTTGTTGTTTATACTTTTCAATAGTTTCCAGCATAGTTGTAACGTGTTTATAACTTCGGTCTATCTCACCACCTAGTTCGTTTACAGGGACAGTCAAAATAATTTCGTTACAATATAGGTTATGAACGAAAATTGTTTGCAGTGTATTACTAATGTTAACGCTATTTGAAACACAATGAAATTGATAAGAATTTCTCCCTTCACCGAAACAATTATTTTTTAGGATATGGATTTATAAAGCATTTATCATTTTTTTACATATCCCAGAAAAGAATTCGGATACATAATGGTCTACGGGAAGAAATCGTTTACAGTGTATTTGAATGATTAAAATTTAAATAAGTGAGATGTGAACAAACCACCTATCCATTGCTATATTGGTGTAAAACATTTAATATAGATTGAAACATTAAAAACACATAAAAAATATTAAAATATTCATTCTATTAAAATTGTTTATATTTGAATGATGTTATGCTATTTCGAACATAAATAAATTATATACTATACAAAATGGGTATTGCTATCCAACGTACACTTTATTCACTAATTAAAAGGCGATAAAAATAAACACATGAATAAAATAAACCTCAACGTTTCGGTTTAATCTTTAAAACCATCATCAGGAGTAAAATTTTCTAAAATACAAATCGGCAGAAAACAATCTTATACGCTACATCTTAAAAATTAAATTCAAACTGAGGAAAGTTTAACGGAAACCTTCAAAATCCACAAAACAACTCAGTGGCGCCATCTGTTATTCAAAGCAAATAGAAAAATGGAGGGCTGGAACAACACTGGAAATTTCATATTTCTTTCATAATAGAAAGCCAGATTTCAGGAATGCAAAACAAAACATTATCGTTACAAATTTCTTGGTTCCTTAAACAAATTTCCAAAGATCCACGAATGACGGAACAACTTGTTTCAAAATAAAGCTTGGTCAATGTCAATAAATGAAATAAGTCCTTTAAGGAAATTTTTTGAGAGAACTATAGAAAATTTATTAAACTTTAAATCAGTTTTGTGTTCTTTTAACCTTTCAAAAAATTGACTTTTAGCCATACCAATATAAGAACCAAAAATCTGGTTGTCGGAAAAGATGGAAAACAATCATTAGAGAACTTTTTTGACGAAATTAACTATGTTGATAAGAGTATTAAGTTCACGATGGAGTTAGAAAACAATAACTCGCTTCCTTTTCTTGATGTTTTCATTGTTAAAAAAACAACTGTTTAAAGCGGAAAGTTTACCAAAAATCAATGAAATTAGACAGTGTTATCCCAGTTTCAGCGGCTGTCCCATGGAATTATAGGATTTCAGCGTTTAGATTATTTATCCAACGTGTCTTTCTAGTTTGTTCAGAAGAGTTTTTAGATGAAGAACTCAATCTCATCATTAATGTTGGTTTACAACACGGTTATAATTTAAATCTTATTCGTAAATTGATTGATAAACGTAAAGTTTTCTGTTAATCTTCCAAAATAACTTGCCCAAATTAAATCACGTTTACAGAAAGGTTCCATATGTTCCAATCCAATTTCAAAGATTAAAAAAGATTTTCAAGAAATACAACATTCAACTAGTAGCATCTAATTTAATGATTTTATTTAATTTAATGAGTAAGAAAATAGATCCAATTCCATGTACATCTTTCTCTGAGGTTTATGAAATCCCCAAATGGGTTTGGAGATGGGAAAATGTCTTCATATATTGGTATGACTAAAAGTCAATTTTGTGAAAGGTTAAAAGAACACAAAACTGATTTAAAGTTTAATAACTTTTCTACAGCTCTCTCAAGAAATTTCCTTAAAGGACTTATTTCATTTATTGACTTTCACAAAGCTAGGATTATTTCGAAACAAGTTGTCCCGTTTAAAGCCATCAATCGTGAATCTTTGGAAATTCGTTTAAGGAACCAAGAAATTTGTAACAATAATTTTCGTTTCGCATTCCTGAAATCTGGCTTTCTATTTTGAAAGAAATTTTAAATTTCTAGTGTTGTTCGAGTCCTTCATTATTCTTTTTACTTTGAATAACAAATGGCGCCACTGAGTTGTTTTGTGGATTTTGAAGGTTTCCGTTAAACTTTCCTGAGCTTGAATTTAATTTTTAAGATGTAACATATAAAATTGTTTTCTACCGATATGTATTTTAAAACATTTTACTCCTAATGATGGTTTTAAAGGTCAAACCGAAACGTTGATATTTATTTTATTCATGCGTTTAATTTTATTAACTTTTAATTAGTGAATAAAGCGTACTTTGGATAGCAATACCCATTTTGTATAGTATTAAATAACACAACGTAAACTCCTTAATATTATAAATAAATTGATATGCATTACTGAGGTACACTACAAAAATGTTATTGTAGAATTTGGTGCGCATATCATGTGTAGTTCGTTTACGAGGAATATAAAATAATTGGACCTCAACAGAGATCGTAATATTACTTTATTTCAGGTGTATATTTTACACCTCTGTTAATGCATCAGTGAAATTTACTGCTGTGGCATATGTTCAGTATTTTCAGTTTTCGATATCTGTAATTTTCTTTGGTTCACTTTGCATAATTTAAATACATGTGTCTTTTCTACAATTTGAGTTCTTTTTCGTCTTTATCGAATGATATGAATAACATATATTTGAAAATGAATATATATATATATATATTCTGACGCTTATAATAAAAAACATTTTATGTATTAAAGTCTAACTGAAAAACTATTTCATTCAAAATACTGTATTTGCTCTTTGATCAGTTTACAACTAATATAATTCGGATTGAAGTAAAATTTAATAAAGCAACTGCAGATATTTATTTAGCTGAAAACGGTAAACTATTTTTGCAATAACACTAAAAATATTAGGATGAGTGGAAAATTCTGGGTGATGTTCTGATTACTCGAACTCATTGAAATAACTAGAATAAGGCTTTTACTGTAAGTCACGCTTCAAAATTACCTTATTACGTACACGTGTATTATTATGTAAAGTTCATGAAAATATTTTCATTGTTTTCTATTTTTAAAAGTTATATATTGCATGGCACTCTATAGGATGGAATGGAACACTAATCATGGAAAACAATGAATAAAATACAAAAAAAGATACATTACAAAATGTTTCTAAACTGAAAATATTAAGAATCTGCCCAATCATCAATTGTACTAAAACTGGCTGCAGTTAATTGCAGAAAATATCCTTAAATTAAAAGTATTTACTAATCTTAATTATTAACCAGGTGTGTAAAAATATATGCTCACACAGTATGTACTTTAAATATATATTGTTTTTCTTTAGCAATGTATCATCTTTGATGATGTCAAAAAAAGCATTATGCTTCTGGTGCAGATTTATTTTATTTCTTTGTAAGGGTGGGTGCGAAGAGTTGAGACGAACTAATATAGAAATCTAAGAATTGGACTACAGCTACAGATAAGAGATAAGATGAAAGTCAAGATAAGAGAAAAGTCAAGATGTTCATTTACTACGGTTACAGTTGATGTTTAACACGAACAATTAAGTTATTTATGAATTTAAAATTAATCAACAAAAAAGTTATTACTTATTTAAACTATTGCTCATTAAAACTAAAGGAAATTCAAAAAGAAAAATTAAATCTACCCTATATATATAAAATCCTAATGAAATGAATTTATGAAACGGATATTATGAAACGAATTTATGAAACGATTCTATGAAATGACTGATTAAACAATTGATTGTGTTTCACGCCGATTTATCCGAAAATATGGAATACATTGCAAAGAAATTAACACCAAAAATCCGTATTGATCCGCAGATTTCAAAACTGGTAATAGAATTTTTAAATTTGACTTAGTTTTCGAGATATTAATTATTACTTTCTTCTATCTTCAATAGAAGAAAGTATTGTAATCGAAATTTTTTTCGACTTCCGGTTTTCGACGGATTTACATGTTTTAGGGGTCAGAGATTCCAAAAAACATGTTTATAGAAAATGTCTGTCTGTCTGTGTGTCCGTCTGTCCGTCTGTCCGTCTGTCCGTCCGTCCGTCTGTCCGTCTGTCCGTCTGTCCGTCTGTCTGTCGCCATTGTACCATCAAAAAGTGTATGAAGTTATGCATAGAATTAAACCAAAATTTTATTTTAAGTTTTTGGCTATGGCAAGCAGGTCCTCCTGGAATTTGAAAAAAATTCGCCGGTAGGGGGCGCTGATATAGCAATTTTTGTGCGATTTTGAATATTGTACCATCCAAAAGTGTATGGAGTTATGCATGGAATTGAACCAAATTTTTATATTAATTTTTTGGATATGGCAAGCAGGTCCTCCCTGAATTTGGAAAAAATTCGCCGGTAGGGGGCGCTGATATAGCAATTTTTGTGCGATTTTGAATATTGTACCATCCAAAAGTGTATGGAGTTATGCATGGAATTGAACCAAATTTTTATTTTAAGTTTTTGGATATAGCAAGCAGGTCCTCCCTGAATTTGGAAAAAATTCGCCGGTAGGGGGCGCTGTAAATGCGATTTTTGTGCGATTTTGAATATTGTACCATCCAAAAGTGTATGAAGTTATGCATAGAAATGAACCAAATTTTTATTTTAAGTTTTTGGCTATGACAAGCTGGTGCTCCCTGAATTTGGAAAAAATTCACCGGTAGGGGGCACTTTAATAGCGATTTTTGTGCGATTTTGAATGTTGTACCGTCCAAAAGTGTATGAAGTTATGCATAGAATTAAACCAAATTTTTATTTTAAGTTTTTGGATATGGCAAGCAGGTCCTCCCTGAATTTGCAAAAAAATTCGCCGTTAGGGGGCGCTGTAATAGTGATTTTTGTGCGATTTTGAATATTGTACCATCGAAAAGTGTATGAAGTTATACATAGAATTGAACCAAAAATTTTTTTAAGCTCTTGGCTATGGAAAGGAGGTCCTTCCCTAATTTATAAAAAAATCGCCCGTAGAGGGCGCTGTAATAGCGATTTTTGTGCAATTTTTGTGCCATTTTGAATATTGTACCGTCGAAAAGTGTATGAAGTTATGCATAGAATTGAACCAAATTTTATGTGTTTGTTTTTGGTCATGTCACGAAGGTCCTCCCTGAATTTGGAAAAATTCTGCCGGTAGGTGGCACTATAATTGCGATGTCTGTACCATTTTCATTATTGTACCATCGAAAAGTGTATGAAGTTATTCATATAATTGAACCAAATTTTGCGTGCATGTTTCTGGCTATGGCAAACAAGTCCTCCCTGAACTTGAAAAAATTCCGCCAGAAGGGAGCGCTATAATTCCGATCTCTGTGCCATTTTCATTATTGTACCATGGAACAACGTATAAAATTATGCATACAATTGAACCAAAATTTTTGTGCTTGTTTTTGGCTTTGGCCAACAGGTCCTCCTAGAATTTGGAAATATTGCGCGGTAAAGGGGCTCTGTGCTAGCGATTTTTGTATACTTTTCTTGATTTTTCGTAGTTCTATTGTGCAGCGGCGGGAACTCGCTTCCTGCAATCCGGCTATTCGCAAACAGCTAATAACAGCAAAATAAGGAAAAATTAATAATTTTAACAAATATCATGATATAGATTAACTCGTTTTTGTCCGTTTAATTGACTTGAGCAGAAATTTAAGATGAAAATCAAAGTTGGTATAGTATTGAACTAATAATATTGAAGTATTAACATGTGTAACTAGGTTTTGAAATATTAAGATGTATAAGATAGAAGAAAGTTTTGGGATTGGCACATCCAACTAGTTTTTTTCTAATTTTAAATACTTTTCTCTAATGATGACAACTCAAATTTTAATCATAACAGATATTTTTTTTCATACTTTAGAAAAGGTTATTATTTTAAACTAATTTGGCTTCCCTTAAAGGTGTATTAAAGGTGTGGTAAGAAATGTATCACGTTACTTTTATTCATAATTCAATTTACTTGAACAATCTTTCGCCAAATCGAAAGATTCTGATAAAGAAATCAAGAACTCGGTATTTTTATGTTAGCGGGATGCAGGTGATAACTCACCAAACATTTTTCCCGTCGTTTTTTTTTTTTTTTTTTTTTTTTTTTTTTTGTACTTCATTAATTTCATTTAAAATATAATCCTTTCATTCATTTTAATGAAAAGACAACCTTCATTTAAAACTGAAACATTTAAAATTCATAACTTTCACTTATATATATATATATATATATATATATATATATATATATATATATATATATATATATATAACAAAACGAAAAACAAATATTTGGCACAGATGTCATATACGCACCGGGTTACCTATTTGTCACCAAAATGGCATTATTTTGATTGACATAGTAACCTGGCTATTGTTGTTTTTTTAATAATAAATGTTTATTTCCTTTTATTTTCTTTTTTTAAATTATATAAATTGTTTTGTTCTATAGTTATTAATTATTTTTTTGGTTATTTTCCTTTTAAAATAATAGAAAATAATTAAAAAAATACGGTTCTACTTAGTTATTGTGTCGACTTATTTCGCCAAATTATATAAATCGCCGAACCGCTCGCCAAATTATACAAATTGACATAATTTTTATTTTAAATAACGAAAGAACAAATAAAATAGAATAACATTAATAAATATACAAATAAAACGTCGAAATAAAAATCACTTGATGACGTAAAGACTAGTAACTTGCTTAAAGTCAAGTGAATGTGACAATTACGATCAACCATTATTGACATTTAGTCTTATAGTTTGGTGATAGATTTTTGATGGACGAGATAACTAAGTACTACCAAAAATACATATGTAACTGGTATTCGAAAACAAGGTTTTCGCCAAATTTTCGTAACAAGAAATCACGCCAAATCCATTGTGTATATGGCATCTGGCCAAAAATTAAATAATGCAACAAACCATGACATTTAATTTCAACTTCAAAGCAGTGTTTTAATTTACCACTCGAAAAAAAAATGCTAACTGGTGAGTTGAAAAAAAGCTATTGGCGAGATTTGCACCCGGCAAGCGTAACAGTACCAAGAATTCTTTGCGACCATGGCAACTTTTATGTAGTTTTATTCGAAAAAAAATTTGATTTTTTAATCAAAATGGAAAACTTTCGGCAGAGATGTCATACACGGCACCATATTGGCACGATTTTTTTTTTACTCCAATGTCATATACCCAACGGGTACTTAACTGGCGCCAAAATATCGTTATTTTGCTTGATATGGTTAGTCGGATATTGTTGTTCATACTATTGATGTTTTCCCCAAATTGGCGTCGGAAAAAATCGCGCCAATATGGGGGCCGTGTATTATATCTGTGGCCAAACTTTCATATGAAAAGCGAAGGGATCAGACCGTATTTATTTATGGAAGTTACATGACTTCGACTATTCTAATATAGATGAAATGATTGCGATAGAATCATATTTTGCGACTTATCCCCTGTGCCTGGCTAACATTAAAGTACCAAAATGGAACCTGGAATATAAAAAGCGAAGTGGTCGCCCGGAACTGTTGATGATAGTCACATGACAGGCTATTGTTATAGAAATTGTTTTAAAATACCAGGAGACAAAGACTCGCTACACTTAATTCATTTTATTTTAGCTTCTTTTCAAATGTTTAACTGATCCTCTTTAATCAAACACGAAAACAACCATTGGATGTCTTAACAGCATCTGATTCGGCTTTAAATTTTTGCAATCAAAGGGAATTGAATGGAAACCCATTTACAGAGAGATCTGCACAGCTTTTTTCAGTATAATTCAATCTTCTCTAATATTTTTAAAACCGATCAGATTAGCGTGTTTTTAGCTTCTGCGGTGTCTGAACGGAGGCGTAGCTTGCAGGGGGTAGAGCCCCCTAGTATAATATATACTTCAGCACGTACATTGTAAAACAAATCTGTAATTTTTACAAAAAATAATTGTATTTTTACAGAAAAAGACTGTTTTGAAGAAAAACAGTTTTTTTCTTTGCAAAAAAAAACTGAATTTCGTAATTTTTGCAGAAAAAAAAATCTGTATTTATTACAGAAAAAAAAAATTAATGAAAAATTACAGCTTATTTCTATAAATTAAATAGTTTTCCACTGGCGCCAAAATTGATAGTCTTTTCCTGTTAATTCGACAGATATATATATATATATATATTTACAGTGTCCATTTGGATATGATCAGAATAATATCCAACGCTGCTCTGACGCGAATTGTGATTATTCTCTACGCTTTCCAAGACATCATCACATTTCACAAAAGAAAGGCATATTTCACAAAAGAAATAGGAGTCATTTTAGCATATCATAACAATATATGAGGCATTCTCACAATCTTTTGAATTTCATGTCCCTGAATAATAATTTTTCATTCAATACACTTTTTTGTGTTTTTTTCATATACTTGGGAACATCCCATTGCATGATTGCACAACAATATTAACGAGATAAATAAGTTTTGGACGATGTTGGGGGTCCAAACACCTGGAAAACTCCTATACCGTCCCGTGTCCCTGAGGCTGATTTTTAAGTGTGGAGCTGCCTGGATAAAATTGTTTCAATAAAAATAATCCGATGTAATTTTTTTCTGAAACTGGAACTATTGTTTTATATAAATAAGTACCTAAAAATTAGCCTGCATACATTTTTAGGGTTGTTATTATTTTTTAAACTCTGTCCCTAGGTTTTAGATTTTTTACCATCTCTCTTCTAAAATTATACAGAAAATCACTTCAGATGCAGCCACAGAATTTGTTTCGAGTTTTTTCTCATGCAGAAGCATGCTAGAGAAATAATGTCTAAAATTCTTTTGAAGGAAATTTACTGTAGAATATAAATCAGCATTTAAATATCAATTTCAAGCATCGTGGCTTTATTTGTAGTCTCACCGTCCTCAAGGTTTATTACTGCACTTTTCGAGGTAAATTTAAAAAAAAATAATAATCCAATGTTAACAACTGTTTCTAAAAATCAATGAACGTTGTGGCTATCACTTAGTCTTAACATGATTTTCCTAAAAATAGGTGGTAATTTTCCTTACCGTTCCATCCTTACCGTCCCTTTTTTTACCATTTCGTCCCTTTTTTCCAATACCACCCCCCTTTCTTACCTTACCGTCCCTTCTTTATCACCTCTTTAAGACAATGTTATACAAAAATTCTGTATTAAAAGTACCACATTGTTATTATTTCTTATTTGAATGTCCTGTGGGTACTATGCATTATAAGTAAAAATTTAGAAGAAAATAAAAAGTTATAGTGGTAAAATGGCAAGGAAAATTAAACTGGCAAGTTTAACTTAAACCTCAGTTAAATAAAAAAAATTTCGCTGCTGACTATTTTTTCTTTATTTTGAATCATTAAGGCATTCTTCTGTCAGATTAAAATGTTATTTTAGCAAGTTTAATTTTGTCAGATTTTCCCCCCAAAAGTCAAAAGATTGTGAGAATGCCCCATATACATGTTTATAATGTTATGAACAAAAGAAAGTTTGGGCTCTAATGCAGTAACAGACTCTGTATTTTTCGCTTAAACATTGTGATCTTGTTTAAATAGAAAAACAAAATTCATGTAGTAATCTTTACCACCTCTTTAAATTTGCACCATGAGTTAGTAATCACGCTATAATGTACACCTCATCAGAAAACAACTCATTGTAGATGGTATAGCAGACACATAAATTTAAAAGCTCAGCTTTAAAAAGTAACAATGTTTCCTGTGAATGCCGTGTGGAAATGTATCACTATTGATAATTGTAGAAAATGACTCAAAATGTTGTATGGTAATGAAAACTGCTGGGTGACCTGCATCCATGCATAGATAAGTGTGTCCGTAAAACTGCATGTTTAGTCGGTTATCCTTTTTTATGCCTTTCTTAAGTGCATTTTAAACTTCTCCATGACTATTCCTCAATTTGATGGCACCACCATTGTCCGAGAGGTTCTGATTTCAAAGCTGGTAGACGGGCGGTGCTGGGTTCGATCTTAATCACGCACGTTGGCCTAATTGTTTGGAGTTTTCCGTGGTTTTCTTCGAAGCTTGGATTTCCTTGCATAAATACGGGTTAGGTTCCCTTAGAAAGTCCCCCACGGAGGGCACCCAGCCCCCTTCGGGACCGTATCCCATGTGTAGATAATTGGCCGTCATAAACAAAACCAAACCAAATCTAAATTTGATGAATGATCATTCTTAATTATCTACTTGAACTGCACAATCGATTACTTTATTTTAATAGTGTCAGAATTTGAAAAAAAGACGTCAATGTACACGGAAGAATACTTTTGTATGCGTTTTGTAGATGTAAAAATGAAAACACAAAAATAAAATTACCATGTAGATTCATGAATCAGGAACTTGTAAGTCATTTAGACTATTACTTTGTTTTCTTCGTTTATTTTTATATGTTTTAGTATGTATAAAAAGTATAAAAAGTATAAAAAGTATGTTAAATTGTAACACAATAACAAAATGTTTACCATTGTACGAACTTGCAAAACTAGTTGTTCCTCTACCATTGTTGGTCTGTGTTGTTATTTATAGTGAAAAAATCTTAGAAAGTGCCATACATATATATTAAAAATAGTGGAAATATTCGCATGTAATATAGACTTCATATATTTGATTTGAATATGATGTTTCTTTTACTTATTTTGTGGGCTAATTTTCGGTAATCAGGGTTTCAAAGATAAGTGATGCATGCAAGTATGTGGTTCAAAATTTCCCTACGTTTTTTCAAGTAACATTGTAATAAGTAATAGCTGAAATTATTTTTATCATTATTTTTGCTCTAGCGCAAAATTTTGAATTGCGGCATTGCATGAAATATTACATATTTATTATATTTTAATGTAAATTGATTATTTTTCGTCAATTCAAAGATACCTGACTTATTAAGAGAACAAACAGAGAATAACTGACTAAAATTTCACAATTCATAATCCAGGACTTTTAGTGTAATAAAAAATAATAACAATATACAAGATATCGTTGATACTTTTCTCTCCGTAATTTAATTTAGAGAATAAAAATTGCTTGAAATCTCAGACGACTTACAATCTATTCTCCCGCGCTTCGGGGAATTGCGTTCGTTTTATAAACCAAAAGAAATTTTATTTGAAAAATAATTCTGTATAAGGAAAAAGAATATTTCTTGAATTAACTTTTTTTTCTTCAAAAAAAAAAAAAATTATTTCAGAGAATCGAGAGACTATCATATTATTTTCGGATATATATTTTGCACATGGGAATGTATCCTTTTATTATTTTTGTTCAAAAAATATTTTATCAATAATTTTTTAATAAAAATGTTTAAAATATAATTAAATGGAAACTCCCATTTCCTCAAGTAACTCAAATTTAGTTCAACGAAAAGAAATGCCTGTGTAAAATCAGAATGTTAAGTAAATTGGGGATATTTAAAGAAATAGAGTTCAATCCATTGTTATTCATTTCTCTTTTATCACAGCTGTGACTATTATTAGAAATATATATATATATATATATATATATTAAGTTAAATTAAAATCCATTTATTTTAAGTGTGTGTATAATCACATATCCCTCTGAAGTATATTTAATATATTGTATAATAGAAAATAATTCGAATAAATTTTATTTTGATGTCACACTCTGAATTCTGAAAAAAGAAATTATATATCTTATGGGATAACAATTCTTGTTTTGTTGTAAAAACCAAAAGCAAATGTCAATATTTAACAGCATGACTCTTATTTTAAATTAAATGCATTCATTACACATTTCTTTGAAGGGTCTTCAGAAGATGTACGTCAGTGCGAAGAAAACTTCGCCTCGCTGCAATCTCAGTCTAAATGTACAAAGAATTTAAAAATGCACAGCGTTCCCTTATGAGTAGTACTTTAATTGCGTGTATTAGTACCGGAAAATCTAAAACTAGTCCTCGAGTGAATACTTGATTTGACCCAATTTCTATTGAATAAACTGAACGAAACAAATATAATCAGTCCTACTATAATCTATTCAAAATAGATAGAAACTAAAAATAAATAAAATCACGTGCGAATTGGCAACCTTTGTAATGCTTAGGCTAAAATCAACGCCAGCCATACAGAAAATCGTTGTTTTATTAAAAAATGTTTGTTTGCTCTCTTTTAGGTGGATCGTGATTGTGTATTATTTGAAATAGATAAGGAGAAGCTGCAAAAAAAGTTTGTTCATCTGAAACAAGGTGTATTTTAGGTAGCTTTCATTACAAAAAGCTTCCTATTGCAGCCGTTCGGAGGAAAGCGATTTCAAAAAATTTTGGTATATTTTCATCGATCATGACCCCCAGACCCCGAAACCACCCTCCGTTCAAAAGTTGATATATATATATATATATATATATATATCTGATCTTTGTCACACTGTAACTCTCGTATTTATGAACCGATTTGGATGAAACTCGTTGTGTACATAGTACATACCAATGTCTCGACCGAGTTCGTTGGCCAGCTTCATCCGTCATCTTGTTTCAAAATGGCGGCCATTTAAAAAATTTTTAAAAATTTAAAATTTGAAATGTGGTACCAAAATATTGAAAATTGAAAAATATTTTTTTACTATGTGTTTGACCTTGATACAAAGATTCGGGAGCAGTTTTTGTTTCGTCTATATCTTAAAAAATGGCTGCGTTACAGCACTTTGAATTTCTAGCGTGGCTGACATTTTCAAATGTCCTGATTTTTGTCACGCGATAACAGGCGTATTCATGAACGGATATGGATGTACCTTGGTGTGTACAAAGTACATACCAATGTCTCAACCGAGTTCGTTGGGCAGCTTCATCCGCCATCTTGTTTCAAAATGGCGGCCATTTAAAATTTTTTTAAAATTTTAAAATTTGAAATGTGGTACCAAAATATTGAAAATTGAAAAATATTTTTTTATTATGTGTTTCACCTTGATACAAAGATTCTGGAGCAGTTTTTGTTTTGTCTATATCTTAAAAAATGGCTGAGTTATAGCACTTTGAATTTCTAGCGTGGCTGACATTTTGAAATGTCCTGATTTTTGTCACGCGATAACAGGCGTATTCATGAACAGATATGGATGTACCTTGGCGTGTACAAAGTACATACCAATGTCTCGACCGAGTTCGTTGGACAGCTTCATCCGCCATCTTGTTTCAAAATGTCGGCCATTTAAATATCTTAAAAAAATTAAAAATTTTAAATGAGGCACAAAAAAAATAGAAATTGAAAAAGATTTTTTTTATGTGTTTGAGCTTGATACAAAGATTCTGGAGCATTTTTTGTTTTGTCTATATCTTAAAAAATGGCTCAGTTATAGTACTTTGAATTTCTAGCATGGGTGACATTTTGAAACGATCTGATTTTTATCACGCGATAATACGCGTATTTATATACCGATTCGGATGTGACAATGCGTGTGCATAGCACATAGCAATGTCTTGACCGAGTTCATTGGCCAGCTTCATCTGCCATTTTGTTTCAAAATGGCGGACATTTAAAATTTAAAAAAAATTTAAATGAGGTACAAAAAAATTAGAAATTGAAAAATATTTTTTTCCTTGTGTGTTTGAGCTTGATACAAAGATGCCGGAGCATATTTTTTTCGTCCAAATCTTAAAAAATGTTTCAGTTATAGCACTTTGAAATTCTAGTGTGGCTGACATTTTGAAACGATCTGATTTTTGTCATGCGATAACACGCGTATTTATGAACGGATTTTGATATAACTTGGTGTGTACATAGAACATACCAATGTCTCGACCGAGTTTGTTTTCGAACTTCATCCGTCATCTTGTCTCAAAATGGAGGCCATTTAAAAATTAAAAAAAAATTAAATTTAAAATGAGGTACAAAAAAATTAGAAATTGAAAAAGATTTTCTTCTTATGTGTCTGATTTGATACAAAGATTTCGGAGCAGTTTTCGTTTCGCCCATATCGTAAAAAATGGCTGAGTTATAGCACTTTTAAATTCTAGCATGGCTGACATTTTGAAACAATCTGATTTTTGTCACGCGATAACACACATATTTATGAACCGATAAGGATGTGGCAAGGCATGTGCATATAGTACATAGAAATCTCTCTTCCGAGTTCTTTTGCTAACTTCATCCGCCATCTTGTTTCAAAATGGCGGCCATTTAAAAATTAAAAAAACAATTTAAATTTAAAATGAGGTACAAAAAAAAAAGAAATTGAAAAAGATTTTTTTCTTATGTGTTTGAGCTTGATACAAAGTCTCCGGAGCATTTTATGTTTTGCTTTTGTCTAAAAAAATGGCTGAGATATAGCAGTTTGAATTTCTAATGTGGGTGCATTTTGAAAAATCTTATTTTTTGCCTGCAACAGCACTCGTATATATCAATCGATTTAGATGTGAGTGAGCATGTGTACAGGAATTGCTAAGGTCTCGACCAAGTTCATTGGTTAGCTTTGTTGCAGCCATTATGTTGTTTTAAAATGGCGGGCACTTCAAGATATCACCCAATTTGGCGACCAAATATAAATCACTTTATTTAAAACCAGCTTTGATAACGTTGACTAATTTCGCGAAATTCTCATTCATATTCAGTATTGACAAAAATTAGTATTTAATCTTCTGTAATCGGGTTCCACTAATTTTAGCTCCGTGTGTTTGAAGAATATAAGCTCGCTTTTAAAAAATAAGGAATATGAAAGCTACCTCTTCCTCCCGGCACTGGCCGGAAGGACTTTTTTAAAATAGATTTTTTAAGTAAAACAAATATATATTTATTTATTTTTATAAAACCATCAAATCAGTGATAAAAACAGAAACATGGAACTCTCTGTCATAAATGAAGAGCTGAGTGGAAGAACATGTTATGCTACATTTTCTTAAAAATGATTTTATCGTTTGGACGAAGGTGTTATCAGGTATTCTATCACATGGTAAAGCTAAAATACCAAAGTTCTATTTATCCTTGAAGATTTAAGACATTATTCATTAATATTTAATATTTTAATATTTAATAATCGAAATAATATTAATATTTTTTTTAATATTTAAAAATTAAATATGAATAAGTTTTTTTGATAGAGTTTAGTACCACACCTGTTAATATTTTAAACACATGGTATCAAACAGAAAATAAATCACTAAAATTGAGAACAAAAACTTTCACATCAAATTTCTTCAAATGTAATTTGTGTTACTTAACAAGTTCTTCCACTTAGCTCTTCAAATGTCTAACTTTTATGCTTATTTCGAGTCTCGCTTCATCGTGAATGAACTATAATGATCTTAAATTAAGTTTACAGGCTGTTTTTTTTTGTTTTTTTTTTAACTATTGAAGCCACTATTTATAACATTTTCCAACATAGTTGAAAAGTGTTTATGACTTCGGTTTGTCTGTCTGCCATCTACCTGTCCGTAGTCCAACTCGCGTAAATATCGACTGATCGCCATGAAACTGATCTATGCTGTTGATATTCACTGTTACTTGTTCGATATTAAAAAAGACACATGTAGCAGTTACACCGCTTTTACAGGCATATTCAAAAGACTTTCGTTACGGGCTCTTGGGGGAAATCTTTTGCTGTGCTTTTCAATAACATTTCACAATCACAAACTCATTGAAATTTATATATAGCTCGGCATTCCTCATTCATTTACAAGGACACTGAAAAGAATTCCATTAAATTACGGTCTACTGAAAAAAATCGTTTGCGGTGTATTTTATTTATGTTACATATTGGAATTGATATATCCCTGACATGCACTGCAAGATATTTACTAAAACACATGATCTGCATAGAATTCATAATTTAAATACAAAAATACACAAAATAATTCGGTGACAATACTCTCTATGAACAATAACTGCCTGAAATAGTATGCTTTCTGTTAAAGTATCTGTTTTAAAATTAAATTTTTTTTGCACATTTCTTAGTGTATATTATAGTATATATTTAGTAATTAACTAATAATAATTAAGATAACTCTGAATAACGAGGTCGTTGGTAGACATTTAAATATTTAATAATCATTTCACAAACACAGCACAACACTTACATACGTAGGTCACATGACTACACAAAAGTAAACATAAGAGAATTCTATGGAAATGAATTGTGGGAAGAAACGAAAGTTTTCATGCTGCCATCTAGAGTTAATCACCTGAAATACAAACATGACAGCTCTCCCCCACTTAATATTTGAATCTGTCAGGAGGTCTTCTGTATCGACCGGATCGTCTCAGTACCTGGGGAGAAGGAGAAGAAGAATTAGATTTAAGTTCAGCAGCATAAACTATTGAACCAGTGGGCACAGAAGGTTTTGGAGAATCAGTATGAAAGTCAGTTGGTGCAGGACCTGGAGTACATGGCTCATGAGAAACAACTGGTTGTGGAGCTGCGATACTATGCTGTATTGGTGGAAAATCACATTGTTTCACAATTGCATTTTTACTTCTGAAATTTCCTGTATCACTTTCTTCAGAAATTGTATCATTAACTAAAGAAATCTCTGAACCTACATTTATTATTTGATCAACATGCCTTTTCCAGATATTCGAACCAACTTGAAATCTATAATGTAATTTTCCCTCTCTTGCTATTATTCGACCAAATTTCCACTTGGCTTCTGGAGTATAATTTCTTACAGCTACTTTCTGGTTAATTTCAAATTCTTTTATTTTAACTTTGGACATTTTCGCATCTTGTTTATCATGAACAAAATTTGTAACATTTGGCACTATCAAATCTATTTTTGTCCTTATATGACGTTTTAGAAATAGAGATGCAGGACTCTCCACCGTTGTAACATGAGGCATCTTCCTATATTGCAAAAGGAAGCTATTTAATTTCATTTGTAAAGTACCAGGATCGGAAGCTAAGGCTTTTAATCCACGTTTAAGAATTTGCACATATCTCTCCGCCTGTCCATTTGTAGCTGGATGGTATGGAGCACTGAACTTATGTTTTACACCATGGTTTCTCAAAAATGTTTCAAATTCTTCAGATGTAAACTGTTTAGCGTTATCTGATACTAAAGAAATTGGAAAACCGTATCGTGCAAAAAGTGAAGAGAGACAAGTAATGGTATTTTCTGAACTTGTACTAGGAACAATAAAAACTTCTGGCCATTTGCTATGGGCATCAATCACTAAAAGAAGCATTTTCCCCCATAACAGGACCAAAATAATCAATATGAATTCTTTGCCATGGAGCTGTAGGCCATTCCCAATGATGTGTATCAACTTTCGGAGGATTATTTTTCAAATTTACACAAGTAGTGCAATTTCGTGCAAGATCTTCAATATCTTGGTCTATACCCGGCCACCATACAAAACTACGGGCTAAAGACTTCATTTTAACTATACCAAAATGACCAAAGTGTAATTCTTTTAAGATTTCGTTTCTATGAATTTCAGGGATAACTACCCTACATCCTTTTAAAATACAACTGTGTTGAAGAGTGAATTCTTGTTTACCACCAAAAAGTAAATTTTTAGGAATTTCAGAACCAGAAATGAGGTGAGGAGAAATTTGACGTAAAAGGGGATCAGATTTTGTAGCTGAAGCAATAGATTTCGAAGTTAATGGCAAGATAGAGAGTTGATTATTTTGAAGCAGATCATTCGAATTTAATTGTTGAGGTAAACCTTCACTACGTAAAGGAAGTCGTGAAAGAGCATCAACGTTTCCGTGATCAGTAGTTTTTTTATAACGGATATCATATTGGAACGTTTGTAAATAAATTGCTTATCGTTGCATTCGAGCAGCCGATAAAACAGGGAAACTTTTAGAAGGAGAAAAAATAGGCACTAAAGGTTTACTGTCAGTAAATAAGGTAAACCTGTTGTCATACAAATATTGAAAAAATTTCTTCACACCAAATATAATCGCTAATGCTTCGTTATCAACTTGACTATACCGTTTTTCTGCAGTAGTCAAACTTCTGGACACAAACCCAATAGGCTTTTCAGTGTTATCTGGCATCATATGCGAAAGAACTGCAGAGATACCATAAGGAAAAGCATCATTAGCTAAAACTAAAGGTAACTTAGGATTAAAGTGAGTAAGAACCCTGTCAGAAGTAATTTCCTTTTTATACTTTTAAATGCTTGTTCACACTTATAAGACCAATGAAATTTAACATTCTTCTTAAGCAAATTATTCAAAGGATTTGCAATAGTAGATAAGTTTGGTACAAACTTAGCATAATATGTAACTAAGCGTAGAAAAGCTTTAAGCTGAGATACATTTACTGGTTTTGGAGCATTTAAAATTGCTTCAATTGTATCTTGTGTTTTATGAATACCATGTTTATCAACTTTATAACCACAGTAAGTAATCTCATCTGCCATAAAGAATGATTTTTCTTTATTTATCCTAATGTCATATTCCCTTAATCTTTCTAATACTTGCTTCAATCTTTCTAAATGAATGTCATCTGTTTCACCTGTAACCCCAATATCATCTATAAAAATTGTAACTCCCACAATTCCTCTCAAAATTTGCTCAATTTTTCTTTGCCATATAGCAGGAGAACTAGCAAGACCCATCACCCATGGGTAACTTAAGGAATTGGAATAATCCTTTTGGTGTATTTATGGTCAATAATTCTTGTGATTGTTCATCTACAGGTAACTGAAGATAAGCTTGATTTAAATCAATTTTTGTAAAGTGTACACCACCACCTAATGTAGCTAACATACTTCTATTTTAGGTAAAGGATATTTTTCAACTTTCAGAAATTTATTTAATGTTACTTTAAAATCGCCACATAAATAAATTTTCCCATTAGGCTTAACCACTGGAACTATAGGAGTTGTCCACTTGCTGTTTGTAACTGGTTTAATAATACCTGCGTCTTGTAATCTTTGTAATTCGTCATTGACTGCTGAACGTAATGCATAAGTGACAGTCCTAGCTTTGCAAAATATGGGTGTAGCATCTTTTTCAAGATAAAGTTCTGCCTGTAAATCTTTTATCTCCCTAGCCTTATCAGTAAATAAATCAGAAAATTCCTGTAGCAAACCTTGTAATTTATCAGAATACTTTACAACTTCATTCGCATATACTGATTTTAAATTATGTGGAAAAATATCAAATTCAGATACCCAATCTCTACCAAATAATAATGGAAAATTATCTTCTTTTATCAAATACAACTTTACTTTCTAGTTTTATTTTCATAAGTAACATTTACTTCAACATAACCTACAGGTTTGAAAATTTCACCAGTTGCAGTTTTTAACTGAACACCTGGAGGAAAAATTTTATGATCAGGAAAAATTCTGCGAAATATTTTTAAAGGAACAGCAGAAATTCCGGATCCAGTATCTAATTCCATATCAGCTCTAGCCTTGTTTTCAATGAAAACAAACAACTTAATTGGATTAGAGCCTTTATCATACTTAACAGATAAAACATTTACAGTATTTAAAGAAATAACCTGTTTTTGAGAATTTGTACTTCTGCCTACCTTGCTTAACCCCTTCGGGACGGGAGCCTTTTGCGAAAATTTTAATCTTTTGTCACCGCTTTTTAAAAACAGAAATTTGTATCTTCTTGAATCGAGAAAATGGGCTGATTAAACAAGGCAAATTTTACTGGTGAGAAAAACAAGGATTCTGAGCGCTTCATGCGGCACGTATACGTGTCGCTCGTCCCCAAGGGGTTAAATGGCTTTTTTTCTACAAAGATTGCATGTAACATTTATAAATCTGCATGAATTTGCTAAATGAGAGGCATTTCCACATCGATAGCATTTTAACTTATTTTTATTCATGTCAGAATGTATATTATTTACATGGTTGTTGACATTCTGTTTTTGAGAACAATTTTGTAATTTCTTGTTTTGTATATTTTTTGTACTGGAAATTTTATTTACATTGAAATTTTTACGCTTAATTTCAGCAATTCCAATATCTACATTATATAAAGCTAAAACTTTCTCAACAGTTTTTTCGAAATTTAAATCATCAACTTGAGTTATCAATTTATTCTGAATATTTTCATTTTTCAGACCGCGCAAAAACTGTTCCAGTAAATTTTCATTTAGAGTATCACCAGTAAATGCACAAAAGGCCGTACCCTTTTTTAATCTAGCAGCAAAATCTTGAATTGATTCATTTTCATTCTGAAAACATTTTCTAAATTTAATTCTCTCAATGAATTTATTGGGGGCGTGGCTTAAGTGTTTAAGCAGAATGTCAATAATTTCATTATATTTTAAAGTTTCACAATTCTTAGGTAAGCATAAATCATATAATAAACTATATAATTTCGGTCCTAATAATGATAGAATAGCAGGGACTTTCTTTTGTTCTGTTATATCATGCAGAACGAAATTTTGTTCCAGTCGTTTCACGTAAGTTGTGAAACTTTCACTTTTTCATCAAACTCTTTGAAGTGCGTAAACATATTTTACTTTATTAAACGTAGAAAAAGTATGTAACAATGTAAAAGTAAATGTAATATCACTTACCACCGCCGTAAATAATGTAGAACACTATGAAGTATTAATAAAGCACTGTAGTATTCCACCGAACCGTAGAATATTGAAAACTAGAAGTATAGCCATTTTCACCGGCAGGATTATCATTTTCATTAAACTTTTTCTGGTTAAATTACCGCCTTTATTTTCCAACGTCGCCATTTATAGTATATATTTAGTAATTAACTAATAATAATTAAGATAACTCTGAATAACGAGGTCGCTGGTAGACATTTAAACATTTAATAATCATTTCACAAACACAGCACAACACTTACATACGTAGGTCACATGACTGCACAAAAGTACACATAAGAGAATTCTCTGGAAATGAATTGTGGGAAGAAAAGAAAGTTTTGATGCTGTCATCTAGAGTTAATCAACTGAAATACAAACATGACATATATAAATCCTACAGATCATATACATAGCTGCACAAAACACCTGAAATACATATCCATTTATTGGTGGAGAATTGCTGGGGGGGGGGGCTGAACTGAAGGGAAATTTTCTATTGTGACATGTGCGTTTTCTAATTTAATTACATTTTAGTATACTATGCATTATGTGATAAATCTATAGAAATATGGGCTGAAAAACAAATTCATATTTTTTTTTTTTTTTTTTCGTATTTTGATGGAAATTGATGAAATTAAGTTTTCAAATGTTTTATGTGTTTTACAAATTGTTTATTTAGACAAACTTTTCCACTTTATTAAAATGAGCAGTTTTATTATAGTATTCTAAATGTTTTGGAAAGTATTCCATAATCCATGCTTAGCGCATGATTTTACGTTCTTGTTTAAAATAATGATATCAAATATGACACTATATTCTTAAAAAAAGAGATTGAAGTTAATTTAATTATTTTTAGTATTCGAAAATATATAATATCTGCCGGTAAATTTAAAGGGATGAAATGATTGGAAATTACTGAAATGAAATGTTCTACGAAACATTAATTACTAAAATGTAGATTTCGGATAAAAGTAATTGGAAATATTTCCGTGAAAGTCAAATAATGGTATAAAGATGAAATTACATACCTTCACTGCATCTTCTTCTGCAAATGTAATGAAAAAAAAAATGTATTTCAATATTTTTTTTTTTTTCTTCGAAACAGCATAGTTACATGTTTTCACATTCTAGAGAATAAAATGTGTTTGCTTATGAGTTTGCTTACATTATGAGTGTCACTTAATATGTTAACAGTTTAGTATATAAAATTTAAACAAGGTGAGGGTAAATGTGGAAATTTCTATTATTATGAATTAATATTATTCCTATTATTTTTTAATTTCTTTTCGAATCGTACAGCCATCGAAAAAATAAGTAAATACCCCACACTAACTCCTCAACAAATTACTGTAGAAGAAAGTTACTGGTACCGAACGATTGGAAATAAGGTCTACTTATAAACGATGTTTATAAAATTTGCTTAGGGGGGCATCTACATATTAAAACGAACCCAAACATCATTTTTTTTCAATGGCAATGCCCAATTTTAACACTCTCGGTCAACAATCGAGTACCGAACTTCAATTTGGATACACCCACTAAAATACGCTCATTCTAAAATAATTATTTTCTCGGAAACTTATCGTACGAATTGCATAGAAATTTGTTTTATGCTAATTGAAGGGTGTAGAGTTCATTTATGTTGCCAGAATTGTGTACTGCTATTGAAAAAAACAAAGTTATGTTTCGTTTTAATATGTAGATAGCCCCCTAAGCAAATTTTATATACATAATTTAAATGTAGACTTTATTACCAATCGTGTTGCACCTATAACTTCCTTCTACGATAATTTTTTGCAGTGTTAGTAAGGGGTGTTTACTTTTTTTTCCACGACTGTACTGATGTTCTTACTTGAAAAGAAGCCAAAGAATTCTTAGTCTCTCAACGAATAAAATATACATTAATATGACATCCATGATGAATCCTTTTACATTGTTAAAGATATTTCGATATATTACATTCAAGTAGAGAGATTGAAAATAAATTCTATTGTGCTAAAACAACAAACTGAAATAAATTTCCCTGAAAATGCACATTCTAATAAACTGTTGTAAACATTTTTGTTTGAATTTGCAACGATATGAATAGCTCAGACTATATATAAGCAACGTGGTAAAATTCATCAATCATATTTTTACATTCACGTTTTCATGTACGTTTTTACTGCAATGATATTTTTAAACAAAATCACATTCCTAAAATAGTTCCTTGTATTTCAAGTTTGAAAGTGTTTTCACATATTGAAGCGTTTATGTATGTCATTATATTTAACCCTTTCGAGACTACTGATGCGAATATGCATAGTCAAAATGTGCATATGGAATTTGATTTTGATATAATTAATAATGTAATATTTGTCTTCTTTAATAAGAGCATTTTTTGGTATATCAAAAGTAAAGCGAACCGTTTAAAAAAGCGGTGACATCCATATAAAATTTGTGTAAGGGATGTGTCTCGAAAGGATTAAAGTTATATAAGTGTCATTGAAACCACGGTTAGATGGAAAAATGAGATACTACCTTTTTTTACTCCATGCATGTATTTTGCAGTCCCTTACTTTAATTTTAAATTTCATAATACTATACACTGACTAAAAACTTTGCACATACATTTTTGGACTCTCAGAACTTTTGAAACTTTGAATTGAACGTTGTACATTGAAATAGTAGATTTGAGTTTAATTTTTATTATTTTCTTATTCTTTCTTCAGCTGATTTTTTTTTTTTTTTTTTTTTTTTTTTTGCACATATTAGTAAATACTTATAATTCTATTTCATATTTTTACAGAGAAGCGTGTAGTTGTCTTAAAATCTGTCAACATTTTGCTCCAGATATATGTGCAGTTGTCTTTAATTCTCTTAAACTTTTATTTAATTTAAGGTTGCCGGGGCACCTACTGTTTTTGCTTTGGGATAATTCTTCATTTTTATTTTCTTCTCGTTTTTTCTTCTGGGTTGGTTGGCTTGGCTGAGCTTTGTTATAGTGGAGGGGATTTTCACCTGAGGTTTTCCATGGAACTATTAACAAAGAGGAACTGACATATCCTTAGAATAGTGAAGCTTCAATTGTAACCGCTATCGCAGGGGTTGTTTACCGCCGGTGGAAACTTCCACCAGTAAACTTATATAGAAATTTTCTGATTATTTAAACGCCTTATTATTGGAAAAATGTCAATCATAATTAATGGTAGAAACAGATTTTCATTTTTACTGGTGGAAGTTTAGTTTACCGGTAGTCACTCCCTGCGTTTCAGCCATATTGTGACAACCAGGGAAACAAACTGACAGTTTTACAAGGCAAACTGACACCAGTAAGATCAAATAGAAATTTTGGCCACATTTGTGAGAAAAAAATTCCATGAATAAGACGCTTAAATAAGACGAAATTTTCAATTAAATTTTACTGGCGGTATGTTTGCCCCGGCAGTAATCAGAAACTGAAGATACGATTTTAAAAAAGCAGCCGCCACCTTGTGACAACCTCCTCGGTTACTCCACTCGCAACTGGTAGACATTACACTAATATGTCTCGTCTTTATTCATAACTCCATTAGGTTTTTATGCCTATGCCATATTTGGTTCGCACACAGTGATCAAGTGATCAAGTCCCTTACTTTACAACGAGCGAAGGTGTTAACATATGAAATAATATAAATATCAATTTTTACATTATGTATCGGAAAACAGAAACAAGCGGTATAAGAGCTCTGGAAATTTTTGATAAAACAGGAAACCAAGAATACCGTCCTTTCTTTTCTTTTTTTTACCCGACTGCCAAGAAGGTTTATGTGTTTCACGTGTATATCGGTATTTGGATTTCTTATACCCTCGAAACATCCCAACAGCTGGATGGATTTTAATGAATGAGGTCTCTATCGATTCGCCTTAACCGTCCGATGGTTATAGGCTAGATTTTGTTTTTATAAATTCAAAAAGGCGGCCGTAAAATACAAAATGGCCGTAGAGACGAAAAAAAAATTTACGCACCATATTGAGTGGCATGTCATTGGATAGGTCATTCAAAATGAAGACGATGTTTCATTGACTATTTTACAGTCAGAAGCTCCGTTTAAATATTGCAAAATCTGGATCTCTAGCTTTACTAAAACTCTAACCTTCATAGACATATATAGGCCTCATCAAAGTAGTGTTTATAGATAGGAACTAACAATTAAACACAACTTAAAAGTCATCAATACAAGTAAATGAAAAAATAGGTAAGTAATATAAAAAATAGTTTCACATTGATGAGAAATAATTAATTAGTGCGCTTTTTACGGAGTCGAATTTTTTTATTTTCTAAATTTAACTTTTACTTGTTTCAATTTTTAAAATGCTTTAAATGTTAGTGTTCATTAAAAAAAGATCCATTTAATTAGTATGTTACGAAATTTAAACTATTATACGGTCCCTGGTTATTAGGGTAGACCGGGGCTAGTTGGCCATTGGGGCATGTTGGCCCAGTCGCGATATTTTTTAAACTTTCCGTTAGATGGCATTGTCAGTCCAGCCAAGTATGCGTTGCTTCGCTTTCTAATCCAACATCCGCGCCATTGAAGTCGGGACGTCCATTAAAGAACCAGCGAGAATTTTCAAAATTTTGCTAAGGTGAGTAAATTTCCTCTCTTATAAATAATCGTTTTTTATATGTTTGTAGATTACATTTTAGATTTTGGTATATAGTATTCAGAAAAATAATTATTCGTAATTATTGTAGGGCATGTTTGTTTATTGAAATGCTTTCAGAATAATTCCTTACAGTCATGAAAAATAAAAATGGCAATATGGGGTTAGTTGGCCCATTTGACACGGGGTAGGTTCGCCCGGCTGGCCCCACATCTCAACTGCTGGATGGATTTTAATGAATGAGGTCTCTATCGATCGTCTTAACCGTCCGATGGTTATAGGCTAGATTTTGTTTTTATAAATTCAAAAAGGCGGCCGTAAAATACAAAATGGCCGTAGATACGAAAAAAAATTTTACGCACCATATTGAGTGGCATGTCATTGGATAGGTCTTTCAAAATGAAGACAATGTTTCATTGACTATTTTACAGTCAGAAGTTCCGTTTAAATATTACACAACCTGGCGGTTGTGTAGATAGGATCTCTAGCTTTACTGCAACTCTAACCTTCATAGACATCTACAGGCGTCATCAAAACAGTGTTTATAGATAGGAACTATCAATTAAACACATCTTAAAAATCATCAATACAAGTAAGTAAAAAAAAAAAATTGGTAAGTAATATAAAAAATAGTTTCACATAATTAATTTGTTTGCTTTTTACGCAGTCGGTTTTTTTATTTTTTTAAATTTAATTTTTATTTATTTATCGATTGTTAACATCGAAGAGATCAAGAGATATTGAAAAATTTTCCTTTAATGAAATTAATAATTTTCTATTTAGTTTTTTTGAACGGATTTAAATATAACTTCTGTGCCTTTCATTACAGACTTTTCGGGTTTCAAAAATGTTTAGACCACATTCAAAAGCTTTCATAAACACCTGTTATCTCTTTTATTGTTCAAACAGAATTCTGAACATTGCAAAATTTCTATTTTTATATCGTCGAATTATGGGGGGCGGGGGTGGGAGTATGTGCTTATGATCAATTTCATAATGTAGCTCAAATTACCTACTTTTTAAATAATTTTCATCAAATAACTAGTGTCCGGATTCGCGTAATAATTAACAATTAATTGCGCAGACAAATTAAAGAGGTAGAAAACAAATGAACTATAATAGACTAAAATATCTTAACGATTTATTGCAAATTATTTTAACAAAATAATTTGATGATAAGAGATAGTTTTCAAGCTGCAATTCATGTAACGTAAAAAATTGTAATAGTTAGGGGAAATGCAGTTTAATACAATATATGTACTCTTTTTCATATATAAATATGTATGTGTACTTAGAGCAGTGATACGTTTTATGTAATTTAGTATATTTATCCTGTGATTTATCACGAAAATAGCAATTTGTGGTGTTATAATCCCCTACGGTGTAGTTATTTTTAGAAAGTAATTGAAATATAGATATCGCCGGTAACTGTTTAAATTTTCCTAATATTTTTCTGGAATTTTTACCCTACATTTTTCTTAACTAAATTATGAAAAAAGAAATATTATTCGTGCATGCAAAGCTCTAAATTGTTTCTTATAAATGCTCACATTTTATCAAATATGCAATATATTAATTTTCTGAGCCTGGTTGAACGTGTTTTTTGCATTTTTCAAATTTTCTAAAAGCGGCATTAAATTAGATCAAACCTGTATTAACATGCAAAAACTCGTGTGGATTATTGTTAAGTAAATAATTACATCATTATGAATATAGCTGCTTTTCTGACACAATTCCATGAGCATTTTATGCAGGACTTGTATAATTACACCTTCATATCATTTAATTTTTTTTTCTTTATTTTGTTCAATTAGTTGTTGTATCTCCAATTTCTCTCGTTACTAATTCTTACTGAAATTATGGCGTCATATATGAGCTTTACATCACCAAAGTGCAATAGCAATTCATCAAATTCCCGAATATTTTTGAAAAGATAGTTTACATATATAGCACATTAACACCTTGTAATAATATACTAATTTCAAATGCTAAAAGGTGTAAATTAAAACTTTAAAACCGATAAAAATGCGTTTATTTCAACTGTTTATATATTTCGACACCAACCGAGTCATTTTCAAAACAAATAAATAAAACTATTCTAAAATTGCACGGTCTATGAAAACGCCATAATTAAATTTTTCACGATTTTTTTCATATTATCTACGTTATTATTATTATTTTTTTTTCTTTACTTGGATGTTTATTTTTATTTTTATTTTCATATACATTGGGTAGTTGGAGCCATAATTTTGGTCAGTTAATGATGCTGCATCGTTCCATATTTATTTTTTTCCCGTTACAATCTCTATGATTTCTATTATAATGGGTGGATACGGATAGTATAGACTGGAGGGAAAAATTATTTTACTATCAGGAAATTTATCTGAATGGTTTTTTCTTGATAAAATATTGCTAGGGCTTTGATTTTTCTGTTATATTTAATAACAGTTAAATGTTCATTTTTTCTATAGTTAACTTTCCTGCTAGTCATGCCAATATAGTAATTATTTGACCCGTCTGCTCTAATAAATGGTATTTCATAAATTGCTGAGTAATTCTCAAAATTATTTGGGTCAATTTTAGCGCAAATGATACTCTTCAATTTCGGAGGTGGTTTGGCTACTAAGAAGACAATGTATATTGAAACGTTTAAGACTATATTTTAATTTTTCAAAAAAGGTTGGAATATGTTGAATAGTATACAGTTTGTGTTTTTGCGAATGAAATTTACGTTCAGGCTTCTTATTATTGGCAGTATCCATGAATAAGCTGTTAATATGGCGAACTTTAAAACCAATATTATGAGCAGTTCTGCGAATATTATCTAATTTATCATTCAAATTAATTCGTGTGCATACTAGAAATGATCGTCTTACGAAAAATATGTAGTTTGAACTTTTTTACGTAGGGGAAGTTGGCCTAAGATGATCCCCTTAAGGGAAAAACTTGAGTAAAATAACATATCTGTTTAAATGAAACTTTAGCCCTATGCTAATATGTTTTACACTATATTTTGCATTAGAAATATATTTTAATAATATTTTTAACCCAAATTGAGTAATGAAAAAAATGGATTTTTGAAAAATTGTCCAAAGGATCATTTTACCCTCACCCAAGGGCAAGATGATCCTTCATTTAAAAATCATTGTAAATTGTTTTTTATCGGCAAAATAAAGGATATAAAAGTAATTATGACAATAGATATTGAAATAAAATAAATTTTAATATCAAATAGCATACATAACTTATTTTATGTAAATTTTAAAATAAAAAGGGTCACAAATAATTTTGAAAAAACAATAAAATGGAATATTTGAAAATTATGATCGTAGGATATCACATGGACTCTAAGAGAAAGGCTTAGGGCAGTCACACATTTGGCTCCCATGATGGCTAGTACACTGTACCGGATTTCCTTCAGCCAATAAAATGGTAGTAAAAGATCCACATAATGCATCATTTTACCCGGCAACATGACTGTCCATTTTAGGTCATATAACTAGATGACCCCGAGAAACATAACAAACTTAGCATGTGCATGTGCAATTCACATCTAAAAACATACTCTATTAAGTAAACCAAGTCATATTTCTGTACATGAAAGACTGTATATCTAAATAAATATGAAAGTTAGTGCTTATCTCATAACAGATGTCATAAAAACCACTTTTTCAAAGAATTTTTTTCAGACGCGTAATACTGCGATCGCTTGAATACTGCCATTGCTTCTTCTTCACTTGACACAACTAGTTTATGTGTTACCCTGTAGATAGCGTGACCTGTCTGGAAGAAAACCTACGTGGATCGTTTTGCCCGCTAGGATCATTTTAGGCCACCTTCCCCTAAATGGAGAACATTCATTTTTCGGTATGGTGGCCTGGTTACCTAGCCTTTTTATTTGTTGATAGATTGATTTGTTCTTGTTAACATTGTGTCGAGGACTGGAAGACTTTTATTATTTTTAATTTCAATAGTGAAGTTAATGTTATTGTTCATTGAAATTAGATGATTTGTAAATATTTTAAGTTCGTCAAGACTGTACTGCCGAATTATAAAAATATCATCAACATATCTAAGCCAAGTGAAGGAGGTTAATTAAAATTTGCTAAAAACTTCAGTTTTTAATCGGCGAAGAATACATTCTGGGAAATAGGGGAACCCATTGGGGCTCATTGATTTTGTTTATAATATTTAGAATTAAATGTGAAATAGTTATTATGAATGATTAGATTAAGCCCTATTTTTATTGTTAATTTCATATCGTTTTCTAAATATTCTATCTGTTCAATATCATCACAGATCTTATCACAGCAAACAGATGAGGGGTTGTATCCAAATACAGTAGTACGTGCAATATTGTGTATGCTATATTCTCACTAATCAATGGATATATGGATACAGCCCCTCATTTTTTGCTTCCTTTTGGGAACAACGGATTTTGAGATTATTCTATCAACGATAATTTTCAGAATTTTAAACCTATGCTTTTGAGACTTTTGCAAAAGCCGCTCTATACATTTAGCTAACAAATGTATTATGCGAATGTATTATGTATGTATTTATGCAAATTATATTTTGATTGCATTCGGGCATGCGCAGCAAAACATTATTTAGTAGACCTGCTCATTTTTCACTCAATTATTACTATATTTTAATTTTGATTGCAGGATATTAAATACAATGTTATTTGTCATATTTTCAGAAAGGATTTTTGTATAATAAGAACTCTGCAAATTATACGCAAAAAACTTGTCAGAATTTGAGACTGTTTTTGAGAAAAGATGAATTTCTCTACGAGTATACACGCTATCCTCATAAAAATAAACACAAATTATTATAATAAGCCACTTAATCATAATCTGCAGTTTGAACACTTTTCTTACATTAGTTTTGATCCAAAACATTTTATTTTTCTTCAATTTGTTGGCGGTCCCCTAAGGGGTTTCGGCAAAAAATCTTCACTGAAATACAGTGCTCAAAAACATTAGGGGAGCAAGCAAAAAAGAGAAGAGAATAGTGCAGGACAGCCATTTATGGGCATAAAATGGATAGTTCACGTGTATCAATGTTCAATACAGAAAAAAAGACGCAAAAAATTGTAAAGGACATTTTATTATTTGAAAAGATGGAAAGAACATGAAAGGATGGTTTAGGGCATCAATTTGGTTACATTTAAATGAATAAAAAAAGTATTGTTTAGAAATGATGCAAGATTTTTAATATGGCATGTGGTCTCCTCGAACAGCTAAGACTGCTCTGCACACCTGTTTTCCATGGATGCGATGAGGTTATGGATAAGAATTTAGAAAATACTGTTCCACTGCTCAAGAATTGCAATCTCCAAGTCCCGGACGGTAAAAGAAGGCCTTCGTCTCGCAGCATTGCGTCGCCTGAGTATGTCCCACTCATGCTCGATCGAATTTAGGTCAGGAGAGCATGCTGGACATTCCACACGCTGCATTGTTTTAGCTTCAAGCATGTTTTCCACGAGACGAACTGTATGATGTCTGGCTTTATCATGCATAGAAAAAAAGAAATCACTAATTGCTGCAACATAAAATATGACATGAGGTCTCGGTATCTCGTCTATATAACTTCGGACCGTCAAAGTGCCATTCCGAATGATATGCAGGCACATATGTTCACCCATACTGATTCTAGCCCATAGGATCAACCCACCTTGTCTGTAATGTGTACTTTTACGAACGAATGTGAGATTAGTTTGAGTGCCTCTTTCTCTCCGTGCCAAAACACATCAGACGTCACATTCAGACTGAATCGGCACTCGTCTGTAAACAGAATTTGACTGCAAGAATGTTGCCTCCAAACTCGATGTCCAGTTGTACATCTTCTTTAGGCCACACAGCTGCTTGGGATCAACGGAATACAGACCATTGCCTTACGTACATAGAGACATCCCTGAAGAAACCTATTTTGGACAGTTTGGCTGGACACCCTTCGTCCTGTGGCCAAGAACAACTGTGTTTGCAGCAGAGTTGCATTGCCCGTTCCGTCTCGACGAGCTGTTAACAGGATATATCGGTCATCAGTTTTTGTGGTAGAACATGGCCGACCTTGTCATTGTCGACGTCTACCATTCCAAGTGTCCTGGAATGGATTCCACAGCCTTGCATTGACACTTCTTGCGACTCCAGCAGCGTCCGCTACACTTCCTTGTCCTTCCCCAAATTCAGCTGTCCCAATAACACGCCAAGCCATGGATTCCGGTAAATCACATTATTGTGACGTTTTTACGTCACCTTTTATCAAAACACAAGCTGAGCAATTGAATTTTACAACTGAGACAGTGAAACAGACGTTTCTGCAAAATCCCGATTTCTGCACTATCTCCTTTTTCTAGTTTTTGACGTCATAAACTTTAATTTGCGTCTGAAGTTTTATTTATCTGTTTTCTACTATGCTTTAAATTATAGATGTTTTATTTTACGTAACTTACCGGTGTAAATATTTGCGTAATTTCGTTAAAACCATGTGCTCCCCTAATTGTTTTGAGCAGTGTATATTACCTGTACTATTCTGTTTACACACCTGGAGTTTCAGGATAATTCCGCATGTATTTTTCTAGATATTTAAGAAAATGTCTAAAATCGCATGTTACCGGTCATCTTTGGCCATATAGTGTACATTATCGAAGATGGTTCCTATTGAATATGTTATCTTAGTATATACAGTACTCGTACAGAGAAACTTAAAAGTATTCCGTTATATTATGTCTATGAAGAAAAATCGTTTGCGGCGTATTTTAATGATGTTACTCAGTTACACTTTCTGTAGAGAATATGGGGTACAAAGCATCTATCATTCATTTACAGAGTTACACAAAAGTATCGGTTATATAAAAATATACAGGGGGAAACAATTCCCAGCGTATCTTATTTATGTTGCACTATTTGAAACGTGATGAAATTGATACACATTACTGAGGTTCAGACAAGATGCTTGCAGTAGAATATAATGTGCATCACATTTAGCGTTCATTTGCAGGGACACATAAAAGATTTCGGATGCAATACTGTATCTGAAGTATTGCCTATTAGGGATGATTGTTTAAAATGTATTTTCTGTTATTGTATGCGTTTAAAGTTCATCTAAGATTTTGCACACTACGTGGTGCATATAAATCTTATACACCATATACATGACTACACAAAATAATTCGTCATCATTACTGAGAATGAGTGTAAATTGTTTTAAGGTGTTTTCAACGGGTTTTTTTTATCTGAGATATACATTTTCAAGATTAACTGGATTTAGTATAATTACACATGTTTGTACCACATAAAAACATATATAGGGCTAAGTAAAAAAAACTGCATAAATTGGCACCTATCATTAATAATTCCTGAAAGTGTGACTTCAGTAGTTGAGACTTCAGAGTAGCCCTTTGAGAGGCAAGCAATAATGTCTCTGTAATATTCAACTGGCACTGGAATAGTCGAAAAAAATTATTTTAAAATAAGGAAAAGAAATTTTTCAACATTTCACCCATAAAGATAAAAATATAAGATTTAGTTAAAAGTTTCTGGTGCTAATCTTGTTTAAATCAGGTGCGATATAATATAACTCACAGACCCTCAAGGGGTTAAACGTGTTTTTGACTCAATTAAATTTCAGCTTAATATGTGGCGTGTGTACAAGTCTTTAGGTAATATTCATGACAGTACAAAAGTATGCAAGTACGTTTTCGTCTATCGATAGAAATTGCTAAAAGTGAATTTTCGCTTCTGTTATGCGTTTTCTAACTAAATTTAATTTTAGCATAGTGTTTAGAAAATATACAAATCTATATAGCATATACAGAGCTGCCAAAAAAATTGTAGAACGTTTCCGGCTATTTGCAGTAACTGTTGAAATCTGGTTTTCAAATGTGTTATGCGTTTCCTAAAATGTTTTCTTATGTATTCTCTTTAACTTATTAAACGAAAAAGTTTTGTTACTGTATTCAGGAAGTGCTGGAAAGAGTTTCATAATTTTTGCTTGACGCATGAATTTTCCTTCTTTTATTCACTAAATATAACTTGGGTAATGAATTAAATTATAAGTTAAGGCATAAGAATATCGGATGTATTTTTAAAATTCTTTCAGAAATCCGGAATTTTCAAAAATCGGGCTTAGAACCGGTCAAAAAATCCCGTCCCGATGATGCCAGATTTTTGAGGTTGTACTGTATATAAAAACAGAATTTAAAAAATGTATTTTTTATTTTTATTTTAGGTCAAATATTTGATAAAATAAAATCGGTTTTTTAATCTATGATATACCGGGTGTCCACTCTCAACGGTGTCCAATGGCTAATTTCTAAACCGTTAGTGATAGACATATAGTTTCAATTGCCAAAATGTTTTAAATGAGGTAAATAAATACTTTAAAAGCGATTTGGGCCAGTAAAAACATTTCTTAAAAAAATACAAAATTTAAATTTTTATAGGGTCCCCCGGTCCTATAAGTTATATTTAGTAAAATTTTCCTGTTACACTGACAAGTAAGACAAAAAAAAAAAAATTCGTTATTCTACGATTAAAATTGACCGAGTAATAGCTTTTAAAGTTGGAGCATATTTTTTGCTGTATATTAGGGGTCATTCACAAATTTAGTAGAAATATAATTTCGTCAGATATATTAAAAAAATAGCTGAGAGTAAAATTAACATTGCAATATAAATTTGAAATCATGAATCATTCTGACATAAATGCAAAATGTACAATTTGTAATCTATTTATATAAAATCCAAGTCTCTGTGTGTCCCTCACTATTCCGGTAGGACCGCCTCATTGAAATGAGTAATTGTTGAAAAGTATTAATGCAGGGTTACCACAGTAGCGCCAAATGTTAGCCAACCTGGCGATAGCTGGCTAATTTGGTGAAATTCCCATTTAAAACCATTAATCTTTCATAATGAGGTCACCGAAATTTTATTTAAACTTCACTCTTTTAAGATATTTTTTCGAAATCTATAGGTGAGAATTTAAAGTACATCTTTACATCTTCCTCCCGATGCTACCAATAAAATAACCGCCAATAAACAACGGTGTACTTTGTGACTTCCTAACTGCACGATTTTAATGTGCTTTAGGTACTTTTCCAGTATAGGTGCCTTGGCGAAAAAGGAAATTTGGTAACATATTTTCCGGGAACCTATTCACTGTTTCATTTTATATACACACGCATTTTTTTCGATATTTATACGATTTATTTAACATAAAAAAGCCGTTTCTCTAATTTTATACAGAGACAGATGTAATTTGTACATAAGTACATCAATAATATACATATAAAACAAACAAAAACGCTCATCAAATTTGTTTTCATAGCTGTTTATATGATTTGACAACAAATCTCGATATTTTTTCGTTATACGGGCACCATGCCAAAATGTATGCTAATGCGCCAATTATTTCAAAATGCTAAAAGATATTTGTAATTTTATGCCAGCAGTTTAATATGAGTTTTATTTTATTGCTTTATTTTATAGCAGTTATTTGTTCACTTATTTTAAGTATATATTTGTGATTTGATGAAATAGTTCGTAAAAGTCTGGAATTTTCAAATGTTGTATTTTTTAAATGCTCATTTTAGTATCGACAACGGTTTTTGTTTTATTTTTCAAATGCTTCAATCCACGATTTTGCGCCAACTATTACGCTTGGCGACAATGGTGTCCCAAATTACACCAAGCTTTTTTTTAAAAATGCCAAAGCCTCTACAGTGGAAAAGTACCAAACTGTCTATTATTTTGCGCTATACGTGTTATAGTGTGTACTATATGCAAGGGGAGTGGAGCGAAGAGTTTAAACATTAAATATCAAAGTTTCGGCACAGATGTCATATACGCGCCCCATATTGGCGCGATTTTTTTCTGACGCCAATGTCATATACACAACGGCTACTTAACTGGCGCCAAAGCGTCGTAATTTTGCTTGATATGTTATCCGGATGTTGTTGTTTATGCTGTTGATGTTTTCGCCAAATTGGCGTCGGAAAAAAATCGCGCCAATATATGATAACGTATATGGCAACCGTGCCAAAGTTTCTATAAAGCAGTAAAATACTAAAAAATTAAGAATAAAATAAATGCAAAATAAGACTAAAGAAGAAAGAAAAATCATGCGTTAAGCATAGAATATGAAACACTTTCCAACACATCCTAAATGCTTTAACAAAACTTCGTTATTTAGGGAAATAAGGTAAATAAGATAACGTTACTTCTTGGATATCCCGTCGATCAATTTCGCCAAATTATATAAATCGCCAAATCAATAGTAAAACATTAATAAAAATACAAATAAAACGTCGAATTAATGGTTTTATTGGCCATTATTGGCATTTAATTAATTAATTAATGGTAACCATTATAGGCAATTAATCTTACAATTTGGCGACAGTAATTTGGTCGACGGGATAACTAAGAAGTACCAAGATAACTGAGTAAACATTTTAGAAAACGCATAAAAAAATTAAAAATTGATTTCAGCAGTTACCGTCCATAGCCATTAGTACCGTTATTACATGCCACTTTTTAGCTAACATTTAATTTAAACTACTCTTAAAACTACTGAAATCACATTTCCTTATATTATCCTCCATAGACGGTTATGTATCCAATTCTTTGCGTGACCATGTATGTCATTTTATCTATATTCTACAAACATTTCTTAGGACACTAAATGCAGTTCAGCGTAAAAATGCATAACTCCTTTAAAAACCACCTTTAAGCAATTTACACTCATACTCAGTAACCCTTACGAATTCTTTTGTGTAGCCCTGCATATGAACTGTAGCATTTTTACACACAGTATGGTATGCATAAATGTAGTGAAACATAAAAGCGCATATCATAATTAAAAATGCATTTCTAGCAATCATTGCTTATGTACAATACTTCGGAGAAAAGTTTCTTGGCGAGAAAGAAGTTTGCCAACGTATTTTCTGGCAACCTATTTACTGCTTCATACTCACAAGCAATTTGTTCCATACAATTTGGCACAGATGTCATATTGGCGCGATTTTTTCCGACGCCAATTTGGCGAAAACATCAACAGCATAAACAACATTCGGGTTACCATTACAAGCAAAATAACGACACTTTGGCGCCAGTTAAGTACCCGGTGCATATATGACATCTGCGTCAAAAAAAAAAAATCGCGCCAATATGGGCGTATATGACATCTGTGTCGACAATTTAATACAAAAAAAGCTATTTACCCATTTTTATAAAGAAACAGAAGTAATTTTTGCACAGATGTCATATACGCATGGGGGTTGGCGTGATTTTTCTACGACGCCAATTTGGCAGAAATCTCGCTTTCGAATACCAGTTACTTATATATTTTTCAGTTATTTGCTATCATTTTGAAAAAGAAATAACTATAAATAAATAAAATTTTGAATAATAACTATAGAACAAAGCAATTTATATAATTAAAAAACAGAAAATAAAAGTAAATAAACAGTTTATTAATAAATAAAAAACAATAGCTGGGTTACCATAGCAGGCAAAATAACACCATTTTGGCTCCAGTTAGGTATTCCGGTTCATATCTGAAATCTGTGCCGTAATTTGTATATAAAAAAAATTATATATATTTAGAAACGATTTTTTTATGCATATAAGTGCATATATAAACAAAGATAAAATTTCATTAGATTTGTTTTCATAGCTGTTTATATATTTTCGCAACATATCTCACTTTCTGATGCCCGAATCGCGCCAAGCTTTTTTTAAAAATGTGCTATAATGGAAAAGTACTTAAATAAATAATTAACAGAAATAACAAATTATACAAACTAAAACTTTTTATTTCGAGATCAAAGCATTGTTTTTAATTTCGATTAAAAATACATATATCCTTGGATAACCTCAACTGAAATTAGTTTCACAGCTTAATATCTCATTCCATAAACCTAAACAAACACAAGTGATTCATTCATCGTAAAAGGTCAAAAATATTAAATCATTGAGGTAATCATTCACAAAGTAAGTTCTCCAACAATCAATGGGCAATATTCTAATGACGTCATAGAAGGTAAAATGGTGGCGGTATCGTTTGTTTATGGTTTGTAATCACAAAGATTTAATTTTGCAATGTCTCTTAGTTACATTATTTTATTGTCATATTTATGAGCTCAGAACAAAAGACTATTTTTTCATTATTTAGTTATTAAAGACGGAAAAAAATCATAAATGCATGATTTGAAAATTTTAAATAATTTTCTTTCTTAATACTAAAAAATAACATCGGGAAGTAACAGCGGGTTTAAGTTAAATAAGTTTAACTGTTTAATTCTGTTGTAATATTCAAAATAACTGTATTTATTATTTTCAGTACTCAACATCAGGACCCGATTAAACTTTGAAGTTAGAGGAATTACAATGTCATTTCAGGACCTTTCTTTTGGAGAAGCTTTTCTAAATTCATATATACATGGAAAATCTTCAGTGTTAGAAATATTATTCCTAGGACTGACATAACACGAGAACGGCCTGCAATTTTACACAAGTTTTTGAAAGCTACTTTATAACAGAAATTTTACTAAAAACTGGTTACTTTTTTGTTATAGCGGCCCACACTATTAGGATTATGACAAGTTGCAGCCAATTTCGCTACCGTCGTAACCAAGATCGTGAAGCACACACATATAATACCATATAATACTATTTCATGAAATCGTATACGATAATTTAATAGTTTTTAACCTTACTTCAAGTTTGTTATTTATTTATTTTTAAGGCTCAACAATCTAAATTGTCCAATATATGAATTAAAAAAATGTAAACAAAGATTGAATAGACATGACCACAAAAAGCCTCAAATCTGCATAACACTTGGAACCAAACTGTGCAGATTAGTGGTCTTCTACTGTACACAGTTTTTTTTATAAATGTGTTTCGTTCTTAAAATGTGTTATTTTCATCTATCACTGCGGAACAAGCGAGAAAACTCATATTCTTGCACATGAGTTGTATACATCTTTATATCTAAATTTCCGTCATTTTTGACGGGCTACCTTTCTAGTAAACATATAAGAAGAAGAAAAAAGCAGAATTTTTGTTAAACAAAATCATGAAAATTAACAGCCTCAATTCTTTACAAAATGATACATATTTTAAAATGTTATTAGATTACACTAGCTTGCAAAAGTACGGTTATGTCATGTTTTTTAGATTTTGATAATTGATTCTTATGTATTCTGTACCGCTGAATCCGAAATTTACCTTCATTTTTTACCATCAAGTAAAGATGTTTTGCAAATCGTAAATTTGAAAGTTAAACAAATAAAAAATAGCTAAAATTTTATACTATAAAACAAATGTGATTGTTGTGTTTTTTACTTTTGATAATTGATTTTTATGTATTTTTTACCGCTGAATCCGAAAATGAGCCTCATTTTTAACCATCACGTCAGAATTTTTCGCAAATTGTAAATTTCAAAAGCTAAAAAATTAAAAGTTAAAATTGAACCTCCTCCCCCCTTTATGGGATCCCTCAGCTATTTAGATGTAAGAATCCCTGTATAAGCCAAAAAATTGAATAAATTATTGAATTAAATTAAATTAAATTAAATTTAATTTAATTTAAAAAATTACATCTGTTTTATAGTATCAGATTTTCACTATATTTTAGCTTTGACATTTACGATTTGCAAAAAAATTCTAATCTGGTGTTTAAAAATGTAGGTCATTTTCAGATTAAGTGCTAAAAAGTACATAAAAGCAATTATCAAAGTTAAAAAACACAGCCATCTTCTCTATTTTATAGTATCCGATTTTTGTTATTTTTTAACTTTGAGAATTTATGATTTGCTAAAAATCCTGACATGAGGGTTAAAAATTAAGGTAATTTTTGGATACAGTGATAAAAAATACACATAAGTTAAAAAATACAACTATCCCAGTCTTGTGTTATCTAGTCTAAAACTTTTTCATAACTTCTTGGCGGTAATCCATCCGAAATTTTTTGTGTTAGCCTGTAAAATAAGTATAGTTGGTAACCACCGAAAATCATAATAATATTATATTGTCATAGGATTTACGTCAGTATGTAGAATTTAATCTGGATAAGATATTTAAAAATGAGTTAAAGTTCGAGTACAAATTTTTAACTAGAAAAACATACATACGATCATTGAAATTAAATAAAAACTTATAAAAGTAACATAATTTTTGTTAAAAGAAATCATGAAAAGAAACAGTCACAAATCCTAACAAAACCAAATTGGTTAAAATACAATTATTTTAGCCAATCTGAAACTTAACAAAAGTTAACTCTAGTTTACTACTTGTAAGATTTTTTTCAAAGCGCATGAAATAAGTTCTTCGAATACTTTAAGCTCTTGGTATATGAACGCTCAAAGCATGGTCGAACACATTTGTGTTCACATGCAGAAATGTGGTATAAGTCATGCATTTTTAAAATTTCATAAATCGGTCAATTTCAGCGTTATATGAAACTGACTTTTTTTTTGTCTTAATTGTCAGTGTAATAGGAAAATTTACTAAATATAACTTATAGAACCGGGGGACCGTATAAAAATTTAAATTTCGTATATTGTTTTTTCAGAAATATTTTTATTGGCCCAAATCGCTTTTAAAATATTATTTACCTCACTAGAAATACTTATACGTAGTTTTTTTTACATTTTATTAAATAAATGCAAAAAAAATTAAGAGTAATTTTTTTTACTATTTTTCCAGTTCATTTTGCAATGTTTTAAAGTGATGTTACCAAAAAATTTGGGAAAACCAAAATTCAGGCACTAATGGGTTAATGTTGTACTAATTTATTTGTTCTTTCGTTATTTAAAATAAAAATTATGTCAATTTGTCTAATTTGGCGAGTGTTTTGGCGATTTATATAATTTGGCGAAATTGGTCGACGGAATAACTAAGCAGTACCGTATTTTTTAATTATTTTCTATTATTTTCTAAAGGAAATATAAAAAAAGTAATTATAGAACAAAATAATTTATATAATTTATAAAAAGAAATAAAAGTAAATAAACATTTACTATCAAATAAACAACAATAGCCGTGTTACCATGTAAACCTTTTCTGGAATATGGAAAAAAAAACATCTGTTTGATTAAAATTTAGTTGCCATCATTAGAAAAATGTATATAAAATTAGAAAAAAATTAATATTTCGAAAACTAATTCGAATTTAAAAATTCTAATACCAATTTTGAGATCTGCGGAATAATGCTGATTTTTGGTGTTAATTTCATCGCAAAGTATTCCATATTTTAAAAGAAACCACTTGAAACATAATCAGTTGTTTAATCAGTCGATTCGTATATCCGTTTCATAAATTCGTTTCATTAGGATTTTATATATATAGGGTAGATTTCAAACATTTTTGCAATTGGAACTATATGTCTATGACTAACGGTTTAGGAATTAGTCATTGGACAACGTTGAGAGTGGACACCCTGTATAGAAAAGAAAACTAATTCTATTATCATGAAGTCTCATCGATGTCTAAATATTCTCAATAGTGCACTCCTAAAGATATTTCGAAAAATACCTTTAAGATAATTTGAATAACTTCTGATCAAATAAAATTGGTTTTTATATCTATGGTATATAGAAAAGGATACTCATCTAGTTCTATCATCATGAAGCCTCATCGACGTCTCAATATCCTCAATAGTGCGCTCCTAAAGGTATTTCTGAAAATACCTTTAAGATAATTCGTATAACCTCTGATCAAATAAAATCGGTTTTTATATTTATGATACACTGCTCAAAACAATTAAAGGATATTTGAAGTTTTATATAAAAAAAAGATATAAACGAAAATTTTTTTGCCGAAAATAGAAGAAGAGAATCACAAATGCAAATTTTTCTGGTTTTCAAACTGTGGAGTATGCAAATTTTGAGTTCGACGTCAAAAACGTCGCTTCAGCGGCAGCGAATGAAATTTGACTTTCAACTGGATAAAAGAGAATGAAGACAAGGATGATCGGCATTCAGTGATTGCTTTGTTTCGATGAGTACGATGTCTCAGCGAAGTCATTTGACAGATTCAGAAGCTTTGAGAATTGTTGGTAGGTTAGAAGGGGGCCAAACTCAAGCCGAAGTAGCGCAAGCCATTGGAGTGTCACAAAGTGTCATTTCCAGGATCTGGAACCGTTTTTTGGAGAGTGGATGTGCAGGCCGAAGACCAGGGCAAGGTCGTAGACGGGCAACAACGCCCAATGAATATCGGTATTTAGCGTTAACAGCTCGGAGACACCGAACCATGAACGCTACTCTTCTCCAACAACACCTTCGCTCGGCTACAGGCACCACGATTTCAACTCAGACTGTCCGAAACCGGCTCCATGCTGTAGGTCTGTATGCTCGCCGACCGATGGTATGTGTTAGATTAACATCAAGGCATCGTCGCGACCGCAGGGAATGGGCAACCGAGCATGTCAACTGGAGGAGAAATGAATTGAGCAATATTCTGTTTTCTGACGAGTCCCGTTTTTCTGTGCATCCGGATAATAGGCGTATTTTCATCTGGGGGGACCGTGGCAGTAGGAATAATCCTGCGTTCGTGCACCAAAGTGTCAGATTTGGCGGTGGAGGAGTGTTGGTGTATGGTGGCATCTCCATTGACGGGCGCACTGACCTCTACATCATTCGAGATGGAGCTCTGACTGGTCGCCGATATAGGGATGAGATCCTCAGACCTATGTAGTCCCTTAAGCTGCATCAATCGGAGATAACTTCATTTTAATGGACGATAACTGCAGGCCACATCGTGCAAACCTGGTGGGGGATTTCCTTTTCGAGGAAGGAATCGTTCGAATGGAATGGCCAGCGTGTTCTCCAGACATGAATCCAATCGAGCACGTTTGGGACGCTCTAGGAAGACGAGTTTCTGGCCTCCAACAACCCCCACAAACTCTCCAAGAACTGGAAAGAGCTCTTCTGGAAGAGAGGGGCAGAATACCCCAACTCGTCCTTAATAGCCTCATTGAGTCCATGCCTCAAAGGTGTTCAACGTTGCTGGCCGCCCGTGGAAACCATATCCCCTACTGAAAATGATTTTCTTTGAAGAAAACACCTTTTCTTTTTCTTTTTTTCTCATATGCACAAATTGTGTTTTTTTTTTCCTTTAGTACACAAATGCGCAATAAAATGCATTTTTTTCTGCCAAACATGTGTAATTTATTCTCATATAACCTACTATGTCTGTCGACCATGTATCAATCAGCTAAACAGTTTACCAGATACAAAATCCACCTAAAACTGCAATATCCTTTAATTGTTTTGAGCAGTGTATATAGAAAAGGATACTAATCTCTATTATCATGAAGTCTCATCGATGTCTAAATATTCTCAATAGTTGCGCTCCAAAAGATATTTCGGAAAATACTTGTAAGATAATTTGAATAACTTCTGATCAAATAAAATCGGTTTTTATGTCTATGATATATAGAAAAGGATACTCATCTAGTTCTATCATCATGAAGTCTCATCGATGTCTAAATATCCTCAATAGTGCGCTTCTATAGATATTTCGGAAAATACATCTTTACTTTAAGATAAGCTGAATAACTTCCTATCGTTACAGAAAGGGAAATTCCACGTTTGATCTTTAAGACTTTTATCTATTCAGATACTTTTCTGGTCATAAGTTCTAAAGACGTCGTCACATTCCCTTTCCTTTAAAAGTACCTGAAGATTTCATCATAATTTAGCAGTAATGTCGTGTAATTACTTCTAATGCACCAAGAGAAGAAAAGGATTACTTTCGTTTGCTTTATCTGCTTAAAAACGAAAAGTTCTTATGAAAAATGTCTTTAGGAATTAGAAGTACTTTGTTAAGATTATAATGTATTTATATAGAATATTAGAAAAAGAGAGAAAAAATATTTAAATTGGCGCACTAACGATAATCCAGAAAAAGTAATAGTCTTAAAAATTATATAAATAAATACATTGCTTTATCTATAAAATCCGGTCTTTATTTTCTGAAACATTAAAGCTCATTTCATTATTTTAATTGCATTTGTGAAAAATAAAAAAATAAAATAAAATAACAATAAATAAATGTATGTAAGAGATATGAAATCTTATTTAAAATCAAGTAATTACTGAGTATTTATGTATATAAATAACTTTTCATCGTACTTATTTACATTTAAAATGCGTCGTTTTATGTGTCTGTTATCATTTAAAATTTATTTTGATGATATTTTTTTCAAACTGAATAAAATCTAAGTACTTTTCATCTAATTTATTTAAAAACAAATCTTTGTGTAAATTGTCCATGACAATTATAATGTTTTTGTTCGTGTTTAAAGATAGCATTAAAATTTTAGAATATAATAACTTCGTTTATTGCTGAAAACTGAGACCATAAGTCTCGTAAGAGGGCATCGCGAATTCTCCTGGATTAAAAAATGTGAAGTGAATGGAGTAGAGGAAGTGTTGTGAAGTAAGATGGCGATCAGAGTGTTCGCTCGTCGTATTGTGATATAAATAAATAGTGATACAGTCCAAAAAAAATTCTGTGTTTAAATGAGTAAAGTTCAAACATTTTGTGATCGTACGAGCGCGAAGGATCCCTATGGATAAGTAGATTTATTTCGTCAATATATCGTGTTCATAAAAATTTAGCTTCGAAAATTTTGTATCTATGCTTTGTGAACATTATTAAAAATGAACTAAGTGCTGTTAATTTCGGCCTTAGATACGATGAAAAGGGATACAGTCTGACCTCTTTATTGCTTGATTGTGATTAGTATTTGTTGTGAAATACTATTTAAATATGGAAGCTATTTTAAAAGAAACAATATATATCGAAATCCAATGTAACTAAGTCTACAAATGAGCCCACGAATAAAAGTGGTTTGGATAAATTTAAATTGGAACTTTATGCGAAAAAATCGCCTGCGTTCGAAAAAGAATCTGCAGAGATATTTAGGTAAAATTTTCAACATTATGACGATAAAGATGATAATAAATATATTGCTGAATAACAATCTATTCAACAGACTATAGATAAAATATATTTAATCGTAAAAAGAAAATTATGTGAATTAGCTCCAGTTTTAACGAAACACGAAAGAAATGTCAGCGAAACAATCCTCTTACCTAAATTAAATATTTCAACATTTAGTGGGAAATTACATGAGTGGTTATCATTTACAGGCATTTTCATTTCTAGTATAGATAATAATTCAGCTTTATCAGCTTCTCAAAAACTTTTCTATTTAAAATTATCACTGCATGCTCATCCTTTAAGGATCATTCAGTCGATATCAATTACTGATAATAATTATGTGACAGCATGGAATCTTTTAGGAGATAGATTTTCGAATAAACGAGATCAAGTATTTGCACATTCAAAGCGTTTTTTGTATTTTCCCTCCATTGAAATCTAAAATCCCCCTTCAATTTTAAAAGTGGACAATATAACTGAATGCATTTGGTCATTAGAAGTTCTCGAGTAAAAAATAGAGGGATTTTCAGACACCATATTTGCATACGTGTTAATTCAGAAGCTAGATTCTTCTTGTAAGCTTTCGGGGGAACGAGAATCCAAAAAAGATGAATCGCCGAAAATCTCAGAGTTGATTTCCTTTCTAAAAAATCATGCTCGAACTTTAGAAGCTTCTAAAACAAACATTAACACCATCAGTCAAAAAAAAGTAAGCAAAATAAAAGACGGCATTGTTTTACACTAGTGAGAAGAATTCTAAGTGCATTTGCTGCAAAAATGATTCACATTCATTATTTAGATGCAATGTATTTCAGAAGATGTCTGTCAATGACCGCACTGAATTCGTAAAAAGAAACAAAATATGTTTCAACTGTTTATCAAACTCAAACCATTCTGCGAGAAACTGTACATCTAATTATTCGTGTACGTATTGCTCTAAATGTCATTCATCTCTCCTTCACATACAAAGAGAAAAAAATAAATAATTTTCCACCAATGGAGCTCAGTCAGCAGTCAGGAGGGTCAGATGTGATTGCGAATTCATCTGCTCCCACCCAGGATGAAAAATAAAGCTTAAATCCCGAAGCTAAGTGTTTTGAAAATAGGAACAGTGATTTCGTAGACACTTCTGTAAATAATTCATGTCAAAGGAGAAAAACCACTATTTTATCTACAGTTTTAATAAATATTGAGAATGTGTCTTGTGAATTTATACTTGCACGTGCATTAATAGATGTCGGCTCAAATTACTCACATATTTCTGATAACTTTGCAAAATTATTAGGAATTAGAAGGAAGAAATTTAAGGTTTTTGTTTCATGTTTGAATGATTCTCAATTAAGTGTCAAATGCAAAATTAGGGCCATTGTTTTGAATAAGGCTGATTTTAAGAGAACAATAGATTTTTTTATCGTTCCAAAAATAACAAACTTTATACCAGGGCATTATTTTAGATCTCCCTTTTCCGAGCTGCCTAAAGATGTGAGATTAGCAGATCCAAAATTAAATGAACCTAATAAAATAACTGTTTTGTTAGGAACTGAGTGTTTCTACGATTTATTGCGAACTGGTCAAATTCGCTTAAGAAGTTCTAACGCCATTTTGCGGAAACCGTATTTGGGTACGTGGTGGGAGGTTGCATCTCTGATTCGAATACTGATAATAATGATAATTATTGTGGATTAATTTGCAATATAGAAGAAGAAATAAGCAAATTTTTCGATTTAGAATCGATTGGAATTACGGATGATACTTACTGTAATGATGAAGATAAGGCATTCGAATTTTTACAGAAACAGTTTCCTGTAAAGATAATCGTTACGAAGTAGTCCTTCCATGGAAAAAGGATTGAATAACTTTGAAAGACAACTATGAAGTCTCTGATAAAAGACTTAAATATTTAATTAACAAAATGCGAAAGGATGATAATTTGTTTTCCCAGTATAAAGAGATTTTGGAAGAATATCTTGATTGTGATACTGTTGAAAAAGTGTTAGATTCAACAAGACCAGACAGACCCTTATTCTATTTGCCACATCGAAAGGTTTTCAGAAAGGATAGTGTCAGCTCGAAAACACACATTGTGTTTGATGCTAGTTCTCACGGTGTAGGACAACTTTCTTTAAGCGATTGTCTGTGGCCTGGTATCAATTTAAATCCTAGTATTTTTCAGTTCCTTGTTAACTTTAGATTGACTTAGATAGGATTTTTAGCGGGTGTGGAGGAAGCATTTCTCCAAATTTCTCTTTGTGGAAATTACCGAAGACCTGTCAACTAAAGTGTCTGATAATTTGAAAATTCAAGTGTATCGTTTTAAACGTTTACTTTTTGGATTAAATGCTAGCCCATTTCTCCTAGCTGCGACAATAAAAGAGCATATACGAAAATTTAAGGATCAATATCCAGAAACTTTTGAAATCCTCGATTTTTCTTTATGTCGATGGTCTCGTGAGTGGTACCGATAATAATCAAGAAGCTTTGAAGATTTCGTGTGAGGTTAAGATAATCATGAATCAAGCTAGTTTCAATTTGAGGAAATGATTAACAAATGACAAATCATTACTAGAACGGCGGAAGAAAGAAAGGATCGAGATTTATTCATTTGATCAAAATCATAGAATTATAAATTCATGAAAGTATTACGAATATCGTGGGATATTGAACAAGATTCTATTAGCGTAGACATTTCGAGTTTAATAGAATTTTTGAAGAATAAGTAAAATACTAAACGGTTTGTTTTACAGACTTCTGGAACACTGGTATCCTATCTCTATTTATTATAAGACTTAAATGTCTTTTTCAAGATTTATGGATCCACAAGCTGTCTTGGGATACTGAGCTCCCCATTGACATCTGTGAAAAATGGACACAATGGTGTTCAGAACTCTCTAAATTAAATCAAATTAAAATCCCTATAATTGTTTTCCTGTAATTTTATACAAACTATTTGAAATTCACTGCTTTTCTGATTCAAATCAAAAGGCTTATGGTGCTGTTGTTTTTTGAGATTGCAATATTACGATCAAGCTTCTGTTAGTTTCATAGAATCTAAAACCAGAGTTGCCCCAGTAAAGAGAATAACTTTGCTGCGTTTAGAGTTGATTGATGCTTTATTCTCAGCTCGCTTAGGATCAGAAATTAAAAAGGTAATTGATCGTAAAAATACTTCTAAAATCTATCATTGGATAGATTAAAAAATGGCTTCATTCTGGATTAAGGGATCCAGCAGAAAAGGGAAATCCAAAATGGAAATCATTAACTCAACCAGAAATGTGGTTTCATTGTGGAGGTAAAGACAACCCAGCCGATCTTTTTTCAGAAGGAATAAGTGCGGACTCCCTTGTGAACAATTCCAAGTAGTTTACAAACCCCCAATTTTTGATGGATCTAGAATTTTCCTCAAGTTATTTTAAATCATCTTTTTCTAAAAGTGATTTACTAACTGAAACAGAAAGGCAGAAATATTTAAGTGAAATGAAATGGTCCGAAAGGAGAAATAACTGTGAAACGACTTTATTGCTAGCTACTGAGAATTTATCCTTTTTTGATAACTTTTTTGATCTTAGTAATCACTATTATAAACTTTTACGTATTTTTTCCTTTGTTTACAGATTTATATTCAATTGTAGATATGCTGATACAAGAAAGGTTAACTTGATTTTTGAAGAAGTCAAGGAAACTGGAAACATTTTGATTAGCGCATCACAAAAATTTTTATGTAGTAAAAAGGCTGTGACAGGTAATCTTAATATTTTAAATCCCTTTATAGATGATAAGGGAATCTTACGTGTTGGCGGAAGGCTCAACAAAGCTTCCGTATCTTATGTGCCTAAACATCCAGCTATTTTGCCAAAAAATCCTAAATTAAGTTCTGTTAGATTAAAATTTTGGCCTCTACTCCCTATAGGGGGTAGAAATTCAGCAAGAAGAACGGTGCTTTCTCGTGTTCCTTGTTTTAAGGTAAAACCAACTCCATGCTCTCAGCTAATGGGCAATTACCTTATGAAAGAATTAATGAGTCACCAGTATTTAATTGTACCGGTTTAGATCTATGAAGTCCATTTTATGTAACCTATAAAAATCAGAGCAAGAGTTCATTGAACAATATTCATTTGTGTTTGTATATGTTTTGTAATTCGAGCCATTCATCTTGAGCTTCTCTCAGATTTAACCTCAGATGCAATGATTGCCACTCTTAAGCGTGTTATGGCTAGACGTGGAAAATGTTCTAAGATTTTTACGGATAATGCTAGGAATTTCATGGGGGAAAATGAAGGATATTCCATCTACGTTTTGATCGCGTGGTCAAGGTAAAAACTTCTAGCGTAAAGAAGAGAAGGTTCTGTAGACGTAATGAAAAACCCTCGCCAGCCAGTGAAACAGTTCATGCGGAAAGCAGTAGTAGCCTCCCCTCTTATCAGTTACACGTTCTTCGGGTAAATTACCGGTATCACGTGACTTTTATCAGCCTCGAACACAGATTTGGAATAAAGTCCATTCTTAACTGAAAAAGTTTTACAAAATGATCAATTTTGCAGATGAAATTTTAGAAAGTTATCTAATTTCGGAAGAGATTGACTGAAAATTCATACCTCCGAAGTCTCCCCATTTCGAAGCACTTTGGGAGTCAGGTGTGAAATCAGTTAAACATCACCTTAAACGAGCGATTGGCGATTTACGGTTTAATTACGAAGAGTTTGAAACTGTAGTTATTCAGATAGAGGGCATTTTGAATTCTCGAACTCTTACACCTTTGTCTAACGATTTTGATAATTTTGAGGTCTTGACAACAGGTCATTTTTTGATCGGGAGATCTATCAATGCTATACCTGAACCAATGCTAATTGATATTAATATCAATCAATTAAACTTTTGGCAGAAGAATACGAGGGTCGTCCAGGCAGTTTGGACAAAATGGAGGTTAGATTATTTAAGTACGTTACAGCAGAGATCTAAATAGGTAGTGGAAAAAGATAATTTAACATTAGGATTAATGGTATTAGTAAAAGAAGATTTTTTGCCTGTATGTAAATGGGCGTTAGACCGCATTAGTGAATTTATACAGGATCGGATGACAAGGTCAGGGTAGTAAAGGTTCGTACTAAATCAGGCGAATTAAAGCGTTCAATTGCAAAAATAACTGTTCTTCCTATTCATAACTAAAAACAAAATAGTTATTAAATTATTGTACATTTTGCATTTTTATTGTTATGTTCTGTATACCTGTTTGCTGTGTAAGTTTTTTTTTTTTTTGTAATTGCACTATGTAAATTTATTTTATTATAAAAATTCTAAGATATTGAAATTTGTACATTTCAATCCGGGGGAGAATGTTTATTGTTCAAAACTGAGACCATAGGTCCCGTAAGAGGGCGTCGCGAATTCTCCTGGATTGAAAAATGTGAAGTGAACGGAGTAGAGAAAGTGTTGTGAAGTAAGATGGCGACCAGAGTGTTCGCTCATAGTATTGTGATATAAATAAATAGTTATACAGTGCAACAATTTTTTTTTTGTTTAAATGAGTAAAGTTCAAACAAACTTTAAAGAACGCTTCTGATAGCATTACATTTTGATGAAGTTTTGTATATATATATATATATATATATATATGTTTTGGGGGATTTCAATGAAATTTTGGTTTAAGGAGGAGCATCCATAAATAAGTAATTCTGCGCATTAATTCTGGAGATATAATCTTGAGACTATCGCGAAAATAGAAACCTTAAGAAACACAATCACAGCAGAGCCACCTGTTGAGTGATATACACCTAAACCTAATCTGGTCTATTTATGTTAAAGTATAACAGAATATGAAGTTCCGCGAAAGTCCGTTACTTAGTTCTTGAGATAGACCACCCGCAAAATTTGTAGATACACAGACTCACAAACAGAATAAAATCATTCTAAAAAAGTGAAATAGTGTTCAGGGCCTGCTAAAACGTATAAATTTGTCAAAAACCTTAAGTGGAAAATTTTCACAAATCCACTACTTCCTTCTAGTATAGATAGAAGAATGTAAAAATTGGCATTTTTTAAACTATGATATTTGCACAAATATTTTTATTTAGAATACAAGCAGGTATTAATTAAAACAAAGTGATGCGTCAAATTACGCTGTATAATTAACTTCTGTTAAAAGTAAAATTTACATATGCTAAAGAAAGCATAAATAATGTTATAAATACAAGTGAAAGAAAAAGTAATGCTTAGCAAAATTATGTTGTATTAGGCAGAAACCAATGATTAGTGTTAATTAACTAGATTATTAATTTTAATATTATTTTCTTACAATTGAAAGCATACACATAATAGATGAAATAATATAAATTAACGCATATTTTATGGATTATGATATCATGTTTAAATCATATTTTATACATGTAATGGAAATTAATTGGAACCATTTTCTGTTACTATTTCTATAAAGCATACATTACATATTCCTTCACTTTTGAAAAGTTTTATTCTACGACATAAGTTTCTTAAGAGGTTACATACGTTCTCAACTTTCAAAAATAATTTTTTTTATTGGTGGAAATTATATCCTTATGGATAGTGGAATTATGGGCAAAAAGATTTAAAGTGATATCTCAACTATTTATTAAGAAAGGTATTAGAAAAAAAAATTGAGCGCGCGCAAGATCGATGAAACCAACCTAGCCGAATAACATAAAGCCAGCTGTAGCATTCAGGTATAAACTCACAAGTACGTGTTTTCGTTGCTACTCGTTACATTCCTGAGAACGTATTGAGTCATTTTAAAGATTCTACTATTTTATTTTTAACAGTATATATATATTTGTTTCTAAAACTTTAGTCATGCTTTCCTAGAAACTACATTTTTCAACATGGGGAGCATGATAACTTGATCTTTTTAACATTTTAGGATAAAACTCGCGCTCATCTACACATAATTAAATTGTCTGAGGACCACTGAGCCATTTTTTGAAACTTTTAATCTGTAATATTTTCCTAATATGTTTAAAAGTAAAAATTTTAGACGAAAAATGAAGTTTTTTTATCAAAATAGACCAATTTTCTTATTTTTCAAAAATTCTAAAGTTTGAGCCGATAGCCCTTAGATTCAACCTTACTTTTTAAGAAGAAACTGAGATTTTAATATTTTTTTTATTTCTACAGGAAGTTAGGATACTGCCCATAGGACTCTGACATTATGGTACAGGTCAACGCAGCTGTAGGTTTTTAACGTAATATGTGACCAAATTTAATGAGAAAAAAAAATTTCAAATACTCTAATCAATAAAAAACTGCTTGGAATTATTAGTTTTTCAATTAATTTTACTCCATTCCTTAAAAAAGAAATGCAAAATGTGTCAATTTTTCTTCGCTGAGAACGTATGAAACCGCTTAAGTAAAACATAGTACTAATTGTTTTTTCCAGCTGATTGTTATCAATTTAAATCATTGATTTCCCCCAAAATAACCTAAGTGATCTGTTGCAACTCATTTAGGGAAAAAGGAGTAATCCTTAAGGGGATTTCGGCCTCATCGTCCCGTCCCGAAGGGAAAACATTTAGAACGTAGTTTAATTCCAGCGAAGGCTGATGTACTATTGTTTTGATTTAAGGTGATCCGGCAAAAGGGCCAAGTGTATTATTATTTGATTAAGTTTGTGTAGTGCTTTAGTGTACTATGTGTGTGTGTTTAATAAACTGTTAAAAGTGTACAACGAGACCTCCTTCATTGCGTAGAAGTGATTCTAAAATTAAATAAATTCTGATCGAATGATGCCAAGGATATTACATGATCCTTTTATAGCATAAATATAATTTCTTTCTATAAGTGCAGCTGGGAATCGATCGATTTATTTTAGAACAGTAAATCAAGCATATTAACTTTTTCTAACTTTAATGAAAATATTTTTTTGTCTGCAGCCATAAACAGCAGTGACAAATATGTCTCAAGTCTTTTAATGTATGAGGTAATTTCAATAAAAGTCATTGTCGCAAATAAAGATCAAAGTATTTGGTCGGGGAGTTTTCCGAACATACATTTTTTCTTCTGCTTCTAGTTTGTTGGATGACAAAGTTGCTCCAATGTTTCATTATGTTACTGATTAGTAGTTTGGAAATAATTTATGTTTATCTTTTTGTTTAATATGGGATTTATAAAAAAAGATTTTAACATATAACACTAAATATATTAATAAATGTATATAGAGAGAAAGTTTCTTTTGCTATTTTTATCCCATGTTAATGTTTCTCAAGACTTTAATCAATCTACATTAATATGTATACTTTCAAAAATAATCAATAACAGAAGAATTATTTCTAAGAATTAAATTATTTATTTCTGAAAAGAGAAAAAAAATTATAAGTTTATTCATGGAAATTAATTGGAACATTTTCTGTTACTGGTTCTTCAAAGATATTCCTTCCCTTTAGAAAAGTTTTATTCTCGGACATAATTATCTTAAGTAAAAATGACAGTAGTTCTTTTTCCAGCTGATTGTTATCAATTTAAATTACTGAATTTTTTCCAAAGAATCTGAATGATTCTTTTGTAGTATAAATGATATTTCTTTCTATCAGTGCAGCTGGAAATCAATTGAATGAATTTAGAATAATAAATCAAGCATATTAACTTTTATTAACTTAATTAAAAATATATTTTGTCTGCAACCATGTGATCAGCAGGGACAAATATGTCTCAATTTTCACAAGTCGTTTTATATATGAGGTAGTTTCAATAAAAGTCATTGTCGTAAATAAAGATCAAAGTATTTGGTTGGGTAATTTTCGGAACATATAATTTTTTTCTACTTTCTTGAATTGATGTACAAGTTTGTTGGATGACACAGTTGCTCCAAAATTTCTTTGTCAAACTTTTTTTAAGTTACTGATCAGTGCCCTGGAAATTATTTATGTTTGTCTTTTTGTTTAACATTGGATTTATATTTAAAAAATTAACATATAACTCTAAATATATAAATAATTCAAATAAATATAGAGAGAAAGTTTTTTTTTTCTTTTCTATTCTTACACTTTTAATATTTCTCTTTAACTTTATCTACTTCTCTTTAACTTATGACTTTAATCAATCTACATTAATATCTATACTTTCAATTATAAAAAAAATAATAATAATAAAGGGGGAGAATTATTTCCAAGAATTAATTATTATATTTTCTGAAAGGATTAAAAAAAATTATAAGTTTATTTATATCCCTGTTTTTTTTTCAATCTTTTTTTAACACATCTGATTGAGTAAAGTTGTTTAAAGTTAAACATATTATTATCCAATAGAAAGTGGTATCACTGTAACGGTGTTCAGTGGGATGGTTCACTTAAATGCAAAAACTCCAACCATATTACAGGAACTATTCTTTATTTAAAAGCATCTTTTAAAAGGTGGTTCAGTTAGAGAAAAATGGGAGAGAGAGAGACCCCCATAATACATGGGACGCCGAAGCACCTTTTCTTTTTAGACAACTTTACATCTCGAAAGCTGAAACAGAAGTGAAGTTTTTGCACGAAGTCAAGAAATCTTGGCGTTGCACAGAATCGCCAATTTACAAACTTTTGGTAACTGCGCGAAAGTGAACAAAGGCTTTTGGCGATAAACATTACCGCAAAAATGTGGTGACACTACCGGACGGGTGAGGCCGAGATTGCAAGTAAGCGCTTCTAATTAGGATGAGAAAAGTAACAGACACACCGAAATTGTTTATATTAGAGATAGGCCTTTGCCCAACTAACTGTTACATGAAATTGCAGACAGCAGATTGCTGGATGAGACAAATGCTGAAAATCCAGGACATCTGGCTTTTAATTCGACCACAATTCACAAAAGTGTACGTGCTTCTCACAAAATCCGCTCTTTTTATTTTTGTTATTAATACATTTTCAACGTTCAAGTATTAGTAAGATAAAGAATTTCCTATCAATGTGGCGCGCAAAAATCCGATGCAATTAAATGCAGACCTTGATACCAGCAGCTGCGAATCTAATTTTTATTTATTTATTTTTTTTTTTTGCACAAGCAGCGGTAACGGGTAGATACTGATTAAAATAAGAAAGTGAAAAAAGGAAATGAATATTTGAGCACTTTGAATTAAAGATGTTTTTAGAAAGAAGAAAGAAAACACTTTAATAAAATCTGGATGGTTTTGAGAAATGAATTTAATCACATATTTCATTATAGGGAAGAGGGGGGGGGGGGATAATATGATCTAAAAGTAAGAAAGTTATGTTTTTAATTAATTTTGAATAAAAATGATAGCTATGGGACAGAAACGCTGTCACATAACTCACCAAACTTAAAAAAATTGCTACCCTTTTTTTTTATCCCCTTCGAAATGCATCCCAATTATTCATAAATTTTACTTTACACATCAACTGCCGATCTGTAAGTAACAACTTATATTTTTAAAAGTAGATGAAATATTACCTAACATATTAAATATTCATAACAGAGATAAATACAAATACATCTCTTTTCAATCAAAATAGAAATTAAATTAAAAAATAAACACACCTTTCGTTAAAAATATGTCATTAATAACTATAATTAAAAGCAACAAAATGTGCACAGATAAATTAGATAAATTTTAAAAGGCTATTGTTTGTCCAATAGCGACAAGGAATGCAAGCGCAATATCTTTCAAGATAAATGTTAAAACCAGAAAATCCTTGGCATGCATGAAAATGAAGTATATTTAAACATCCATAAAATAACTGAACAGAAATAGCACTTACCTTTGAAACATTAACTTGCAAAGAGCAGCTTAGAATTGTAGCTGCAAGTTTAACGATTTAAAAAAAATAATTTTTCTTTATAAAGCCGACATCTTCTCTCTTCCGGCTATTACGTTTTATAATCAGCCTTAATAAAAACAACATGGAATAGTATGGAGTAATAAAATGTTAAACAAGTATGACTATAGAAACATTTATCATAGCATGAAAAGAGATGAAACTGAAAAAAAATATAAAAGGAAAATACTGTATTAATTAAAATTAAGATTTTAAAAAGGAGAAAAAATGTTCATGTTGAAATTTGTAGTGTATTCTTAATTTTTTTTTAACACTACATAAAAATGCACTTTTTAACTGTAGTAATTAACACAACTAGTGTCACACTAAGTTCACTTTGAGATATTCATCTAAGTCACAGAAAAGCACATACTTTTTAAATGATGCGTCCCTCATATTTTAAGTGAGAAACACTTTTTTTTAGATTTCCTTGCGTAAAAACACATTTTGAAAAGAAAAAAAAAATCTGTCACAAAGGCAATATTCAGAATGAAGCACGATGAATTTTTGACATTGTCAGGTGCACTTTTTTTTATAGGAATCACTAGATTTAACTTTTTTTCTTTTTTTTTTTTTTTTTTTTTGCTATTTCACAATCAACCAACAATGATGTGTGATGAATGTGGACATTAACAGGTGCCCCTTTTTTTTGTCGAGTACACTGGTGCCGAACTATTACTCTTTTTTTTTTGTTGACACACTTTTGAAGAAATAACAGGTCGCATAAAAGAAAACACGAATCGCAGGAAACACAACTGCCGTAGATGGCAATTACAGGTGAGATCCACTATTTGAGAGACTGCCTAGCATTTTTGGAAACCAGCATGGATCGCAGGAGTGAGCACAGCACTGACTAGTAAGCACTCTTGAATTTAAAAAAAAACACAGCGTCGCGCATCACAGGCACGTCAAACAGGAAAACATGGCTTGTCGCTTAAGTGGAGAGGTGATGACATACTCTTGATTCCAACATCACTAGGCACAGAGACAGGAACTGGCAGGGAACTTTAAGAAGACAACTGTCCTTTTAATATCTAACTGGAATTCGTCGAAAGCGGAGCATACATCCATTTTAAAAGTGGGGGGGGGGGGATTTCTCTCTCTCAACTATATATATATATATTTAGGTTGGAGAAAATTCCCGGCCGATGCACCAAATTTATGTAACGGTGTTCAGTGGGATGGTTCACTTAAATGCAAAAACTCCAACCATATTACAGGAACTATTCTTTATTTAAAAGCATCTTTTAAAAGGTGGTTCAGTTAGAGAAAAATGGGAGAGAGAGAGACCCCCATAATACATGGGACGCCGAAGCACCTTTTCTTTTTAGACAACTTTACATCTCGAAAGCTGAAACAGAAGTGAAGTTTTTGCACGAAGTCGAGAAATCTTGGCGTTGCACAGAATCGGCAATTTACAAACTTTTGGTGACTGCGCGAAAGTGAACAAAGGCTTTTGGCGATAAACATTACCGCAAAAATGTGGTGACACTACCGGACGGGTGAGGCCGAGATTGCAAGTAAGCGCTTCTAATTAGGATGAGAAAGTAACAGACAAACCGAAATTGTTTATATTAGAGATAGGCCTTTGCCCAACTAACTGTTACATGAAATTGCAGACAGCAGATTGCTGGATGAGAAAAATGCTGAAAATCCAGGACATCTGGCTTTTAATTCGACTAAAATTCACAAAAGTGTACATGCTTTTCACAAAATCCGCTCTTTTTATTTTTGTTGTTAATACATTTTCAACGTTTAAGTATTAGTAAGATAAAGAATTTCCTATCAATGTGGCGCGCAAAAATCCGATGCAATTAAATGCAGACCTTGATACCAGCAGCTGCGAATCTAATTTTTATTTATTTTTTTGCACAAGCAGCGGTAACGGGTAGATACTGATTAGAATAAGAAAGGGAAAAAAGGAAATGAATATTTGAGCGCTTTGAATTAAAGATGTTTTTAGAAAGAAGAAAGAAAACACTTTAATAAAATCTGGATGGTTTTGAGAAATGAATTTAATCACATATTTCATTATAGGAAAGAGGGGGGGGGAGGATAATATGATCTAAAAGTAAGAAAGGTATGTTTTAAATTAATTTTGAATAAAAATGATAGCTATGGGACAGAAACGCTGTCACAATCACGTAATATTATTTTAGAACATTACAGTGTATCAAGGACTAAATTCTCTGTTCTTGCATATATTATTCAAATTTAAAATGTGAGAAACCGATTTTATCCTTTAAATGTATGTAAATGTATACAAGTTTGTTAAAAGTTAACAGGACAATTACCAATCTTATTTCATGAGGAATAAAAATAATTGATTCAATTAAATCATTTCATTTTCTAATTAAATATAAAATAAATCATATTTAAAATTATGACATATTTCACATCATGAAAGTATAAACAAATCAAAAACATACAACAAACGCACAATATCTGTATATTTAAAACAGAAACGAAATTAAAAAAAAAATTAATTATATACTTCTGAAACGAATTTTAGAAATGTAATAATTTTTTAACTCTCCAATTTGAGACTTTTCTAATCTTTTCATTTCCGTAAACTATGCAATGTTCTTTTATACTTGTATTTCGAAAGCAACATAAATAAATTGATTTATAAGTAGACGGAAAATCGAATCACTTAAATTATTGAATATGATTTTAATTGTTGTTTCCGATGCTCTTTGATTAATAATCAACCAAAGTATATATTTGTGTGTGTATATGGATGTCTTTATTCAAGCATAACAGTATTTGACCCTTAGTCTGATTTTTTTTTAAACTACATATGATATTCGAATTTTTTCTTTTAAATCATCTATATTGTTAAATTCTGTAAAGCATTTAATTCGAATACTAGTATTTCATTAAGTAAAAACCTTTAAAAGTTTTTTTTTTATATAAACTTTAGATAATAAGTTCGACTTCTGCAAAAATATAGCGTAATTTTATAACGAAGATTTTTCTAGTGTGAAAGGAAAACCAAATACAGGCAAAAACTAATGTACACATTATTTCCTTTAACTATTCGACACATATTATATATAGCTACAATACTTTTAATTATCCGCATAATTCAAATTAAAGCTCGATTTCTATACCTAAATAACGCTTGTATTTCATATAAAATATAATATGAAAGGTGTTTTGAGTTCCTGTAGCCAAATATTAAAGAATGGTAGAGTTAATCAAAATGGACATTTTCTGTAACAGTATGTCGTTGTATGTCCAAAAATTAGTGGTTAGAAAGCGAATGGAGATATAAATCAGAGTGTAATTTATGTCTCGTCTAATGAAATAACGCATTTATTTGACAGACAAACTTTATTTTACAAATGAATTATTGTTGACTTAAGATTCGGTATATCTTTTTGCTCATCGATTAATTTTGGCCATATTGCTGTTAAACCGGGAGCGGGCTGCAGACTACCACCTCATCGAATTGATTGCTGAAATTCCAGGATCAGACATAATTCAATTAGCATATGAAAATGCAACTGATCTGCCGTCGTATCTTGGTGGAACCCACATGGCGACACAATTTTAGTTTCTGAGAGATTTCCATTTTTTTCCTGCTCCCAAACGTATAAAAACGTGTAGGACTGACATAATGGTAAACCTACCAGTCAACCATTAAAATCGGGTTTGCAGGTATTTTCCATTAAGATATAGCTTAGCATACCAGTTGCATTTTAATATGCGGATCGAATTTTAACTGATCTTGGAATTTCCACCGTCAACTCAATGAGGGGATGTTTTGTGCAGCCGCATCTTTGTCTATGTAGAAGGTGCTATGTAAAATCCCAGATAGTTTTAAATTATGCTCTTTTGCTTTATTATATACCTCTTTCTATAATTCATTGAATAAACTATATTAATTTTTAAACTTAAAAAATATATTACAACTCATCAGACATACAAGTAAAAATTACATAAATACATTTAATACAATTAAAAAGCATTTGTGTTTACAAGAAAACGGAAAAAACAGCTCGATGGCATAGTTTATAAATAACAACACCTTCTAGTTTCATGCGTTTCCGAATAAAAATGAATTAAAACTTATGTCAGAAAGTTGACCCTTCGGATTTGAGAGCAGCCTTAAAATATTTTATGAAATTATACATTAAATGTATTTATGTAATTTTTATTTGTATGTCTGATGAGTTGTAATATATTTTTTAAGTTTAAATCGTATATCAGACGTTAAACAATGATTATTTATTTTTTATATTAATTTTTATTTAACCGCTGTGTCTTCGTGTTCTAAATAAATGATAGAAATAATTATCCTTTTCTAGCGTTTTATTTATCTATTTTGTTTATGTCAGAATCATATTATGGCCAAGCAAAAGCCTCCCTAATTAATTTGATGATATATTGCCTTCTCACAGATAAGTCAAAATTCTTGCGTAGCGTAATTGTTGGCATTTTCATCCTTGCTAACTTAGGCAGTTGATCATAAAATTAAAAATTGTCCGCGTGTTCTAATAATCAGATATCTAATAATTCATGTTCTATCGACAAATTAATGTGCCAGAACGAAGATTTAACAACGAAGATTTGGTGTTGTATTAGTTTGATGATTTCTTCTCTTACTGCAAACAGTTAGTCTTTTACTTAAAGCATGATCATTAAAACATCTCCAACTCTCCTATTTTCAGCTTGGATCTCATTTTCCCAATTAAGGCTGTTCTCAACTGCTCTACTCAACAAGCTCAAAACGTTTTGACGCATTTACAAATTCATTTTTCAATGGAAATATATAAAATTGGAAAGCCTGACCAAGAAAGCGATTTGTAATCGAACTGTGTTTTCCATTTTTTATCAATAATTTACCTATTGAATTATAAGCGATTTTGATCACGAGACACGGCATTTTTCTTCCCTTACTGACTGGATTTTCTGCTTTCGTTCGTTTCGTTTTCTGCTTTCGTTTTCAATGCAAAATGCCAACTTTAACAGTATTTTTTGAAAGATATATTGTGTTTACAAGAAAACGGAAAAAATAGTTCGATGGCATAGTTTATGAATAACACCTTCTAGTTTCATGCGTTTCCGAACAAAAATGAATTAAAACTTATGTCAGAAAGTTGACCCTTCGGATTTGAGAACAGCCTTAAACTATTTTTTAAAAGCTATCAAGATTGTAGATTTAATTTGCCATGCTAGTTAATTTCCTTTAACCTGACGGAAGGCGCGAACCCAGTTGTGGTGATGTTGGAGATTGCGCGGGGTGACTGGATAACCCCAATCTGTTCTACACAAAAACATTTACTATAAATTAGAAAAAAAATCATTTGATAATAAACAATAAGTGCATTAATCATTAAGAAAAGTGTACAAAACAACAGAAAACTACACTGCTTAGAATGAGAATTTTGAACCAATAACGATCGCGCGGGGAGACTGAGTCACCCCGTTTACCACATGAATTCCAAGAAATTAGTTTTTAATGCGAAAAAAGCAAAGACAAGTAAAAATGACACTACGCCTACCAAGGAGAGTGTCAGACAGGAGGATACTAAAATATGATTGATTACATATAACATTTCGCCGGGACTGATGATTTTCTATGAATGAGGTGACTCTGTACCCCGCGCGATCTCTCTCGGCTTAAAAATGTGATATGCAGTACACAATGAATTCCTGGTATATGCAGTACACAATGATTTCTAGATAAAATTATTATATATTCTCTATTTAGTTATACACGCTATAGAAAGGATACCTTCAGGGAAGACTTTTGAAGGGAAAATTATCTGAAATATCGCTCTCGTACAAGGAAGACGCCAAAAACATTTTACAGTCACCTCGCCCAAACCGCGCCATGTTCAGTCACAATGTCACAAACATTAGCGCAAGTTCTTCATTTTGTGGACAGAATGTTATCAACTCGGCTGAAGTGGGCTTGATTCTTGGCTGGGAACTAAAATACATTACTAGTAAATCTTATAAAAATATTAGAAAAAATATTAAGTGGTAAAATTACACGTAAATCACATTTTACTACAAAGCTTTTATTTTTCGTAACTCGCAAAATCAACTTGTAAATTTCTGAAAATATTTTTTAATTAGCAAGCATTTATTCAAAATATTACTAAGGCGCTCTGTATTTTTCACATATAAGGTTTTGTCATCCTTCTTTATATCCTCAACAATTTTTAACATCTCAAATATAACATAGTAAATACAATTTTTAGACTACACACGGTTCTCTTATTTTTAGCATAAATTCTAAATTACGGAAGCCCATTTATCTTTTATTTGAGCTTGCGGAATTTCTTAAAATAAAAGATGTGTAACATTTTATCGTACTTTGATAAATCGCTGTCGATACGCTCAATTTCTCTTTCACAAAAGTTCAATTTTCCTTTTGCTTAGATAGTAGAAAAATAAAAAGTTGACACTGAGTTTTCAAGGAAGAAGTAAGCGGAATCGTACTTTTTACATTTCAGCCTGACAATGTAAGTATTACTAAAACAGAATCAATACAAAATTGACAATCTGTAATGCTTTAAATTCCGTCTTTGGGGAAAAACCTATTTCTTTTTTGAATCCATGTACGAAATATTTCTGGAATACATACCTTTCCTTTGCAATCTTTTCTTGCTTGGCGTAATTATCATTTTAAAAAGTCATACTCACCCAATGACAACGATTAAACAATTATTTCTTTATGTATTTTATAAAAATGTAAGAAATTGAGAAAACTAAAATTTGGTTATAGTTTAGAATGTGTCGAAAGCAAATTAGAAGTATAAAGATTTCAGAGACAAAATATTTAAGTGATATTATAAAATTTTTCAGCAGCAAAGTTCATTTACGCAGTCAATACAAATGATAGTGTCACCTATAAATAAAAATATATTTACAGAAGTTCATATTTTAAATTAATTTAAAAAGTTAAAAGTGTTGTTCACAAATGCTACTTTATAAAAATATTATTTTACATCAATTATACACTATCTGAATCGTCTTCTTTTTTGTTTTTATTCTCGTTAATTATAACACAATTTTGTATGTAGGAGCCACATCTTTGCATTTTTGAAATTGTTTCGAAAATTTTAATTCTGGTTTTTATGCTTACTGTGGAAAAACTAATACTCGTATGAATATAATTGTTTCGAATTACATTTAAATGTGACTTAATGTAATCAAAATCCATATAAAAATTACAGAGCACATTATTTTTCTTATTCAACCATATTGCAGAAATATGTAATAAAGAAATATTAATTAGTAACTGTTAAAATAAATAAAAAGGCAGACATAAAGACGTGGATCGAAGTGAGTATATTTGATATTAACAAGAACAATTACACAAACATACTGAAAGAAAACAGAAAATTTACAGGTATTTATAGATTTTGCAAGGCCCATGGCAGAGAATTGGCGGCCGTGAAAGAAAGCTACATTAAACAACCAATCACAATAAACATAGTTGTACAAAAAGAAATTAATAAGAATTTAATGTAATGCTGTGATTATTTTCAACACTCGCCCATAATCTAGCATTACATCTGAAAACAAAGAAATTTCTTGAAATCAATCATTAATAATAATATGACACAATTTAAACATTACTTGTACAAACAACAAAGAAATAATAGTTCATAAAATTTAACTTTAGGTAATGCCTTTGTAAATAAATCAGCAGTTTGCATATTCGTAGGAACATATTCAATTTTGATGTTATTTTCTTTTATAATATTGCGAACAAATTTCAATTTGATATCAATGTGTTTCATTCTACCATAATTACTCTCATTACTGATACATTTTATACATGATTGATTATCCTCAAAAATTACTAAATCCTTAATATTTACAATTTCACTAGCAATATTTTTAAACCATAACAAGTCTTGCAAACTTTTAGTTAAAGCAATGACTTCAGCTTCAGTTGACGATAAGGCAACTGATTTTTGTTTATTACAACACCACAGAACAGGCATGTTACAAAACATTAAAATATAACCTGTTACTGATTTGCGGTCATTTGTGTTAGCCCCCCAATCAGCATCAACATACATGGATAATTTAGGATCAGAATTTTGCTTTTTATACACAAGTTTTAAAGACAATGTTTCTTTTAAATATCTTAAGATTTTCTTAAGTGCTTTCCATGCAATTTCAGTAGGATTTTCTTGCAATTGACTTAAACAGTTAATAGCATACAAAATATCAGGTCGAGAAATATAAGCTAAATATAATAAACAACCTACAAGTTCACGATATGGGCCATTAAAAGGTTTACCATTTTTGAAATCAGATGGGGTGGACTTAGGAGAAATAGGAATGTCACTGGGTTTACAATCTAGCATATTAAACTTACTTAACAATTTAATTATGTAAGACTCTTGATCCATTATTATACTATCAGAATTGAATTTCATTTGAATACCTAGAGATTCTGAAACACTTTCCGATTTTGACATGTGAAACTCGTTATGTAATAGGGAAATAACTACATTAGTTTCATTTACATCTGAACCTGCAATTAACATATCATCTACATACAAAGCAATAATTATTTTATGATCATTATTATACCGAATAAAAATGCAAGGTTCATTATCACAAGATTTAAAATTTAACTTTGAAATAAATTCATGAAACCTTTCAAACCATTGTCGTGGGGCTTGTTTTAAACCATATAAACTTCTTTTAAGTTTACACTTTCGCCCACTTTTATCATCATAGCCTTGCGGCAGATCCATAAAAACAAGTTCATTTAACTTACCATTCAGGAACGCTGTTTTAACATCTAACACAGATGCATATAAGTCTTCATTTAAAATCAAAATAAGAACCAAACGTAAAGCTGGCATACTTATTACAGGGGAAAAGGTTTCACTATAATTTAGCCCTTCTTTTTGCATAAATCCACGAGCTACGAGTCTCGCCTTATGTCGACCATCTCTTTTGATGGTAAATACCCATTTGCAGGAAATAGGTCGTTTGTCAGGTGGTAATTTTTCAAGATCCCAGACATCGTTGATTTTCATACTTTCAATCTCCGCGTCCATAGCTTCTTTCCACAAGCGTTGTTCATCACTAGGGAGGGATTTGATATCATCAAACGTTAATGTTTCTTGCTGGCAAAGTAATGCTTCGTAAACTTCAGGATCTGGATACCGTACAGGTTGCTTTTTAAATCTTTCAGATTTTCTTGTTTTGTCTTCTTTCTCTTCAGGATCATCTAATTCATCACTCGTATTTTCTAGAACATCTGGATCAATTTCATTATCGACTGGTTTTGAATTTTCTAGAATGTATTGTTTCGACTGAACATTTTCCATTTTCTCTTCGTCGAATTTCACATTTCTTGATACAGTTATGCGTTTCGTTTCAGGATCTAGTAATCTATATCCCATTGAAGAATAACCAATGAAGATCATTTGTTTAGACCTATCGTCAAGCTTCTTTCGATGAACGGAAGGAATTAACATGTAAGCACTGCATCCAAAAACACGTATGTGCTTGAAATCGGCTTCTTCTCCATATTTCAGGAAGTACGGAGTTTTGTTCTCAATCGTGCTGCTTGGCATTCGGTTTTTCAAGTAAGCTGCTGAAAGGATAGCTTGACCCCAAAAAGTCTTTGGTAAATTTGATTCAGCAATCAAAGCACGTCCTATATTCAGAAGCGACCTATTGCAGCGTTCAGCTACTCCATTCAAAGATTGCGTGTATGGAGGAGCGGGATCTATCACTATACCAAGATCTCTAGTAAAATTCACTAAATCATTAGAAAAATATTCCTTCCCGTTATCACATCTAATTTTCTTCACTGTAGGGTTGGATTTTAAGAACATTTTTAATTCTTCTGAGACTTCACTTTTATGTTTCAGTAAACGTACTTCAGTAAAACGAGAAAAATCATCGATAAGAGTCATAAAATAGCACTCGCCAGAAAAGGTTGTCGGAAAAATAGGTCCACAAACGTCACTATGAATCAAAGTCATTGGCTTGGTTTCTCTTTTTCTTGGTCCTCTTCCCATTGGTGTTGCACTCTGTTTTGTCCGAGCACAAATATCACAAAAAGAGTCAGGTACCGGAAGCTTCATATCTTTCAATACTTTGTCACTCGGATGACCAAGTCTGCGATGCCAGATATCACAGTGATTTTTCTTTGAAGTAAGAACGGTTTCGTAAACAGGGACAAAGTCACTTACGTATTGTCCATTCAAATCCCGTTCACCGAAGTAAAAACGGTTTCTTCCTTTTTCGATAAATACTTTTTGGTTCTTGAAAATAACTGTATAATTTGCACTTTCAATTTTCCTAACGGAAATGAGTCTGGAACATAAAGAACATCCTTTAAAGTAATTTCCATTCCATTTGACAGTTTTCCATTAATATTTCCAATACCTTTGATTTCTAGATTCGTTGTTTTTGATGCGCATTTAATAGTTCCTGAAGAAGGTACTAAGGATGCGAAATAATTCTCATTAGAACACATATGGGAAGTTGCTCCGGAATCTACTATAAATTCATTCCTTTTCCTGGAAGCATTTCCAGCAACGAAAGAAACAGCTCTAGAGGCAAATTTTTCTTCATTTGAATTTTTAACAGCTTTACAGTTACGTTTTATGTGTCCGAATTTTCCACAAGAATGGCAAGTAATTTTCTTTCTACGATATTTCGCTGTATGCCCTTTAGAGTTGCAAATTTTACAAAAGAATTCTTTGCGAGTCGACACAAATGCAGTATTATCATGAGCAGCCTTAGTATATACTTTTTCTTTCTTTGAATCCAAAAGAAGTGCTTCAGCATCTAATAATCTTTGTGTCACGAAATCTAATGTCAAAACAGAATTCGGTTGGTTTTCTAAAGCAATCTTAACATTTTCAAATTCCTGAGGCAATGACATCAAAATATAAACAATAGTATCCGTTTCATTAACTTCTGCCCCAGACAGCTTAAGATCCGAAATTAATTTATTTATTTCATCAATGTGATTTCTCATAGAAACTGTACGATCTTTCTTAATCGTTGCCAATCTCTTCCGAATTAAAATTTGATTCACTGCACGCTTTGTATCATAAGTGCGTTCTAATTTATTCCATATTTTATGAGCTGTATTTTCATCTTGAAGTGATGCAAGAACATTATCACTTAATAATGATAATAATAAAGCGTAAGCCTTTTTTGCTTTCACGACATCGGCGGCATTGTCGGGAGCCGCTTCAATTTCCAAGAATTTTTCCAATTCTTTAGCAGCAAAAATTGCCGTTACTCTTCGTTTCCATACCGAAAAAACTTTTCCATCACCTTCAAAAAGAGAGATACCGTAAACATCTTTTGAAGAATCCATTCTGCTCGATAAAATATATAAAAAGAAAGATAAAATCTTTTTCACTCAAAATCCCAGAAGAAATGAAAAACAGAAAGATAACGGCGTCAGTATGTCTCGCAGCTCATTTCATCACTTGCTAGAACCAACGCTCTGCTGTTAAAATAAATAAAAAGGCAGACATAAAGACGTGGATCGAAGTGAGTATATTTGATATTAACAAGAACAATTACACAAACATACTGAAAGAAAACAGAAAATTTACAGGTATTTATAGATTTTGCAAGGCCCATGGCAGAGAATTGGCGGCCGTGAAAGAAAGCTACATTAAACAACCAATCACAATAAACATAGTTGTACAAAAAGAAATTAATAAGAATTTAATGTAATGCTGTGATTATTTTCAACAGTAACACTTGAACATAAAAATATAAATAACAGTTTGTTTCTAAAGTGTATATTTTAATTATATGTTGTTAGATATAGACACTGCATTCTAAAATTAGCACTTTCATAAAACAAAATCCCTACAGTTTCGTGGCATGGAAAAATTGTGTTCTTGCTTCTATGGGTTTTGATGAGCTAAATTAAATATCATTTCTAACTTGCATATAAGCATAAAATTTTTAAATTGAGAGGCGTAGCCATTTCATTATTAAATTTCATTATATGGTTTATAATTTGTATATATTCAAAATTTCGATAGAGACAGCCTGACTTAAATTACTTATTTTAAAATATTTGTTAAATTAACACTATTTTAAAATAATAAAGGTTTTTCATAAAACATTTGATTGATTGTTTGATTTATTTTATTTATTTATATTTATTTAAATTTTTTTGGGGGGGGAGGGGTCACTACTGTCATATTATACGTACAGACAGTAGCATCTATTTAAAAGGGAATCCGACCCATTATGAACATCTATGTTTGAATGTGAATACTTTTGTCCGGCACCCCAACCACTTAAATAAACAGGTATTCCGAATTAAAAAAATCACTATTTCTTATACATTTTGTTATTTTTAAAGACATTTAAAAATTATTGAATATATGTATTTCGTAATTTCGGATATCCTTTTTGGGTTACGGTCAATTTTAATGAAATGAGCGTTTTAGTTTTAAATTTTTGATTAGTTTTTATCTAAGAGTTTTAAAGGGTATTTTTTATCTGTTATTATTATTTTTTATTATTATTTAGAATAGTAAGAATATTTATTCTCAAGCGTTTTTTGCTTTCTACGTCAACAAATATCTTTAAGTCTAATTAAAAAATATAAATTTGTATCATTGTAAAATCAGATTTTTATTAAAATGGACTACAATATATGTATTTAAAAAACTGTCACTATAACTACAACTGCCTTTCAACGGAAAAATATACTCCGGTAAAAATATTCTAAATTTAATTAATCTAGAAGCAAATAATTTGGACTTCTAATGTTCTTTGATTAAAATAATTCTAATTTTATTGTTAACTTACTACACTGAGGTTATATATTTTACGTAAAATTATTTTCAAAAGTAAATATTTAAAATTCCCGTATGCCAAAAACTGAAAATTTCCACTAATTCTTAGGATCTTAAATTATACAACTATGTGCAAGATAACTTTAACCTTTCATTATATAACTTGATTAAAATTTATTTAAAAACATATAAAACAAATAATTTGCTACAAATACTTAACCGCTGTCAAAATATAGTCTTCAGACGCAACTTCGAAAGTATTCTGAACTATTTATTCTAGTTTTAAATTATACGTTCCGTAAAAATATGTTATTCTAATGTTTTAAGGAAATGCATTTTAGATATTTATAGAAGAATGTTTCTTCGAATTTATTCTTTCCCCGAAGCTAAGTTTGCTACGATACAAGACAAGAATGGAAACGTATTGTTTTTAATATCATGTAAAGGATAATATCATTCTAAAGTATGGCTTTGCAAAGTTAGAGGTATTTTAATACAAACTTAAATATCAGACACTGCATGAATGTTAAATTCAAACTGTATTGTAATTGAGTTAAATAAAGAAGGTTGTTGTAAGAAATAGAATTCTTCTTAATATAAAATGTTTATAAAATAGAAGTAAATTTCCCATTATGACAAAAATAAAAATTTTATATTATATATATATTCTTGTATTTAAAAATGTATAAAGTTTGGGTTTAATAAGTCTGCATTAATGCATGCACAAACCATTAATGTACATAATCCTACATTTGAAAATAATTTCAAACAAAATTTATTATGCGAATCGCAATAGCCCAGTTCGAGGAATTACAAAAATACTTTTTTTTATAGAGGCGCTAATGTAACATTGCATATTCTAAAAAACATTTCTTCATTTTAGAATAAATAATAAAACAAGTTGGAAATTTTACGTTAAAGGTCGCAAATGAGGTGCGTTCGTAACATAACTAGTTTCATAAATGTTTTTCGCACCGCATACTGTACTGAATGTATATTTTAGTGCACTTAGTAAGTGCATATCAGTTTCATTCTGTTCGTTAGGCTGTAACATCATTAAAATGCACTTGAAATATTTTTTTCCGTTGGCCGTAATGTAACGGAAAACTTTGACTGTCCCTGTAATTAAACTATACATCCGATTTTCATAAAATTTCAAATGACTCGACAAAATTTTACTGCAATTATATATTTAAAATTCCAGACCATCCGGTTGGGTAGTTTTTGCTCTGTTATATGCGGACAGACAGACAGACGGACGGTGCTATATAGGTGATACGTATTTATATAATTACGAACGCACCTAAAAAGAGCCTAATGATTTAGCACAGAAATAAAGTTTTTTTTCTATCAAAATTTCTTATTCACGCTAATTTAATACATTATATCTATTCCAAGTTATTAATAACAAATTATTCTATTAAATTTTGAATAACGTTAAATTAGTTTAACCATCAGGTTACCTTTTAGTACTAAATATGTTTAAAAATCGTGGCATCAAAGCTGTTAGTACAAAAGTTATCCTATTCTTGTTTGTCATCTAACATGCTTGAGAAATAATCACAAAAGCCTATATTTTGTTTACTTTTTTACTAGCCTTTTTTTTTTACCTTATACTTATTTTGCGGTTCCTATCAAAAACTTGTCAATATAAAATTTGTACTCAATATTAAGAAAATTTATAAGAAGTTTAAGTGAATTCGATATCTTGCAAATTGACGAAGTTATGCATTTTGTTTTCCCTAAAGCCCTATTTAGTTTTTTGCCCCTCTTCCTAGAAGTAATAATAACTTTAAACTGATTTGATATGTATTATAACTAAGAAGTTGTGAGGCTTTTTTTAGTTTTCACGAAACCCCTCCCTATTTCAACCACCTTAGTCCGATTTTTCCCATTAACGAACATGACCGAGATTTTCTGCCCATTGATTTTATGTGGCAGTTTGGAAAGAGATTTGTGCAGAATTATGGAAGTTATCGTGCCCATAAAAAATCCCAATATATATATAGATATATAAATTGATGGACAGATGGATAGATAAATTTATAAAAAAAATTTCGAACTGAGGCTAATTTTGGGTTCTAGACGTCATGATCTGCGTATATCTGCAAAGAAAATTCCGAAATTCCAATATAGGGGAGATAGTTTTTTCTTATTACTTTTTCTCAATTATTCTGATATTTTGAATATGAGCAGTAATAGGCTTAATGCATTTTTGTATCATTTTCATTGTTATTAAAATTTTTAAATGCCAGAATTATGTATTGAATGTGTAGGTACGTAAACAGCAATGTGAACAACCTTGTATTTATTTTATTTTATTTTATCTAAACCTATGTTTTACAGCACACGTTTGTATGATACGTTTGCTATCTTCTATTTTAAAGCTTTGAAATTGATCTCATTTACATAATAAATATTTTTTTAACGTTTTCTGGTGCATGTAAGATTTTTCTGGTGGGTAGCTATATAATTCTGCATGTTTTTCTTTTCTTAAAAAAAAAGGGTAATATTTTGAATGTACAAATTTCAATATATCCAATGGTAAGTTTAAAAATTATGCTTTTTATATAATGTGGCCTATGACTTTACATACAATGCCAAATTTGGCCCTTTGAGTGGAACAAGTTTCATGACAAGACATCCAATGCTTGTTTTCGTATTTGATTAAAGAGGATCAGTTAAACATTTGAAAAGAAGCTAAAATAAAATTAATTAAGCGTACAGAGTCTTTGTCTCCCGGTATTTTAAAACAAATTCTATAACAATAACCTAAGTCATGCGACTATCATCAACAGTTCCGGCGGACCACTTCGCTTTTTACATTCCAGTTGGCATTTTGGTACTTTAATGTTAGCCAGACACAGGTGATAAGTCGCCAAATATTATTCTATTGCCATCATTTCATCTATATTATAATAGTCCAAGTCATGTAACTGCGTAAAATAAATACGGTCTGATCCCTTCGCTTTTCATATGAAAGTTTGACACAGATATCATCAACGGCCCCATATTGGCGCGATTTTTTTCCGACGACAATTTGGGGAAAACTCAACAGCATAAACTACAACATCCGACTTACCATATGAAACAAAATAACGATACTTTGGCGCCAGTTAAGTACCCGTTGCGTATATGACATTGGCGTCAGAAAAACATCGCGTCAATATGGGGACGTATATGACATCTGCGAAGAAAGTTTCCCATTTTGATTTTTTTTTTAAAAATCGAATAGAACTACATAAAAGTTGCCACGGTCGCAAAGAATTCTTGATATTGTTACGCTGGATGGGTGCAAATCTCACCAATAGCTTTTTTCAACTCGCCAGTTAGCATTTTTTTATTTTTCGAGTGGTAAATTAAAACTTTGCTTTGAAGTTGAAATTAAATGTCATGGTTTGTTGCATTATTCAATATTTGGTCAGATGTCATATACGCACCGGGTTTGGCGTGATTTTTTTTACGAAAATTTGGCGAAAACCTCGTTTTCTAATACCAGTTACATATGTATTTTTGGTACTACTTAGTTATCCCGTCTACCAAAAATCGGCACAGATTTCATATACGACCCCTATTGGCGCGATTTTTTTCTAACGCCAATGTCATATACGCCACGGGTACTTAACTAGCGCCAAAGGGCCGATATTTTGCTTGATATGGTAACCCGGATTTTGTTGTTTATGCTGTAGATGTTTTCGCCAGATTGGCGTCGGAAAAATATCGCGCCAATATAGGGCATATATGACATCTGTGCCCAAAAATCTATCGCCAAACTATAAGATTAAATGCCAATAATGGTTGATCATAAATGTCACATTCACTTGTCTTTAAGCAAGTTACACGTGTTTACGTCATCGAGTGATTTTTATTTCGACGTTTTATTTGTATATTTATTAATGTTATACTATTTTATTTGTTCTTTCGTTATTTAAAATAAAAATTATGTCAATTTGTATAATTTGGCGAAATTAGTCGACGCAATAACTAAGTAGAACCGTATTTTTTAAATTATTTTCTATTATTTGTAAAAGAAAATAACCAAAAAATAATAATAACTATAGTACAAAATAATTTATATAATTTTAAAAAAGAAAATAAAAGTAAATAAACATTTATTATTAAATAAACAACAATAGCCGAGTTACCATGACAATCAAAATAATGCCATTTCGACGCCAATTAGGTACCCTGGTGCGTTAAATAAATTAATGAAATAGAAAAAAATGCGACGGGAAAAATCTTTGGAGATTTATCACCTGCGTCCCTCAAACATAAAAATACCGAGTTCTTGATTTCTCTATCAGAATCTTTCGATTTGGTGAAAGATTGTTCAACTAATTTGAATTATGAATAAAAGTAACATGATGCATTTCTTAGCATACATTTAAGGGAGGCCAAACTGGTAGCCATATTAGTTTAAAATAATTACATTTTCTAAATTATGAAAAAAAAATATCTGTTATGATCAAAATTTGAATTGCCATCATTAGAGAAAAGCATTTAAAATTAGAAAAAAAATAATATCTTGAAAACTAAGTCGAAATTAAAAATTCTAATACATTTTTGAAATCTGCGGATTATTACGGATTTTCGGGTTAATTTCATCGCAAAGTATTCCATATTTTAGGAGAAATCGCCGTGAAACATAATCAGTTGTTTAATCAGTCGTTTCATAGAATCGTTTCATAAATTCGTTTCATTTCTGTCGTTTCATAATATCCGTTTCATAAATTCGTTTCATTAGGATTTTATGTATATAGGGTAGATTAATTCAATTGCATGGTTTTAACCAGTTGACACTCTGCTTAATATGTTTCGCTTTATATATTATTCAATATTTCGCTTTATATATTATTCAACTCATAATCTAGCATGTTTTTTTTTCATAAATTATGAACAACTGTGAGAATTAATTTCATGGCTTCATATTACATATCCATGTATGAGAATCTCATAGTGTTTTCTGAAAAAAAAATGTACATTGTAGAATTAATAATGCGTATATTGTTATTATATTTCAAAAATTCTTTTAGATGATACAAAATTTTTCATATGAATCTTTTTAATTTAATGAATTTCGATATAAAATGATATGAATAAAATTCAATCATTTCAAATTTTGATTTATAATATGAAATGTTCTCGGATTTGCGATTGTATTAATTTTAAAAAAATCCGTATTCATTATCTAAATTGCTGGACAACGAAAATATATATTCTCGGTAATCTTGAAAAGTAATTTTTTTGCACGTACTTTTAGTTTTTTTAACAGAGTGTAGGACTCATTTCTCTTTTTTGCGCTAAAAACTATACACTAGGACAATTTATAATCTAGCATTATGCTATCTCAGTGTTGCTCTTTTGATCAAAAATTTTCTAAATCTATTATATTTTTAATTCAGAGATGCCAAAAATGTTTGAAAGTTATTAATACTCGAGATCTATCATCTTGACACTTAATTACTGAACTCTGATGTACACCGATGTTTGAAACAGAATATATATAACTTAATTGACTTAGAAACGTATATTTTCAAAATCGTTTACAAAAATGAACATCCTTTCAGTTTAACCTTATTACATTTTTTAAACGTATTATACATGCAAATTTGCTATTTTCTTGAATAATAAAAGTCCATGTCCCAAATTAAAATAACTTTTTGAATAACTACTTAAGATACAAAGAAAATTTATGCATGCATAAAAACATAGTTTGTATTCATATCTCCAACATTTCAACGAAATGTCAACAAAAGGGAATAGACGAAGAATATATAAAATCGAATCTACGACATACTGAATCTTCCTTAGAGAATAAATGTTATTATTTTCAACTTTTTAGTAATACTTTTAATGTGGGTTTTTTTTTTTTTTTTTTTTGGGGGGGGGGGTATTTCTCAGAAATGTTTAATGTAATGCTTAAACTGGGTGAGTATTGTTTAAAAATTAAAATGTAACTAATTTCATCCTCCTCCACGAAATAGGTACTTAAAAAGATTTAATGTACAAAAGTACACATAAGTGTTTTGGAATTTAAAAAAAGTACTTTTTCTGATTCCCATCCTGATCATAAGTTTAATTAATAAATAGTTTTCTTTCGGAAGAGATTTAATATAAATTCTACATAAACACATTAATTCCAAACAATCAAAAATTTTCTTAAATCATCCTCGAGGAAAACAAAAATCCGTTATAAATTACTTCGAAAGTAGTCGAAATGGTCCGTTTGCTAAAATAAATTAACATTTTAACGTAATCTTATTAAAAACTTCCGAAAAAAAAATTCAAAAACATATTCAATTATTACTTTGTTAAAGCAACATGAGACTATACCATGAAACTTGAAATATGTTTGTCTAGAAATAAAAGATTTTAATTTTTCTTGATAAGTCCCTTTTAACAAATTATCGTACTAGTACGTTTACATAGAAATATCATTTACAGTTCACCATAAGATGTTTTCAGCATGCAAAAAAGGATTAATAACAACTCTTCAATAAAAAAAAACCTAGCAAAGAAAATTTTTATTATAGAATTGTAGTGTGCAAAGAAATATTGTCTTTTCTTAAATTGTGGAAGTTAATCTTTCCTTTTCACCCATTGAAGAGAGAAAACGAATAAGGCATTTTAAAAATAATAATTTTGTTTCCTTTAAAATATAAAATAAGTTTTCAAAAACTTTCTATAATGTGTTTTGCACTAACGACATACATAAGCTTATTCAAACTTTAGGTCTTAGAACTCATTTCTTTATCTCTAATTCTTTAAAATAACTAAAATGATAGTGTGGGTAATCATTTTACGACGTACAGTATTTTCATGAAGCACACAGACAAAATAAAGGTGATATAATATGCGTCAAGAAAAAAAAATTCGTATCGGAAACCGGGTTTTCAATAGATTTATTGGCTTAAAAACGCACGGTGCCCCATCCAAACAGAACACATATTTTGTTCATAGTTTTTATAATAATGAAAATTATTTGAAGAAATTTTCTACAAACTTACCTTGTTTTGAGTGAAATAGGACTATCTTACTAGAAAAGATGGGCACGCCCACCAGATATTTTCAAACAGCACTGAAGTAGATGCTGAAAATGTACAGGGTAATCAAATCCCTATGTACTTTGAGCACTTTGTTCTGTGTAAAATTGCGATGTCATCGCATAAAGTAAAGTAAATCTCTATCAAATATCGCTATATTCTCATTTATTAAAAAGCTTTAAACAAATTCTAAGATCGGCCTTTAGCGATGATGCGCTATTACGATACGAGACTATTGTGACAGGATTTTGGATTTATATGGAGAAAGAATCCAGTAGAATCTGAATGCTAATCCTATACTCTGAACATTAAGCCTTTAATGAACATTGTCGCCAGCTGTAAGGTACCCAAAAATATAAAATAGTTGTAAATTCAAGTATTAGTCAAGAAATATTAATTTATCTTATGTATTTAAATAAATTGTTTGATTTAATTATTACTTGGGCCTCCGCTTGACTGAAGTTCCACGCTACCACTTCCACCTGTTAGTCGAAGGTTTTACAACTTGGTGCACAAATCAATGCAGATTTATTTGGCTCGTTAAGGTTCTATAAATACAAAACTTGAGACAGAGATTTTTTTATGATAATAAAAAAATGATATTCATCGAAAAGTAATTCTTGAAACATTTGAAATATTAAAAAACGTTAAAAGAATTATAATTTGAAAACGATGTATTTTCGTGCTAATAATATTAAATAATATTAATACATAATTATTGTAGCTATTATAGTAGTAGAAATTAAATATACACCTAGGGAATCTTCCATAAGGATAGGATCAATACTACAATTAATTTAATTAATTTAATAATAAATTAAATAAATTCTAATTAAATAATAGATTTAAAAATATTCAAAAATATATTCTGAATACAATGAGGAACACACTGTCGTTTGTGTTCTATAATTCATCATAAAAAAGTTGAATGCCTATTAAGTTTGAAATATTGACATAATTCTGCAAAAAATTAAATGTGACAAAGCATGTAAAGCTGTTATAGTTTGTACATTTTTATTTATTGATAGCTGTATCCGACCACGCGTTGCTGTGGGTCAGTCTGGCTAAGTGGAAAAGAAAGAAAAGAGAAAGTACACGTTTTTCATATGTTTAATTTCATGATGCTCGCGGATATACAATATTTTTTGCTGTTAAATTGTCTGTACAGATATAGAGATAGTCTGGTTTGCCGATCCTAGAACACGAAACATATAATTGACCGTGTGAGGAATGAGGATATCTTCACCTTTGAAATGTCCTGTCAAGATTGTTGCTTCTACGACGTTGCTCATTATTTTTTTACTGCCAGCCGCGTGACGTTGCAAAGCTTTGGCTGGTGAATATTTTGCAACATCATAATTGACACACCGATTGCCAATTGCAGTACGTGCGATGGCATCCCTAGCAAACCAAGTGAATAAAAAAGAAAAGTGCCCAATTAAACTGATGGCATTGAGCACACAGGCTATTCGCAAAAACTGTATATTATACTCTTCTTTCAAAGAATAATGTAGAAATATATTAAGGGGATTATCCCAACGTTTCCCTCCTTTATACTTAATCAATGAACCTCTAAATCTAATCAGGGAAGCGCTTTATCAGTTTAATAAACCAGTATACCAAATTTGAAGCAAATCGGATAATTCTGCATGGAAAACCCATTTATTTAAATTAATGGAGTATTAGCGTCCCGTTACCCCTTTATACTTAAGCAAAGAATCCCCAAAACTAATCATAGAAGCGCCTTATCATAAGGAGCCTATTTATAAATTTTGAAGCAAATCGAATATTTCTATCAAGAGTTATCGCGTTACGTACATACATAAATACGTACGTACATACAGAACCTGCGGCCACATTAGCTCTCAGGCTTTAATAAACCTGTGAGATAAAAAGAAAAAAAAACAGTAACTAAAAATCAAAGAAAAAACATTAAAAATATTGCCGAAATATTTCAGTAAAGTGCCCCCCCCCCCCACCACAGTGGGCAAAATGATGGGAAGGGGGAAGGAAGATGCCTAATATGAAAAAGTTGTCAAAAGGCTTTCTAACGATGTAACACATAATGGGTGTGGGAAAAAATTTAAAACCTGCATCCGTATGGGGGAAAATTGGGGAGCGGGGCAAGTGAGGTTCATAATTGGTATGCTAAAACGTGCGCGCATTTCGGAGCTGTCGGAGCTTTAAGATTTTGTACAAACGAACACTTAAATTTTTATTTATATAAAAATGTGCGTATCCGGGGATAAAATAGGAGGAGAGGCAGGGGAGGTGCATAATATGAAAGAGTGGTCAAAGCACTTTTTAAGGATATATCACATGATCGTGAAAAAGTGAAAAAAGCGCCCCCTGGTGAGCTGGTGGGTGGTGTCAAATTGGGGGAGGGGTGAGCGAGGTTCATATTCGGTATATCACAACACGCTCATATTCGAATGCAGCTCAATGCGTGAATTTCAAAGCAATCGCTGAAGAACTTTCAGAGATTGGCGATTTTGTACAAACGAAAATTTACATTTTTATTTATATTGATTACTCGTCGAACTGCTTCCGCTCCGCCAGTACGGCGAGATTCATCTTCTGTGAGGAATTATTTGGATGAATTAAAGACAATCGATTGCACGGAAAAAGAAGAAACAGTGTTATAATAAAAGCATATAAAATTGCAAAAATTAAATAAAAAAGAAAAGCGCCTAGTTAAACTGATGGCATTGAGCTCACAGGCTATTCTCACTAACTGTATATTATACTTATTTCAAAGAATAATGACCTTTGAAAAATAAATTAAGGTGGATTAACCACCTTTTTTACCCCCTTAATTCTTAACAAATGAACCTCCAAATCTAATCATGGAAGCACATTATCAGAATAAACCGGGGTACAAAATTTGAAGCAAATCGGATAATTTTGCCGTAAAACCCCATTTATCTAAATTAAGGGGGATTAGCTTCGTTCCCCCTTTTATACTTAATCAATGAGACCCCAAAACTAATCAGAGAAGTGCCTTATCAGAAAGAATTTATTCACAAAATTTTAAGCAAATCGGATAATTTTACATGAAAAGCCCATTTATCTAAATTAAGGAGGGGGGGGGGTATTTAGTCCCCAGTTCCCCCTTTACACTTAACCAATAAAACTCCAAAACTAATCAGGGAAATACCTTATCCGAATGAATTTATTCACAAAATTTGAAGCAAATCTGATATTTCTATATGAAAAACCCATTTATATAAATTAAGGGGGGAATTAGCCCTGTTCTTCCTCCACAACTAATCTATAAAACTCCTAAACTAATCAAGGAAGTACCTTATCAAAATGAACCTATTTTAAAAATTGGAAGCAAATCGGAAAATTCTCCATGAAAAACCCAGTTATCTAAATTAAAAGGGGATTAGCCCCCCGTTCCCCTTTTATACTCCATCAATGAACTCCCAAAACTAATCAGGGAAGCGCCTTATCAGAATGAACCTATTTACAAAATTTTAAGCAAATCGGATATTTCTATCAAGAGTTATCGTCGTACAAACGAACACTCACATTTTTTTAATATGGAAATGTGCACCCACGGTGCTAAAGTGAGATGCGGGAGATGGGAGGTGCATAATATGAAACAGTAGCCAAAGGGCTTTCTAATGATATATCCACAGACGGTGTCGGAAAATTTTTAAAAAGCTCCCCCTGGTGGTGGTGAGGAAATTGGAGAAGGGGGGGGGGGACAAGGTTTGTAATAGGTATATAAAAACGCACGCGTATTCGAATGAAACGCAATTCGTGAATTTCAAAGTAATCGGTGAAGAATTTTTGGAGGCTTAAGATTTTGTAGAAACGAACATTTACAAATTTATTTACACAGAAATGAGCCCCCACTGGGGAAAGTGGGGTGTGAGGTGCATAATATGAAAGAGTAGTCCAAAGGGCAGGTCTTTCTAATGATATAACACATGACGGGTGTCGGAAAAAAATGAAAAAGCGCCCCCCGATAGGGGTGGTGGCAAATGGGGTTGGAGGTGAGCGAGGTTCATAATAACTATATAACAACACTTCCACATTCAAATGCAACATAATCCGTGAATTTCAAAGAATAACTTTCCGGGATTTGCGATTTTGCACAAACGAACATTTACATTTTTAGTTATTAGATCTACACAACCAGTGTAACTGTATAGCCAGAGCAGTGTACTGTAGTTGTAAATTACTTTATAGCAATTGCAAAACGTAATTGCATTTAGATCCCGGTGCAAAGGTACCAAAAGAACATAACCTATTTCTTTTTTGTTATATACCCGTATGTAAAATAATAAACAGAAATAAATAAAACTAAAAATTTTTACATGCAATTTTTAAACATTCAACAAAAAAATCAATTTAAGAATATAAAAAGATAAGAAGAAAAAATAAAATTGAAAATCCGAAAATAAGCTTCTGCTGTCTTTTTTTAGCATGAAAAAATTAAGTAAAATAGTTTATTATTTTTTATCAGGGGAACTCCGCTGCCCCCATAAAAATCAATACTTCCTTTTCGTTTCATGGTTAATTTTTTTAAATCATTCATGAACATACTTTTTAAATAATGAGACGAAAAGAAAATTTAGTTAATTGGATTTGAAAATGCAAGGAGAAGCAATTGATGTCCCCTGCCACCACCCTTTGCGTATGTTCCACCTTTTGCCTTAATGCCCATTGCACAATTAAATCTAAAAATTTTATTTTGTATTTCCTAATTTTTCTTTTAAGTATAACTGATTTGCAGTATATCTCCATCATTATTACACTGCAATACATAAAAATTTTCGTTGTTGAATCCTTATTTTAACCAGAAATTGTTGATCATTATCTTATTTTCAGAATTGCAATTTATCCAAATAATGTGTTTCTAAGATACTATGTTAAATTTCTAAAAATCAAAGAAATTCCCAAACACATTCTGCCTGAAAGAGATAAAATTTAATTAGCTTATGAAGAAAATTTGCTAATGAACTAAAACTGAAATTGGAGGATTCTTCAGATCTGATAAATTAATTTGATAAATGAGATGGAAGAACTTCTCTCTGATAATTTGGAGCTTTAAGTGACAATTTAAAAAATATTTCATTTATTTCCTATTGTAACACTTATTCACTAGTTTCATAACAAAGTTTATTAGCTATTTTGAAGCTTTCAGAGATATTTGTCTCTCATATATTTCAAAAAATTTACATACTTGTTAAATTCGCTAGTATTCTAATAAAATATTATAATGTTAAAATTTGAATGTTGTGGCAATAATGACATATTGTTACGTGATCTTATACAGCTTTATTTCTATCTGTATAACTCCATATAATTTAAACGTGGTACGATCTACGAAAGGAAAGGCTGCCACACACTACGAAATGAAGGACACTGTTGAAAAATTTAGTTAAAAGTTAAAAAATTCAATAGCGTAAAGTTAAAAGATGATCCACAATATAGTTTTTCTTTAACTTTCAAAAAATCCGTTTCGTGGTTCAATCACAGAAATGACTTCGATTTTCGCAAAATGAAGTTCTGTAACATTTGCGCACCAGCGGGCCAATTTTCACCACTGATTTTTAATAGCTGCCTTATTTAATACCAGAATTTCTACAAATGAGTAATGCGAAAAATTCCGTTACATGTTTGTGGTGACCATTATCCTGCTGGTGTGAATCTGTTTCATCACTGAAAAAAGAAATCTATTCGACAGCCAATCAGAATAAATTTTATGCACATTCTATGCACTTTCAATTTAACTCTTTATAGCAGGAAAATATCTGCCTGCATGTGTAGCAGTTATATAAAGCTTGTTACAAGACAAGAGGTGTTTTGTTCGAATTCTAGTTAATTCTTGAACACTTGTTTAAATGTTATTAGACTTTATATGCAAAGAATAACCATATAAATTTATATTTTAACATTTTGCCAGTTTATTCTTCAGAATTTTACAAATTATTGTTCCACATGTTTCCAGTTCATGATTTAAAAAAAAAAAAATCAGTTAATGGATCACCCTACACAAGCAACCTAAGCTAGATTCAACATAAATTATTTTTCAATATTGCACCACTTTATGGCTCATGTAAAGTACTAAATCTTGGTAAAATTCTCATCATGTTATGTTTGAAGCTACTAAGACACTAAAACATATTTCAACAAGACTTTTTACCCTCTACATTTGACAGAAAACTCCATGGAAGAATTTTCATATTTTTTTTTATTTTATATTTCTCATACAAGCTATTTCAACTTTTTAGCATTATAAAATGTGTTAGGAAAATACACAGTCTTAAAAAGAATTAAATTAAAAAGTTATGAAGATAATGCAGCTGTCCATACATGTAAGATAGATGTTCTGAGAAGTATTCCGGATGAAGATCTCTTGTTCCCACCTTTATTCTGTATCTTCCAAAAACTTGTAGTTGTGTATCTATATCCAGGACGACTGTTTTTACATGAGCTACTACCGAAAACTGGCAATTACTCAGAATTATAATAATAAAATTTTGTAAAAATCACCAATTAATCAAAACAATGCATAGGACGCGCTTCGAACTTGAAAATTAACAGTCCGTCATCAGCTACTGTAAATACGTATCCGTATGGAGACACGGTCACTTTTTTTGTGAGTTTGTCCCTAATTTTTTTGTGATCTTGTGCCATTTTGACTCGTGTAGTTGATGTCAGGCTGTTAGTTTTCCAGCTCAAAACGCGCCCTATGCTTTGTTTTCATTTAATGATGATTTTTACAAAGTGTGATTACTTTAATTAAATAAACAAGTCGGAAATTGCTCGTCAAATGTGGCAAATGAGGTGCGTTCGTACTATAACTAGTTTTATAATTATTTTTTGTACCCCATATTGTACACAATATATATATTTTTTAATTTCATAAGTGCATAGTCTATAACATCATTAAAATGCACTTGCAATATTTTTTTTCCCATTCCCCGTAGTGTAACGGAAAACTTTTGACTGTCCCTGTAATTAAACTATACATCCGATTTTCATAAAATTGGAAATGGCTCGACACAATTTTGCAACAATTATATATTTAAATTTTCAGACCATTCGAAAGGCTGTAACATCATTAAAACGCACTTGCAATATTTTTTTCCCATTGGTCGTAATGTAACGGAAAACTTTTGACTGTCCCTGTCATTAAACTATACATCCGATTTTCCTAAAATTTCAAATGGCTCGACAAAATTTTGAAACAATTATATATTTAAAATTTCAGACCATTCGGAAGGCTGTAACATCATTAAAATGCATTTGCAATAATTTTTCCCATTGGCCATAATGTAAAGAAAAACTTTTGACTGTCCCTGTAATTAAACTATGCATCCGATTTTCATAAAATTTCAAATGGCTCGACAAAATTTTGAAACAATCATACATTAAAAATTTCAGACCATTCGGTTGAGTAGTTTTTGCTCTGTTATATGCGGACAGACAGACAGACAGACGGACGGACGGACGGACGGACTGAACGACGACTATAGGTGCTACGTATTTATATAATTACTAACGCACCTAAAAAGTAATTTATAAAAAAATAAAGAACTAATAAAAATGATTTTTAGAAAAATCGAAATTTTTAAATTAATATTGTAATTACCACCTTGCGCTAATCCTAAGTAAACTTAATAACAGAATACAGTACTTTTATTTTTTGTAAAGATAGGATTTTTCATCTATAAATATTTCATTCCTCTCAAAAAGTTGTGAAAAAAAATCCGAAACAGATTGTTATATCTAAGAAATTACGATGTCAAGCGGATCTCAGAACTGAAAAAAAGAACAAGTATACCCCTTAGAGCATGTAATAGAGTAGTGAAAAATGTTGAATACTGTGAAAGCACTTAGTCCAAAGGTAGATCACGATAAAAGCACATTTTGCAGCTTCTTATCAAACTTACATCGTGAAAGTTACTGCAAATGTTATATACGGCTGTTTCCAAAATTTCGGTGCGAAAGTAAAACGCGATAAAATAAGATCTATGGGTTGGAGAGACATGCAGTTTGTAGATAAATATTCAGCGTGGTACGGAATTTTGTATGACACCAACAAAAATTAGTTCAAAAACTCGACAATAGAGGACGCTACTGCGGATGACTATATGGAATAATTCCGTATTGCTCACACAACGCAAGATTTGAAAACAAAAACATTAAAGAATACTGCATGTACACTTTTTTGTATCGAAATCTTGCGCTATGTGAACAATTTGGAATTATTCCATGGAATTATCTTCAATAGCACCCTCTATTGTCGAGATTTTGAACATTTTTTGTTTGTTTGTTTGTGTCGTACAAAATCGCGTACCACGCTGAATATTCATCTACGAAACGCATGTCTCTCCGACCCATAGATCATTTTTTATCGCGTTTTACTTTTGCACTGAACTTTTGAAACACCTCGTATATAAATGTTATAATGCATTAGTCTTTCGATACACCATTAGTAAGTATGTGAAAGATGCAGGTTACTTTAAATATGTCCCGATAAATGTACCAAACAGCAAAATGTTTTGAGTATCTTGGAATTTAACATTTTAATGACCTCTGCATTTATCAGGCTTCAGTCGTGTTAAAACTTACGAATATCAGTTACAAACAAACTCTTTGCACAGTCAATTTAACTATTATTATGAAATGGAAACTCATAGCTGTTAATTTATGGGACAATATGTCGCATTAACTTTCGGTGTCCTTTTTTTATTTATGTGAACGGAAGTTTACAAGAATGTATTTCCCGAAATGGGAAAAATATTGAAAAATAAACGATATTTTGTAAATTACAGTTTCTTGAACACAATAATGTAAGCTTTGTTTATAAGATTTGTTAGAATAAATGTTTTTCTAACGAAGTTATGTTTATTTATACGGTTGCCAGTTTTTTTGCTTCGTACTATTGTTAAAGTAATATCTTATGCGAATTCGCATCTGATTTGTGAGCAATGCATTCTCTATTTGAGTTTGGAAACGTGTTTGTTATTTTGATAACTATGTATGATGTGCTACAAAGCAATCACATAAACAAGAAAAATTTCTTTTAAAACGGAAGAATTTCTTATTTTAATTTTCCAAATAAATTCGTCATTTAAATGATATTGGAAGAAATATGGTTTTCGTATGGAAAGAATACAATTTTGTATTTGTTTAATCCGCCATTTAAATTTAAAATCACGGTGCTATGAAAACATTCCTTATGTGAGAAGAATATTCTTAAAAATCTAAAGGAAAGAGAAAAAAATTATCCGCCGAGCATAGATTATAAAACACTATCTAGCACATTCAAGATAGTCGAACAAAACTTTACCATTTAAAAAAGGTGAAAGATGATATCCAAGTAAAGAGTTTAGAAAGCGAATAATACATTGCTACACACATTTGAAACTCATTTTTAGCAATAACCGTATACGGTTGTAAAAGTATACGAATTCTACAGTGTTTCCTTGCGTATGATCTATTGATTTGCCTATATATATAAATCGATAAGCGAAAAGCATATATATGCTAAAAACATGCGCTAAAAGCTACGTAGTATGCTAAAATTTAATTCAGTTATGAAAGAGTTAACACAACTGAAAATTCCTTTTAAGCTATTTCTGTCAATAAACAGGAATATTCTAGAGTTCTTTTGTGCAGCCTTATATATAACATATAGAAATTATACAACCGAAGTAATATGCAAACAATTCCATTGAATTTTTATATTAGCAAAGGTAATTATTAGTATTTGTAATAATTATTATAATTAGTAAAGGCATAACGGAATATTAAACTATATTATTGCCCCGCTCTTCGCATCGTATCACATCAAATGACACAAGCTACACCAATTTTTACTTTCTTCTATCTTCAATAGAAGAAAGTATTGTAATCGAAATTTTTTTCGACTTCCGGTTTTCGACGGATTTACACGTTTTAGGGGTCAGAGATCCCAAAAAACATGTTTATAGAAAATGTCTGTCTGTCTGTGTGTCCGTCTGTCCGTCTGTCCGTCCGTCCGTCTGTCCGTCCGTCCGTCTGTCCGTCCGTCCGTCTGTCCGTCTGTCTGTCGCCATTGTACCCTCAAAAAGTGTATGAAGTTATGCATAGAATTGAACCAAATTTTTATGTTAAGTTTTTGGCTATGGCAAGCAGATCCTCCCTGAATTTGGAAAAAATTCGCCGGTAGGGGGCGCTATAATATCAATTTTTGTGCGATTTTGAATATTGTACCATCCAAAAGTGTATGAAGTTATGCATCGAATTGAACCAAATTTTTATATTAAGTTTTCGGATATGGCAAGTAGGTCCTCCCTGCATTTGGGAAAAATTCGCCGGTAGGAGGCGCTGTAACAGCGATTTTTGTGCGATTTTGAATATTGTACCATCCAAAAGTGTATGAAGTTATGCATCGAATTGAACCAAATTTTTATTTTAAGTTTTCGGATATGGCAAGTAGGTTCTTCCTGCATTTGGAAAAAATTCGCCTGTAGGGGGCGCTGTAACAGTGATTTTTGTGCGATTTTGAATATTGTAACACCCAAAAGTGCATGAAGTTATGCATAGAATTGAACCAAATTTTTATTTTAAGTTTTCGGATATGGCAAGCAGATCCTCCCTGAATTTGGGGAAAATTCGCCGGTAGGAGGCGCTGTAATAGTGATTTTTGTGCGATTTTGAATATTGTACCATCCAAAAGTGTATGAAGTTATGCATAGAATTGAACCAAATTTTTACTTTAAGTTCTTGGCTATGGCAAGTAGGTCCTTCCTTAATTTGGAAAAAAATCGCCGGTAGTGGGCGCTGTAATAGCGATTTTTGTGTCATTTTGAATATTGTATCATCGAAAAGTGTATGAAGTTATGCATAGAATTGAACCAAATTTTTACTCTAAGTTCTTGGCTATGGCAAGTAGGTCCTTCCTTAATTTGGAAAAAAATCGCCGGTAGTGGGCGCTGTAATAGCGATTTTTGTGTCATTTTGAATATTGTATCATCGAAAAGTGTATGAAGTTATGCATAGAATTGAGCCAAATTTTTTGTGTTTGTTCTTGGTCATGGCACGAAGGTCCTCCCTGAATTTGGAAAAATTCCGCCTGAAGAGGGCGCTATAATTGCGATGTCTGTACCATTTTCATTATTGTACCATCGAAAAGTGTATGGAGTTATGTATATAATTGAACCAAATTTTTTGTGTATGTTTCTGGCTATGGCAAGCAAGTCATCCCTGAACTTAAAAAAATTCCGCCAGAAGGGGGCGCTATAATTGCGATCTCTGTGCATTTTCATTATTGTACAATCGAAAAGTGTATGAAGTTATGCATACAATTGAACCTAATTTTTTGTGCATGTTTTTGGCTTTGGACAACAGGTTCTCCTTGAATTTGGAAATGTTGCACAGTAAAGGGGTTCTGTGATAGCAATTTTTGTATACTTTTCTTGATTTTTTGTAGTTCTGTTGTCCATCGGCGGCTCGTGCAAAGGCGGGAACTCGCTTCCTGCTAAGCCGGCTATTCGCAAACATCTGATAACAACAGTATAAGCAAAAACTATTAATTTTAGCAAATATCATGATATAGATTAACTCGTTTTTAGTTCGTTTAATTGACTGAAGCAGAAATTTAGGATGAAAATCAAAGTTGGTATAATATTGAACTAATAATATTGAAATATTATCATGTGTAACTAGTTTTTGAAATATTAAGATGTATAAGATAGAAGAAAGTTTTGGGATTGGCACATCCAACTAGTTTTTTATATATAATAGTCAATCTAATTCGCTATACTCATTGCCATACCGTTTCTCCATAAACACTGTTTAAAATACTATGAATAGCACGATCATATGTGACTTGGCAACGCCATTTGGAAAAGTTACTCTTAAGATGTTTCTACATAACAATGGTGACATACGCATAAGGTGCATGCTCAGACTCTCCTCAGATAAAAGTTTTTATTCAAACAATGTGAAACCTATATTCCAGAATTTGGTGATGCTTTGAAGAACTACTAGTTCAGTTAGACGAGTTATATACATTAACAAACACAGACGTGCCGATAATAGGAGGCTCGCCAAGATGCTGTGCGATTCTTTGTTGTTCGAAATACTCTCAAACAATAAAATTTTATATCTCGTATGTCGCCACTTTTATATAGAGGTGTTCTAGTTACTCCTCATGTTTTTATCCTAGTTCCCTAGTCTCCGCCATATAAAAATGTAAGCTTATAGTGCACTATTAATAATATGGAATTAAACTATAGGACGATATAAATAAAACAATCAATTAGCACGAAAATAATTTTCAGTAAAAAAAATATTTTAACAAAAAGCAATGTTTATTGTAAGCAAAAGTCAAATTAACCATTAATGCAAGTACAGCTCCAAGGCAATAAATTAGAATAATAGTAAAGAAAAAATTGTGAAAAAAGGTTTTTTGTGTATCGTTTATACAAAATGTAATACAGGATAAAACTTAATAGTATAAATATCTTTAAACTGGTTAATCTTTTAGCATAAAAATTAAAGGAAACAACAGAAAAATTAAAATAATTATTCACAGTTTGAAAAAAATCAAAATATTAGAATAACCATTTACTTGGTTCAAAATATTAGAATAATGCATTGTAAATAATACGTGTTTTAAAAAAATAGTTATTCTTTAATATTTTGTAGCATCACCTTTACATTTTGTAACGGCACAAACTCGCTTTTCCAAGCTAGCTACAAGTGGTTCACAATGTTTTCTACCCAGATAGGACTATGTTGACTTTATACTCGAAAGAAGCTCAACTTTGTTTTTTGGCGCAATATCTTGCAGTGTTTTCTTCCTTATTCCGCACACATTCTCTATTGGATTTAAATCCGCGAGTTAGCCGGCCATGGAAGTACGTTAATTTGGTGTTAGCTAAGCCAGGTTTTTTATTTATTTATTTATTTATTTTTTTTTTTTTTACACTAACCTGTGTGAAGGTGCTAAATCATGTTGGAAAATAAAATCGTCTCTACACAAATCTTACGACGATGGTATCATTAAAGGTTCAAGGATTTATTGATATATCTCAGAATTAATCATTTCATTAACGAGCCTTCCAGGATCATCTGCAGTCCTGCAAGCTCATAACCATTATACTGGCTGCAAATTTCACTGATCGTTTCATGCAGTACTTCTCATATGCTTCTTGCTTCCTTCGTCATATACGAACACCTTGATTACCATATGTTACGCAAAACACACTCTCATCACTAAACAGTATCTTTTTCCAACCATCCAGACGCCATAAAAGCCTTTTTCTGCACCACTTCACTCTCCCCCTTTTCTGTTTAATACTCATGAGGGGCTTTATCTTTGGTACACGAGATTTAAATCCAAGTTTATGGAGACGCCATAATAATGTAGATTTACTCACATCAGTACCGTTTCTTTTCACTTTCTATGCAAATATCTTACACTTCTAAAACTATTTATCTAGCAATATTATTTAGCTTTCTATCGTCTCTCTGAGTAATTTTTAGCTTTCGGCCGCTATTCCAATGCTTGTTTTCAAAACGTTACATGCCAGTGTTGTTGAACATTTTAAGTAACATGTGATATAGTACTGGCCACCTTCTTTATCAAAATTAATAATGCGATGCTTTGTAAACTGCCTTATGTCGGACGAACAACCCCTGTTTCACACAAAATGAAAACAATGATGATGCAAAGCGTTTTTATAACTTAAGAAGAAGTCTTGGAGAAGCTAATTTTATGCTTAATTTATGCAACTTTCTGAACCAATCAGGAAAATTCATAAGTATTCTAATTTTTTGAACCACCTTTTTTTAGTATTCTAATATTTTGAATAATAAAAATAATTTTTCAGAAAATCAATATTCACTCTAAATTTAATCTTTTACGAACTGTTAAAAAAATGTAAACTTTTATTAAAACAGTAAAGTTTTTTCTTTATTAACATGCAAATTTTTTAAAACACAAACTGTTGTTCTTTTTCAATTGTACTACACTGAAATAAAGTGATGCTCTAATACACTAAATGCTATTCCAAATACACATGAAATGAATTATTCTAATTTTTTGATTTGGAGCTGTATAAATCATATCCATTTAATTACGTTATCAAATGCATGTGCTTTTGAATTTATGTGTTGGCACAACTTATAGATAGAAGGGAAGAAATGTGTTTTGTGGCCAACAACTCATTTGAAAAACAGCCATGGTGTACATTACTTCATTTTACCTGCATAAAACATTACAAAAATTTAGGTTTATCCAGAAATCAAATTTTCTAATAAGTTTGGTGATATCAATTATTTAAATTAAGCTTATGAAAAAAGTGAAATATATAAGTGAATTTCCAAAGAATAATATTAAAAACATAAAACTACTTTAAGAACAATTTTTAAAATAAATTTCTCACGAAATGTTTAATTTTTGCATTACTTTATCTTTCGTAACTTCACTGTTTTAGAAAAATGTTTTGACATTTACCTTTATAAGCTCAATTATTTAATCAGTAGTATGATTGTTTGTAGTAATATTTATTTAAAATTGCTATATTAACATTTTAATACTAACATTTATTTTTTAAGTAAAAAACAAAACAAAACAAATGCAAATAATATAGATACAAAAATCAGTTACATAGGCACGAAATATAATTAACACTAATTTAATTTAATTAACAACTTTTTTAATTATAAAAATACAATATACTTCTGTTTCTTTTTTAAGCCACCAATTTAAAACAACAACTGATTCAATACACTCAAAAGTCAAATACTCAGTTGATTGTAAAACGAGATGTAATTGCGTAACTCTTAAAATTTGTATTGAAATCAACTATAATACATTTTACTTGCAATTGATCTTCGGTGAAAAAACTTTCATCTCTGATAAATCGTCTTTGGAATAATGTAGTTTAGTGAACACTTGAAAGCAGGAATGAAAATCTGTTACAGTGACAAGATTTTTATCAAATGACTGCTCTAGCGTTGAATAATGCATGAAAGGAAATTCTCGGTAAACTATTCATCTTCGCACATGGATGTATGCGAAAAATTGGTAAGAATACATTAAGTTTTATAATGAGAATGTATAAAACGTTTTTATTAGGAATTAATTTATTTTTTCACATTCATGTCAAAAATAGTAAGCACTAGTGTTTTATAGACTAATAATTAGCTTCTATAACACAAGGTTGTATATTTAGATAGCCGATAAAAGTTTATAAAGGATATAGAATTTTAAAATATATAAAAAACTTTAATAATATTTAACTGACAGAGTATTTTCTTTGAATTTCTCAATTAATAAAAAATGTCAATTAAAAATAAATATAGCATTTACTTTTAGCTATTTAGAAAAATACCTCTCTTATTGGTTTTCTTCAAGACAACATTATTAATATTTTATATTTTGTGCTATTCAGAAACATAACTGTTTTCAATATTTTTATATAAACTATTACTAATAAGCAATACTGATATCACCGCGACTGTATATTAAATTATGCAGGATATATTTTTTTTTATCTAAACATTAATTACTTTTATAAAATCAATTATAAAAAAATAATAATAAGTTCAACTTTTAAATGTAAGAAACCTTCGCTTAAGCTGGTGTGATAAGAAGAATAAGCATTCGGCAAGATTAACTTTGCTTGGCGGTGCCAATATAATTTAAATAAATTTATATAACGGTTTCTAAAGGTAAAACTGTGGTATACTTTCAAACAGGATTGGTTGTAGCTTCCAGCATCTGTTCGGGTAACCCGGTTTTATAGATTGAGTAAGGCTGCGTTGACTATATATATACACTGGCCTCCAAAAGTTAAGGTACAGGGACTAGATGCTTTCGGTTGCACACGTTTTGTCGAATATCTACAAAAATTATTGGCGAATTGTTCTTGAACTTCTGGGATGAAAAGAACATGTTTGATTTTATATTTCCTGGTGAAGATTTAGTCGGGGGTACAATTAGGGAGCTAATAATAAATTTAATAATAAATTAATATTTGCGATCCCCTATGTAACAGGAAAGGTTCGAAATGATTTGTCACTGTGGTAATGACTATCTGGGTCCTGTTCAACGTTTGTATGCATTTGTGTAAGCATAGCACTCATATTCGTGAAGATGTTAACGTTTTTTGTGAAAAATTCAAAAGGGTTTTGTTTATAGCATACAGAGTTTTCAACCAAATTTAACACAAGTTTCCAAAAACCTGACAAAGAGTAGTAGAAACATTATACTGAAATTAAAACATGACTATATTGAATATTTGATGAGATATGGGCAATTTTATGAGATAATTTTTAACTGCGCATGCGCGGAAGATTTTAAAATTTTTATTTCATAATTTGGTAGTCAGTATTTTGGGGCAACTTCAAAAAAAAGTTCAATAAAATATTGTGAAAACTTAGAACATTACATAGATTTATTTCGGTAATATGGAAATAATATGACTCCATTTTAAATATGACGTAATCACCATGGAAACATTGGAATTATATGAATCATTATTGGAATCACCATGGAATTATAACCTATCACTGAATTAATTACGTATGAGAGGATTTAATAGAATGAAGAAAACTTTTAAAAATATCTTTTTAAGTTTTGATTCTATATTCATAAAATGTGAAATGACTGAACAAAATTCTGCAACGATTATATATATTAATTTTCAAACCAATCTGTTGGGTAGTTTTTGTGATTTTATATGCGGACAGACAGACGGATCAGATGACGACTTTAGGTGTTACGTATTTATGTAATTACGGGATTTCTCCATAGACCATAATGTAATAGAATACTTTTGGTATCTCTGTAAATAAAACCGAACATGGCATAATAAATCTCAATAAAATATATCAATTTATGAGCAAAACAACTATATTAACGCAAATTGGAGTTTGGACAGATAGAGAAACAGGCAAACAGCATTCATAAACACTTTTCGACTATATTGAAAAGTGTTAAAAACGTATAACGGTTTCAAATTTCACTTTTAGCTTTTTATACCAAAAGACGGAAGCATATTTGAATACTTCTGTACAGCCCTGTATTTTACCTACTTTCTCTACTTTCAGGCCACTATTTAGCTAAAATTTAATTATAGCTAAACCAAGCTTAAAAGTACTGAAATCCTATATTTAATACTTTAAATCTTTATTTGTTTATGATTATCACGTTTATTTAATGGAGTGTTTTAAAATTCTTTTTTAAAAAAAATTAGGTATTTTTTTTTAATAAATATAAACAAGTAACTATATTATTTCTATATATAACTATATAAATACAACTCTGTTCATTCGAAATATCTCTATGTATTTCATTTTTTATGCATTTAGATTATAAAAAAAAAGAAATTGTTGATTTCATAACCTATAAAAAAGATTATTTGAATATCACTAATATTTTGTGCTATTCTTCTGCCAAAATTCGATATACTTGTGGTCGAATACACCTTTAGATTTTTTAGATTAAGATTTCATTTTCCCCAGTGCACTTTTTTTCCTAATTTTTTTTTGTGAAAAGGTGTCTTCTTTCCTGGTAAAACTGGAGATGTTTTCAATTTTACGGAGATCAAATGATTTGGACAAAAATACCTTTTCTAGATTTAGAAATTGTATTTTCTTTACTTACATTTATTTTCTTAGGCTATTTTGTAACTGGATTACTTTTAAAGATTTTTATTTTCTTGCCGATACTATTAGTATACACAGTCCTCAAAGAAAGTTCTTGATAGAAACGCTGATTTCGTTTAAAAGAATAATGGATGATCAAATTACGAATTTTCATTTTTCGTTTAAAAGATCTGTGCTTAGGGGAAGGAAGGGTAAAGTGACCACTCTAAGTTTTGATGAATTTATATGATACTTTTTTGTCAGTAAAGTTCTAACCAACAAATACTAATAGCAAACATAATAACTTTAGTTCCAATTGCTATTTTACTTTTCTTATTTTTTTTAATTTACATGTTACTTTAAAAGAAAAACAACAAAATGTCTATTTTGCCCATCTATGCTGGGTAAAGTATAGGTAGTCCCAGCATAGGTAAATGAGCGAAATCACATTGATTCAGAATGTATATTTAATCAACAGAAGCTATAGTGTGTACATAACATACATGAATAATACGTATTACGTTTTGGAATTGTTTAAGTATTAAATTATTACAAGATAAAGTAAGCAGTAATGAATATCAATGCAACAAATGGAGGAATTCGAGGTACCCCAAACAGACAAGCAGACTGTAAATGTCGAGAACAAGCCTTTCTCAGCAGAAATTCTTGCCATGACCTGTCTTCTTCCTTTCAACGAAAATGCTTTTGAATAGATTTTGTTATGAATAATGAATAAAACATCGTTTCTGGAAAAAGTAGCCATCTGAGCATTTTGCCTAATTGGGGACACTTTGCCCGGAATTGCGGCATTAGAAAAACTGTGGCCTAACATCTAATCTATATGATTTAGCGTTTTGAAACACACATCATGTAAAATGCTATTTCATACTGATCAAATAGCGCAAATAATTGTAACACTTCATATTATCAAGGTGTAATCAAGAAATTTTAGAACTTTCCTAAAATAAAAAATGCGAAAAAACAATAAAATAAGGTCAGAAAACTAGAAGAATATAGCCTTCCGCTTTAAAGTCGCAGACAATACTACCTGCAACTGTGACAACGATTTCATCCAGTTTCAGCGTGGTGGAAGCACTATACAGCAGAATATACTCAAATGGCCACTTTTCCCTCACTGTCCACTTTACTAGTCGTTCCTCTATCTAGGAAGTTTTGAAATAACGTTAGCTGTCTTATCCATAAAAAATCTTTTTAAAAAGAAAACGAAAAAATTTGTAATAAGTTAAGTTGGAAAATAATCCATGAGAGTTTTAAATCAATTAGAAGCAGAACCTAATTCAACATAAAAACAGGTCACATAATCGTATATAAATGTGAATTTATTTTTGTATACATTATTTATCTTTTTAAATCATGGAAATTTCGGCAAATTAGACAAATTTATTCTATTTTGTGCCATATTTTCTGTGAGACATTAGAAATAGCCCAGTGTTTAGGGGATTGAATTCGGAATTAATTAGGGGAAAGCTGTAAATTGCTTTAATCCCTTCAGTTTAGGTCTAGAATGAATAGGCTATGTTTCCCCCCTCGTACTAGGTGAGCGTTAGGAAATATGTATAGATTTATAGTCAAAAAACACGTTTTATTACATACCATAACAGTATCTCCCCACAGCTAACTCTGTTAAAAACATTGTCAATACAAATGTTGTAGAGCTTAAACTTCTGAGTAAAATGAGTACCTACACTAAATACTTATGTTGAATATTAAGGTCACAATTCTACTTCAAAGTTTTAGACACATCATCAGGGGGATGACCTCAGAATTAATTAGGAGAAAACTGAAAATTGCTTTAATCCCTTCAGTTTAGGTCTAAAATGAACGTACTATGTTTTCTTCCTCGTACTTGGGTGAATGTTAGAAAATATGTAGTACATATTTGTTTTCGAAAAACATGTTTTTTTTAGTTTCCTTAACAATATCTCAAAACAGCTAACTCTATAAAAAACATTGTCAATACAAATGTTGTAGAGCTTAAAATTCTGAATAAAATGAGTACCATCATTATTATTTTTGTTCAACATTAAGGTCGGAATTCTATTTCAAAATTTTTCAAATCAAGAGCTTGAAACCAGGAGAGACCAAGTTAACTTAACAATATCTCAAATTGCGGCCTTAATATTGAACAAAAATATTAAGTGTAGGTACTCATTTTCTCAGAATTTTAGGCTCTATAACTTTTGTACTAACAATGTTTTAGATAGAGTTAGCTATTTTGAGATATTGTTAGGTTAACTTGGTCTCTCCTGGCTTCAAGCTATTGATTAGCGATTAAGGCAAAATTTTGAAATAGAATTGCGACCTTAATGTTGAACAAAAATATTAATGATGGCACTCATTTTATTCAGAATTTTAAGCTCTACAACATTTGTATTGACAATATTTTTTATAGAGTTAGCTGTTTTGAGATATTGTTAAGGAAACAAAAAAAACGTGTTTTTCGAAAATAAATATGTACATATTTTCTAACATTCACCCAAGTACGAGGAAGAAAATATAGTACGTTCATTTTAGACCTAAACTGAAGGGATTAAAACAATTTCCAGTTTTCTCGTAATTAATTCTGAGGTCATCTCCCTGATGATGTGTCTAAAACTTTGAAGTAGAATTGTGACCTTAATATTCAACATAAGTATTGAGTATAGGTACTCAGTTTACTCAGAATTTTAAACTCTACAACATTTGTATTGACAATGTTTTTGATATATTGTTATCGTATGCAAAAAATCGTGGTTTTTGACTATAATTCTATACATATTTCCTAACGCTCACCTAGTACGAGGGGGAAAACATAGCATATTCATTCTAGACTTAAACAGAAGGGATTAAAACAATTTCCAGCTTTCCCCTAATTAATTCCGAAATTGGCCTTTTTTTGCTCCCCTACCACTGGGCTAAAAGCCATGGAAGAAAAAAAAAATCACTGAAATTATTTTAATCTTGTTACTTGAATTGATTATTATTTATATAACTGCATCCAATTAGTTTGAGAAGTGATCAAGATCATATTTAAATAAAATTTGGATTAAGTTTCAGCAAAATCGTATCGAGAAAATGTTAGCTGTCAAGGGAATTAAAACCTGTAAGTTAATGAAACGCGCAATCTCGCTATTGTATATTTTAAAATTTGGAAGCATTCTAGGAATTTCGAAGCTAAACGTTAAAAAATAAATAAAATTATGTACATTTTTGAAGCTGTATTATGTTTTAGCACATTTAGGATTTGAAATTAAAGAATTTTAACCAAAAAAATATTGAAATTACGAAAAATGTGTATTTATTATTATTATTATTATTATTATTATTATATTTGAACATTTAAGAATGTCGTACAAGTGTTCAAATGGGAAAATTACAAAAATTATGGTCGTACTCGAAATCGTACCACTGTTGTTGTTGTGGTTACTTTTAAGCTGCAGATACTCTCTATGAATTGTTCTAAAAAGTTCGAAATTTAAAAGAATCAGTGGAAATGAGATCAGTGGAAAACATACTAAAAACGTTCTAAATTATGATTTATTTAGAACTATGAGATTTAGAAACTTAAATTTTTACATTGTTGTTACTTTTAAAACATAGATGCTTGGCTAGAATAGTTTCTAAAAAATTCGAAACGTAGATGGGGGCAGGAAAAAAAACGTTCTATAATACAAATATCTGTGATATTGTTGAGGTTAAAAACTTGGAAAATGGCATGGTAGTTACTTTTAAGGTGAACTTTTACCCAAAGAGCGGTTTCTAAAAACATCGAAATTTCAAAAGGCTAAAATTTACGGAAAATTTTCAATATTAATATTACTTTGGAACTGTTAAAAATAGAAATAATACTTGCAACACAACTACTTCTACTTAGTGCATTCAAAAAGTTCCACATTTTTAACTTTCCATTATGCAGATGATTACTTAAGCATAATCTGTGTGTAATATCTAACAATATTATACTAATTTTCATTAGAATGGTACAAATATTTTAATGTATTGTTAATTGTAACCGAATTTCGTGGTTTATTCATTCTGTCAAGTTGTCTAAATTTAACTCTTTAAAAAAGAACTGTGCAGAATTATATGAAACTAGCAAAATTACCTAAAGCTGTGTGAAAATTTAATATCAAAAGTCCTTCGCATTTCCAGTAAATATTTTTTGAAATAATGATAGTTTAGCAAAATTTCATGAAAGTTTCTGTTGCTTAATTTTTTACGTATAAAATGTTTCTAATATATTAACAAAATTACTATAGCTACGTATTGTCTACAAATTGTAAATATTTTTTTCTATTATTTCATCTAAATGATAAAACATGAATTTTGAAAATAATAAAATTGATATTCTTTAGGAAAATTATATATATATATATATATATATATATATATATATTCAGCTATAATTCCTTACTTTGGATGATTTTTAAAATATTGCATACAAAGTTGAAAAACATCTATGTAAAATTTATGTTTCAGGCTCGATATCAGAAAAGGAATATTGAAAGATTAATTTATTATTTGTTTATCTGTCATGTAAAAGATTCGAAAACTAACATGCTATCACAATAACAGATAATGTTCTCATCTATTCCTTATAATGGAAAAAAAAAACAATTTATTGTATAGTTTTATTTCTGCATTTCCTTTCGGCCCCATCACGAGGGTTTCTGCTTTCGAAGCTCGTAGACGGGAGGTGCTGGGATCGAGCCCAATCGCGCCCGTCAACCTAATCGTTCGGAGTTTTCGTGGTTTTCTTCGAACCTTGTGTTTCGATGCGTAAATACGTGTTAGGTTCCCTTAGAAAGACCCCACGAAGGGCACTCCCCCCGTGGGCCTATATCCTTCGAATATATAATTGGCCGTCAAAAATCAACCCAACCCAACCCTGCATTTCCTTTCGTCAGATTCGAAGAGACGAATATACCTTAAAATTCTTTTTAACTTATTATTTGTTATTAATTAAATGTTCCATAGGAATTAACCCCTTCGGGACGGGAGCCTTTTACGAAAATTTTAATCTTTTGTAACCGTTTTTTAAAAACAGAAATTTGTGTGTTCTTGAATCGAGAAAATGCGCTGATTAAATAAGGCAAATTTTACAGTAAAATTTTACTGGTGAGAAAAAACAAGAATTCTGAGCGCTTCATGCGGCACGTATTCGTGCCGCTCGTCCCCAAGGGGTTAATAACGATGTTTGATACCATTTTATGCAATAAAACTGTCGAGTTATCAAACATTTTAGCATTTTGCATTAAAATTTAGCTTTTCAAACATTAGACGATTCACTTAAAATGAAATTATATGCTAATCTATTGATTTTCAAAAATGAATTTAAATTCTTATATTATTTCAAACCATCCTGTCAATAGACATATAAAATTTCCAAAAGTAGATTTATCAGTTTAAAATTATTATTAGTAACAGTGCTACAAAATGTTTCTAAAGTAAAAACAAGTATCTAATATTTAATTTTTATCATAAACACTTAAGTACGCGATCGTTTAATTTGCAATTACATTCCACGTGTCACAAAAATCAATTTGTGATATTTTTTAGTCTAGAATTCATTAAGCCAAAATATTTTACATTAAATACGCTAATCTATTTTTAACAAGGGCGTTATTTCATTCAATTTTAGCTTTTACGAAATTTTGAACAAATAAAGGCGGGTTTTTATCTCACAGAAAGTTTGTCAGTATAATCAATGACACATTGACTTGATGTCTACTTCAAAATAACAAGTAACTAAAATAGTGTAATGATAAAAAAAAAATTCATTTTTAAAATTTATTATTTTTTATATGAGCACCTTGTATGGCTTATTGTAAAGTAATTTATTTGCCATTCAACGAAATCTTTTCCAATGGATTTTCTGTAACAGAAATTATTAAATTTGGGAGGAGAACTAAAATAACTCTAGTAGAATGAAAAATCACGTTGAACCAAGGGAAATTATTTAACATTGACGTTATCCCACTGGTAATTTTCAAAGTGTTGTTTTTGTCTACTTCATTTTGGTGGAGAATCATTGCAAAATCATCCTAAATATTGCTTCAGATTGCGTATGTCATGTATATGGAGGGATATTATTGTTTCATACGTTTCTTCCTGTGAAATAAATTACGTAGTAAATTTTGAAATACTTATTTTTTATGGCATATACTTTATATTTGATATTACAAAATTTTCAGCGCCTCTAAAAATATTAGATTTGAAAATAATCTCTAAATAAATAGTAATTCAAAATATTTTGTTAAAAGACTTCGCAGAGTTTTTATTTGAAATATTTTAAAGCTAAGGAAGAAGTGCTTAATAAAAATTACTTCCTCATTAATCCCTTTGTGTATTTTGCCGAACGTCATGTTACTCAAGTTTGTACATCATGTTTAAAAATCAAGGTTACTCAAATTGGATTTAAACCGAGGCAATGATATTAAAGTGTCCACAGTGGTGATTTCAGAAACTCCTAATCTGTCCATAAGATTTCAGTTAAATTTGATTTTTCTTTTAGACAGGTGTCATTAAATATTTAACTTGCCTTTATGCGTTCGACACCCATTTTTAGAAAAAATAAAGCAACAATGAAAATAATACTAATTATTTCAAATAAATTTTAATGTTAAAAGATAATATCATTTTTGAGGAGCTTCAATCTGAGCCATAAAATGAAAACTTTCATTCATATACCCGGTCAAAATATCATTAAATTATTTCATGTATATTCTTTATGATAATTTTTAATAATAGCTGTAAACTTTCAGGATATTCTCAGCTATTGAAATCGATAGTTCGTTTTACTTACAACACAATATAAATCTTAATTAAACTTGTTTTATGTTATAAATATACATCCATACAGTTCGGAGATAGAATTTTTTAAACTGTTATTCATAAAGCTATAGTTTTCAAAAACGCATTTAAAGTTTTTATCTTTTAAAAATCTGTTTAAGTTATCTATCCCAAGTTCTTAAAATTGCTGAGATTTTTATGTTGTATCTCCCTTAATATCAAAATTAGAAGTTCTTTTCGGCCCGAACAACAACTTCCAATTACTTAAATACACATTTCCAGTTACTTAAATATACAGTTACTGTTTGAGATCTACAACTGCAATAGCCATAACCACACTTCCAATGATCGAAGAAACAAACAAAAAATTTTTTGAATTACTAAGTCTTCAGTAAATCAAACAAAACAATTTTTTTTATATATATTTGTCCAAAATTGAGTATTAAACATATTGAGATACATTAAATTAAAAACAAATCCCCCTCCTCTAAAAAATAGCTTACTTGGAAAGATTAATATGATAATATGCATAGAAATAGTTCATATCATCAAGATCAAATCATCAAGAAAATCATATCATCAAGAACATCATATCATCAAGATCATATGCATAGAAATCTGTAAATACAAAAAATAAAAATCATCATATAAAACTACTCAATTCAATTTTTTTAAATGAGTTTCTTTCATTGTTTTATTTTTTTTTTCTTTATAGTGAAATTTTTCCCTCATACACTGTAGTTCTTTGGATCATATATTTCTTATGGTTCACCATTACTTTTTTTTTTCATTATGACTGTTCAGTCATTTATTCATTCCCCATAACTTGTTCATCCTCGTGAAATTCTCTTTTTGATAATAGTAGTCTAAAATTTTTACTTACCCACCTCAAAGAGAAAATGCAATACAGGGTGTCCATACAATAATGAAAGGTGGCAGAATGTAAGGTTATCTGATGTACGTATACAGTGCGGCATGCGGAAGCGATTTTTAATGAAAAAATAATATCGAAGGTCATCACCCAAAGAAAATTTCACACTCTTTTAAAACAAAAAGGAATTTATGTCAGCTTTAATGAAACTCTTTTTTTTTTCACACAAAGCCTTGACAATCTGTAAGATCTTCCATCAATGTAACAGTTTTGTTTGATTTAAACATACAAATTGCGATAACTCCTGCGTACCGTGTATTTAAATAGAAGTCAAATCAGGAGATTTTGTAGTTTGCTGTTTCAATTTACTGTAAGAATCTAAGTAGATTTAAATTTTAGGTTTCAGTGGAAAATGTCATTTATCGTAGGCAGCTATTGGAGTATCAGATCAGTCATCATATTCAACCAATTAACAGAAAATATTGTCACTTATTATGAAGAAGTTTTGTGCATTCTGTTTTATTTGGGAATTAAGAATTCATTTATTCAAATATTACTTTTTCAGACCAAAAAATTATCTGCTTTATAAATCCGCTTCACTGCGAAAGTACAACAAATGGTCTATAATTGCCTATATGTAAATATAGGCAAATAGATTACCTCCTAGCGATCTAAAAATACCTCACTTTTTTCATGACCAATCTGTACTTTCATGAATATGTAAAAGACGATATATGGTAACCAGTGTTAAAAATGCAAACTATTCTTTATAATCAAATTCCACGACAAGTAATCTCTTTCATTACAAAATAATTGTTTAGCTTCAATGAAAAACAGCTACTTTAAATCAAAAGAAAGAATGTTTAATATTAAGAGAAAAGACAATCTCATAAAAATATTCAAACATTTAAAACGTTCTGCGAAATTTGAAAGAAATTTAAAACATTGTTCCTGCTGCATCTAAATGATTTTTATTTATGTGATAATTAAGTGATTGTTTTAATTGAATTCGTCTTTTAAAAACATTTGTCTTATGAAATTTTTATAATACTTAATTAATTAATTTTTATTAATTTTATAATTTTTCCATACTTAAATCAATTATATAGGGAATACTTAGAGCTTTAATTTATCACGGAAATGTATAGAGGTTTCAAATAATTTTGCGAAAAGAAAATTAAATTTAAGGAATATTCAATATAAATCGCAGCATCCCAGATCGCAAAACTCATTGTTCATTTACTTAATACTCTTTAGCATTCACTAAGTGAAGATAATAAGACAGTTATTTAGATGCATTTTTAATCCTCAAAAATTGAAACTGAATTCTTAAATTGGAAAATACAAGTCAAAATTAGTAAGATTTTTTCTAAAAAGAATAAAAGGAAAACTTTTCTAGATAATTTCGATAACATAAATCATTTCTTTATCCTAGTTTTTTCGACGGTTCTTACAAATAACTTACAGTTATAATCATGTTATCAAAGGATTTCTAAAAGCATTTTATTTATTTTTTAAAAAACAGCAAAAAAAAAACACATTTTATTTGATTTCTAAAGACCAATTAAAATTCAATTGTTAAATTATTTTACAAAAGTTATTGTCCGCAATTTAATACTTTTATTATTATTTTTTAATTATTTTATTTATTTATTTTTTTTAAGGTATAATATGGAGACACATAAATGCATCAAACTTCTTTAAGAGCATTTTTTTTTTTTTTTTTATAAAGAACATTTTATTTAAAAAAGAATCATTAAAATTATATCTTTAAAGTGAAGAAGACAATAAAAGCTATTTACCGGAATTGTATGATGGCATTTAATCTAATTCACGGAGATCTTTATTCAATATAATTCTTTTCTTCACCTGATAATATAAACCAAACTGGCTGGAATAGATCTAAGATATAATGTTCTCAGTATGTACTTTCTGATATCTCTCTTTGTTTTATTTATCGTGAGTGTACTAAAGTAAACAAAAGAGTTAAATTTCGTCTAACTTATTAAGAAATTTAAAGCAAAATATTATTAACTATTCAAACATATTTTAAGCCGTAAACTCGAAACAAAAGGAAATTTTTAAACTCAAATGTATAAACGTGTATTACGATATATTTCACGATGATCAAATAATTCAATTAAGGTGTCGATGTCAATTATTTACTTTACAGTCTAACCTCGTTAACGTGGATTTCAAACTGGAAATAAAATTTATTCATGTCGATTCATTCCACGTCAACTGGCTTAGAAAAAAGAATTAAATTTAAAGAATAGAGAATTAAATTTAAAGAATATTTAATATAAATCGCAAATCCCAGGTAGTAGAACTCACTGTTCTTTTGCTTAATAATCTTTAGCATTCTCTAAGTGGAGATATCAAGACAGCTATTTAGAAGCATTTTTCATCCTCAAAAACTGAAAATGAATTCTTAAATTGAAAAATACACTTCAAAAGTAGTAACCTCTTTTCACCAAAGAGTAAAAGAAGAATTTTCTAGATATTTTTGGTAACATAAATCATTTTTTTATCATTGTTTATCCGATGGTCCTTACGAATAACTTACAGTTATAAGTATCTTATAAAGGAATATCTCAAAGCATTTTATTTTATTTCAAAAATCAAATTTCAAATTAATTGCTTAAAAGGCGCAAAGGCCAACCTAGTGAAAAAGATTCTATGCCGGGACTCGAATCCGGACCATCAATATAGCGCACTGGCGTTCTACCGACTAAACCACATGTAACAATACCCAGTTTGGAACGTCTCACTATTACAGGTTGGCAAGGCTACAAACGCAGCACAAGATGAAATATTTTCCGTGAGCCACCGACATGGCAATAAATAAATTAATGGCAATAAGCAATTAATTTGAAATTTGATTTTCATTTGAAATGTTGTATGGAAGGCGAATGTTTCTTTCTCTCTGGAAAAATTTCCAAATATTATCATTTTTTTTTTTTAACGCATTTTATTTTATTTCTAAAAATCTAATAAAATTCATTTGTTAAGTTATTTTATAAAGGGTTAACTGTCATTGTCCGAAATTTCAAGTTTTATTTTCATTTTAATTCATTTTTAAGGTATAATATGGAGGCACATAAGCTCATTAAACTTCTTTAAGAGCAAATAAATTGCAGTTTTATTTTGCAATAAAGAACATTTAATTTAAAAAAGAATCAATAAAACTATAATCTTCAAAGTGAAAAAGACGGTAAACACTATTTACTGGATTCGTAGGATGACACTTAATCAGATTCAAGGAGAATTTTAATCAATGAAATTCTTTTCTTCGCCTGATAATATAATCCAAACTGGCTGGAATAGATCCAAGATATAATGTTCTTAGTATGTACTTTCTGATATCTAGTTTTTTGTTAGTGTTTTTAATCATGTGTGTACTAAAGTAAGCAAAAGATTTAGTTTTCATCAAAATCTTTAAGAAATTTAATGCAAAATATTATTAAATATTCAAACATTTTTTTAACCATATACTCGAAACAACAGAGCAATTTTAAACCCAAACGGATAAAAGCATATTACATTATTTTACGATGATCAAATAATTCAATTAACGTGTTTATGTAAATTATTTACTGTTCAGTCTAACCTCGTTAACATGGAATTAAACTGGAAATAAAAATCATTCATGTTCAATTGTTGGTTCATTCCATGTCAAGAACCTCCAAAACCTCCTTCAATTTTGACATAATTGCTGCAGGGCATATATATAAGTCGAAGATGGACATTTACCAACAGTCAGAGTCAGAAGTAAGTTAGTTCACCAGGTGTCCTTCTGTTAAGTTCACTATTCCATTGTCGCAGATAAACGATCAAACCATCTAGTTTGTCATCTTACTGTACAAGAAACATTACTTATTGAAAATAAGTGACCTAGTACAGCTTTTTGTACTGAAAAATATTATTACAGTATTCAAAATCACAAACCAATACCTTTCTTATTACTTTGCCTCAAGGTAGACCATATGACCCGTCATGTTAACTTTGACCGTACTTTGACTACTGAAGAAAAACATTTAAAAGTTTGTCAATTTACCAGTTAATTACCTATGAAGATATCATAGAAGTGCTAAACTTGTTTCTCCCCTCTTAAATATTGATTAATTTATTATTCTTTGAAATACTTTAAAAAAAATTTCATAAATTCAACCCCATTTTCAGAAGCCCATATCTCAAAAAGGACACTTCTGATTTGAAGGCCGTTTCTACCACTCAGAAAGATCTCCTTAAGTAACAGGAAAACTTTCATTCCTTCATTTTAGGCGATATAAGGTACATAAAGTAATGTTAAAAAATCTACTTTTAGTAAGATTCGCAAATAAATCCGCTGCAAAACTTGACTCTAAAAATATAAGACTGAGATCACTTCAGTAGGGGAAGAAAAATAGAAAAGTATATGAAATAAACAGATCTTTTAATATCAACTGACCTAGCGAGGTTCTGATTGGGTAAAAATAATGTCCCAGTACACTCAAATTTTTCTTAAACACATATAGCTAGAATAGTGGAATAAGTGTCCACCTATGCTAAAATGATTATGTGCTATCATATGAGAATAGTTGCAACACTCCCTAGTGACTAAATGTGGAAAATGTTGACCCTATCTCGAAAAATATTAGATTTAGCCAAAAACAATGTCAACTACAAAAGTTTAGTTCGTCTTTGATTTAGTAAGAAATGACGTCTTAAATGTTAAGACAGCTTTATTAGAAGCTCTGAAAATATCGAAGTAATTAGTGGCTAGTTAAGCTGGCAATTGGTTATCAAAATATTAACGTTTCAGAGCTTCTAATTCATTTATTTTTGAAAATAGACCTTTATTGAAAATAGAAATGAACAATTTGCATAATTGATAAAGTAAATTGCATAGTTTTGGAAGTACACTTTTGTAATTAATATTATTTTGAGTTTCGTATCGTGAAATTTAACGTATAATTTAAAGCGTCAGACACAATCACATCATTTGATGAATCTGCCAGTTACTTCGGTAATGCAATCAGTTACAACAATAATCTGCTGTTTACTTAAAGAAAATAAGTTCCCAAATGTATGTCAATTTAATATATCCAAATTAGTGTATGGTTGGCGATTATTCTACGAAAAGTTATACTATGGTGATTAAATAGATACAAATTATCTTAAATGCATAACTCTAAAAACGAAAATGTATCATACGTACAATTAATAAGTACATAAAATTTTATATATTATCAGAGATATTTCCAGAAATAAACAAATTTTATAAATAGTAGTTTCCTACGAAGCATGGATTTTCCTTCTTAAGATTAATTTTTTTTGTGTGTATGCGCTTTCATTTTATGTGTACCCAAAATATGAATATGAAATATGTAACTGAACGGATGTGAACGTAAAAGAACTCTTAATTTAAAACTGAAAATATAGAGATTAAAAAAATCTATAAACAATGTCATTTAGATGTGTATTTAATTTACAGACTTTTACATTTCAATCATTTTTAAATTAATTGTATGTGGATTTACTTGGTTTTACATATATTGCTTCAGGGTCATTAATCAGAATGATATTATTCCGTTTAGGTGGTAGGACCCTATCCCGGTGTAACAACCGTTAAATTATGGCTGCTGTCGTTTTTACATATTTTTTAATTAATTATTTGCAAACTCATGAAGTTGGCAGGTGCTCTTATTCAAAAACGTAATCAAACTGTTTTTTTTTTCCATTTTTCGTTTAAAAGTAGCACACCTTTCAGGGAAAAAGTTGATTGGGAGTTTTGAACCTAATTTCCTGACGCGAAAGTGCTAGAAATTAAAAAAAACTGCCGTCACTAGAAGTATAAATCACATGTTACTCAAGAAGTAATTCATTTATTGAAAAAAAAAGGAAAACATTATTCCATCATTAATGAACTCAGTAATCATGCCTGGAAATGCCATGCTTTTACGCTTAAAAATGCGGCAGAAAATATCTCAGAAAGTTTTGGGTTTGTTGAACAGGGCAAAATATTATTTCCAGAACCACTTTAAGTTAATTTTCGTAGATATTGCAAGAAGTCTGAGAGATTGGTATATTATTTTCAAACAGAAATCGCCATTAAATTACACAAACTATAAGAACCAATTCCACAGAAATATAATTTGTCGACCCTCAAAAAGATCAGAAAAAGAAAATGATTCATATACTCTCACCAGAGATCTCTTTGACTGACAGGCACGGCTGCTTCGTAACGGCACTCCTAAAAAAACTAGGGTTTAAAAGTTTTAAATATAACGTAGAAATCTGGCAAACCCTTGATTTTCACAAAAAACTATTTAATATTATTATTATTTTGTTATTGTTGTTGTTTAAATACAATTTTCAAAATTGTCTTAGAAGCCATTTTTTGCAAAACAAAAGTAAATAAATAAATAAATAAAATAATATGTATGTAACAAAAACGATATATACTCGAAGTCTTCGTGCTTTTATTATATAAAAATGAATGAATGAAGTCAGCAGTATTAGTCCTGCCGGCTTTTAATGTAACAAGATTGATCTTGCCACAGAATTAATGTAGTAAAATCACTCGTCTGATGGTTTTTATTTGTAGCAAATTAGATCTTCATGATTTTATTAATGAAATCCTCATCAAAGTAGTTCAACGCATTCTTTATAAAGCATTGCTGTCTCGAAGGTAAATAATTTGACATAAGATCACTGTATGATCTTAAAATAATATTAGAATAAACTATTTGAATGAATGATGGAACTATCAGTCAGGGAACTGTTGACAATCGAAAAGGCCGAACAAATTCTGCGGAAAACTCTCGTGCATCTTCTTTTTGCTACAACGCGGAGAAACACAAAATCATGACGCAGTGCGTTCTCTGACCAATTCGAGAATAAAGGATACGCGTAAAGCCTACGCCACGACCAATGTGAGTGATAAAATAAAGAGTTCTGGAAAATTGAAGCGGACGCATTTTATAGTAAAAATTACTCCAGCGCGCGAAAATAATATCCGGAAAAAAAGAAATGGCTCTTTTCAAAACATTGGAATTCACGTAAAATAATAGAAATGATCAGAAATCATGATATAATTTAAAAATAAAGTAAAAGCTTTATATTTAAATAAATTTAGCAAGATAATAATTAATTTGAGAAGAATTTAAAAGGATTAATCATAGGTATTATGAATGAATAAGAAATTAGTGAATATGCCGGTAATTTAGCATGAAAAAGGGAATATCGCGAAGGAAGAATTAATAATATAACATATATATATATATATATAAGACAAATTTAATAGTACACCAGATAAATACATGTCTCGTATAGCTTCATTCCCCATTTAAAGTCAGTAAATCATTTACTAACTTTGCTGGAACACCCACCGGTAGCAAAAACGCCATTTTGAGAAATAAGTATTTAAAAGTTTTTTAAGTAATATCGATGCGACGTTTCCTCAGACGAAGACGTAAATAAAATCCTTTTGAAGATCGATTAGTTTTAGTTGAGCGTTAAGAAAGGCGGCGTTGGAAACGGAAAGAGACATAAAGCTTGTAGGCTAAAAATTAAATTTTTTTATGGTTTTACACTGCTATATCTCCTAGCCTCCCACCTTACCTTAAAACAGTAGCTCTTTTACAAACTTGATAAAATGTTCCTACAATATTTTGAAATTCCAAATTAACTGTTATATCCGCACGAAAATAATACACTTACAAGTACTGTACGTGTCAATTGCATGTATTAATACATCTGTATGACGAACATGCAGTTCACAATTGATGTTGTAGGTCTTGTTGAGCGTTTATGTTTATTCCTTGGTCTGAAAAAAAATTTGCTTTTTATTTAAATAAAAACTTTTAAATTTATAAAATACGTTTTAGATTTCAGCATACAAAGTATTTCTAAAACAGCAAGCGATATTCATAAAGATATTTATCATTTAACACATTTTTTTTTTATTATTATTGAAATAGTTATGCCTCATACTTTTATTTTGTATATTTATTTCCTAATACAGTGATAGGAAAGAAAATTAACATAATTTATGGCAATACTTCTCGAAGAATTTGATTTTATATCTATAATTCAAACAATTAACATTTCACACTTGAACAGGAAAAAAGTTTTTTTTCGTTTTATATTGATGTATTTTTCATAATGTTAGCAAATCATAATAATAATAGTTATTTTTCGTAATTTATTTTATATTCATAGTTTATTTAATGATATTCGTAGTTATTTTTATAATATGGAAATATCTAAAGGTCAATTTACTTAAAACAAAAGCAAATTTCTCAAGTAAAGCTATTACCTTATGAACTATTAATAAAACTGCTTCTAAAACCTATTTCCTGGAGACTGGGAATATTAAATAAGCAGAATTTTAAAAGATTATTATTACATTAATACCGATAAAAATGTACTCCAAGAGATTTTATGAAAATATCTTAGTTAAATTAAATTATTCAATTGTTAAACATCATTTTTAAAAACATATTCTTCAGATTACTGATAAAAAATTTTCAATAAATATAATTCTAACTTTTACAATTTTTTTTTTTCAAAACATTTCACTTAGAGCATTTAAATTAATATTCTTTAGGCTTTTCAGTAACACTTAAAAAATTACTTTTGGTAATTCTTGGGTAATAATTTAGGTTGGGTTCTTATAAAATAGTAAGAAAAGGCATTCTAGAAGTTTTTTATAATTAAGTTTCCGAGAAAAACATTAATTGAGTAGAATAATGGTTTATTTAAGAGATAATATAATATTTTAAAATAATCACTTACACTAATTATGTAGCATATAGAAACAGAATTTTTCGTCCTTAATTAATATTTTTGAAAAATGCATATGAATGGTTGATTTTTTTTTTTTTAAATAGAAAAATTGTATTACCAAATACATAAAACTAGCATCTATGACAAACAGATGGGTACATATATGGTCACATGTAGAGGATGTTTTTAACTAAAACTAACAGAGCTCTAAAACTAAACATATGCATGGCATATACGATTTCAAATTGAAATATATAGCTTATTCACATAATTGGTTATTATCTAATTATGTCAAGCGCTATAAAAAAGAGTTTTCAAATTTTACAAAGGTCCAATTTTGAGAAATCGATTTTTTTAGCCTATGCATTTCCTACGGGATTAAAATCGGAAATATTAATGATAAAATTGCCAATCTTTTTAAAAATATATATACTTCAATTTAAAAGAAACATTGATAAGTATCCTAACTTATATCATACTATTAATTTGTCTGTGAAATCTAAAATTTATTTACCGCATATGCCCCATGGCACGATGCATGAGCGTCATGAAATTGTATTTTCTGTTTCAGAAATTTTGAATATCATGGGTAAGGGGAATGGCCAGTTTTTTATGATGCTGGAATATTTTACATCATTTATTGACCTTAAATCATTAAATGACCAGCGATCAGGATTAATATTTACCATCTCCGTGATAAGTTATGAAACCCCTACATCATAACATAAGAAGAATACATAACTGATTTAAGAATGCAAATTACATTATATCTTTCAATCTTCCAACGTATTAAATACTGATTTGAAACAGAATAAAAAAATGTTACATTTTAATTTGCCTGAAATTGCTCTTTCAAGCCAATCACTAAAAGGGCGATTTTGAAAATTTCTTAACGACTTTGTTTTACCTATTTTCAGTATCTGTAGGTGAGTCATTTACAGATCTATTATATCTGAAACCTGTTTCGTTTAACCGTTCCACGGTAGGAGATTTACCGATTCTAGATGCCCAAAAATCGATTTTTAAAAATTTATCCTAGCGTAATTTATTTTTTGTCTGTTAAAGTTCAATAGTTAGGGATTTGTACCTTTTCATATAAATATGGCTTTCATATAAATATACTTGTATGGTCTATAGACTAGTGCAAAGTTAGTGCTTTTTAGTTGGGAATAAATCAGTCAGTATGTGTATATGTGTTTAATCTGTTACTTGAAGTGGGAAAAATATACTGCTCGATTATGAACACTTACGAACAAAATATGAATTTTATTTTATAGAATTTATATGCAAAACCTTTCCACATATCAGCCGTTATTCCACATTTAATGTCGCAAAAAACTCTATTTTTTTTTAATTTTTCATATTTAATACACTGTAAAAAAAATTATGTAACATTACTCTATAATATTGGGTAGCAGCCTTGCTGCCTCCATTTTTACGGAGTACTTTAACCGATATAATCGGTGATATGTTACATTAAATTGTAATATTACACGAGTTATATCAGTTTAAATTACGCCATTATATAAGTGAAAAAAAAATTACCTCATGAAACTGGAAGCAGCATGCTGCCACCAATTTTGTCGAGTAACGGTAGGGGAGACCGGAGCAAGATCACCATGTTAACAATTTTTGTTGTTCATTAATTTATTTTTAAGTATAGTAATATTAATTTTACATGAACTGATAGAGTATTCCTTTGCAGTATTAAATATATTACCATTTAATTTTTCAAATAAAAAAAATAAATAAAGGATAATTTTATTTTTTCATAACATTAACAAATCGTCATCTTGCCCCAGTACTTAGGCAAGATGACTTTGGCCTTGGGGCAAACACTGAAAAAGGTTGAACATATTTTATCTTTTGAACATGTTACATGGTTTAACAAATGATAACTGTGTTTTTATATCTTACAAAGTATCAAACTAAGCATAATGCATTGTAACGTAATGCTGAACTGTTGAGTTGTGCAGCTACGAATAGTCACAAATAAAAATGTCATTTTCATAATTGCAACATTCCTCATGCCACCATTCTTGGCATTTACAGCACTGGATCGATTCTTCTGTTGGTGGGTCACAATATTCCTCGTCACAAGCTGGACATCTGAAAACACCATCCTTTGAAGTGGATGCAACTGGACTGTTTGGCCTAGATTTAATAGATTTAGAACTACAGGAAATTAGTTTGAGTTTTTTTACTCTCTTTTTAGCTTCACGAGCTTCTTTTCTCTGTTTTTTTAAACGTTCCTGTTCTTCCTTCTGCTTTTCCCTTTATTCTAACATTTCTTTGATGAGTGTGCTTTTAAGAATGGTTGAGCTCAGTGTTTTGCTTTTTCTTTTTTTATCACAATGTGTTGCTTTAGGCAATGGTTTGAAACCAAAAATACTAACAGGCTTCTTTGGTGCATCGGAATCAGCATTTTCCATAAGTTCTGATTCTTCTGGAGGGTTTATACGTTGGTTTTCTACTACCAGGGTCTGAGGATGACGAGTTTGTCATCTTGCCCGGGACTGCCTGTTTAAAAATGTTCGTTTTCATTGCCATGGAAAAAGCCGATTAATTGACATTTATTTATGGTAATAGGTAGTATTTAAACTAAGCTAATCATAAATATTAAAGAGAAACGATACATCTTACCTGTATCTATAGCAGAGCTTATTTGCACATGCATAAAAGTTATAACGTGGCAGCGGTAAACAATCAAAGCTTCACATCTAACACAAAAATGGCGATTTCACCGTCCCTATACTATTTTTTAACGAACGGCCGATAGGAGAGCCAGTAATGTCCGGTTGATGCTGCCACCTAGTGGAAAACGGAAAAAATAAGACATTCGTCATCTTCCCTCGCTCTTCAACATACTCTGGTCTCTCCTACATAATTTTTTACAGTGTATAGAAAAAGTTATTTGACAAAACACGATTAAGCTCAATTTTTGATATCATTAAATTGTTTAGCTTATTACCGCTTTCGTTCCAGTTTAATTTGTCTGCCTTTTCTTCCCGGTATTTAGAGTTGTTTTAGCTTATTAAGTCTAAATTAAAAAAATTTGAAATTTTACTTCAGGCATAATTTTCCATTTATCAAAGTCAGAAAAATTTAAATTAGCCATATAAATAAACTTTTGCACCCTTATGCAACGGCAACAAGATTCAAAATTTAACAAAAATATGAATTTGATTGAAATTTTTTTGTTTATAGAGGAAAATTTCAATGATGTACACATGAAGTTTTGCAAGTGCGAAATGTTTAAATTTAAGACCAAATTAGGACAAAAGTTGCTACTTGTATGTAGATATCTCAAGACAAATTGATGTAAAATATATTACTTGACTGGATATTTCGAGTGGTTACAAAATCAATCCAGAAAAATTCTCCAAATTCAGATAGAATACAATGCAAAACATAATGCAGACATTTTCCCATGATGTTTTACGATTTCCATTCTTTGCATAAGGTTCCGCTGTGCGGAGATAAATATAAATATATAATAGAATATACAGCACAGTAATTTTCATTATATTGAATCGATATCGAATGTTTCTCTCGTATCTTAAATTTCAATAGAATTTTAGAAAAAAAAGTATTTTTCTATGATTTGTTATTATAATAATATAAAAATAGTTTAGCATTTTAGCTTCCATACCGTTAAGAAAGTATCATTAAAATTATCAAAAAGAACGTAAAATCATGCGTCAACCAGATTATGAAACAGTTTTTAACGCATTCAGAGTAGTATAATAAAACTTCATACTTTAATAACATGAAAAATGGTGTGTAAGTAATGATTTGTAAAGCGCATAACACTTTTGAAAGCACGATTTCAACCAAAGTCGAAAAAATAACTGAAAATGTTACACTTCCCTGTATATCAACTATAGATTTATCACATAATGCATAATATGCTAAAATTTAGAACAGTTAGGAAACGCATAACACAGTTGAAAATTCCCCTTCAGCAATTTCCTTCAATAAACGATAATGTACTTCAGATTTTTGCGCAGCCCTGCATATATGTATAGATGCTGTATGTCATTTTTTTATTTCAAAAGCCTTCCACAACTGAAAATGCACTTCCAGCAATTATTGTTCATGGAGAGAAATATAACTGATGTATTTTTTGTGCCTTTGTATATGAAAGGCGAATGCTATGCAAATCATATTCAACACTAAGCATCTTACAGAGCACCTTGGAGATATAGATCAATTTTAATATGTTTGAAATAGTGTAACATGAACAAAATACACCACAAGCGTTTTTATACATAGACCGCAATGTAACGTAATTCTTTTTGTGTCCCTGTAAATGATCGCTTAATGCTATACATACTATATTCTATATCGAGAATCTTGTAATGAATTTCATAGATATGTATATAAATTTTAATATGTTTGAAATTAGGAAACATCGTTAAAATCCACCGCAAAAGATTTTCCACATAGGCCGTAATTTAATGGAATTCTTTTGAATGTCCCTGTAACGGAATTATGACTGCTACACGCTTCACTCTGAGTAACGAACATGCCGTAGTGACTATCAATAATATTTTTCAATTTCATGGTTTTATTGAGGCCAAAAATAATTTGGGCAGATAGAATCGGTAAATTTCCTATTGTGCTTTCCTGCACTGTTTTTACGGAAATTCGATGTCCTAAGTTTTTAAAAGGTTTTTTAAATGTTAGTAACTTATATAAAATCGATTTTTTAAACAGACCTTTTTATGACGCGATTTTCTGTTTTAGACGTAATGAGTCGTACTTCCTGTATAAAGTCTTAGGAGTTTTAAATGTTGCTAAAAATCGTCTAGCGAAAGACGCATTAATTTTTGTTAAAATAAAAATAAAATTCAAAAATAAATATAAAATTTCCTAGTGCGTTTTTTTTTATTGTTAGGTCTGAAAGTGTGGAAATGTATTTGTAGAATATACATTTCTATTATCGCCATTTTGTTATTTCCCAGTTTTAAAATTTTTACCTACGAGTCTTAATTTCAATGATGTTTCAACTGAATCTTCAAACTTTGATTACCCTATATATCCAAAATAAAAGCTGCATATTTTTGAAAAAAAAAAAATCATTTTTTTTTTTCTTTATAAAAATATTTTTCTTAGTACCGTAACTGCCAACTTTCTTTTTTTTCAAATGAAATACTCATATTTGATCCACAAATTTTATTTAATAAATCAAAACAAAATCCGTTAACTATCCAAGATAAACTACACATATTTAATTCAAGAAATTTTTTTGTTTAAAGTATGTTCATATAATTTTTTTTAAGTCGGAAAGTATGTAGTTATAATCAATAACGTTCTGATGCGGCCAATCCATTATATTTGCAGATTTTATTTTGTAAAAGTTTACCAAGCAACTGTCAAGGTTTGGAAATATTCGCATTGGAATAGAATTTTTTTTTTATTTAGTTCAAAAATGTTCATTTGCTAATGATAACTGTTTCTTGGGAATATTTTTAATATGCTCCCTATTAAAAATAAAACACTGAATTCCACTGAAAAGATAAAATTTTTAAATTGTGCCAATATTGACTTTGACCTTTCCAGTCAAATTATTGTTAACGATGATTTCAAAAGAAGTGTTTTATTGTAAGTGGTTTTGTTCTACATAGTGTAAATAACTACGTATTACAAATTTTTGAAGAAATTTGTTTTTATATAGTGAGATAAAAAAAGGAAAATTAAATTTAAGGTAAGTTTTCCTAACATTTATACTGTATGGAATTTAATATAAGCGCAAGACAAAAAATACGGAAAAGCGTTGATGACCGGAATTTTTCTTTTCATTTTGTTTATTGTACAATTGGTCATTATTTACTTTTTATAATTTTTTGTTTTAAACTTTTATTTTCGATATGTTTATAACAATTGATTGTGTGGGGGATAATAATAAATTTTTAGAAATAAATATGAGCCAGTAAATTGTGAACTTTGCCTTGAGCGAAAGCTTATAGTTTTATTGTTATTGCAGATTACGAAAAATACGATATATGTATCCGTAAATTACTGAAACTAGAATACCACTGTGGTAGTAAAGGTTCTGTTGCAACATAATAAGCTCGAACCAATGAAAAAATTCACATTTTAAATAAAACAAACGTGTATATACTAATTATCAGAAATTTAGAGATTCCTAACACTCCAATTTCGCCAAGCACGTTCACAATAAAATAATAAAAAATCGGAATGTAAAACATCAATCATCGTAGTTGACAACAAATTCAATAAAAGTAGTATGTTTTTTAAAGTTACTCACATAAAACTTGACATAAATTAGTTTACATTATCACTTCAAGAAAAACAATAAGTTGTTCGTCGTCTATCGGTATGAACTTCTTATTTATTTATCTTTATAATATAGTAAACTGATAAACTTTTACGTACTAAGTTCAATCCTGTTTTACAGAGTATCTGTTTTAATTTTTAAACAGCATTAATTTGCATTATTCTTTTCAGACTATTTTTGATACTTAACTTGACGTTATTTTAAACGCATTATTAAATTCATTCATTAAATTCATTATTTCTTGTGCCTGGTTTTGATTTCGTTTCAAGTAGGCATTCAACAGGTATAGCAAACAATACTATGCAAAATATTTACGTGTACTTTAGTTTAAAAATTCGCTGTCAAAGTTGGTAATATCTAGCATAATGCCTCTACTATAATTCTTTAACTTTGGGAATTCATTTTTTTAAAAGTACATCTTAATTTTTATGCTTAAAGTTTTAAATGAATTGTTTTACAGGAGAAGCAGAATACATTTTAAAGACATTTGAATTTGAAAAACTTTCTATTTTGAGTAGGTAAATAAAAAAATTCCGTATAGTAAGTGCGATGAACTTCGAATTGTTAAACATTTTCTAGGTTAATAAAGTTTTAATAGATAATAGTACTGAAATTGTGATGATTAAACAAAAGATTTAAGTTTTATTGTATATGTTACCGGCCAAACCCGATTTTAGGCCAAACTAGTTTATCCTAACGTGCATCGGATAAACTAGTTTTTCCTATGCCAAACTACTTTTTCCTAACGCCCATAGGATAAACTAGTTTTTCCTAGACCAAACTAGTTTATCCTGACGCCCATAGGATAAACTAGTTTTTCCTAGGCCAAACTAGTTTATCCTGACGCCCATAGGATAAACTAGTTTTTCCTAGACCAAACCAGTTTGGCCTAACACTCATAGGATACACTAGTTTAGCCTGCTATTCATTGGTCTGAACTAGTTTATCCTAGGCCGGTCTAGTTTATCCTAGACCAATTTCATTTGGTGTGCTTTTATTGAATCCAAAGACCGCTTCTGCGCCAAACTTCTAGTTTATCCTAGGCCAATTCAATTTCACGTGCTTTAATTGATGCCAACCAGTGTTGAGCACGCTGAGAGAAAAAAAACCTAACTAATTCAAACTCAAATTTAATTTTGCAAAAATAAGTTAAGTTCAAGCTCAAATTCACGAATTTTCAAACGAATTAGATCAACTCAAACACATCTATGGAAGTCGGCAAAGTTCACTAAAAACTCCTTTTTTAATTTTGATTTTTATAAATATAATAGAAATTTAGCCTTCAAATTTACAAAATTTTGTGAGCTAGTCTTTTGGTTATTCGATATAAGGGTCTTTACGGTCCCGCCCAATTTTCATTCCTGACACTCGGTCCTGGCTTGGTTTGGGGATTACATTTTTCGAGAGGTTCGGACCGAGATGGACCGGGATTCTACTGTTTTCGGGCTTCAGTCAGAACTGGATTGCATTATTCTTGAGGTCTGCGCAGAAATTTTCAGTCCGATTTCGAACCCAGCTCATATGAAAATCATTTGGACCGGCAGGATCACTGGTCTGGCCAGTAAAAATGTCAGTAACATTTGGCCCGGCACAACTTTTTTTTAAATGTACGTGTTTTTAAATTGCTATTATTCCACAATTAAAATTTATATATTTATTATTTTTCTAATTTTTACTTTCTTCTACCTTTACAAGAAGAAAACATTGTATTCGTGAAAATTTTCGACTTCCGGTTTTCGACGGATTTACACGTTTTAGGAGTCAGAGATCCCGAAAAACATGTCTTTACAAAATGTCTGTCTGTGAGTCTGTCTGTTTGTATGTATGTGACATAATTTTGTGCGCGCTTTAATGTACGGTATTTAATAAGAAATTATATTCAGGTAGTCTCTGATATAAATTGGTGCTGATTAGTTTTTGGTGTAAATCGCCCAACAGATGCCGCTGCTATGCAAAATTTTTCATGATTTCAGCTATGGCTCTATCTCAAGAAGTAATGCACGGATTTCCATGAAACTTCAGATTCAGTTAGTCCTTGATATATATAGTAGCTGTTTACGTTTTGGTGGAAATCGTACAACAGGTGGCGCTGCTATGCTGCATTTTGCAGGATTTTGACGATTTCCGTAATAGCTCTATCTCAAGAACTAATGTACAGATTTTCTCAAGAACTAATGTACAAGCTTCAGATTCAGTTAGTCCTTGGTATGAATTGATGCTGATTAGGCATTGGGGTAAATAGCCTAATAGGTGGCTCTGCTGTGCTGCATTTTTCACGATATCCTCAATAGCTCAATCTCAATAACTAACTTCAGATTCAAGTATAATTTGATTAATATTGCATTTGGTTATGTTTTGATGTAAATCTCTCAAAAGGTGACGCTGCTATGCTGGATGTTTCACAATTTTCGCAGTAGCTGTATCTCAAAAACTAATGCACGGATTTTATCAAACTTTACATTCAATTAGACGTTGACATAAGTTGCTTCAGTTTAGGTTTTGGTGTAAATTATTCAACAGAAAGCGCTGCTATGCTGAATTTACACGATTTCAGCGATAGTCATATCTCAAGAACTATTGCACGAAATTTCATATCTTTAGAATCCTCACAATGAGCACAGATTGCCATTTAATTTTTCATTATGATAGCGAATTTTGAAGAATTAACATGATTGAGATAGAAGAAAGTTTTGGAATTGGTACATCCGACTAGTTTTAAGATGAGTAGATGCATTTTTAGGTAATAACATTAAAGTAATTTAAAACCTGAGAACAATAACCTGCCTATGACGGAACCCGTGTTTAAGAAAAAGAAAATATGTTGTTCTATGTAAAATGAGGATATTAGTACTTGTAAAAAGTATATAATGCATTTACAACACATGATGAACCTTCTGATAAGGGAAACTGTCTATAAAAGATTTTTCTTCTTTCTTACGCTATTCCGTCTTAAAAGATTTTATTGTATAAAATTTTTAAAATTTTTGAATCTCCAAGCCATCGAAAGTGGATTAATGATTTTAATAATTCTACTGTAAACTATATTGATTTTTTAATGAATTACTATTTGTATTTAAATATCTATATATTACTAAAACCACTAATTTTTTTACACGGCGTGGAGACTTTAAAATTTGAAAAAAAATTATATAGAAAAACCTTCTAAGACGGAATTTACGTAGGAAAAAAAAAACTTCGTTATAGTTAAGTTTATTGTATAGAATTTTTTAAATTTTTGAATCTCCAAGTCATAGAAAGTGGATTAAGGATTTTAATAATTCTACTTTAAAATATATTGATTTTTTAATGAATTTCTATTTGCATTTAAATATCTAAATAATTACTAATAGCACTAATTCTTTACACGGTTTGGAGACTTTAAAATCTGAAAAAAATTATATAGAAAAACCTTCTAAGACGGAATCACGTAGGAGAAAAAAAAACTTCATTATAGTTAAGTTTCTTTTTAGCAGGTCCGTCATCTCTAGAAAATGTATTGTGTTTTTTTGAAACGGATTATTATATCCAATTTGCACCGATTAAAAAACATTTTCCGTTTAAAACAAGATTTCGTCATACACTTTCTTCTAACAGGTTTTACAGTACTGTATCCCCATCCGTATAAATATAGATGTACTATTCTTTAAAGAGAATTTTAATTGGGGAATAATGGTAGCTTAAAAATATATGTATTTTAGGACAAATTGGGACCGGAACTTTGCCAGATTTTTGAAAATTTCAGATTTCTGAAAAAATATCAAATGTTCTTCGGATATTCTTAATGATGCATTTATTCATAAATAATTCAAAATCCTAGTGAATTTTATCTGAGAAAAAAAATAAATATCTCTAAATTCTTTCTCTCGTAAATTTTATGATAACCTCTTATCCAATCCTTTGGTCCTCTAGCACACAATTTGTCATATGGAACATAAATTGTAAGTACTGGCGGCTGTAAAATGGGGAAGATAGGGGGACAATATCCCACTCCCCATCGAATAAAATATATTATACAGGGGTGACGGTGATACTACTTTGCACAAGGTTGGCCCCGGAACGGTCTTTGGGATCAATAAAATCACGCCAAATTGAATTGACCTAGGACAAACTAGATCGGCCTAGGATAAACTAGTTCGGACCAATGAATAGCAGGCTAAACTAGTTTATCCTATGAGCGTTAGGCCAAACTAGTTCGGTCTAGGAAAAACTAGTTTATCCTGTGGGCGTTATGATAAACTAGTTTGGCCTAGGAAAAACTAGTTTATCCTATGGGCGTTAGGATAAACTAGTTTGGCCTAGAAAAAACTAGTTTATCCTATGGACGTTAGGATAAACTAGTTTGGCCTAGGAAAACTAGTTTATCCTATGCGCGTTAGGATAAACTAGTTTGGCCTAGGCCAATCAAGTTTGGCCTAAAATCGGGTGTGGCCAGTAACATATATATTCATGACAGGTTCAGCAAAAACACATATAAAAATAAATCACATTGACAAGTTTATCAATTAAGGACCGATACAGAACATTCGAGGCAAAATCCTTTAGGCTTAAACAAAATCTGCTGAGACTTAAAAAACGGACATCACAAATCCCTTTTAGACGGGTTTATAGCCTTAATAAGGAAAACTATAGATCGTGATCCCCTTCAACTCTGGAAATAAAATCTATTTTCTGCTTTAGCGAAAAGATCTTTTGGCCTATCCGAGATTTTGAATCAATAAAAACGCACTCCCGCTTAAAAACAATACCCATATGCTCTCTATTCAGAAACTATTTTTCGAATGAACTTTAATTAAGTTGATTACAGGTAAAATTAACTTTTAAACGTTTATTTTTTTATTTTTTGTTTAAAAAACATTATTATTTTTCTCTACATCTTAATTTACCTCATAACATCATATTTTTAATGTTTTAAATGAAGACTTTTCAGAACATATTTCATGTTTTCATACTTTTTCAACATATAGATAACTTTGCTTTGCATTTATTTTTTCGAAAAAACACTGTTGTATTATGTAACTTTATGTTCACATAAAAGCGTAAATTCAAGAAGGTTCGTCTAAAAACATCCCACTTGATAAGAATAATGTATTTAATAAACAAACACACACGTGAGAGTTCAAACATTTCCACATTATGTATACCCGTTAGAACGTAATATAAATTCTATCTCATACTCAAAAATTCACTTAAAGTATTCTATAAAATTCCTTTTATTTGCTCAATGCTCTTACGATATATTTACGCTTTCAATACCTATGCAAAGGTTGTACACAGGAATTTGCTTTGGAATTTATAGGATAGAATATATTTTATTTTTCAACGCAAATTCTCTCTAAATGGTAAATTTCCAAATATTTACTATTTAATATCTAAAATATTGCGTAGATATACGTCTTTTTAAACAGAATACCGCATCACAATATAATTTTAATAATATATTTTACTATAAAAGACTAGGACTTTTTAAGATATTCCTATGTTAGTTATATTATTTGTTTTATTCTGAAAGTAGTCTTTATAATTTGAAAGCCAACATGACACATTTGTGTATTATTCAAAATAAAAGAAGTATAGCACGATGATCAATATAAAAGAATAGAAATAATATCTTTATTTTAAAGTTTATCAAACTTTATGTGTTCTACAAAGAATAAAAAAACACAAAAAGATTTCTTTTGTAAAACAAAGGTAATATGCCAGTAATATTTACTGTCCAAAACAAGCAAAATTAGCTTTATCTTGTTTTTATACGTATAATGTTGTCTGGGAGAAGAATTAGCCTTCTCTAATTTTCTTATATCATCTTTTTGAGATCACAAAAAGTGAACGCGATCGTCATTTAAAAGACTAATAATTCAAAATGAAAATGATTGCTCTATTATTTTTTATACATAAATTGTAAGACTTAATGACTGTATGGGCCAATTTCTGAAAACCAGACAAATTCATTCCAAAATTTTTATTTTTTTAAATTAATGTACCAACTACTACATACAGTCGTGGAAAAATAAAAGTAAATACCCCTTACCAACACTGCAAAAACATTATCGTAGAAGAAAGTTACTGGTACCACACAATTATTAATAAAGTCTACCTTTAAATGACGTATATAAAGTTTGCTTAAAAAGGGGTTTGCGAACCATAACTTTGTTTTTTCAATAGCAGTGCACAATTCTGACAGCATAAATGAACTCTACACCCTTCAATTAGCCAAAAAAAGATTTTTTATGCAATTCATTCTGCCGTTTTTTAAGCATAATTTGAAAAGTACTTGGAAGAAAAATGTGAAATTTTGGATTTCCATAAAGCATAACTTAATAAATCTGAATCCATCAAAAGATTTGTAGGTTGCAATTCATAATTTGGTACTTTTCGGTTAGCCGGTCGCCAGTGTTATATATACATATATATGTATATGTACATGTATGTATATATACATATATATTTACATATATATATGTGTGTATATATACACTATGTGTATGTGTATATGCTTGTATATTTACATATATGTATGTATATAAATATGTATATATAACACTGGCGCCCGGCTAACCGAAAAGTGCCCATAATTTTTTTCGAGTATAATTTTATAATTCATAACTCATATCATAATATTATAAAAATTGGAAATTCAACATATTTATTTTGGGGTATTTTAGTGTTATTGCTACACAAAAAATTAGCACATTAGGTGTATAATTTCAGGATATATTAATAAAAATATCAAGTAATTTAACATTAGAAGCACTAAATTTTGAATGTTTATAATTCATAACCTTATTATTCAAATGACTTGAAATTTGGTGTCTAGGCATAGTTTGAACCGAAGATTTGAAATATCTTGTTAAAATTGGGTATTGCCATTGAAAAAAAGAAGTTTGGGTTCGTTTTAATATGTAGATGGCCCCTAAGCAAATTCTATATAAGGGGACCATGCGGGAGGCTTGACCCACCCATCAATTTTCATATTTAAAAGAATTTCAGAGTTTTATCATTAGGCGTCAAACAAAGCTACTGGAATGCTCAAACAACAGTCTTCGTTTCATAGAGATAATCAAAATAGCTGTGGTAAAAATCAACTGTGAGGCGTTTTCACCCAAAAAGTTGTGTTTTTTAGAAATATTTTGTAGGCTTTTTTCAAATAAATTATATCATAGAAATTTAAGTAAGTAGATTTAAAGTACTGCAGAAATATCGAACTTTCATTCCAGGCATAAAGACTCCACAGTAAGTTAGGCTTAACATAACAATGTGGTATTCTTTAGAAATGGTCTACGTAGGGAGGCTTGATCCAGTCAATGTGAGGGAGGGTTGACCACATGCTCAAGGCTCCCTTAATTAAGTGGTTGTGGAAATCTTTTTATTATACACTGTGCATAGTGAAAAGTTAATGCTATATACATAAAAGAATGTAAATTTATTCTGTAAAGCTTCAGTAAAATGGTGTGAGGGGGGGAAAATGTTTAAAACTGACTATAGAAAAATGTGAAAAATTGCTAGAAAATGCGAAAGTTAATAGGAACATTTTCCATTTAAATATTGCTTTCAATAGGTAAATAGAGACAGTGGAAAAGACTGGAAATGACTGGAAAGGATGAAAGCAACAGTCTTAACCCTTTGAGGGGCAGTGGTATGTTTATAAAACCACTTAATTTTAATTCCGAAACATCGCAATGGCACCGGAATTTTGCTAAAATCTTTTCCATTTAATATGTATATGAAATATATCCTTTTTCTTATTTCCAAATAAATTTATTCGTAAAATCCGGTGCCGGTCCTTTATTTCAACATTTTAGTACTGAAAGTACTTTGCCCCTTAAAGTTTGAAATCATGTTAATGATATTTGCTCATGCGCTTGCAAAAGAGCATAGCATTGATCGAAAAACTTTAGGAAGGTATGTAGAAAAAATTCACCAGGGTGAATACAGTGAGATGAAGCCAAACTATGTGACAACTAGAGTTATCAGATCGAGTATCACAGAAAATGGAACAAGGAGATAAAAAAAGGGGGGAAAGTGGCTCCTAAATCCGAACATAATAACATGAAACACTATGAAAACAAAACCTGTCTCTAACAGAATACTACCCTTAAGGGGGTCCGGGACACATTTTAAAATAATTTATATTTATTGAGTTAAAATTTTGAATTTTTTTGTGATGGCTAATCATATTATTTGTAAACAAAATCACATGATAAAATTTCTCATATTTTTTTTTTTAATTTAAATTTAAAATTTGCTAAAAAGTGGGGTAATTTAAAATCGTTATAACTCGAAATATTATTTGTATAATTTCAATTTTTTATCATTTAAATGAACAGAAATATATAAGTTTTAATTTAGATTCAGCTTTTTTAAAAATATTAATTTAAAAAAAATTAAAAATATTTAAAGTAACAATTAATGAAAAAATTATGTAACTTTAAAAAAATATCATATTTTCAAAAGTAAATATTTTTTTGGAATTTGCTGGATCAAAATTAAAGTAAACTAATTGAAAAGGACAAGTTCCAAGTTTGAACCATATATCTTTAACGGTTCTTGAGTTATAACAATTTAAATATGAGAAATGGTGAAAAAAACCATCATGAAGAAAAACGCATTTTCACACGAAGTCGTTTGCATGATTTTGAAAACAAACCAAAACGAAAAAATTAATATGATCCGTTCTAATAAGGATAGAAACATGATTTAAGCGTCATTTTAAGCAGAAGAAAGCGGAAATTGTTTTACTGCAATAAAATATCTTTAGAAAATTTTAAGATTTTTGTGTCCCGGACCCGCTTACATGTTAAAATTTCATTTTCCCTGCTGTCCAATTATACCTGCTCAGACAAAATCCTTTTTAAAACAAAATTTTTCTCCTCTGACTTGCGATTGCGTCTTAACAGATTTGTTTAAGCCTCATATTAAATATATATATATATAATAAATAAAGCATATAGAATAAAGTTATTTTTCTTTTTTTAAACTGATTTTATTTCTTTTCACAAATAGTGCATTATAAAACAAAGTGGGCCAAGCGTCCCATATAGTGGATCAACCCTCCCATAACCTTGACTCATTATTCTTTCATGAATAAAATCAATCATTTTTCAAATTTCTTATATGTTACACTTATGTTGCAATTTTATTTTGTTAACTGATTGTATAACGAATAAAATGATATACAAAACTTTATTTTACGTTCGATATTTAAAAAATAAAAAACGTTTTACAAAAAGTGGGTCAACCCTCCCTAGTCTCCCCTGCATCATTTAAAAGAAGACTTTATTTCCAGTCGTTTGGTACCGGTAGCTTTCTTCTACGATAATTTGTTGAGTAGTAGTTGAGGGTGTTTCCTTTTTTTTCCACGACTGTACAATTATATATCATGATACATGTTTTGTCATTTAAATGATGTAGTGTTTTGAGATCAAGGATGTACATTTCATGCGTAGGATAAACTTTGTGGAAAAAAGTGTCTATTACCATCATAATCAGTGTTTTGGGACTGAGGTGATGTTTTTGTCTTAAAAGCTGCACAGACATTTTGTTCAATCATTTTGAACACATGTAAACTATTAAATAAGCCACTTGACATTTGTATGTTACATAAATAAAGTTGAAATAAGCTTTTTGTTTATAAATAAAAAGTTAAGTACGGGTACACGAATGATGCTATAAAAAATACTCATCCCTATTCAGAACAAAAACAAAATATTTCTATATATTAAACAAAGAGGAAAGCGACTTACCTTCATTCATGGTGCCTAGTTAAACTTTAGTTGCTATTGCGATGGAAATGATTCTGCCAGCGCCACATAGTACCTGTTAACCTAAATGTTTGTTTAGAGGGACTGAGATTATAGTCAACCTCAGGGACAAATATATTTACTACAATATTTTACTATACAATCTATACTAATAAAAGATAATTATATTTCCCCTTACTGTATATATAGGTATATATAATAGCAAAAGTTAATAATATTTATAGAGATGTTTAGAACATACACTTAATATTGAATATTTGTACCTGGGGGCAGGGACTGAAATGACCTTTTCGCTTGTTTAAAGCTTGAAATTCATTATTTATACATCATTATATGTCCATATATCATTGGTAATTGTTATAACAAATGTTACAAAATATTATAGTTTTCGGTTTTTGGTTTTAGTATGATTAATGAAATAATTGGCAGTGGACGCAAATTGACCAATTTTCAGATATTGACACGTATGTGTATATAAAGTTTCATAATACACAATTTGATAAAATCAGCGTATCTATTTTTTTCTCACCCCTATAGGATTTCTGTAAAAGAAAGAAAATCGATAAGAATGCATAAGAAAATGGTCTTTTTTTTTATGTGTATGTGCCTGTACCGCCAGAGATTCGCAAAGGCACTTACAGAATTCAGAGGGTTTCAGATTTGTACTATTTTCAAGTTTACAACATCGTGTGTTGGCTTTTAAAAGTATGATGCATCTAGTCATCCAATCGGGTGAAATTCGATGCTCTAGTGGAGATCTACAAGTACCAATAACGCAATAACCGTATTTTTAATTTCAGCGTCTATCAACGAAAATCAGAATGAAATAAAAACCCCTAAACCAGTGGTTCCCAAACATTTACTGATCACACCCCACCAAAGCGTTTATAAAATCACTATCCCCCCCCCCCACCTTCACTCTGTAAATTATGTCTCTTATTAATTAAAAAGTAAAATTTATCCAGATTGTGGAAGCGAAACAGAACATTACTAATAACTATTGCTTTCACATTTTTTAACGTGACAAAGAGGTGAATCTTCTGCTACAAATGTGTTTTAACATAATTATATGAATACAATGATGCTATACGTCTTAGTCTTTTCTACAAAAAGAGTGTCGTTATAATTTTCCAACTTATCCTAACGCTAAAGTAAAGCGTTATACGGTCTGCATTTTTATCTTAACAAAATATCTTGAAGAGAGACTTACATTTAGCATTAAATTTGATAACATTCACACATTTTATAATTCATTTTTACTTTTTTTCAATCTTCACAAGAAGAAAGTATTGGATTCGTGAAAATTTTTTAATTCCGGATTTCAACGAATTTACACGTTTTAAGGATCAGAGATCCCGAAAAATAGGTTTTTACAAAATGTCTATCAATGAGTCTGTCTGACTGCCTGTCTGTATGTGACACAAATTTTGTGGGCACTTTATCTCAAGAACTAATACACGGAATTTAATAAAACTTTAGATTCAGTTAGTCCCTGATATAAATAGGTGCTGATTCGTGTTTGGTGTAAATCGCCCAACAGGTAGTGCTGCTATGCTGCACGATTTTATCAATAGCTATAACTCAGGAACTAATGCATGAATTTTTATCAAACTTCAGATTCAGTTAGTCCTTGATATAATTTTGTGCCAATTAGATTTCGTTGTCAATTGCCTAATATTTGGCGCTGCTATGCTGCATTATTCATGATTTCCGCAATAGCTTTATCTCAAGTACTAGTCTACGGATTTTTATTAAACTTCAAACTCAGTTAGACGTTGAGATATGCTGTTCTTTATTACATTTTGATATAAATCGCGCAATAGGTGGCGCTGTTATGCTGCATTTTTCCCAATTTCCCCAATTGGTCTACCTTAAGTACTAATGCTGAGATTTTGATCAAATTTCAGATTAAGTAAAACATTGACATACATGTTTATTAGGCTTTGGTGAGAATCTCCCAACAGGTGGCGCTGTAATGCTGCATTTTTCAAGATTTACTCTATTTTAATGTTACTCATATCTTAATTACTTATGCACGGAATTTAATCAAATTTTATGTTCTGTTACACTTTCACTTAGATATATCTTTATTTGACTTGGTGTACGCAGAGCAACAGGTGTCGATGCACATAATTCTATGAACTTAACTTTTTGTTTCTATTAAATAGTTTAAATTTTTCATACATAAAAATGTGTATTTTTAAAAACAATAATATTTTAAGGAAATTGAATAAATATTGCATTACATCACAATTCAAATTATTTCCTTGTGAAGATTATGTGTAAATTTTTTAACAGATTTATTTTTATTTTTTTACTTTTCCGTCGATAGAAGTTCCACCACATCTTGCACAACTACAACAGTAAAGCAATCACGGATGATCATAACGTAATTAAGAAATAAATAAAACGTTATTTTTATTACAATTTTGGTCCTAGTTATATTATTAAAAAAAAAAGGAATTAAAATATATATATATGAAATTGCACATTAAATCTTTTTTGGGGGGATAATTTGATTTCGTACGTACAAGTCGTTCTTTCCTTTATCCCTTTTTCATTTTAATGGGATCCGTATTATTTCTGCAATACATTTTTAAAACTTCTTGTTCTTTTAAGCTAAAATTTATTAAGATAAAAGGTAAAATGCAGGTTTAATACGTGCTAAGAGTATAAAGTTCTAATAAATTAAAAGCTTTCGCAAATTGGTTTAATATCAACAGGGATGCTAGCTTTTCAAAAGAATCATCCTTTCCTCGGATAAAAAATTATAAAAAATTAAAAAATCAATATTAGTCCCTAATGTGTCCTAAACGCATACCTTATGGGAAGTTTTTCCATTTATTTGTTGTTTATACTTTTAAATAGTTTCCAACAGAGTTTTAACGTGTTTATGACTTCGTTTTGTCTGGGCGTCTGTCTGTCCACCCATGCTCTAACTCTCATAAACATACTTGGATTACCATGGGCTTCCTATATGTAAATATCTGTCCAAAAATGCAATCCTTACTTTTTTCCCTCCATTATTAAGTCTTTATTTTGTTTTAATTAAAATTTACGACTAAGAGAAAAAGCGATCCTTTTCATTAACTCGACGTTTTTAAAAAAAGTCTATATCTTTCTTTATAATTAAATTATGAAGATGAATTTGGTCTCAGATTGAAGAATTTTTTCATTAGCTTCTTCTAGTTTCCTTTTAATTTTCCGTGATGATTGGTTCATTTGATATCGGAAATTTTACGCTGGCATGTTTTGTCGATTTTACATGGTGAAGTTATCTTCAATATAATAAGCAGTTACGCGGTCTTGGCTTTTGGTTCTTGGCGTTTTTTTTGTTTGTCGGTGTAAGCATTTTTTTATAGCGTGGCTTCTCAGAACGAACGTTTTCCTTGATATCTCATATAAAAATAACTCATTGTAAATGGTATCGCCGACACATAAATTCAAAAAATCAGCTGCAAAAAAATGTAATATTTCATGTGAATGCCGTATGAGAATGTATCACTATTCATAATTTTTGAAAATGCCTCAAAATTTCGGATGTATATGAAAACTTCTGGGTGACTTGAAGCCACGTGTAGCATAAGTGTGTCCGTCAGACTGCGTGTTTAGTCGGTTACTTTTTTTATGCCCCTTTTAAATGCATTTTAAACTTCCTCATGAAATTTCCTAAATTTGATGAATGGTCATGATCATTTTGAAATATCTAATTGAACAATCGATTAGTTTATTTTATTAGTGTCAGAATCTGAAAAGAAGACGTCAATGTACACGGGAGAATACTTTCGTATGCATTTTGTAAGTCTAACGATGAAGATACATAATTAAAATTAGCATGTAATGTCGATACACCATACAATGGACATTTAAGGAGAACCAAAAGGTTTGGAAGAACCAAAATTGTGAGACGTTTCACCACGGATTAGGAAGTTGTAAGCCATTTAGACTATTACTTTGTTTTCTTCATTTATTTAATTAAGCTTTACAGAAATACAAAACCTCTGTTAAGTTGTAACACAATAAAAAAAAGTTTAACATCGTACGATCTTGCAAAACTAGTTTTGCCCCGATTTTGAGTCAAGGTTTCATATTTTTGAATCTTCAGTTATTTTAACACTGCTCGTTTTTTTGTATGATACTTGAATTTTAAATAAAAATTTATAAATAATAAAAAATATTACAAAAAGTCTAGGCATGCAGTTTAATGCATAAGAATGGAAATACTGGATGACAAAAAAAATGACGTGCTCGTTGATTTCAAGATCAAATATTACTTTAGTGATACGGAAATATTTTTTTAAATTATCCATAGTCTTTTCTCGACCATTATTGGTATACGTTATTATTAATAGTGAAAAATCTTAGAAAATACCATACATACATAATGAAAATAGTGCAAAGATTCGTATGTAAGTTAGATTTCATATATTTGATTTGAATATGCCTACTGTTTCTTTCACTTACTTTGTGAGCTAATTTTCGGTAATCGGGCTCTTCGCAAAGTGATGGTTTCAAAAATAAATGATGCACGCAGAAGTGTGATTTAAAATTTCCCTACTTCTTTTCAAGTAACATTGTAATAATTAAAAAATGAAAAGCCTGTAAGAGCAATTTTAGGAAAATTATAATCAATCAAAATGTTGAACGTTTTCCACAACAAATAACCTCTTGTTACGAGATTGGTGTTCGACTGTGCAATCTGTAAAATAAGTGCGTCCAAACAAATGGTTTTTTAACCCCCTCATTGACAAGCCCGTGTTAATACGTTCACCAAGCTCCAGGTTTCACTGCAATACAAGCAATATTTAAAGTAATACAATTCTATTTATTTAATGTATTTTTAATACATTGAACAATGATTAATACTTCCGAGGATTGCATTCATATTAGTTATTAAGTTTTTTTTATAAAATGTTCAAAGAAACACCTTTTTTAGCATTTAAAACAAAATGCAGAGAAAGCAACATTACAATTTTGCCCTTTTCCAAGACAGTCGGAGGGTTAAACCGTTTATACCGTATATGACGGTACGACAGCTACAGTTCTTTTAGGTAGCTTTCATTGCAAAAAGCTACCTATTGCAGCCGTTCGGAGGAAAGCGATTTCAAAAAATTTTGGTATATTTTCATCGAACATGACCCCCAGACCCCGAAACCACCCTCCGTTCAAAAGTTGATATATATATATATCTGATCTTTGTCACACTGTAACTCTCGTATTTATGAACCTATTTGGATGAAACTCGGTGTGTACATAGTACATACAAATGTCTCGACCGAGTTTGTTGGCCAGCTTCATCCGCCATCTTGTTTCAAAATGGCGGCCATTTAAAAATTTTTAAAAAAATTTTAATTTGAAATGTGGTACCAAAAAATTGAAAATTGAAAAATATTTTATTCTTATGTGTTTGACCTTAATACAAAGATTCTGGAGCATTTTTTGTTTCGTCTATATCTAAAAAAAATGGCTGAGTTATAGCAATTTGAATTTCTATTGTGGCTGACATTTTGAAACAACCTGATTTTTGTCACGCGATAACAGGCGTATTTATGAACCGATTTAGATGTAACTTGGTGTGTACATAGTACATACCAATGTCTCGACCGAGTTTGTTGGTCAGCTTCATTCGCCATCTTGTTTCAAAAGGGCTGCCATTTAAAAAAAATTTTTTAATTTAAAATTTAAAATGAGTTATCAAAAAATTGAAAAATCAAAAAGATTTTTTTTTATGTGTTTGACCTTGATACAAAGATTCCGGAGCAGTTTTTGTTTCGTATATATCTTAAAAAATGGTTGAATTATAGCACTTTGAATTTCTAGCATGGCTGACATTTTGAAACGATCTGATATTTGTCACGTGATAACACGCGTATTTATTAACCTATGTCTATGTAAGAAGGCATGTGGATAGAATATCGTAATGTCTCGACGAAGTTCGCTGGCCAGCTTCATCAGCCATCTTGTTTCAAAAAGAAGGCCATTAAATTAAACAAAGAATTATATTTAAAGTGAGGTGCAAAAAAATTAGCATTTGGAAAAGGTTTCTTTCTTAAGTATTTGACCATGATATAAGGATTCAGGAGCATTTTTTGTTTTTTCTTTATCTTAGAAAATGACTCAGATATGGCAGTTTGAATTTCTAATGTGGGTGACATTTTGAAAAATCTGATTTTTTGCCTGCGACAGAACTTGTATATATCAACCGATTCGGATGTGAGTGAGCATGTGCACATCAATTACTAAGGTCTAGACCAAGTTCACTCGTTAGCCTCATCCACCATGTTGTCTTAAAATGGCAGGAACTTCAAGATATCGCTGAATTTGGCAACCAAATAAAAGTTACTTTAAATAAAAGCAGATTGGATAAAGCTGACTAATTTCGCGAAATTCTCATTCATAATGATTTAGTATTGATAAAGATTAGGATTGAATCTCCTATAATCGGTTTCCACTAAATTGACCTTCGTGTGTTTGAATAATATAAGCTTGCTTTTTAAAAATAAGGAATATGAAAGCTACCTCTTCCTCAAGGCACTGGCCGGAAGGACTTTTTGTCATCATTTTTGCTCTAGGCAAAATTTCGAATTGCGGCATTGTTTTAAATAATACATATTTATTACATTTTAATGTAACTTAATTTAATTTTTTTTTCTCGATTCACCTGACTTATTAAGAGAACAAAGAGAGAATAACTGACTAACGTTTTACAATTCTCAAACCAGGACGTTTTGTGTAGTAAAAAATAATAACAATATACAAGATATCGTTGATACTTTCCTCTTCGTAATTTAATTTATAGTATAAAAATTGCTTGAAATGTTAGACGACTTACAATCTATTCGCCTGGGCTTCAGGGAATTGGGTTCGTATTATAAACCGAAAGAAAATTTCTTTGGAAAATAATGCTGTATAAGGAAAAAAGAATGTTTCTTGAATTAACTTTTTTATCTTCGGAAAAATTATTTTAGAGAATCGAGAGACTATCATATTATTTTCGGATATATATTTTGCACATGGTAATTTTTCCTTTTATCTATTATTTCCATTCAAACAATTATATATCAATATTTTTTTTATAAAAAAATTTAAATATAATTAAATAAAAACTCCCATTTCCTCAATTACAAATTTAATTCAGCGAACGGAAATGCAAGTATAAATTCAAAATGTTAAACAAATTCAAGATATTTAAAGTAATATATAATTCAATCCACTCTTATTCATATCTCTTCGTCACAGCTGTAATTATTCTTAGAAATAAAAATCATATATATATTTCTTAAGTTCAATTAAAATAGACGTATTTAACGTGTGTGCATATCCACTTATCCCTTTGAAGAATATTTAATAAATTGTATAATAGAAAATAATTCGAATAAACTTTATTTTGATGTCACACTCTGAATTTTGAGAAAAGAAATTGCCGTATGGGATAACAATACTCGTTTTGTTGTAAAAACCTAAAAAAGATGGCATCGTTTAACAGCATAGTCCTATTTCAAATATGAAAGTTTTCATTACTCATTCCTTTAAAAGGTCATCAGATGACGTACGTCAGTAGAATCTTGACAAACAAAACGTTGTCGTCTCGCTACGATCTCATTTAAAACGTATAATGTATTTTAAAATACACTCATGTCCAAAATTAAGGCCATAAACATAAAATATGTGAAAACTGATGAACTATTCACTGTGTTGCCACGAAATTTGGCACAGAGGTATATTACAATGGGAGAAATAATACAGCAAGATAACAATATGGAAAAGATTTTAATTGTGAGTTAAGAAACAGGGTATATCAAAAAGGTTTAAATCAGGAATCAGAGATAACGCATTTATCTTGGGAAAAGTCTGTCTAATATGGAGTGTGACCATTGTGCACTGCTATACATGCTTCACAACCGACTCTCCTACTGCTTGTGTTCGGGCGGATAAATGTTTGCGTCAACAAAGCCCATTCTTCCAAAAGCGCGGCTATTAAGTCCTGGTGTGTCCTGGGAGGGGGTGTTACGCTGGGCAATGGCTCTTTCTAGATCATCCCAAACATGTCCAATAGGATTGAGGTCCGGCGATCTCGAAGGTTAATTCATACAGTGAATATTCTCTTCTTCAAGAAAATCATCAACAATGTGACCTCTGTGTGGCTTCGCATTATCGTCCATAAACATGAAGTCTGAACCTACAGCACACCGGAACAACCTCACATAGGCTTCAAGGACATCATCCCTAATGCCCGCCGTCCAGTCGTGTGTGTGCCTTTCATTGTATGCCACAGGAGAGCCCGGTTGTTGTGGAGCCGAAGACATCAGCCTTGGACACAACAAGAATGGAGCGTGTTCTTTTCGGTGAAGAATCAAGATTCACCACGCAAAGTGATTCTCGTCGAATCTTCATCCGGATAGAACGTGAAGGAACGTGAAACTATCACCCCTACTACGTAAAATAAATCGACAGATTTGGCGGCAAAAGAATCCTTGTCCTGGACGGCATAATTTTGGGCAGTAGTACACCACTGCACGTCTTCGATGCGTCTACTGTCAACGCTCATCGCTATAGGGATAATGTCCTTGAAGCCTATGTGAGGTTGTTCCGGGTCCTGTAGGAGCTGACTTCATATTTATGGACGATAATGCGAAGCCACACAGAGCTCTCATTATTGATGATTTTCTTGAAGAAGAGAATATCCGCCGTATGAAATGGCCCTCGAGATCTCCGGACCTCAATCCTATTGAACATGTTTGGGATAATCTCGGAAGAACCATAACACAGCGTAACCACCCTCCCAGGACCCGCCAGAAGTTAAAAGCCGCGCTTTTGGAAGAATGGGCTTTGTTGCCATAAACATTTATTGACACCCTCATAAACAGTATGAGAGTTCGTTATGAGGATTGAATAGCAGTGCACGGTGCTCATACTCCATATTGGACAGACTTTTCTCGAGATAAATGCTTTATTTCTGATTCATAATTTGACACTTTTTGATATACCCTGTTTCTTAATCCACAATTAAAATCTTTTCCATATTTTTAAGTTGCTGTATTCTTCCTCCTATTGTAATATACCTCTGTACCAATTTCTGTGGCAACACAGTGAATAGTTCATCAGTTTTGACAGATTTTATATTTGTGTACTTAATTTTGGACATGAGTGTACACTGTAAAAAAAGTTCCGCAACGTTCCTGGGAAAAAATGGGCAGCTGAGTTGTTCATTATTTCCAAGAAACATTTCTTGAAAATGACTGGAACTTTACTGTATATGTTAAAAACTTTCTACAGAAATGCCAGTAAGTTTCCTGCAAAATACCAGGAATATTTCTGTTGACAGCAAAACATTACTGACATTTCACAGCATGCGGGATCCGCAGACGATTTTTACATTTCCAGTTGACATTTTTCGCTTTATTATCATTATTTGTTAGAATGAAAAAATATTTTGAAATTGACATCAAAATTATTATTTATAATTTACACGAAACAATAAATTTTCAGTTAAAATTCAATAAAATAAATATATATATGATATATTGTTTCTGAACTTTGCTTAAAATATAAATATATATAAATGTAAATAATAATTAGAAAAAAAATCTAGACATAAAATATTTTGGATTTTCGTCAGTAATTATGTTAGTTTACAAGTTAGATAAAATACATATCAATTTTCATAAAAAAAAACCTAAACGTAATTGTATATTTTTTTCGAAAATAAAAAAAAATTCAAATTTGCAGCAATTCAAAGTGTCAAATATATATCAAATTTAAATCAAATTGTAATAAAGTGTTAAAATATAAAATTAATTAAAAAAGAAAAAAAAAGTCAAGAGGTAGCATCGAACTCGGGCCGTACTGGTGGCGTGCGAGCCTTCTGCATCCACACCACGAAAGACACGTTGAGAGCTGCAAACTAATGGGTATTTGAAACGTATGCTAAACCTCGGCATCTAATTTCTGAAAATCTAAGGCCCATTTGAAGAAATCCTTTCACAAGAATAATTAGAGATAAGAACTCTAAAACATACTTTAAATTAATCAAAATCAGTGAGAATCATGTTTGATGGTCCCCTGGTTAATGGAGATCCAAATAATAGGTGTATTTTTTTACACGGCCTGCTCGTTAAACATTCCACAGACAAGTACGAGAGATAATCTCTTAGCGATGTCACAGAGGTATTGTATTTTCATCTGAATTGTCTTGACAATAGAGACGTAAAGAATTATGTCGTCTATTGATTTATTTGCATTCCATATTGATTTTTTTACATTCATTTAAGGAATTCGTTTTCGACACTCGCGCGCGAGCAACGGATTATAGCAAAAAAAATAATAAATGGCGGCCGCAGCGTTTTGCTGTTTCCAACTTTTGTTCAGGAACGTTTCAGATAAGAAAACCAGAATTTCACAGGAAAGAGCTAAATTATTCTGAAAACCTGAGAAAAGGCGAAACGTTCCTGGATTTTACATGGAACGTTACCATTTTTTTTACAGTGTACGTTGCGTTCCTTTACGAGCAATGCTTTCATTCCGTATACGGCAGAATCAAAAACTAGTCTTCGCGTGAATACTTGATTTGAACAAATTTCTGTTGAATATAGTGAACGTAACAAATATAAAAAGTCCTTCTAGAATCTATTCAAAATAAATGGAGACTGAAAATTAATAAAATCACTTGCGAATCGGCAACCTCTGCAATGCCTATTCTATAATTAATACCGCACAAGCAGAAATTCGTTGTTTTATTTTAAGTTGTTTGTTTGTTCTATTTTACGTGGATCGTGATCGTGTAACATTTGAAATGGATAAAAGAAGCGGCAAAAAAAAAGTGTGCGTTCTTTTAAACAAAGTGTGTTTTTAAATTTAAAAAAAAAACATTTATTTATTTATTTATTTTTGTAAATCACCAAATCAGTGACAAAAACATGGAACTCTGTCGTAAATTTCTAACTTTTTTGCTTATTTTGAGTCTTACTTCATCGTGAATTAACTTGTATAATGATCTTAAAATGGCTGCTTTATTTTAACTGTTGATGACACTATTTTTTTTTTTAATTATGATATCAAATATTATACTGCACTCTTATAAAAAACGTTTGAAGTTAAATTAATTATTTTTAGTAGTCAAAAATGTTTAATGTATGTCAGTAAATTTAATGGAATGAGATTATTGGACATTATTGAAATGAAATATTTTGTGAAAAGGTAATTACGAATATGTAGGTTCCGGTTAAAAATAATTGGAAATATTCCGTTGAAAGTCAAATAATGGTATAAAAATGAAATTAATTTCAGTGCATCTTCTTCTGTAAATTTAGCGAAAAAAATTTATTTCAGTTATTTGTTATTATTATTATTTGTACTCAGCATAGTTAACGATTTTTGCATTCTTAAGGGGTCTCAGGACTTTTAAGCTTGGAAAAAATGAAAAATAAAAGACCATTTTTAACGTTTAATATCTTAAAATGTGCTTTATTTTAAGGCATATTTTTTACTGTGATGAAAGGTATAAGTATGATCTTAAATTTCATGTATTTAAATATTGCAAGATATGAAATTATCATTTACAGGGGCCCCAAACCATCAAATATTTGACGAGCAGAAAATCGGCATAACAGATTACGCGCAGGATTACAAAATAAATTTTGCAACTAGAATAAAAATTTTGGGGCCTACTTATACTTCAAGTCGTAATAATTACCCTGAACCTAAATAAATTTGTATTTAAAGCATTTTTATAGTTTTTAATACAAGGTTGTATTTAGCTAATGCAAAATTTAGAAAATTTCAACAGTATAATCACCTAATAAAATACTTTTTGAACAATAAAAAGGAACTTTTAGGTTCAGTTTATACAGACAAACATGAAACATACGCTTTGAAAATTTAATGAAAAAAAATTCAGAAGTTTTTGAGATATCGTGCGCGTTATGTCCAAGAAAGTTTGAGAAAATTGAGTTTTAGAAGCGCCGCTTCAGTTATTGAGTGGATATAATTCTAAAAGCTATAACTTCTGTTCTAATGGGAATTTCAAAGAAACAGTTATATCAAAATGTTCAGAAAACCAAAGAGTTTAACATCTAAAAAAATTTAATTTCCAAAATTTTAAAACTTTAAAAGTCCTGAGACACCTTAAGGGGGCTGATCACTCTCCTCCGTAAGGGACTGCGTAATGGACTCCGTCTATGGACTTTTGATACATTCATATATTTAAAATATCTTCTCTGGAAATTCATATTTTTAACATCTTTTTTCTGTGTACTCTTCTTAAAGGATGTCTCTTTTCTTCTTAGTTTTCAAAATATTTCTAATTTCTATGCTGAATTTATTATTTTTTTTGTTGTTGTTAAAAGCGAGCGAACTATGAGTAAGATTTTAATACTTCATATAAAATTAAGTCTATACTTTAGAAATATTTTGAGAACCAAGAAAAAAAAGAGACGTCTTTTAGGAAGTGCACACAAAAAATAGAAGTTTAAAATATTATTTTCCCGAGGAGATATTTTAAATATACGAATGCATCAAATGCCCGTAGACTTTACATTAGTGAGGGAAAAAAGCTGGGCTGGACCTTAAAATATTTCTAAAGTATAGGCTTAATTTTATATGAAGTGTTAAATTCTTACTCACAGTTCGTCCACTTTTAGCACAGACAATATTAAATTCAGCATTGATTTTAGAAATGTTTTGAAAACTTCGATAAAAGAGACATCCTTTTAAGAAGAGTACACAGAAAAAAGATGTTAAAAATATGAATTGCCCGAGGAGATATTTTAAATATACGAATGCATGAAAAGTCCATAGACTTAACATTACGGAGGAGAATACAGAAGCTGAGTGACCAGTCCCTTAAAGAACAAAATGTGTTCGCACTACAAATGGTGAGTGTCACTGAATATAGAAACAATTTAGTATATAAAATTAAAATAAGGTGATAGTAAACGTGAAAATTTCTATTAATATAGATTTGCTATTATTTTTCAACTTCTTTTCGTATCTTACCGATGTTTTTACTGGTAGAGAATCCAAAGAATTTTTTGTCTCTCAACGAATAAAATATACATTAATATGACATTTATGATGAATCATTTTACTTTCTTAAAGATATTTAGATGTATTACATTCAAGAAGAGAGATTGAAAAGATATTCTATTGTACCAAAAAGACAAACTGAAATGTATTTCCTTTAAAAAGCACATTTTAAAAAACTCTTGTGAACATTTTTGTTTGAATTTGATGAAGCATTATAAATAGCTCATACTATACATAAGTAAAATGGAAAAATTCATCAATCATACTTTTACATTCATGTTTTCATACACTGTCTTACTACAAAGATATTTTTAAATAAAATCACATTGATAAAAATGTTTCTTGTATTTGAACTTTAAAATTGTATTCAGATATTGAAGCTTTTATGTGTGTCAGCCCACTTAAAGTTATTTTAATGGCATTGAATTCGGGTTTAGGTTAAAGAATGAAACGCTATCATATTTTACTCCATGCTTGTATGTTTCATTTCCTTACCGTATAACAAGCAGAGGTGTTAACGTATGAAAGAATATAAATATCAATTGTCACATTATGTATAACAAAACAGCAACAGCGGTTTAAGAACTCTTGAAAATTTTGGTAAAACTAGAAAACAAGAATGCCGCTATTTTTTTTAAATCGATTGTTTGTAGCGAAGATATCAACTGGTATTAAAAAGTTTTCTTTTAATTATATTAATAAGTTTTTATTTAGTTTTTTTAACGGAATTAAAAAAAACTGCTGTGCCTTTCACTACAGACTTATCGTGACTCAACAATGTGTAGATCGCATTTCACAGCCTCCAAAAACATATGATACCTCTTTTATTGTTCGAACAGAATTCAGAACATTGCAAAATTTCTATTTTTATATCATCGAATTGCGGGGGAAGGGGGGAGGGGTGCTTCCGAATGAAATTTATAATATATCTCAATTTGTCGACTTTTTTAATTTTAAAATAATTTTCATAAAATAACTCTTGACAAGATTAGCTCAATAAATAAACGCCCAGGGCAACTTCTAACTGATGGAAGAAAAAAAAATTGCTATTGTTTATGAAGTAAAAACTTCAAGATCGAAAGCGATGGATAAGTGGACAGCAAGACCTGTGAAGCTGTGCTAAATAGAAACGCCGATAACTCTCGTAGTAGCCCAGAGGAATGAGAACGAGGAGCCGGCAGAAGAAAAGGTGTTATTGGAAAAATGCATAAATTTGAAAGGAAAATTAATATCTGCTTTAGAGAAACAAGACCACCATATTTCCGAAATCTATATTCTTCACTTGTATAAAATTAAATAAAAATTTGCTAAAGAACGCCCAAAAAAACTGAAGTAAATAAGATTGACTGCGATGTTTTGGAAATTACACGAGAAAGGGAACTGACTTAATGTTTATTAGTTTTGTTTTTTGTAACATAGAAAATATTAGTTAAAGTAAATTTTGTTTTTAAATATTTAATTTTCTCTTTTTTTTCACATAAATAATCACTTGGCTATGAATTAAATTGTGAACAAAGGCACCATAAGAATCGGAAATATTCTTCAGATTCTTTCAGAAATCCTGAATTTTCATATATCCGGCGTAGACCGGTCCCAATGGTGCCTCACTTTCGAGGTTGTACTGTATATAAAAAATATATTTTTTTAGGTCAATTATTTCATCAAATAAAATCGGTTTTTATATCTATGATATATATAAAACAATACTAATCCAGTACTATTATCATAAAGTATCATCGATGTCTAAATATCCTCATTAGTGTGCTCCTAAAGATATTTCGAAAAATACCTTTAAGATAATTTGAATAAATTCCTCTCGTTCAAGAAAGAAAAATTCCCCTTTGATCTTTAAGACTTTTATCTATTCAGATACTTTGCTGGCCATAAGTTCTAAAGACGTCATCACATTCCTTTTCCTTTAAATGTACCTGAAGATTTCATCATAATTTAGCAGTAATAGCGTGTAATTACTTCTAATACACCAAGAGAAGAAAAGTCTTACTTTATTTTTCGTTATCTACTTGAAAAGGAAAAGTTCTTATGAAAAATGTCTTTAGGAATTAGAAGTATTTTGTTAAGATTATAATGTATTTATTTAAAGTATCAGAAAAAAGAGGGGAATATTTAAATTGGTGGACTAACGAAAATCTAAAAAAAGGAATTGTCTTAAAAATTATATAAATATATACATTGTTATACTTATAAAATCCGATCTTTATTTTCTGAAACATCAAAGATTATTTCATTATTTTAATTTCATTTGTACAAAAATGTATAGAATAACAACAAATAAATATATGCTAGAGATATCAAACCTTACTTTAAATTAAGTAATTACTGAGTATTTATGCATATAAATAACTTTCCATCGTACTGATATACATTTAAAATGCGTCATTTTATGCGTCTGCTATCGTTTAAAATATATTTTGATGATATTCTTTTCAAACTAAATACAATCCAAGTACTTTTCATTTCATTTATTTAAAAAACAGCTTTGTGTAAATTGTTGATGATAATTTAAAATGTTTTTATTCTTGTTTAGAGATAGCATTAAAATTTTAGAATATAATAACTTGAAAGAACACTTTTGATAGCATTATATTTTGATGAAGTTATATATATATTTAACTAAACTAAATTTAAATACGAAAGTTGGTGAGCTAAATGAAATTTATGTCTAAAGAAGAGCACCCATATGTAAGTACAGTGGTGGACATAAATATAAGACATCTACCGAATTTCTCATAGAATTAAAGAAACGATATAAGTTTAAAAATGCATTACGTCAAATATGACATAAACATAAATTTACTCTGTTATCATATATAATTATTTTATAATAATGATATTTTCATGCAATTTAATGAAAAACTTAAAAACATAATGGACAAAATTATAGACACCAACCTTTTTTTCCAAATACAGTGGTGAACATAATTAGCAGACACTAATGGTTTAAAAGAAAATCCTTTAATGTTGTTATTCAATATTTGGTGGAGTCACCATTGTTTTTTATAACATGAAAGATGCGATTCGGTACCGAATCTATCAATTCTAACGAAATATCGCAAGACAGTTCTTCCCGAGCACATTTTAAAGCATTCTTTAGGTCTACGACACATGTAAACTGCCTTCCATTTCGGTAAACCTCACGAGCAACGATCCCTCACATGTTATCGTGGGATTTAAGTCTGGGGAGTGAAAAGGCCACAGAAGAACATTAATACTTTGCTCTGAAAGGCACTTTCTTGTTACATGTGATGTATGAATCTACTCGTCATCGTGCTGAAAAGTGTAGTTTTCGCCACAAAGAAGTTCACCGTATACGGCTAGTTGATCTTTAAGAAGATTCTTATACTTTTCGGAAATCATTCTTGAACGCACAAAAACGATATCGGTTTTCTCTTGAGAAAAACCAGCCCAAACCATTACTGAGCGTCCACCCATTTGGCGGCTCATTTGTACATCAGGAGACGTCCGTAAATCAGACCAATAATAGTGAAACCCGTCAGTACAATCCAGGTTAAACTTTTTTTCATCAGAAAAGAACACAGAGTACCATTTGGAGGTCCAGGTCACAGTTTGTTTAGTGAAGTTTAAACGGTCCATTTTGTGCCGTCTTAGAAGCGGTGGTTTTTTTTCTTCAATCTTATAAATTTCCCATAGGAAGCATTATGCAACACCCAGCGAATGGTTCTAATTGAACAATTCAGTGTAAAAGCATTTTTAAAGCCTGTATTGGTCATCTTATTCTGTCTAGCGAGCGAAAGCAAACGGCGTCTGTCTCTCGAAGACAAGCAAGGAGTACGTCCAGATCTATTAATCACCGATCCATTAATTTCACTTTTCAAAACATTTGAAATTACACATCTAGAACATTTAAGGGGGTCCGGGACACAAAAGTCATCAAATTTTGCAAAAACATTTTATTTCATAAAAAAATTTCTGTTTTTTCCTGCTTAAAATGACATTTAAATAATGTTTCTATCTGAATTAGAACACAAAATGTTAATTTTTTCGTTTTGGTTGTTTTCAAAATCTAACTTTCAAGCAATGGATGTCATGGAAAAGACTTCTTGTAAAAATGCGTTTTTCTTCATGATGGGTTTTTTAACCATTTCCTGTATTTAAATTCTTATAACTCTAGAAACATTAAAGATACAGGGTTCAAATTTGGAACATATCTTTTTCAATTGTTTATATGTAATTCTGATTCAGCATATTTGAAAAAAATATTTACTTTTGAAAATATAATTTTTTTTAAAAATTGCACCACTTTTTTTTTTCGTTAAATATTTTAATTTTTTTATAAATTAATATTTTAAAAAATGCTGAATCAAAATTAAAACTTATAAATTTCTGTTTATTTAAATGAAAAAAAATTGAAATTCTATAAATAATATTTCGAGTTATAACGATTTTAAATTACCCAACTTTTTTAATAAATTTTAAATTTAAAATAAGAAAAATTATGAGAAGTTTTATCATGTGATTTTGTTTACAAATGATATGATTAATCATCATAAAAAATTCAGAATTTTAACTCAATAAATAAAAATTATTTTAAAATGTGTCCCGGACCCCCTTAATAATTTTTGAAACATTATTAACCAAAGCACCAGTTCCATTTAATCTCCAAATTTCGCGAGTTTCACTTTCTTTTAATTCTGTACTTCGTGGCATGTTTATAAATGCGTGTAGGCGGTTCTCGTCTGCTTTAGTTAACTGCTGACGTCATAACAACGTGCAGAAAATTTGCATATTGCACATTATTTTCGAAAAAAAAGCAGGTGTTTTAATTAAAATGTTAGGGTGTCTTATAATTTTGTCCATGGTGTTTTTAATTTTTTTTTTATTAAACTCTATAAAAATATCATTTTTGTAAAACAATTACGTGTGATAAAAAGAATAAGTTCGTGTTATTTTCGTATTTGATAAAGCATTTTTAAGCTCTGAATCTTTTCTTTCACTGTATATCAAATCAAGTATGTGTCTTATAATTATGTCCACTACTATAAGTTTCCATGCAATAGTTCTTGAAATATAACTATCACGGAAATCGTAAAAAACGTGTCACAGAAGCGTCACCTGTTAGTAGTTATACACCTAAACTTAATCAGCCTTATTTAGGTTAAAGGGTACACAAATATGAAGTTTCTTGAAATTCCGTGAATTAGTTTTTGAGATGCAGATAATGCAGAAATCGTGAAAAATACACCATAGCAGGACCCCCTGATGAGCGATATAACCTAAACCCTAATCAGCTCTATTTATCTTACAGTATAACAGAATATGAAGTTTTGTGAAATTCCGTGCATTAGTTCTTGAGATAGACCACCCACAAAATTTCTAGACACACAGACTGACATTTTCTAAAAATAGTGAAATGGTGTTCAGGGCCTTCAAAAATGTATAAATTTGACGAAAGAATTAAGTGGAAATTTTTCACGAATCCAATACTTACTTCTTGTAAAGATACGAGAAAGTAAAAATAAGCATTCTTTTTATTTTGATTTTTTGCAAATATTTTCATCTGGAATACAATGTAGGCATTAATTAAAACGAAGTGGTGCATCAAATTAAGAAATAAACTGTATAATTGCCGAAGCGTCAGTGGAGGCTTACTGTGGAGACACGAAAAATTTTGGTTTCCGTAAGTCTGTCTGTCTCTTTCTCTGTTCCGCGATAACTGCCACAAAAAGCATCCGATTAACTTGAAATTCAGTGGATATGTTTGTGAGATACCCGGATTTAGCTGTATAGTTTTTTGTTATATTTACTTCATTCGTTCGGAAAATATAGAATATTTTACTTTGCACAATAATGCTTTTCTATGGCAATTGAAACAATTTTTCCATTATTATTTGTTGAAAGGAAATGGCTCATATGATTGAAGGATTTAAATGGTAAATTATGGATGATAAAATTTCCTAATTGGAATCATACATTATTCATATTAGTTGAAAATTTTCTCTTTACATTTGTCAGAGTTTTAAAATTCGGTGTATAACTTATGGAAGGATTTTATATATGTGTTCCAATAATATAAAATATTTTCTGTCATAAATTTACTTCTTTTAGATGTACACATTTCATTGTTTTAATTTTCTTTTAACTGTTGCCTAGCAACGGAACTACGCCTAAAAATATCGTAGATGTGAAAGTATGTGTAATTGTTTGAAGTCAAATGAATGTCAAAAAGGGATGAAGTAATACCTTTTTGTCTTTACAAAATATAGATGGATTTTACCCCAGAAATAAAGACAGGCTATGTTCTATTTGTTTTGTTCAAATATTTTTCTTTTAAATTAAAAAGTTCATTATTTTTATAAGGAATAAATTGATATTTTTCTATAAAATTTAACACTCTTTTTTATCGTTGCCAAGAAAATCAGATCCCGGAATAATAATTTACTCTAAACAGTTAATTTTGCTTTGAAAGATTTTCATATGCAAGGGAAAATGAAATAAACAATAGACATGAATATACGTCTTCATATTGGAAATACGAAAATACGAAAAGAAGGTGAATTTGACCTCATATATCAAAAACAAAACGAATATGCTTTGAGATTGAAACGAAAGGGCCTTAATGTTATCAATATCTCACGGTTTATCGTCCGAACACGGCTAACAGAAATGTTTAATATTTAATCGAAAATTTCAATAAGAAAAAAACTTTTGTAAAGCAAATAGATAGTAAATGTCAAAATTATGCACCGAAAAATTATCTCTGCCGAAAATGACATCACCGTATCGGGAAATAAATATTTTCATTCTTAAATGCCAAACATTAACTAGATTGCCTGGAAAAATATTTTTTGACGAGTGTTACTTTCTAATGCCGTCTCATTTCAGAAAATATGAATGAAAATTATTTCATTTTTAAAAGAAAATTACTTTTTCGTTCATAAAACCTAAACTTTTAAAATAAATACGTCAATGTAAATGATCTTCTGTCCACCGGTATTAAAAAATAAGGCTCGGAAGTGTAAAAATCAATTTAATATTTACGATAACCATTAACACAATGGATAAAAAGTTACATATGTAAATTTAATGAGATCCCGGAAGGTTCAGGGAGGCAGATCCCCCTGAAGAAATCTACTTTATTATCTAAAAAAATACCAGAATTAGCAGCTCATGAAAATTTCAGAATAGCCTTACGTAACGTTTTGTTGGCATGATTTCAACATTTTGGATATTTAGAACTATTTTTTTGAAGGAAAAAGATATATATATATATATGAATAAGTTTATTGTCGATATCATCTATGTATATATTTATCTAAGTGATTATTTTATATAATTGATTAATTTTTTAATTCAAGTTTTTATTTTTCAATGTACAGTATTATTGTTTTTATGTATGCATTTATTAGTACATTATTATTATTTTATTAAGGATGGGTACCAAGAGCATGAAGTATTTTCCCAGGCAAGTGTTTTGCTAAGGGGAAAGCTTAATTGCCAGTTACTATCTGTATGTATGATATTACGATGTAAAGTAAAGAATTGGACAGTTTTGGTACAAAAGAGGGACTTTTATGACCTCATGTTTTATGGGACAGCTGCAGGATCTTCGTGTGGGAGCCCGCGGTCTCGTGAGAAAGTGGGGTTTGAAATATCGGATGTAGGAGGGTCGGAAGGCCCTGTGCATTCCGGGGACCCACTGACCACTGGCCGACACGAAGGCGGGTCCAGGCAGCGGCGAGTGGTTGGAGATTTTAATTATGCTGAATATGTTAATTCGCATCCACCACTCAGGGCCGCACATGCAAATTTTTAACAGAGAGAGATTTTCTTTTTCTCGAAAAAAAATACAGATGTACAGAAAGAGTTCCAGAGTGCGGTGGTTATTTTTTTCAAGCCCTTTTGGCTGATCTGCCCATGTTTACTTGCTCTGTCTATGACGAGCAATATAGTAGTGTTAATTTTTTTTAAAAAAATGATTTAAACATTTTTGCTTTTGGCCCAGACCTGGGTGGAATTTAGTGTAAATAAAACTAAAATTACGGAACACGAATATGTGTGTTGTGGTTCTACAAACAAAAAAAAAAGAACTTTTGGATATATATATATATACTGTCAAGTCTACAACTCTAAAAGGATCTTGTGACCCCCAATGGGGAAAAAGGTACGATGTTATGGATGTTCTCTTTTCTATTGTGTACCGTATTAATATCAAATGTTTGAATTGGGAATAGGGTGCCCAGGAGAACTTGTCAACTTCAATTAATATCCAAATTAGTGTTTTTTTTTCATGAGTTATTATTTTGGATGGTAAAAGTATGAATTATTTAATTGTAACTTAATATAATTTGCCTGTGGTGTAAATAAATGATTTATTATTATTAATTCCCTTCTTTGTTATTATTTGTTAAAAATCTTGCTAATTACTTATTTTACGTATTTAGAAATTACCTGACTGCTTAATATTATTATTAGACCATATATGAAAAAGCCATAATTAAATTTATCTTGTAGGGTTGGTTTGTCTGAAAATTGGGGAGTTATATTTAGTGGTTTTGATTTTATTATATATTTCCCTTCAAACCAATTGGCCATAGGTTAGTTATCTTCTAAACATTTTACAACGCATTGTCTTATTTATTCAAGATAACCTTTTAGGTAAATGACCGTAGGTTATCTATTAACTAACTAGGCTTTACGATCACCAGGTCTTCTATAATTAGAGGCCCCTATAAGATAGATTTTCTTTTGGATCAAGTAAGTTCGGAGAAAGGGTGCGCCCAACACTCTTGTTAGCTTGTGCTAGGGAATTTATAGATAAATTAAGATATTCATTAACCTAATTTTTTGGACTTTCAAGTGCTTTGTGTTGGGGGGGAAGTAATGTTGGCATGATTTCAACATTTTGGATATTTAGAACTATTTTTTTGAAGGAAAAAGATATATATATATATATGAATAAGTTTATTGACGATATCATCTATGTATATATTTATCTAAGTGATTATTTTATATAATTGATTAATTTTTTAATTCAAGTTTTTATTTTTCAATGTACAGTATTATTGTTTTTATGTATGCATTTATTAGTACATTATTATTATTTTATTAAGGATGGGTACCAAGAGCATGAAGTATTTTCCCAGGCAAGTGTTTTGCTAAGGGGAAAGCTTAATTGCCAGTTACTATCTGTATGTATGATATTACGATGTAAAGTAAAGAATTGGACAGTTTTGGTACAAAAGAGGGACTTTTATGACCTCATGTTTTATGGGACAGCTGCAGGATTTTCGTGTGGGAGCCCGCGGTCTCGTGAGAAAGTGGGGTTTGAAATATCGGATGTAGGAGGGTCGGAAGGCCCTGTGCATTCCGGGGACCCACTGACCACTGGCCGACACGAAGGCGGGTCCAGGCAGCGGCGAGTGGTTGGAGATTTTAATTATGCTGAATATGTTAATTCGCATCCACCACTCAGGGCCGCACATGCAAATTTTTAACAGAGAGAGATTTTCTTTTTCTCGAAAAAAAATACAGATGTACAGAAAGAGTTCCAGAGTGCGGTGGTTATTTTTTTCAAGCCCTTTTGGCTGATCTGCCCATGTTTACTTGCTCTGTCTATGACGAGCAATATAGTAGTGTTAATTTTTTTTAAAAAAATGATTTAAACATTTTTGCTTTTGGCCCAGACCTGGGTGGAATTTAGTGTAAATAAAACTAAAATTACGGAACACGAATATGTGTGTTGTGGTTCTACAAACAAAAAAAAAAGAACTTTTGGATATATATATATATACTGTCAAGTCTACAACTCTAAAAGGATCTTGTGACCCCCAATGGGGAAAAAGGTACGATGTTATGGATGTTCTCTTTTCTATTGTGTACCGTATTAATATCAAATGTTTGAATTGGGAATAGGGTGCCCAGGAGAACTTGTCAACTTCAATTAATATCCAAATTAGTGTTTTTTTTTCATGAGTTATTATTTTGGATGGTAAAAGTATGAATTATTTAATTGTAACTTAATATAATTTGCCTGTGGTGTAAATAAATGATTTATTATTATTAATTCCCTTCTTTGTTATTATTTGTTAAAAATCTTGCTAATTACTTATTTTACGTATTTAGAAATTACCTGACTGCTTAATATTATTATTAGACCATATATGAAAAAGCCATAATTAAATTTATCTTGTAGGGTTGGTTTGTCTGAAAATTGGGGAGTTATATTTAGTGGTTTTGATTTTATTATATATTTCCCTTCAAACCAATTGGCCATAGGTTAGTTATCTTCTAAACATTTCACAACGCATTGTCTTATTTATTCAAGATAACCCTTTAGGTAAATGACCGTAGGTTATCTATTAACTAACTAGGCTTTACGATCACCAGGTCCTCTATAATTAGAGGCCCCTATAAGATAGATTTTCTTTTGGATCAAGTAAGTTCGGAGAAAAGGGTGCGCCCAACACTCTTGTTAGCTTGTGCTAGGGAATTTATAGATAAATTAAGATATTCATTAACCTAATTTTTAATAGTTGTCTAGATCTTGCCAGCACGTTTTTAAATTAACGCTTCAAATGTCTGAAAACTTCGTATTTTTTATTCTTATAAATAATTACGTAATTTGAAAACTTTAAATTGCGGTTTTCAGGGAATTGATTATTACCCAAAGTTTGTTTAAAAATAATGACTTGCAGAGCTGACGTTGAGACTCCTCATCTGCAGATTTACTAGTTAACTTCTGTTAAAAGTAATATTTGCGTAGGCTAAGGAAAACATAAATAATATTGTAAGTACAAGTGAAAGGAAAAGTAATGTTTCGCATGTTTTGAAAAGTTATGTTATATTGGTATAAAACAATGCTTGATGAAAATTAACTAGATTGTTAATTTTAATATTTTTTTCTTACATTTGAAAGCATACTCATAAGAGATGAAATAAAATAAATTAATGCAAGTTTTATGGATTATGATAGAATGTTTAAATCGTATTTTAAGCATGAAATGGAAATTAATTGAAATCATTTTTGGGGTTTCGTCAGATGAACGAAACCCTATTCGTCAGGCTCCTCTGTCTCTCCGTCTGTCACAGAGCCCGTTCTCAGAAACTATACATGTTGGAGACTTGAAATTTTGCATACTTATAGCTGAATACCCCACATCATACGACAAATCATAAAATTTTGAAAAAGTCGTACATTTAACCCTTTGGACTTCCACATGTGTATTTTAAACAATTCTTTATAAATGAGCCCCTAATTAGTTTGAAGGCGTGAAATTTTGCGTATTTATAGCTGGGCACCTCAGATCAAACGACAAACCACAAAATTTTGAAAAAGTCGCACATTTAACCCTTTGGACTCCCATATGTGTATTTTAAACAATTCTTTCTATGTGAGCTTCTAATTAGGTTGGAGGAGTGAAATTTTGCATACTTATAGCTGAACACCTCACATCAAACGTCAAATCATAAAATTTTGAAAAAAGTTGTAAATTTAACCCTTTGGGGTCTCACATGTGTATTTTAAACAATCCTTTCTATGTGAGCCCCTAATTAGGTTGGAGGCGTGAAATTTTACATACTTATAGCTGAACACCTCATATCCAACGACAAATCATAAAACTTTGAAAAAGTAGTACATTTAACCGTTTGGGCTCCCACATGTGTATTTAAACAATTCTTTTTAAGTGAGCCCTAATTAGGTTGGAGGCGTGAAATTTTGCATACTTATAGCTGAACACCTCACATCATACGATAAATCATAAAATTTTTAAAAAGTCGTACATTTAACCCTTTGGGCTCCCACATGTGTATTTTAAACAATTCTTTCTAAGTGAGCCCCTATTTATGTTGGAGGCGTGAAATTTTGCATACTTATAGCTGAACACCTCACATCAAATGACAAACCATAAAATTTTGAAAAAGTCGTACATTTAACCCTTTGGGCTCCCACATGCGTATTTTAAGCAATTCTTTCTAACTGAGCCCCTTATTAAATTGGAGATTTGAAATTTTGCGTATTTATAGCAGAACACCTGAGGCCAGGCAACAAATGATAAAATCCTGAAAAAGTCTTACGTTTAGCCCTTTGAGCTACCACATATGTATTTTAAGCAATTCTTTCTAAGAGAGCCCCTAATTAAGTTGGAGACATGAATTTTTGCATACGTATAGCTGAATAACTCAGGCCATACGACAAATCATAAAATTTAAAAAAAGTATTATATTATTTACTCCTCCGGGCTCTAACTTGTGTATTTTAAGCAATTTTTCTAACCTCCGCCCTTTTCACCTGGGGAGCACTTTCCAACTTTTGCCGACTTTTGCCCTTTGACCCTTCTTTCATATTATGCACCATAGCCTTACATATTTTAGTTCCACTTTTTACCGCCAGGGGCGCCTAATTATCTCGGGTGCTATGGGTCCAATCCCCTCGACTAATATATCTACGGATAGTATGTAAAACGGAGTTTCGTTCGGATAGAGATTTGTTTAGAATAGAGTGCGTCACTGGTTGCGAAATGTGGAACTAACAGATTTTTCAAAAGGATAAAGTGTTTTGAAAGGAATATTAAACTAAACCCTCTGTGCGATCTGTGACCACACTTACCCACTTGTTTATTTGTTACTCCTTTTACAGAACATACACTATAAAATTCTAATACAGCTTTACTTTGGAAAAGTTTTCATCTCTGAATTAACTATCTAAACCTTTTCACTACCGAAATTTAAAAGCTTAAAATAAAAATTATCACGTTTTCACACATCTATATAATAAAAGCATATTATCATGTGACTGTCATCAACAGTTCCGGGTTGCCCGCTTCACTTTTTATATACCAGGCACTCATCTTAGAACTTGGTGCAGGTGATGAATCACCAAATATTGTTCCATCGCCATCATTTCATCTATGTTATAATAGTTCAAGTCATGTGACTGTCATAAACAATTACACTTTTCATATACACAGCCATTTTTAATCAAAATTATCTATATCTATATTACGCTATCGTACGTGGCGCAGAAATCGCGATTATTTGTTAATTGTTTAATGGCAACGCCCAAATGCCTTGATGAAACGCACCTCATTGGTTATTGAACAGCATTTAATGCATCTCCATAACTATAAGGAGTGGTTACCATAGGGGTAAACCTCTACTGACGCCAAATGCCGCTAAGTATGTAGCCAACTTGGCTATATATCGCCAAATTTGGCAATCAAAATTAGTCGCCAAATGTGACTCCAGCTTGGCGATGTCTCTAATATTTTGCAAAATTCCCATAGACTTCCATTGTAAAACAATAGGGTCGACTTGCTTACAGAAAATCAACAAATTGAGATTTTTTAAAGCAACAAAAACTAATATTAGCTTAAAGGATTATATTAATTATATTTAAGGACTCCAGGTAAATTAAGTTATGAATAAAATTAACATGATACAATAATTATAAATTTTAAGGGAGGCCAAACAGGTCGCCAGTGGCGGCTAGTTGTTAATAAACTAAAAACCCAATAAACTAAAAGCCATCTAATAAAAAATTACTGGCGATTATTTTTGTCGTTATATAGAATGGACAAACATTATGGGGACACGCGTTTAAGAAAATTCTATAACAAAATTATAATTACTTAGAACTATAAGAATAGTTTTAAATCAAACTTTCTGGTTTATTTAACAAAATAAAAAATACTTTTAACTGAATCTGATATTAAACTGTATCAAAATTAGAGATTTTTAAAAAACTTACCTCAACGAGAGCATCCATCTTGATTAAAAAAAATATCGGTGAAATTTGTCTTCAAACATATTCTCTCATCTATTAGATTGATTTCTAAATATTAGTGCTTTTGATAGGGCAATGGTTAATGATGCGCACAAAGTTTGTAAAATTCTTTTTAATTAAATTAAACGTCTTAAAAAAGTATGTCCTTGATCAAGGACGCCAGTGGTGAAATGTTTAGGTAAAAAATGACAGTACTTGCTTTTCCAGCTGATTGTTATAAATTTAAATTAACTGATTTTTTCCCCAAAGAATATAAATTTTTCTTTTGTAGTCTAAATTAAATTTCTTTCTATCGGTGTAGCTGGAAACCAATCGAATAAATTTAGAACAATAAATCAAGCATATTAACTTTTCCTAACTTTAATGAAAATATTTTTTTGACTGCAACCATGATCAGCAGTGACAAATATGTCTCAATTTTCACAACTCCTTTTATTTACGAGGAAGTTTCAATAAAAGTCATTGTCGTAAATAAAGATCAAAGTATTTGGTTGGGGAGTTTTCGGAACATACATTTTTTCTTCTGCTTTCTTGAACTGATGTACGAGTTTGTTGGATGAAAAAAGTTGTTCCAAAGTTTCTTTATGAAACTTTTCTTTAAGTTACTGATTAGTGGCCTCGAAACAATTTAGTTTTGTCTTTTTGTTTAGTATGAGATTTATACTTAAAAAACAAAAATATGACTCTAAATATATAAATAACTTAAATATATACAGAGTGAAAGATTTTTTTGCTTTTGTTGCACACTTAATGTTTCTCAAGTCAGTCAATCTACATTCATATGTATACATTCAATTATAAAAATAAATTTTAAAAAAGGGGAGAATTTTTATAAGAGTAATTACTATATTTCTGAAAGAATAAAGAAAATTATAAGTTTATTAATTTCCCTGTGTTTGTTGTTGTCGTTTTTTGTGAGTTTGTGTCTATGTTTATATTAAGAAATATTAATTTTTCACCACAACTGAGTTAAATTGCTTAAAGTTAAGCATTTTAATATCCAAATTAAGGAAGTGATATGCAATATTATTTTAGAAAAATTAATTAACAATAGTGATTAGTGGCCTGGAAATAATTTAGGTTTGTCTTTTTGTTTAGTATGGGATTTATATTTTAAAAACGAACATATGACTCTAAATATATAAATAACTTAAATATATATAGAATAAAATATTTTCTTGCTTTTGTTACACATTTAATGCTTCTCAAGCCAATCAATCTACAATTTAATTTATTAGTAATTAGTAGTAAAATGCACTTCACATTAAAGTATATCAATGACTAAATCCTCTGTTCTGTAATAATAAGAAAATTTAAAATGCGATAAACCGATTTTATCCTTTAAATGTATCTAAAAGTACAGATGTTTTGTTAAAAGTTTACAGGGCAATTACGAATCCTATTTCGTGAGGAATAAAACATAATTGATTCAATTAAATATTTTCATTTTCTATTTAAATATAAAATAAATCATACTTAAAATTATGGTATATTTCACAACATGAAATTTTAAACTAATGAAAAAAACCCAACAGACGCCCAATATCTGTATATTTAAAACAGAAATGAAATAACAAAAATTTAAATTATATATATTTGAAACGAAATTCAAGACAATTTCAGTGAATTTTTTAACTCTGTAATGTTTGAAAGTTTTCTTATCTTTTTATAGCCATAAATAATGCAATGTTCTTTCACATTTGTATTTCAATAGCAACCTAAATAAATAGAGTAAAAAATAGACGAAAAATCGAATCACTCAAAATATAGAATATGATTATTTTGTGTTCTTTAATTAATAATCAACTAAAAATGAATGTATTTGTGTAAGTATATGGATGTCTATTTTCGAGCATAACAGTATTTGATCCTTAAATCTGATTTTTTTTTTTAAATCGGATATCATATTAGATTTTTTTTAATCAACTATAATATTAAATTATACATAACATTTAATTGAAACACTAGTCTTTTATTAAATAAAAACATTTATAAGCTTATTTTTATAGACTTACGATAATAAATTTGATTTCTGAAAATATATTACATAATTTTATAACAAAGATTTTTCTAGCATAAAAGGAAAACCAAATATACACAAAAATTTAATGTACACATTTTTTCCTTTATATATGTGACACATATACAATGCCATTAATTTTCTGCATAATTCAAATTAAATCTCGATTTCTATATCTAAATAACGTTTGTATTTACTATAGAATATAATATAGAGGGTGTTTTGAATCCCTGTAGCCAAATTTTAAAGAATTTTAGAGTTTATCAAAATGAACATTTTTTGTAACGGTATGTCAATGTGTAACCAGACAATGAGTCTTTTGAAAGCGAATAAAGATATAAGTCTAATTAACCGGAGTCTAATTTTTATCTCGTCTAGTCAAATAACGCATTTATTTGAAATACACATTTCATTTTATAAATCAATTATTTTTTACTTGAGATTTCGGATATCTTTTATCCACCAGCTTGTTTTGGCCATATTGTTGTAGAAGGGGTCATGTGAAATCACATATAGTTTTAAATTATTTTCTTTTGCTTTATTAAATACTCCTTTCTATAATTCATTGATTAAATTATATTAAATATCATTTAAACGCTGTCTTCCTATTCTAAATAAATGGTAGAAATAATTATCCTTTCCTAGCGTTTTATTTATGTATTTTGTTTCTTTCAGAATCATATTATGACTAAGAAGTAGCCTATCTAATCAATTTGATGATCTAATGCTTTCTCAAAGAGTGGTCAATGTTTTTGTGTAGCGTAATTATTGGCGTTTTTAGTCTTGCTAATTTAGCCATTTTATCATCAAATTAAAAATTGTCCACGTGTGCTTATAATCGGATATCTAATAATTCATTTTATCTCGACAAAAGAACATGCCAGAAGTTAAAAAAGAAAATTTTGTGGTGTATGAGTTTGATCATTCATTCTCTGACTGAAAATATTTAGTCGCTTACATTGAGCATGATCATTAAGATACTACCCACCCTCCTATTTTCAGCTTGAATCTCATTTTCCCAATTAAAATATTTTTAAGAAAACTATCAAGATTGTGGATTTAATTTATCATGCAAGTTAATTTCCTTTAAAAAAGTGCATCCTGGTATCTGCAGGGCACAATACATTCTAGTTAAAATGGTCATATATCGTCTCTAATTAATTATTCACGCTACAGAAAGAATATCTTCAGGAAGGACTTTTGATGATAATATGATCCCAATTATCGCTCTCGTACAAAGAAGACGCCGAAAACAGTGCACAGTCACATCGCCTCAACCGCGTCAGGTTCAGTCGCGAACCTCAACTCAAATTCTTCATTTTGTGACCTGCATGCTATCAACTTGGCTGAGTTGAACCTGATTGCTGGCTAGTAACAAAACACATACTACGAAAATTAAATTTACGCGTTTCATTTAATTTATTCCATAAAAATTTTCCTTCTAAGTTTATTCTACAATTCCTAGTTTATTAAATTATTTCCTACCTAAAAAATATTCCGTTCTTCTAAAACATATCACATACGTTCCGTTTATTTAAATTCATTCCTATTTAAAATGCGTATTTTAATATTTATTCCCTTTCAAAATCTTTTTCAAGACCTTTTTATTTCTCAATTTTAAAACGCCGATATTTATTCTATTAAAGTTATATGTGTTATACCATTTTCTTTTTTATTATTATTCCAAAAGTCACTTTCGCGCTGTTTCTCAAGAGCATCGCACATGTCCTAAATTCTTACGCCATTAGAATATAGTTCCGACCTTTTTTGGAGCCGTGATTGGCTCACCCGTATATCTACAATTAGAAAAAAACCATGCGCCTCCTTTTTTTTTTTTTTAACGTCGATCTTGAGAACGGAGCACAAACATTTCGTGGCATTTGTTGTCTCCTAAAACTACGCATCTGCCTGGAAGCGAGTCGTCGGAGAAATAGAATGTTATATTACCATCTTTTTAGAACGTAGCTTATAAAGACATGACTAACTGCTAAACTTTTATTAAGGAAAATGTCCAACTATTTTATAGGTGACGGATGGTTGAGTTGTAGTCTACATAACTGACTTTTAATAAAGGTTTTTCCGAAGGGATATTTCCTGTCTCTACTTACTTGAGAAATTCCAATATCCTTTTTTTTTTTCGATTTCACGCCAAGATGCTAACAACGTCTGCATGTGAGCTGCTTTAATACATTACATGCAATTAATATCTCCTAATAAATGAGTCGAATGGTGCAGATTACATTCCTAAAATGTAATGTTGCAGGTGATGTGATCTACTTGAATATTAGAATAGATTCAAGAGAGGGCGATGTTACTTCAGTTTTTCATTACATGTTACGAATAAATGTAAGATACATTACTGGTAAATATTATAAAAATATTAGCAAAAATATTAAGCGGTAAAATTACTTGTGAAACACATTTTTCCTTACAATACTTTTATTTTTCGTTGCTCGCAAAATTAACTTAAAAAAAAAAAAGTCCTTCCGGCCAGTGCCGGGAGGAAGAGGTGGCTTTCATATTCCTTATTTTAAAAAAGCCAACTTATATTATTCAAACACACGAAGCTCAATTTAATGGAAACCGAATATGGGAGATTCAATACTATTTTTTATCAATACTAAATCATAATGAATGAGAATTTCGCGAAATTAGTCAGCTTTATCCAAGCTGCTTTTATTTAAAGTAACTTATATTTGGCTGCCAAATGCGGCGATTGCTTAAAGTGCCTGCCATTTTAAGACAACATGGTGGATGAGGTTAACCAGTGAACTTGGTTGAGACCTTAGTAATTGCAGTGCACATGCTCACTCACATCGGAATCGGTTGATATATCCGAGTTCTGTCGCAGGCAAAAAATCAGATTTTTCAAAATGTCACCCACATTAGAAGTTGAAACTGCTATATCTGAGCCATTTTTTAAGATAAAGACAAACAAAAAATGCTCCTGAATCCTTATATCAAGGGCAAATACTTAAGAAAGAAACCTTTTTCAATTTCTAATTTTTTTGCACCTCACTTTAAATATATATTTTTTTAATTTAATGGCCGCCATTTTGAAACAAAATGGCTGATGAAGCTGGCCAGCGAACTTGGTCGAGATATTAATGTATACTATCCACATGCCTTCTTCCATCGAAATAGGCGAATACGTGTGTTATCGCGTGACAAATACAAGATCATTTCAAAGTGTTAGCCATGCTAGAAATTCAAAGTGCTATAATTCAACCATTTTTTAAGATATAAACAAAAGAACAAATTTTCAGAAACATAAACTGCTCCAGAATCTTTGTATCAAGGCCAAACACATAAAAAAAATCTTTTTCATTTTCCAATTTTTTAATACTTCATTTTAAATTTTAAATTATATATTTTTAAAATGGCAACCCTTTTGAAACAAGATGGCGAATGAAGCTGGCCAACAAACACGGTCGAGACATTGGTATGTACTATGTACAGACCAAGTTACATCCAAATCGGTTCATAAATACGCCTGTTATCGCATGACAAATATCAGGTCGTTTTAAAATGTCAGTCACAATAGAAATTCAAAATGCTATAACTCAGCCATTTTTTTTAGATATAGACGAAACAAAAGCTGTTCCGGAATCTTAGTATTAAGATCAAACACATACAAAAAAAATCTTTTTCATTTTCCAATTTTTTGGTATCGCATTTTAAATTTAAAATATTTTAAATTTTTTTAAATGGCCGCCATTTTGAAACAAGATGGCGGATGAAGTTGGCCAACGAACTCGGTCGATATATTTGTATGTACTATGTACACACCAAGGTACATCCAAATCAGTTCATAAATACGTCTGTTATCACGTGACAAAAATTAGGACGTTTCAAAATGTCAGCCTCGCTAGAAATTCAAAATGTTATAACTCAGCCATTTTTTAAGATATAGACGAAACAAAAACTGCTTCCGAATCTTTTTATCAAGGTCAAATACATAAATAAAAAATATTTTTTGAATTTTCAATTTTTTGGTACCACATTTCAAATTTAAATTTTTCATAAAAATGTAAATGGCCGCCATTTTTAAACAAGATGGCGGCTGAAGCTGGCCAACGAACTCGGTCCAGACATTCGTATGTACTATGTATAAACGAAGTTACATCCAAATCGGTTCATAAATATGCCTTTTATCGCGTGACAAAATTCAGGACGTTTCAAAATGTCAGCCACGCTAGAAATTCAAAATGCTATAACTCAGCCATTTTTTAAGATATAGACGAAACAAAAACTGCTCCGGAGTCTTTGTGTAAAGGACAAATACATAAGAAAAAAATATTTTTCCATTTTCAAGTTTTTGGTACCACATTTCAAATTTAAATTTTTTTTTAAAATTTTAAATGGCCGCCATTTTGAAACAAAATGGCGGATGAAGCTGGCCAACGAACTCGGTCGAGACATTGGTATGTACTATGTACACACCGAATTACATCCAAATCTGTTCATAAATACGAGAGTTACAGTGTGACATAGGTCAGATATATATATATATATATATATATATATATGGATATATATATATATATATATATATATATATCAATTTTGAACTGAGGGTGGTTTCGGGGTCTGGGGGTCATGATCGATGAAAATATACCAAAATCTTTTGAAATCGCTTTCCTCCGAACGGCTGCAATAGGTAGCTTTTTGTAATGAAAGCTACCTAAAAAGTAAAAATATTTTTTAATTAGTAAACATTTATTTAAAAAATATTACTAAAGTACTCTGTATTTTTCAAATGTAAGGGTCACATCATTCTTTACATCCGCAACAATTCTTAACATCTGAAACAAGCAAATACAATTTTTACACGACACACAATTCTCTTACTTTTAGCATAAATTTTAAACTGCGGAAGCCCATTTATCTTTTATTTTAGCTTGCGGAACTTCTTTGAATAAAGGATGTGTAATATTTTATCCTACTTTGATAAATTGCTGTCGATACGCTCAATTTCTTTTTCACAGAAGTCCAATCTTCCTTTTGTTTAAATAGTCGAAAAATAAAACGTTACACTGAGTTTTCAATGAAGAAGTAAACGAAATCGTAGTTTTTTTTTTGTTTGTTTTTTTTACTTCAGTCTGACAATGTAAGCATTATTAAAACAGAATCAATCCAAAATTGCCACTCTGTAATGCTTTAAATTCCGTCTTTGCTAAAAACTTATTTCTTTTTGGAATACGAGTACGAAATATTTCTGGAATACATTCGTTATCTATGCAACCTTTTCTCCCTAGTCGTAATTATAATTTTAAAACATCATACTCACCAAATAACAATAATTAAAGAAAACTTTATTTTACGTATCGTATAAAAATGTAAGAAATTGAAAAATATCAAATTTGGTTATACTAGTTTAGAATATGTCGAAACGAAATTAGAAGTATGCAGATTTCAGTGACAAAATTTTTAAGTCATATTAAAGATTTTTTAGCGGAAAATTTCTTTTACGCAGTCAATACAAATTGTAGTGTCACTTTCTACACCTACAAATAAAAAGTTATTTGCAGAAGTTCATATTTTAATTTAATCAAAAAAATACAGTTGTTGTTCACAAATGCTACTTTATATAAAAAAATATATATATATATATATTACACTAATTAAACACTACCTAAATAGTCTTCCTTTTTGTGTTTATTCTAGTAAATTATAACAAAAAAGTAAGCTGTAATATGTAAGGTCCACATATTTGCATTTTTTAAATGGTTTCGGAATTTTTAATTCTGCTTTTGTGCTTACTGCAGACTTTGTTTTATGAATATAAGTGTTTGGAATTACATTTAAATATGAATTAATGTAACCTAAACCCATATAACAATTAGAGGGCACATTATTTGTTTTTATTCATCCATAGCGTGTTTCCATAGTAGTTGATTCATCCATATCCATAGTGTATGTAATAAAGAAATGGTAATTAACAAATCTTGTTGTTAAAAATATAAATGAAAGATTGTTTTTAAAGTATATATTTTAATTGTACATTGTTAGGCATTCAAACAGTCTTGGCGCAACCATTTTATTATTAAATTTCATTATATTGTTCATAATTCGTATATATTTAAAATACGAATCATTATATATATCATTACGAACATCTATGTCTGAATGGAGATACATTTGTCCTCCCTAACCACTGAAAAACCAGGTATTCCGAATTAATAAATTTATTATTTCTTATACATTTTCTTATTTTTTAAGACATTTAAAAGTTCTATAATATGCAATATAATGAATTATTTTATATGCATTCCGTAATATTCCGATATCCTTTTTATATTATGGTCAATTTTGATGAAATGAGTGTTTTAGTTTTGGATTTTTGATTAGTTTTTATTCTAAAAATTTAAAAGAGTATTTTTATCTGCTTTTACTTTTATTGTTATTATTATTTTTGAAAAGTAAGAACGTGTATTCTCAAGCATTTTGTACTTTCTACATCAACAAACATATCAAGGTAGATTTTTTCTTTCATATTTGTATCATCGTAAAATAAGATTGTCTTATTAAAATCGACTTTAATATATATGTTTTAAACAGTATCATTATAACTACAACTCACGTTCTACGGATTCTTAAATATATGCAGGCAAAAATATTCTAAATCGAATTAATCGAGGAAATTAGCCTGCTAATTTAATTTGAATAAAGTTGTCCCAATTTTAACGCTAACTTACTACACTAAGGTTTTATTTTACGTAAAATTGTTTAAAAAGTAATTACTTAAAATTCCCATATGCCTAAAACTGAATTTTTTTACTAATTCTTGGGATTTTAAATTATAGAACTTTCTTAATATACAAGTCTAAAATAACTTTAATCTTCCATTATGTAACTTGATTAAGTTTTATTGTAAAGTATATAAAACAATTAATTTTCTATATACACTTAACCGCTGTCAAAATATATACTTCATAGGCAACTTCGAAAGTATTTTGAATTATTTATTCTAGTTTTAAATTACACGTTCCGTAAAAATATGTTATTCTAATGTTTTAAGGAAATGCATTTTAGATATCTGTAGAAGAAAGTTTCTTCGAATTTATTTCTTCCCCGAAGCGATGTTCGCTACAGTAGAAGACAAGAATGGAAATGTATTGTTTTTCATACCAAATAAATGAAAATATCATTCTAAAATATGGTTTTGTAAAGTTAGAGGTATTTTAATACAAACTTGAATATCACACACTGCATGAATGTTAAATTCAAACTAGTATTGTAATTGAGTTAAATAAAGAAGGTTGTTGTAAAGAATAGAACACTTCTTAATATAATACGTTTATAAAGTAGAAGTAAATTTCCCATTATGATAAAAATAAAAATGCTATATTTTATATATATCGTTGTATTTAAGAATGTATAAATTTTGGGTTTCATAAGTCTACATTAATGCATGCACAAACCAATAATGTATAGTCGTGGAAAAAAAGTAAACACACCTACGAACTCCTCAACAAATTATCGTAGAAGAAAGTTACTGGTACCGAACGATTGGAAATAAAGTCTACTTTTAAATGATGTATATAAAATTTGATTAGAGGGCCATCTACATATTAAAACGAACCCAAACTGCATTTTTTTTTCAATGGCAATAGCCAATTTTGACAGCATAAATGAACTCTACACCCTTCAATTAGCCCAAAAACAAATTTTTAAACAATTGGTACCATAAGGTTCCAAGAAATTAATTATTTTAAAAAGAGCGTATTTTAAGGACTGTATCCAAATTGAAATTCGGTACTCGGTTGTTACTCGAGAAAGCCCCCTTCTTGATCAAGGCACCTTAAGCCCCACTCAAGCAGTCAATGAAGCCTGCTAGATTACAAGAGAGCTGAAGAAATTTCAAAATATCTAGTCACTTCCATCATAGACGGCCCTTTAAACCACCATTTTGCCGTTTTTTAAGCATGATTTGAAAACTAGTTGGAAGAAAAATGTGAAATTTTGGATTTCCATAAAGCAGGACTTAATAAATCTAAATCCATCAAAAAATTTAAATTCACGAAATTTTGAATGCTTATAATTCAAAAACTTATCATTCAAATGACTTGAAATTCGGTGTCATAGTTTGCACCGAAGTTTTGAAATATCTCGTTAAAATTGGGTATTGCTATTGAAAAAAATGAAGTTTGGATTCGTTTTAATATGTAGATGGCCCCCTAAGCAAATTTTATATACATCATTTAAAAGTAGACTTTATTTCCTATCGTTCGATACCAGTAACTTTCACCTACGATAATTTGCGGAGGAGTTAGTAGGGGTGTTTACTTTTTTTTCCACGACTGTACATAATCCTACATTTGAAAATAATTTCAAACAAAATTTATTGTGTGAATCGCAATATCCCAGATGGAAGAAATTAAAAACATATTTTTTTATAGATGCAGTATTGTAATATTAAATATTCTAAAAGACATTTCTTCATTTTAGAATAAATAATTGAAAAAAAAGAGCCTAGTGATTTAGCAGAGAAATAAAGATTTTTATCTATAAAAATTTTTTATTCATATTAATGTAATACATTATAGCTATTCCAAGGTAGTAAGACATAATTACAAATCATTCTATTACATTTTGAATAAGATTAAATTAATTTATTCTTTTAATACTAACTATTAATTGTTTAAAAATCGTGGCATCAAAGCTGCCCCATCAAAAGTTATCCTGTTCTTGTGTGTCATCTAATATGCTTGAAAAATAGTCACAAAAGCCTATATTTTGTTTGTTTGTTTGTTTGTTCACTATTCGGGTCGCAGAAAGTATGGAATGAGTGAGAGGAGCATTCAACGCGTGTCAAAGTTAGCTCATACAGATACCAATTAACAAGATTGTAAATAAAAAGAAGATGCAATGTTAGATTACTCTAGCAAAAATTGGCTTTAAAAAATATCCCTGCCGGGTCGGCCTACAGTAACAGATAGATTTCGAAGCATTTACACAACCAGTGTAACTGATTATCCAGAGCAATGTACTGTAGTCGGAAATTGCATTTTAGCAATTGAAAAACCTTACTGCATTTAGGTCCCGTCGCAAAGGCACCAAAAGAACAGTATCCATGCGCTGTCTTTTTTTATTATATACTCGTATGTAAAATAATAAACAGAAATAAGTAAAACTAAAAACTTTTTATAAGGCAGTTTTTAAAAATATCAACATAAAAAACCACCAATTTAAGAGTGTAAAAAAAAAAAAAAAAAAAGAAGAAAGAAAAATAAGATTAAAAAACCAAAAATAAGCTTCAAATGTCTTTTTTTAATATGAAAAAACAACGTTAAATAGCTTGTTATTTTTATTTATCAGGGGAACTATATCCTTCCCCCTCATGAAAAATCGATAGTTCCTTTTCGCTTCATGTGTAATTACTTTAAAACATTCCACAAGATTTTTTTTTTTAAATAATGAGAGGGGGGGGGGGAAAATTTAGTTAATTGGGTTTGAAAATCCAAGGAGAAGCAATTGCTGTCCCCTAACACTACCCTTTGCGTATGCTTAACGCCCATTGCACAATTAAATCTAAAAATGTTATTTTGTGTATCATCATTTTTATTTTGTAGTGTAACTGATCTGTTGTATCTTTTGTAGTATATCTTCATCATTATTTCGCTACAATAAATAAAAATAAAATTTTTCGTTGCTTGTATTCTGATTTTAACCAGTTTTTATTGATCATTATCTTATTTTTAGAATTGCAATTTATCCAAATAATATGCTTCTAAGATACTATGTTATATTTTTTACAAATTAAAGAAATTCTGAAACGCATTCTGCCTGAAAGAGATAAAATTTAATTAGCTTATGAAGCAAATTTGCGAATGAACTAAAACTGAAATTGGAGGATTCCTCACGTCTGATAAATTAATTTTCATAAATGAGGTGGAAGAATTTCTCTCTAATAATTTGGAGGTTTAAGTGACAATTTTAAAAAGACTTCATTTATTTCCTATTGTAACACGTATTCAATGATTTGATAAGAAAGCTTATAAACTATTTTGAAGTTTTCAGAGATATTTGTCTCTCATGCATTCCAAAATTTTATATGCTTCTTAAATTCGCTGGTATTCTACAGCTATCCGATAACATTGAATAATGGCAGTTATATTGTTACGTGATCTTATACAAAATTGTTTGTATATATGTTATTATATATCCTATCTGTATAACTCTATGTAATTTGAACATGTTACGTATACGAAAGGAAGGACACAGCAGGATCTGCACACCAGCAGGCTAATTCTCGAAACTAATTTTAAATAGCCGCCTTATTTAATGACAGAATTTCTACAACTGAATAATGCTAATAATAATCTGTTCCATCACTGCAAAAAGAAAGATATTCGACAACCAATTACAAGAATGCAAATTCTATGCACTTTCAATATAATGCTTTATAGCTGTAAAATATCTGCCTGCATTTGTAGCAGTTATATAAAGTTTGTTATAAGACGAGAAGTGTTTTGTTCGAATTCTAGTTTTGACTTGAACACTGGTTTAAATCTTATTAGACTTTGTATGCAAAGAATAACAACATCCAATTAATATTTTAATATTTTGCCAGTTTATTCTTCATCCTTTTACGAATTATAGTTCCATATTTTACCAGTTCATGATTAAAAACTTTAGTGTTCTGAAAAATATTCCAGATGAAGATCTTTTTCTCTCTCCTTTATCCCATAACTTGTAGTTGTGTATCTACAGCCAAGACGACCGTTTTTACATGAGCTACTGGTTTCAAAGTTAAATAAAATTTTATACGAGATGAATTCAGTAATATTTATGACAAAGCTAAATTAAATAAAAAAAGTGCTTGATAAAAAACTAAAAGAACTAATAAAAAATTCTTTCAATAATTAAAAATTTTTAATTAATATTGTTATTACCATCTTGCTCTTAATACTGAAACACACTACGTAAGCAAACTTAATAACAGAATGCAGTACACTTATTTTTGTAAACATAGAATTTTTCTTCTGTAAATACTTCATTCCTCTCAAAATTTTTGGAAAAAAGAAATCCGAAACAGACTGTTATTTCTAAGAAAATACGATGCTAAGCTGATCTGGGAGCTTAAAAATAGAACAAGAATACCCCTTAGAGCATGTAATAGAGTAATGAAAAATGTTAAATACGTTGAAAGCACTTAGTCAAAAGGTAGATTACGTCATAAGAACATTTTGCACGTTAATGATTGATGTCATCTGGCACATTTTTGCAGTTTCTCATCAAAAATACATCTTTAAAGCTATTGTAAAGATTATAGATCTAAACATTAAAATGCTTTAGTTTTTCGATACACTACTAGTAAGTACATTGGACTCCAAAAGTTAAGGTACAGGGACTGGATGTTTTCGATTGCACATGGTTTGTCGAATATCTACCAATATTATTGACGAATTGTTCTTGAACATCTGCACTGCAAATAGAGGCGTCTTAAATTAAGACACATATGTGACTGAAAAGGTATTTCAGACACTTAAGTATCTGAATCTGAAAATTCAGTCATGATAGATGTCTTAATTTAAAACATATAAGTGTCTTACTATGATCATGGTGTAAACGAACTGATAAAGGTGTCTAAAAAATCTGCAAGTGTCTACTTTTAAGACACTTTGTAACTCCGTTCCGCATTAACCACCAGGGGGCACTCTAGTTGCGCATGCGTTTTAGATGCCTTTCGTTCGAATTGGATGTTCGTTTGTAATTCAAACTGAGCGTTTGTTTTATCTACGCGTACATTTTAACTAATAATTTATTTTGACTTGATTCGGTTTTTGCGGAATGTGAAGTTCCAGGATTTAATCCGCATCGACATAGTGATATTCCATATTAATGAAAGGTGTCAAGCAATAACAATAATATAGTGTTCTTCGTCTCGTCAAAGCAGGTAAAGAGAACTGTTGTCTGGCGGGCTATGTTTTTAGGATGGAAATATTCCATTCTTTTAACAGAGCTAGTCGGATGTGCAAAGGGATTTTATTTTTTAAATATCAGTCTGCTTAACTCACGGATACTAACGTAGCCTCCAATGCGGACGTCGCTTGGGTGGATGTGATTTTGGAATAATCACACCTTTTTCCAGGTAAGTGAACCCTTCACTATGTATTGAAAACTCTCTGCGAATGTTTTCTCTTTAAATAGAGACCTCACACGAGTCTATAGCTTTATTAGTTCCTGAGTTATGCCAAAATTTGTTTAAAGCATTTTGCCTATGGGATTTCCATGTTAAAATTTTATCTTGCTAATATTTAAATTTCTACTATTCAAATCATCTGCAATCATGTTTCTGTATTATTTTACATCCGATGTTATCCTTAAAATAAGTTTTGGCAAGTCTGCATGGTGTATTAGTTGTTACTGAATCTATTGAGATACACCATCCTAAGCCTTCTTTCTCTGTCTACTCGCACGCCATTACTTTAAAAATAGCAGTGACAGCACCTGTTGATCGGCTCATAATTTCTTAATTACCATCAAGGCTATCTTAACAGCGTTTTCTTAGAGTAATTATTACATAGGAGTACCTTTTATATGGATTTTATTTATGTATACAATATTTTTATAAGCATTTAATGCGACAGCATTTGTAACGTTCACATCGGTTTTACATTTCCAATAGGTTTAATATGTGATATGTACTGAAATTCCCAACTCTTTATAGTAAACATCCTTATTTAATTTTTATTTATTATGTATGCTTTTCATGTCTGATGACATTTTCTTGCGTCTCGGATTTTATACACCGTGATAAATTTTAAGTTATTTAAAAGAATATAGTTCGAAATCCTTCCATTTACCCATATCATTAATTCCTCCATACATACAGCGAATTACTTGTCTTCATGTATTAGATTAAACTGTTTTGACTGATAAAACTCAAATCCGGTCATGAAATCTGTTTTTTCCTTCTGCTATATACTTTTGTTGTTTCCGAGCATTTTAGAAATATTCTATTTCCTATACTGAAAGTAGTCAACTTCAGATGTTTTCATTTTCAAGCCCGGTGATTCACACCACAATTTGAAGACTCATCAGAAATCGTCTGAAATCTGTAGACGTAAAGCGGAGAAAATTTTGTTGGCGTCTTCAATAAATCTTATTTAACGATTTAGAAAATGTTCTCGCCTTATCTCTGTATTAGTCATAATGATTATTTGTAAATTCTTAAATTCATGTAATTATGTGCTGTTAACATAATTGTAAAAATACGGTAAATATATACAGCTATATTTCATTCGAAATCAATTATAATATTGATTTTTTGATTATTTTTAGTAAAAAAGAAATCTGAAATTTAAAATTTAAAATGAATATCAGTAAAAAGATAGAATTTTATACTATATGTACTTAAGCATAACTAGATTTTGTACTTAAAGCTGAATTATTCTATATTTACTGAATCACAATGCAGAGCTGGAATTTTTCTAGAAGGACTTGATTAAAGCAAGGGTAAACTTTGACATGCCCCCCACCACCTACGATTTTTCTTGCCCCAAATTCGATATGCAATTTTTTTAAAGCTTATACGTTAAATGTGTTTCGACATTGTATATTGGTTATAATCAGTATTTTGAACTAAAAAGTAGAATAAGATTAAAAGTTAAGTACAAAAAACTTTAAATACAGTAAAAACTCTTAATCGCGGGCACCTTCAGAACGCTGAATCTGTCTGCTATTCGATTGTGTTAGCTTTTATGAGGTAAATGTATATACAGTGAAACCTTCCTGTGCGACCACCTCCATTAAGCGACCCCCCCCCCCCCCCTGAGCGACCATTTTTTCATGGTACGAAATTTATTCCCATAGGCTCAATACTAATTTTACCTCTATTCAGAGACCACCCCAGTTGAACTCCCTCCATAAGGGACCCATTTCTTTGAAGAAAATGAAACAAATTCCGTTTTTTCCGGGTCGCTTGAAAAAGGTTTTATTAGAATAATAATTCCGGAGAGCGCATTATTTATCAAACTTCTAAACTAAGTTTAGAATTTTTATTTATTCCGGTAACTTTTAAGTGTTTAAACCCCTTTGTTCCTTTTTAGGCAATGAATTTAACTCTGATGACGCATTAAGGATGACGGTCCATAAACTCCCCTGCCCTATTCTGTCAGGAAACTCTCAAACAAATAGATAAAGTAATGAAATCGTCAAAATTCGTTCTAGACAAAAAAAAAAAAAAAAAAAAAAACTGCATTTATTTATTGAATTTCGAAAGGACTTGGGAATAAAATTTATAGTAGATAAACCATAAAAGCAAAGCAAACATCAATGTATTCATTTTTAAACTCTGCAGTAATTAACTTATATAATTAACTTTTGTTTTGATACTTAAATTTTCATATGTTTTCTTAATTTGAAAAATATAATTTTAGTAACATTAATTGTTACATTTTTTCAACAATTAAATTCTAGATTTTAAAATGACCTCCATTAAGAGACCACCTTTCGGAGCGACCAATTTTTATTGGAACGGAAGTGGTCGCTTTAGGAAGGTTTTACTGTATATTGATAAAGGTGAGTGTTCGCTAAAGACAACTGTTCGTATGAAGGCTTTGCAGTAAAATCTCCATAATGGACAATCCTAAATAAAGGACACCACTATTTAGGAAACACATTTTTTTATTGAAAATATGCAAAATTTTTATACTCTTATACCTCAGAAAAGCAGACACCTCCGAACGTCGGACAAATTCCACGGTTCCGAGGTGCCCGCTATTGAGAGGTTTTACTGTATTAAGAAAAATATATTTTGTTTTTAACCTTATTCTACTCTAGAAATTCATAATATTGGTTAATAATAAATATTACAATATAATACTCATATACTGTAAATTTGGGGGAATCCAGTGTTAGATTTTATTTAACACAGAAATAAAAATGCTTAAACTAATTTACTGGGAATATCTTATTTAAATGGGAAAAAATTGCACAACATAGCAGGAATGGGATTCTTTCTGAACGAGTGAATCATTTTTTATATTTGGGAGTAATTTGTTACCATAAAGCAGAGCTGATTGCAGCATGGGCAAACTGGGCTGTTTCTATGGGCCTTTAGCTTTACAGGCCCCTAAATTTGGTACGAAATTTCCATAAAGCTGATATTTTAAATTCGTTTTGATCTTACACCTATTTTAATAAATATTTTGCACTTTTAGAACATGATTAGGCTAAAGAAAATGATATTTTTATCCAAATATGTATTTGACGGCATCGAATAGGCTTATTTTTTTTTGTAACAGTATATAAAGGCAATGGGGGGAGGGGGGTGAATGAATACTAGGTCTTTGGACTAGAAGCAATTTGAAGTTCTCACTAAAAGTAATAAACATTTTTGATGCCGTAGGGCATATATGATAACACATAAATACATATTTAGGTGAAAAAAAATATATATATATATATTATCCTATTCTAAAACTTCAAAATACTGATTACAATCCTCATAAGGTCAAAACTGATTTAAAATATCAGCTTTATGAAAATTTCATACTCAATTTGGGGTACCCTAAAATCAGGGGGCAGAGAAGCATCCCAGTTTTCCCACGCTGCAATCAACTCTGCTGTATGGTAACAAATTATTCCCATTTATAAAAAATGATTCAATGTGGTCAAACATGGCTGCGTATATGGTTTAGAAAGAAAATGGTCAAAGATGACTTCATATTGGCTAAAAAAAAAGGCTCAAAGATGGCAGCAATTAAGACATTTGAAATGTCTGAAATTCAGACGTAAGAAGTGTCTGAAAAATTTAAGACATTTTAAAACGTCTTAAAATTGAACACTCGTGTTTCAGACACTTAAGTGTCTGAAATTCAGACGCAAGAAGTGTCTGAAAATTTTAAGACATTTTAAAACGTCTGAAAATTGAACACTGCGTTTCAGACACTTAAATGTCTGAATTTCAGACATTTCAGTTTACAGTGTGGGATCTAAAGCACACGTTTCATTTCATATTTCTCGATGAAGATTTAGTCGGGCCGATAATTAGGGGGCTAATAATAAATTTAATAATAAAATAATATTTGTGATCAGCTATGCAACAGAAAATGCTGGAAATGGTTTGTCACTGCGTTAAATGACTATTTGGGTCCTATTCAACGTTTGTGTGCATTTGTGTAAGCATATCACTCATATTCGTAAAGATGTTAACATTTTTGTGAAAAATTCAAAAAAAAATTTATAGCATACAGAGTTTTCAACCAAATTTAACACAACTTTCCGAAAACCTGACAAAGAACAGCAGCAACAGTACACTTCAATTAAAACATGAATATATTTAATATTTGATGAGATATGTGCACTTGTATGAAATGATTTTTAACTGCGCATGCGTGGAAGATTTCAAAATTTTTATTTCATAATTTGGTAGTAAGCTATTTAGAGCAACTTATCTAAAATGTCCAGTCAAATATCGAGAAATTTCACAAAGACAGGGGCGATATAGTGAGTTGCTCTCTAAAAATAGCTTTATTATACGGGTTTTTCCACAACTTGTCAATTAACTCACTATATATTTCTGAGTTTTCACATTATTTGACTTTTTACAGAAGTTACCCAAAATAGCTGGCTACCAAATTATGAAATAAAAATTTTGAAATCTTACACGCATGCGCAGTTAAAAATTATTTCATACAAGTGCCAATATCTCATCAAATATTCAATATATTCATGTTTTAATTGCAGTATATGTTGCTACTGTTCTTTGTCAGGTTTTCGGAAAGTTGTGTTAAATTTGGTTGAAAACTCTGTATGCTATAAACAAAAACTTTTTGAATTTTTCACAAAAACGTTAACATCTTCACGAATATGAGTGCTATGCTTACACAAATGCATACATACGTTGAACAGGACCCAAATAGTCATTTACCACAGTGACAAACCATTTCCAGTCTTTTCTGTTACATAGGTATTCGCAAATATTATTTTATTATTAAATTTCTTATTAGCCCCCTAATTGTACCCCCGATAAATCATCACCGAGAAATATGAAATCAAACATGTTCTTTACATCCCAGAAGTTCAAGAACAATTCGCCAATAATGTTGGTAGATATTCGACAAACCGTGTACAATCGAAAGCATCCAGTCCCTGTACCTTAACTTATGGAGACCAGTGTATTTAAAAGATGCAAGTGAGTCCTGATAAATGTACCAAACAGTAAAATAGTTTGAGTATTTTGGAATTTAACATTTTAATGACCTCGGCATTTATCAGACTTCAGCCGTGTTAAAACTTACGAATATAATTTAAAAACAAACTCTTTGCAAAGATAATTTAACTGTTATTATGTAATGGAAACTTATAGCTGTTGATTTATGGGGAAACATGTCCCATTAGCTTTCGGTGTCTCTTTTTTATTTGTGTGAAAGGAAGATTAGAAGAATACATTTCTCGAAATGGTAAAAATATTGAAAAATAAACGATATTTTGTAAATTAGAGTTCCTTGAGCAAAATAATATAAGCTTTATTTATAAGATTTGTTAGAATAAATGCTTTTCTAACCAAAGTTGAGTTTATCTATATGTTTGTCAATTTTTCTGCTTCATACTATTGTTAAAGTAATACTTTATGTGAATTCGTATCTGATATGTGAGAAATACATTATGTATTTGAGTTTAAAAATGTGTTTGTTATTTTGATAACTACATATGATGTGCGATAAAGCAATCGCATAAACAAAAAACATTTCTTTTAAAACAAAAGAATTTCTATTTTTAATTTTCCAAATAAATTTGTCATTTAAATGATTATATTGGGAGAAATGTGGTTTTCGTATAGACAGAATACAATTCTCTATTTGTTTAATCCACTATTTAAATTTAGAAACACGATTCTAAGAAAAGAGTTCTTATGTGAGAAGGATATTCTTAAAAATCAAAAAAAAAAAAAAAAAAAAAAAGGAAAAATTATGTGCCAAGCATAGATTATAAAACTCTTTCTAACACATTCAGGATAATCAAACGAAACTTCACAATTTAACAAAGTGAAAGATGATATCCAAATGAAGAGCATAGAAATGACATAATACATTTGAAACCCAGCAGTAACCATATACGGTTGGAAAAGTATCAAAATTCTGTGTTGCATCTATGTGTATGGTCTATCGATTTCTTTGTGTATAAATGGATATGCGAAAAGCCTATATATGCTAAAAACATGTACTAACAGCTACATACTGCGCTAAAATTTAATTCAGTTAGGAAAGGCTTAACACAGTTGAAAATTCCTTTTTAGCTATTTCTGGCAATAAGCGGAAATATACTCGAGTTCTTTGTACAGCCTTATATATGATATATAGAAATTATACACACGAAGTAATATGCAAAAATATTCCATAGAATTTTTATATTAGGAAAAGTAATTAAAAACTTAAATTTCGTTTATAATGTACCAACATAATAAAGTTAAACCTATTTTACTAAATTCACACAGGCAAACTTATAGTAAGTACTTTCACTAGCATGACAGAAATAATAAACAATTAAATTGAAAAAAAAAAAAAAAAAAACCCGACTGTGTAAAAAGCGAGCTAATTAATTATTTCTCATCAATGTCAAACTATTTTGTCAATTCCTGCTATTAGCTCACACTTTCGCAATATCTATCTTGTTCAAATTTTCAATCGTTAATAAAATACTTATTATTCATCCAATCAAGCTCAAATAATTTTTTTTTAACTTGTAATGGATGGCACTTGTGTTAATCCAGTTTTTTCAAATATTAATTCATTAATTAAATTAAATTAATTAATTTTCAATAATCGAGAGATCCCTCTTCTTGATCAAGGTATTTTAAGACCGAGAGAGTCCTCTCCTTGATCAAGACATTTTAAGTGCCACTCAAGAGGAAAGAAGAATAGGGAAAAAAAATTCTCTTATTGACCCAAGTAGGAATGGACTTAATTTTTTTTATTATATTACTTGTTTTTATTACTTACTTATTTTTTTTTTATTTACTTATATTGATGACTTTTAAGTTGTGTTTAATTGTTAGTTCCTATCTATAAACACTGTTTTGTGAGAACTACAGAATGATGGTTAGAGTTCCAGAAAAGCTATGTATCCTATATACACAACTTCCAGGTTTTATAATATTTTAACGGAGCTTCTGAATCTAAAATAGTCAATGAAACATCGTCTTCATTTTGAAAGACCTATCCAATGATATGCCACTCAATAGGGTGAGTAAATTTTTGTTTTCGTCTCTACCGCCATTTTGTATTTTACGACTGCCATTTTGAATTTATAAAAGCAAAACCTAGCCTATAACCATCTGGCCGTTAAGAGGAATTAATAGAGACCTCATTCATTAAAATCCATCCAGCCGTTGGGATGTTTCGAGGGTATAAAGAAATCCACATACACAGATACGCGTGAAACACATAACCCTTCTTTTCAGTCGGGTAAAAAAGAATACTTGAGTATCGCCTGTTAAATTTTTACTTTAAGCATTAAGACACACATTCTATGCTTCAAGAGGCAATGTAAATCTTCAATGTAAAAGACCTATGTTTATCCTTCAGTGGTGCGAATGTTTCTATCATGCCTTCTTTACAACAACAGTATCACACAGGTACAAAGTTTTAAAGTTTCGACTCTTAAATTTTTGATCAAATAAAGATCTCATGAGGAGAGAGAACGGCTATAAAAAGTGAATTGAAGAATTTCCTCTGGGTCGCAGTTAAAAAATATTTTGCGATAAATAGTATTATGGCCACAAAAGAAAGAAAGAAAGCATGTTTATAAGGTTCTAATTATATCTTCATGACTGCAAATTTTCTCAAGAGCTGATTCTAAAACACACGTTTCGTCACGTGAAATTATGCATAACAGAGTTTGAACTTACAATTACTGTCCCACTCTTCGCATCGTATCGCTTCAAGTGACTAAAAACAACACGAAATTTTCTTCCTTATAGAACGTAATCAATCGAGATTCGTTATACTAATTTTGCGCAAATTTTCCGATACTGCAGTTTCTTTAAATAGACAGTTTTAAATACTAAGAATAGCACGATCATATATGACTTGACTGCTCCGTTTGGAAAAAGTTGCTCTTTTGGTATATACTACATGCGAATTGCTACATACACACAGGTTGCATGCCCAGATTATGCGCAGACAAATTTTTTGTCTAAACAATGGGAAACCTACTTTCTACAACCTGTCGATGCTCTCCTGGACGGGTTTGATTGGACAAGCAATATACATTAGTAAACATAAGTTTGAGAATGATGGAAAGGTCGCCAACATGCCTTGCGTTTCCTTTTTCGTGCGAAATAGTCTCAACCAATGAAATTTCATATCCCGTATGTCGCCACTCTAATATAGAGGCGCCCTAGTTACTCTTCATACTTAATACATTAGCTCTTTTGATCGCAAACTTCATCTTTCTGGCTACTTATTCTTTTTATCACACCGGCTTTTGTGAGAGCTTAGTACATTTATAAGTGAAACCAATTATTATGGATTCTGTAAATAAATATTTTAGAAGCAGTTAATGTTTAGATAAAAAATGTACTACATAACTTAACATCCAATCAAATGTAAAGGTATCCGTATTGCTGATTTAGTACTAGTTTATACAAAAATTTGAAAATAAATATTTTTCTGAGTAATACAAAATATAAATATAAGTAAAAATATCTTAAGAAAACCCACAAGACAGGTGTTTTCCTAATTAGCTAAAAGTAATTTCTGTATTTATTTTTTACTGACATTTTTTATTTATAGAGCAATTCAAAGAAAAATTGCCTTTCAGTTAAATATTATTAAAGTTTTTTTATATAATTTAAAATTCTATATCTTTTATAAACGTTTGTCGGATAATTAAACATATAACCTTATGTTATAGATGCTAATTTATTAGTTTATAAAACACGTGTTTGCTAATTTTGACATGAATATGAAAAAAATAAATAGATTCCTAATAAAATCTAAAGCTTAATATATTCTCACCAATTTTTCGCATTCATCCATGTGCGAAGATGAATAGTTTACTGAGAATTTCCTTTCATGCATTATTCAACGCTAGAGCAGTCATTTAATAAAAATCTTGTCACTCTAAGAGATTTTCCATTCTATTTTCAAGTGTTCACTGAACTACATTACTTCAAAGACGATTTATCAGGGATGAGATTTTTTTTTTCTCAAAGATCAGTTACAAGAGAAAAGGTATTTTACTTGATTTCAATAGAACAATTTAAACGGTGATGCAATTAGATTTTTTTGTACAATCAACTGATCCTCTGATTTGACCTTTATATGTATTGACTTCAGTTGTTATTTGAAATTGGTGGTATAAAAAGGAAATTGTAGTATATTGTATTTTTATAATTAAAACATTTATTGATTTAATTAATTTAATGTTAATTAAATTTCGTACCTACGTAACATGTTTTTATATTTGTAATATTTGCATTTGCTTTTATTTTTGTTTTTTAGTTAAAAAATAAATATTCATACTAAAGTTAATAGTAACTTTATATTAATATTACTAAAAACAATCATCCTACTGATAAAATAATTGATCTTATAAAAATAAATATCAAAACATTTTTTCTAAAAAATGAAGTTGTAAAAGATAAATGCAAAAATTTAAGGTTTCTTGAAAAATTTATTTTAAAAATTGCTCTTAAAACAGTTTTATAATTTTAATATTAATCTTCGGAAATTTACTTGTATATTTCATTTTTTTATAAGCTGAATTTAAATAATTGATATCCCCAAACTTGTAATGTTTTATGTAGGCAAAAAGAGGCAATGGACACCATGGACAGTTTTCAAATGAGTTGATAGTCACAAAACACAGATTTCTCTTCTATAACCTGTGTGAACTCATAAATTCAAAAGCACATGCATTTGATATTGTAATTAAATGGATATGATTTGCATTTGCATTATCCTTTAGTTCGACTTTTTCGTACAATAAACATTGTTTTCGTTAAATATTTTTTTAGTGAAAATTGTTTTCCTGCTGATTAAGTATTTTATTTATAATTCCATATTATAAATACTGCCTATTAGCTTATGTTTTTATAAAGCGGTGGCAATAAAATTGAAAAAAAAGTTGTATGTCGCTTTCTGAAGATAAAACAATGCCGTCCTTTCAAAAAGAATTAGTTTTAGCCTACTGCATCTGGTCGGACAACCCGGTATTACAGATTTGAGTAGTGTTGTGGATTGACGCTAATATTTTTCGTTGCGGGTCTGTTTCGTGTCAGGTTTTGTTTAAATGTTTCGAGTTCAGATTGGTTTCGGGTTAGGTTTTGACTCTTTCGCGTTTTATTTTGTCTCTTGCTGGTCAGAGTTTGGTTGGCCCGTTTTTACAAAAGAAAATCCAAAATATATTTAAAATAAAAAAAACTATATATTTGGATAATATACATGTGCTCATTTTGTTTACAAAGAAAATATATTAGAGATATAATTGTCTAGTTTTTCATAAACGTATTAAAATATGTATTAATTTTCTTTCACTTCGGATTCGTGTCGGATACAACCCGACCCACGCAGGACGCGTTGATTTTCACTAAATGAGAGGAGCAAGTTATCTCATGTGATAAGCAATCCCACTCGAAGAAGTCATCTAATAGTTAAATTGAAGAAATAAATTCACATCTTAAAATGGTGAGGAGTTTACAAAAAGTTACTATAAGCGAGAAAATTCCTCCTTTTATTATGCTCAGAGCTAAGAACTTATGCTGAGACCGGATAGTAAAAATTAAGCACAATTCGCCAAACCCTCAAATTCAAGAATCAATTATCCTACGTTAGAAGATATGTGCATTGCACTGTAGATCGGTGCATAAATGGTTCCCGTCACCACGTGTAGGATATGTAAAAAATCCACAAGTGTTTTCTATTGAAGCAGAAAATGACATTGTATATTATTTACACTAAGCTTGAAACATATATGTAGGTAAAGTCCAATGGGGCTAGGAAAACTGACATGTATAGTAGGCAAAGCAAAAAAAAAAACTAAATATGCCTCGAAACTGGTTATCCAACAAATTTTGTTTTTTCCGATGATAAACGATTTATCTCAGTGTTTATATTAACACTTTTGGGTTTGGCGTCCTAATAACAAGATATATTTTTATATTTACCATTATTTTTGTTAATATTCCTTTTGTTATTATCTGCATATAATACATTATATGTAATCATTACATTTATTAGTATCAATTCATTTTCAGGATTTAGTGAGAAAAAATGTTCGCATAAAGCTCTATCCACCGTTTCTGAAACTTTTATTTCAAACATGTGCTTCATTCTTTACATTTAAAAAATAGGGGATGCTAGTTCCAATTAGTAATTTATCATTAAAAAGACAAAAATTGGCGGAAAGTTTTGTTTCTATTCTAATGCTAATTAAATACGACAGTTTTCAAAAGTATTAAAAAAATTTCTACGTCGTAATGTCCTATTGACAGTACGCAAAATAACTATAGTCATAAGATTTCAGTAAAGATTAATTTTTAACAACTGGATGGCTACTTTGCTTTTTTTATAAACATAACAGCAATTTTTGCCAAAATAAAAATAAAATATCGACACGACACAGATAAAATTATTTATGTCAATATTCTTGTATAACTGCATACCTACTATCGTTACATGAGGTGAAAAAAAATACATTTGCGTTACACCTTTTCTATCAAATTTTGTTTTTAGATTGAAACTTCCCAGACGAAACTTTATAAATAATCTGTATGACAACCAACCTTATACAGTGTGACAACCAAACATGATTGGGGCAAATTGTCGCAAAATTCCTAAAATCGGATATTGTAAAAAGCAATTTCCTACAACGAAGTTTATCAATCTATAAAACTACAAATGTGCACTAAATATGAAAGTTTTGACTTTAATAATAAAATTTTAATATGAGAGTGTCAAAAAATGTTCTCTTTCTGTAGCAATTATCTCCGGTATCCCTTATATAATTATCGAGAGAAACCATCATATAACACTGGAACTGAAGCTTCATTTTTTTTCTAAACTAATTATGCATCCAAACTAAAATATAAAAACTGATGTAAAACACAATACAAAAGAACAATCTTATTCGAAACGTTTTAAAAAAATTAAAAAATGCACAACGCGTTCCGAAAGAACGTAATCTTTCTCTGTCAGACGCGAAAGGACATGTTACCAATTTCAAGGCAGATAAACGCTCCACCAGTGGCCGAGAGGTTCTGCTCTCAAAGCTGGTGGACGGGAAGTTCTGGGTTCGAACCCAATCGCGTCCGCCGGCCTAAAACGTTCGGAGTTTTCCGTGCTTTTCTCCAAACCTTGGATTTCCTTACGTAAATAAGGGTTAGATTCCTTTAGAAAGAACCCCACGGAGGCCATCCCCCCTTTTGGGCACATACCCCTCGTGTAGATAATTGGTTGTCATCAAAAAGAACAATGCAGACGCTTGTAAAGATTTTGTCCCTAGACAGGCTTTTTTGTACATGATGATACAAAGATCATGTTCTTTCGAAATGGACTGTGCATTTCCCTTTTATGTAAAATATTTATTATTTTTTTTTAATAATATATCTATTAATTGAGAACGTTATTTTCAAAAATAGTTTTGATCTATTTATCCATAAGTGGTATTTAAACATAAAAATGTAACTTAAGTATTAATTTCAACTAAGCATTTAATCCTTTTAGCTTTTGTAATTCTTAATAATCAAATAAAATTCGAGCTGCAAACAGATTTTAACTGACCAAAACAATAATTTATTTATTTAAAAATGTGTGCCCCCTTTTATTTCAAAACAGATATCTAAACTTTTTAATCCAAGATTTAATACTCTAATTTTTTTTCCTGTTTTTTATGTGTTTACGATTATCACATTCATTTAATGGAGTGTTTTAAAATTCATTTAAAAAATTTTGTAGATAAAATTTTTTAAATATATAAAAGAAGTAACTGTATTCTTTATGTATATAACTATATAACTACAACTCCGTACATTCAAAATATCTGCATTTCTTTCATTTTTTATACATTTAAATTATGAAAAATAAATTGCTGATTGCATACAGTATAAAAAGACGATTTAAATAACACTGATATTTTGTGCTATTCTTCTGTCGAAATTTGATATACTTCTTTCTGTTTGAATGTGCTTTTAGATTTTTTAGATTAAGATTTCATTTTCCCCACTGCACTTTTTCCCTTAATCTTTTTTTTCTGTGTAAAGGTGTCTTCTTTCCTGATAAAACCGGAGATGTTTTCAATTTCACGGAGATCAAATGATTTGGACAAAAATCCCTTTTCTAGATTTAGAAATTGTATTCACTTTACTTACATTTATTTCCGTAGGATATTTTGTAACTGGATTACTTTTAAAGATTTTTGTTTTCTTCTCGAAATTATTAGGATACTAAGTCCTGAAAGAAAGTGCTTGATACAAACGCTGCTTTCGTTTAAAAGAATAGTGGATGCTCAAATTACGAATTTTCATTTTTCGTTTAAAAGATCTGTACAAAGGGGAAGAAAGGATAAATCGGCCATACTAAAGTTTGACGAAATTTTAAGATACCTTTTTAATAAGTAAGCTTCTAGACAATATATACTAACAGTAAATATAATAACGTTAGTTTCAATTGCTATTTTACTTTTCTTAATTTTTTTTATTTACATGTTACTTTAAAAGAAAAACAACAAAATGTCTATTTTGCCCGTCTACACTGTTAAAAATTTTGCAGCATTCTGGCAGGTCATTCGACCGTTTTTTGAAAAAACGGTTTCATGACTATAATTTAACTATATTCTGACCATAAAATGGCCAATAATATGGTCAGAATAGTGTTAAATTCACGGTTGTGTAACCGTTTTCGGAAAAAACTGTCAAATGACCTGCCAGAATGCTGCAAATTTTTAACAGTGTAGGCTGGGTAAAGTACCCAGCATAGAAAAAGTCCTTCCGGCCAGTGCCGGGAGGAAGAGGTAGCTTTCATTTTCTTTATTTTAAAAAAGTCAACTTATATTATTCAAACACACGAAGCTCAATTAAGTGGAAACCGAATGTAGGAGATTCAATACTAATTTTTATCAATACTAAATCCTTATGAATGAGAATTTCGCGAAATTAATCAGCTTTATCCAAGCTGCTTTTATTTAAAGTAACTTATATTTGGCTGCCAAATTCGGCGATTTCTTAAAGTGCCTGTCATTTTAAGACAACATGGTGGATGAGGCTAACCAGTGAACTTGGTCGAGACCTTAGTAATTGCTGTGCACATGCTCACTCACATCGGAATCGGTTGATATATACGAATGCTGTCGCAGGCAAAAAATCAGATTTTTCAAAATGTCACCCATATTAGAAATTGACACTGCTATATATGAGCCATTTTTTAAGATAAAGACAAACCAAAAATGCTCCTGAATCCTTATATCAAAGTCAAATACTTAAGAAAGAAACCTTTTTCAATTTCTAATTTTTTTGCACCTCACTTTAAATATAATTTTTTTAATTTGATGGCCGCCATTTTGAAACAAGATGGCTGATGAACTTTCCCAGCGAACTTGGTGGAGGTATTGATGTATACTATCCACATGCCTTCTTACATCGAAATAGGCGAATACGTGTGTTATCGCGTGAAAAATACAACATCGTTTCAATGTGTTAGCCATGCTAGAAATTCAAAGTGCTATAATTCAACCATTTTTTAAGATATAAACAAAAGAACCAATTTTCAGAAGCAAAAACTGCTCCAGAATCTTTGTATCAAGACCAAACACATAAAAAAAATCTTTTTCATTTTCCAATTTTTTAATACATTAAATTAATTTTTTTTAATGGCAACCCTTTTGAAACAAGATGGCGAATGCAGCTTTCCAACGAACTCGGTCAAGACATTGGAATGTACTATGTACAGAGACTGACCAAGTTACATCCAAATCGGTTCATAAATATGCCTGTTATCGCGTGGCAAAAATCAGGTCGTTTTAAAATGTCAGCCACAACAGAAATTCAAAATTCTATAACTCAGCCATTTTTTTAGATATAGACAAAACAAAACCTGTTCCGGAATCTTTGTATTAAGGTCAAACACATACGAAAAAATCTTTTTCATTTTCCAATTTTTTGGCATCTCATTTTAAATTTAAATTAAAAAAAAATTTTTAAATGGCCGCCATTTTGAAACAAAATGGCGGATGAAGCTGGCCAACGAACTCGGTTGAGTTATTTGTATGTACTATGTACACACCAAGGTACATCCAAATCGGTTCATAAATAGGTCTGTTATCACATGGCAAAAATCAGGGCGTTTCAAAATGTCAGCCACGCTAGAAATTCAAAATGCTATAACTCAGCCATTTTTTAAGATATAAACGAAACAAAAACTGCTCCCGAATTTTTTTATCAAGGTCAAAAACATAAGAAAAAAATATTTTTTCAATTTTCAATTTTTTGGTACCACATTTCCAATTTAAATTTTTCTTAAAATTTTAAATGGCCGCCATTTTTAAACAAAATGGCGGATGAAGCTGGCCAACGAACTCGGTCGAGACATTGGTCTTTACTATGTATAAACGAAGTTACATCCAAATCGGTTCATAAATACGCCTTTTATCGCGTGACAAAATTCAGGACGTTTCAAAATATCAGCTTCGCTAGAAATTCAAAATGCTATAACTCAGCCATTTTTTAAGATATAGACGAAACAAAAACTGCTACGGAGTCTTTGTATAAAAGTCAAATACATAAGAAAAAAATATTTGGATCGTGTACCGTACGTGCCCCGTAAAAGGGAATGAAATCATTCTTCCTCTATCCCTAATTCCGATTTTTCTATCGCAAACATTTGTTTCTTCTTTTGAAGCCAGGAGGGGCGATAAATAGGCCAAATGAAAACAGTTGGCGACTGCAAAGTGAACAACTCTCCCTTTCTTATATTTCATTTAATCAGGGATTCTTCACAAATTTAAGCAGGATAGATTTATGGATTGCAGGACTTTTGTCGATAAGTTTGTAAGAAATATATGACCTGTATTATTATAATTATTTTATAACGATAGCTGATAAATTATGATGCATGGTAAATTATTTATTAAAAATACTAATACCAGGGTTTGTGCGGGTACATTTATTTTCAAGGCTAAATATGAGTAATTTTTTTTACAGAAAAATAAATCTAGTTTAAATGCGCGAAATTTCGTTTTATTTAAGGAAAGATTTTCTATAAGAAAATACTGGTACCGAAGAATTTCTTAGTCTGGAAATTCAAGGACCCGTACGAACAATGAATACATGAATACTTATAAATAAAAAAAGTTTTTTTGTAATTACTTGAATACTAATGTGTATAAATTTAACTGAACAATATGATTGTTTTGTTTACAATATCATTGTTACAATTTTGTTTCAACATTATTGTTTCAATTTTAATAAAGAAAAATAGTCTTGAACAGTTCGAACATTTTAAAAGCGTTAAAATTTTAATTTTTCATGCTGTTTGATGCCGAGTAATAAAAAAAAAACGATTCATAATCTATTATAGTTGTTCATCAGGAGTGAAAGCAGCCAAAAAGGAAAAATGGAAAAAAATATCTGGCTATTTTTATTTCCTTTTAAATTAGTGATGTATATAAATAATTAATAATAATAAAAAAAAACTACAAATAGAATAAAACAATAATCTGTATTATCAATTCATTAATTTATAAGTAGTGATTTGTGTATTCACGAGATATTTGCGAGTTATTTTATTTTTATTAAACACTTTTTTTAAAAATTCAAAACAATATTTTGTATACTTTGTTTGCAGTGACAGAAGTACTTTTCGTATTACCACGTTTATACTTTTTAGCGCACAGGACTGCCACGGGCGACTATTTTTTAATTCTATTTTGCACCACTTTTTCAAAACAAATTATATATATATATATATGCTTTGACAACATTTGCAAGAAAAATATACTACAAAATGTATTTTTTTAAAAATAGTGGTGCGAACAGAATATAAAAATAGTCGCCTGTGGACGTCTGTGGCAGGCCTGCTGTCAAAGCCTGAGAGCTAATGTGTCCACAGGCTCTGCATTAGAGATGAGATTTCCGCGTTTTTGCACACCAATATATTCTTAAGGAAAATGTTGTTTTGTTAAATCGCAAAAATGTTCAGATTAAAAAAAATATCATTTTCTCTAACAAAATAGTGTGCAAAAACGCGGAAATCTCATCCCTGCTCTGTATGTACGTAACGCGATAACTCTTGATAGCAATATCCAATTTGCTTCAAATTTTGTAAATAGGTTCATTTTCATAAGGCGCGTCCCAGATTAATTTTAGGGGTTCATTGGTTAATTATAATGGTTTAACCTTAATTTAGAATGCCCCCCCCCCTTAATTTAGATAAACGGGTTTTTCATGCAGAATTATCAGATTCGCTTCAAATAATTTGGTATACCAGTTTATTCTGATAAGGGGCTTCCCTGATTAGATTTGGATGTTCATTGGTTAAGTATGAAGGAGGGAACGGAGGTCTAATCCCCCCTTAATTTAGATAAATGGGTTTTTCATGCAGATTTATTCGATTTACTTCAAATTTGGTATACTGGTTAATTTTAATAAGACGCTTCCCTGATTAGATTTGGAAATTCATTGGTCAAGTATAAAGGTGTGTGTGTGTGTGGGGGGGGGGGGGTAATCACTCCCTGAATTCAGCTAAATGTTTGTTTTTTTTTGTCGATTTCTTTATTTTTTGAGGGGCATTATTCTTTGAAATAAGAGTGTAATATATAATTAGTGTCAATAGCCTGTGAGCTCAATGCCATCAGTTTGACTGGTCACTTTTCTTTTCTCATAAGCATTCAATGTTCATTTTAAACTCGTGGTATCAGAGTATTGCAAAAGATTTCCCCGAATACATTTTTTTAAAATTATTACGTTAGATTTAAATTTCTTAATAATATTCTGATGCTTAGTGTTGCAAATTGTTTCATAACCTATGCGTGATACATAATTTTTCGTTTTTGTTACTTTTATATTAGCCCTCATGCTATCAAAGTCTGAGAGATAATGTGCCCGAAGGTTCTGTATGTATGTAACGCGATAACACTTGATAGAAATATCGGATTTGCTTCAAATTTTGGATATAGGTTCATCTGATAAGGCGTTTTCCTGATTAGTTTTGGGGGTTCATTGGTTAAGTGTAAAGGGGGAAAACGGTGGACTAATCCCCCCCCCCTTAATTTAGAAAAAAACGAGTTTTTCATGCAGAATTATCCGATTTTCTTCAAATAATTTGGTATGCCAGTTAATTCTGATAAAGCGCTTCACTGAATAGATTTGGAGGTTGATTTGTTAAGTATATAAAGGGAGGGGGGTAGAAATGGAGGAGCTAATGGCACCCTTAATTTACTTTCTTTTTCTTTCTTTCTTTTTTTCCCAGTGTGTTTGCACCTTACTATTTATTTTTACCCCTTTCATGAACCCTAAATTAATATTAAACAGTTTTGTACTTTTTTTTCTTTATTAAGTTAAAATATCCTTTTTAAAAAGAAAGAGATGACTTTTCATTATCTAGTAATGAGAGGGGGCAGAGGCCAAAGTTACTAACAGAAATAGTATAAAATATTCTTTTTAAATTGTTAGCGAAGAGATTTTTTTTTCTAAATGTTCCCATTTTTTAAGTGAGTGGCGACTCTCGCACATTTTCACTGGTGGGACGCATAATACGATTTGTGTAGTAGAAGTCTGTAAACAAACAAAAAAAAAAAATAGGAATCATATAATATTTTCGACTATGGATGCGCATATTAGGGGAGACCGGGCTAGTAGGCGCACTTTTTAGTTATTGATTTTTATTAATTTTTTGTTTAAGTTTTTTATGAAACTTTGACTTTACTTTTAAAGAACAGGCATTGGGCTATAAATACCCGGAGTTTTGAGTTTGTAGCTTTTAGAGTTTATATTTAGCGGAAGCCTAAATAAAAGGCAAATTGTGCGCCAACCTACCCCGTCACGGAGCAAGTTGCCTATACCTATGGGGTAAGTTGGCACACGCTTTATAAAAATTTAAATAAAACTCAAATAAGATACGCAGTTAAGAGAAATCAATTTCATTAATACCGGTAAGTTTAAACAAAGGCGTTATCGCCGTACATTGTAAATTCTAAATTATACAGACATAAAAATAATGAATAAAACACTAACATTGTGTAACTTCTATCTTACTCGATATCATCATCAGGGTTACAGTTATCACAAATAAAAAATCGAGTGTCTCCGTTTGGGCAAGACTCGTGTGCCCAAAATCTTGCATTGCAGCCAATTTCTCGGTGTTTGCTGTGTTTCATGCTACCAGCACACACCAGACATCGAGCCAACTTGCCCCGTGTTCAATGCGCCTACTAGCCCCATAATGAATTTCTTCACAAAAGGGACACGCAACCATCTAAGCATATATAATCCAAGTAAATCACATATGGGGTAGGTACAGTTAATCAATAGTACAATAATACAGTAACAGTAGGTACAATTCACCGGCTCGGAACCAGTTTCAGATAAGGAAAGAATGTTACTTTGAAATTCTCAGTACTCAGACCATGCAATATATAATATAGTAAGACAAAATAATATAGGACCATAGTTCTAATAGCAGATGTTTCTCAGAACCTGACAACACGGTTGACGTATAAAGAGAGTCGCTCAATGCAAACTAATCGCGAATCTCACAGTAATTATGCGATTAAATCTAATTAAATTAGTCTGTTTTTAACAATTTGACGTCTATTGCTTTTATACCTACTACTACTGCGTATTGCATTACACAAATATATCACTAAAAGTTATCTAGGCTTTAAAAGCCGATGGCGAATAGAGTACGCCGCCCGTATGTTTAGTTTATATATGTCCAAACTGTCCGTGTCTTTAAGGGATAATATCTCTGGTAGTTACCAAAATATCTTTCGAAAATCATTATCAACAATCATTTTATACTTCTGTGACGATAGGTATCTCCAGCGCTCATCAACTCGTTTGCTGAACGCCCGTAAATTGAAATTTGTGTGTAATGGAAAAATGCGATTTTCTCAAAAACTGTGTGATTTATTGAAATCGCTGTAGTTTTCTTGCAAGTTTTAAATTAACTTTTACCACCCCTATTTTTTTCATAATTTTAGTTTCAGTAGATTCGGAAATATAGGGGAAATATTTTTACTATTACCTTTTAAAAAATAGCAGATAACAACTTTTGAATTAATTTTCCAAGAACTGCAACTGTAATTACATCAACTCCTTTTAAAAAACCCCGTTTTCACACATTTTTTTTTTATTCAACAATGAATTGACCTTTACAGCAATACTTATCTACATGAAATTCGATTCTTGCTCCTATATAATTTAACATTACATAATTTTAACAAATGTGCATCGAATTTGCAAGATTTTAACACTTCGATGACATGCACTTCAAGAAATATTTATAATTAAACAAAACAATAATTTTTTATCTTATCAATAACTGAAAAATTCACATTTAAAAAAATATTTTCGTGATTGTACATATAAAAATAAGAATTTACAAACCAATTTCCATAATTTTATCACATTCCAACTTAATTTTTATACACAAAACATTGATTGTGCATATAAAAACAAGAGTTTACAAACCAATTTCCATAATTTCATCACATTCGAACTTGATTTTTATGCGCAAAACATTTTTAAATCAAATTCTATACTTTATGTTTTAGTGAAATTTGTACTAATCTAGGTTATTCTGCTCATATTATTAATCAAATTCTCATATGCTTCAACTTGCACTTCAGAGTTTTTTGAATTACCGGCCATCAAGTTGTTTAAAATATAAATACTATTTTTATAGTTTTAATGGTATATAGTGTACTTGACTAGACTGAGTTATTCTATCCATATAATTAATCACATTATCATATGTTAATCTTACACTATGAAGATTTCTGAATTTTCATCCATTAAGTTTCTTAAAATATTAATACTATATTTATAGCTCTAATGATGCATAGCATACATGAATAAAATCTTTAATTTTAACATTTCATATTTCAAAACCAAACTATATGAATTTTTACTACAACGCTTATCAACATCACAGAATGCTTCAGAATTTATGCTTCACACTTTTCTAATAATTATGAGATATGTATTCCTCAGAAATATTACTATCATATGAATAAGTAAAGGAAATGTAATAGATATTAAATAACCTCATACACGAAAAGTATCACAGAAGGAAAATATTAATAATCAATTAAAATAATTAACTATCGCATAAAATTCCATCGATTACTTATAAAACTCCAACTGATGAATGAAAAATGTGTAAATTAGCAAAATAAAATTTACAAAAGTAAAAAAAAAAAAAATTACAAAAGAAAAAAAATTACAAATAAGTGCAAGGTGAAACATATGACAATTTGATTAATAATATGAGCAGAATAACCTAGGCTAGTTCGAATTTCACGGAATAATAAGGTATACAATTTGATTAAAAAATGTTTTGAGTATAAAAATTAAGTTCGAATGTGATGAAATTATGGAAATTGGTTTGTAAACTCTTGTTTTTATATGTACAATCAATGTTTTGTGCATAAAAATTAAGTTGGAATGTGATAAAAATATGGAAATTGGTTTGTAAATTCTTATTTTTATATGTACAATCACGAAAATATTTTATTATATGTGAAATTTTCAGTTATTGATAAGATTAAAAATTACTGTTTTGTTTAATTATTAATCTTTCTTGAGGTGTATGTCATCGAAGTGTTAAAAACATTACAAATTCGATGTACATTTGTTAAAATTATGTAATGTTAAAAAATATAGGAGAAAGAATCGAGTTTGATGTAGATAGGCATTGCTGTAAAGGTCAATTCGATGTTGAATTTCAAGAAATTGTGTGAAAATAAGGTTTTCTAAAAGGAGTTGATGTAATTTCAGTTACAGTTCTGGGAAAATTAATTCAAAAGTTGTTATCTGCTATTTTTTAAAAGGTAATAGTGAAAAGATCTAAGTAATATTTGCTCTTATGTGGTGAAAATTTCAAATAGTTTGGTTTGAAATATGGACTATCTGAAATATGAAATTTTTGAAAAATTAAAGTTTCTATCCATGTATACTCTGTATCATTAAAAAACTGTAAATATAGTATTCATATTTGAAACAACTTGATGCGTGATCGTTCTGTGATTTAATAATTTTCTGATAGATGGATAAAAAAAGTTGTTAAACTTATGTAATGTTAAAATATATAGGCGCAAGAATCGAGTTTGATGTTGAAAAGTACTGCAATAATTCAGAAATCTTCGATGCTCTTGTAGTGCAGTCGGATTGTGCATATGGCTGTTAACCATGGGGTTGGCAGTTCGAATCCGCCCGAGGGCGACTTATTATTATTATTTGTTTTTACTTAGTAAGTTTAGAGGTTTCAAGAATTCATTTGTTTTTCATTTTGAGGGAAATTTACGTATTAAGCAATTATTTAATAACTTCTTTTTTGTTTGTGTTTAAGTTTTAGTGTGCTGCTAATTCGTTTCGTTTCACTCAAAGCTGTAAAATTATAGGAGGCGCTCATGTTTTTTAATTCTTGGGATTGCTTTAAACAGGGAAAAATCACTGACTTTCGTTAACCCCTTGAAGGGAGGTGATACCGTCACGGCATCACATAATTTAAATCCCAAATTGCCACATTGGCACCGGAATTTTATTATGAAAATGTCATCTTTATTAAATACACGAAAATTTACTTTTACTTGTTTACAAATAAAGTCTCTTGTTAATACTGGTGTCATTAAATTATTTGAACGTTTTACGAATACCAGTACCTTGCCCTGAAAGGGTTAAATTAGAAAGTACTGAATTTGATTAAATAATGTTTTGTGTATGAAAAATTAAGTTTGAGTGTAGAAAAATCCAGTTAAATGTAATAAAAATAATGTAAATTCATATTTTTATATGTACATTCATGAAAATATTTTTAAAATGTGAAATTATCAGTTATTGATTAGATTAAAATTAATTTATTTTTGTTTAGTAATGAGTATTTCTTGAAGTGTACATCATTCAAGGGTTAAAATTCTACATAGCTAGCATCTAAAAGTATGATAAAATCTCAAACTAGTGTAAAAGCTAATCAAATTCGTTTAAATTTGTCTTTTTTCATTAAAAATCATATTTTCCTTTTGTTATTTGTCCAATTATTAAAATTCATTAAGGTAATGGTTGTTCAAAACTGAAATATATGTTTAAATTTCGTTTTTAAGTTGAAATCCTAGTCACTTTTCTCTAAGTTGATATTTTCATCTTATAGTTGAAAAAATCTAAAGAAATCGGCCCTTTTCCTTAAAAATTGATATTTTCCATTGTTTTGCTTAATTATTAATATTCATTATAGTGTTGTTCATTCAAAATTCAGATATCTGCTCAAAATCTCAAATGTTTCAATGATCAAATGATCTCGAATGCATAAATCAATTTTATTCATTTCCAGTTTCCAATATAGGGAAGAAATTTGTACTATTGGTTTCAAATGTAGTAGTCATGATGTGAATAGATGTAAATATGAGTACTATATAAAGGTAATGAAGCTTTTCAAGATAGATAAAGTTTAACAATATAATTAGTATCTTGTAACAATATATAAACAAATGTATTTCAAAGTTGAAAATTTGCGTAAAATTTCATCTTTTTCTTGAAAACTGATATATTTTTTTTATTTAATTAATGATATTTATTAAGTTTTGGTTGTTAAAAACTAAAATACGAGGGCTGTAAATTAAGTAATGGCAACATAGGTATAAATCAATTTTTAATGAACTTACAAGTACAATTGCATTACATTCCTTGTATGTAATCACCATCAAAGCTTATAACCTTTTGTCAAATGTCGGGAAGCCGTTGTAGATCAGTGGCAAGGTGTGATTGTTGATGTGAGCGACCGAGCGCCTACTGCGTAGAGTACAGATGGACTCAGATCAACCTCTAAGGATAATTCTCGGACAGTCCATCGACGGTGTATGGTAAGGAGACCGTTCAGGATGTCAATCTGCTCTTGAGGAATGGAGGGCCAACCTGTGCGTTGCAAATCCGCAGTCTCATTCCGACCCGAACGAAATGCTTGAACCCATCGTGCTACTGTCCTATATGGTAACGCATTTGTGCCACTGGCTTCCACTAATCCTCGATAGCATTCTGTTGCATTTTTGACATGGGCAAACTCGATTTTAAGCCACGACCGCTGATCCCCTTTTGAAAACATGCTTTAGAGCGATGGAAACGAAATTCCTTACTTTAACGCCACACAACAACTACTTTTCTAAGCAGACCGACTGTTTTTTTTTTTTTTTTTTTTTTTCTTTTTTTGCATTCTACATATCGACAACAGCGCCACAACACCGCTTCGATATCCTATTTGCGTATGCCCGCCCTTCTGCGAGTTTCAAGGTTAAGTTGCCACTATTTAATTTACAACCCTCGTATAAGTTTAACTCTTCTCTTAGAAGTTGATATTTCCATGTTACATCTGAAAAAATCATAAGAAATTATCTTTTATCTCTTAAAAATTCATATTTTCCACTGTTCTGCTTAATTATTAATAATCATTAAGGTAAGGATTTTTAAAAACTAAAATATAAGTTTATATCTTTCACGTAACAACTGAAAAGAAGCGTAAAAATTGATGTTTTTCTTGGATGTAAACAATTTCCGATATGCTTTTGTGACATCAAAACTCTATTGTTGCGAACCCCCCAAGTTTAGGGGTGAGGGGGTTGACGGTGGTAAATAGGAGTTGGAATTATTTTCTTATACTAGTCTCGTCGAAAAAATCCTATTCAATCTGCTAAAAGATAAGAAAATTAGAATAAAAAATCGTATTTTTATATGCGTTTACGTGAAAATATTTTTTTATGTGAAATTTCAAGTTTTGAATTTATTTTGTTCAAATATACTATATTTTGTAGTGCTGTAGTCTAAAGTTTTATATATTACATAACTAGTGTTTAAATATATGTTAAAATCTCAAACTAGTATAAAAGTTAGTAATATTCGTTTGAATTCGTCTTTTTCATTAAAAAATTCATATTTCCCTTTGTTTTTAAAATTGGTTAAGGTAATGGTTGTTGAAAAACTTAAATATATGTTTAAATTTCCCTTTTAAGATGATATTCTCATCTTATAGCTGGAAAAATCTAAAGAAATCAGTTTTTTTTTCTTGAAAATCGTTATTTTCAATTGTTTTGTTTAATTAATAATACTCATTAAGATGTTAATCATTTAAAATTTAAATATATGTTTACCTTTCCTCATTTAAGTTGATATTCTGATCTTGTAGTTGAAAAAAAAATATAGAAAGCAGCTTTTTTCCTTAAAAATTGTTATTTTCAATTATTTTGTTTAAGGGTGTTCTCAAATCCAAAAGGGCGACTTTCTGACATAAGTTTTAATTTATTTTTGTTCGAAAATGCATGAAACTAGCTGGTGTTGTTGTTCGGAAACTATGTCATTGAGCTTTTTTTCCCCATTTTTTTACAAACGCAATAGATCTTTCAGAAAAGAATGTCAAAGTGGGCGTTTTGAACCGAATTTTCGCGCGAAGGAAGAAAGAGACTCAAGAGCGAGCGAAAAACGTGTTTGTCACGTGATCGAAATTCCTTATAACTCAATAGGTAATCGATTGATCAAAAAATGGAAAAAACAGTTCAATTCCAAATTGCCTCCATGGCCAGGCTTTCCAATTTTATATCTTTCCGTTAAAAAATGAACTTTTAAATGTGTCAAAACGTTTTGCGCTTGTTGAGCAGAGCGGTTAAGAACAACCTTAATTAATAATACTCATTAAGACGTTAATCATACAGAATCAGGGTTGGCAAGTTTCTGCCAGAGTGGTTAAAACCAGCGGTTATAACCGGTAAAACCGGCATGGCAGAAACTAGTTTCTGCCAGTAAGTGGCAAGAACTGGCAGAAACTCAGAAATAATTTTAATAAGAACTTTAATGTGCAATAATTCTTAATTCATACATGTATTTGATGTGTAAACAATTAAGTTAAAAATTAAAATGAAAGATTATGAATGTTATTCAAAGTTGTAAAAAAGTTTCAAAATTATCATATAAATATACTTTGTTTATATAATAATAGGTACTAATTTTTTTTCACTTGAAAAACAGAAATTTTCAATGGTAGTCTGATGCTGTACAAGTTTAACTATTTTATATTATTGTTTAGAGTTGAATTTTTATTTAAAAGTAAAAAAGGAAATTTACAAAAAAATCTGTGATATTTTAACAAATGTATTTTTCAGAGTATTTTTAAATAAATAATGCAATGCAATAACTTAAAGATTATGATTCTTGTGAAAATATATAAGTAAATAATTGAAGCACAATAAATAACAGAAAAAAAATTTAATGAAATATCTTGCACAATTATTTTACAATATTGAAAGAACAAAATTGCCACTCAAATATACTATTATTACTTTTTCCACAGAACATTCCATAGCATAGGACAAAATTTTGCTAATCTTTCTGAACACACTGTTTCTTTGTTTTGAATGAAAGAAAAGTTTGAAAATATTCTTTCAAGACTATCATTACTTGCTGGCAATGTCATTATTGAGGATGCAAATTTGAAAAATCCTCATTTTCACCAGTATTCGTTTTTAAAGATGACCACCACATAGAAGGTAAGGGCAAGACATTTCCTAGGGCTTCCTTGGAGAAATATGTTTCTGAGGCAGGAGTCGATTTTGCTTCAAAGGATATTATATGTGGCACAAAATCGGGATTAATATCAGAAAGCAATTTCCTTGCCTTTTCTTTATGCTCATATGTCAATTTTGACCCCATATACTTAGGATGAAGTAAATAAGTTAGCATATGGTAGTCGGTTATTACTGTATCAAATCTGCTTTGAACCTTTGTAGTTGTTTGTTTTGTAAGTGCAAAATGTGGTTGGAACATTTTCAACTAACAGTCTTAATAAAAAAGCTAAAATCTTTAACAACGATTTTATGCACAAATAACATACAGACACGACAAAAATATCCCATATAATCGTTTTTTGTCGTGTCTGTACGTTATTTGTGCGTAAAATCATTGTTAAAGATTTTAGCTTTTTTACTAAAATTCGCACAAAGTTTGATCTATGCTTATAACAGTCTTAAATTGAAAAAAAAAAAAAGTCAGATTTGTTCCTTTGAATACTGTATTTAAATGAAATGTTTTTTAAATTCATGGAATTACACGATCCGCATATAACTATAACATTTCTATGAGAGATAATTTATAGTGTTATTATTAAATTAATACGTTAAATTACAGAAAATTATTTTGAGCAAGTATTGAATATTTTTCTTTTCTTTTCATTGTTTAATTTAAAATAAGTATTGGATATAGTTTTGTATTTGATTTTTAAACTGAAATTTTAAAATACTCTAATAATTGTTTACATATAAAATTATATAACCATACTATAACAAAAATTTTATCTGTTACATTACTAATTTTTTCTAATACAAATCTATTTATTTTTTAATTAAAACTACCCACAATATTTCATTTGCTATTTATACGGAATAAAATGTACTTAAGGAATTTAATACTAGTAAAAAAGTCTCATATTATGTCATGAAATATGTTTATGCCAGTTGTTGCCAGTTTCTGCCGGTTAAAACCGGTTATAACCAGTTTCTGCCACTGGCAAGGCAGAAACCCTTTTTTGCCGGCAAATAGCCAGCCCTGTACAGAATTCAAATGTATGTCTAACTTACCCATTTAAGTTGCTATTCTGATCTTGTAGCTGAAGAAAAATCTAGTAAAATCAGCTTTTTCAACAAAAATTGTTATTTTCCATTGTTTTGCTTAAGGATGTTCTCAGCTGCTCTGCTCAACAAGCGAAAACGTTCTGACACATTTTAAAATTTATTTTTTATAGGAAAGATATAAAATTCGAAAGCCTGAGCATGGAAGAGTTTTGGAATCCAACTGTCTTTTCCATTTTTGGATCCATCATTTAACTATTGAGTTAGAAGCGATTTTGATCACGTGACGCGGTATTTTTCTCCCCTTACTGACTGGATTTTCTTCTTTCGTTCGGAAGTTTTGTTCAAAATGCCAACTTTGACAGTACTTTCTGAAAAATCTATTGCGTTTACAAGAAAACGAAAAAAAACAGTTCGATGGCATAGTTTCTGAATAACAACACTTTCTAGTTTCATGCGTTTCCGAATAAAAATGAATTAAAACTTATGTCAGAAAGTTGACCCTTTGGATTTGAGAACAGCCTTAAGGCAAAGGTTGTTCAAAATTCAAATGTGATCCTTAGACGAAATTCGCGCCTTTTTTCTGTTGACGATTGAGAAAATTGATCTTTTTCGGCGACTAACTGTCGAAATTCTCGATATTTTTCCGTGATATTTTTTTCTTTCCAAATTTTCGGAAAATTCGGAACAGAATCTCCCATATAATAGTCTGTGATAATTTTTTTTTAAGATAATTTTTCTTGTGTGTTATTGAAAATGTTTGAATTGTATTGTGATCTTTATAGCGCAAAATAATGTCACATTCACATTTTTTTAAATATTTACTCTTGTGTGACAAATTGAAAATAAGAAATATTGTTTTTCTAATATTCCCCACTACCATGATTGCTTAGCTTATTCTTATAGATATATTTTTTTAACCTCTATCTTGGCTAATTTTATCTTCTGACTGCACATAACTAAAGATTTATATTATACTTAATTTAGATCCAAATTAAAAGAATTATGTGATTAAATGAAATATAAACATTTGATGTAGTCTGTGTTTCTTTTGTACATGTGTAAGTTATTTTTCACTTTGAATTCCTGATTTCCCCCCCCCCCTCCCGTATAAACGCTATTGCTTTTATACATTTCTTTTATAATGTGGCGACTGGATTATTTGGGTTTAGGAGCCAGTGGCTCCTTTAAAATTTTTGGAATCTGCCCCTATACTCTTAATCATATCTTCATTCTTTGAATCCTTTTTCCATTTAGTTATTCTATTCTTCCGTTTCTAGATTCTAGTTAAAATCCTGGGGAACCCTAGAAACACATAGCGCACTAGAATCAACGCAAAAAATTCTGACTCATTTTTTAACACAAATACATGATACTTGCAGAAAAGATTATTAAAGAGATTTGTAATCAACGTAAAATTTTAAACAAACTCTGACTTCACATATTTTCAAAGTGGAATCCCTTTAAAGACCCAAATAAAAGTATTTCAGTTTTTTACTTTTTTCTATCTTTACAAGAAGAAAGTATTGGCTTCGTAAAAGTTTTCGAAATTCGATTTTCGACGGACTTACACGTTTTAGCGGTCAGAGATCACGAAAAAATGCTTTTACAAAATGCCTGTCTGTGTGTGACACAAATTTTGTGGGACCTCTATCTCAAGAACTAATGAACAAAATTTAATAAACTTTATATTCCGTTAGTGCCTGATATAAACTGGTGCTGATCACTTTTTGGTCTAAATCGTCTATAGGTGGCGCTGCCTTGCTGCATTATTCACGATTTCCACAATAGCTTTATCTCAAAAAACTAATGCATGGATTTTCATCAAACTTCAAATTCAATTAGAAATTGACATAAGTTGTTGCTGATTAGAATTTAGTGTAAATCACCTAACCGGCGACGCTGTTATATTGCATTTTTCAGGAAGTATTAACATGAATGAGGTAGAAGAAAGTTTTGGGATTGTCACATCCGACTAGTTTATATTGTCTTTAATTTTAAAATATTAAATCCAAAATTGATGAAAACTAGTCGGATGTGGCAATCCCAAAACTTTCTTCTATCTCATTTCTCATGCATGTTAATACTTCCTGAAAAATACAGCCGGTTAGATGATTTACACCAAAATCTAATCAGCAACAACTTATGTCAACTTCTAACGGAATCTGAAGTTTCGTGAAAATCCGAGCATTAGTTTTTGAGTAGAGCTATGGCGGAAATCGTGAAATATTCTGCATAGCAGCGCCACCTGTCGGGCGATATATACCAAAACCTAATAAGCAACAACTTATGTCAACTTGATAACTGAAGTTGAAGTTTGATTAAAATCCGTGATCTTCTTGAGATAAAACTATTGCGGGAATCAGGAAAAATGCAGCATAGCAGCGTCAGCTGTTGGGCGATTTACACAAAAACGTAGTCAGCGGCAACTCATATCAAGGACTAACTGAATCTGAAGTTTGATGACAGTCCACGCATTAGTTCTTGAGATAGAGACATTGTGGAAATAAGGAAAAATGATGTATAACAGTGCCACCTGTTGGGTGATTTGTACCTAAACGTAGTAAACATAAACTCATATCAAGGACTAACTGAATCTGAAGTTTCACGAAAATCCGTACATTATTTCTTGAGATAGAGCCATTAAGGAAATCGTAAAAAATGCAGCATAGCAGCGCCAACTGTTGAGAGATTTGCTCCAAAAACTAATCAGCACCAATTTATATCAGGAACTAACTGAATACAAATTTTTATTAAATTCCGTGCATTAGTTCTTGAGATAGTGCGCCCACAAAATTTGTCTCACACACAGACATACAGACAGACTCACAGACATACTCACAAACAGAAATTTTCTAAAAACATATTTTTTCGGGATCTCTGACCCCTAAAACGTGTAAATCCATCGAAACCGGAATTCGAAAATTCTCACGAATCCAATATACTTTCTTCTTGTAAAGACAGAAGAAAGTAAACTAGTCGGATGTACAAATCCCAAAACTTTCTTCTATCTCATACATGTCAATACTTCAAAATTCGTTATCACTTTACCAAAATTAAATGGCAGCCTATGCTCATCATAATGATTCTAAAAAGATGAAATTCCTGCTTTAGTTCTTGAGATATGACTATCGATGAAATCGTGTAAATACAGCAAAATTCAGCACCACTTATAGGGTGATTTACACCAGAACCTAATCATCATCAACTTATGTCAACATCAAACTGAATATGGAATTTGGGGGAAATTCGTGCATTAGTTCTTGAGACAGATCTGTTGCGCAAATCATGACAAATGCAGCATAGAAGCGCCACCTGTGGAGCGATTTGCACCAACACATAATCAGCAGCAATATTAATCTAGGTGTACTTGAATCTGAAGTTTGATGAAAATTCGTGGATTAGTTCTTGAGATAGAGCTATTGAGGAAATCGTTCTAAATGCAGCACAGCAGCGCCACCTATTGGTCGATTTACACCAACACGTAGTCAGCATAATTTCATATAAAGGACTAACTAAATCCGATGTTTGATGAAAATGTGTGTATTAGTTCTTGAGATACAGCTACTGCGAAAATAGTGTAAATCCTGCAAAATGCAGCATAGCAACGCCACCTGCTGGGCGATTTAAACTAAAACGTAAACAGCACCAACTCATATCAAGGAATAACTGAATCTGACGTTTTATAAAAATCCGTGGAGTAGTTCATGAGATAGAGCTATTGCGGAAATCCTGCAAAATGCAGCATAGCAGCGCCTCCTGCTGGGCGATTTACACCAAAAACTAATCAGCACATATCTATATCAGGGACTACCCGAATATAAATTTTATTAAATTCCGTGCATTAGTTCTTGAGATAGAGCGCCCACAAAATTTGTGTCACATACAGACAGACAGACTCACAGTAAAAACATGTTTTTTGGAATCTCTGACCCCTAAAACGTGTAAATCCGTCAAAAACCGGAAGTCGAAAATTTTCATGAATCCAATACTTTCTTCTTGTAAAGATAGAAGAAAGTAAAAAGCGACAAGACACAAGAGTCGAACTTCTGTCTTGATTTATCTAAAGCAAACCCCCTCCCCTCATTTTTTTTTTAATTGTACTTAAATTAAAATGCAAACAATATTTATAAATATGTTTTATGTTTACATATGTTTTTATGAAATTTGGAATAACACAATCAAAAGCGAATACTGAAAAATAAATAAGATGGTAGATTTTTCTATTGCTTTGAAACTACTTCATTAAAATTTTTAGCTCAATACATAGAGAACTAACTATGTAAGAATTTCTTCTGGAAACGGAACGTATTTCCAGAAGCATTTGATGGATACTGTGAATTTTAATATGTGAATGTGACTGGATCTAAACTAGATCTTTTTGAAACAATTGTCAACCATGTTATTTTTTTTATTTTTTTTTTTTTTTTTTAGAGAGCAGAAAGTTGAGCCTATATTACCCCAAGGTTACTTTATAGCATCGTTCAAAGTCAATTGATAACGATCAAGTGGGGTGTTTACCTTTAGCAGAAGGGAACATTTAGGGAAGGTGTGGGAGGGATTTGAGGGGATCCTCCTCGTCTCTAACTTTCTAATTACGTCCGCTTGACCACATATTTCCTGGAAAAAAAAAGACCATTCTTCTGGAGTATCTCTCTTGGCGAGCACTTTGCAAAGGTCACCTTTATCAGCTTTTATTTGAAAAATAAGGATCGAAATTTTAGTGATGAAAAAAGTTATGATAAAAAAGGATTCAACTGTATCTTATAGTTGTTAATTATAGTTTATCCTGTGTTGAAAACTTGTATTTTTATTTATTTATGTAAAAAGTAATATGCAAACTTCTTATTATTGAATGCAATTGTTAATTTTTATTTATAATTGAAAACTTTTTATTCATAATTTTATTAATTGAAATGTAACACAAAAACATAGATTATGTTAGCATTCAGGAAGTTAATTGTTTTAGAAATTTGGAATTCTTGATAGCTATTCAGGTATTTTAACACGGGGAAAACAAAATCATATAAATCAGAATTAAATAAAAAAAAATCTGTTTTTCAGAAATATAGGACATAGTCTTTCTTTTTTAGCTTATTTATAAAATATTGCAAAACACAACACAGAAATATAAATCACACGTTTTAATGCAAACAACTGTTGATGATATATTTTTAAAATATGAAAATCAATAAATTATTTTCGTAAATACTTATAACTCATATGTTTAAATTTATTTATTTTCAAGAATTAATTATCTGCATTTGTACAAAATATGAATTAAAACGAGAAAGAAAAATTATGCATCAAGCATCGAAGAAATAGTTCCACTGTTTAATAAGATAACAAAGATACCAACGTAAACAATTTGGAAAACGCACAATACATTTGAAAAAACAATTTCAGCAATTAGCATGAATAGTCGGGTAAATTTCCGAATTACTGTGTGGAGACCTGTATATAATCTATAAGATTTGTATGTATACTACATATTAAAATGTAGTTCAGTTAGGAAACATACGGCACAATTGAAAATTATCCTTCAGCAATTTCCATCAATAAGCGGAAATTGGAAATGTACTCGATATCTTTTGTGCATCCCTGTATATGAGCTATAATATGATCTTAGTAAAGGTTATATTTACCAAGTTTTGTGTAAAAAATAGCGCGACACATTAAAAATGCGTACCACAACTGAAAACGCACTTACAGCAATTATTCCTCATAGACATACACAATATGTCCCTGTAAATAAAGGATGAATGCATCACACACTATATTTCGTTTTAAGCATGCCGTAGTGCACTTCAGCGATATTTATTAATTTCAGTATGTTTGAAATAGTGTAACATCATTAAAATTTACCGCAAACGATTTTCCCTCATAGGCCGTAATGTAACAGAATTCTTTTGTGTGTCCCCTTAAACAAACTATACATGCTATATTTTCTATTTTTAATAGGAGACATGCTATAAGCAAACCCCAATAGCTTATACCAATTTCACAAGTTAATTAGCTAAAGTCAGAGCAAGCAGAGAAAAATACTTATTTTGAAATATATACATAGTTAAAAAATACCAAATTAATCCAGAAACTGTACACATATAATTATGTATATATTTCAAATATAATAAGAGTATGTAAATTTAATACATAGGGGAGATGGGGGATGAATGGGACATTTTCACAAAAATATTTATTTTTATTTTTTTACTTAAGTTATTATCAATATTATATATCACATTTCATACATTAGGTATTTGACAACACATATGAACAATATTTATTCTAGATTATGATTTATTCAGAAAAATATTATGAATTTAAAAAAACGTTCCTCCCTGTCCCAATCATCCCCACAGCAGGGATGAATGGAACACTAATGGGGATTGATGGGACACAAAGATTTTTCTCCCTGTATTCGATTTTACCAAATTAAAATTTATAATTATAAACTTATATGTAATTATATTTGTAATATATGATTTTACAGCACGAATCGATATGTTTTTTTTTTTTTTCAAAAACTTCTTTTATTGCAGTTTTAACTTTTAATGCAGACTTCACTATCAATCTGTTCTTTTTTCCCACTTATGAGACATTTTAGATTTGAAATGAAAGTGCAAAATGTCTTTTAAATATTGCATAGCTAATAATTTTCAATCATAACTTATTAATTAATATTAATTAAATGTATCATGCAGAACGGAAATTATTGGGTCGATGGGAAAGTCGTGTCGTGTTGGGAAAATCAATTCGCACCAGAAAATTCTGCCCAGTAATTATTATACATTAGATATCGGAATCAATGTCTAATAATTAAATGATAGAATTTTCCGGTACGAATTAATTTTTCCAACAGAACACGACTTTCCGATCGACCCAATATGCTAGGGGTGGGGATTTATTTTTGCAACATTTCAAAATTCAATATAATTTCCCCCATTTGATCAATAAACATAAATTTATATAAAACATATACTATTTTTAACAATTTTATCTATTTTGATTAAGTTTTAGTACCAATTTTTTGATAATCCATTAATAATTATTACAATTCAATAAATAACACTCAGAAATTTTAAACAATAACAACTCATATAATGCTATTTAATACTATTAATTAACGTAAATTATTAATTTATCAACCTATATAATACTATTTAGTTAATAAATAAAATTTTCACCATCTCTAGAGATATATGAGAATGTCCCACTCATCCCCATTTGAAATGTCCCAATCATCCCCATGATGCATATATTCCCTTCTCAGCCATTTTACCTCAAAAATTATTTTGTCACATTGGTTCATTCAGTTTAATTATCGATATTGAACCTTAAAATAAATAGCTACAACATAGCTTTTTTTTTTTTTTTTTTTTTTTTTTTTTTATTGTATAAGATATTTCACATCTTCAAATGTAAAAAAAACTTGCTTTTAAGCAGAGATTTCAGAAAATGCAACTTTGAAGGAAAATGAAAACAGCAATGTGGTCATACTTTTAGTTCTGAAGCACACTGTGGTAGAGCCTTATATCGGGATAGGAAGCAATTTAAAATAAATGTTTATTGCCGGAAATATTGAGAATGTCCCATCCATCCCTTGTCCCATTCATCCCCTAGCTCCCCTACTCATCATTCATATTGAAAATTTGTATTTATTCCTAAAGTGTTAAAAAAAAGAAAAAGAAGAAAAGAAATATATACAATAAAAGACACAAGAAATGGTTTCAAATGCAATAAATAGATGAAACATTAAACATGCTGTCTAAGTAATCACGTTGCATTAATATAAGTACTTTTTTAGAAGTAAATTTTTAAAATGAAAAAAAAAAATATTTTTTACATTTACTTAAAAAAAATTATATATATATATATACCATACTTTAGTATTGAGCTGGTGACATGAATTAATAGCCGAAGAAATAGCCAAAAATCGCTATTTATAGGAGTTTTATTTATTTATTTATTCTGATAATTTAAGTGGTTCAAAGCGCGTAATTTGATTAAATGTCTTAGATTTTTGTTTTATTGATATTTTTATTTATTTAACATATATACCTGTACATATATTGGCATATTACTATACATATTACTATAGGCATATTACTATACATATCGGCTGTTAATTCATGGCAACTAAACTAACTAAACTATCGCTTTTAATAAATTTCAGATCCTTATTTGAATTCCAAAATTTTTCATATTGTTAGGTGGAATCTAAAATAAAACAAATCAAATATAAAAGGTCTATTAGAGCTTTCAATTTTAAAAAATGGTTTTAATCTATACTCTATAACCCGGGAAGCCTGTTATGGTTCCCCTAGTGATATATAACGCTACAACTGGAGGAAGGTGGTGGGCCAAAAATTTTTGTCGCTGAGAAATTACTTTTTAAAAATTATTTATATATTTTTGCTTGCATTCATTTTTAAGCCAAATTCAAATACGCCTTCTTCTTTTTTTCTGTACTTCTTCCTTTTTTAGTCCCAAAGAGAAAATAAAATACTTCATTTAACTGATGAAGACATTTTCAAATTGGTGAGGAAAAAAAAAAAAAAAAGTATATGCATTAATTTTATATCAATTAATTTAATCGTTATATGACCATTGAAGTGCTTTTGAAGTTCATTTTACTATTTGTGGAAGTTAACTCTTAACTTTTCTGGGAAGTGTATTAAAAAGAAATATCTAGGTAAGAACAAAGTGTTATAATTCTGTGCATTTTTTAAGTTTAATGGTCTTAGTGATGCAAGAGAATTTGAATTTATAAGTAGCGAATAAATTGTGAGTATTCTAGCATTATTATAAAGTAATTAAAAGAAAAAAATGTGCTTGATGTAATCTTTATTAAATGGACTATATTTTTTTCTTATGATTTCGCCCCCCCCCCCCTTTAAAATTGACATTGCTAAAGTACCTTTTTAAAATCTCATAATTTATTTTTACCTCACTTTTTCTAAAGACCTCCTATTTCTGAAGATGTTATTTGATACTACTATACATGAAAATTATAATGTGACAAAATTTCGGAGACAAGTAAACGACCCGAAAACAATTTTTAAACAATCGCGAAATGTAAATATTCTATCGTATTATAAACTGAATATACAATCTACTAACTTGTTATTCTACTTTAATAAGAATACAACCCCCTAAACAAACCTTACCACTGCTTTCCTTCCCTTCACGGTGGAAGGTTAAAATAATTATCGCACGCATCTCGTACGCGCCAAGTAAAAGTGCCAATTACATCTTGGAGGGGGAGACCGTGCATTGCAGGAAAGAAAAGAATGAAGACCCCAGCTCACATCGGGTCACGTAATGGACCTGATCCAAATATTTTTCCATTTTCAATTTTTTGGTACCACATTTCAAATTTTAAATTAAAAAAAAAATTTAAATGGCCGCCATTTTGAAACAAAATGGCGAATGAAGCTGGCCAACGTACTCGGTCGAGACATTGGTATGTACTATGTACACACCGAATTACATCCAAATCGGTTCATAAATACGAGAGTTACAGTATGACATAGGTCAGATATATATATATATATATTGATATATATATATATATATATATATATATATATATATATATATATATATCAATTTTGAACGGAGGGTGGTTTCGGGGTCTGGGGGTCATGATCGATGAAAATATACCAAAATTTTTTGAAATCGCTTTCCTCCGAACGGCTGCAATAGGTAGCTTTTTGTAAAGAAAGCTACCTAAAATGAGCGAAATCACATTGATTCAGGATGTATATTTAATCAACACAAGCTATAGTAACTTACATTAGAAATAAGTATTATGTTTTGGAATAGGTTAAGTATTAAATCGTTACAAGATAAAGTAAACAGTAATGAGTATAAATATGACAAATGGAGGAATGAAAAGTGTCCTATGCAGACATGCAGATTGCATATGTCGAGAGTAAGCCTTTCACTTTAGAAGTTATTGACCCGACCAGTCTTCTTTCTTTCAACGAAAATACTTTTGAGTAGCCTTTTGTTCTGAATAATGAATAAAACATCGTTTCCGGGCTAAGTTGCCATCTGGCCATTTTTGCCTCATTGTGGACAATTTGCCCGGAATGACGGCATTATAAAAACTGTGGCCTAGCATCTAATCTGTATGGCTTAGCGTTTTCAATCACACATGATTTAAAATGTTATTTTACACTGATCAAACGGCGCAGATAATTATAACACTACATATTATCAAGATATAATCAAGAAATTGTACCACTTCTCTAAAATCAAAATTGCGAAAAATACAATAAAATGAGTTCAAAACTAGGAAATTGTAGCCTTCCACTTCAAAGTCGTAGACAATACTAACCCCACTGGTAACGTTTCGCCCAGTTCCTGCGTGGTGGAGGCAATATACTGCAGAATAAACTCAAATGGCCACTTTGCCCACGCTGACCACTTTTCCCGTAGTTCCCCTATATAGGAAGTTTTAAATAAGATATAACTGTCTTATACACAGAAAATCCTTTTAAAAAGAAAAAGAAAAAATGTATAATAAGGGATGTTGGAAAATACTCCATGAAAGTTTTAAATCATTCAAAAACAGCACCTAATTTAACATAAAAAAAGTCATATAATCATATATAAATGTGAATTCATTTTTGTATATACCATTTATATTTTTAACTATAGAAAGTTCAGCAAATTAGACAATTTTATTCTATTTTGTGCCATGTTATTTAATTTATTTTTTGAACGCTGAAAATTATTCTTTTACTTTAAGACTTTTAAGATTTAGCTCTCTGTTAGACATTTGAAAGTCATGGAAGCAAAATCGTTCACTTAGATTATTTTGATCTTATTATCTGAATGGATTATTTTTTATATAACTGCATCAAATTCGATTGAAAAGTGACTGTATTTAAATAAAATTTGGATTAAGTTTCAGTAAAATCGTATCGAGAAAAAGTGTAAGGTATACACTGGTATTTATAGCATTGTTTTGCATGTTAGCGCATGCCAATTTTTCCGTAGTTCTCCTATGTAGGAAGTTTTTAAATAAGGTATAGCTGTCTTATACACAAAAATCCCTTTAAAAAGAAAATGATAAAATTTATAATAAGCTATGTTCGAAAATACTCCATGCAAGTTTTAAATCTGTTATTTGTCGTACCTAATTTAATATAAAAACAGGTCAAATAATCATATATAAATGTCATTTTTTTTCTTCTGTACATCATTTATTTCCGAAATTATACAAATATTTTCAGCAATTTTAAGCAAATGTATTCTATGTTGTATCATGCTATTTAATTTATATTTTTTAACTCTGAAAAATATTCCATTTTCTGAAGACATTAACTCTCTGCGAGGCATTTTAAAGTTGTGGAAAAAGTAGCTTACTTAGATTATTTTGATCTGATTATCAGAATGGATTATTATTTATATAACTATATCAAATTAGTTTAAAATATGATTATATTGACATAAAATTTCGATTACGTTTCAGCAAAATCATATCGATGAAAAAGTCAAGTCACACACTTGCATTTATAGCTTTTTTTTTTTCTATTACGTCGATTCTTCACATTTTTAAAGTCTAAAATCTTCTTAATATTGCAATATAGGAAAAAAAATTCTGTTTTTACTTTATACCTATAGATAGAATGTATATTTTCCTTGAGATAAATGAAAAGAAAATTTGGTCGATACTTAAAATTGATAACGCTATTTGTACATTTTTCAATATAGCTGTAGAAGGAATAAAGTTCTATAAATTAATGAAACGCGCAATCTCATAACTATATATTTTTAAAATTTGAAGCATTCTATGAATTTCGAAGCTAAACGTTAAAGAATAATTAAAATTGCGTACATTTTTTAAGCTGTTTTATGTGTCAGTGCATTTAAGATTTGAAACTAAAACATTTTCACAAGAAAGATTTAAAATGACGAAAAAAAATATTTATTACAGTTGTTATTATTATTATTATTATTATTATGTTTAAACATTTAAGAATGTGTCGTACATTTTGAGCGGTTTTGCTACGATAACTAAAGATTAAAGAATTTACATGTTTCTTTTTCTTTTCATTTCTTTTTTTTTTAATTAAAACAGGAAATTAACTTTCCTTAAACTATATCTGAAAGCAAACAAAAAAGTTTTTTTCCAGTTGTAACAAAAAATATGATCACTTTTTAAAGATTTTAAAATTTTTATTGTACTTTTTTTCTTTTTACAATTTTTCTTCCTTTTGGTATAATTGAAAAACAACGTAACAAGTAGTATAAATAAAAATCTGAGATCAGACGTATGAAATCTAGACTCCAAAATTTTGTCAAAACAATTTTTTCATGTTTAATTTTCTCATGCAATATTAAAACTTTTATTATTATTTTTTGTAATTAAACAAATATTTTTGGTTTCTATAAAACCTAAATAAATAATTGCGAAAATAAGTGGTTCCTTTAGTCCTTTGATTACAGGCCAGGCCTAGCAAATATTTTGATATTCAATCACACCACAACTTAAATAAAAAAGCATTCTAGTAGATAGATTTCTCTTGAAAATATCCTTGTACAAGCGTATGGCAGAGCAAATTTTTCAAAAATTGACACAAACAGAATTAAAATAGTACACTGGGACGTATATATCCCAATCCTTACACAAAGGTTTGAATAATAAATACAGTTCAATTTAAACGTTTTTACACCCTTAAATTACTTGACCCATGCATTTTATATTTTTTAATACTTTCCAACAAAGTTTGAAAAGAGTTTATGAATTCGGTTTGTCTGTCCGTCTGTCCGTCTCTCCACGCTTTAACTCCCGTAAATATAATCGGATTTCAATGCAAATGATATATGTTAATGATGTTTACCAAGATATGTTTGGTATTTAAGTATTAAGTGTGCAGTTAAATATTAAGAATTTGGTATTAAGTGTGTAGCTTTAATAGTTCATTTACAGGGGAACTCAAAATAATTCCGTTACATTATGGCCAATGAGGAAAAACCCTTTGCAGTGCATTTTAATGACATTAAGCTATTTCAAATGTATTAAAATTGCTATAAATTACTCAATTTCACTACGAGTTGATTACTATAGAAAAGGGCGTTCATAGAATTTATCATTCATTTTCAGGGACACATAAAAGAAATCAGTTACTGTAGTGTCTAAACAATAACTTCTAAAAGTGCGTATTTAATTTCGGTATGCTCTTTTAAATATAACTAACTTTAAAAAGGATTTTTTTTCTAGGAGTGCAGAAAATTTTCTATTTGAATAGAAACTCTCTTATTATACTTTATCTTAAACAAGAATATTTTTGCTTGAATACACTACAATGGGGAGGTTTTAAAATTTGAAGTATACGGGTAATAGGTGGAAAATCAGTTTAAGACATATAGCACTGATATATTCAGGTTTATTTTCTCTCAAATTTTATTTATTTTGATTTTTAAAAATTAAATCTAAAGCTGTGTTAAACAATTGGAATAATGAGAGGGTGGGGGTTAAAAACCCTGCAAAAGCTAAATGTAAAAAAAAATATATATATATATATATATATATTATATGACTCGCTAATTAATCACAGCCCTCTTATGAATCATGATTAATGTCAGTATTAGTAAAAATAATTGCAATAGATACGCATAATAATGAGATAAATATGGGAAGGGATGGGATAGTATGGAAATTTTTGTTCATCATTTTATTTGCTTGTGGTATTAAATGCTTTTTTTAAGAGTGACATTTGAAAATTGATATTTCATTTAAAATGAAAAACATTTTTATTAAGATATTTTTCCCCTCAAAAACTGGAGAAATTTATAAAGTACATCAAATCAGTGGTGGTGTAACTTTACACCAAAAATGGTGGCGACAAGTGGGGTTTCTTTACACCAGTTAATTGTTGGTGTTTCATTACACCAATTTACTGGTGGTGTTTCCTTACACCCCTTTTGGTGGCAACTTAGTCTCCACCATTTTTGGTGTCAAGTTACATCGATAATTTTTACAATGTAGTATCAACTCCTGATTTTGTACGGTTATAATCTATGATTATAGTTGATTTCGCTTCCGGTGTATTCTCATTTCAGGAAAAAATGCATTGTTCAAAGGAGAGTTACAACTTTTCTCTTTTTTGGGCAGTATGATACAATTGTTGCTGACTTTTGAAATCCAAATAATGTGGAGTTGACTACTCTTCTTTTGGTCTTGACGAACTTCTTTACAATTTTTTTGTATTGTGCCTAAAAGTTTTATCTGCTGCTTCTCTAATTCTTCTGCAAGACTCAAACTAGTAAATAAACTGTGTGTTGTGGTATTTCTGCCGCTTTTTTCCATTCCTTTTACCATATCGAGAACAACTCTCTTTCCATTATTGACTTCTTTGGACATATTCTTTTCCCTTCCAGTATATACCTGAAAATTGCGTTCATAACTAGTAGCTTAAACAACACCGAAAAGGTGGCGATGAAACACAATGAAAATAATAGAGCTTTGTATAAATCACCATATAATCAAAACAACACACAGGATGCGTTTCAAAATGGAAAATATAAAAGTCCGTCATTAGCCAATGTAAGTACGTGTCATTAAGGGGGAAAGGTTACAATTGAACCCGGTTCATACTTGTAACGGAAGAACTCCTAATAAATATTCAAACTGTAAAAAGAAGTCGGAAAAAATTCTAAAATTGCGATTTTTATTAGCATTCTGGGATTTAAAAAAAATGAAAATTTTGCATGGTGTAAATGCGTAATTAAGACGTAAATGCCCGCTAAGAATGGTTTCTAAAAAATAAGAATTTAAAAAGGTGAATTGCGGAGAAAATGTTCCAAAGAAGAAAAGTCCTAAATTACGATTTGTTTGGAATTATTAGCGATATTAACTTCAAATTTTAAATAAAACTAGATTTATTTTCCCTTCGAACAATCGAAAGATCGCATGCAATTTAAATGCCATTACAACAGCTTTCCACGCGACTAGTTTATTATAAATTTCTTAAAAATAAGGTGAGTAATAGTAATTTAATGTTAGAGGTGTCGAAATTTTTAAAAAGAAAATTCACTTTGAACTATTTTGTTCCAATAATTTGATATTATGTATCTAAGTTCAATTTTAACCCTAGAAGTAAATTAATTTTTTTAATAAACAGTTTACAATTTTTTTCTCTTGATATGACAAGTTAAGTAACTTTCCATTATATAGATATTCCCTAAAGCGCAATTTGTGCGTACTATCTAACAATATTATACTTATTTTGAATAGAATGGTACAGATATTTTTATCTATTGTTAATTGTAGCCCAATTACGTGGCGTATTCATTTTGACAAGTTGTCTACATTTAACTCTTTCAACAAGAACAGAACAGAATTACATGAATCTGGTAAAATTACCTAAAGCTCTGTAAAATTTTAATACCAAAAGTCCTTATTATCTCAAGAAAATATTTTTGGAAATGATGATAGTTTAGGGAAATGTCATAAAAGTTTCTGTTGCTTAATGTTTTACACATAAAATGTTTCTAATATGTCAACAAAATTACTATATAGTAACGTATTGTCTACAAACTGCAAATAGTTTTCTTATTATTTCTATAATTTATAAAACATGAATTTTATAAAATGATAAAATTGATGTTTTTTAGAAAAATGTAAAGGATTATTTTATTTTCTTCTAAATCTCAGAACATTTATTTTCTTTTATCTGCAATTCCTTACTGTGGATGATTTTTTAAATATTGCATACGAAGCTGGAAGACGTGAGTGTAAAATTTATCTTTCTGTCTTGATATCAGAAAAGGAATATTTAGAAAATAATTTAATATTTGTTCATTTGTCAGGTAAATGATTCGAAAATTAACATGCTATCGCAATAACACATAACCTTCTCATCTATTTTTTACAATGGGGAAAAAGCAATTCATTTTGCAGTTTTATTTCTGCATTTTCTTTCGTCAGATTTGAAAAGACGAATGTACCTTAAAATTCTTCTATTATTAATTAAATGTGCCATAGTAATTAATAATAACAATGTGTGATGCCCTTATAATCAATACATAGCTGCCAACTTTTACGCTTTCCACTTACCACTAAAATATTGTAGTAAATGTTGTCTTATTTAATCGTCGAAATCTTATAATGAAACAAAACGAAAATCTCTATTAAATTTTAGTGGTAGCAAGAAAGCGTAAAAATTGGCAGCTATGTCAATAAAAGCGATTCCCTTAAAGTGATAGTATTCGCTAATCTATTGATTTTCTGAAATGAATTTAAATTTTTATATTATTTCAAAACATCCAGTCAATAAATACATAAATTTTCTAAAAGTAGAATTATCAGTTTAAAATTATTATTAATAAAATTATTACGAAATGTTTCTAAAGTAAAAATAAGTATCTAATACTTATTTTTTATCATAAACGCTTAAGCACGAGGTCTTTGAAATTGCACTTACATTCTACGTGTTACAAAAATCACTTTGTGAATTTATTTAGTCTAGAACTCATTAAATCTACAATTAAGTCAAAATATTTTACAATAAATACGTTAATGTATTTTTAACACGGGAATTATTTCGTTAAATTTTAGATTTTAAGAAATTTTGAACAAATAAAGGCTTTTTCGTTTTGTTTTGTTTTGTTCTTTCACACAAAGCATTTTGCAGTATCAATAACGAAATATTTAAATTATCGCTGCTTCAAAATAAAAAGAAACAAAGATAGTGCAATGATAAAAAAAAAGTTCATTTTCAATTTTTTTTTCTTTTTTTGACATGAGCACAATTTATGTCTTTTTGTAACGATATTAGCTTACCTATTCATTGAAATCTTTTTCAATGGATTTTCTTTAACTGAAAATATTAAATTTAGGAGCAGAAATCAATTAACTCTAGTAGAGAAAAAATCATATTGAACTGGAGGAAAGTATTTAACATTGAAGTTATTCCACTGGTAATTTTAAAAGTGTTTTTATATTTGTTTACTTCGTTTTGGAGAAGAACCCTTGCAAAACCATCCTAATATTGCTTCAGATTAGGTGTGGCATGTAGATGGAGGAATACTATTGTTGCATAGGTTTTCTCTCTGTAAAATAAATTGCATAGTAAATTTTGAAATATTTGTTTTTTATGGCATACGTTATATTTGGTATTGTAAAATTTTCAACGCATCATAAAATATTAAATTTGAAAATAAAATCTAACTAAAAAGTATTTCAAAGTATTTGGTTAAAAGACATCACAGTGCTTCTATTTGTAATATTTTAAACCTGGGCAAGATGCACTTAATAAAAATTACTTCTACATTAATCCCTTTGCGTATTTTGCCGAGAAAAGAGCATCCTTTTATGCTCAAAAACAAGCATAATTTTTTCATATACAGGGTGCAATATGTTATCTATCGCCGACCTTTAATTTCTCAACCGTTGGTCGTAGACGTATAGTTCCAATTACAAAAACGTTTCCAATGAGGTAAATATTCATGATGTGACATTATTTAAAGAAAAAAATCAATTTTATAAAAATTACAAAAACTAACTTTTTATACGGTCCCTCAGTCCCCATAGTTATGATTAGTAAAAGTTTACACATATCATAACAGATATAACACAGAAAGTTTGACATCTGTACTACAAAAATTGACACAGTTATTAAATTTCAAAGTTTGACATTTTCGCACGTGATTTTGTCTTTCATTGAAGGATCACTTAAAATATGAATTATTGTAATTGGAAATCAAAATCAGGGTGCAATGTCCTTTTTACGGCGAAACCACCTTTAGCCGGTATCGCCTAATTGCGGAATCACCAAATAGGATTATTTCATATAAAAATTTGACCTACCTTTTATGGGTCGAACAACATTCAAACGTACCGACGATACCGGCTAAAGGTGGTTTCGCCGTAAAAAGGACATTGCACCCCGATTTTGATCTCGAATTACTTTAATTCATATTTAACTAATCCCTCAATGAAAGACAAAATCATGTTCAAAAATATCAAACTTTGAAATTTAATACCTGTGTCAATTTTTGTAGTACATATGTCAAACTTTTTGTGTTATATCTGTTATGATATGTGTAAACTTTTACTAATCATAACTATGGGGACTGGGGGACAGTATAAAAAGTTAGTTTTCGGAATTTTTATTTCGGAATTTAGTCATTCGTAATTGATTTTTTACTTTAAATAATGCAACAGCATGAATATTTATCTTTTTGAAACGTTTTTGTATTTGGAACTATATGTCTACGACCAACGGTTGAGAAATTAAAGGTCTGCGATAGATAACATATTGCACCCTGTATATATGCCCACAATATTAAACTATTGGGACGCATTAAAATTTTTAAAAAATCCTCCTTTCTCAAAAAATACCTTACTCATATGCACAGAAATCCGTAAATAAAAAAAAGCATAAATTAAAACTTCTCCATTTCGTTTTTTTTTTAATTAGTTTCTTTCCTTGTTTATTTTTTTTTCTTTATGGTGATGTTTTTCTTCATACACTGTGATACTTTTAAATCAATTTTTTCACATGGTTCATCATTACATTTTTGTTTCATAATGGCTGTTCATTCATTCATTCATTCATTCATTCACCAGAACTTGTTCTTTCACGTGAAATTACCTTATAGATAAGAATAGTCTAAAATTTCAAATTATCTATCTCAACGAAGAAATAAAATACAGATTGGCCATAAAATAACGTGAGATGACAGAATGTAACATTATCTGATATATGTGCACAGTGAGGCATGCGAAATCGATTTATAATGAAAGAAATAATATCGAAGGTCATCATAAGGAGAACAATTCGCACTGTTTTAAAATAAAAATGAACTTGTGTCAGCTTTTATGCAAACTCTTTCCTTTTTGAAAACAAACCCTTCACAAACTGCACACTGTTAAAAAAAAAATCCGACCAGTTTTTCTATAGGAATCGGAAAAATAGTTGCCCTTATTGTACCGGAAAATTTTCCGACCCAGCTCTGAATAAAATCCGTAAAAAAAAAGGAAATAGTCAATAAAACAGTATTTTACGGATTTTATTCGGATGAAACGGATTTTATTCCGAGCTGGGTCGGAAATTTTTCCGGCACAATAAGGGCAACTATTTTTTCGATTCCTACAGGAAAACTGGTCATATTTTTTTACAGTGCGGGAACTTCCATCAATCTAACAGTTTTGTATGATTTAAACCTGCAAATCGTGATAGTTCTTGTGTACTTTGCATTTAAATACAAGTCAGTTCAGGAGATTTTGCATGCTGTTTCAATTTACTGTGAGAATCAAAGTGAATTAAAATTCAAATTTTTGTTCAAATGTCGTTTATGGCACGCAGCATTTGAAATATCAGAACGGTGATCATATTCAACCAATTAACAGAAAACATTGTCACTTATTATAGAAAAGTTTTGTGTTTTCAGTTTCATGCTTTAATTAAAATTAAAAAAGTGATGTATGGTAATCAGCGTTAAAAAAGTTAGCTATTCTTTGCAATCACATTCCTCGACATGTAAACGCTTTCATTACAAAATAATTGTTTAGCATCAATGAAAAACACTTACTTTAAATGAAAAGTAAAAAGTTTAACGTTACGAAGAAAATACATCTAATAAAAATTTTCGAACATTTACAACATTCGGTCATCTCCGAAATAAATTAGAAGTTTTAGGTAGATTTCGTATGAAATACTATCTATTACATTCTCCCCTATGTTGGAATTTCTGAAAAAATTTTGAAGATCTACACCGATCATGACCCCTAGAACACAAAACAACCCTCAGTAAAAAACTCTATCTATCTATCTATCTATCTATATATATATATATATATATATATATATATATATATATATAACCATTAATTAAACATTACCGACCATCATCAAAAACCGCAATATTGTGAATGATTGACAACAAAGCGCCACAAACCAACAATATAGAACTGTATGTATAAAATAAAGTACCTTATACCTAATTACAAGAATTAACATGGAAGAAAAAAAAGAAGAATATGGATTCCGAAAAAAATTGAAAAACTTACATATTGAATTACGTTTTCAAGAGTACAGAATTCAATGATATAAGCAAATCGGTTGTTTTCTGTGAGAAAAAAGCTATAAGCTAATTTTTTTCCCCTGTACTCAAACAACCAATATAACCAAAGGAATAGCCCCAAGATGAAAACAGAACATAATTAAATGACATGAAATGGAAAAAACAACAACCCCTTAAATATTCAATCTTTAGCAATAGAAATCTTACAAAATATACCGAATAATTCCCAGAAGATTTTCAAAATATATTCCCGCACATGGAATCCAAAAAGCATGATAAGATTAAGGTGAATAAAACAGTTAAGTTAACACAGAAATTAAAACCCATGGAGTCAGTTAGTCTATGTTGAAACACCGCGATATATATATATATATATATATATATATATATATATCACTTTCTTCTGGACACGATAACTTCCACAATTCTGCACAAACCTCTTCCAAACTGATACATAAAATCAAGGGGTATAAAATCTCGGTCAAGTTCGTTAATGGGCAAAATTGGACCAAGGGGATGGAACTAGGGAGGGGTTTTGTGAAAAACGAAAAAACCCCATAACTTCTTAAATTGTGTACATATCAAATCAGTTTAAAGTTTTTATTACTTCTAAAAATAGGGCAAAAAAATTAAATATCACGGATTTTTGATAAAATTAAAAATGGGCTCAAGGGGCGTAAAAAATAGGGTTTTTGGAAGAAAAAAAATTCATAACTTTGTCAATTCTCAAGATATCAAATCCAATTAATTTTATTATAAATCTCCTTAACATTATCTATAACTTTTATATTCACAAGTTTTTGATAGGACCAATTCGTACCGCAAAAAAAAAATAAAAATAAAAACGAAAATAAAAAGAGGCGGTGAAGAAGAAAAAAAATCCATAACTCCGTCAATTCACAAGATATAAAATTGCCACGAATTTATCATATATCTTCTTAACATTGTCTAAAACATTTATACAGACAAGTTTTTGATAAGAACAATTATTACAGCAAAAATAAATGAAAAATACATAGCGGTTGAAGAAAAAAATCATTGTAATAAGGGTGTATTCAAATCCAAACTGCTTATTTTCTTACTCATTTTTAAATTCATTTTTGCTCTGAAACGCATCCAATTGGCAGAATCTCTTATTCAGAAACTGTATAACGTACTGTAATGATCGATTTTTTCATAGAGGCAGAATATATTTCAAAAAATGGCGTCAAAGTGGGCATTTTGAACAGAATTTCCCGAAGCGATTGTGTTAGAAACGAAAAATATTGTCCTACTGAGAAAATAATTATTTATAAATCAAGTTTTAATTAATTGAAAGAAAAATAAAAACACAGATCGCTCTTCAAAAATCACGTCAGCAAGTTTAATATTTTTTCTTTTAAAAATGAATCTGAAAATATGCTATAAAATTTCGAGTTTTTGATCATGGAAAAGTATTTTTTTGAATGCCGACTTAAATTAATTCTGATAAAACCGTCTATTATATAAAAATGAAATAAAAACTCGTCAAAAGCGGCCAGATAAAATTGTTAAAGTGGGTTTATCTCTAATCATGATTTAGTTTTTGTTGGTGAAATTAGTATACTTACCTTCGAAATCTACCTCTGCCTGTAGGCCGGGCCGGCAGGGATTTTTGTTCTTTCTGAATGTGAATCATTTTTATATATGTGATAATTAAGCGATCACTTCAATTGAATTCGTCTTTTAAAAAAAAAAAACATTTGTTTTATGAACTATTTATTTTAATTCATTAATTAATTTTTATTTTTTTTCTTTTATTTTTTTCTTTTATTTATTTATTTATTTATTTATTTATTGTCTTATATAAATTTCTAAATTTTTAAACATTCTACTATCTTTGAAATAAATCAGAAATATATTTCCTGCTGAATGTAAATTATTTTTATTTGTGTGATAAATAAGTTATTACTTTAATTACATTCGTTTAAAAAAACATTTGTCTTATTATTTCTCATGGAGAATTAATCTGTAGTTAAAAGTTGAAAATCGTGTAGCTAAAAGATGCAATTTTAGCACGTGGAAGTAGTATATGGTCAGTATTGGGTTTAATAAAATTTTTCAAACGTTTCACACGTAAAGTAAAACTAATGCTTCAGTTATTTCTAAGAATTATCGCATTTTTATGTAACAGAAAGAGCAAGTTGTAATCATTATTGTATAAGCATTCGATAAAAAGTTTTTATTAGTTTAGAAAAAAAGAAGTATAAATCTATGGTTATTCAAAAACACAGTCTATTTTCGTAAATTATCAGAAAGGAAATTTATTCCAATCAAAGTTAGTAAAATAACTCAAAAATGACTTTTGTATCAAACTTAATTATATTTAATTGTTTTAATTGTATTTAATTAATTGTATTTTGCATCTAAATTATAAATTGAGTACAAATTTTAACATCGCCTATTTTTTGCTTTTGATATTTTGTGATACTAGTATGTATTTAAGATAAATAAATTTAATATAATTTTTTGAAATAAAATACAATGGCTCTGTGATTATATTCAAAGTGTTTAAACAATGTACTTTGATAATTATTGAATATTGAATTACAACTTTTATGAATCGTAGGCAAACATTCTTTCGAAAACTATTCCTGAGAACAAATAGTTGGTGTATTTTGAAGTAATTTGAAACGCATGCGACATGATTTTTATTTGTAATATTTATGGAGAGGAAGACAAAATACGAAATTCAATCTCTTTCGTCATTTTTATTTATTCAATAATAAAAATTATTCACGTCTTATTGTTATTATCTTTCACAAAATCTGGAAAAGCCAAAAAACTCTTTTATGACGTAGAATGTATCAACGGTAACATGACACCTGATTTGATGATACGTGATCAACATTGCTAGAGAGGTTTCAAAGAAAATACACGGAAGAATCTAACTTAATTCATTATACTTTAGCCCCCTGATGGGCGATGGGATATATTAAATCCCACCTAATTTTAAGCAAGATTTGCACCAGGAACTTTTAATTAAATTTTACTTTTTAAACTTTGGTGGAAAAGAGTTGTAAAATTGTTTTTCCTCATTATGAAATAAAATTTTTGGGAAAATTCCGGTGTGAATTCAACATTACAGAAACACAATCACTCGCCCCTGAAAGGATTAAACATTGCTATATATTAAAGGCAGGTGGGATGAAAAATAATTAATAAAGTAAATTAATGAAGATATAATTAACTGGATTTCCGTTATAGATCTCAAATCAGGGTCGATTTGGTAACAGCTAGGTGTTTTGTTTTTGTTTTTAATTTCAGGAAAAGCATGAAATTTCTTTTGGTACTTTTCGGTTAGACGGACGACAGTGTTATGTATTCATACAAATATACGAACATATATGTATATATGCACATATATATATTAAACAAGAACCTAATTTGCAGAACAAATTAAAAAACAAAATTTATTTCCTACATTGCTTAAGCCCGAGAAGGGCAGATATTAAGATATTTCATTCAATTCGTTCTACATTTAATGTTAAATTCCTGTAACAAATAAGCTAAACCAATTGAACATTAAAAAATAAAAATGAAATTCATACAATATAATGCTTTAAACACCTATATACTTAGATACCATTTAAATGAAATCGAAATAAATCTTAGACTTTTTTAAAGTTTTGTATTTTGCATGTACCTTATCATATTATGTACAATAGTCATAAACATAATGCAAAATCTGCAGTACAAATATTTACAACTTAAAAATGGAAAAAGGTCTAAGATTTATTTCAATTTCATTTGAATGGAATCTAAGTATATAGGTGTTTAAAGCATTATATTGTATGAATTTCATTTCTATTTTCTAATGTTCAATTGGTTTAGCTTATTTGTAACAAAAAATTAACATTAAAGGTAGAACGAATTGAATGAAATACCTTAATATCTGCCCTTCTCGGGCTTAAACAATGTAGGAAATAAATTTTGTTTTTTAATTTGTTCTGCAAATTAGGTTTTTGTTTAATATGTCAAGTTTTTTAATAACTACTGCATTCAAACAAACACATTTCAAAATTAATGGAGGGTATCATCATCAGGCTTTGATTTGTGCGATATCGCATCACAATTTGTGGTGCAATTTACCTATGTATAATTCAAAATATTTCATCAGTGCAGTAATGCAGGTTGTTGTAGTTTGGTCAAAAAATTACAATCTCAACTTAAAAAATCTGCTTGAAAATGTCATTTTTTTCCACTCTGACGTCATATTCATCTTCTTTTTAATTCTTAAAAAAAAAAAAAAAAAAAAAAAAAAAAAAAAAAAAAAAAAAAAAAAAAACTATTTCAGTTTCTTTAGTTTCATGTTTCCCGTGAAAATATTTCAACTAAAAATAGGCAAATTATTATTACGGCTTTTGAATTATTTACAACAATGAAGGAAAAATGTTAAATTTTATTTGAAAATGTCCGTTGATTCTCAATGAAAGAAGCGAAATTTGGAATTATTAAGAAAAATATTTGAATAATGTAAATAAAAATTAGTCCATGTTACTCTCTAGATTATAATCCACCTATATGCAAAGTCATTTTATGATCCGTTTTGATCCTGACGTCTGGCAAATGTTTTTACACTTTGAATTTATAAAATTATTAGAATTAGCAAAGAATTAAAAATGAGTGGCATCAGGGACAAAAAGGTGGGAAGAAAAAATGAAAACGTTATGATCTCCATAGGCTTTTCTACGTTAAATTAACATTGAGAAGTGACACTGGAAATAAATAAGTATTGCGCTGCCGCGCAATACTTAAATACATACATTGTACATATACACACACACACATACATATACCGGGTGTCCTAAAAAGGACTGACTGATTTTAAAATTCAATAACTTGCAAACGGTGACAGATATTTAAAAATTTCTTGCAGGAGATTTATGCATAAGGTCAAAAGTTTTAATACAGTAATTTTCGATTTTAGTTCGAATTACAAACAATAGATGGCGCTGTAAGCAATAGTCGCTAAATACAGACTCGATTTTTGGTCCTTTCTCTTGTTTCATGCGGAAAAAGGAGATGGAAATGTATTATCCGGGCCACGAAGTACCAAAAATCGAGCCTGAATTTAGCGTCCATTGATCGCAGCGCCATCTATTGTTTGTAATTCGAACTAAAATTGAAAATCACTGTAAAAAAACTTTTGACCTTATGCATAACCCTCCTGCAAGAATTTTTTAAATATCTGTCACCGTTTACAAGTTATTGAATTTTAAAATCAGTCAGTCCTTTTTAGGACACCCGGTATATATGTATATATATATATACTAGTGTAAATGCCCGTCCTAGGACGGTGGGTAAAAATTGTGTTTTTCACTTAAAATTTGAAAAACTGATAAAAAAAAAAAATAATTGACAATATGGAAGCGTTTAGATGAGCAAAGATCGGCTAGTTTATGTTCTAATAAACACACAATTAGCTTTTACAATATTTCTGGGTAAACCAGGTTTTCCGGCTAATATACTATAACAAAATTAAGATTTCTTAATAAAACAAAAATTTAATAAATATGCAATAAAAGTGCGTAATTAAAACAGTCTGCTGCAACTATTGAAATAATACTATTTTTTTAATAACACTTTGAAATTTTATTTTATCGTTTACCCCCCCCCTTCCTCCCCCCCCTCCAAATTTTTTTAAATATGTATATTGATTAATAAATAAGTATCTCGGGTTGAATCCCAACCGTCTAATACCCTAAGCTTCTGTCCTCCTGATGCAAAGCAATAAATCAAAAATTATTAATTTTACTTTTCGTATAAATATTAATTCTTTACTTTTAAAATATGGGATATTTTTTTTTAAGTTTAGATTTACATACACCTGTATATAGAAAAGGAAAATATAAGTAATGTGTAATTTAAAAATAAGTTACAAAATGCCAGGATATTGTTTCAGGGGGGGGGGGGTGTCTAATCCCCTAAGCTTCTGTCCTCCTGATGCTAAGCTATAAATCAAAAATTATTAATTTTACTTTTCGTATAAATATTAATTTTTTACTTTTAAAATATTGAATATTTTTTTAAGTTTAAATTTACATACACCTGTATATAGAAAAGGAAAATATAAGTATTGTGTAATTTAAAAATAAGTTACAAAATAATAAGCCTAAAATATTTAAATTGATTACTTTTTTAAAAGAAAATCAGTTTTATCAATTTTTTGCAGGGGAAAAAAAAGGATATTTTTAAAATGCCACATCATTGCTTTCCGTGAATCACTTTATATGAGAAATAAATTAAAATTATTTACATGTCGCAAAGAAAATTTAATATGATTGCAACTTAATACTTGAAATAATCTCAAGTGACACTTGGCGATTTATTTTGGTGGCGTAATGCGATGTGCCTTGCACTGATTTGTTAGGAAGAAGTGTCTACTACTGCTCAATTATCAGGACTTGTAACCTTGAGAATTAATCGCGGGATTCTTGTTTCTTGTCAACCAATGGGAGAATGGATCCTTTTCCCCTTGAGTCTCTTCCTGGGAGACTGGTAAGATTGATGGATTCGCCCCGCCCAGCGTTACACTGGCTTTTATTATATATATATATATAAGTATATATACAAACATGTATATATACATATATCTATTTATATAAAATCCAAGTCTCTGTGTGTCCCTCACTATTCCGGTAGGACCACCTCATTGAAATGAGTAATTGTTGAAAAATATTAATGCAGGGTTACCACAGTAGCGCCAAATGTTAGCCAACCTGTCGATAGCTGGCTAATTTGGCGAAATTCCCATTTAAAACCATTAATCTTTCATAATGGAGGTCACCGAAATTTAATTTAAACTCCACTCTTTTAAGATATTTTTTCGAAATCTATGGGTGAGAATTTAAAGTACATCTTTACATCTTCCTCCCGATGCTACTAATAAAATAACCGCCAATAGACAACGGTGTACTGTGTGAACTCCTAACTGCGCGATTTTAATGTGCTTTAGGTACTTTTCCAGTATAGGTGCCTTGGCGAAAAAGGAAATTTGGTAACATATTTTCCGGGAACCTATTCACTGTTTCATTTTACATACACACGCATTTTTTTCGATATTTATAAGATTTATTTAAAATAAAAAAGCCATTTCTCTAATTTTATACAGAAACAGATGTAATTTGTACATAAAAACACCAATAATACACATATGAAACAAACAAAAACGCTCATCAAATTTGTTTTCATAGCTGTTTATATGATTTGAAAACAAATCTCGATATTTTTCCGTTATACGGACACCATGCCAAAATGTATGCTAATGCGCCAGTTATTTCAAAATGCTAAAAGATATTTGTAATTTTATGCCAGCAGTTTAATATGAGTTTTATTTTATTGCTTTATTTTATAGCAGTTATTTGTTCACTTATTTTAAGTATATATTTGTGATTTGATGAAATAGTTCGTAAATGTCTGGAAATTTCAAATGTTATATTTTTTAAATGCTCACTTTAGTATCGACAATGGTTTTTCTTTTATTTTTCAAATGCTTCAATTCGCGATTTTGCGCCAACATTTTGGCAATTGGCGACAATGGTGTCCGCATAACGGAAAACTACCCAAATCTCACTTTCTGATGCCCAAATTACACCAAGCTTTTTTTTAAAAATGCCGAAGCCCCTACAGTGGAAAAGTACCAAACTGTTTATTATTTTGCGCTATACGTGTTATAGTGTGTACTATATGCAAGGGGAGTGGAGCGAAGTGTTTAACACTAGAACGGCGGTAGGGGTCATTTTGACACCTGAGTACTTTCGTCCGTTGATTACTTTTGTTTGCTTGGACGAAATCGTTTGAAATTTTTTGACTTTTCCTAAATAGATAACATATATTTCTAAAAAAAAATTCAGCTTTCTAGATTTGTTAGTTTTTGAAATATGGACTTGTATTCCTAGAACGGCGGACGGGGGTCATTTTGACCCCATTAGTAAAATACTCTTTGTACTCGAAGCTGCTTTTGTTGCTATACTATATGTTCGAGGAGCAATAAAAAAAATGGTTTAGATTTATATTCATTGTCGTCCAAGGCATGAGGAATAATATTTTGCAAATAAACTATCTCAAGAGATAGATTCAAAGAAAGAAAAATATTTTTTAGGTTTGATGAAAAGACAACAGGATCTAGCAGACTACAGACTGATAAATTTGCTCTTGCATCTAAAATGTGGAATAAATTTATTGAAAATTGCAAAACATGCTACTGACCAGGACAAAATATTACAGTTGATGAACAATTGTTCGCATCTCAGGATAGATATAAATTTACGCAATATTTGCCAAATAAATCGGATAAATTTGGAATAAAATTTTGGTGATCTGTTGACGTTGATACTAAAAACCTCTTGGATGAATTTATTTATCTGGAAAAGGATGAAACAGCAAATCCTTAATTACGTTTATCGGAAAATGTTGTCGTGAAATTAACAGATCCCCTTCTAAACGAAAGGAGGAATATTACGACAGATAGCTATTTTACTAACATCAAATTAGCAGAGATGTTAAAAGCTAAAAATACAACTTTGGTTGCACAATGAAAAAGAACCGAAGAGAAATTCCTATACCATTGAAAAATATGCGCAGTACTCTTTATTTATCGAAGATAGTGGAATGTGATAATATGACACTTACCATCATCTATCAAGCCAAAAGAAAAAAATGTGTTTTTCTACTGAGCTCATTACATTCTACTGTAAAAACTGAAGACGGTCTCAAGAAGTTGCACGATTCAATAGAATATTACAACGCAACGAAATATGGTATGGATATCCATGATCAGATGTGCCGAAAATACTCCGTGAAATCGGCTTCTGGACGATGGCCTGTACATACCTTTTTCAATATTTTGGATCATGCAGCTTTAAACGCCTGGATAATATATAAAAGTGTAACAGGCAAGCCTATCAGTAGGAGAGATTTTCTATTAAATTTAGGAGATGTGTTCAGAATGGATCTTATGGTTTCAAATCTCCCAAAGATCTTTCCTGAGTCTTCAGAAAAAAAAACACGAAAATAAAATAGATATCAAGAGAAAAAATGTCAAGTACAGACATGCAATGGCAACAAATCTCAAGAATTTTGCACACCATGTTTCAAAGTTGTGTACTGGAAAAATTGCTATTTTTTTTTTTTTTTTTTTTTTTTTTTTGTTACAACTGAATTAATTCCTAATACGTGTGAACAATTTGGAGTAAAACTTACTGGAAAAATTACTTTTTTTTTTGTTACAACTGAATTAATTCCTAATACGTGTGTACAATTTGGAGTACTATAAGCATTAAATAAAATTGAAAGAGAATGCTTAACATATTAACCATTGAGCTATACTTATAATGAAATAACGAAAACAACAGAACATATTTCTCATTTATGGATTTAGATAGTGAATCATTCGGCAAGTAAGTAGATGAAAATATAAATATATATTATTTTATAAATTGTGTTTTATTTTAGTTAACATTAGTTTGTGAAAACATTAATTTTAAATCGATTTTTATATCAAATTAATGAGTTTTTTGAGTAGTCGTAGTATGATCCAATTAATCGCCCTGTTGGCGTTACATATACAGTACTTTAAAAATTCAATAAATTATCGAGTAATATTAAATATAAATTATGAAATACACGTAAATTACATATTTTTGCCAATGTATGGCATTTAAAATTGTTTTAGCGTTGTTATTTCAGTAGTTTCATCGAGGGGTCAAAATGACCCCTTCCCGCCGTTCCAGTAGGTAAGATTTTCCCGCCGTTCTAGTGTTAAACAATAAATATTAAAGTTTCGGCACAGATGTCATATACGCGGCCCATATTGGCGCGATTTTTTTTTTTGACGCCAATGTCATACACAAACCGGGTACTTAACTGGCGCCAACGTGTCGTAATTTTGCTTGATATGGTAATCCGGATGTTGTTGTTTATGCTGTTGATGTTTTCGCCAAATTGGCGTCGCAAAAAACCGCGCCAATATATGATAACGTATATGACAACTGTGCCAAAGTTTCTATAAAGCAGTAAAAGACTAAAAAATTAAGAATAAAATAAATGCAAAATAAGACTAAAGAAGAAAGAAAAATCATGCGTTAAGCATAGAATATGAAACACTTTCCAACACATCCTAAATGCTTTAACAAAACTTCGTTATTTAGGGAAATAAGGTAAATAAGATAACGTCACTTCTTACATATCCCGTCGATCAATTTCGCCAAATTATATAAATCGCCAAATCAATAGTAAAACATTAATAAAAATACAAATAAAACATCGAATTAATGGTTTTATTGGCCATTATTGGCATTTAATTAATTAATTAATGGCAACCATTATTGGCAATTAATCTTACAATTTGGCGACAGTAATTTGGTCGACGGGATAACTAAGAAGTGCTAAGATAACTGGTACAGATGTCATATTCGCCCCATATTGGCGCGATTTTTTTCGGTTGCCAATTTGGCGAAAACATCAACAGCATAAACAACATTATCCGGGTTACCACATCAAGCACTTTGGCGCAAGTTAAGTACCTGTTGCCTATATGATATTGGCGACAGAAAAAAATCGCGCCAATATGGGGCGAATATAACATCTGTTCCAGATAACTAAGTAAACATTTTAGAAAACGCATTAAAAAAATTAAAAATTGATTTCAGCAGTTACCGTCCATAGCCAATAATACCGTTATTACATGCCACTTTTTAGCTAAAATTTAATTTAAACTACTCTTAAAACTACTGAAATCACATTTCTAGATATTATCATACATAGACGGTTATGTATCCAATTCTTTGCGTGACCATGTATATCATTTTATCTATATTCTACAAACATTTCTTAGGAAACTAAATGCAGTTCAGTGTAAAAATGCATAACTCTTTTAAAAACCACCTTTAAACAATTTACTCACATGCTCAGTAACCCATACGAATTCTTTTGTGTAGCCCTGCATATGAACTGTAGCATTTATACACACAGTATAGTATGCATAAATGTAGTGAAACATAAAAGCGCATATCATAATTAAAAATGCATTTCTAGCAATCATTGCTTATGTACAATACTTCGGAGATAAGTTTCTTGGCGAGAAAGAAGTTTGCCAACGTATTTTCTGGCAACCTATTTACTGCTTCATACTCACAAGCAATTTTTTCCATATGTATACAATTTGGCACAGATGTCATATATTGGCGCGATTTTTTCCGGCGCCAATTTGGCGAAAACATCAACAGCATAAACAACATTCGGGTTATCATTACAAGCAAAATAACGACACTTTGGCGCCAGTTAAGTACCCGGTGCGTATATGACATCGGCGTCAAAAAAAATCGCGCCAATATGGGCGTATATGACATCTGTGCCGACAATTCAATATAAAAAAAGGGAACAGATGTCATATTCGCCCCATATTGGCGCGATTTTTTTCGGTTGCCAATTTGGCGAAAACATCAACAGCATAAACAACATAATCCGGGTTACCACATCAAGCCCTTTAGCGCAAGTTAAGTACCCGTTGCCTATAGGATATTGGCGACAGAAAAAAATCGCGCCAATATGGGGCGAATATGACATCTGTACCTAAAAAAAGCTATTTACCCATTTTTATAAAGAAACAGAAGTAATTTTTGCACAGATGTCATATACGCATGGGGGTTGGTGTGATTTTTTTACGACGCCAATTTGGCAGAAATCTCCCTTTCGAATACCAGTTACTTATATATTTTTCAATTATTTGCTATCATTTTGAAAAGGAAATATCTATAAATGGCACAGATGTCATATTCGCCCCATATTGGCGCGATTTTTTTCTGACGCCGATTTGGCGAAAACATCAACAGCATAAACAACAACATCCGGGTTACCATATCAAGCAAAATAACGACACTTTGGCGCTGCTTAAGTATACATTGCGTATATGACATTGGCGTCAGAAAAAAATCGCGCCAATATGGGGCGAATATGACATCTGTGCCCTATAACTAAATAAAAGTTTGAATAATAACTATAGAACAAAGCAGTTTATATAATTAAAAAACAGAAAATAAAAGTAAATAAACAATTTATTAATAAATAAAAAACAATAGCCGGGTTTCCATAGCAGGCAAAATAACACCATTTTGGCAGCAGTTAGGTATCCCGGTTCATATCTGAAATCTGTGCCGTAATTTGTATATAAAAAAATTATATATATTTAGAAACGATTTTTGGTACAGATGTCATATTCGCCCCATATTGGCGCGATTTTTTTTGGTTGCCAATTTGGCGAAAACATCAACACCATAAACAACATAATCCGGGTTACCACATCAAGCAAAATAACGACACTTTGGCGCAAGTTAAGTACCTGTTGCCTATATGATATTGGCGTCAGAAAAAAAATCGCGCCAATATGAGGCGAATATGACATCTGTACCCGATTTTTTTATGTATATAAGTGCGTATATAAACAAAGATAAAAGTTCATTAGATTTGTTTTCATAGCTGTTTATATATTTTCGCAACATATCTCACTTTCTGATGCCCGAATCGCGCCAAGCTTTTTTTAAAAATGCGCTACAATGGAAAAGTACTTAAATAAATAATTAACAGAAATAACAAATTATACAAACTAAAACTTTTTATTTCGAGATCAAAGCACTGTTTTTAATTTCGATTAAAAATACATATATCCTTGGATATCTTCAATTGAAATTAGTTTCACAGCTTAATATCTCATTCCATAAACCTAAACAAACACAAGTGATTCATTCATCGTGAAACGTCAAAAATATTAAATCATTGAGGTAATCATTCACAAAGTAAGTTCTCCAACAATCAATGGGCAATATTCTAATGACGTCATAGTAGGTAAAATGGTGGCGGTATCGATTGTTTATCGTTTGTAATCACAAAGATTTAATTTTGCAATGTCTCTTAGTTACATTATTTTATTGTCATATTTATGAGCTCAGAACAAAAGCCTATTTTTTTCATTATTTAGTTATTAAAGACGGAAAAAAATCATAAATGCATGATTTGAAAATTTTAAATAATTTTCTTTCTTAATACTACAAAAATAACATCGGGAAGTAACAGCGGGTTTAAGTTAAATAAGTTTAACTGTTTAATTCTGTTGTAATATTCAAAATAACTGTATTTATTAGATTTCAGTACTCAACATCAGGGCCCGATTAAACTTTGAAGTTAGAGGAAGTACAAGGTCATTTCAGGACCTTTCTTTTGGAGAAGCTTTTCTAAATTCCATGTATGCATGGATAATCTTCAGTGTTAGAAATATTATTCCTAGGACTGACATAACACGAGAACGGCCTGCAATTTTACACAAGTTTTTGAAAACTACTTTATATCAGAAATTTTACTAAAAACTGGTTACTTTTTTGTTATAGCGGCCCACACTATTAGGATTATGACAAGTTGCAGCCAATTTCGCCAACGTCGTAACCAAGATCGTGAAGCACACACATATAATACTATATAATATCATTTCATGAAATCGCATACGATAATTTAATAGTTTTTAACCTTACTTCAAGTGCGTTATTTATTTATTTTTAAGGCTCAACGATCTAAATTGTCCAATATATGAATTAAAAAAATGTAAACAAAGATTGAATAGACATGACCGCAAAAAGCCTCAAATCTGCATAACACTTGGAACCAAACTGTGCAGATTTCTGGTCTTCTACTGTACACAGTTTTTGATAAATGTGTTTCGTTCTTAAAATGTGTTATTTTCATCTATCACTGCGGAACAAGCGAGAAAACTCATATTCTTGCACATGAGTTGTATATATCTTTATATCTAAATTTCCGTCATTTTTGACGGGCTACCTTTCTAGTATGTATATAAAACACTGGCGCTTGGCTAACCGAAAAGTACCTTTCTTTTAATATGGTCATTCTCATTTACTTGCTATTATGCATTAAAACAAAACTAAAGAAAAAAAAAATAGCATTTGTAACAATCACTATAAAGCAACGTTTTTCGAAGTAGGGTACGAGTAATATGTGAATATGTGTTAAAGCGTACGTAACAAGCCTCTGTTAACAATAAAATGTTGCACAAACGCAGCTAAAGAAGTGAGTGAAAAGGATTTTTCATCTGTCACTGACTGTTTTAAAAGAGAAGATAAAAACATAATAGATATTGAAGACGTATTACAAATCTGCCTCATCAATTCCAAACACTCATTTTTTTAAGTAAAGTCATAAAAAAATTTTTCATGTCTCATTAAGAAAATTGTTATTTGCAAATCTTGTAAATGTGAAATAATTTTTTTAAGCAAATTTGTTGTTTTTCATGATTCTTAGAAGTAAAAAAATGGTGCTTACGCCAGATAACAGCAATTGTTCAAGGTATATGTGAGCATAAAAGTTTCATAACCAGTGATCTAAAGTAATAACAAAAATCCATTTACTTTAAATGAAATAAAAACGTTATTAAAATGGATGTATTTTCAAATTTTTCTTTATTTTTATTAATAGAGAAATAATAATAAAGTAATATTGAATTCATAAAACTACTACTTACATTAATTAGGTTATTGATTAATTAAAATTTTTCTGATTTAAAATTTCATGAAAAAATCAATATAATTTAATTATTTATGTCATATTGGGATAGTAAATGACAACAAAAAATATAAGCTAAATTAATTATAAATTTAAGAAATATAAAACGCATTACTTCTAAACTTCAAAAATAATTTTTAAAATTGTCATAATCAGAAATTTTCTTCTAAATAAATATAATTTTAAAGGATTTAAAAACAAGTTAATTAAGAAGATAATCGCATTGTTTGCTTTAAATTGATAGCGTCTTAACATTTTTCCAGCAGTAATTATTTTGAAAAACTAATACTTAAATATATTAAGATCAATTAATAGAATTATATTAATTTTTAAATGGTTTATTGTTTGCAAGAAATATTTTTTCTGCCTTTTAAATAATCTTAAATACATTAATTAACTTATAAAATAAAGCCACACAAACTTAAATATTCACAAGAATATATCTGATAGAATTAAACAATTGTTTGTTTTGTTGTTTTCTGCTATATATATTTTGAAATATAAATAAAAATGAGCAGCATAATATGGCATATAACATGTATTTAATTATGAAGAAAGTACACTGAGGTGATAAAAGTCATGGGATACCCTGCTAATAGCTTGTCGGTTCTTCTTTTGCCCGGCGAAGTGCAGCAATGCGACATGGCATGGACTCCACGAGTCGTTGAACGTCCTCTGGAGAAATATTGAGCCATGCTGCCTCTATAGACGTCCATAATTCCGAAAGTGTTGCTGGTGGAGGATTTTGTACACGAATTGATCTCTCGATTATGTCCCATAAATGCTCGATGGTTTCATGTCAGGCGATCGCGGTGGCCAAATCATGCGCTGGAATTGTCCAGAATGTTCTTCAAACCAATTGCGAACAGTTATGGCCCGGTGACATCGCACATTGTCATCCTGGAAAATTCCATCGTTGTTTCGGTACATGAAGTCCATGAATGGTTGTAAGTGATCTCCCAATAGCTGAACGTAATCATTTCCAGCTAACGATCGGTTCAGTTTGACTAGCTGACCCAATCCGTCCCATGTAAACACAGCCCACACCATTATGGAGCCGCCAGCAGCTTGCACAGTGCCTTGTTGACAACTTGGGTCCATGGATTCATGGGGTGTGCGCCGCACTCGTACGCTTCCATCAGCTCTTACCAATTGAAATCGTGACTCATCTGACAAGGTTACTTCTTTCCAGTCGTCTACGGTCCAACTGATATGGTCCCGAGCCCAGGAGCGCCGCTGTTGGCGATGTCGTGTTATTACTAATGGCACCTGAGTCGGTCTTCTGCTGCCATAGCCCATTAAAGCCAAATTTCGCCGGACTGCCTTAACAGACACGCCCGTCGGACGTCCCGCATTCATTCCTGAGGTTATTTCACGCAATGTTGCTTGTCTGTTCACACTGAAAATTTTACACAGACGTCTCTGGTCGCGGTCATTAAGTGCCGGCGGTGGACCACTGCGTCGTCCATGATGGGAGAATATGCTTGAATTTAGGTATTCTCGGCACACTCTTTACACTGTGGATCTCGGAATGTTGAATTCCGTAACGATTTCCGAAATGGAATGTCCCATTCGTCTAGCTCGAACGAGCATACAGTGTTCGAAATACGTTAATTCTCGTCGTGTAGCCATAATCACATAATCAACCCTCTTACACGAAGCATTTGAATACAAATGAAAGTCCTGACCAGGCACTGACCATTTATACGATTTGTAAGTGACAATACTGCCAGCTATATATTTGCATATTGCTATCCCATGACTTTTGTCACCTCAGTGTATTTTTTCTTGAAACAGAATATATATATTTGCATTTACGTTTTCAAAAATCCATTAGGTTCCAAAAAAGGTTTTTTTACACGCACAGACATATGAATATGTAAGGAATAGGCATGTTTACAAACAAACACTTACTTCAGCCAATCTTCCAACTGCATTTTTGCTTTAGTAATCATTGCAAGAATAAGAATGGCGACATTGACCAATCGTACGCCGGAGCTTTTAATCGTGAGCCAATCGGATCAAACGAATTCTTGTGTATAGTAGGAGTCGTAAATACGGGCTGGAAATTACTGTGGATCCAGATATATTTCTTTATACAGAGACGTCAGATGCCCTTTCCTTATATTTTGAAAATTATGGATTTTAAATTTTGAATTATCTTTTAATATACAGTCCCAGCCTGTGTTGACTAATAGCTAATGCCTAAGCCATTAGCTTAAGAGGTATAACTTCAACTGCAAAAGTGTTTTCAGTGTTGTCTTTAAACACATAAAAATCTATTTCTGTCTAAATTGTTGTTGTTGTTGTTGTTGTTGTTTTTTAGTTACGAAAACTTAAACTTTTATACGGTCTCTGGGTTCTGTAAGCTATATTTAGACCCATGCTTTAATAAGCAACTCAGATTAAATTCTATTTTTTTACGATCATAACTTATGGACTTATGACTATATACTTTAAACTTTGCGAATTTTTGGTGTTTTCAGGGTTTAAAAACGAGATTTTCTGTTTTTCACTTTCTATCTGCAAGGGTCCGTTCACGTTATCTGCTACTTGCTAGAAAATAGCCTGACACAAAAGTCCGTCTTTCGTTTGCAGGCTTAAAGTAGTTTTGCATACAAAATTAGGACATTCAGGCTACATGTTCGTATTGAGCTAACGTCCATTTACAAAACATTTTAATTCTTTTATATGGCCCTCTTGTAGTAAATAATTAGAATAATAATGAACGTTAATAGGTAATAGCTCGAATTTTTATTCATTAATTGTATATAAATCCGTCTTATCCTACTCTTTCACAAAGGTAAATCAAGTTTCATACAGTGTAATATATAGACAAAACTATCTAAGCTATAGACATTTTCCAAATCGACTAGCTTTTTCTTGCACATTCTTATATTAGTTTTGAAGCATTTATAAAAGTTTCACATGAAAAAAATACTGAGATTGTTATGTGTGTATGTGAAAAGTTGAAAGGTAGTAGTAACTATTAACACACTGTTTTAATTTAAAACGGAATTAAAGAATATTCCAATATTTTATTATTTTAAAACCTTTCCCCCTTTTTTACTGATAAGCATGAGCTCTTCATAACGTTTTTTTTTACAGATTTGATTTTCTTTATGTGAAGTGTGATAACATTACGAAATACGCTGGAAGAGACCGCCATTTGCTTGAAACAACATTTAATGAGACACTCCAAAATTAGGAATACAGCTTTCAGTGCATACGATAATATTGAACAGATTGTAGAGACTTCCAACAATTACTGTGAAGTTATCACATTTCACACAAAACAAAGTCATTCTGTTAAAATTTTCTCTTAATATCCTGTTAGAATATTTTCAGGATTTTTAAACTTAGAATAAAAATACGGTTTTATTTTGAAGGTACCTTGTATTTTCAACCGAATAAAGGGATTAAATCTCATTTTCTATTTAAGTATCAATTGCGTAAAGTATTTTTAAACAATAAAGAAGATTGTAATAAATGATTAGAGGAAAACTGGTATTTTGCAATACTTATCGTTTTTACATTCAATTTCCAAAACCTTAAATCATTTTCCAAAATTTTTATCATCGAACTTTATTAAATGGTTAAACACAATTTCTGTAACATAAATAGCATTTTTTTACATCTATTTTTTTTTTCTTTGTGTGTGTGAATTAAGATTACTGAATTCATTATTTCGATAGTATATTTTTAATTTAAATCATTGATTAAACATAATTTATAAAAAGAAAGATGTTACAAATGCACAAAAAGTAATACTTTTTAAAAGAAATATAATTTATCTAAATAAAAAATAGATTATCGCTCTTTTTCCCCAATGCATGAATGAAGACATGTATAATACAAATGGTTTCATAAATATGTATTAACCCAGAATCATTTCAAACGAAAAAAAAAAGATATTAGCGAACGTTAGAAATAAATAAAATATGAAGACTGGCTTTTTCTTAAAGAAATTTTTCATATCTTTGATATTGCGTTTTGAGAAATATCATTAATGTTATATGAGTTTTCCCGTTTGCTTACACTCCACATTGACATGAATATTTCAATTGTAATAATTTTGTATGTGTACAACTTTGAATACGATATTTCTTCATTTGAAAACTTCTCAAAAAAAAAGTAAAATTTCATGTAAAATTAAGAAATACATATATCATTGTAACATTTTAAAATATTATGTTTGGCTATATTGAAAGCAAATTTAATTTACAAAAATACGCTCTAATCTATTATCAATATTATTATTATTTTATTTTAAACAAATCTAATCACTTTAAGAAGGGAGTTATAATAATTCGGAAATTTAGTGTAAAACATTGCTTAGACATTCATGTGTTTGTTTCAAAGCCTTTTTTGATGGTTTTACAATAAATTATAATAAGAGTGTTACGTAAGTATATAAAAATTTTAAAGTTAATATAAACTATTAGCTTATTGTTTTATTGTAAAATAAATATTAAAAAATTTCCTCTAAGTAACATTGTGATTTGTTTTGTTTTCACGATTACATTTTACAGTATTTTTTTTCAATTGTTCAGCTTTTTTATTAATTTTCGATACAAGAAAGGAAAAATGAAATTAAAATAGCAAAAAATAACACATTTTATGTGGTTATCATGAAAAACACGTAGAAATTTGTAGGGATGCAGTTATATCACAGAAAATCAGTGAATAAAATTTGAATAAACAAAATTTGAAGTATAATTTCAATCCTTCTCTTTTCGTAAAATTTTACCACATTTTCGGAGAAGATCTTGATGGTTTGTACACGTTTGAAGGAATTATTATCTATATCCTGTATCTATACCGTATAATTTTGTAATATTGATTATAGGTGGCCATCTCTCCTAAAGTATCAACTTTAGGACAGATTGCCACGCAAAATCTCATAAAATATATGCTATATAAAACGGACTGAATATTATATACCATAAGCAATTTCACAGAATAACCAGTGAATATAGATATATTTTATTATTATTATTATTTCTTGGTACTTTTCCAGTATAGGGGCCTTGGCGTTATTATTATTTTTTAAAGCTTGGCGCAACTGGGGTTTCAAAAAGTGAAAATTATTTCCTAATTATATAAAACTCGTGAAAGTTTCAGCATCAGCCTATGAAAACAAACCTGGTGAATTTTTATGCTTGTTTATATAAATATTTTATTTATATATAAATATATGTACTGTTATTTATATATAAATATTTTATTTATATATGTATTATTATTGTTTCTTATGTATAAATTACTGCTGTTTGTATATGAAAATAGATAAATGTCTTGTTTGTTTTAAAATAAATTGTATTAATATGGAAAAAAATTGGTTTTGTATACAAAACAATGAATAGGTTGCCATAAAACATGCCTGAAAAATTTTCTTCTTTCGCCAAGCTCATTTTCTCTATCTTGCCAAGGCCCCTACATAGTAAAGTGGGGACTGATGCCGCAGTTTTACTTTTCTTCTTTTAAAATGTACAATAAAGCAAAAAACAACAGACTAAGTACCAGAAATCATTAATCAAACCCTTTAGAATCAAATTTGTATGTTAAACAAGTTAAAGCCTTCTTAATAAAGCAGGCATAATTATTTTTCCAAACGTCCTTTTTAAAATCATTTTTTAAATGCTGGGTAAGATGCCGCATGTGGTGTGGTACAGATGACGCATGGAGAAAAAAGCTATGCTTTTTTATAAAAGTAAATCACATTTTTATTTCCTCAAACTACTTAAAATGAAAATAAATAACAGTACACTTACATAAATTATATATATCACTAAATTGTGAAAAGTTTAACAAAATTGCAAAAGTGTAAGATCGAAAAATAAAACTTAAGACAAAAAAATGAAAATGAAACGAAAAACATTTGAATTTACGTGAATGGAGAGCATAATTACAAAACAGATATAAATGACTGGTTTACACCCATGCGAACATTGGAGTTTGCTCTTAATGCAAGTACTAGTTATATTCTATTTAGGCCCTAGTCTAATTTTTTTGGCCTTTCCTCTCATTCTTTAATTTTGCATTTCCATTCGCCCACAATCACATCACACTTCCCGTTGCAAAAGTAAAGTGAGCCTTTGTTATGCAGCTATCGATTAAATTTGATGCACTGAACCCTGACCGCTTTAGACTTTGTTTCTTGATAAGACTCCAGACACTCAGTACATTCAGGGTCATCAAATTCCTATCCAATATTGACATCAGAATCTATAAAAGGAACAATTTCGTCATTATCGGAAGATGACTCATATTTTAGTTTCTTCCTCAAGTAAGGTTGATATTTCCTTTCCGTTCTTAAAACATTTTACTTCCACCAATCTGTCGTTCTTTGATGCTTTCTAGTTTCTTTTGCTTTTTATTTCCTTCTTCTTTTATATTGTTTATAAACTCTCTGCTTGTAATATTTGTATCCTTTTGCTTTCTCTTACTTGGCTGTATGGGCCTTTTGACCATTAGGGTAGGAGATATTTTGTTTAACAGTTTAGATGATGAGAATTGTAAAGGGCCTATGTTTTTCTTATTCGCACATGGAGCTCCAGCATTGATGTTGAGAATATTTTGATAAATAGCAGAATGCGCTGATATACCTTCATTTAAATGTTAGTTATACTTAAATCGCAGTGATGAATTTATTGAACCGAAAAACAAAAATATATTTTGCGGCATCTGTCCCATTGTGGAGGGTAAGATGCCGCGCCGCCATTTTGCGTAATGTGAACGACGTGAGAGAAAGGCAAGGACATGTCTGTATTTTACGATTATCTATTGTACAGTTACAATTGGTTTTGGATGAAATCTGTACTTATTTGACTTAAAATATGCAATAAAACTTTATTAGAATAATTTTAGAAACTTACCACGCAGGTTTGAAGCATAAAAGCTGGTAGAAATATTTAAATACTAATAGTTAAGCAGTGTAAACACATACAATACAGACAGCACTTCGGCGCACAACGAAATTATTAATTTGGCCTAAGGGGCGCTAGTGTCGCCAATACAATCTCTGCGGCATCTGTCCCACCGCGGCGTCTGTCCTCACTTTACTATACTAAAAAATTACCGACTTCTTTTAAAAAAAAACGTTTATGTAGTTAATTGAATTTTTATATACATATTCTTTATATAAACACTAATTTTAGCTAATAGCATTTATAATCTAAGTTGTTTTTATTTTTGTGTTTTCTTAAAATAAGCCAGTTCACTAAAATTTGTACCGTAATTGAATTTTTTTTTATTAAAAAAAAAACTAAAAGTCATTTGATCAATCCCTCAAAAATTCTGAAAAATAATTTATTTCATTAAAATATGATTATTTTTTTTTCTCTAAAAGTTGTTCAAGATTCTTTCTTGAAGTTTTATAATGCATGTTTACTTACAAATTAGAAAATAAAAACTATCGTTAAAATTTGATATTTAATGTTTCATATTTATGTAATATAGCAGGATCCCAAATTAAATCAAACATTTTTTTATCTAGAATGTTTTCTAATAAAGAGTTCTTTATAAAATAAAGAAATGGATATTTCTTGTTCAGAAAAGTTAACATTTAAAAAACTTCATATTTTTCCATTACTCTCCTTCCGCTGAAATTCTTAATGTACAAACTAATATAAAAATTCTTTGAAGTTTTTGAAATTGTATTTATCATTGGACAACAAATTTCTTCTTTTTTCTCTTTCCATGAATTTTCTACAGTTTCCTTTTTATTTATTAATTCCCCTTCGTCTTACAATTTTGTTGACTTTTCTAAACAGAATATTTTTCAATTCTGCACTGTAAAAAAAAAAAAAAAAATCCGCAACGTTCCGGGGAAAAAATGGGCAGCTGAGTTGCCCATTATTTCCAAGAAACATTTCTTGAAAATGACTGGAACTTTACTGTATATGTTAAAAACTTTCTACAGAAATGCCAGTAAGTTTCCTGCGAAATACCAGGAATATTTCTGTTGACAGCAACACATTACTGACATTTCCCAGCATGCGGGATCCGCAGACGATTTTTACATTTCCAGTTGACAATTTTCGCTTTATTATCATTATTTGTTAGAACGAAAAAATATTTTGAAATTGACATCAAAATTATTATTTATAATTTACACGAAAAAATAAATTTTCAGTTAAAATTCAATAAAGTAAATATATATATGATATATTGTTTCTGAACTTTGCTTAAAATATAAAAATATATAAATGTAAGTAATAATTGGAAAAAAAATCTAGACATAAAATATTTTGGATTTTCGTCAGTAATTATGTTAGTTTACAAGTTAGATAAAATACATATAAATTTTCATGAAAAAAATAACCTAAACGTAATTGTATATTTTTTCCGAAAATAAAAAAAAAAATTCAAATTTGCAGCAATTCAAAGTGTCAAATATATATCAAATTTAAATAAAATTGTAATAAAGTGTTAAAATATAAAATTAATTAAAAAAGAAAGAAAAAAGTCAAGAGGTAGCATCGAACTCGGGCCGTACGGGTGGCGTGCGAGCCTTCTGCGTCCACACCACGAAAGACACGTTGAGAGCTGCTAACTAATGGCTATTTGAAACGTATGCTAAACCTCGGCATCTAATTTCTGAAAATCTAAGGCCCATTTGAAGAAATCCTTTCACAAGAATAATTAGAGATAAGAACTCTAAAACATACTTTAAATTAATCAAAATCGGTGAGAATCAGGTTCTATGGTCCCCTGGTTAATGGAGATCCAAATAATAGGTGTATTGTTTTTACATGGTCTGCTCGTTAAACATTCTACAGACAAGTACGAGAGATAATCTCTTAGCGATGTCACAGAGGTATTGTATTTTCATCTGAATTGTCTTGACAATAGAGACGTAAAGGATTATGTCGTCTATTGATTTACTTGCATTCCATATTGATTTTTTTACATTCATTTAAGGAATTCGTTTTCGACACTCGCGCGCGAGCAACGGATTATAGCAAAAAAATAATAAATGGCGGCCGCAGCGTTTTGCTGTTTCCAATTTTTGTTCAGGAACGTTTCAGATAAGAAAACCAGAATTTCACAGGAAAGAGCTAAATTATTCTGAAAACCTGAGAAAAAGCGAAACGTTCCTGGATTTTACATGGAACGTTACCATTTTTTTACAGTGTATTCCCATTTTAAATAAGAATAAAAAATGCGAAATATGCATGCATATACGTGCAAGATATGTGCAAGAAACGTGCAAGATATATTACGTGCAAGATATGTGTACAATTTCCAATAGGTATATTCACATGTATTTCATATTAGGAAACTCGCTCGGCGTTGCCCGGAATTATCTTGAAGATTTAGAATTTCAAGATGCAAAAATTTTTATTTCATATCGTGTGAAAATAGAGACATGTCCAAAGAAGAAAAAAAAAAAAAAGATTTTTTTGCGCGCTTTTACGCTGTTATAAATCGCTAATATGGAGATGTCGCTGTAACGGGGCCCTTTTTGCAATGTGGATTTTAATTGCGCCTCACAAATCGTTAAAACAACCATCAGTATAACAAGAACGACTTGGTCAATACGCTAAAAAAATTAAAAAAATTAAAAAAACATTTTGTTAATCCGCAAAGCTCATTTGTAAAAAAAAAAAAAAAAAAAAAAAAAAAAAGGGAACATATCTATTTAAAATCTCATTTCGAAAAATATAAATGTATATGGGACATTCTCACAATCTTTTGACTTTTAAGTTCCAGGATAATAATTTTTATTTTAGTACATATTCTTGTGGGGTTTTTTATTTCATATCCTGGGGAACATCCCATTGCATGACTGCATAACAATATTAACGATATAAATAAGTTTTGGACGATATTCGGGGTCCAAATATCCAGGAAACTCCAATACCGTCCCGTGTCCCTGATGCTGATTTTTAAGTTTGGAACTGTCTGTATAAAATTGTTTCAATAAAAGTAATTCGATGTAATTTTTTCCCGAAACTAGGACTATTGTTTTATATAAATATATACCAAAACATTAACCTGCACACATTTTTACGGTTATTATTATTTTTTAACTCTGTCCCTGGGTTTTAGATTTCTTACCGTCACTCTTCTAAAATTATACAGAAAATCACTTCAGATGCAGCCACATAATTTTTTTTAAGTTTTTCTCATGCAGAAGTATGCAAGAGAAAGAATGTCTAAAATTCTTTGACAGGAAATTTACTTCAGAATTTAAATCAGCATTTAAATATCAATTTCAAGCATCGTGGCTTTATTGGTTGTCTTACCGTCCCCGAGGTTTATTCCTGCACTTTTTGAGGTAAATTAATTTTTTTATCACGCAAAGACCCAATTACGCATCGGAGTCGCGAAGAAATGTTTTTCGACTTTATTTCTGTTTTTTGATTGTTTTGTTTTAATCCAAATCGACGAAACTGTTCGGTACAGTTAAAATTTAAAGACATATTCCGAAAGACCGCACCCTTGTGTCTGAATAACCGCAATAAAAAAAATTAAAGTCGTTTTTCCGAAAAACGTTTTCTCCCTTATTGCAACGCCCCTCCAGTGCACGATTTTAAATGTAATAACACAGCAAGAACATGTTATTAAAGATGAAACCTTTTCTAATCGATGGTTCAATCTGTTTCTTAAAATATTAATTTTAACCCTTTCAACTACACCGTCAAACGCAGGTCACCTCGCGCCTCACGAAGACGATATTCTTTCCACGCTAAAAATAACTAAACGTCCATATTTTAACACAATATTATTAGAGCATCTCAATAGACCGGATTTATATAAACTACAAATATTTTTAAACGTTCGGATGGGTAGAATTATTTCTACAAAATAAAATGGTGAAATTTTTGACAAAATCAGTAAAAGCCTGAGTGTTTCGTCGCGATTTCATTCGTTTTCGGTACGCATAGACTCCAGAAATCAAATTACGGAGAAAATAAAATACCAAATTGCATATACTTTCAATTCAATACTTTTTCGCGATTTTATCATCTTAAAATATAAATTCAGACAAAATAGAGTTAAAGATATAAAATCATACAAATTTGAGGTTCAATTAATTGTCATTAATCACGGCTTCGGACGACGAAAGGCGGGTCAGATAGTAAAATACAAGTTAATCCAATCAAAAGTTCAAAATCCTTAGAGCCAAGTGCATAAGAATCTGTCTTCGTCTACACCAAATCAAATCCATAGGCAATTCAATAGATTTCTTTAGACATCGCAAGCACACACAAACACATACATTTTTTTTATTAATGTATACAGTAGTATTTGTTGCTAAAACATGTAAAGTACATGCATTAATTTTATCAATTACAACTGATGATAGGAAAATCTGCGACAAATTGTTTTTGTTAATGCTGCTCTAAAAATAATATAACTAAATCGCGTGATCTCAATCAAATCATTTTGTTTCTAGCACCGTACATGCAGCTTGTGGATAGCTGTGTATGAAAAAAAAAACACCACTTTTCGAGTATCTATGCTACTACACTGTTAAAAATCTGCAGCCAACTCTCCGATGTTTTTTTAAAGTAAAGATTACTTGATCATATTATGAAGATATTATGACTATATTGTTGACAGTATTATGATCCAGATTAATTCAAATTATGATTAAGTAACCATCTATTTATATAAAATCCAAGTCTCTGTGTGTCCCTCACGATTCCGGTAGGACCACCTCATTGAAATGAGTAATTGTTGAAAAATACTAATGCAGGGTTACCATAGTAGCGCCAAATGTTGGTCAACTTGGCAATAACTGGCTGATTTGGTGAAATTCCCATTTAAAACTATTCATCTTTCATAAAGGAGGTCACCAAATTTTAATTTAAACTCCGCTCTTTTAAGATATTTTTTCAAAATCTATGAGTGAGAATTTAAAGTACATCTTTACATCTTCCGCCCGATGCTACTAATAAAATAACCGCCAATAGACGACGCTGTACTGTATGAGCTCCTAACTGCGCGATTTTAATGTGCTTTAGGTACTTTTCCAGTATAGGTGCGTTGGAGAAAAAGGAAATTTGGCAACATTTTCCGGGAACCTATCCACTGCTTGATTTTATATAAATACGCATTTTTTTTCGATATTTATACGATATATTTATACGATTAAAAAAGCCGTTTCTCTAATTTTATAAAGAAAGAGATGTAATTTGTACACAAAAACATGAATAATATACATATAAAATAAACATATAAAAAAAAACGCTCATTAAGTTTGTTTTCATAGCTGTTTATATGATCTGACAACAAATCTCAATATTTTTCCGTTATACGGACACCATGCCAAAATGTATGCGGTACTTTTTCGTTATACGGACAGCATTGTCGCCAAGTGCAATAGTTGGCGCAAAATGAAAATCACGTGAATTGAAACGGCACAGATGTCATATTCGCCCCACATTGGCGCGATTTTTTTCGGTGGCCAATTTGGCGAAAACCTCAACAGCATAAACAACATAATCCGGGTTACCACATCAAGCAAAATAATGACACTTTGGCACAAGTTAAGTACCTGTTGCCTATATGATATTGGCGACAGAAAAAAATCGCGCCAATGTGGGGCGAATATGACATCTGTACCTTACAAACTTTTACGAACTATTTTATTAAATCACAAATATATACTTAAAATAAGTGAACAAATAACTGTTATACAATAAAGTAATAAAATAAAAAATCATATTAAACTGCTGCCATAAAATTATAAATATCTTTCAGCACTGCAGTAAACATTTCATTTTTTGAACGAAGACGTCGCCACATAAAATCTATGAGATACGACTCTAAATGATGACGAACAGCTCCCCGATGTCTTTTATTGCGCCATTTTGCGATGCCCCATATTCTCTGAACATTTGGAGTATGACATCCAGTATTAGGGTCGACAAAATTGTATTTGTGATTTACTGTGAAATGATCATAACCAGCACTTAGCAGTTCATCTGTTTTATATCCTTTCCGGCAATCTGTATAAATAATACAAGACTTTCATCTACTTCTATATTTTTATTAGGTCCACCGATTTTTCTATTTGGTCGTGAGCATAAAGATTTGCACAAACTTCTCTCGAATAACTATTCCATTCCACTGTTGTGTTGTGGTTCATATCAAGTTGCAGCTCACCAAACTCAATCGATGCACCTCTTTGCATGATAAATATATAAACCTCAAAGCATTAAGAAAAGTCACCCGCGATCCTTTAAACCAAGTTTTTTGTCGTATTCCTACGGTTTCTTCGCATGATCGTAAGCTACAACTCAATTTCGGATTTCCAGAACTCATCCATAATTTCATTTCATGATTTTTTGAACACAATCTTTTATTATGCAGAATTCCAAATTCCTGAAACAGTTATATTACAACTTTCTCATCATCTGGTAATTGCCAAATGATAAAATCTATCTCAGCATCAGCAGTAAAAGTAAACTACAAATTTATATAAAAAAAAGCATTTTTAATTCGATTAATAGCAGATTAAAAAGCTTTCCAAGGTTAAGGTTAAACAATAATCATTCACGTGATTCACGTTTCATAAATAACAAATCACAATGTTTCGCATGGTTTACAATAAAAATCTACGATCAGGGTTGAAATAATTGGCGCATTAGCATACATTTTGGCATGTTGTCCGTATAACGGAAAACGTATGCTAATGCGCCAATTATTTCAAAATGCTAAAAGATATTTGTAATTTTATGCCAGCAGTTTAATATGAGTTTTATTTTATTGCTTTATTTTATAACAGTTATTTGTTCAATTATTTTAAGTATATATTTGTGATTTAATGAAATAGTTCGTAAAAGTCTGGAATTTTCAAATGTTATATTTTTTAAATGCTCACTTTAGTACGACAATATTTTTTCCTTTATTTTTCAAATGCCTCCTCAATTCACGTGATTTTCATTTTGCGCAAACTATTACGCTTGGCGACAATGGTATCCGCATAACGGAAAAGTACCCAAATCTCACTTTCTGATGCCCAAATTACACCAAACTTTTTTTTTAAATCGCCAAAGCCCCTACAGTGGAAAAGTATCAAACTGTCTATTATTTTGCGCTATCTGTGTTATAGTTTATACTATATGCAAGGTGAGTGGAGCGAAGAGTTTAAACATTAAATATTAAAGTTTCGGCACAGATGTCATATACACGACGGGTACTTAACTGTCGCCAAAGTGTCGTTATTTTGCTTGATATGGTAACCCGGATGTTGTTGTTTATGCTGTTGATGTTTTCTCCAAATTGGCGTCGGAAAAAAGCGCTCGGCACAGATGTCATATTCGCCCCATATTGGCGCGAATTTTTTCTGACGCCAATGTCATATACGCAATGGGTACTTAACTGGCGCCAAAGTGTCGTTATTTTGCTTGATGTGGTAACCCGGATTATGTTGTTTATGCTGTTGATGTTTTCGACAAATTGGCAACCGAAAAAAAATCGCGCCAATATGGGACGAATATGACATTTGTGCCAATCGCTCCAATATGGGGTATATATGACAACTTTGCCAAAGTTTCTATAAAGCAGTATAAGACTAAAAATTAAGAATAAAATAAATGCAAAATAAGACTAAAGAAGAAAGAAAAATCATGCGTTAAGCATAGAATATGAAACACTTTCCAACACATCCTGAATGCTTTAACAAAACTTCGTTAGTTAGGGAAGGCACAGATGTCATATTCGCTCCATATTGGCGCGATTTTTTCCGACGCCAATTTGGCGAAAACATCAACAGCATAAACAACAACATCCGGGTTACCGCATCAAGCAAAATAACGTCACTTTGGCGAGAGTTAAGTACCCGGTGTATATATGATATTGGCGCCAGAAAAAAATCGCCCCAATATGGGGCGAATATGACATCTGTGCCTTAGGGAAATAAGGTAAATAAGTAAACATTTTAGAAAACGCATAATTATTTTTAAAAATTGATTTCAGCAGTTACCGTCCATAGCCCATAGTACCGTTATTACATGCCACTATTTAACTAACATTTTATTTAAACTACTTTTAAAGCTACTGAAATCATATTTCCAGATATTATCTTCCATAGACGGTTATGTATCCAATTCTTTGCGTGACCCTGTATATCATTTTATCTATATTCTACAAACATTTCGGAACAGATGTCATATTCGCCCCATATTGGCGCGATTTTTTTCTGTCGCCAATATCATATAGGCAACAGGTACTTAACTTGCGCCAAAGTGCTTGATGTGGTAACCCGGATTATGTTGTTTATGCTGTTGATGTTTTCGCCAAATTGGCAACCGAAAAAAATCGCGCCAATATGGGGCGAATATGACATCTGTACCAACATTTCTTAGTAATCTAAATGCAGTTCAGCGTAAAACTGCATAACTCCTTTAAAAACCACCTTTAAGCAATTTATTCTCATACTCAGTAACCCTTACGAATTCTTTTGTGTAGCCCTGCATATGAATTGTAGCATTTATACACACGGTATAGTATGCATAAATGTAGTGAAACATAAAAGCGCATATCATAATTAAAAATGAATTTCTAGCAATCATTGCTTATGTACGTACAATACTGTGGAGAAAAGTTTCTTGGCGAGAAAGAAGTTTGCCAACGTATTTTCTGGCAACCTATTTACTGCTTCATACTCACAAGCAATTTTTTTGCACATGTATACAATTTATTTAATGTAAAAAAAAGCTATTTACCCATTTTTATAAAGAAACAGAAGTAATTTTTGCACAGATGTCATATACGCATCGGAGTTGGCGTGATTTTTCTCTGACGCCAATTCGGCAGAAATCTCGCTTTCGAATACCAGTTACTTATATATTTTTAAATTATTTGCTATCATTTTGAAAAGGAAATAACTATAAATAAATAAAAGTTTGAATAATAACTATAGAACAAAACAGTTTATATAATTTAAAAACAGAAAATAAAAGTAAATAAACAATTTATTAATAAATAAAAAACAATAGCCGGCAAAATAACACCATTTTAGCGCCATAGGTATCCCGGTTCATATCTGAAATCTGTGCCGTAATTTGTATATAAAAAAATATTATATATATTTAGAAACGATTTTTTTTATGTATATAAGTGCATATATAAACAAAAGTAAAAGTTCATTAGATTTGTTTTCATAGCTGTATATTTTGGCAACATATCTCACTTTCTGATGCCCGAATTACGCCAAGCTTTTTTTTAAAAATGCGCTATAATGGAAAAGTACCTAAATAAATAATTAACAGAAATAACCAATTATACAAACTAAAGCTTTTTATTTCGAGATCAAAGCTTTGTTTTTAATTTCGATTAAAAATACATATATCCTTGGATAACTTTAGTTGAAATTAGGTTCACGGTTTAATATCTCATTCCATAAACCTAAACAAACACAAGTGATTCATTCATCGTGAACCGTAGAAAATATTAAATCATTGAGATAATCATTCACAAAGTAAGTTCTCCAACAATCAATGGACAATATTCTAATGACGTCATAGTAGGTAAAATGGTGGCGGTATCATTTGTTTATGGTTTAAAATCAAAAAGATTTAATTTCGCAATGTCTCTCAGTTACATTATTTTATTGTCATATTTATGAGATCAGAACAAAAGCATATTTTTTCATTATTTAGTTATTAAAGACGGAAAAAAATGATAAATGTGCATGATTTGAAAAATTTAATAATTTTCTTTCTTAATACTAAAAAATAACATCGGGAAGTAACAGCGAGTTTAAGTTAAATAATTTTAGTTGTTTAATTCTGTTGTAATATTCAAAATAACTGTATTTATTAGATTTCAGTAAACAACATCAGGGCCCAATTAAACTTTGACAGGACCTTTCTTTTAGAGAAGCTTTTCTAAATTCCACATATACATGGAAACTCTTCAGTGTTAGAAATATTATTCCCAGGACTGGCATAACATGAGAACGGCCTGCAATTTTACACAAGTTTTTGAAAACTACATTATATCAGAAATTTTACTAAAAACTGGTTACTTTTTTGTTATAGAGGCCCACACTATTAGAATTATGACAAGTTGTAGCCAATTTTGCCAGAGTCGTAACAAAGATCGTGAAGCACACACATATAATACCATATAATACCATTTCATGAAATCGTATACGATAATTTAATAGTTTTTACCTTACTTCAAGTGTGGAATTTATTTATTTTTAAAGCTTAACAATCTAAATTGTCCAATATATGAATTAAAAAAAAATGTAAACAAAGACTGAATAGACATGACCGCAAAAATCCTCAAATCTGCAGAACACTTGGAACCAAACTGTGCAGATTAGTGGTCTTCTACTGTACACAGTTTTTCATAAATGTGTTTCGTTCTTAAAATGTGTTATTTTCATCTATCACTGCGGAACAAGCGAGAAAACTCATATTCTTGCACATGAGTTGTATATATCTTTATATCTAAATTTCCGTCATTTTTGACGGGCTACCTTTCTAGTTAACTATAAAAACGGTCGAATAACTGGGCAGTTTGTGGAATATTTTTAGCAGTGTAGAGTAGGGTGGAACTTAAGTATAAGGTAAAAAAAAAAACTTTTTTATTTTAATGTGTAATAGTGAAAACTTTTTTTCCTTTTTGGATGTCTAAACTTTTGGCTGAAAAGGTTTTTTTAAATTAAGTTGTTTTCCGGTTCCTCAAGGAGGTCAAAGTTTTGAAATTTCAGTATAAAGTAACTGAAAGTAAACAATGTAGCTGTTAGCTCATATCTACTTTTATTTAGCAAATACTATCCAGAAGTCACCACGAGGAGGTGGTTAAATATCGATTTCCACCCTCCTTACCTCTCTTTGTTATGAATTAATTAAATTGGATATTCAACCTACTGTCTTTTTAGGCAAACTTTGTCATTACATTGCGGGAATTCAACTTTCCCAAGATTAAGCCGTCTTTTGCTTAATATTTAACGACGGTTGACGCAGCTCGCGGGACAATTTTGACACACGTTTCCACTGTTTGAGTATGACAAGGAAAATCTAAAATTCAGGTGTATCCCCTGTTTGTACTTTTTTTAAGTTCTTCATCCGATCAGACCGTCAAAATAGAATCAATGTTTTTATAGTCTATAATTTCAATATGTTTGCATTTTTTCAAGTCGCTTTCCTACTGGTCCAGAAAATCCTTTTGTACCCGTAGTTTTTCAGCAAGATGTTGAAATAAATATCTAAGAAAAAAGTTCATTTGCATGTAATAATCAAATTATCCATTATAAAGTTTTTAGGGTATTGCCTCCGATGTTTTAACAACTCCAGATTTGCATCCTGCATTAAAGGCGTTTCTGTTTCACCTAATAACTCTCAAACTTGAAATGTCTGTATTATTATTTTGAAAATACACAAAATTGCAGTGGCTATATTAATATAAGAAGAAGATGTCAATGAAATATGACCAATTTATTTTTATCCTGGTTTTTGAACTGAGACCAGATGGTCGTCTTTAATGATTCTTCATACTTTTTTCCCTCTGCTTCAGTTATCATAGCGTTATCCTTTCTGCCATAAAAATACTAACCTTCTAAAATTAACTCATTTCGTCTTTCTTGTTCTTTCAAATTCTTCCTTTTCTTTTCTCTTTGTCATCTTCAAGTCCTTCTTTCAGTTACCTTTTCTTTATTATCATCAGAAATACCCATATCTTCTAAGGTGCCATTTGCAATAATATTTGCAGTTCTGTCTAATACTCCAGTTCTTTCACCGTGTTCATTATCAAATTCAGGTTTAGAAAAACAACCGATTGAACTATTTCCTTCCGAACTGTTCTTTACACTTGACGATCATTCAATCAAAACATCATTTTTTTGTTTTAAAATAACTTTTTTCCTTGATATTTCCATTTCCAGTCTTGCTACACATTTTTTGTAGTTTTTATATCTGTTGATCCTATTGTCATCACCCCATCTCTCTTTGGTCTTTGAGAAAGTGACGTTCTTGTTCTGATACACGATAATATTTAGTGCTTTTACACAAAGAAATGTTTTTTACAGGATTACCTAACATTTTGCAATTTTATATTGGATGTGGGATTATTCTTTCTAAACTTAATATTTTTCTTCAAATTTTGACATTTGTCGCACTAGTCTCTAATCATTTTTTATGATTTGTGTATCAGAAACCGTTGGAATTGAAGGTCTCAGCAATACACTTTTAATTGTATCATCAACAGCTTTAGATATTTTAGAAATAGTGTGTACCAGATTCCATCTGTCAGATTTTAAGTTAAATTGAACACAAAAATAATGTTTTATAACTTCTTCATATGTTCGCCAAAGATGACAATCTAATGTTAATTGTTTTGGTTCACGAAATACAGGACACTTCAACAATTATCTAGATTTAGGTACGTTAACAGAATTTGTCACTTTTGAGACCGAATGTTTATCGAAAAATAATCAAAGAAACTGTTAACACCCGTTAAATTGGACTAACTTGTTATGTGTCGCAGCCAAATAAATCAGAGATTATGAAAGCCAACGCCCACGACGCTGGCTTCTACAAAAGTCAAATAACGTGGGGCTAACTTTTCTAATGCTCTCAAACTAAATTATTCTCTTTATTACAGGACATTAACACTTAATTAATTTAATTTTGCAAAATATAAATTTAACAATAAGCTTAAAAAACTTTTCATGCAATTATTGGCTTTTTTTCGTTTTTTATGGAAAATCAGGCGCTTTGAGGAACCGGAAAATATCATTTTAAAATTAAAAGAAAAATATTTTCTTTTTATGGAGTTAAAAAGGAAAAAAATAATCGCTATTAGAATATAAAATTCGAAACCTCGTTTTTTAGTTCCACCCTAGTGTAGAGTGTCTCCGGTCACTATGATTTTGCGTTTGTTGTAAAGCAAGTTAAGAGCAATTTCGTTGAGTAGCCTACTGTTTTAAATAATGAAATTTATGGGTTTCATAATACTGCCACATGGTACTTTCTCTTAGTTTTAAGGTAGGCAAATTGTCGCATTCCATTTAACATGTCGATAAAAGTTCTTAAAACTTTCTATGAGTTTTTTCTGAGAACCTTACACTGCGTAAAAGCTTTTAAAATCCTAAATGAAATTAATAAAATTGTCTAATTTATACTTCTGTTTTATTTTTAATACTATGGATTTTACTTCTGCATAAACGAATGACCGAGAAGAAATTATCAGCGACACTTTGTTTGGTTATGATGTTCGTTTTTGAAAATGAAATTTATTTTACAAAGCTGGTTTCATTTTCTGATACATTCTTTTGAAATTCAAATAAAATTGCAACATGTTTTCTTCCATTTACTGTGATGATACAGGTTAAGCATTTAAGTAAATGTAATTATGTTTCTACAAAACTAATTACCTTTTAGAACATATTTCATTATCTAAATCTTACGTTTTCAGCCATATAATGATTTATTATGAGAAGAAAAAAATTAAAAGCTTACATTAGAAATATATGACATTAAAGAAGCATCATCAGTGAGTTATCAAAGGAATTTCAGAAAAATATTTAAATTATCAAATTTAAATTCTGGACGTTTATTAACGATTAACATTTTTATTTATTAATTTTAACTATTTGAAATATTTATTGAAATTAAATATATAGTTGACATTTAACATAAGGTAATAGTGGAATAAATTGAATAATACTGAATTTAAAAAAGAATAATTATCCTTTTCTTAATGACAGTTATGGTTACTGAAATTTTAATTAATATTCAAGAGATGCAGCATTTTGATGGAATTTAAATTAATGGCGCTCATAGATGTATGAAATTAAACAAAATAAGGAAATAGCTTAATAAGAAGAAATAGTGGTAATTTAGTATGTAGAAAGAAAAGCAAAAAAGCTGCCCGATAGATTGCATATGAATGCAAAAATATAAAAATAATATATATATATATATATACAACCGTAGCTAAACGCAGTGTCGCTATAATCAACCGTAGCTAAACGCCATGTTAGGCTTTATGAAAAACACATCTTAACATATGACAGCTAAATGATAGTTTTTTCTACTTGAAATCATGTCTGTTAAGCATATTTTCCCATAAAACATGTGTATCATTGCCATTTATAATGTATTAAGTTCTAAATTAAAATTAAGCTATTATAAACATAGAAATTAAATCTAAACAATCGATATTGTTGCCATTCAGATTCAAATTCCAGCAAATGTACAAACAAATGAATGACTCTTTGAACGCTTCATTTAAAAAAAATGCAGGTTATCGCCGATGCTGAAATTATAACATCTAGGCCTCTGAAATTTTTGTCATGTGTAGATGCCATCACCTGAAAGTGAACTTCGCAGCCGGACTTTTAAATTTCAATTTAGATTTTTTTAATTAAAACTCTATGGGTTAGAGGCTATTTATAGCTCGCCGCCAATCTGCTGCAATGAACAAGCCATCCAGTGAGAGCAGGCGTTAAATATGAAATCCAGCATTTTGAAATATTTTTGAGATATTTTGAGATATTTCGAGATACAACATTTCCGAACTTAGAGCTAGCGAGGCGAGAAATTACCCTGTTTGTTTACATTATTTCTTCTTCTTTTTTTTTTTTTCTTTTGGCGAATTCACAATCCTACAATTCACGTAAGTTACATTTTCAATTGTATTCGTTCTTCGTGTTAATGGCTATTTACATACGCGTATTCGCCCAAGAATTGAATATCTACTTTACTTTCTATGAAGTAAATAACTTCCGCTCTTGGGCGAAATCCTCTCGAAATATTAGATGCAGAATTTTAACTTTTTTTCATTTAAATAAACAGAAATATAAGTTTTAATTTTGATTCTGCAATTTTAAATTTGTTATTGAACTCAGTTTGCTTCATATACAAATCTTCAATGTTTTGATTTTTCAGTGTCTCCATTATTGGGCGATGACAACGTACATTTTATAAAATGGTTCCATGACAATATACATCTTTGTCCAAGAACAGACGTGAAGTCTGGTATAAGATGTAGTCATCGTCCATGAATGGGAAAACAAACAAAGAATTTTTGACTTCAGGGGAAATGAATGAGGTTATTTGTTTTTTTTTTATTATTATTATTATTTTATATAATCTTTTTTAGCCACTTCCCCATATATTATGAGTTTAATAAGAAATCCTAAGAAAAACATATTATATTTTACAACATGCGATAAATTGTAGAACTGTACATTTTATAGTAAAGTGTAAGATGTATGTTTTCATTAAGATTTGTTATTGAACTCTATTTATTTCATTTAAGAACATTTTTAATCGCCCAAGAATTGAATGTTTTTTGTTTTTTTTTTAAACATTACTTTCTATGAAATGAAAACATTCAGTCAATAATTTCTGTTCTTGGGCGATTAAGAGTTCATTCATTTGCGATTCTTATGAAACTCATATCACAAGATGCACATCATAACTATCTCATGCACTCAAGATTTTCCATTCAGTTATTTTCCTTTAGTTAATCTTTTCTCTCACTTTCACATACATTATGAGTTTGATAAGAAATCGTAATGAAAACATATCTTGCACTTTACTGAATGTTTTCATAGTGCCAGGCCCAGTAGCAGAAAATTCAAGATAGGAGACTGGTGTTGCAGATTTTCTTTTCTCTTTTGCAAATTATTTTTCCATCAAGCCTTTATTTCGCTGTATAATTATGTTTAGCTCTTTATTACTTAATACAAAAATAAGATTATTATTAATAAAAATGAATAAAATGCATAAAGACATCGCAGGTAAGTGCTTGTTTGATTAATCAATGCTTCAATTGTAAAATATTTCACTAGCAGATTATTTTCTGTCCCTGAAGTATCTGACGCAGACACTTTGAGAATTTTCTGCAACTGTGGTGTCATGATATCAGTTTAAAGTTTAGGTGCAATCCAATGAAGCATTTTTTTTTTTTTTTTTTTTTTTTTTTTGTGTGTGACCGTTAGTCAAAGTTTTCGGTATTTCTCAGCGACAGATTGGCAAAATTAAGTATATACTTCTGCACTCTTTTGACAAACTTTTCTATGCATTTCTGTGATCTTTTGATGGCATTTGGAATATTTTTCTTCGATTGTTTACTGAAATTGCGAGTTTTTTTTTTTTTTTCAGCGATTGTTTCACTAAAATAATGGTTTTTTTCCCAAGACCGTTTGATTAAATTCAAGTTTTTTTTTCCCAAGATTTTATTGAACAATCTGTGATAAAATGTGTGATTATTTTTCAGCGGCCATTTGTCGAAGTTCCCAATATTTCTCAACAACAGATTGGCAAAATTCGACATGGCTTCTGCACTACTCTTTTGATAAACTTTGCTATGCATTTCCGCGATCTTTTGATGAAATTTGCAATATTTTTTTTCGATTGTTTACTGAAATTCATGTTTTTTTCAGCGATTGTTTCATAAAATTCGCGATTTTTTAAAAGATCGTTTGACGAATTTTTTTTCACGATTTTTTTCAACGACCTGTGACGAATTTGTGATTTTTTTTCTGCGACCATTTATCGAAGTTCCCGATTTTTTTCAGCAACAGAGTGGCTAAATTCGGCATGTGCTTCTGCACTTTTTTAACAAAATTTGCTATGCAATTCCGCAATCTTTTGATGAAATTCACAATATTTTTCTTCGATTGTTACTGAAATTCACGTTTTTTTTTTCATTGATCGTTTCACAAATTTGGCGCTTTTTAACACTTTCCAATAAAGTTGAAATGGTTATCAGTTATAAACACATACTATGGTTTTGAAGCATGCGTAAAAAGTTCGTGAAAATGTATTGATATTTAGTTGTGAGAGGATTACCTGTTTTGTAAATAAACAACGTTATTAACGTAATTATCAGGGCCTTCTTTATATTAAATTTTAAATCATCTAAACGTCCATAAATTCTGTAAAATGGAAATGGAACCTGTCTATAAAAAAATCCTGTCTTACATGAGAGCATTTCATGGTCCCGCTGAAAGGAATACCATACAATAAGTAATGAATTTAGGGGGTAACCCGGGAGGAGGGTTCTCATTTTAGCATCGAAATGTCTCTTCAGGAAGCTTTGTAATTTTGTGCTTATTAAAGCTGTAGAAGTGCAATTCTCACCCGCTTCCCACCAAAAAGTGCTTAAATACAATACTCCAGTTATGCCTGCTAAAGACGGAAACTTGTCTAAAACGAATTTTTTTTCGATCCCTTGCGATTCCATTTTTACAGGTTTTACTGTAAATGAATTTCATGGAATATTGTATTATTAGTTTATTATTAATAAAACATAAAAATCCAAATGTCCAGATTTTTCTGTGGACAACGGGGAGGGGGGGGGGGGATCCACAGACAACTGGTTGGTGACGCTGTTATAGTTATCTCCAACAACATCTAGGAAATCCGTATTTAAAAAAAATAGTTTATGGATAGACAGCGAAATGAAAAATATCACTTTTCAACTATATTGGGAAGAGCTATAAACTTATATTGAATACGTAATATACAGGGTATATATAAAGTCCCGGACCCATTTTGATGTTTAATAACTAATAAAATAATAAAGATAGATTAAAATTCATAACATAAATGTTTAGATAGACTCAAAAAGTTTCATGACCCTTGTCAATGAACTTCCACGCGTGCCCCCTTCGTCGCACGGAGAATATCAAGTCGATAGTCGATTTCACGCCAGGCAGCGGCAAGCATGTCGGCATCCACAGAGGCTATCGAGGTTGTAATTTTGGCTTTTAAGTCATCAATGTTCAACACTCTCCTCCTGTAAACATTGTCCTTTACAAATCCCCAAAGGAAAAAGTCCAGCGGCATTATATCAGGTGATCTGGGTGGCCAAGGAATTGGACCTCCTCGCCCAATCCATCTTCCTGTAAAATGGTCATTCAAAGAAGTACGAACGATTGTACCCCAATGAGGTGGTGCACCATCTTGTTGCAAAATGACATGTGGCTGAAGCTCTTCTAGTAGTGGAAATACGAAGTTTTCCAACACGTCAAATTGATGACTTAAAAGCCAGAATTACAACCGCAATAACTTCTGTGGATGCCGACATGCTTGTCGCTACCTGGCATGAAATTGACTATCGACTTGATATTCTCCGTGCGACAAAGGGGGCACACGTGGAAGTTCACTGACAAGAGTCATGAAACTTTTTGAGTCTATCTAACCATTTATGTTATTGATTTTAATATATCTTTATTATTTTATGAGTTATTAAACATCAAAATGGATCCGGGAATTTATAAACACCCTGTATATTTTCAAAAGATCGTAAAAGACTAAAAAAATTGAAGTAATTTTGCCCTCTTCGAAAAACATTTGCCCGACCTGGAAGCATCGTCTAGCTACGGGCCTGCCGTCTGGCCGTCTTTCCACACTCTAACTCTCGTAAATATGCTCCGATCGTTCTGAAATTATTGGATGTTAGTGACCTCTACCATAGCACGTTCCCTATTTCAAATGAAGTTTGTAGCATGTTTAGTTCATTTACAGGGACAGTCAAAAGTTTTCCATTACATTACGGCCAATGGGAAAAAAATCGTTTCAAATGACTTTTAATGGTGTTACACTTTTTCAAACATAGTAAAATTGATATTCATTTATGAAGCGGACTAAAATATGCATTCTGTTGAATATGCGGCGCAAAGAATAGTTGTTGTTCATTTACAGGGCCACACAAAATAATTCCGTTCATAATGGTATAGGGGAAATTGTTTGTGGTGTATTTGAAAAGATTTCAGATACTATATTGTATCCGAATTACTGTATATTAGTAATGATTGCTCGAAATGCACTTTTAATTATGATATGCGCTTTTTTTTTTTTTTTTTTTTTTAGGGTTTTGTTTATCTGACGAAACCCTATTCGTCTCGCTCCTCTGTCTGTCTGTCTGTCCGTCTGTCACAGAGCCCGTTCTCAGAAAGTATACATGTTGGAGACTTAAATTTAGCATACTTATAGCTGAACACCACACATCATACGACAAATCGTAAAATTTTGAAAAAGTCGTACATTCAACCCGTTGAGCTCCCACATGCGTACCAGTGGCCGAGAGGTTCTGCTCTCGATGCTGGTAGACGGGAGGTGCTGGGTTTGATCCCAATTGCGCCCGTCGGCCTAATCGTTCGGAGTTTTCGTGGTTTTCTTCGAACCTTGGTTCTCCAAGCGTTAATACGGGTTAGGTTCCCTTAGAAAGACCTCCACGGAAGGCACTCCCCCCCTTAGGGCCTATATCCCACGTGCAGATAATTGGCCGACATAAATACAACCAACCAACCCACATGCGTATTTTAAACAATTCTTTCTAAGTGAGCCCCTAATTAGGTTGGAGGCGTGAAATTTTGCATACCTATAGCTAAACACCTCACATCAAATGACAAACCATAAAAGTTTGAAAAAGACGTACATTTAACCCTTTGGGCTCCCACATGTGTATTTTAAACAATTATTTCTAAGTGAGTCCCTATTTACGTTGGAGGCGTGCAATTTCGCATACTTAAAGATGAACACCACATATCATACAACAAATCATAAAATTTTGAAAAAATCGTACATTTAACCCTTTGAGCTCCCACGTGCGTAATTTAAGCAATTCTTTCTAACTGAGCCCATTATTAAATTGGAGATTTGAAATTTTGCATACTTATAGCAGAACACCTGAAGCCAGGCGACAAATCATAAGATCTTGAAAAAGTCTTACGTTTAATCCTTTGAGCTACAACATGTGTATTTTAAGCAATTTTTTCTAAGAGAGCCCCTAATTAAGTTGGAGATATGTATTTTTGCATACGTATAGCTCAATACCTCAGACCACACGGCAAATCATGAATTTTTCTAAAAGTCTTATATTATTTACTCCTCCGGGCTCTAACTTGTGTATTTTAAGCAATTTTTCTAACCTCCGCCCTTTTTACCCGGGGAGCACTTTTCCAACTTTTGACGACACCCCTTTGACCATTCTTTCATATTATGCACCATAGCCTTACATATTTTAGTTCCACTTTTTACCGCTAGGGGCGCCTACATAATTCGGGTGCTATCGGCACAATCCCCTCGACTACTATATCTACATATAGTATATAAAACGGAGTTTCGTTTGGATAGAGGTTTGTTTAGAATAGAGTGCGCCGCTGGTTGTGAAATGTGGAACTAACAGATTGTTCAAAAGGATAAAGTTTTTTGAAAGGAATATTAAACGAAACCCTCTGTGCGATCTGTGATCACACTTACCTACTTGTTCACTATATTTATGCATACTATAAAATGCGTATAAATGCTATAGTTCATATAGAGAGAGCTAGAGAAATGAATTCGTAAAGGTTACTGAGTATGAACATAAATTACTTAAAGGTGAGTTTTAAAAGAGTTATGCATTTTTACGCTGAATGAATTTAGTGTACTAAGAAATATTTGTAGAATATAGATAAAATGATATGCTGGGCCACGCAAAGAGTTGGATACATGGCCGTCTATGGGTGATAATTTATGGAAATGTAATTTCAGTAGTTTTAAGCGTGTTTTAGTTTGAATTACATTTTAGCTAAAGTGGCATGTAATAAAGGTACTAGGTAAACTACAGGGCTGTACAAAAGTATTCAAGTATGTTTCCATCTATTAGTATAAATTGCTGAAAGATGAATTTCAACCTGTTATGCATTTTCTTGCTAAACTAATTTTTTTCATTATATGGTATATATAATAACATACAGACCGAATACAGGGCTGTTCAAAAGAATTGGTATACATATTTGGCTATGGGCGGTAACTACTGAAATCAGATTTTTAAATGTTTACTTAGTTATCTTATTTACATTATTTCTCTAAGTAACGAAGTTTCGTTAAAGCTTTCAGGGAGTGTTGGAAAGTGTTTCATAATCTATGCTGTACGCATGATTTTTCTTACTTTTTTTTTTTTTTTTTTTTTTTTTTTAAGATCGTTTGACTAAATTAGTTTTTTTTCAAACGACCTATGACAAAATTTGTGATTTTTTTACACTGCCATTTGTTAAAGTTCACGATATTTTTCAGCATCAAATTGCCAAAAGTCTATCTTTTTATCAAAATTTGCAGTATTTTTCCTCGATTGTTTACTGAAATGCGTCTTTTTTCCGCCATCATTTTTCGTAGGTCATGATATTTTTCAACAAAATATTGGCAAAATTTGTGACATTTTTCTGACGAAATTCGCTATGTGTTTTTGCGACTTTTTCAGCTATCGTTTTACGAAATTAGCAATTTTTTCCACGATCGTTTGTCGAAGTTTACAATATTTTTCAGTGACAAATTTGCAAAATTCACGATATTTACTTTTGCTAAGCACCGCAGAATTATAGAAAATTGCAGATAATGGGTGAGCGGATTACTGATCCTTGACTGTATGTTGTCATTGCCCAAAAATTGAAAGAAAACAAACAATATTTGATTTCGGGGGTAGTTAATGATGTTATTTGGATTTTTTTTTAATCTTTTTGCCGCTTCCCCATATATTATGAGTTTCATAAGAAAACATATATTACACTTTACTGGATTTTTTTATTTCTTTTCAAAGTCATGATATGTAACATGAGAGAAATTGTAGAAGTTTTTAGTCGCCCGAGAATGGAGAGTTTCATATGAAATGAAAACATTCTGTAAATAATAATTAAAGTCTTTCTTTCTATTCTTGCCCGATTAAACATTTTCCTAATAAAATGTACAGTTCTACAATTTATCGCATGAGTTCACCGTTCTTGGTTGTTTAAAAATGTAGTTAACAATATTAACAGGAAGAAAGATTATAGATAACAATAAACACTCAAAAGTTCCTCTTCATTGAATTACGCCTAAACTGACCTCACAATATGAAAACATTCAATAAAGTGTAACATATGTTTTTCATTAGGATAAGAGAAGATTAACTAAAGGATTAGACCTGTGTGAAAAATCCTGAGTGCATGAAATGCTTAATATGGTGTGCATTTTGTGATATATTATGAGTTTCATAAGAATCGCACATGAATGAACGCTTAATCGCTCAAGAACGGAAATTATTTACTTCATAGGAAGTAAAGTTCAAGAAACACATTCCATTCTTGGGCGACTATGCATATGTAAATTGCCATTAACACGTAGAACGAATATAATCGAAACTTAACTTACGTGAATTAGATACTTGATAACACTTTAAAATTTTAAAGAAGGTGGGAAAGTTGAATTTCGAGGTTGGGCGAAGGGGGCGACGTAATTGTCCTTAAAACCGTAGTGTTTTCTACAATGAGTATCCTTTATATGTTGTTTTCTGACAGAGATCTCCAATAAATATTATTTATTAAATGTAAATAATAACTATTGTTTTGAAGATTTATCATTCACTTTCCGTCATTTTTGACGGCGATTATATATTAGTATACGAATAATATGAGCTACCTAAAAAACGTCACATAATGCTATTTTCTTATTTGTTTAGCTTACCCTCTGAATAAAATGAACACAACTCAAATTAAATTCAATTCAGCGTTAAATTTTATCTAAATATTATATTCAGAGCTGTGTATAGAAGTAATTTCTACATAAATTAAAATGTTTACAGAGAAGCAAAATACCATCTTAAATCATAAGGTAAAACAATCAGCTAAAGTCTGGCAAGCGCTCACCTTTTAAAATACATCCCCACATTTCATAGTTACTCAATCTTCTCCTGCTGTGTCGACAGGAATCGAATGTTCATATCTACATGTGTCAAGAGACAGAGCTTACGCAGGCACCGTCTAGTGCTGTGGAGCGTAAACGAAAGATTTTTCGAGATAGCGATAGAATAGGTCTCTCTCTTATTATAGGGGAAAAAGGTGTAAACTTTTCAGCTTTTTACAATTTAATTTTTTTTTCTTTTAACTATTTTGAGTTCAACCGAATATCATTGTATTAACAAGACCTTTATCTACAAAATGGCTCAATCATTTTTCAAAAAACTAAATATCATTTTTAACAGAAAAGGGTTAAGTCTGATCATGTTATGTTGGAAAATGTGCCCCTTATGCCGGGCGTAGTAATAGTACATAGAGAACTATGTGAATATAGAAAACAAATGCCACATTTTGATTTCACAAAAATTGTCAGTTAACAATTTTATAAAGACGGATTTTTTTTTTCTTTTTTTTTTTTTTTTTTTTACAAAAGTTGTCATTATTGTCTGAATCACAATGAACGCAAACAAAAAATGAAGCATCTCCTTTGGTGCAGTCTTCATGCGCCCATTTCTTGCATTTTGTACTCCGGACCCACTTTTCGTTTGCCTTAGATTTAAAGTAAAGTTCAAAGCAATAAATGCAAATATAATCTTCATCACTTGAATGTAAGGTTTTTATACATTTTTAGGCTTTGTGTTTTAATGCATTTTACACTTGAAGACGAAGGTCCAAACAGCTTCCTGGCCGGGATTGGATTTTGTTTTTTCTCGCCCGTTTTTATTCCTTTTGCAGTTTCCTTTTCTTAGATAAATCTTTTTCCATTTTCAGCTGAATTTTAACGGGAGAATTAGTCAGTATAGATGATTTTGTTTTTTTCTTTCTACGTCGTGTTTGCCAGACCTAACTTATAGATTTGGTACGGCAGGAGCTAGCTTGTCAGAAAAGTAGGATGTCATAAAATCCGAGTCTGTAAATATTTCAGAATACAGTGGTAAAATTCTCAAAAGTTTAATACCCGCCATAATACTGACTGGTGACGCCACTGAAGCATCTCTAACCCAAATAGACGGGATCTCGTAAAGTGTCATAGGCCTTTTATTTATGCATACTCAGGCATCACAAACAGTGTTCAATTTTTTTTCGAGAGACCCATGCACACTGCGATTTAAGGGCTGTAGCTTATGACTACAGTGAGGTGGGAACGACAACAAAGACATAATTAAAATCAAAAGTATTCATTAAATGAACCCATTTTTGAAAATAGTAAACATTTTGTTATATATTTGAATTTACACTGATTTTTATATTAGTAGTTTTACTTAAAGGACTAAATGATCAAACGGGTTCGTTTCATATATGGATATTTGGCCATTTTTATTACACAATAAATACATTTTTTGAAACAATAAGACTAACTGATTTAGGACGGGGCCCGTTTTCCAACGAGACACATGTTGGAATACATGCCACGTATGCTGTTTTAAAACCTACTCCGTCGCCATATTCGAACTTTTACACTTCATCAAGGAAAAGCGGTGTATGTTATTTGCAAAACAAACGGATAGTTACGTGAAGAAAGAAACCCTTTTTTAGTACAAGCAATGTCAAAACAGTAAGTTTAATGTTAGTGAATTTATTTTACGCTTTGATAAAGACCTAAAACTTTACTCAACTTTGAAAAAATGAAAAAAAACAGCTCTAAAAACAGCTACTAAACTATAGCTTTCGGAGATAATGTGTTCATTGTTGCCACTTCAGCCAGTTCACTGGCTGACGTCATCCAGCGGCTCATTTAAAAATTAAGCGAGTTGGAAAACTTGCCCCTATGGAAAATGTGCCCCGATCTCCCCTAGTTAATGAATCACTGAAATTTAAAATTAATTGTCCTATTTGGGACGCAGTATATAATCTAAGAATATTTATTTTCTTTACCAATGTAATTATTTCTTTTTTATCTGAAAAACTTAAGAAAAACCATGAGTATGAAATACAGATTTAGATAAAAATCTTTCCAGAAGAAATGGATATCTATAAAATAAATTAATGAACTACATTTCTTGTTCATTTCTTATTCAGTTCATAAAGGAATAATTAAAATTTCCTAATTAGTTACTCTTTTTTTCTTGCTATGAGTCTTAGTTTTAAATAAAAAAAATGACTTAACCATGAAAAAAGCAATAGATCTATATAAAGCAGTGAAATAATTTTTTCTCTTTGATCACTTTTTGCCAACCTAAATGTGAAAAATATTTTTTTGAACAAATGTATTAAAGCGATGACTCGTAGTAATTGATATGCGAGATTAAAGTAATAAAAAATGCAATCGCTTTATCTAAAGTATTACTTTTCCTGAATACTTAAAACATAATTAACTGACAAGATTAATTAATTTTAATACATATCAGTAATTTTTTAGCATATCCTTTTTTTTTTCACTTTAAATTTTTGTCTGCATAATTAATTTGCTGAAGGGAGATTTTTCAAGTGGATTTATTTATTACTTAAAATTGTTGCTTTTTTGTTGTATTCGTTACCATTTGCATTCTTTCTAATAATTCTGTTTATCATTATATCAGATTTCTTGAAATAGTATTGATATATTTACACTTTCGAAAACGAAAATTTATGCCTATGTCGTTGTGACACATGTGTACATACAATAACACCTACACATATATATATATTTATATAATCTACCAAGAGAATATATTTGGTCTGAACTAGCTCTTCCCCCTCCTCATCAAACAAGAAAACTTAAAATGTAAAAAGTTACAGTAATAAAACACTAAAAACAAAACAAAAAACAAGAAAACAGGCTGCGAACTTGTCGCCAGTGGGTTCTATTTAAAAAGGCAGCCCAACATAAAAACAGAAGAATTATTTTCAAATAAATATGCTTTAGTGGCAATAGGTTTCGGCCAGAACGCTGAGTAGCAAAACCAAAATGTTGAAAAACACTTCAAAGCTACAAATTTGACATTCCCCAACTCTATTATATATAGAGAGAGAGCATTTAATTACATTATACAGAATTGAATTATATTATACAGTATTGAGTTATATTATACAGAATTGAATTATATTATACAGAATTGAGTTATATTTTACAGAATTGAATAATTATATATACATGTCGTATACCGGGATGTAACTTCACATAATAAGTAAGGTTGTTTATTTCAATTAATAAAAGTTGCTAAATCACCATTTGAATGCAGTCGGAGTCGAGAAGAGGAAATATGAAGCCATTGTGGTTTTTCCCAATAATCATCCAGGTGCGTTGAAAGAGATTTATTTAAGAAAAAACATAAGAAAATGACAAGAAATTATTCGCAGATTCCAGATGTTAATTTATTCCTCAGGTAAACTGAGTGGGAGTTTATTGTCAGAGCAAAACTCTTAAAAAGTTCTATCCGAGCTAGTATAGAAATGATTTTTAGTGAGTGCGTAGGAGCGCAAATAACTGCATTATGACAGAGCGAATATCCAATGAGAAAAGCTAATTATGGCGGCTACATCAAAACGCTGTAACGCGGCTAGATTTAGTCGGGAAAAACAAGATTCTGGAATAAGCTAGAGAAAGAACAATCGACTTCGAAAAGACACATAAACCCAATTAGATTTTATTAAAGGAAAAGAGAATGATAGCATTTTAAAAAGAAAATAGACAATTAAACAGGAAAAATTTAGAATAATCTTTGGATAGGTAAAATATTAAAATGGGTTATACATACACATATGTGTGCATATAATAGAGTTATATGTATAATTATGCGTAATAAATTAATTACTTCTCTCAACTATGGATGATTCTGTAACACTTTAATTACTGTAACTGGTTTCGGTTCCTTTTTTATTCTTTGCATATTAATTAACATTGTTTTACCGGGGCGAAGTTAAAGTATTGTGAACTTCAATTCATCCATGAACTGCACATTTATATACATAAATATATTTTGTCCTCTTTAACTGGTCAGCACTTGAATTCGTATAATCACCCCACCTCTATTTTTACTGTTTTTTTATATTTATCTCCACTTAAATATCTTTATAATATTAATTTATTAAATGTATTTCATTCGTTTTCTCATATGTATATTTTTTAATCATCTTATCATTTTATTTAAAATTAAGCACCAATATGTTACGTACAATTTTCGTAATTTTTTCTATAAATAAATATTTTTTGCTTAGTTAAAGTATCATCCTTGAACTATATTAAGTTTCCTTTTTAAGTTTTTATTTTCAGATTAATAATTTTTAGCGAACTAGCAGATCTTCCCGGCTTCGCGCGTGTCAATAATAAGGGTCATCCAGGGTAAAATATATTAAAAAGAAATAATACGTCAGTGACAATAACTGAGATTGGTGCATTCCCGTTCACGGATCGTTAAAAAGATCAATCAGAAATGTAAATATAAGTAAAGATCTTCAGAATATACATAAAACAACAAATACAATGCCAGTTGTGAAATTATACTGATGATGGCAACGAACTAACCCATAAATTGTGCTTTGCTGAAATTTTTCTTAACTTATGAACATCATACAATTTCGTTTTTCACACTGTCGAATAGAAAAAAGTTCTTTCAAAGGAAATTTATTTGAAAATTGTATCTCAATTTTCTCATTTGAATGGATTTTAAAGTAATTTTCGATCATGGATATTTATGAATTTGCATGCAGCCCAATTTCGAAAGATATACCTGTTTGCTCTTAATGCAATATTATAAAGAAAAGACGCTGCTATGAGCAACTCTAGCATCATATTTTTGATGGCAACAACCTAACCCAACCATAAATTGAGCTTTTACTGCAATTTGACATTTAAACATCTCACATTTGACTGTTCTGAATTCAAAAAGTACATTCAGTAATATTTGTTTGAAAAGCTTATCTCAATTTACAGATTTTTTATGTTTTTTAAAGTAATTTTCAAGCTTGAATTTTTTTAAATGTGGCTGCAACCCAGTTACAAAAGATTAACTTAATTGCTCAAAAACATTGTAAATAATTCAGTATTTGTTTGTTTTCGTGTACTTTTGCATAACTAAATTGGCAAATTTCAGCATTTATTTTCGTGTGGGAATCTCATTCCGGCTGCTTATAACTTGGTTCTTCTAAAAAAATTTTAATTCAACCTGCACTATTAGTTTTTCAGTTAAGCTTTTGGTGCGTAACATTGTTATTCGCTGATTAGTCATAGAATTGTAGGGGAAAATTCCATAATCATCTAGAACCCGATTATGAAAGATTAGTATTTTAAAAAATTCTGAATGAATTTCATTGGAACTTGCATTGTTTGTTAGATAATTTTACACGGATGGTTTTTAAATATTGCATATAGTTTTACGTCGCTTTGTTATAAAATTATGCAATAAAGTTCAATAGTCAGGTGAGCCCGATCCTAAAAGATTAGCATTTTTAAAAGTTCTACTGGACAGATTTTAATGACATTTGCACTGTTACTTTGCACCTAAATTTTTGGAATAGTTTTAGTATATAACATTTTCTTTTACATGCTTTGTTTTAGAATTAGCTGAAATGTTCTATAATCAAGAGAAACCAATTCTGAATGATTAGCCTTTTTAAAAAGTTAGATAATTTTTGAGAAATAGTTTTAGTATATTGCATATCCGTCTATCATTCTTAGACCAAATCCTACTGTTAATGATCAACTAAAAAATTTTTTCCTTAGCAGCCGAAATTTGGTCTTACACATTATAAAATATAATAGCGCAGTGATGATCGTATGGTATCCATCAATATGGAAGTACATTTGAGATAAAGATACATATTGCTTTAAAATGGCAGATCAAATTCATCGATATATTTCCTTTCAAGATTTGTTCGGAGAAACTGATCACCACAGCGGGCGAAATGTGCTACTCAGATAAATAAGTGATCGCTAAAACGAAACTGATCACTAAAACGAAAATACAAAAAATACTTTTCCCTGTATTTGTTGAGTTATGTTCTATTAACGGGCACTATATCAGGCATCTTTAACACGTGTATACAAAGACTCATTGCCGATCATTTTTAAATGGAAACACATATTTCCATTCAAAAAATCTAAATCCACAGCCGTAAAAATGAAAATGACAATTTCCATGTCATGAAATTTTGTTTAAAAAGAAACAAATCTACTCTAATAAACAGTAGCTATGTTATAATTTCTATTTAATATAAATCGTATAAAAATCGTGTTTTATATAACCGTATTCGATATAAATCGCAGAATGTTATAACTGCATTTTAAGTATTAAAATAGTTATCTAAATGATATAATTCAAGATTCAGCATTACAAAAAATAGGAAAAAAATTGTAGCAGCCGGTTTTTAGAACCAGTTTGAAATTATATTGACGAAATAGACGTCATATCTAGCAATCTTTTTTATTATTATCTTCTTCCTTAACTGATTTCTTGATATTGAAACGACTTCATTAAAATGGATTTTTTAATTTCAGAAACATTCAACTAAGGTACTACGTCATTTTAAAACATGCTTAGATAAAGGTTTTATATAAATATATGAAAAATGTGCATTTTCTTCTTTGAATGACGTCAATTTCAAAAACAGCAAAACTATAGTGAGACAATCCAAATTTTTATTGGCTTATAAAACGAAGTACTCGAGTTATCAATTTTTTTTAAATTATTGAGCAGTTTTTTAGATGTGTTTCAACAGGAGAAAACTATTGAATTTGAAAATTTAAAAAGAGATATTTCTATAATATTAAATTATGGAAGGTGGTAAAAAAAACGGATAAATAGTCCTCTGATGATTTTTTAAAGTAGACAGCGATCTTTTCCACGTTCTAAAACGAATGCACATCAAGTTTCGTGCAAATCGGTCAAAAATTGAAGATTTGTATAAAGGACATACATACAGAGAACGGCTTTTATTTAAGTATTGCGCGGTAGCGCAATACTTATTTCTTTCCAGTGTCACTTCTCAATGTTAATTTAACATAGAAAAGCCTATGGAGCTCATAACTTTTTCATTTTTTTGTTCCCACCTTTTTATCCCTGATGCCACTCATTTTTTTTCTTTACTAATTCTAATAATATTATAAACTAGGGGGCTCTGCCCCCTGCAAGCTACGCTCGCCAACCCCCGTTCAGACGCCGCAGAATCCGAAAATCTGAAAATCTAATGGGTTTTAAAAATATTAGAGAAGATTAAATTATACTGAAAAAGCTGTGCAGATCTCCCTGTAAACGGGTTTCCATTCAATTCCCTTTGATTGCAAAAATTTAACGGAGAATCAGTTGCTGTTAAGACATCCAATGGTTGTTTTCGTTTTTTATTAAAGAGGATCAGTTAAACATTTGAAAAGAATCTAAAATAAAATGAATTAAGCATTCAGAGTCTTTGTCAACCGATATTTTAAAACACTAGGGGGCTCGGCCCCCTACGAGCTACGCTCGCCAACCCCCGTCCAGACACCGCAGGCTCTAAATGCAAGCTAATTTGATCGGCTTTAAAAAGATTTCGAAAGACTGAATTATAATTTAAAAAACAGTGGCGATCTCCCTATAAACGAATTTCTATTCATTTCTCTTTGATTGGGGAATTTTAACGCCAAATCCGCTGCGGTACTACTTGATTATCCCGTCGACCAATTTCGCCAAATTATATAAATCGCCAAACGACTCGCCAAATTATACAAATTGACATAATTTTTATTTTAAATAACGAAAGAACAAATAAATTCGTACAACATTAATAAAAATACAAATAAAACGTCGAAATAAAAATAACTTGATGACGTAGACACGTGTAACAACATTTCAAAATAAGCTAATATAAAAGGAATTAAGTAAACAGAGTGTTTGTCTCCTGGTATTTTTTAACAAAACGAAAGGAAAGTTCTTTTAAATGAGACATTTTAAATTAATCGTTTTTAATCTGACGTAATTTTTACCAAGCTATTCTTTCTCTTTTAAATAATCGCGTGAAAGTACTTTTGTTAGCAATGAAATATTATTTGCGCTTTCCTAACAAAAATAGTTGAAAATATCCTCTCAAAATATTAAATAAATGTCTAGCGCAATTTCTAAATTTAAACTTTTTTGCAATATTATTTTGTGTTCATTTTATGTAATAACTATAATATGACGTAAATATGACGTAATTTCTCCTAAGACTTCTAACGCATGTTAATGAATTTATTATTTTACAATATCCTTTCTCTTTTAAAATTCACGTGTATACTTTTTATGACGTAATTTTTAATAAGTTCCTGCTTTTTGGACATAATTATTTAATTCTAATTCCAAATGTTTTTTCTGTTTATAATAGTCACGTGTAAATAAATTTTTAATTTGAAGCAAACATTATTGCTTGCGCTTTTTATACAGTTGGCAACAGTTTAAATTAGTACAATTTTCTGAAATCTCTAAAAAATATCTCTAGAAATACTGAAAATTTGAATTTAAAATAGAAATAAAACCTGAAAAAATGAGTCAAAATAAAAAAATTAATGCAATCTGCACTCCGGCAAATTCTAACGCATAAAATGATCTAAAAATGATTACACTGCCATGTATAGTTTTTGCTGCTATAAAACTTTTTTAGTGGAACGATTTTGTCCAACTTTAGCATTAAATATCTCTTAAAATAATTCTTCGATTTGAAAACTGTCTGCAACAGCGTGTTTATCAAACATTTCTGTATAAAACCACTGATTTTCATATTTTTGTATGCATTATTTTTCTCAATATTAACGAAGAAAGACCTCCGGTCACAAAAAATTCAAAACCGGCGGCGGCGGTGACAGCGGTAGTTACTTTTTTTTAGAATAGAGAGAATCTCTATAACAATAGCCTAAATCATGTGACTATCATCAACATTTCCGGGCGGAACACTTTGCTTTTTATACTCTAGGTGCCATTTTGATACTTTAATGTTATCCAGGCACAGGTGATAAGTCGCCAAATATTATTCTATTCCCATCATTTGATCTATATTATAATAGTTCAAGTCATCAAATGCCATAAACAAATACGATCTGATCCCTTCGCTTTTCATATGAAAGTTTGACACAGATATCATCTACGGCCCCATATTGGCGCGATTTTTTTCCAACGCCAATTTGGGGAAAACATCAACAGCATAAACAACAACATCCGGCTTACCATATCAAGCAAAATAACGATACTTTGGCGCCAGTTAAGTACCCGTTGCGTATATGACATTAGCGTCAGAAAAAAATCGCGCCAATATGGGGCCGTATATGACATCTGTGCCGAAAGAAAAAAAAGCCGGGTGCAAATCTCGCCAATATATTTTTTTTTGAACTCGCCAGTTAGCATTTTTTTTATTGTTCGAGTGGTAAATTAAAACACTGATTTGAAGTTGAAATTAAATGTCATGGTTTGTTACATAATTTAATATTTCGCCAGATGTCATATACGCACCGCATGTTTGGCATGATATATATATATATTTTTTTTTACGAAAATTTGGCGAAAGCCTCGTTTTCGAATACCAGTTACATATGTATTTTTGGTACTACTTAGTTATCCCGTCGACAAAAATCTATCGCGAACTTTAAGATTAAATGTCAATAATGCTTGATCGTAAATGTCACATTCACTTGACTTTTAGCAAGTTACACGTGTTTACGTCATCAAGTGATATTTATTTCGACGTTTTATTTTTATATTTATTAATGTTATACTAATTTATTTGTTCTTTCGTTATTTAAAATAAAAATTTTGTCAATCTGTAAAATTTGGCGATTTATATAATTTGAGAAATTGGGTAACGGAATAACTACTACATTGTACCGTATTTTTTAATTATTTTCTATTATTTTCAAAAGGAAATAGCAAAAAAATAATTAATTACTATAGAACAAAATAATTTATATAAATTTAAAAAAGAAATAAAAGTAAATATACATTTATTATTAAATAAACAACAATAGCCGGGTTACCATGTCTATCGAAATAATGCGATTTGTGCGCCAATTAGGTACCCCGGTGCGTATATGACATCTGTGTCTAATATTTTTTTTTTTCGTTTTGTTTAAAAAAAAAAACAAGTGAAAGCCATCAATTTAAATGTTTCATTTTTAAATGAAAGTTTTGTATTTAATAAAATGATAACGAAATACAAAAAAAAGCATTGCTCTTAGCATAAATTTAAAGGAGGCCCAACTGTCGCCAAATTAATTTAAAATAGTAACCTTTTTCTGAATTATGAAAAAAAAAATTCTGTTATGATTAAAATTTGAGTTGCCATCATTAGAAAAAATGTATTTAAAATTAGAAAAAAATTAATATTTCGAAAACTAATTCGAATTTAAAAATTCTAATACCAGTTTTGGGATCTGTGGATCAACACGGATTTTTGGTGTGAATTTCATCACAAAATATTTCATATTTTAGGTGAAATCGCCGTGAAACAAAATCAGTTGTTTAATCGGTCGATTCAAAGAATCGATACATTTCAGGCGTTTCATATATTCGTTTCATAAATTCGTTTCATTAGGATTTTATATATATAGGGTAGATTTAAAGTGTAAAAATGTTTGCCTGACGTGAGGGTCAAAACGGAAGATAAAATGCCTTTGCATGTGGGTGAATTATAACCCAGAGAGTAACATGGGCGATTTTTTATTTACATTTTTCAAATATTTTTCTTAATAATTCCAAATTTCGCTTTTTTTCATTAAGAATCAACGGACATTTTTCCAATAAAATTGTACATTTTTTTTTTCATTGTTGCCAATAATTCAAAAGCCGTAATAATAATTTGTCTATTTTTAGTTGAATGATTTTCACATGAAAAATTACTGAAATAGTTTTGTTAAGAATTAAAAAGAAGTTCAATATGGCGTCATAGTAGAAATAAAATTGACATTTTCAAACAGACTTTTTACGTTCAAATTAGGAGTTTTAGCCCAAAATACAGCAACTTGCATTACTGCACTGGTGAAACATTTTGAGTTATACATAGGTAAATTGCATCACCAATTGTGATACGATATCGCTTGAATCAAAGCCTGTTGATAGTACCCTCCATAAATTCTGAAATGTGTTCGTCTGAATGCAGTAGTTATTAAAAAAACTTGGCATATTAAACAAAAACCTAATTTGAAGAACAAATTAAAAAAACAAAATTTATTTCTTACATTGTTTAAGCCCGAGAAGGAACAGATATTAAGATATTTCATTCAATTCGTCCTACATTTAATGTTAAATTTTTGTAACAAATAAGTTAAACCAATTGAACATTAAAAAATAAAAATAAAATTCATACAATATGATACTTTAAACACCCTAAAAACTTAGATTCCGTTGAAATGAAATCGAAATAAATCTTACACTTTTTTAAAGTTTTGTATTTTGCATGTATCTTATCATTTTATGTGCAATCATCATAAAAATAATACAAAAATCTGCAATACAAATATTTACAACCGAAAAATGGAAAACGTCTATTTCGATTTCATTTGAACGGAATCTAAATTTTTAGGGTGTTTAAAGTATCATGCTGTATGAATTTTATTTTTATTTTTTAATGTTCAATTGGTTTAACTTATTTGTTACAAAAATTTAACATTAAATGTAGAACGAATTGAATGAAATATCTTAATATCTGTCCCTTCTCGGGCTTAAACAGTGTAGGAAATAAATTTTGTTTTTTTTTAATTTGTTCTTCAAATTAGTTTTTTGTTTCTCTTCTCTCTATTCTAAAAAAAAAGTAACTACCGCTGTCACCGCCGCCGGTTTTGAATTTTTTGTGACAGGTGGTCTTTCTTCGTTAATAATAAGAAAAATAATGCATACAAATATATGAAAATCGGTAGTATGATACAGAAATGTTCGATAAACACGCTGAGGAAGACAGTTTTCAAATCGAAGAATTATTTTAAGAGATATTTAATGCTAAAGTTGGACAAAATCGTTCCACTAAAAAAGTTTTATAGGAGCAAAAACTATTCATAGGAATTTAATCATTTTTAGATCATTTTATACGTTTGAAGTTCCCGGTGTGCAGACTGTTTTTCTTTTTTTAATTTGACTAATTTTTTGAGGTTTTATTTCTATTTTAAATACAAATTTTCAGCATTTCTAGAGATATTTTTTACAGATTTTAGAAAGTGATATTAATTTAAACTGTTGCCAACTGTATAAACAGTGGAAATAATAATGTTTGCTTCAAAAAAAAAAAATATTTATACTTGTAAATAAATTAAAAATTTATTTACACGTGACTATTATAAACAGAAAAAAAACATTTGGAATTAGAATTAAATAATTATGTGCAAAAAGCAGGAACTTATTAAAAATTACGTCATAAAAACTATAATTACACGTGAATTTTAAGAGAGAAAGGAATTTGTAAAATAATAAATTTATTAAATGCGTTAGAAGTCTTAAATAGGAGGAATTACGACATATTTACGTCACATTACAGTTATTACATAAAATGAATACAAAATAATATTGCAAAAAGGTTTAAATTCAGAAATTGCGCTAGACATTTATTTGATATTTTGAGCGGATAATTTTGAACTACTTTTGTTAGGAAAGCACAAGTAATATTTCATTTCTAAAACAAGCATTTTCACGTGAATATTAAAAAGAGAAAGAATAGTTTGGTCAAAATTACGTCAGATTAAAAACGATTCAGTTAAAAAGTCTTATTTAAAAGAACTTTCTTTTCGCTTTGTTAAAAAATACCGGGAGACAAAGACTCTGTTTACTTAATTCCTTTTATATTAGCTTATTTTGAAATGTTGTTACACGTGTCTACGTCAAAGACGAAAACAGCGATTGACATATGCATTTTTGGTACTACTTAGTTATCCCGTCGACCAGAACTCTATCATTCGTCAAACTATAAGATTAAATGCCAATAATGGTTGATCGTAAATGTCAAATTAACTTGACTTTAAGCAAGTTACACGTATCTATGTCATCAAGTTATTTTTATTTCGATGTTTTATTTGTATTTTTATTAATGTTGCACTAATTTATTTGTTCTTTCGTTATTTAAAATAAAAATTATGTCAATTTATATAATTGGCGAGTGCTTTGGCGATTTATATAATTTGGCGAAATTGGTCGACGGGTTCATCAAGTAGTACCGCAGCGGATTTGGCCTTAAAATTCCCCATTCAAAGAGAAATGAATAAAAATCCGTTTATAGGGAGATCGCCACTGTTTTTTAAATTATAATTCAATCTTCCGAAATCTGTTTAAAGCCGATCAAATTAGCGTACTTTTAGAGTCTGCGGTGTCTGAACGGGGGTTGACGAGCGTAGCTCGTAGGGGGCAGAACCCCCTAGTAATATATATAGATGTTATCAATGACTTACAGGTTTAATCCAAGTAAAACTACCTTCTTAGAGAAAAACATCTAAACAAAACTTTCTGTAGTGATAGACGGCACTCACTGTATGATAAGTCGAATAAATGATTACCTACAAAATGTTTTGGGAGAATTTTATCAGAATATCGACGATTTTTTATAGGTTGTGTTCCCCCGAACGCTACCGCAAAGCCATCATCAAATAGTTTTTTCATTCGTTACGTTACATAAAATCATGCAATGAAGGCTTAAAATAAAATATTGATAAAAAATGATTATCTGTCAATGTGCTTGTTGAATGAAGCGTTAGTGAATACCACAATTAAAAATTCCGCTAAATTTAAACTACTCTGCTAAAACTAACACACTCTCTTGAATTTGTAGACCACTTTTTTTACATCTTTTTAAAAACTGAAAGAAAAAACGTTCATTTAAGGAAGGTATTATTTGACACTCATCCAATATATTTAATCACCCCACATCTGTAGACATCATCAGACGCTATCTCTCCGCCCCAAACATGCAAGAAAACTGTCCATCTCTTCTTTTAATTACTCAACTTCCTTTTCGTGAAAGTTTGATATGTTTTTAATTAGTTTTGTAATTTTGGCTTTTAATTTCCTGATTTCAGCAGATCAAAAAGAGAAAGGAACATGTTTCCGAACATAGATCTTGTTTCCCCACCTTCTAGTCAAAAAAACGTTAATTAAAATGTTAGAAAGATTTTTAAAAGGGGATGTTTATAACAGTTAAACGAGCATACAGATTCCCTTTTTTAACACTTTCCAACATAGTTGAATAGTGTTTATGAATTCGATTTGTATGTCTGTCCGTCTGTCTGCCTGTCCGTTTGTCAAACCGAGCTCTAAATTACTTAAATAAATTTAGATTGTAAAGACATAGATGTATATTATTGGGGTTTACCATGACATGTTGGGTATTGAAAATAAAGTGTGTAGCCTTTACTGTTCATTTACAGGAATACTCAAAAGAATTCCGCTATATTACGGCCTATGGGAAAATATCGCTTATGGCGTATTTTAATGCTATTACACTATTTTAAACATATTGAAATTTATGTATATCCCTGAGGTGTACTACAAAGTGCCTTTTATAAAATTTGGTGGGCATATAATTTATGGTTTATTTACAGGTACACAAAAAAGTATTTGGCTATAATACTGCATATGAAGAATAATTGCTGAAAATGAGTTTTCTGTCGCGGTAGCGTTTTAAAATTCGACTGCTTTTTTGCATATTACTTGGTGTGTGAAAATCCTATAGATCATATGCTGAAGTAAGAGATATTTGGAAAACAGGTTGATAAACCTTTCCTCGAAATTTTGTTGTTTCTTCTTTCGGTGTGGAATATTTCGCAAACCCCTTGAGCGGGCCTCCTTCAGCCGAATAGAAGGCGCTTCATACTTTGGAGTAACGAACAACTATTTTTTACCGTTATTTTCTGTATCTCATTTAATTAGATGCAAAAAATAACGGTAAAAAATAATTGTTCGTTACTCCAAAGCCTAAAGCCCCCTCATCGGCATTTTCTAAACTTTATCTTTAAAATTTATTTTCAAGTAAATATTGACATAAAGGATAGTTTTAGAGAAAACCGCAAAAGAATCGACCAATTTTTCCGCTTTTTTTAATCATTTGAAATTTTGTACCCTAAACTTTAATGGCTCCTATCTCCTTCGGAAGACGTTTGGGACGCTTAGTTTCCTATTTAATATTGTTTGTCTTCATGTGTACTATCACCCCTTAAAATTTTGCCCAAGAGTTTAGATTCACCCTGTATATTATATTCTAAATGAATTAAACTGAAATTCTATTTTTATTTTTTAATGTTTTCAGTATAAAAATTTAAACGTTAGTGATATCGGCTTCGAAGAATTAATGATAATGTAACTGCTGACAAATTAACTAAGTTTGACCAACATAATGAAATTTTATGATAAAATTAATATGATATTTTTTAACTGAAGGACATAAACTATTTATATCAAATAAGTACTATCTTTTATTTAACAATTGTTGACCGAATATTATGAACGTATGCAAATCAAACTGACAAAACATTAATGTTTATGACATCATTTAAACAAAACGAAAAATTGTGTTTTGAAAGTAAACAGCTGAATTAACAGAATTAACTTTAATAAAAACTTCAGCCGAGTTCTCATTTATCAAATTTTGCTTTTAAATGAGGTCTTAAATAAATTGAAAATTAGAAAGCTTACTTAATTAATCCGTTTAGATAACAAAAGTTATTACATAATAATATTTTTAATTATTGTGGATATGGATTCAATTTGAAATTTATTCTTTATTTAATTTAATAAAGGAAAAGTAAATTTTAAAATTTAAAAGTGTAACTAAATATTAAGAAAATGTATATTAATTTACAGCCACGTAATTAAAATTTGAGGAAATTAATTGATGTGGCGTGTATTTTGGAAGAGCAGGAATATTTCATTGCATTGGCAATGCAGTGTATTTTGCTAAATTCATTATTCTGAAAACATTATTTGTTGAAATTTTAATAAATTTTTATAAATTAAATTAAGGAATTTCGAAAATGAACTACGTTGAAAAGATTATTATGCTATAATTATTATGCCGTCGAGGGAAGGCAAATTTCATTTTTAAATAATTTTGGGGCAAAGGATATTTTCTATAAGTTTTATAATAATTATAAATCATATAAAATCTGCTTAAATGTACTAAATATCCAATTTATATTTGTTTTATTTTAGAAAAAAAGAGAATTGAAGACATAAATTTGGATTTCATACAAATAAGTAGGGGTGTAGTGGAGGGTATACGGGGGTATACCTACTGGATTTTTTTAAGAAGCTCCGTAAACCCTTCGTTTCTCAAATAAAGTTATAGGGTACACGCTAGGCGTCACATTCATGAATTTAGTGTATACCCTCCGGGGTTTTTTACGACTACAACACTGCAAATAAGTGACACTATAATAATTTGGTTGAAGGCATTTATAACTTTCTGCAGTATTAACTGGAAAAGTTGAACAGTAGTTGTCTACAAAAGTTGAACAATAGTGTAACACAAAACTTTTCAAGAATTATTACAATATAACTGTAACAATAACATTATTATCAAGAATTTTATTGAGTAATAAAAATAGTTAATACTAATGTGACACTAATATCTAAGTCAGCTTTCGAATGAAGTTGTGAATGAACAGTCCTTTGTTTATGTGGTAACATTTTGAAGGGAATTTTTTCAGAACTGATGTATTGCATTCGTGTTCTTTCTAGACAATATATTTTAAACATAGCATGATAAATCTACCCTATATATATATAATCCTTATGAATCGAATTGAAACGAATTTATGTAACGATTCTATGAAACGACTGATTAAACAACTGATTACGTTTCACCGCGATTTCTCCTAAAATATGGAATACTTTGCGATGGAATTAACACCAAAAATCCGTATTGATACAGAGATCTCAAAACTGGTATTAGAATTTTAAAATTAGAATTAGTTTTCGAATTATTAATTTTTTTCTAATTTTAAATACTTTTTTCTAATGATGGCAATTCAAATTTTAATCATAACAGAAATTTTTTTTCATATTTTAGAAAAGGTTATTTTAAATTAATTTGGCGACGAGTTTGGCCTCCCTTAAATGCATGCTAAGAAATGCATCATGTTACTTTTATTCTGAATTCAATTTTTATTTCATTATCATTTTATTTAATACAAAGCTTTCATTTAAAATTGAAACCTTTAAAATAAATGGTTTTTACTTCATTTTTTTTTTAAACGAAACGAAAAGAAAAATATTAGACACAGATGTCATATACGCAACGGGGTACCTAATTGGCGCCAAAATGGCGTTATTTTGCCTGACATGGCAACCCGGCTATTGTTGCTTATTTATTTGAATGTTTATTTGAATTTATTTTCTTTTTATTTACAAAAAATGTTATAAATTGTTTTGTTCTATAGATATTATTTATTTTTTTATTTATTTATTGTTATTTCATTTTAAAAATAACAGAAAATAATTTAAAAATACATATGTAACAAGTATTTGAAAACGAGGTTTTCGCCAAATTGTCGTAAAAAAAAAAAAAAAAAAAAAAAAAAAAAAAAAAAAAAAAAAAATCACGCCAAACCCGGTGCGTATGTGACAATGCAACAAATCATGAGATTTAATTTCCACTTCAAAGCAACGTTTTAATGTTATTACTTCTCCCGTCGACCAATTTCGCCAAATTTTATAAATAGCCTAATTATACAAATTGACATATTTTTTTATTTTAAATAACAAAAGAACAAATAAATTAGTATACCATTAATAAAAATACTAATAAAACCTCGAAATAAAAATCACTTGATGGCGTGAACATGTGTAACTTCCATAAAGTCAAGTGAATGTGACATTTACGATCAACCATTATTGCCATTTAATCTTATAGTTGGGCGACAGATTTTTGGTCGATGGAATAACCAAGTAGCACCGTTTTAATTTACCACTCGAAAAATAAAAAAATGCTAACAGGCGAGTTAAAAAAAAGCTATTGGCGAGATTTTCACCCTGCTAACATAAAATTACCAGGAATTCTTTGTGATCATGGCAACTTTTATGTAGTTTTATTCGAAAAAATAATTTTGATTCTTTAATCAAAATGGAAACCTTTCTTATAAAAAGCGAAGGAATCCGCCCGTTGTTTATGGCAGTTACATGACTTGGACTATTATAATATAAACGAAATAATGGGGATAGAATAATATTCGGCGACTTATCACACCTGTGGCTGGCTAACATTAAAGTACCAAAATGGCCGCCTGGAATATAAAAAGCGAAGGGATCCGTCTGGAGCTGTTGATGATAGTCACATGACTTAGGCTATTATTATAGAGATTGTTTTCAATTTTAAAAACAGCGCAAAGAATAATATTTCCTAACGATTAAAAATTTATTTTCACGTGACTATTAAAAACAAAAAAAAAAACTTTAAAATTACTATTAAATGAGTACGTGTTAAAGGCAGGAAAATATTGAAAATTATGTCCTGAAAATTGTATTTACACGTGAATATTAAAAGGGAAAGGAAACTTTAAAATAATAAATACATTAATATGCGTTTTACCCTTTCACGGACAAGGCACTTCTATTCGTAAAATCTTGAAATCAGTGAATGTCACCAGAATTTACAAACAAATTTCGAAATACAAATATGCTTTTGTTCACTTATTTAATAAAAGGGAAATTTTCATCCCAATAGTCTGATGCTAATGTGGCATTTACGAATTAAAATTAAGTGGTCCAAAAAGGAACCACCGCCCTTGAAAGGGTTAAAGCAGCTAATTTTAGTAATTGTATTATGTCAATCGTTTTATAACGCTGTTAAAAAATACCGAGAGACAAAGCCTCTGTTTACTTAATTTATTTTATTTTAGATTCTTTTTACATGTTTAACTGATCTTCTTTAACCAAACACGAAAACAACCATTGGATGTCTTAACAGCAACTGATTCTACCTTAAATTTTTGCAACCAAAGGGAATTGAATGAAAACCCGTTTACAGGGAGATCGCTACAGGTTTTTTCAGTATAATTCAATCTTCTCTAATCTTTTAAAAACCGATCAGATTAGCGTGCTTTTAGATTCTACAGTGTCTGAACGGGTGTTGGTGAGCGTAGCTTGCAGGGGCAGAGCCCCCTAGTAAAGCTATATACAATTACAGTTATATAGTTACAGGAAAAAATTAAAAGGCATTGTACACAGGCAATAAAACCATTTTATTAAGAAGTGTAAAAGTAACATTTGTATGAAATCATTGACTACTTTTTTTTTATTATTTGAGTTATTCTTCTGTTTTTCATTGGGATTTCCCATACGTCATATATTCTTTCCCACTAATCACTACTACAATTAGCACTCATTTCCTTATTATTAGCAACTCTTTTGATTACTGGGTTTAATGTAAACGATTTTTAAATTTGAGTCATACCATGTCCTACATTCTTGTTCCCATTTACTATTTTACATTTAGCACTACATTGCTGTTGGCATTTTCCTCTCCGTCTCATTTTACCCTCCTTGGTCCTTGGGAGGTCCCTGCACTGATTTTGGCGCACTTACATTTAAATTTTAAAGTTTAAATCTGTTATATTGTGTTTTACATTATCTTACAGGCAAGTCGGCGGGACCCTTGTAGTGTTGGATGAGTATTGTTTGCTTTCCTACTGCAGTACATTAAGAAATATTTTCCAAATGTTTTCCATCTGACAGGTCCACCCAATCTACCATTACTCCCTTTACTCCTTTTTTACTCCTTTTTTGGTTCGTTTATGGGAAATCGAGACTCGACGTGCAATACTCATACTAGAACAATATTGCTGAAGTTGTACATAACAGATCAACATTAAGAGTGATTAAATGTAAATTTGTGTACTAATAAATTACTTTCAATGATTTATAACAAATTATCAATATCAAAAATGTACATATGTAAATTTGTCTATTATTTAAAATTGAATTAAATTACATTTTATATTATATACTATATTATATAATTCTTTATATTGTACATAATTACGAATTCCTCATCAAAATTTAACGCTACAACTCCTGTGAAAAATAGTGAGATAATGTATACATGCAGTAATGCATTTTTCACAGGGGAACAATGTTATTGGTAAAAGAGTAGTAACTGATAATTAATAATTTAAGTGTATAGTCTTGGTGGCACGGGAGCAATAGCACATACTTCCCTCTTTTCTCCCATTAGTAATGGTTTTACTATCACTATCTTTTTTTTTTTTAATTCAAAATTACCCCCCATTTGGCAATTTAATTTTATTCTAAGTCATCTTCGGTGGTTACGACCACTGGTTTTTGCTTTTAACTATCTATTTCCCTTTCCTTCAAAGATGTGTGGCAGGGGCCTAGTGGCTCCCCGATCCAGTTACAATATAACTTTCAGATATAAATATACTAAATAAATAATTCTCACGAAATAATAGATTATAAAAAGTCCAAAGTAAAAGTGGAATAATGAATAAGTCACAAATACAAGAAGAAAGCTCTTTAATAGGTGAACATTCATATGAAATAAGTAGCTCGGAACCGACGCTCCTACAAATATTTCACGAATACAGTCAGAAATTAAAAAATAAAAAGAAGAATAAATTAAATAAAGAACAAAACGAACTTAAAATAGCAGAGTACAAAGAAAAATTAGAATGTGCTCTGATGAAAAGTGACGAAATTGAGCAAAACTTGAAGGAAAAAGAACATGAAATAATGGAGTTGAAAGAAATCGTAGAGGAAAAAGAGAGAATGATGATACAACTGGATCAGACAATCCAAGAATTAGAAAATCAGTTAATAACTGCCCAGGCGACTCCAAAGCCACAGAGAGTAAAGGATCTTGTGGAGCATGAAACTGAAGGATCATTTGATTCCAGTATATCAATACACTCAACACCAAGATTAAATACTAAAGACCTTCCAAAAAATCTGACAACATATTCAGAACCCATGGCAAAATTAATGTCGCTGGAACAATTGATAGATAGCTACAGCAAGACGAAGAGCACTCATGCTAAAGGAGCGTCTAGTATGGCAGAAAAATATCTCATCAAAATAAAACAAAAAATAAGAGAATTAGATGACAACAAAAATAATCTGGAAAAAAGAGCGGAACAGCAGGAAAAGATGATTAGAGAATTAAAGGAGAAGAGTAGAAGAACGGGGACAGGAAAATCGGGCAGACATGACTTAAAAACTACAGAAGAAAGAGCAACTCAAATATCTATACAAGAAGACAACACACAAAATTCCTCAATGTCGACTCAAGATCCTCCGGAGGAAGTAGCCACGCCGAGGTATGGTGAACTTGCTATAAAGAAGATGACAATGACTCAAATGATAGAGATTTATAAATCACTTACAAGAAGTAGAAGAAGAGGTGATTGTGAAGAAGCTAAAAAATACCTAGACAAAATTATCTTTAAAGCAAGTGAAATGGTGAAAGACCTTGAAATACAAAGAGAAGAAAATAATAGAATAGCGGCGAATCTCAACACCGTCAATAAGGTGACGTTAGATCAACGTCAAAAAATCCTTGAACACGAACAAATCATAAAAGATCAATTAGAAACGATTAAGAAGTTGCAAGAACAGCCCACTCTAACAAATGAATTGGAAAAATGCAATAAAGAATTGAATGAACTACTAGAAAAAGAATTAAAATACAAAGAAGAAATAGAAAAACAATTAAAAGAAATTAGAAACAAAAATAAAGTAATAGAAGACTTAATTCAACAGCAAAATACAGCAGAAACGATACCTTATACTAGAATCATCTTGGAAGAACTTTAAAAGATAAGATAAAAAATAGAAACAGTAGAGGAACAACAACCAATCATAAAATGCAATAATATAGAAGAAAACATACAGCAAATACAGATAATTCACTATATTCGGAGGTGGCTGCAATACCTAAGAAGACAACAATTCCAACGGTACATGCACAGTATTCAAAAGCAGCTATCCTGATAACTCGGCAGAAAAACACGAATATGTCGCTAAATGACATAAAAATCATGCTAACAAGAGAAACTAGAAACACAATTGAGTATAAACAAATATATTGTGAACTTGCCAAAAACAAAAATACACTAATAATTAAAACGTTTAGTGATGAAAACACGAATAAGCTGCTTGAGACGATTGAGAAGATAGAAACCCTAAAAGACATTGTGGATATAGAATATAAGGCTGCGGATCTCCGAAAACTGATTCTTTTAGGGATCTCGACATATATGGATCCACAAGAAATAATAACCAATCTAAAAAATCTTTATGATTCAGATATTCCAATAAACTACATTAATAGAAAACAAAGAGAAAAAGCTTCAACATACCAACTAATTTTTGAAGCAGAAGCTCCAGTTGCGATTCATCTACTGAGACAGCGAAAGATCGTCATGGGATTTACATCGGTCAGGATTGCACCTTACCAACTTATATTAAGATGTAAGAACTGTCAATCTTTCGGACACGTGGATCAGAATTGCCGACAATCTCCAACGTGTGAATACTGTGCAGGACGCCATGATCAAAAATATTGTTATTACAGAAATAAACCACAACAACACAGATGCAGAAACTGCATGGGGAGTGCGAGTGACTTCCCGCATGCAGCTAGTTCTAGTGAATGTCCGACTTTACAATATTTAATACTACAGCGAAGCAATCTAGCACAAATAAATAAAATAAATTCGATATAGGCAGAAACTGTGCTGGAACAAATAGCGACTTCCCGCATAGATCGAGTTCATCAGACTGTCCAACACTACAGTACTACCTGTCACAGAGAAATAAAAATATACAAATTAATCAAGAAAGTTCAATCCGATAAATGAAGAAATAAATAATTCTAATAACTCAACAAACTCAAACAACTCCAATACTCAAAATGGAAATTTAACAGTAAACCAAGAACAAATAATAACAGAAATTCTGAATAACCCTGCAAAACCACAGAAAATATATATTCCAAATGAACTAACCTTTATTCAAATTAATCTACAGGGATCAAGTTCTGCAACATCAACCTTAATGGAATTTGCAAATCAGCATAAAATACTAGTTCTTCTATTACAGGACTTTTACTACTTTAACGAAGCCATATGGTCAATTCCGTCAAATTGGCAAGCATTTATCTCAAAAAATAAAACAGCGGCAGTTGTGGTAACTCGAAAGGACGTGGAAGTGATAGAGACATATAAAGACGATAATGCAGTATTCGTCAATCTTACTACTGAATCCGGCAAGATCACAATAGGCTCTGTGTATGCCAGACCAAAAGGTGATTTCAGAGGTGATATGAAGTGGCTGGACTTCTTTGAACCATTGAATCACATCATAATGGGAGGAGACCTCAATGTCCACTTGTCACTTTTAGGATATCAGAAAGAAGATGAACGGGGAAAATTTTTGACATACTTACTATTATCTAATAACTTAACTCTGATCAATGATATAGAGGCACCTCATTCATTTATAGGACAGCCGAATCGTCCCATGAAGGGGAATCCAGATGTAACCCTTTGTACACAAGACCTGGTGGACTGCGTGGACTCATGGTATGTAGATGACACAGTAGAGAGCACGTCGGACCATAGGTATATCAGATTCTCATTAAATCTTAAACCAGTTATTCTAGACCTTAAAAGATTTAAAACAAGATACTCAAATTTTAAAAAATTTAATTACATCTTGAAACCGAAAATTAATAATTTACTTAAATCCTTATCTGATACTAAAACTCGACTAGAACTGGATGAATGGCTTGATGGTTTTAACAAAGTAATTCTAGACACCTGTAAATCCTCACTAAAAACAAAAAGTTTCAAATTATATCCAACATTTGACTGGTGGACGGCAGAGCTGAAGGTCCAGCGAAATAAAATCTCAGCATTACGGAAAAGATTTAAATCAACAAATGACCCAAAGTGGAGAACCCTCCTACAAAGAGAAAGAGCAATATACAAAAAACGTATAAAACAACAAAAAACTAAATCATGGCAGAGTTTCTGCTCTAAAACAAAAGACAAATTTGGCCAAGCCTTTAAAATAGCAATGAATAAAAGACTCAAAAATAATCATTTCATACACACAACACTACAGGGTTCAACCCCATATACTACAAAATTAGACACTTTCAACATATTACTTAACCACCATTTCCCAATACATCAAAACCCGCATCCACCTCTCATGGACCCAGCGGCAGAGGAAGATCTTCCCCCCCTCCCCCCCTAATATCTTTTAAAGAAATAAAATCAGCACTTAATGAGCAAAATAATTTAAAAGCCCCTGGATTTGATAAAATTGATGCATTTATTATTAAAAACATATACAATAATTTTAAACATCTAATACGTGACTTATATAACAAATGTCTTACTCTTAACTACTTTCCTAAATCATGGAAAATAGCAAATGTGATCTTCTTCGCAAAACGTAATAAAAATCCACGCCAACCTTCCTCCTATAGACCCATTTGTCTCCTTCCCATGCTGGGAAAAATCTATGAGAGGATCCTAAAACGAAGAATTAATCACTACTTAGAAAAATTAAATGTTCTTCACGGGGCCCAGTATGGCTTCCGTGAGAACAGAAGCACAATTCAACTATTAAACAAATTAAAACATAAAGCAAAAACGTATCTTGAAAAATATAAATACTGCAGCAATATCTCATTCGACATTGTAGGGGCGTTTGACAATATCGATTGGGTCACTTTGGGTCAACAAATTAACGAATTACCAATTCCGCAATATTTAAAATGTATCCTTCTTAGCTTCTTATCCGAACGAGAACTAATAACAAATTATTTATCAAATAACATTAAAAGACCAACTTATCAAGGCTGTCCACAGGGGTCGTGCCTTGGGCCGCTTCTGTGGCTAATCATAGCAAATATAATCTTAATAAACTTTTACAGTAAATTCGAAGACCTGTATGTTTTTTGCGATGACTTCAATATGGTTGTCAAAGCGAGGAGCAGACTCATCTTAGAGACCGAAACCAACCAAAAAATAAAACTTTTTTATAATATTTGCAATAACTTAAATTTACAGATTTCAAAGGAAAAAACGACATTTATTATGTTGGGGAAAAACACTTTGGATAAACGTCCACCAACCTTTAAATTGGGTAACTATACCATCAAGCCATTAAAGGAAATACAAATTTTAGGTATAATATTCCAGAGTACTTTAAAATGGGACAAGCACATAACTAGCATAAAAAACAAAATTTTACAGCTAACCTCATCCATTAAACGGGTCTTCTCGGCTACTTGGGGGGTGGACAGAGACTATCTTAGAACCTGGTACATAGCAGTACTAGAAAAAATTATAGATTATGGTTCGGAGGTGTGGTTTGGAGACCTCAGGATAAAAGATAAACGCGCTCTCCAATCCATCCAAAGAACTTGTTTCACGTCAATAACCAAAACATATAAAAATGTTGCAACACATACGTTACAGGTCCTATTAGGAATACCACCAATCTTAATAACACTGGAATATAAAAATCTAAAATACAATATTTTACACAATAAAAACTTATTACTTAAAGAACCCAAACCAATATGTAAAGATGATATAGAAAATAAAATCCTAAAATATGAAATAAATCCGGAAATTCATTTAAATAACTTAATATTTACAGACAAAATTATCACAAAAACTAATCTTATTTCGATTTACACAGATGGTTCTAAGGTGGACTCTGGCACAGCATATGCAATGGTAGCCTACAATCATAACATTAAAATTTATGAAAAAACAGTCAAACTGAGAGCAGAAAATTCAATCTTTCAGGCGGAGCTGCACGCAATAATTTCGGCAATTAATTTGGCCATTAACTCCCCTTATACAAAATTCCAAATATTAAGTGACAGTCAATCTACTATTAAAGCCTTAGACAATTTATTTCCAACTAACCCCTCAATTTATTACATCCATAATTTAATTAAACAAAATCAAAATAAAATTTTTTACATTACTTGGATAAAAGGCCACATTGGCATAGCGGGTAATGAACTGGCGGATGAGCTGGCGAATGATGCCGCCCAGTACTGCGACCTACCAGTGGATCGAGGAGTTAAATTGCCTCGGTCCTATCTTATAAAATGTATTCGAACCCAATTACTGGACAGGTGGCAGTACAACTGGGATCACTCAGGGGGTGGCAGATATACGCACGGGCTGGTACCAAAAGTTCAGAACCAAATAATTTCAAAAGATAAAGTACCTATTTACTTTTTAACAGGCCGCGGCAGCTTCCCGTCTTTCCTTTATAATATCGGCAAAAAAGATGACGACCTTTGTAAATGTGGTGGTCGAGGAGACCCGATGCATTACATTTTCGGCAACTGCAAATTCATGAAGTTTAAATTTCACAGAACAGAAACGACAATCCTTCAGGACATCCTAAAAATAATTAATGACCCGGCACAACTAAAAAACTTTGTTTAAAAAACTTTATGCTAACTACGATATTCTCAATAGCCATTATTCTTTTATTCAATATAAATACATTCAATAATTACCTCTTCTGATTGCCTGTGGTGGACATGTCATGGGTCCACGTGGTGTATGGAAGGGTGTTTTTGAGATTGTTTTATTTTTAAGAACTTAAATACCACTAGAAATATTGTAAATATGTATAAATATTTTTGTTTAAAAGGGTGAAAAAAAATATTTCTTATCAAATGAAAAGATGAATGTAAATACTTAAAATTTTTTCAAATAGTACGTAAATTCCAAAACATATAAATCATAATCGTAATATATTTCTAGGCTCGCCCTGAAACAATAGGGTAGCCAATTGTGATTGGTAAAGAATCGCCATCTTAAATAATCATAAATTTTCACAGGCGGTCCGGGGACGCGGCACTTGCCTCTTGTGCTCTCTTCGGCGTGTCAGGCGGGTCGTTCTGAAGTCTTCTTTCCCGGAGACTGGGGTTCTGGGTTTGTTTCCGCAGGTAGTAAAACTTTTCCCTGCCCTGGGCTTGGGGGTTACACCTAACCATAAGCCAAAAGCGGGTTCCCAGGGTGGGTGCTTACTTACTTACTTATAGAAGCTAAAGCATTAATATTAATGAATTTATGGAGTTGAGAGAAAATTACGATTAGCGATTGAACTATTGCTGTATTAGTTTTTAATGAAAGTGAAATTGTTAGAAAGATTATTACATACCAGAGGATTTTTGTTACCGCTGTAAAATCATTGTTATTAAGTATTGTAGGAAACTCCGATTGTGCAAGATTCCTCATACTAAAAGTATGTTTATTTAGCCTCATTTAAAATGCGATGCATATCTGTATATGTGTATGTATGCACGTAGATGTGTATATGATTAAATATAGATTTAGATTGAAATTTGAAACGTCTATAAACAGATATAAACATGTATATATGTAGCTATGTAGATGAAGATATGCAGTTTTAATGAGCAGATGACGTGTAAATGTAGATATTATACATATATCTACAAAAGTTATGAAGTATAAACTTGTAAATATATAGCTGTACGCGTCTATACTTATAGATGTGAGAATGCAGATAATTAGATGTAGATTTGTAGCTATATCTATGTAGTGTGGGTGTGGGCATGTGTAGATGAAGATGTAGGCGTGTGCATAAAGATATTGATGAAGCTGTGCAGCCTCAAACGTAGAGAATTAAGTGTATATCTAGATGCCTCAATGTGTAAATGGAAATGTGTATATGTAGATTTTTATTTGTGTGAAGAGATTCTAGAAATGTCTGTATTATAACGTATAGTGTTATTTTATTCTACACTGTAAAAAAAATCTGTGAAGTTACTAAAGTTTTTCTAGGAAACTTGGATTCCTAGAACTTTTCATGTAACGGCAACAACAAAATTTCATGTAACAGACACACTTTTGCGCCGAAAATCAAAAAATCTGTAAGGTTACTAAGAATTTTTTTGGAAACTGGGATTCCGAGAACTTTTCATGTAACTCCAGCCAGGGTTACAAATAAAAGTTTAGTAAGATTACTGAAATTTTAGAAGATTCATTTGTAAAGTTACAGATTTTTGTAGCTTTACAAAAACTAGTTTTGTAGATTTGCAGCTTTTTTCGTACAGTTACAGGTGAAAGTTTAGTAAGCATGTAACTTTACATCTGTAGAACTACAGATTTTTTTTTACAGTGTATAGATTATCTGTTTCTGTTAGATGCTTTTATGTTTTAAAATAAATATTCAATCCATTTATTTAATTTTTAAAGCTTAAATCCCCGCAGTTGTAATATGCCACATTGTCGTAAATAAAACCTGCTAAAAATGCAGTTTGTTTTTTATTATTATTCATGTTATGTATTTCTTTTTCTCATTATAAACCATCAGTTTCAGAATAAGTAATAAAATTTCAGGATACTAATAAAGTAGAAAACCTAATTTAACTAATAGAATATAAAAATAAAGTTGTTTAAAATGTACATTTTTCAGCCACAACTATTTGCTTTTAAAAAAAAACAAAAATTTCTTAAATGTTACTGTAGAAGTTTTTCGTTATTTATTTCTAACTTTTTTATACAAGAAAGTTGTTGCAAACCAATTAATCTACAACTTCCTAAGCAGTTCGTTGTTCTGGTTCTTGCTTGTGAACATTTGACATTGATGATGATTAATTATAAAATGCCACGTCAAATTCCATTGATGTCCTACAAAATGTTAGGTAATTATGTATGCTTTTTATTTTTTAATTAATTAATGTTTTTATGCAGTTTAACTTTACACTACCGAAATTCTAATCTTCGCGAGTTTTAAATTTGATTTTTTTTTCATTCTTTGGGTTGGGAGATAGGAAAAAATGTTAATTATGAAATCATTTTTGAAGAAAGGACTGAGAATGATTAAATAATATGTGTTTCTATGAATAAAAACAAAACTACTATTTAAACGTTTTAAGGAACGGAAATATAACAAAAATATTTCAGTTCATTTAGATTTATTATATGCAATTAATATTTAGTTTTAGGTAACTTTTATTAACATTTATTCACGTGAAAACAATTTAAATATATTTAGTAATTGATAATTTGTAAATATAGTTCCAAAGGTGGATCGCCATATAAAGTAACTTAATTGCCATATGGGTTTCTGTTTTACACAAATCGGATATTTCCCAACATATTTGATAATAGAATAATCAACTTTAACTAATTTAATTATACTGGTTGATCCAAAAAGTTAGCGAAATTTAATATATCATTAAATCGCAAACTTGTGATCATAGAAAGATGCCGTTTGCATAAAAACGATAAAAATAAAGCCAAAATTCTTGTCAAAAGTTTTATATATATTTGCATGATAGTTTACTTTTCTTGACCTCCAATTCATTCAACAAATGCAATAAAACCTCCCTGTGCGACCACCTCCCTGAACGACCATTTTTGCATGGAACGAAATTTATTCCCATAGGTCCAATACTAATTTTACCTAAATTTAGAGACCATCACAGCTGAACTCCCTCCATGATCGACCAATTTTTTTAAAGAAAATTCCGTTTTTTCCTGGTCACTTGAAGAAGGTTTTATTAGGAAAATAATTCCGGAGAGTGCATTATTCATCAAACTGCTAAACTAAGTTTAGATTTTTTTTATACCGGTAACTTTTAAGTGTTTAAGGCCCTTTCTGCCTTTTTAGGCAATGAATTTAACTCTGATGACAAATTAAGAATGACGGTCAAAAAACTTCTCTGCCCTATTCTCTCGGTAAACTCTAAAGAAATAGATAAAATAATGAAATCGTCATTATTTGATCCCATTCAAAAAAAATTGCATTTATTTACTGAACTTCGGAAGGACTTGCAAATAAAGGTTATAAAAGATAAAACTGTAAAATCAAAGCAAAGGTCAGTGCATGTATTCATTTTTAAACGCTGCAGTAATTAACTGTTGTTTTCATCCTTAAACTTTTATATTTTTTCCTAATGTGAAAAATAAAATTTTTAAACTTTGTTACCTTTTTCAATAATTAAAATCTAGATTTAAACATGACCTCCATTAAGAGGAGCTCCCTCTCGGAGCGACCAATTTTTATTAGAACGGAACGTGGTCGCTTTAGGGAGGGTTTTCTGTATATATAAGTTAATGGCAGTATCATGCTTGCAATATTTACTGAACATTTCACCAAACACAACATAATGTTCAGCAGAATTCGCTTGATTTTGTTTAAAGAGCCCATATTGTTGTCAAAGCAATTTTTCTATGCTTAAGGAGAGGTTCTGCTTCTTTGGCCTAACATTTAAGTGCTTTTTATGATATATTTCGGTTACAAAGAAAAGAAATATCATCTTCGAGGGTTTTTTTTCATTATATTTATTGATATTTTAATTGTATATTTAATTTTTATTGTGTAAAAATTCAGTATTATGTCTTGTGCGACTGCAGATGCGCGCCATGGACTTCCAATCTGGAGACCGTTTTTCTCGTGTCTCGAACATTAGGATGTCGAACAAATGTGGTACAACATTCAGAATCAATTACATGATTTTATAAATGATAATTTTTTAAATATCTGACGTAGAAATGAGAACTCATAAAATTGAAGTGAATTTTCATACAAAATATATAATATATGGGATATCGCATAAACCGCAAGAGAACCAGTTCTGCAAAAATTTAAAATGTTTATTTTAAATTTCTTCAAGGCCAGTTCTATTTTTAAACCAAAAGGCTATCAAAACTTATCCTAATTACAAGACATACATTAAAGCTATACACCTGCATTTTAACACACTTTTTAAAAGCTGAAACGTTCAAAAAAAGTTTTCGTTTTATAAGTATTTTGTCTAAATTGAAGATAACTAAGAACAAGAATCTATTAAAGATAAATGAAGATGTACAAGTAAAAGATGTAAAAAGTTTTTTATTTCTAAAACACATTAACAATTCTACTGTAAATAATGGAAATATATTAAAGCAAATTAATATAAAAAATACTTTTTTCTCATTTAAATGTTATTTAAATTTCTATAGAAAATATTTACTTGTGGAGATCTTTTAAAAGTTTAAAACTAGTTAAACTAATTCATCACTGTAACAAATTTAAGAAAGAATATGTAGTGGTTTTATTAATTAAAACTAAATAAAAAATACACACAATAGCAAACAATGTGCAAATATTAAACAAAAGAAAATATTTTTTTTTTTATGATGAAAGTTATAATAAGTGAATGAAGATGTTTTCGATATACAATTAGTATACTTAATAGTTAAAGCGTAATTATGTTATTTTCAAAAAGTCTAGAACATTTTTCAACAATATTTCAAACTTTTTATTTTCTCATTTAGTTATAAAATACGCACTGATTGCTTCTGCAATCTCTGTTGTATTTCTAAAATTGCAGGAAAATATTTTGATATTTTTTTTATAATAATTGGAATAAGTTTAAACTGGGAAAACATTTTAACACAGTAACTTCTTAAAGAAAAGCAAAAGTTACTTTTTCCAAATCTGAAGAATTATTCAGGGATGTATAATTAACATGCTGTATTCATACCATATTAACTCTATTTTATAAATCTTTTAAGAAGCTTGAAATTTTATAAATATATTTTTAGAAATGCAGAATATTACTGAAATCTGACTGTATGTATGTATTTCACATCTATACCTCGAAGAATATGCATAATTGTCTTCTGAAGCTAATATAAACTATTAGCACGTATTTTAGTAATCTTTCGAAACTTCATAATTTAAATTCATGTTTTTAATTGATACTTTAACGAAATTTCTGAAATAAGCCTAAACTGTATCAATAGATTATTGTACTGTTATGAAATAAATGGAATAATGGGATAATGGGAACTACTTTGTTGCAATTTTTACATTAAAATTGAAGTAAAGAAATAGTTTGCGCTTTTAGATAAAAATTCTAAAAATGGAATGCTCTTGTTGGAAAAATTGCATAGCCTTTTTTAAAAAAACTATGCATTTTAGTTTACAAAAGCGAAAGAATTATCTATAAATTACGTCAAGGATCGTCATTTTTATTCAATGAACTACAAATTTAAGATCTAAATCTTCAGGGGGCAAAATGTCTGTGACAGATGATGTGAACTTTGAAAATAATATTATTGAAATGGTGCATTTTTTTTTTTTTTTATCATACAACTGTAATGTTTTACGTTATTGCACGAAAATCGCATAATTTTCAAAATTTCTTTTAATCTAAACTGTAACTATGACTTCCTATTTGCTAGATAACTTTAATAAATTTATAATTATAAATCTTTTTTTAAATATAAAACGAAATTAGGCATTTGGTATTCTTTCCCAAAATTTGCTAATATTATCTCATACGATGTAAATGGAACTCAACTACTAATCCTTGATATCTGGCGATCACATTTTTTTTTTTTCTTGTGTTAAAACTAATACACTACATACCCTCTTTCAACGCAGTCATTTTTCTCAGTCGATAGTTTTCAGCTGACATATGTCTGAAGGAGAAAACAACGCCTGATAAAGAGATTATGCATTAAAATTATGTAATTCAAGTCAAGCGAGAAGGAAGTGACGCTGTTCAATAAATGCAGAATTCATAAAGCATTTCTAAGAAAAAATCCCCTTCTGAGTAATGACGTCATTAAGCCGAAGATAATGACCAGTAATTTTCTTAAATACATTCATTTATTTTTTGAATAATTGCTCAGACGGTGCAATTACGCGCCACATTGGTGTAGAACGTACTTGTATGCGTTTTTTGTGCTTTTTGTTAAGCCTTTAATTACATTTTTAGTTTGAAGACATTAAAATATGGAGTAAGAAACTTTTTTGGTTAGAGGAGTAACATATTATAATTTACTGGGAAGTTGGCTGTCTGAAACTGGTTATTATAAAAATATTAGAATGAAGTGATCTGCTGCCAAAAACTTCATATTTCAGTTATTTTTTAATTAATGAAAACTTCGCACTATTATTTTTTAAAATACATTTTCCCTAAAGAAATAAAATAGTGATATTTTCCCAATAACTAACGTTAAGTGGTCTCACATATCTAATTCTTTTATATGACTGCATGAAGTAAATACGAGTTTAGGGGATTGTATTTGATTTAAATGGAAAAATGGATTCACAATTTTGCTTCATTTTTAATTTAAGCAAATTTCTGTTCTTGAAAGATCCTGCTTATATGTTTTTTCTTTGAAAGATTATGTTTTTCAGATTCCCAAATACATTTTATCAGGTTCAAATTGTAATATGTTTGTTTTGGAGCTTGAATGTCTGAAGGAAATCCAAATAAAATTTATCAGATTTGAGATTTGTAAATTTATTCAACAAACACTGGTTACATTTTTATTCTTAATCACTTTCTGTCCTTACTGAACACGTTCTTTTATCTTATAACTTTTGTCATATAATATTTTATCAAACATTATCTTTCTTATATGCTGTGCAGAGACACATAACTGTGAATATGAAAAGAAACTTTTATTCAAATGCGTTTTCTTCAATAATATAAATCTCATCCTTAAAATCCTAACAGTTTTAAGACTAATATGAATGCATAAGTAATAAGATCTGCAAAATAACTGGTATATGTGATTATTCAAGAAATTTATGATATATTTCGGAAGAAATTTGTTATTGCCTTGTGAATTATTTTATATTTCCTGTAAGACAAAACTTCATTTCCACAAGTGACTTTTTAAAATAAAGGTCTTAAAAACATACATAAATATTAAAAATTCCCATTATTGGACTTAAGACGCCAAAGTACATCTTTGAGTGGCCAGATAATTCTACCACATCTATTCTATCGTGGAATAAGGTTCGGGTTTTACACTTCTTTTTCAATGTCGTATAATATATTTCTTTAATAATGTGTATATGTATAGCACATTAACTTTCAATTGTCATACTATAAAATTTTAAATTCCGAACAGAGTTACATAAATAATAGATACAATTTTATTTTGTTTTAGTTTGAAGACGTTAAAATATTTTGTAAGAAACTTTTTGGCAAGTGGCGTAACTGACTATAATTTACTGTGAAATTGGAAAGTGGTTATTACAAAAAATATTAAAATATTAATAAAGTGACCTCTTTATAAGGCAAGCTCTTTATAAGATTTTATCCCAAAACTATGAGAATGGATAAATTTTAAATAAGATTGAATTAGTAATGTGATTTTGAATTAGTTTTAAAATAATATTTACCAAAATTATACGAATGTTATTTTGCTATGTAACTTTCTTTAACATATACACATTTTTACTTACAAATTGGAAGATTTTCTCATTCTTGTGTCATAGAAAGAATTAGTAGGGGAAGTTGGCCTAAAATGATCGCCCTTAAGGGAAAAACTTGTGTAAAATAACATAACTGTTTTTAGAAAAAACTTTTGATCTCTGTTAGTATGTTTTACATTATATATTGCATTAGAAACATACTTTAATAATATTTTAAACCCAAATTGAGTAGCGAAAATATAGATTTTAGAAAAAGTGTCCAAAGGATCATTTTACCCGCACCCAAGGGCAAAAGGATCCTTCATTTAAAAATAATTGTAAATCGTTTTTTATAGGCAAAATAAAGGATGTAAAATTAATTATGACAATACATAAATAAATAAAATAAGTTTTACAATCAAGTAGCATACATAATTTATTTTATGCAAATTTTAAAATAAAAAAGTGTCAAATAATTTTGAAAAAAGAATAAAATGGAATATTTCAAAATTATGATCCAAAAATAATTGTCAACAATAAACGCAGAAATAAGTTAAATAATACCTATTTCCTCCCCATCCGAAAACTCCGTATATTTGAACACATATCGCAAAGATACACATCATCGTCATTTTCATCTATCCCTGCGCATGCATCATGCGCCCACTTACGGCTCTTGTGACACTGGATCCAACCTTCACCTGCTGCAGAGGAGGAAAATAGTTCATCGCAATAAATACATTTGTATTCATCTTCTGAATATGTTTCACTATATTCCATATATTGGATTTTAGGCACCCTTTTCTTCTTTATGGAAATACGTCTTTGCTTTGATTTCATGCTTTTTTCTTTGCTTGTTCTGGCTATTTTGTTTTCAGCTTTAGCATTTTTTAATTGAATTTTCTTAGCTGCAGCCTGTTTTGTAATCTCTTTCTGTTCTCTGTTTTTCGTTTCCAAGCTCAGTTTATTCTTATAAGGACTGCTTGTTAAGATGGCACTTCCCACCGATTTTCTTTTTCTCGAAGTGCTTGATTCCGTTTTCCTTGGAAAGGGTATGATATCACGTGGACTTAAAGAGAAAGATTTGGAAAAGTCACAGATTTTGAGAGCGGTTGAAGGGCTCTTATGATGGCTGAGTCCCGGTACCGTATTTTCTTCAGACGATGTAGTAGCAGCTAGCTGCAGTTCTTGAGAAATGCCTTCCTGTTCAACATTTCTCTCTTGTTCTTGACAGTAACCTGGTGTGACTGGATGTGGCTTATTTGTAACTTCTGCAGCAACAAAATCGATTTCAGAGATTACATCCGGGTTAAAAGGTACAATTCCGGTTTCCTTAAAATCACTGATGGCGTTTAATGGTACACAAGCATGCAAGTAAGCTTCACCAAAAATTTTTGCGATTTCATTTATTCCAACGACCCCTTTTTTGTTACTGTTGGTCAGCCATTTTTTTAGCGATTTATCGTGCCAGGTGTTTAGTGCAAACATAACTACCACATCCAAGAGTTGGAGTTTGTGAGTACAGTGGGGAGGTAAATATAATATAGTGACAAAGTAAGAACCAATCTTGGTCAATTTTATACAAATTACATGGGATTGAAAGACTACCAAATAATCTAAGCTTAAGGATAATTAACATGGGGGATGCTGCATATAGAATTCCAAAAATGTGCACCTACTTAAACGGGTTTAAAAACAAACGATACTTTTTTCAATTTCGGCTATTTGGGCCGCTCAAAGGGATAATTAAGAAATGTGATGTAAATAATACTGTTTTAATTAGATGATTATATATTTAATTTTTTGTTTGGCCATAATTTGAATAAAATGTGCATCTTTCATGTGATTATCAGAACTTCTTAAACCCCCTTAACAATGTGCATAAAATTAGAACAGATGGTTTCGATTGTATACATGATAGTAATAGGCAAGATATTTAATATGTCTAGGTTAATAACCAAAATTAACCTATTAAATACAAAATATTTGCAATTTGGAAAACACTACTTATTAAAGGATTTGTGAAATCATTTAAACATTTAATAAGGGCAAAATGATCCTCTGCGGGTAAAACGATCCACATAATGGATAATTTTGCCCGGAAACATGGCCGCCCATTTTAGGCCATATTACTGGATGACGCCGAGAAACATAACAAATTTATAAAGTGTAATTCACAGCTAACAACATACTCTATTATGTAAACCAAGTCATATTTCTGTACATGAAAGATTATATATATAAATAAATATGAAAGTTAGTGCTTACCTTATAACAGATGTTAGGAAAACAACTTTTTCAAAGATTTTTCTTCAGAAGCGTGATAATGCGATCTCTTGAATATCGCCATTGCTTCTCCTTGAGTTAGCAGATCTAGTTTATGTGTTACTCGGTAGATAGCGCGACCTGTCTGGCTGAAAACATATGTGGATCGTTTTGCCCGCTAGGATCATTTTAGGCTAACTTCCCCTACGTATATAAAGTCAATTGCACAAAATTCTTTGATTTTTTCATCTGATGAAAGTTTCTCTCTCTTCTAAAGCTTTTATAAAGCGATCCAGGCAAATACTAATTCAAATAAATACGAACTATAAGAAAGGTTATTTGAATGTTGTTCAGTTAAGTCTCTTTAACTTTTTTTTTTTACATTAACAGTGTGGTATTACGCTGTCTAGAGAACAAGAATATTCGGATCAGAATGAGCATTTTGCTCTTCTCCAAACACTCACAGTACTATACTGTTTTATTTGTAAAGTACTGTGAATGAAATTAAACAAGAAAATTGTTCATGAAAAAAATCGTCATACAGAGTACCATGAGAATCCCAAAAGATTAGTATGAACTTTATCAACATTGATTCAGAAAAGCAGTTTTCTTTTTTGTGGGCATTTAAATACTGAACTTCATTCACCTTCTTCACGGCGTTTTTAAGCAATTTGTGCCATTTCGACACGTAAGACCTCGATAGGGTACCATTTTTTGTATTTTAAATTCAACTTAAACCAAATATCACTAGGTTATCTTTTCACTTGTTATCTTTTTAATAATCACACTCAGTGCAACCGCTCTATGTACTTTCTGTACTCTCATAATACTAGAGACTATAAATAAAAGTATGAAAAATAAAACGATTCCAACCGATATTTTAATCCGTAAAAAACTTATAGTTCCATGGACAACAAGCATAAAACTCGTCGCTTATTGAAAAAATTTAATTTATATTTCTTTCGATATTGTAATTGATAACAGTCATTTTTTAAACTAGTTCCATAGCAAAAAAGAAAAATAAATATTATATTTCAAAAAGAGAAATATTTAAGAAATAAAATTTGAACGATTATGTGTCTTCGCTAGAAATAAATTTCCAGATTTCAAAGAATTTTGATTATACAATTGGCTTTAATAAAGTTTTCTTTGCTTGGCTGCTTTCAAGCAACATTTTAAATTGTAAATAATTCTCGCAAAAAGTCCTAATGCTATAAGAACTTCTCCTTTTCTCTAAATGCTTTTCATCACTTTTCATGAAAACCTTTGTAATTTAATTATACTTTTAAGAAATAAATTGAATGCTTAAAGTATAATTTAACATGCAAGCATTATTTTCCTTTCTACAATGGAAGTTCCCGTTTTAAAACGTTAATTAAAGTATTTCGTATTCAAGAAAAAAAACTTCGTGACACAATTTTTTTTCAAGTGAAATGGACAATTAAAAAGACGTTAAAATACCTGATTATCATTTATGACATTCCTTTTACTGCAAAAAATCAGCATTATATCTTAAAATGGGAAAGTAAAGCATAATTTAATTTCGCGAGACGTGCTGTCGAAAGACGAAACGGGCGACACAAATTTTCTTTAGAAAATATCATTTATGTAAAATAAATGACAATGAATATTGTTTTGTCTCATACGTATTACAGTTTGTTAGCAAATAATTATGTACGCAAAAGCACGTAAGCTCCAAATTAACAATTTAAATATTTTGTAACGAAGAAAGAAATTATTTGTTATTATCACTGTTTTGTTATTTTTTTCTTTATAAAAAATGTTTTTGAGTTGGCTTTAAAAATTACTTTATATAAAAGTACTTCTAAGTTAACATCATGAAAATAAAGATAAGATATTATATTAACTTTCTAAAACATAAACATTGGAAAAAAAAATTGAGAAGAATTATAATATATCGAAAATAAAAAACAATGCATCGAAAATCACCTTACAGTATCTATATTATAAAGGACAAACATATCTGTGCGTAACGCATACGTCATTTTGCGAATGGCAACACTTTGAAATTTGAAATAAAATTTTGGTTTTGCAATTTTCTCTACTACAAATTTTTAAACTTCTAAACATCGCACATTTAAAATTTTTGCACGTTGTATAAGGAAAAAAATGCTCTTTTAAATGCAATTTGTTGGAAAGCTGTACCTCAATTTATTTTTGAGATATTAATTTTTTTGTAGTTTTTAATACCATTTTTCTTATCGTGGCAACAAAAGTACCTCATTTCTATTGAAAGTCATTGAAAGTAAACTGAAAATAGTCAAAAATAGGCGATATTGTATATTTTTGTTGCCATTTTCTCATAAAACCTGAAAAAAAGTGGACATTAAAATATGGGCTATGTCAAGAATATTGTCTGTTATTCCGTGATAATGACGTCATATGCACACTTTTCTATAGACGAAGTTTAATATTGGATTATAAAAGTGGATTGCTTTAGCGGATGCAAATGACGTCATTTTATAAAAAAGCGTGTATTTTAATTCTTAAACGTGAATTATGTTTTGTAGAAGTGCGTCATTTTCACAGCACAGCTGCTTTGAAATTCTTCACAGGTGAAAATGCTTCACTTTTAAAAATAATGTAATCGAAATCACATACTGATAAAACGCAATGTTTTACAAAAATTTAGAGTGTCTTTATAAAAGAGAGGTGACATGCAAATAGTAGCGATTTATATTACAGAAATTGTTGATTTTCGCCTGGATGGATTTGCTTCGCCGAGTTAGACAAGCAAACAAATAATTCGTGGTTTAAAATAATATCGTGTTCCTGAAGTTTTTGCCGAAAATTCTCTCGAATAATAAAATTTTAATGCTATTCTTTAGGGCATTCTACTATAATTTTATCAAAATAACATAATTTGCTTAATTTAATTTTTCCTAATATTATATTATCTATATATTTAAAACACAAATGTGTTTTTTAGTCATCTGCCGTGATCTTTCTGCTGAACCAATTTTACTATTTTTTTTTAACTGAAAGCTCTTTCTTTGTAGGTGTGATCGCGCTATTTTTTTTTTTTTTTTTTAATATTCCCACTTTTATATTTTAATTTTAAAAGCATTTTATGAAATTTCCTCAAAATGATGAAAATTAGATAGCTTTCATTATTGCAGACAACAGAGAAATAATGAGGTATTTTTAACTTTATTCATGCAATTTTCTGATAAAAATTCAAAATAGTTGATAAAAATTGTTGTATAGGGTTTAGTGTCGCAAAATCCCATTAGGAGCAGAATATTATATTAGGGGCAAAATAACGGAAAATAACGTACTGCTTTTCAAAGCACGCATTTTTCCTCATAAATTTTTTATATTGTTTTTCCTTCTGCATTTGTACTGATACTAAGTTTCAGATACTAGGTGAAATGCTTATTTAAGTGAAAATGAAGTCATATTTAAAAGAAAACGATTATTTTCTTAGATAAAAGTAAACATTTTAACACAAATGCGTCTAAAAAATATAAATTACGGAAATTTTTACTCTCCGGAATTGAGATTGGAATCTCAAGAAAAGAGTGCGTCTGTTCACATAAAAGATGTTGCTGAGAATCCTGACTTCAAGTTATGAGTTAAAATGATTTTTAAATGATCAAACAAAATACAGTTTTTTAAAAAATGATGAATATGCATATGAGAAGTGCGCAGGAAAATTTTGAGAAGGTGAAAATTGCAGTTTTTCATTCCGGAATACCAAGCATAAGAGCCTCAATTGATAACCACATCCTAATAACTTACCTTTATTATATTTTACTGATTAAGTATCTATATTATAAAGAACAAATGTATAAATGCTTAACGCTGGCGTCATTTTGCGAATGGCAACACTTCATGATCAAATTTCGGTATTGAAATTTTCGCTACTGCAATTAAACTTACATCGTACATTTTCAATTTTCGTAGCATAGGGGAAAAAATTACTTTCAAATGCAATTCATTTAAAAACTGTATCTTAATTGATTGATGTATTATATTTTCTAAAATATTTTTAAGCATGATTTTTTTAAAGTTTATCTTATCACGTGCCGGTTTCAATACGCACTAATAATAAACATTTTGCACATAAAGCAACAAATATTTTTCAGCATTTGTTTCTGACTATTTTTGCATAACAAAATTAATATTTCCTTTATAAACAAATAAAATAATAATATTAAAAAAACCACCAGTCTAACATATTTGTGAAAGACAAATTAACGAAATTAATACTTCTTTTATAAACAAGTAAAAGAATAATATTGAAAAAACAGAAATCTAACGTATTTGTAATCGTACAATTTAAATTTTTAGATCACCAAATACGATTTTTTTTCAAATGGATTTTGTTTGCAAAGTTCATCTCAGTTTATTGATTGTCTTTGGTTTTAAAAACAATTTTAAAGCATGAAATATTTTTTAATTTATCTATATCGCGCGGAGCTCGATTACGGAAGATTAATCCGTTTGCCCTTAAAAGAAAATAAAGATTTCATCATTTTCTTACGGCTAATATGAATTTAAAAAAACTTCCCTATGAGTAAATAAATAAGATAATATAAATAAAACACAAATTTAACAGACATGTATAAGCTCTGAAATTATCAGTATATGAAAGGATGCCATAAGCAGCAAAATCTTGGTCAAATAACTCTTAGCATGCGGCTAATAAGAAAATATCGCTTTTGATAAATTTCAAATATTTATTTGATTGTATAATTCGTATTTTCCATATGAAAATTGCTTTTTTAAATGTAAGTGGGCAATCTCAAAAAATTATTGCATATAAAAATTATTACTTTTCTATAAAAAAAAAAAAAAAAAAAAAAAAAAAAAATGCTTTCACCTATATTCTTAAACCCGGGAAGCCCGGGTACGATTCCCTAGTGTAAATAATTGCAAAATAGTCATTTTAAATTAAATGTTTGGTAATATTATTGAAATTCACTTTTTTACATTACAAAAAAAGGGCTCTGAATTTAGTAGGTATATTGAAAAAAAAAAGATTTTTGTATTTTAACCCTTAACCGGAAATGGAAAATCCCGTGCACAAACAGAACACTTAATAATTTACCAAATAGTGAATTTAAACATTTAATCTTTAATAGTAATGCCTCAACAGGACCAATTTTTTAATATAACAGCATAAAAATAAGTTTGGAATGTCGGAGAGAGAAAATATTAAGGGCAGATATGTAGACGCAAACCTCTCACAAATGTACGTTTCCAGTTAACGGTTAATATCGAATTCCAGCCATAGTGTAATATGTTCATTGAAGAACATTTATACTAACTCACAGATAATTTTTAAGATGGATAAATCTTTCATTAAAAAATTAATTACGCTGATTGATTTCAAATTTTGGCGTAGAATATTGATTCTAACTGACCGACAATTTTGAAGATGAATAAATCTTTCATGAAGAGATTAAATACGCTGATTGATTTCAAATTTTGGCGTAGAACATTGGTGCTAACTCGCAAATAATTCTTAAGATGAATACATCTTTCATGAAGAGATTAAATGGGCCGATTCATTTCAAATTTTGGAGTTTTGTTTTATGTTTATTAAAAACATTTTAAAATTAAACATATCTGTAGGATTTCAATTTAGGTAGCATCACTTATTTCACTTAAGAAGCACATGATCAAATTAACTCTGGTATTTCTTTTTGTCTATGATTTGAAAGCATGAGATATCAAAGTAAAATTCACGAATCACGAGCACAATGACTTTAGACCTTGAAAATCAGAAAAGAGTCAATCTCTTATTTTTCCATCATTCCTGAAGCATTGGCACGGAAGTTGTCAATGTGGCAATTGACTCTATTAGGCCTAATTAGAATGTTCTACAGGTAAATATTAAATAAATTAGTTACATTGTAAAATTAAATGCTTAAAGGAATTAAATTCAAATTCTTATGATTTCAGAATTCTGTTATTATTAGAATATTTCAATAAATTAACGCTTTGTACAATACTTTACTACATATAATAGCAAACTCCACGGCTTTGCTCGCGTAATAGTTAAAATATGCCAAGTGCTATTCGCATGATTATTTTTTATTAGAAGAACACTTTTTGGAATAATTCAAAAATTACAAATTAAGCCACAGTTTGACTAAACTTCATTATAAAAGTGCAATAGACAGAAATGAGATTTTAATTAATAAAAATATCTAAAACTTATTCCAAATAAATGATAATTTAGAAAGTATTTTGAATCTTTTATGCTCATTTCATACGCTCATTTCAGTATCCATTCGAAGTTTTGTTTTTATAGAAATCATCTTAACACATTTACATCGTAAAATAAACCATCATGTCAAATTCCAAGGTTCTTGTCTAACAGTCTACCACCTCTCTGGTGTTAGTGGCACTAACATAAAATGTCGAAACAGAGTTGAAATAGAATGTCTCGAAAAATGTTGAAACAGACACTGTCACCATTAATTTGTAAACATTAACCTTGAAATCGGTTGGTATTTCCTAATATTCTATAGAAAACGGAATTTATATATTTTAAAGATTTTCTTGTTGTTCCTGCCAACCAGGTGGTAGTGACACTGGCACAAAATATAGCCCGTATAGGATCAGGGGCAATCACTCTGGATTCGCAACAAATAACTTCTGTAATCGATTTATTATTTCCTGAGATTCCATAGAAATCGTAATTTAGGATTCTTTTAGAATGGTTTTCCCTCCTTCCCTTTGCTTCACCCCTTTTTAATTCGGAATTTATTTTCGACTGTTCTTAGAGGACATTTATATTTTATAAGTAACTGCTGTGCTATATTTAAAATTTTTACTCTTCAGTAACGCAGAAATCGCAATTTAGAAAGTTTTTTGCTCCTGCAACACTCTAGGGGTTGTGGCACCGACATAAAATATAGCTTATGTTAGAGCAGTTTCTATCACCATCAAGTTGCAACCATTATGTTTGAAATCGGTTTCGTATTTCATACGATTGCATAAAAATATAGAACGCTTTTCGCTCATTCATCATTTTAAATTTGGAATTTTCTTTCGACAATTCTTAGAAAGTATTTGCATCTTTGAAGTAATTACCATTCCAAATTTAAAATGTTAAACCCACTCTTTAATACAAAAAACACAATTTAGAACATTTTAGGCTCCTGTAACCCCCAGGTGGTAGTCACAACAACGTAAAATATAGGCTATGTTGGAGCGTGGACTGTCATCCTCATTTTGAAACCATTACTTCTGAAATTGGTTTATATTTCGTGGGATTCCGTAGAAATCGCTATTTAGAGCGTTTTTAGAACGCTTTTCGTTTATTTTCACCCCATTTAAATTTCAATTTTTTAAGGAACTCTTCTCAGAGAGCTATACATCGCATAATTAATTACCATGCTAAATTTCAAGTTGCTAGCCCCTTCAGTATCACAAAAAGCACAATTTAGAATGTTTTTTCATATGCAACTGCAAGAAGGTTGTGACGCCGACATGAAATAGATCCTATATTGAAGCAAGGGCTGTCATCATCAATTTCCAACCATTACTTTTGAAATCAGTTGGGGACTTTCTGAGATTGTATAGAAATCGCAATTTAGAACGTTTTCCGCCCATTTTCACCCCTTTTAAATTTCGAATTATTTAGGAAATGTTCTTAGAGATACTTTTTATCTTATAAGTAACTACCATGCCTAGTTTCCAGTTGCTAGCCCATGCAGTATTACAAAATACGCAATTTAGATCGTTTTTTGCTCCTTCATCCCCTTTGGGGTAGCGGCACCGACATGAAATACAGCCTATATTGGAGCGAGGGTTGTCACCTTCGTTTTCACACCATTATTTTTTAAATCGGTTCAGTACTTCCTGAGATTCCGTAGAAATCGCAATTTAGAAAGTTTTTAGAACACTTTTCGCTCATTTTCACCCCTTTTAAATTTCGATTTTTTAGGAAATGTTCTTAGAAATCATTTGTATCTTATAAATAACTGTTCTGCCTAATTTCAGGATTCTAGACCATTCAGTAACACAAAAATCGCAATTTAGAACGTTTTTGGCTTCTGCAACCCCTACTTGGTAGTGATACCGACATGAAATAGAGCCTATGTTGGAGCAAGGGCTGTCATCATCAATTTCCAACCATTACTTTTGAATTATGTTGGGTAGTTTCTGAGATTGCTTAGAAATAGCCATTTAAAAAGGTTTTTAGAACTATTTTCGCACATTTTCACCCCTTTTAAATTTCGAATTTTTTAATAAATGTTCTTAGAGATAATTTATATCTTATAAGTAACTACCTTTCCAAATTTCATATTTCTAGGCCCTTCAGGAACACAAAAATCGCTATTTCGAACGTTTTTTTTTTGCTCCTGCACCCCCTTTAGGGGTAGTGCATCGACATAAATTGTAACCTATGTTGGAGCAAGGATTGTCAGCATTCTTTTGACACCATTATTTTTGAAATCGTTTTGGTACTTCTTGAGATTTTGTAAAAATCGCCATTTAGAACGTTTTTAGAACGCTTTTTGCGCATTTTTACCCCTCTTTAATTTCGAATTTTTTAAGAAATGTTCTTAGAGATCATTTATATCTAATAAGTAGCTACTATGTCAAATTCTATGCATCTGGGTCCTTCAGTAATACAAAAATCGCAATTTCGAACGTTTTTTTGCTCCTGCACCCCCTTTTGGCCAGTGGCACCGACATAAAATGTAGCCTATGTTGGAGCAAGGGTTGTCACCATCATTTTGACACAATTATTTTTGAAATCGGTTTGATACTTCCTGAAATTGCGTAAAAATCGCCATTTAGAACGTTTTTTAGAACACTTTTTGCGCATTTTCACCCCTTTTTAATTTCGATTTTTTAAAGAAATGTCTTTAGAGATTATTAGTGTCCTATAAGTAACTATCGTATCAAATTTCATGTTTCTAGGCCCTTCAGTAACACAAAAATTGCATTTTTTGAACGTTTTTGCTCCTGCACCCCTTTTTGGCCAGTGGCACGGACATAAGTATATATATATATATATATATATATATATATATATATATATATATATATATATGAGGGGCAGTGAAATGAAAAGAGAACATCCGCCCTAAAACACATTCCTCGTCAAAGTTGGCAACATTGTTGTAACATATCGATACTTCTATCTCGCGGGTTGGTAGGAACGCATAATAACAACTCACAGGTACTCACAGTTTTTCTTTCTTTGTAGGTGAGCGTAGTGAAAAGTGTGTTGAAAATGGAGCCCAGCATTGAAAATGGAGGCAAGCAAAGAAGAACAGAGATGTGTGGTTCGGTTTTTTGTGGTTGAGGGTACTGGAACACGCAAAATTGACCATCGCATGTCTGATGCCTATGGCGAACATTCCATGTCATTGAATGACAACTGTAAACGAGTGGCATAAGCGATTCCGAGAAATATGCACGTCCCTTCAAGATGATCCCCGGCCAGGACAGGACCTTCGAGCCATGAGTCATGATGTGATTGCGCAGATTGATGGTCTTATTCGAGAAAACCTAAGAATTAGAAAGGAAGAATTTCGTGACGTCGGTTTCATTCGCATGAGGAATTGCAAGAGTGGGTGAAGTTGTGAAACCGTCAGTAACATAACTCGTTCTAGAAGACTGGAATTGATCATCTCGTCTCCCAGTGGGATAAAAGTCTTAACGGTTCTGGCAATTATTTTTTAATAAAATTTCTCCATACTCACTTTTTAACACTTTCCATCAAAGTTGAAAAGTGTTTATGACTTCGGTTTGTCTGTCCGTCTGTCCATCTGTCCGTCTAGCCGTCTGTCCGTCTGTCCCTCTGTCCACGCTCTAACTCTCGTAAATATACTCGGATCGTTCTGAAAATTATGGAGGTTAGTGACCTCTACCATAGCACGATCCCAATTGCAAATGAAGTTTGTAGCATGTTTAGTTCATTTACAGGGACAGTCAAAAGTTTTCCGTTACATTACGGCCAATGGGAAAAAATCGTTTCAAATGATTTTTAATGGTGTTACACTCTTTCAAACATAGTAAAATTCATATTCATTTATGAAGCCCACTAAAATATGCATTCTGTTGAATATACGGTGCAAAGAATAGTTATCTTTCATTTACAGGACCACACAAAAGAATTCCGTTCATAATGGCATAGGGGAAATTTTTTGCGGTGTATTTGAAAAAATTTCAGATACTACATTGTATCCGAATTACTGTATATTAGTAATGATTGCTCGAAATGCATTTTCAATTATGATATGCGCTTTTTTAGGGTTTCGTTCATCTGAAGAAACCCTATTCGTCTCGCTCCTCTGTCTGTCTATCTGTCTGTCTGTCCGTCTGTCACAGAGCACGTTCTCAGAAACTATACATATTGGAGACTTGAAATATTGCATACTTATAGCTGAACACCACACATCATACGACAAATCATAAAATTTCAGAAAGTCGTACATTTAACCCTTTTGGCTCCCACATGTGTATTAAAAAAAATTCTTTCTAAGTGAGCCCCTAATTAGGTTGGAGGCGTGAAATTTTACATACTTATAGCTGAACACCTCACATCAAACGACAAATGATAAAATTTTGAAAAATTCGCACATTTAACCCTTTGGACTTCCACATGTGTATTTTAAACAATTCTTTCTAAGTGAGCCCTAATTATGTTGGTGGCATGAAATTTTCCGTACTTATAGCTGAACACCTCATATCAAATGACAAACCATAAAATTTTGAAAAAATCGTACATTTAACGCTTTGGGCTCCCACATGTGTATTTTAAACAATTCTTTCTAAGCGAGCCCCTATTTAGGTTCGAGGCGTGAAATTTTGCATACTTATAGCTGAACATCTCGCATCAAATGACAAACCATTAAATTTTGAATAAGCCGTACATTAAACCCTTTGAGCTCCCACATGTGTATTTTAAACAATTCTTTCTAAGTGATCCCATATTTAGGTTGGAGGCGTGAAATTTTGCATACTTATAGCTAAACACCGCATATCATACGACAAATCATAAAATTTTTAAAAAATCGTACATTTAACCCTTTGGGCCCCCACATGCGTATTTTAAGCAATTCTTTTAACTGAGCCCCTTATTAAATTTGAGATTTGAAATTTTGCATAATTATAGCAGAACACCTGAAGCCAGGCGACAAATCATAAAATCTTGAAAAAGGCTTACGTTTAACGCTTTGAGTTACCACATATGTATTTTAAGCAATTCTTTCTAAGAGAGCCCCTAATTAAGTTGGAGACATTAATTTTTGCATACGTATAGCTGAATACCTCAGACCACACGCTAAATCATTAAATTTTCAAAAAGTCTTATATTATTTACTCCTCCGGGCTCTAACTTGTATATTTTAAGCAATTTTTCTAACCTACGCCCTTTTCACTCAGGGAGCACTTTTCCAACTTTTGCCGACACCCCTTTGACCATTCTTTCATATTATGCACCATAGCCTTACATATTTTAGTTCCACTTTTTACCGCCTGGGGCGCCTACTTATCTCGGGTGCTATCGTCCCAATCCCCTCGATTAATATATCTACGGATAGTACATAAAACGGAGTTTTGTCCGGATAGCGGTTTGTTTAGAATAGTGTGCGTTCCTGGTTGCGAAATGTGGAACTAACAAATTTTTCAAAAGGATAAAGTGTTTTGAAAGGAATATTAAACGAAACTCTCTGTGCGATCTGTGATCATACTTACCTACTTGTTCACTATATTTATGCATACTATAAAGTGCGTATAAATGCTGTAGTTCATATACAGAGCTACAGAAATGAATTCGTAAAGGTTACTGAGTATGAGCATAAATTGCTTAAAGCTGGGTTTTAAAGGAGTTATGCATTTTTACGCTGAACTGAATTTATTGTACTAAGAAATATTTGTAGAATATAGATAAAATGATATACAGGGCCACACAAAGAGTTGGATACATGGCCGTCTATGGGTGATAATTTCTGGAAATGTAATTTCAGTAGTTTTAAGCGTGTTTTAGTTTGAATTAAATTTTAGCTAAATAGTGGCGTGTAATAAAGGTTGTAGGTAAACTACAGGACAGTACAAAACTATTCAAGTATGTTTCCATCTATTAGTTTAAATTGCTGAAAGATGAATTTCAACCTGTTATGCATTTTGTTGCTAAACTGAATTTTCCTGTTATATAGTATATATATCAACATACAGATCGAATACAGGGCTGTTCAAAAGAATTGGAATACATATTTGGCTATGGGCGGTAATTACTGAAGTCAGATTTTTAAATGTTTACTTAGTTATCTTATTTACCTTATTTCCCTAAGTAACGAAGTTTCCTTAAAGCTTTCAGGGAGTGTTGGAAAGTGTTTCATAATCTATGCTGTACGCATAATTTTTCTTACTTGTTAGTGTGTGTGTGCGTTCGGTTTTCATTTCACCGCTTCTTATATAAATGCAATCTGACAAGCATTGAGATAATGCTACAGAATCCTGGGGTGAATTTCTTTGTCATTTAAAGCTATCGTACAAATCTTTATTACCACTCTCACACAAAAAAACGGTGAATTTCCTTATAGTACATTTCAAACTCGGCAGTTTATTTTTATAAGAATATGATTTAAAATCTAAATAAAAATTATTTACTTTATCTATGAAGCGCCCAAAATATAAGTTCCTATACAGTCATCTGAGTTTAATCTCTGCCATAGTTTATAGGGATAGTGCTTTCATTTATTTGAAGGCAATACCATCAATATATATACGGTGGCGGTCAAAGGTCTCCGACCAGCATAAAATGTTTGGTTAATTGGTGAGTATACCCATATGAAGAGGAGTCTCAAAGTGATACGTATACCCTTTATTGACATAACAGTTAGGAACTTATTTATGGAATAAAAAATAAATATCAATAAATTTAATTGACAAAATTAATTGCAAAAGAAAACGCATGTTCTCAAAAGTTTCCGACCATCTTGGCAAGTTTGGGGGAAAAAATGATGTTATAATAGAAAATAGTAGTGATCAACAACATTTTCAATTAATATTTTATTTTCCTACATTTAGCAATAAGTACCGCGGCGCGGAAAAGTGGCATCGATTCAATGAACGGTTGAAGATCATCTATGGCAAGTTTTTTTTTTCCAAAGTTCTTGCAATTTTTGGGGAAATGCTACTGAATTGGAATATTTATAATTCCACACACGTTTTCAATTTCATTCTAATGATTTTCTATTGGATTCAGATTGGATGATAGAGCTGTCCCTTTCAAAACCGAAACTTTTTTGTGCAAAAGCCACTGCTTGATGAGCTTGCATGTATGTTTTGGGGTCGTTATCATGTTGAAACAAATAAATGCGACCACAATTTTTCCTCCAATAAGGCAGTAAATGATCTTGCATGATATCCTTATACATTTCGCTATTTATCTAGCCGCGGATCTCACCTAACTGGCCGACACATCGTCCAGAAAATGCTCCCCACAGCATAACGTTTCCTCCGCCATTCATCAATCTAAGAATAACATATCTCGAATCTTATCTTCTGTTTTTAGGTCGTCAGATGTAGTGTCTGTCATCACTCCCAAAAAAGATTGAACGTCGGTTCATCGGAAAATAGTACATTTTTCCAGTTTTCACTTGACCAGTCTTTGTATTCTTTAGCAAACGCCAGTCGGGCCCTTTGATTTTTTTTTTTTTTTACTTATGAAAGGTTTTTTTAACACGAACTCATCCATAAAGTCCTATATGTCACATAATCATCTTGACACAGTAGGCCGACTTATTTCAGTAATATTTTAACACCATAAATCGCGGGGAATTAAAGCGGCATTTTTATGCGGGTCATCAACTGCTTTTTTTCTGATATTTCTGTCCACAAGAATAGTCGTTTTCCGGGATCCCCCGAGCAGTGGCACGTCCCGAAGGCCATGGCCATCGTTATATATTTTTTAAAATATCGTTCACAGTAAATTTTCCGATCGATAACTTTGCCGCAATCTCACGAGGGGATTTTCCCTTTAGCGACTAACAAATCTCTCGTTTACAAACAATAATTGTTGAACTTTTCATTTTTTAATTTCAACTACGTTATTCACGTTGATTAATTCACAAACATGGCCAAAAAACACTTTACCGATAGCAAACACTAACGAATGACGAATGGTCAGAAACTTTTGCGCACGCGAATTTCGAATTCCTTCCCTTTGCGTCAAGTATCTTCAGTATTTAATCAAAATGATCACGTGGTCAGAGGTAATTTACTTATTCCTAACTTTTGAAGCAATTGTTTTTCTTCGCTGAAACGTTCTACCAAACAAATCAAAGTAACTAACTGGCCAGAAAATTCTGACCGCCATTGTATAATAAATTATATTACTATAAAATAAATAGTAACACATCACATATCTTTTCAAGCTTGAGAAAATGACTTTCTTTGCAATCATCGAGGAACTGAAGCCAATCTGCTTAAATGCATATGGATTAGGTAAACATGAAAGAGAGGTAGTTTTATGCTATATGAACAAGCTTTCCAGCTTCAGCTATTCGAGCATTTAATCGAAGGTGTTGCAAATGTTTCTTAAAAATTCAAAGTGTTCACCATCGATGTGAAATGCACTTTTGTAGCATTTGTAATGGTTGAACACTACTTTTAATAAAGGAGACACTTCAATTAGGATAACAGATGTTTGGTTGTAAGATGTTTAGCCCAGTTGTGTTGTGACAAATTTTAAAAAATTGTACCTTCAGTGGATAAAAAAAGCCTTATTATTAATTGATATATTTTCGCTTATATAATTTATTGTGCAAAAATATTTTCAGTGAGGATTTGGGAGTGTAAAGTTTCTTTCTCAGGAAAATTGCTGAAAATTTTATTCAATCTCTTCGCTCGCTCGAATTCCATGGAGGTTTCTTGGAGGTTTCAACAGTGGTTTTAAGTTGACATTGGTTTAAAAGACACTGTTTCATAATGACGTTGCCCAGAAACAAAGAAGATTTTATAATTTCATAAACATGAAATTCATCAAATCTTTTTTTTTTTTAAATACAACTTAGAGCAACTCCACTAATTACAAGATGATCTTCTCAGCCTTCAATTATACAACTAGCCTTTTTTCTTCCACCAGTGCCCTCATTCCTCTCAGGCACCAATCACAGTTGACTAATAGATTTGTGATGTCATTTACAACTACCCACCTAATGATAATTATTTTAATATTTGGCGCAATGCAATATAAGCAGATAAAACAACTTTCACAGTACCCAAAATTTTTAACTTATACAGACTAGTTTCGGTAGCATTCAGCGTACCGTCATCACTTCAGAGAATGGCCAATTTTGATCATACATATAGCAGAGAAACGGATTCGAGGGATAGATTTATTGACCAATAGAAATATAGGAAATTATGGGGAACTGCAAATGGGAAACTGTAAAGCGAATGGAACTGGTAGTGTGAAAAAATGCTAGGGTAAATTCAGAAAAAGGTGTTTGTATAAAATATGTTCAACAATTTGATAATGGTGAATTAGCGAGGTCCCAATCAAGAATTTTTCATTGATACTTGAACTTGATTTTCTTGAAGCATTCTATATCTATAAAAATCATAAAAATCTTGTTAATTGTAACTCCTCCATTCCCCTATTATAAAATTGTTGAGAATATTATATAAAACACCTTTTCTTAATTTCTGCTACCATTTTGTCACATTAACAGTTCCATTCTTTATGCAATTTTCCTATTGACTATTCCCCGTAATATCGTGTAATTCTATTAGTCAATAAACGCATCAATCGAATCCATTTGTCTTCCATTTATATGAGCAAAATTCCATCATTCTTTGCACTAATCACGGTAGTCTGAATGCTACCGAAACTAGCCTGTTATAAGTTAAAAAGTTCTAATACTATAAAAGTTGTTTTAACTGCTTATACCCTATAGTTAAAATTTTTAAGAACATATTTTTTTTTAAAGAAATTTACAATTGTGTCAGATATGAATGAAATCATTATAAATACAATTAGCATTTCTAATTTCAGTTTGACAAATACAGCGTGTTCCGTCTGAATAATTTTGCGTACAAACTTTTATTATACAGATATTTAAAGTATCAAATAGTATGTTTGTTTGTTTTTGGTTTGTTTTTCAATTAGTACTTTTGGACATTTTTGTGAAGTCACTCTGAATTTAGCAAGCTTAATTTATCATATCTTAATTGTTCTTAATTGTATGTAGAAATACTGGTATGAGAGTTGGGATATGCCTACATGTATTTGAGATACATAAATTCGTGTCGTGTTCTAAGCTGCATACTTGCATCATGCATTGTTAAACACAGCTTAGTGAAGGAAAAGTCAATTTCATGGTGCTTTTTATACTTCTTGTAGATGATACTTAAATATGAATATTTTAGTGTAGCAACTATTACTTTTCGAGTGTTTATATATAACACTGTATTAAACTTTTCGCCTAATTGTAATCTTTCTTTTCAAAAAACTAATAGTTTGCGTTGTTTAAACTTTATATTAAGCCAAATGCATTGATATATATATACATGTGCGTAATAATAAAAATTTTCGCCCTTTTATCTTAGTAAAATTATTCCAAATTCTTAACATTTTTCCTTTTTTACCTATCTTTAGTAATATCTTAATATTTTTTGTCTTTTATTTCATGCATTTAAAACTGCGTATTCTTTTATTAGTCTAAAAACCTTAATCCATTCGCCTCATCTCATAAAACCCATTAAATTACTTTTTTCATTTTATTCTAAAAATAAATTCTTTTTATTTCGAATGTTTTTTAATAGAATTGTTCGATGATGTTCCTTTTTCCCCACAATTCCTTGCAATTCCCGCCAGCCATTGTTTGCGCAATAATTCTGACGCCGAAACTAAAGAGATCGCATCGTCGTCACGCGTGCCTTTCCCTCTTCCCCCTGGGGCTAGTCCTATAGTATTTTGCTCTTATCGCGTCCTTCCGGCTACTTGTACGGGATTTGTCATTTATCGTGTATTGTATTCATACCCATGCAGTTTTCGCAAGTATATAACTTGAGTTGCTTAATTAAACCACTGCACCTGGAGTGTTTTTTTTCCTGAATCTTCATCATTTGTTCTAATACATAAGAACTAGTGGTTTATCTTTTTCGGAATAGCAACTGCCCGCTCATGGATCACATATAACTAGTGGAATTTGGTGCATTATATGGTCGATTAATAAACGTTTTGATGCATCTATAGGCTTCGATTATTATGCTTTCGAAAACATTCCAATGGACGACAGCCTGACCTTCCACTCTTCCATCACGATTGTACGACTGCAAAAAACCATGATTTATTCATTGAGTACATAATGTGGGTATGTTTGGTGCTTAGGATCCACATGTTTATATGATACGAGCGAAATCGTTTCATATATATATATATATATATTATATATGCATACTCGGTTTATGATGTCAGATGCTTCCATCCGAAAAAATTACAAGAGTCTATTCCAGTTCTTCTGGTCAATGGTCCATTCCTCCTCCAGATCTCTATCACTCATCGCTTTTTTAATATTATCCAACAAGTTCTTTCGAGGTCATCCCGATTTTATTTTTTTATTTGTTTTATAATTAAATGCAATTTTGAGTAATCTTTCATCACAGATTCTTTTAACATAACCGTACCAGATTAATTGCGGTATTTTAATATCATCTAATATGGTTCACTTTATTTTCATCATTTCTCTGATTCTTTCATTTCTTATATTTCCTATTCTTGATATCCTGCATGATCTTCTTAGGGCATCTAATTCTACAGCCAATAATTTCCTTCTTTCTGTTTCCATAATTCTCTTTCCTTCTACTCCATATAAAAACATACTCTTTACCAAAGAACTGATTATACTTTATTTTTCTAGAGATCTCTTTTCATCTTTATATATTTAAAATGAAATTGTATGTACGTTTATGTAACCATGAATGTCTTTTAATACTTAACGTCGGTTCAGACGTTCCTAACGTCTGTATCTTAAGATACGTATGAGATGCATTGATACAATACATATATGATACATTTTTTTCCCTTGAAATTGTATTACGTACGGTAAAAGAAGTTACAAAATTTATAGATTTTAATTAATGTATAAGAAAGGAAAGACTTTAACTGCATTTTCAAATTATTTTTATTATAAATCGTTTCTATGTAACAAGAAATTTCTCATTACAGCATGTATAGCTCAAAAAAAATTACTGCTAATGGATAGACAATTAAAGGAAATTTTTGAATTAATATATTATGACAATATGATCATAAATAAAAAAATATTTTTTTAAGTATTAGAGATGATCTACATATTTTTATTTAATTTCCTACTACTACTTATACAGATTTTTTTTTCAAAAACTAGGGGGCTCAGCCCCCTACGAACTACGCTCGCCAACCCCCGTTCAGAGACACCAAAATCCAAAAAGCACGCTAATTTGATCGGCTTTAAAAATATTGAATTAAAAAAAAAAAAGTAGCGATCTGTCTGTAAACGGGTTTCCATTCCTTTTCCTTGGATTGGGGATTTTCAAGACCATATCTGCTGCTGTTAAAAGATACAATGGCTGTTTTCGTATTTAATTTAAAAAATTAGTTAAACATTCGAAAATAAGTTAATGTAAAATGAATTAAGTAAACAGTGTCATTGTCGCCCGGTATTTTTTAACAGCGCTATAAGATAGTTCTTTTAAATAATTCATTTTAAATGTATCGTTTTAAATCGGACGTAATTTACACCAAAGTTTTATTTCTCTTATTAATATTTACGTGAAAATACTTTTGTTGTTAGAAAGAAATATTATTTGCGCTGTCTTCGAATTCACAATAATAGTTGAAAATATTATCTCAAAATATCAAGTAAATGTCTCGCGCAGATATATTTTTTAATTTAAATTGTTTTGCCATATTTTTGGCGATTTTAAATATGACGTAATTTCCTCCATTTACAGGTTTTAACGCATAGTAATGATTTTTTCATTTTAACATTTTGTTTCTCTTTTAAAATTACTGTGTAAATATGGTTTTTATGACGCAATTTTCCTGCTTTTAACATGTAACCATTTTATTCTAATTTTAATTTTTTTTTTTTTTTTACAATAGTCCAGTGTAAATAAATTTTTAATTTGAAGTAGACATTATTGTTTGCGCTGTTTATACAGTTGGCAACAGTTTAAATTAATAACATTTTTTAAATCTCTCCATTCTAAAAAAAAGTAACTACCGCTGTCACCGCCACCGGTTTTGAATTTTTTGTGACCGGAGGTCTTTCTTCGTTAATATTAAGAAAAATGATGCATACAAAAATATGAAAATCGGTAGTGTTATACAAAAATGTTTGATAAACACGCTGATGCAGACAGTTTTCAAATCGAAGAATTATTTTAAGAGATATTTAATGCTAAAGTTGGACAAAATCGTTCCACTAAAAAAGTTTTATAGTAGCAAAAACTATACATCGGAATTTAATAATTTTTAGTTCATTTTATACGTTATAATTTCCCGGTGTGCAGAATTAATTTATTTTTTTAATTTGACTCATTTTTCGAGGTTTTATATCTATTTTAAATTCAAATTTTCAGCATTTCAAGAGATATTTTTTACAGGTTTTAGAAAGTGATATTAATTTAAACTGTTGCCAACTGTATAAACAGCGGAAACAATAATGTTTGCTTAAAAAATATATATATATATATTTATACGTGTAATAAATCAAAAATTTATTTACAAGTGACTATTATAAACAGAAAAAAAACATTTGGAATTAGAATTAAATAATTATGTACAAAAAGCAGGAACTTATTAAAAATTACGTCATAAAAACTATAATTACACGTGAATTTTGAGAGAGAAAGGAATTTGTAAAATAATAAATTTATTAACATGTGTTAGAAGTCTTAAATAGGAGAAATTACGTCATATTTACGTCACATTACAGTTATTACATAAAATGAACACAAAATAATATTGCAAAACGGTTTAAATTTACAAATTGCGCTAGACATTTATTTGATATTTTGAGAGGATACTTTTCAACTATTTTTCATAGGAAAGCGCAAATAATATTTCATTTCTAACACAAGTATTTTCACATGAGTATTAAAAAGAGAAAGAATAGTTTGTTCAAAATTACGTCAGATTAAAAACGATTAATTTAAAATGTCTCATTTAAAAGAACTTTCTTTTCGCTTTGTTAAAAAATACCGGGAGACAAAGATTATGTTTACTTAATTCCTTTTATATTAGCTTATTTTGAAATGTTGTTACACGTGCCTACGTCATCAAGTTATTTTTATTTCAACGTTTTATTTGTATTTTTAATAATGTTGTACTAATTTATTTGTTCTTTTGTTATTTAAAATAAAAATTATGTCAATTTGTATAATTTGGCGAGTAGTTTGGCGATTTATATAATTTGGCGAAATTAACCGCAGCGGATTTCGCGTTAAAATTTCCCCAATCACAGAGAAATGAATAGAAATCCGTTTATAGGGCGATCGCCACTGTTTTTTAAATTATAATTCAACCTTTCGAAATCTTTTTAAAGCCGATCACATTAGAGTGCATTTAGAGTCTGCGGTGTCTGGACGGGGGTTGGCGAGCGTAGCTCGTAGGGGGCCGAGCCCCCTAGTTTGTAAAAAATATCTCTCGAAATACTGAAAATTTGAATTTAAAATAGAAATAAAACCTCAAAAAATAGTCAAATAAAAAAAATAAATGCAATCTGCACACCGGGAACTTATAACCTATAAAATGATCTAAAAATGATTAAATTCTCATGTATAGTTTTTGCTCCAATAAAACTTTTTTAATGGAACGATTTTGTCCAACCTCAGCCTTAAATATCAAAAATATCAAATATAAAATTAAAAGTAATTCTTCGATTTGAAAACTGTCTACATCAGCGTGTTTATCAGATATTTCTTTATAATACCACCGATTTCCATATTTTTGTATACGACAGTTTTTTTTAATATTAACGAAGAAATTCCATGCTCAAGGCATAGTTAGATACTACTGCGGGCAGACTGATCTGCGTTTAATGTATGAAGTCGCTCGCCAGAGGACTCTGATACCCTGCCCAAAATTAAAATTTGACTCTGACCGTAACTGAAACAACCTGGGAAGGGTAGATATGTAAACAAACACCAAAATTACGTCATGTCGCCATGGTTACGTTTACAATTCTGCTGACATTCCAATCAAGCTTAGAAATGACAGCTAATTCGAATACAGCTGTTAAGGGTTATTATAATCTGTCCATATCAATGTAAATGTAAAGTTCTATTTATTTAAGTGACTAATATAATGTGTTTCTCTTTAAAACTGTTAAACCAACACACATAAAAATATATAAATAAAAAAACACATGCTTAGTCTAAAACATCAATATCACAAATTTATTTGGTACCACTTAGTTATCCCGTCGACCAATTTCGCCAAATTATATAAATCGCTAAAACACTCGCCAAATTATACAAATTGACATAATTTTTATTTTAAATAACGAAAGAACAAATAAATTAGTATAACATTGATAAATATACAAATAAAACGTCGAAATAAAAATCACTTGATGACATAAACACGTGTAACTTGCTTACAGTCAAGTGAATGTGACATTTACGATCAAGCATTATTGGCATTTAATCTTACAGTTTGGCGATAGATTTTTGGTCGACGGGATAACTAAGTACCATTTATTTACTATTTTCTCTGCTGAAACAATAAAACTGATAGAATTTTTTTAAGGGGTCTCAGGACTCTTAAAGCTTTAAAATTTACAAAATTTTAATTTTTTAGATGTTAAACTCCTATCTTTTCTGAACATTTCGATATAATTGTTTCATTGAAATTCCTATTAGAACTGAAGTTATGACTTTTACATTTATACAAGTTCAATAGCTGAAGCGTCGTTTCGGAAACTTTGAAGCCATTAGTTTTTCTCCAAATGACGTTTTTGGGCATAACGCGCACGATATCTCAAAAACTTATGAATATTTTTTCATGAAAATTTCAAAACATATGTTTCATGTTAGTCTGTATAAACTGAACCTAAAATTTCCTTTTTACTGTTCAAAACCATATTTTTTTAGGTGATTATACTGTTGAAATTTTCTTAATTTTGCATTAGCTAAATACAACTTTGTATTAAAAATATAAAAAAGCTTTAAATACAAATTTATTTAGGTTCAGGGTAATTAATATAATCTAAAGTATAAGTAGGCACCAACATTTTCATTCTAGTTGCAATACTTATTTCGTAATCGTGCGCGTAAGCTGTTATGCCGATTTTTTGCTCGTCAAATGTCTAACAGTTTGGAGTCCCCTGTAAATGCTAATTCTGCATCTTATAATTTTTTAAATACATGAAATGAAATAACATACTTATATATTTTATTCCAATTAAAATTGTGTCTTAAAATCAAATATAATTTACGATATTAAATGTTGAAAATGGTCTCTTTTTTTTCATTTTTTCCAATTTTAAGCATCCTGAGACCCCTTAATATATTAAAATACTCATAAAATTCCTTGTAATAATTAATAAATGTAATTTATTAAGTAACAAATACCCTTACATGATTTAATCAAAATTGCTTGGATAACATAGAATATTGCAACGATATTTAAATCCGTGATCACCATTTCTTTCTCTGATTAAAAATAAGAATATTTAATGTTTATGGAAGATCGGCTTTTTTTTTCTTCTTCTTGGTTCGGGCGATATTAAAAACAAATATTTTACCTGTAACAGTAAATTAATCAAAAATAGCTGCTTCAAGTCAGTTATGAGAACTGTAGTTTGATAAAAATCAAGTTTTAATTTTAAAACATGTATATGAAACCAAGCTATTTTTATATAAATACGGGACATTCAAAAAAGAATAACAGAACCGGCATTTTTCATGAATGAACCAAAACGATCAAAGTAAACAATAAACAATTTAGCTAATCTTAAAAGTATGTGTAACACTAAAATGCTACAATTTGTGTAAAATAGCCTTTTAAATCGAAGGAAATTGAAGAATATAAATATTTAATTTATTACATGAAAATACGATCAATGATTCTGAAACCTCGACGATGAGAAACAAGCTTCTATCTGGGCAGGGTATAAAGGTAAACAAAGATCACGTTGTGAAGTTTTGGTTCAGGGTTTGAAGTTGGATCCAACTTCACTTTTTCGGCGAAATGCGCGGGCCGTTATATATCATAGTAGGCTATGGCCATGCTTAAGCCAAGACTCCCTTATCATAAAACAGACTTGACAATCTGGAGAAAGTCTATGGGTGAAAATGTCCCCGATAATTACCAACTTATTCGCTGACTTTGTCCCGTAAGTTACGCCACCTGGTGTATACTCCTGGTAATACTCCATAAACAAATGCATAGTAAAAAAATTGAAAATGTTGTGTTATTGGCAAAATTGTATAAAATATTTTTCGAATTCCAGTAAAATAAAGGCGTAAAAAAAATATTTCGCACAATTATTTTCTGGCTTTAAAAAATGAAACATATCAAAAATGAAGATTTAAATATAAGATTTATTGATATTTTTTCAGGGTACTTGTTAGTTATCCCGTCGACCAATTTCGCCAAATTATATAAATCGCCAAACTACTCGCCAAGTTCTACAAATTGACACAATTTTTTATTTTAAATAACGAAAAAACAAATAAATTAGTATAACATTAATAAAAATACAAATAAAACGTCGAAATATTTGTTTTATTGGCCATTATTGGCATTTAATCTTAAAATTAATTAATTTATGGCAAACCATTATTGGCATTTAATCTTGCAATTTGGCGACAGTAATTTGGTCGACGGGATAACTAACAAGTACCATTTTCTGTATATAGGACTTTGCGGGTTATTTTTTTTTAATCTTGGCAAAATTTGGGCTTCGGAAAGAGCGATTTGTTGCCGATTGATATAAACAGTTATGAAAACAAAACTTATGAACTGTCAGCTTGTTTTATAAGAATTTACGGCACAGATGCCATATACGCTCCATATTGGCGCGATTTTTTTCCAACGCCAATTTTGCGAAAATCACGTTACCATATCATCTATATCCGGATAACCATATCAAGCAAAATAACGACACTTTGGTGCCAGTTAAGTATCCGGTGCGCATATGACATTTACGCCAGAGAAAAATCTCGCCAATATGACATCTGTGCCGAATTTACATGTATAAATTTTGTTTCTAGATATTATTATTGTTTTTTATATACGATTTGTTTATATTTGTATATAAAATAGATAAATGCCTTTTTTATATTAACACTAGAACGGCGGCAGGGGTCATTTTGACACCTGAGCACTTTCGTCCGTTGATTACTTTAGTTTGGTTGGAAGAAATTGTTTGAAATTTTTTGACTTTTCCTAAATAGATAACATATTTTTCTATTAAAAAAATCAGCTTTCTAGATTTGTTAGTTTTTGAAATATTGGTATGTATTCCTAGAACGGAGGGTCATTTTGACCCCTTTAGTAAAATACGCTTTGTACTCGAAAGATTGTGAACCCATGAGAAAAATTCAGTGATAAGCAATTTTTGATTGCATTCATACTGTCTCCCAGAGAGATAAAAACCGATGTGGTGGCCACCCAGTATTATCTCTAAGTTGTATGTTATATTTCCTTTGTTGGATTTTGCCATGTTTTGAACAGAATATTTCAAATATAGAAAGTGCAAGGTTTTTCAGGCTTATATTTCTTTTCAGAAATAGTATTTTCCCATTTGTTACTTTTGTTTGATCAGATTACTCACTGCAGTTGGTAACCATATGGGAGGGGTTTTATAAGTAGAGTACGAATATTATTCGTACGGCAGACAGTTGAACATTCCCGAACATATAATTTATTGAAAATTGCCAAACATGCTATCGATCAGGACTAAATATTACAGTTGATGAACAATTGTTTCCATCTAAAGCTGGATGTAAATTTACGCAATATATGCCAAATAAACCGAAGAAATTTGGGGTAAAATTTTGGTTATCTGTTGACGTTGATACTAAATATGTACCTCTTGAATGGATTTCCATTTCTAGGAAAAGATGAAACAGCAAATCATCAATTACGTTTATCTGAACTTTTTTTCATGAAATTAACAGAACTTCATCTAAACAAAGGGAGGAATATTACGACAACTATTTTACTAGCATCAAACTACCAGAAATCCTAAAAGCTAAAAATACAACTTTGGTTAGCACAATGAAAAAGAAGGTAAGAGAATTTCCTATATCTTTGAAAAATATACGTAGTGCTCTTTATTCATTGAAGATAGTGGAACATAATATGACATTTACCATTTATCAAGCAAAAAGAAACAAAAGTGTTTTTTTACTGACCTCATTACATTCTACTGTAAAATCAGAAGACAGTCTCAAGAAGTTGCCCGATTCAGTATAATATTAGAAAGTAACGAAGTATGGTGTGGATATTCATAATCAAATGTGCCGAAAACACTTCGTTAAATCGGCTTCTAGACGGTGGCTTGTACATATCTTTTTCAATATTTTGGATCATGCAGCTTTGAACGCCTGAATAATTTATAAAAGTGTAACAGGCAAGCCCATCAGTAGAAGAGATTTTCTATTAAAATTAGGAGATAAGTTAAGAATGATTCTTATGGCTTCAAAAATCCCAAAGATCCTTCCTGAGTCTTCAGAAAAAACACACGAAAATAAAGTAGATATAAAGAGAAAAAAGTGTCAAGTACAGAGATGCAATGGAAACAAATCTCAAAAATTTTGTGGATCGTGATCCATATTTGTGTCCGGATAATGCACTGGAAAAATTGTTAAAATTATTATTGTATCAACTCCATTAATTCCTAATCCATGTGTTTAATTTCGAGTATTTTAAGCATTAAATAAAATTCAAACGAAATGTTTTACATTCTAACCATTCAGCTACGCTTATAATGATATAACGGAAACAACAGAACATGTTTCTCATTTATGGATTTAGAGAGTAAATCATCCGGCGAGTACGTAGATGAAAAAAAAAATATTATTTTATAAATTGTAGATTATTTTCGTTAACAATAGTTTTAATTTGTGAAAACATTTATTTTAAATCAATATTTATATAAAATTAATGAGTTTTTTGAGTAGTAGTAGTGTGATCCAATTAATCGCTCTGTAGACGTTATATATACAGTACTTTAAAAATTCAATAAATTATCAAGTAATATTAAATATAAAATATAAAATACACGGATATTACATATTTTTTCCAATGAATGGCGTTTAAAATTGTTTTAGCGTTGTCATTACACTAGTTTCGTCGTGGGGTCAAATTGACCCCTTCCCGCCGTTCTAGTAGGTAAGATTTTTCCGCCGTTCTAGTGTTAAATAAATTGTACAAATATTGGAAAATGTTGCCTTTATGTGAAACAGTGAATATGCTTCCAGACATTACGTTGCCAAATTTTCTTCTATTAGCTAATGTTCTGTAATCTGTTTCACAGTCAAAGTTGACTGCAAAAACGCGATGCTGGAATAATGTGGTATCAAGTATACGGTTTAAAAATAAAATTAATTTTGCGCCAAACTACACTTACGCCAATTGGCTCTAGGTCTGATTAAGGAAGAATACTCAAATTAAGATTTACAAACACCAAAATCGTAGCATGACAAGAATACGGTATTTGCGGAAAGTTGAGGGACATGTATAAATTTAAGGGATTATTAAACTTTATTTTTCCAATTTTTTAAGTGTTTATGACTTCAGTCTGTTTTTTGTGTATCTATGCGTGTTTTAACTTTCCTAAAATACTTTGATACAATTTAGTAAATCTTGCATAACATATGTGAGTTAAAACAAGGAAATTAATTACGCACCAAACTATGCCCGCCAAGATATGCCAATTGGCTGTGGAGCCAATTATGAAACTTTCCATAGATTAATACATACAATCTTTATATGAAAAAACAGTGAAGCTTTCATCTAAAGTATGTTAAACTGAAATAATCCCCCATACCTTCAAAAATAAAACAAATGATAGGCCAATAATTAAATAAATGAGACTGTGCATTGAAACAAATTGAAGGAGCGATGTTAAATTAATACTGTAAGGTGAAATTAATTGTGAAAAGAAAAGAAATAGCAGAAATAAAATAAATCACAAATTTGAAAATATAAAAGAGAAAATGAAATATTTTACATTTTCCGGATCTAGATGCTATCCATTTATTTCAATAACTAATATCACTGAGAAATTCATGGTAAAATAATTTTCTTTCCTGATTATTATTATTATTATTATCATCATTTATTTACATAACGGAATACAGCAGTAAACATTTTTTGTTTAACAGTAAAATAAGTTCATTTTTTAAATAAAATGTCTAGAACATATGAAAATTTTAAGATTAACAACTATCATTTGCAAACTACAAAGCACATCGTAAAGAAAATGGTAAAAGGCAAATGGAAAACAAATTTAAAAATATTTCTGTTTCTCACGTTAGATGGCGCTAGTCACGGGAAACCATGTGGTTTCTAACCACGTGTACAGCGGACAAAGGAAACTTAGCGATTGCGAGGCCTGTTATTTCGATAAGGAGGCCTTGGCTTAAGCATTTAAATTGGATGAGTTCTACCCGGAATATCTACGCAGATTTTCATTGGTCCATTTCCAAATCAAAACTTTTTTTTATATGTAGAAGGATAGCATTGCAAATTAATTAGAAATTATATTTAAAAAATTGTTTTCTTATGTTATGAAAATGAGTTTATGTGTAAATAAGCATTTTTTTTATATCTTCATTAGTATTTTACACAAGTTTTTTTTTTAAATAAACTTAATATTTTTCTACTAAATAGTAACTCAAATCACAGAAAAGCTTGTTATCTTTCACAATCTTTCCTGTGTAAAAATATTCTAGTTACTTAACTCTGCATCAACAATTGAAAAGAATTTTTATTTAAAAACATCAGAAATTTCGAAGCCCCTCACTTTTAAAAAATCCAAAATGATTATTAAAACTTTCACATTTTAATTAAACTATTTTTAATTCTTACACAAATTTGTTTTTCTTACGGTTAATTAAGGAAAATGTAATATTGTTAGCTCATAAAAGAAAAGTAATTAGAGAATTTTTTTAAAGACATACTTCAGATACACAAATTCCGACACCAGTTGTTAAAATTATTTAAGTATGCGACTTTTTTCTACAAAACATGACATCTGGAAGATGTGCAGCAGGTTTGAATGCATTATGTTTGTTATTAAATTTCTTTTTGGGGTATTTTAAATGTTACTGATTAATTAAGACGTTTTAATTTGCAATTTTAAATTTTCAACTTAATAATTCGAGGGTTAAAGAAAGAAATATCTTGAAATATTAAAATGCGGCGTTCTAAAAGTAATTTTAAAATGAATAAAACAAATCTGATTTAATAAATGATTCAGAATTTATTAACCCTCTATGTCACAAGTTGTGCATGCGTAAAAATTTCCTTTTCTAAAGCAATTTTCGTGAACTACCTTAGAAGATTTGCATAATAATTTAATAAATTTTAGAAGGATTTTGCCAATTAAAAGGAATTAATTTAATTTGATGTCATAGGGATTTTGGGAAATATTTATAACTTCACTTGAATCTTTTATTTAAAATATTTTTTTAGTATTTTGTGGACTTAAAAAATGTACAAATATAATGTTATTACAATATAAATATAGAAAAATACAGAAATAAAGCTTCCCCCCCCCCCAAATCTTTCAACGTCAGGAAAGCTGAAAAGATGCAAAGTCAAAAGAAATCACCCTTTTTAAAAATATTTTTGTTTTGTGCAACCAGCAATGCTTCTGAAACAAGATAAAGTAAAGTATCTCTCATTTCAAACTGTATTACTACTAATCGATGTATTAAATGAATTTAATAACCAGTTATTGTATTGGTACTTTAAAATACTGCAAGAGCATGAAAAGGTTAAACAACTATGAAATATAGCTAATGAAAAAGTTTATTGAACCAGTTACTCTAAATATAAGGCCAATGGTAGAAAACATAACTAATATGGTCGCAACCTTTATTCTTAGTCTTTAACTGGACATTGATATTATAAGAACAAATGTACTGATTTTAAAATGTTTATTCTATCTTAATTCATTATCTGCTGACTTTGAACAATGTGTTGAAAGTCATCAGAATATGCGTAAATATAAAATATAAATTGAATTTTATAAAGAAATGTGCATATAAAAAGTTTGTGTTAACCCGTCCGGGACCATGGGTGTACCCTCAAAAAGAGCATACAGAATTTGTTTTAGTCACCAGTCAAAAAGAAAAGTAATATTTAGTTTCTTTAATTAGATCATTATCACGATTGTTTAAATAAAGGTAATTTTTTTAAAAAAAGTGGCGCCAACCGAATAAAATTTGTGCAAAAGACGCCGGTTCCGAAAGGATTAAAAGAAAAACATAACAATGGTAGAAAATAATCTCTTTTTTCACGGATCAACAAATTAAAGCTGAATTAATTAAGGAAAATCAAATCATGAGACAAACTTTAAGGGAATGTAAAATACACATAAAAAAGCTATTTTGGTATAGCAGTGTAGGGCCGAAAATGAAAACATTAAATGCGGAGGAAATGAAAACAAGTGCTTTATTGCCATAACAATTACAGTAAGTGCTCAAATGTGCCACCTCCAACGTCGATACATACCTATACATACCTAACAGCGTCTAGCAAGTGATTGGCGTACCCTTTCGAAGGTTCCAGATGTCTCATCTATGAGACACCTGTAATCACCAAACCGGAGCTCCAACTAATCGGTTTATGGATTAATACTCCGGTGGTAAGATCCCCGCAAACATCTAGCAAACCCCAGCCGCAGAAATGAGCCCTGAAAACGGGCATTAAAAAAATTACAAATTACAGAAGCAACGCAACATGCCCTATATTCTTCGCGGAGCATGGTAAAATAAACAAAATTTTTCTCGCCCCTGGAGACAGATCTATGAGACTCCAGTTGACTCATATGAGGACCTCATTGCAAGACTTTCAGTCGTTGATGCAAATGTTTGTGAAACACATGGAATCTGCGAAAAGGTACGCCAATCACTTGCTAAACGCTGCAAGTGGCACATTTGAGCACTTACTGTAATTGCTATCTGAATAAAGCACTCGTTTACATTTCTTCCACATTTCTTGTTTTTTACCAGAACTTTGCATTTACGACTACACATTCCTATGCAAAACATGTTTATTTTAGTCAGCTGCACCACCCCTCCAAATTTGTCCAATGATCTTAAATACACCCTGTATATACAGAATAGAATTTTGCTCCATATGAAGATCATAAGATAAATTCTTAGAAAACAAAAACATCTCAAAAGACTATGGAACTATTTTTGAAGCATTCGTGAATACCGGTAAAACACGGACGCATCTTACATTGTTCAATGGAAGGTTCAAATATATTTAATACATATAATGGAATAATTGAACATATTTATCAAATTGAACTTATTTATAAAATAAAGTGTTTGTGCATTAAAGCAGCAGCATTTCAATGAAGTAAGTAGACGAGAAGGGATTCTCTTAAGAATTGGGAAATTTTGAAAGTGCGAAGCGATAACAAACTTGATGCCCTGACTCTAAAGATTTTGTTTATAAGCTTTATTTCTGTAATTTTTGATGTGCATAGTAAAATGTTTTTAATATTGTCCGAAGCCTTTAGTGTTTAAAAGGAAGAAGAGAAAGGTTTTTGAGTTATCAAAAGACCTATCCTAAATCTTAAAAAAATGTCAGAAAGAGTCATAAAGACACCTATAATACATCTTTTACATTTTCTGCACTCAAAGGTTTTTTCTAATAATATGTATTTTAGATTATAGAAGGGGGGGGGGAGCTGTCGGGGCTTTAAACATTATTAGATAAGAACTTTCTGAAAATTTAAGTATTTAAAAATGATGTAATAAGGTATTCTTAAATATCGAAAGAACTTTTGACAGTATTAATTTACATATCATTAGCAAGCACATAAATGTTTTACTCTCCATCAATATTTAAAGTGTTTTATAAAGAAATTCGAATCGATATAATAGCTATTGTTAAATGTACATATATATATAATAAGACAGACTTGAACACAATTAATACAATAACCCAAATACAACGACCCTTGGAGTGAAAAATTAGCCGGGGTCAGGATTCAAATTTGGGTCCACAGTGTACCGTGCTGTTGCTTTACCACTAAGCTACCCTGGCCGACATCCTAGCCCAGCATTTTCTCACTAATAAACCATGTTAGGGAACGTCATAGGCCGGCAACCGCACGGCATTCAGACGTTAATTTATGTGTGCTTTTTTAATAGCTATTGGATAACACATAATATGAAGCAGTTTAGTATTAACAAAGGCCACCAAAGACCTCAGGTGTTTTCCATGAAATCGAGGAGAGACTGAAAACTCTTGAGACATTTAAAGATGAATAAGACTAATGCTGATAAAGACTCAAATTATGTGCAGACAACACAACGATTTCCTAAGACCTATGGTTCTTCCTTCAAATATCATAAAGTTATCAAATGATTAATTTTACGTTTTCGCTTCAAAAATTCTCATGCAGGTGCTCAGATTCTTTTAAATTTGTTCAGAGAAAAATACTGGATTCTAAATGGAAGAACTGTGACCCCTGTTTTATCTAAATGTACCACTTGTAAAAGATTTAATTCTAAGAATTTGGAATCTTCTGTTGTTTCTCTGCCAGAAAATTGAGTGAAAGATGTGGCAGTATTTCAAATTGTCGCCGGCTTCTTATTTACATGCGCTATCTACAGAGCTGTGCATTTTAAACTTATTACTCCAGCTACTCAAGGGCCGTTTTTATGGCTTTATGAAGATTTGTATCTTGCAAAGGAAGATGTTCTATTATATAATGCGACAAAGGTTCCAATTTTGTTGGTGCAGCCTATTTAGGTAAAGTTGAACTGGATTCGCATTCAGAAGTATGTAGGAATAAATTCACTCGAATGGAAATTCAAACCTCCGACTGCTGCTTGATGGGGGCGGAAGGCGGAGGAGACTCTTCTGACTGACTCAATATCTATTAAATAGAGTCTTAGGACAGCTCTGATTGAACTATGAAGAGATGCTAACTGTACTGGCTAACTGCAAAAGTATTATAAATTATCGACCACTAACTTACACGTCAGAAAACCAATCTGTCAAACACATATCTCCGGGGATGTTTCCGAAAGATGACATGAATATGGTTTACCAGACGTTGATGTACTCAGGAAAATGCCTTAACTACAAGACTTAAATATAGGCAAAAACTGCAAAAAAATCTTAGAAATCGCATTAGATCAGAATATTTGATTCTTTTATCCAACAACCGAATTTGAGCCGATTCTAACGTTTAATTGCTGTAGGAGATACACTATAAAAAAATAGGACCAGATTTCCTGTAGGAAACGGAAAAATAGTTGCACTTATCGTACCGGAAAAATTTCCGACCCAGCTCGGAATAAAATCAGTAAAATCGGAATAAAATCCGTAAAATTGGAATAAAATACGTAAAGTACCGTTTTAATGACTGTTTCCTTTTTTTACGGATTTTATTGCGAGCTGGGTCGGAAAATTTTCCGGTACGATACGGGCAACTTTTTTTCCGATTCCTACAGGAATACTGCTCGGATTTTTTTTACAGTGTATAGTTTCGGTGGGGGCAGATAACAAGAAAAGTGGTAATTGGCCATTAGGACATGTTACAAAGCTCAATACTGGTAAAGATTGAAAAGATCGTCTTTTGAAGTTACAAACGTCTCATTCGCATATAATTCGGCTGTTCAAAGAATATCTTCTGGAAACTAGAAGTGTCATCGAGTGTTGTAAAGCATTTTTCCTAAAGCAACTTTGAATGAAACCCAGATTGAGCCTTCAAAAAACGAGTCACAAATTAAAGAAACTAGATCTGGTAGAATGTTAAAGTTTTCAGAGAGACTCAAATATAATGTTCATATAAATGTTGTATTTATTTGATGTGAAGTTGTCTAAAGGTGGTAGGATGTTAAATCTATTGTCCATATTTTATTTATTTTATTATTATCCTCTCATCTTTAATCCGTGTGATGCTTTTTGTATAAGATGTAACGTGAACAATAAATTGTTTTACACACTCAGAAGTGGATATTAAAATTTCACGAAATTTTCCTCATCTTTGACGAAACCGTTTCCTGGGAAATGCTTAGAGCGAACATTTCGTCAAATTGGGTAAATTGCTTTATTCACTTGTTTGGGGATACGAATTTCGTCAAAAGTGCTATTCCAAAAAGTGAAAAAAAAGTTCCGGTGGTGCGATCTATTGGGCAATTTAGAAGCACCTGCATTTATTGATAGGAGAGAATTTATCGTTCATCATTTCATTCAAGATCACTCGAACTCACTACCTCGGCTGTGGAAACCTATCGCGTTACCTACCTTTCCACTGGACCTCTGCATGGATATGATTTTAAATGCAGGTATTCAGTTTTTGCTGTGTGTTTATATTTTTATAAGGTAGATTCTAATTTTAATGACGCTGTTATAATTCCGATTATTTTTTATTAATAATGTCAATTTTTTAATATTGTTTTTCGACGGCTAATGAATAATTAGAATGGGGCTTCATTATTTATAATTTATTAGCGAAATTTTCTTTGCTCAATGAATGGTTAGAATATAGCCCAGTTAATTTGTTGCTCAGAAATAACAAATTTTGAAGTGCATATTGGGGAGATTTTATCAATTTCAGATTATGGTTAATATTTTAACAGTTTTCTGTTTTAAGGGGGTGCGGGGGATCCTTTATGCATATTTTCAATTTGATTTTTATATGAATATATTTCTTACATGATAAAGCACTCCAGGAATTTCCAAATTTAAGCAACATAAATAACTAATGCAGAAACAATAACTATGTATATTTCAGTAATCCTTGAAAAGCGCAAAAATGTGCTGTTTCTTAAATAATTGTAACAGGAATAACATAAACAAACGTATATCTGCTTACTAAAATCGCTGGATTTGAGGAGGTATACTAATGCACCCCTCGGTAAACAGCTACCGCAACTGTTTCCTTAAAACGCATTGAGTGTAGCCGTGAGTGAGGAAACAGTTTCGTCAAATATTTGGGAGTTTCCGTTTCGTTAAAAATTACGCTATTTTGAGACGAAATATTTGTCAAAATTAATGAAATAAAGCTCGAGGATTGCTGAATCGTCAAAAGTGAGAATTTTATTTCTGAGAAAGAATTGTTTGAATATTTTTTACAGAAAAAGGTAGAAATTTTTACTGTTGAATAAATTATTAGTAATTTGAAAGCTGAAGAAATTATTAGGCTTATTTTATACGCTTTAAATTATTAGTTGGCATCCTCATTATTGTTCTAAGCTGAGGTGTTAAACTAGCATCTTGTGGTACACTTTAAGAAGCAAGTACTGTTTAGAAAACCCCCTTTTTTACTAACCATTAATAGCCGACAATTTCTAAATTCCCGAGGTGTTCGTTATGTCGCGATTTTGCTATAGTAATAAAACGCAGCGTGTCCCACACTGTATGTAATCAGACACTGTGTGTAAATCAGTTTCATCCTGTTTAATGTGACGTTTATAGGGCAGCCATCGCGTTTACCAAGCAGTTCACGGTAAACATCAGAGTTAAGTGATTGATCACGTTAAATGATTTCAAAGGGATTGGTTTGCTGAAACTTTTATTATGAAAGGATTATGACTTTTTTTCAATCATCATTGATGTGTAAAATATTGGTATATGGCTTTACCAATTCCAGCTATTGTTAACAATTATATAGGTGTAAGCTGATAAACAATATTCTTATCATATGCCATTAATCGTCGGAAAAACTACAGATCTTAGAGAGGTTTCGAAGAGTTTCGCACATTTACACTGGTTCGCCTCCTATGTAATGAGTTCATGAGTACATTTTTTATATGTTCTGTAACTTTTTGAAGTTTTTTCTACCGCTCCAGATGGGATAATTTAAAAGTGTTCTAGTTATTCTCAAAGTCAGGTGATAGTTCTTTCATTTTCATGTCCATTTGTCCTGCCAATGGAAAGACATTTGAAAGTTGAATCTTAAGCATATATTTCTTTCCTTAAAAAAGTGAACGGAATTTAGTTTGGCCAATCAGTTATCTTATCATTGCTTTTAGCATAACGAATTCAGGTAATAAAAGTCTAATATCACATAATGACTTAAAATCCATTAAATGGTTACCATTCTTTCAGCTGTTCTGTGCCCTAGTAATTAACGAGAAACAATTCTATTACTGTACAATAAAGAAGAAAATATAGATGTTCAAATATAATACTTTGCATTCATGAATAATTGCAATAAAGTGCCAACTATAGATTTCGATTATAGACATACAAAAAAATATAAATAATTTTTCTGCACTCAAATAGGAATTTAACGCAATAATAAAATTTGTAAATGAAATAATAATTATTAAATGATAATTTCTTTATTTAAAACATTTATTGAATTACCCATTCATTTTCTTGTCCGATAAAATAACTGTGTTTAAAACTTTTTTTAACACCATCACCAACACATTATGTAGCACTTATAATTTGCTTTAAAATATTTTCCTTACTCAAATAATTGCAATTTAAAAGTTTCGCTCTATACAATTTCTCTTTATAATTTAAAATGGCTTTTCTAAATCATTAACCTGTATTTAAAGATTATGCTTTATATTTAAGCGTATTTAAGCTCCTGGGATTTATATTTCCTAAATAATGAATAACATTTTAAAGCTCTGTATATTTTGGTATGATAATAGTTTAATTGTTTTAATAATTGCTTTTAATTTAGAAATAAATAATTTTTAATCTGCAAAGATACATTAATTTATGTCGCATTTTACATTTACCAGACATATTCATATTAAAGATAATTGGATAGGTGTTAATGCTTTCAATATTATACAAGGAGATTTAAAAAAAAAAATAGACGTAATTTAAGAAGTGGTAGAGAACCGTATAAAAAAACATTTTCCCTAGAAATCCAATGTTACAATCAATTTAAAAGTAAAACATAAAGGGTATCTCGAATCTCACTTTAGTCAGAATTGGAATTTTTCAAAACTTTAACAATAATGAAGATTTTTTAACGTCATTTTGCCATTTTTACTTTGCTTCGTGTGGAATATAAAAATGTTACCAAAATTTAGGAAAATATCCATCATCCGCATACAATAGCACCTAATTAGATGCTATATGCTTCGGAATGCACGAGGATGGATCCAAGAAAAAAGGTTACAAAGGTAATAAAAGAATATTTATTAACAATAGACAAAAAATACAAAAGTGAATTGAGAGGCATATTTTCCAATCACTTTTTCACACAATCACCAAATTTATGTACAAAATGATGTAATTTTCTCTTTTTTGTATCTAAAATGATTACGGTCTTGCTTTTTAGTGGCATAAATGATTCACACGATAATTAAAATTCGATATTATTAAAATCCTTTTTATGTAAACTATTCAAAGTTTTCTGATTTTGACAAATAGCCTAGAAACATCCATCGGACTAAGAATATGATATTTTTGAGTAAATTTAGAACATTATTCAGATTTGAAAGACAACTGAAAAAAATATTCAAAGTATGACGATAAAAAGCAACAAAAACGTGAATGAGATAATCGTAATATATGATACCAAATCAAAATCGTGTTATGAATGTAAGCACAGAAACAATATGAGGGATATCAGTTCTCTTTAGAAGATTAGGGATTAAAAGAAAGAATGTCAAGCGTTGTTTGTAAAAGCTACTTAGTCGATCTCAGTAAACTTTGTACTTGATGAAACATTCCGGCGAAAGATTTTGTACTTATTTGTGTGGATGGAACAGAAATAAATTTAGTTATAATTATAGATACAGATTCTTTCTTTATTTTTTACATCTGCGTCTAACTCGCTTCCTCAGTAAGGTATTTTTTATAAAAAGAAACAAATTTTAAAATATTCTTTAAAGTTGAATGTAAGATTTCACAATCTTTCATAAAACTATGTTCATTAATTCCAAAAGTATTATAAACCAACTTTTTATGAACATTCGCTACATGTTCATGAGTAACATACACAAATTACTACTGTGTAAAATTGTCAAAATTACAATGCATATATCTGTACCTTGGAACAAAAAGGGCCAGTGTCCATTTTTAGGGTTCCGTACTTAAAAAGTAAAAACGGAACCATTATAAGATCACCCCTGTGTCTGTCTGCCTGTCTGTCTGTCACAGCCCTTTTACTCGTAAACTATGCAACGTGGAAAGTTCAAATTGGGGGAAGTAATAAAGGCTATTGACCCACATTTTGTGTAAACATTTGAATGGAGTAGTCAGAAGTATGAAGAAGTACGCACAATTTATGCCATAAATATGTACTTATCTCAATGCATTTTGATAACATCACACAAAAAAAAGACAAACTGTCTCACAGTGATAAAAAATCAATATTCAGTATGTTCAAAACGTTCGCCATTGCTCACAATACACGTTTGTATTCATGAGAGTAATTCTGCATGCACATTTCTCAGCATGGAACGTCTATTGCAAGCATCTTCAGTGCGACGACATAGATTTAACCCATTCAAGGGCGGCGGCTAGACGGTCTCGCTACCTAATTTTAATTCCAAAACTGACAAATATTTTAATAAAATTTTGCTTTTGTAATGAAAGTGCAAATTAGCGGGGTTTTTGTTTTCTGAAAAATTCGTTTGAATATTCTGGTGTCAGTCTATTATTTCATCAGTTTACGAACAGAATTCTTCTGGCCCTGGAAAGGTTATTCTAAAATTTTAAATGCATTGGAAATTAAATCTTTACAGACATTACAGCACAGTACAACGTCACAATCTGCAATTGTGCACTGTTACATTTCCGGAATGTGAATAGGCAAACTAGAATCGTCGCTCATCGATTTCGGGCATTTTTGGGCATGCAGGCGACGATTTATCTTATCCGTGTGAACCAAATGTTGTTTCGTACTAATTAATTGATGCTCTAAACTTTCTAATTGGAACATTTGCACTACCTCTTTTCGTTTTCGATTTGCGGTGACGATCTTCCAAATTTCGCCACTAGGGGTACTGCTGTCGTTTGCATTAGGTCGGGCGTAGTCGTTTTACTGTATCGTTACCTCACTTGTATTGCTGTAGCTATCTCCGTTCGCAAGTATTTTCAGATTAAAGGGACTTTCCTTTGCACCCAGTATACTATACAGCTATACCTTACATTGTATAGTTTTTACAAAGTCTTAGTATTCTTTTAGCAACGGTATTTTTTTTAATAATACACTTACTAATTCATATATTATTGTACGGAACCTTCTGTGCGCGAGTAATACTCGCACTTGACCTGTTATTCTCAAATGGCAGGAAACCCAATTTAAGTTTGACACATTACATTAACAGTAAGTAACATTTGCCTCGACAAAATATTTTTTTTCAATGATCTAATATTGGGAGGACTTTGGCCTTTTTAACAATTACTTTATATCGCATCCTGAATTCATTCGTGCACTTAACTCAAATTTCTCAGTTTTGGACATTGGCCCTTTTTGTTCCCAGGTACAGATATACAAGATAGACAGAAACAAGTATTTGTAAAAACATTTAGATTAGATTCTATCTTTAAGTATGTAATGATTACTCTAGAAATGTATTTGTAAAATTTGTTATAAAAATTGTGAATTTTCAATTTAAAAAACGCTTTTATAAATTTTAAATTAACAATTAAGAAATTTAGATCCTACTTTATCATATCCCCCAGTGTTTTTCTTTTTTCTTTAACCTTATGTATCAAAGGGTATTTTCATTGACATTATCAATAAAGTTATTTATTGAGAAACTGAAAAAAGTATGAAAAATTGCACAGAATATGCATTAAAACTGTACTATTTACAAACGATAATTTTACCTAATAATCTCATAAATTAGTAGAAACAACATTTTTATTTTAAACTATTTATTTCCATCGCTAATATAATTATCATTTTTTAAATTTTTTCAGAGAAATATTCTAAGGTTAATTAATTTTAAAATGTAATAAATTGATACCTCTCGTAAAGCAAAAAATACCCGAATGCTATTTTTCAACAGCTGAAAAAAAATCTAATTTATTATTAATAAGAATTTATCTTGCTTCAGAAGATTATGTTACCACAAGTAATGAGTTTAATTAAACAAAATTATGTCTAATTATGTTAGTTTAAAATGTACTTCTAAGATTTCAGATATTGAATTAATTTTTCTTCCCAGGTTCTGCTTTTATTTCTAATTGAAAATTTATTAAATATGTATAACATTATGAAACATCACAGTAATTTTATTCACTTATATTCTTAAGGCAGAAAAGAAAACATGTTGAAGTTTCGGATAAATCTGTATCGATATCTATACCAGGAACTTCTCTTTGGTTATGTATATTTTTCCACACTATATAACTTTAATGAAAAATGCATAAATACTGTTTATGACAGTGCACTAATTCAAAAATGCTTTAAATCAAATTTAATCCATTACGCAGTGATTGTATTTATACTTTCGGATAACTTTCATATTATAACTAATTACAGCAACTTCGGATGCACATTTTACTGTCATTTTTCATTTTCAAAAATCTGTATAATAGTTCACTGAATATTTCATTTTCACCTGCTGTAAATTAAAAATATATTTCAGACGCAAAGTAGTTAAATTTAATGCATTTTAACAAAAATATATTAAGAATCATCAAAAGCCACTAAATTGAATACTTTTAAATAGAATTTTCGAGAATATCTGACAATATTTCTTCAAAAATGGATTGAAATTCAGATTGGATTTTTAATGACTTTTGTTGGAAAATGGTAACTATAAAGAATTTACTTTTATTTTGACTTTCAACTTTAAAGCTTTCCTGATTATCTTATTATCAGAAAATCTTTTAAGAAAGTAATTTCCATTACGATATTAACATTTTCTGGATTCCATGTGTGAGAAAATTGGATAAAACTGAGTACAATTTTTTTTTCTACGCAGCTACTTGAAGAAACAGACTTTAATTGCTATGCTAATGGTAAACTGACTCTGTAGATACAGAAAACAAACTTTTTCTATGAGAAATAGCTGTATTTTGGGTGGTAAAAAATGTTATTTTATACAAGTTTGCAAGATGTTTGTTTAAAAAAAATGGTGCGGGATATAATTAAAAAATAGTCGCCTGTGGCAGCCCTGCTAATTAGGTTTATTACCTGCTGCCACTCCTCACCGTTTGTCGAAATTTTTCACAAACTTTTGATTTGATTTAATTTGATTTGGCGGTATTTGCATAAATGTTCGTAAAGAAAGAGCTGGTTATACTACCAGCACAGCCAAGGATATCCCAATCGGGATCAAGGGACATGGGGGTTAAGGTTTTACAGGAGTAGGCCTTCGTTGTAGGAAAACAGATTTTCCACGCGACACTTAGCAGCAAGGTAAATCAGTAGGTGGTGGGAACTTATGCGTGCGCTTGGAGAAACGCCCTCGCGTTTCTCTGCTACAGTGGAACTCTAATTGCGACAGGGCGCAGAGATTAAAAGTTGAGCTAACAGACAATTCCCAATGTTAAATTAGAAAGGTAGGTCAAGTGTTCAATATATGTTTTTTTTTAGTTGCCTCCTAAAAACTGGACGAGTGAAGATATTTGTAAGCTAATTCTTTGGAGTGTTTCAAATGTATCTGCGATGCTATTGGCTTATTAGTGTTAAGTGAAAATATCAGTTGTGACACTGTACCTTGTACACAGCACTCGCATCAATTTAAAAAAGCACAATGGAATTTGTGTAGGTATTGGAAAAGGAGACCATGGCCAGTAAGAAAAACTGTAGTGTGGGAAGTGAGTTCGAATAGTGTGTAGGAGACTTTTGGGATTTGCGTATAAATGTATCGGGCTTTTATTATAGTGCTCGAATGTGTTTGCCAGTCTTTAAGTATATTTGTTTATAATGAACGCTTGATGTAACTGGGTGGAAATGAAAGGTAATGATTTTTTTTATGTTTTTTGTGGCTCCTTTTGCTAGAGTGTCCGCCAGCTCGTTGCCAAATATGCTCTTGTGAGCAGACACGTAAGCGATCCAAGCGCGGTTTACGACAGTTAACAGAATTTGTTTGATTCTAAGAACTCGTAGGTGTTTGCTTCCGTTTGAGTTTAGTGCATTTATATTGGACAGGCTGTCCCAATATAGCGAATGTAGAGCTGTGTCTGTTTGAGTATGTATCCATTCAAGTGCTTAGAGGACGGCATATAGCGCAGCTTGGTCTATTGTATTGTTGTCGTCCAATCTGCAGGCCCATTGGTAAATGATCGAGGTACCTTTTGTGTCACAGTAAGTTGATGCCACGTCGGCCGGTTGCTGTTCGAGATCCATGAGTAAAAATTGCTGGCACAGTAGTTAATGTGCGTGTTGCGATCTGTATTTACTTGGAGATGTGATGTTATTGCTGTTGAATGTAACTGCCAACCATGGACACCTCGTTGAATGTTTATAAATCAAAAAGGCTGTTCTATTGTTTGGGTGTATGAAAGATATAGTACTCTGAGATTATTGTATTCATATTCTAATGTTAAAGTGATGGGTGCTATGCCTGTTATTACATTTAGTGCGTCTGTTTAGATGGTTTATTATCCTCTTGACAGTTGTAGTAGAAATGTTCTTCGTAATTATGTTAATTTTTGTTTTTGTTAGTTTGCCTCCCCAAATTCCAACCCCATAAAAAACTAGTCGTTGTGGGCGACCGTAATACTTACCCATCATGGATATAGATAATATAAAATATGAAAATAAAACATGTGATATTTGCTAAGCATTGTACCATGTTACTTTTATTCACAATTTAATTTATTTGGACTCCCTTAAATATAATTAATATAACCCCTTAAGCTAATATTACTTTTTGTTGCATTAAAATATCTCAATTTGTTGATTTTCTGTAAGCAAGTAATCCCGATAGGTTTACAATGGAAGCCTATGGGAATTTGGCGAAATATTAGAAATATCGCCAAGTTGGCGTCACTTTTAGCGACGTATTTTGGCCGCCAAATTTGGCGATATACCGCCAAGTTGGCGAGAAACTTGGCAGTATTTGGCGACAGAACTGTGTGCCCCCTACGGTAACTCACTTATAGGTATGGGGAGGCATTAAATGCTTGACATTTACGATAAGCCATTATTGGCATTTAATCTTATAGTTTGGCGATAATTTTTTGGTCGGCGGGATAATCGTGTTGTACCGAATTGAGTAAAAGAAACATCCTTATAACTCGAACACTTATAATCATATTTACTAACAGTTAACTGCGTCGGATTAAGCGTCTTATTTCCAATTAAAATATATCTTTGAATTGAAATTTGAATGAAATACAGGGTCATGAAAAATCAAAGAGTGTGAAAAATAGATTTACAAATGTCTCGGCAACTAATTATCCGATGGAGTTCATTTATGATGCAAAATTTATGTTTTTTTATTGTCTTGTATATTCACTCCTTTAAATAAACAATTTCGAAAATTTTTGTGTACCTTTTATTTGAACGAATATTTCAAGAGTCCGAAAAAAATAGTTCCAGTTAATCGAGGTTACTGATATTCAATAGCCTTCTTCCTATATTGCTCCCTAAGTACACACCGAATTTCAAGTCTCTATCCCAATTTGTTCGGGAGATTACATGACGATTACAGACACACACACACGTACAGACGGACGGACAAATTAAAAAATATATATATGTTTTTCGGAATCTCCAGTGTCTGAAACGTGTAAATCCGTCAAAAAAAATTTTCGAATTTTAAAACGATTACAAGACTTATCCTATACTACGTATGATGGGTAAGTAATAATATTTTCTGTAATTGTATTGTACCATATTTTAAGCATGGCTATCAGGCTCTGTAAGAAAGTTGTTTGCAATTAGTAGCCAGAGTAGAGGTCCAAGGCACCCTTGACACACCCCTCTCCAGCCTCTGCGGAATGTAACGTACATCCCTGTTAATTAAGACACTCCTTCGTGATAAATATGACTTGACGACCGCAGCTAGGTTCCCCGGGCAGACTAACGCCAGTAGCTGTATAAATATGTCCATCCACTCTACGTTATCGAAAGCTTCCTCTGTGTCCAGAGAGAACAGGGAAGTGTAGTCACCATTAGCTGTAGTGTAAGCGCAGAAAGTCAAGATGTATAACAATGCTTTATCTCATGCGCTGCCCTCTCTAAACCCGAACTGTTTAGAATAGAGGAAACCTTTCGATTCTAGAAAGTATGTCAGCCGAAACACTGTTAGTTTTTCTAATAGTTTACCGAGCATAGGAAGTGGAAGATCGGGTTGTATGATTTGGCTTCAGATGAAGATTTCACTTGCTTTAAAAAATATACTACTTCACCTTGTCTCAAAACCTCTGGAAAATATGTATGTTGTAGATAGAGACTCGCTCTTCTTGTGAAGAGATTAGGAATTTTATTGAATGTGCTTTTGAGTAATCTAAAAAATCTATTGTATCTGGACCTGGAGCTTTCTTGTCATTAAGTATGTACAAAGCTGCTCTAATTTCTGCTTTGGTGAAAAGCTTTACAGATTGTGTATCGAATGTTATATCCTCATTGTTATTATCAGGATACTTTATGATTCCAAATATTTATGACATTAAATGTAGAAGGTTGTGTTGTCTTGATGAGACACTGGATGGCGTCTCGATCACGGTTTCGTCTGAAGTGAGGACTTTTTCTGTGTGGTCGCAAACAGGTTTGTGGTATTGCTACAGAGTCTAGCCATGCTTTAGTTTCGGTATTCAATACTGAGTGCTTATACAGCGCCGAGAGCTTGGAGTATTTCTCACTGATGGACTTGTGTAATACAGTACCATGTCCATAGTCTCTGAGTCTCTTGAGTTTTCTCATTAGTGTAGTACACCCGTTTCGTTTGGTTTTTAGTTCTGTGGTTCAATATGAAATAATGGGTGTTCTCCTAATTCTTTTGAATCTATAATATGACTTCGCTTCTTGTTCAACTGTTTTTATCAGGGTGGCTGTGAATGTATTGATTTGGTTTGCTTCCGTTATGCTGTTTCACAGCTGTCCGAGGAGCTGTTTGTTGTTTTTAATATGTGGCGTGAATTTTCGGAAGTTTCTCCTGGTTGTGTTGAACCTCCTTCGGATTGTGTAGAGTGGCAATATCTTGAAGGAGACGTGGATGTATCTGTGTTTTGATGCATTGTACATGTCGGAGACTTGCCAATTTTTAAGTTTGTGCAGTGTTTGTTTGTTGTTTAGTGTTAAATCCGTCCAGCCTTGAGCCAGTAATTTGACTTTTGTATTATATTTTTTATAGGGTGCTTCCTTGTTTTTAGTGTTTACTATTGTGAGGTTCTTAGCATTTAGATATCCTGTGAGGGTTTCCACGCTGCGCTTTTCATTGGGATAACCCCACAAATTGAAGTTAGCATTGAAGTCATCCCGCCTATGAGAAACTTTCTCTGAGTGATGATGTGTTCCCATTCTTCAAGTGTTTCGTCTTTGTCAGCTTTTGGTGCTCCATATATTGAGCCAATTATTAGAGAACCTTCCTTAACCATCATGGTCATGAAGGTACAGTGTGTTCCCGTATAACGATGTGTGTATATAAAAGTTTTATTTTGTATAACTACGTGTGACGAGCACTTTTCAGATAACAAAATAGCCCAAGATGAGGGGGAGTCGGTTATCGCTTTTGTTACAGTGTACGTGTTTTCATCTGTCATGTGATTTTTAGAAGTTTCATTGGCTGATTTGGAATAGTTGAGATTTATTTGCAAGATCTTGATGTTGCCAAATGATGGGAGGAGTGTTGGTGAAGACATTTTTTAATGTTATAATGATGTAAGAGCTGTTAAAAGTTTATCTGACAAGAAAAATAGAAGAACTAAGCAATTTAAGAAAAGTAACTGCTTTTAAAAATTAATGATTAGTAAACAAAAAAATGCAGTTTTAGCTATTTGCTTATATAATTTGTATACTCTACTGAAGTTGTTAGTTTATTGAATATTTTTTAGATAAACTATTAAGATATAATGTAGGTTTAGTGTTTATTTATAAACGTCAATACCTTAGAGAACCTATCTGACTGGATAGTTGAAGATAATCGTTGTTCTAAGGGGACTACTGGTGATGAGGAGTAACTGGATAATACAAGTCCATAGCCTTCTCTGTCATAGCACTTTTCAGAGTGTCCCAATTAATCTCAGCAGCGATAACGCTGTACCGAGATAAATGATATGAGTCGACATAGCTTCGGACCTAGGGTTAGTCCCCTTTCCATGATTGCCACCTTTGCAAGGGTCTGAGGTACTAAGAGAATTCAGTCGCAGGCAGCGGGGTCTTTGCTGGCATGCTCCTTAACATCGTGATTTCATCTTTTAAAATGTCGTAGATAGAGAGTAGTGTTTCTTGTATATATTCGAATTCAAGTCCTTCTGGGACACCTAGAAGAGTAATTTTGTTGAGTGTTATGGATTGATTTTCGATGATAAAATCTTTGTTTAGTACTTAATGGCATTTAATCAACAAATTAATTCTCAACAAATCATTAAATCCCTGTGTCAAAGTATAGAATATAACATAATAAAAGCATTTAAAAAAATTGAGTTCTTAAGTTTAATAGATATTGAAAAAAAGGAATACAAACATGAAAAATCCAAGTTTTGAGAAAAAGTCAATTAAAGATTTAAATGACCATTAAGTTGTGAAGTACTCTTAGAAAGTATGAATAATTCCAACACTTCTTTTTTTAATATATAAACATGTGCGACACATCGTTGGAAAGATAAAAGTTTAAACTATTTAGTGATATAAGAAAGTAAAAATCGATTTTTTTTCCCAAATTTCGCTTACCTGGTCCCCTTAAAATGTGTGTTAATCATTATTTCAGTTTGATCGACTACTACTTTATACCACTTAAGAAATTCAAAAATGTAATGATATGCAATAAAGTAATTATTAAAACGGGATTTTCGTATAATGAATGTTTACAGCGTGGTTTGTAATAAATAAAAAGGATAATAATAAAATAAAAAAAGACATACTATCAAGTTAACTAAGTTCAAAACAATGTGCGGCAGAGATTTTTAACTCACGTCATTTATGTTTATTGTCATTATAAAATAAATGGTACTTATATTTAAAGATGAATACAAATTTCATTTTGTTTGTTTGTTGGTTTGTTTTTGTGTGTGTGTGTGTGGGGGGGGGGGTATAACAGTTATCCTGTTATATATGTTATCTTCCTAGTTCCCCCCTCAGCACATTGACTTTAAAATTCAATGTAATACTTCATTTACCTTACTGTAGTATTTCTCTCCCAGTGCGGTTCCTAAATTAATTTTAATAATAGGTTGAGCAAAGAGTTCTGGGAAATTTGTGAAAGTTTCATTGTTATGCCCAAATTAACAACAAAAGCAACAAGGACTATTCTTTAAAGCAGAGATCATCATAGTCCACGACTTTCTGCCACCGGTTTGCCAGATTTCGGATTTGCCGGAAGTACCATGGCGACTCCTTGGAATCGAAAAACTCTTGACATGCCTCTTCAACTTCATTAAAGGATTCAAATAGATGCCCCTCGGGAATCGGCTTTCAGAATCGTTAGACTTTCTCTCCAATAATGCCGGATCAACACACGCAAATCATACTGTTCCACAGGCATTTTGGAGCCAAAATTCCTGAACTCCTACAAATATACCACTAGTACTCCTATATACGATACAAATTCTGGTAACTATTAGATTAAAAATTTCCCAGAACTTTTTGCTCAACCTAATATTTAAAAAGTGTATCGCTTGTACTAATAACCCCTCACATTTCAATTAAATTAATTTTTAATCCCTCATTTGCTTTAATAAAATAAATCAGTAATTCAGTCTTCCCATTCCACTTTCAGATATTTTTTCACATGTATTCAGCCTTTAAAAAAACATTACAGCTGTCGATTGATACAAAAACATTTTAATTCCACCAGCTGTCCATATTTGGCATTATTGAGTCGTCTCTCTTTATCAAAGTCACTTAACTTGCATTTTATTCATGCCTCTGTCTCGCGCTGCACCCTAAAACTCAGACCGTTAAATGCGTATGTTTTATAAGGCTACATATTAATTTTCATGACAGCTACAATCATTCCTTTTCAGAACGAACTTTATGAGTTCAAATTATTGTTAGTTACCGCAATAACACTCTCATCTTATGCATTATATGTCTAATAGCCGCACCCTCTTATTCTTTCCCAGCCTCTTTTCTTAATCAGAACATTTTCGGTTAAAACTTAAACACACTAATACAAAGTGTAAATTTCTTATTCAACGGTTCCCATGCCACAAGAATGTATTAACCTCAAATACACACCTACATGTTAAACGTACAGATTGACCGCATATGTTTGGCTAATCTTTACGCAGCCAATGTTTTGTCTTCCCTTGTGCATGACGCAAAATACTTGTATATTGGCAATATCGTGCCACGTCAAGCACGGAAATTCTAACTGCGAAATCATTACACGCTTCGCTCTTGACTCGCCTACTGCACTGGCTGTTTGAAGAGGCGTAAACCTTTGATTCCCCATTCTGTACCTCTCCCCCGGTATTCTTAATGCCGAAATAAAGTCATCGTTGTACTTTATATTGGAGTGTTTTAGACATCTATTCGCCCCTGCGTGTTATTGCTTCTTTAATTTTAACGATCAGGATTCTATCAGGGGAATCTCACAGGATCTGTATTCGTGTTAAATCACAGTAACTATAAGTTTTTGTATATGTGCTATACGGAATTCAAAGCTTTAAATAAATAGATCAATGAATGTGTAGGCAGACTGATAGACAGGTTGATTCAGATGAATTAAGACTACCGACTAGACAATTGAAAATTGTATAAAAAACAGCAAACATAAAGAAAGTTCAAAACATAGGAGATAATCTTCTAACTTTTCATGTGCAATTTTTTTAACTGGCATCATTTGTGCTTATTTTCATTCTAAAATAAAAGGTATTACTATTTAAAAATTAATACAGATTTCTTTTTTGTTGTTGTTTTTTGGGGAGAACAGCACTTGGGGAAGAGGGGGAACAGTATTAGTGTCAAAAAACACAATATCATTAAGTTTTTATATACATGTTATACGAAATACAATGATTTTAAGAGTTTAAAAATAAAGCTACAGATAAATAGTTTGATGGATAGATAGTTAGAGCGATAGATAGATTCAGATGAATTTTTATACTACGTTATACTGATTAGATAGTTCAAAAGTCTACAAAAAAACAGCAAAAGTAAAGAAAGTTCAAAACTTAGGTAATCTTCAAACTTTAATGTTTTAGATATAATTAATTATTGTTTACGTGTCAAATAACATTCTTGATGAAATTTTATTCTGTAAATAACAAAAACTTCACATTTAAATCAGATTAATATAGTTCCATTGGAGTACTTTACCTTAGATCTCTTATACATTATACCCTTAAAACATCCAATTAACATTTCATGAGAAAATTCTAAGACATATGTAATGCTTTTATCGATATTCTTTTAAAAGTTAATCAAAGCATACGCCAATCTTCACACACAAAATCTATTATCCCTATTTTTATCAAGATAAATAATCTTGCTAATCAAGATTCTTCAGCTATAAAAATTAATTTCTTAAATATTATCTCAACTAATAAATATCTGAGAATTGTTATGTTTATCGTTGTTTAAATTTTTCGTACAAACCACATGAGAATAACTTCAGACAATAAGATTATTTGTCTTAATTACCATTCACTTTGAATTATGAGAATAAATTTCTCTCTTAATAATGCAATTTATTTATCTGCAATAAGTTGCATAAATATTATTTGTGAAAGACTTTTGCACAATAATTTATATAAAAATGTTAATATTTTCTTCCTTTTCGTAATAATAGACATATTTTGTATCTAAAACAATTTACTTAAAAATAATTATTATTTGATATAGGAAAAACTGGGAGGTTTGGTTTGAATACACTGGACTGTCATTATTTATTTAAAAAATACTTTTTGTTGATAATTACTAGATGAAAGAATATTATAAGCCTTTTGTGGTGGGTAATGTTCTTTTTCAGACACTTGTAGTGATAATAAAAAAATTATAGAATTTTGCGATTTTCTTTCAAAAAAGTAAGTTTTCCAGTTGCAAATATTAAGCTCCTACGTTCAGGCTAAAGTGGGAGGATGGGGGGGGGGGGGGGAGGGCGAAGGAGATGGTCGTCCCGGACAAGAAAATTGAGGGATGAAAGAATATTATAAGCCTTTTGTGGCGGGTAATGTTCTTTTTCAGACACTTGTAGTGATAATAAAAAATTAATGGAATTTTGCGATTTTCTGTCCAAAAAAGTAAGTTTTCCAGTTGCAAATATTAAGCTCCTACGTTCAGGCTAAAGTGTGGGGGGGGGGAGGGCAAAGGAGGTGGTCGTCCCGGACAAGAAAACTGAGGGATCGTCAAATTTATGCAACCAACCTCTCTTTTTTTTTCTTTTTTTCTAAAAAAAATTATATATACACATATCGAGATTTTTTTTCCCAATGAAAGTACGTATATTTTTCATTTCAAAGTTATTGCATCCTTCCTTACCCACACCGCAAAGTAAATTTCCGACTAATGACTTTTTCCTTTATAAAGCATGATTTAGGTCTTTGTCTTAGTCTCTTTTGTTAACCTTCTCTTTTCTGAGTCCAGAATTTTCTTTCTGTGCATGTGACAAAAACATTCACTCTCAAAATAGCATGTGGTTTTCGTTTTGGGTTGCAAATGGTTATACTGTAATATTATGTACATTTTATCTACACATATTTCCCAGATACCTTGTGCCAAAATATTAGGGCAATTTTCTCTTATGTTATTTAGTTGTTTGGAATTTTTGAATTTAAATTAAACCTATTAAAGTTCCACAATAAACGCGAAATATGTATTCAATAGTATTTATGTTTCTGAACTTAGTCAATTTTGTGACACCTGTCACAATGAAAAGGTGGTGTGGAGTGTGGAGCAACTTTGACCCGCGCTCAGTTTTCTCTTCGCACGTAAATAATTAAAGTTAAAGATATGTTTTATACCATATATAAAATACATGGCGATTCGAGTATATTTACAATATTTAAAGCACGAAAAGCCAGCAGACAGACGATAGACGACAGACAGACAAATCGAAGTCATGAACACTTTTCCACTATTTTGGTATGTGTTCAAAAGCCGCCCCTGTAATTTGTGCTTCCGAATGTTTCTGTTTCCCCAAAGCAACTTAAATCGGCTTTAGACAAAAAATATTTTAACAGAATTGTATTTTAAGATATACTAGTTAGTGCCCTTCAATAACGTCCGTTAGTAACGGTAAATAACTTGAATGATTCATTAGAAAAATTGTTGAATTTTTAATAAGTCGCTATTAAATTAATTATTGAATGACGAATTACGTGACGAATTTCTATATTGCATAAGTGATTCTTATTTCTTTAAGCCAATAGATGGTGCTGCCAGTCTAACCTATTCAATGAAGTGAAAGAATTTTAAGTTTATACTTTACAACTAATTATGCTTGCTTTTTATCAGAAATTTACCTAAAAACACGGGGTAGAGAATTTACTTTTACTTATTACGACCTCATTTTCTTTAAAATAACAGTATCTATTTTCAATTATTTATTAAAACTACACGGGCATTAAAAGCTGCCATGAATTTTATTTTTATCTGTCTCATTCTCTAAAAATCTACATTTGAAATTTGATGCAGCTAACCACTTATAACTATATATTTTTATTACTTGAATTTTATACGAATCTTTTTTTTTTCCTTCCGTTTTATTTTTTTACGCAAATGACTTTTCTTTCTGACACACACGCACATATATATTCTTGATAATGTTCAGAAAATATAACGAAAATTTTAGATTAGCTCAATTTATTCAATTCATAATTACATATAAAATATTTTATCTTAGATATTTTAAATATAAAATCATTATTTTTTCAAAATATTATCGAGTGTTAAATTTTATTTAATTATAAAGCATTCAAATAATAATAATAATAAAATAAAAATCCTATAACTTCACTTCCTAATAAAATATGTCGTTATTGAAATGAATTACTTACAAAAATATTACGCATTTTGCCAAGCTTGGGTTCGAACCTGCGTCCTCCTGTACAAAAGTTCCGAGCTATATAGTACTGCGTTAACCCACTACGCTAGCGGGAACTCGTTTAACTTCCTTCTAAATTGAAGTGGTTCGAAAAACAGTTGACGCATACGAATGTCTCAAATTTGAGTTCTGATCTAACAGAAATAGTTTTGCGTTTTAATATTTATGATACCTTATTTTTTCAAAGAAGTAGCTACAACTTAATATGCTAGTTTCCTTCGTGTCTAAATACTGGCAATTCATAAGACGGATCACAGTCCATAACTTTTAGCCTCAAATCACTGTGCTTATTTTCTGTGTGTAATATGACTAAAACAATATGACACCCCCGAAATAAACTGTATGTTTAGCTCTTAATATAGACACAATACATTTTTTAATTGTTCATAATGCTGAAAGACCCAAATAATATTAACTTTGTGAAAGAAAGAAAGCTTGTTTACAGTAAGATTGAATCGCAGACGAACTTAAAACAACTTCGACCTGTGATGTGATAGTTCAACTGAGCGAGCATCATTGCGCGTGTGCAGCGTGCAACTCCAAAGACAGATTTGTACTTATTACTGCGCACGCGCAACTGTAGAATTTTAATTTAAAATTACGGCTAATTAATTAAATATTTGAACTAACGAATGGACGATAACAAATCTGTGGCCAAATATATTTCAATTAAGAAAAGATTGGTGTAATTTGATGGAGTAGTTTCTTCTCACGGACTGTCGAAAGAAAACGCTTAGCGTTTTAAATATATAGATGTAAAATAAAGCGATATGAAATGGATTTTAGAAACCAACAGGGAAGAAAATTTAAATTAACATTAGTTTTCCGAACATTTTTGTGAAAGACAGAAAAGCCCTCAGACGTTCAGAAGGTTAAAGCGTTCGTTTCCGATAAAGTGGTAAAAAGTTCTATTCTGAGAACATTATAAGAAATTAAAACTAAACTCCAAGTCAATCCATGAATGTAGCCTACGCTGCTTATTTCTACTTTCGTCATCTGAATCTAAACGATCTTGCTACATACCATGTGTTTCAAAGTAAATTAATTTAGAGATAATTTTGTTTCTTTATTTCTACTACCATCTTTTTCCAAAGTTAAAAAGACATGCTTATAATTTCTCACTTATACCTATACTCAGCAATCTTTTTATAAGAGATTTTGTTATTTTACTGTTGTTATAATTTTCAGTAAGACGTTCGACTTTATCTGTAATTAATTAAATCTTGATTTAAAGCTATTATTTTTTCAACTCTTAAGTTAACTATATCCCATGACTAATTAATAAGACAAATAACATAAAATATATATTTAGTTGGGTCTTATGTAGTAAAAGTTGCATGAAATTTTTTTTTCAGACTTCTAATTACTGATAATAAGGAGAAGCCAGAGGCGTTATTGTGAGAAAAACTTCTTTTATCTCGGAAACTAATGTTCTCAAGCACTCGATGTCAGTTTCAAGATAAAAATTCGATTTTCAATTTCCTGCTTTTCTAATTAACGTTCCGAGACTACATATTGTGGAGTTTACCTTAAACTCTTTTTTTCCTTCTGTAGTTTGGTGTATGGTATCCAAGTTCTAAATTATTTCTAATTTAAAAGTTTTTATCTATTTCTTAGTAAAAAATGAATAAGAAAGAACATTGATTTCTGTATTTATCTTTTACTTATTTGATTCAAATAATTATATTTTGATAAATATTCAGGAAAGCTGTGCATTTTTCAAAGATGTAATTGAATGAAAATGGAATATTTTCCAAAGTGTGTCAAGTACCTAACAGTACATGATTTTTTCCTTTTTTAACCGCACCTCATTTACATTTAAAAAACAAATTTTTATACTTATTTGAATATCATTTACAAACTAGCCGCCTCTGGCGACCAGTTTGGTTTCTTTTAGATGTAAGTTAAGTATTACATCTTACTTTTATTCGTGATTTAATTGACTTAATTATTCGTCAAGTAGCAAGATTCTTATAGAGAATATAAGAAATCTTAGCGATCATGGAAGCACTTCGTATATTTTTTTATTGTGATGTAGTTATTACTGATTGACAAAAATCGTTTAACTCAATCAGTCATTTGTGCTTTATTTCCATTTACTTATTAGTTACAATACGTTTGCTAATGCAGAAATACAGGGTAGGGCAAATAAAAGTGGCCTGGAGAACAGAGTTCCAGGTTACAAAGAAACACAGCAAAGGAAAGGAAATACTAGTTCGCTCACCTGCGTAATAGCAGATGTTGAAAATGAGCACCATTCATCTCTTGGCATTTTTGGGCCCTAGTCAGCATGATCAGATCGAAGCTGGACTGAAGCTGGTTCGAAATGCAGATCGAAGCTGGACCTGTCCTATCGTATGCACTCGTCCGGGCCACTTTTATTTGCCCCTCCCTGTATTAAGATATCCTGTAATTGGGTTCACTGCAAATTTGTGTGTTTTAGCTAATACGATTTCGTGCAACGAAGTGGGGTTTTTTTTTGTGTGTGTGTGTGTGTGTATGAAAAGCCTTTCATAATATGCACATTTACATTAAACCATTTTGTTTCTAATATATTTTCTTCTTTTACACGATAACCTTGGCAGTAGACTCGATTACGTAAGATTAGAAAATATATCATTATTCTCATGTAATCGCCTTGGATAATGTGTAATAATTGGACTGCATACTAATGATACATTTATATTAGCCGGGCGCAGATGATAAATAACCAAATATTATTCCCATGTTATATTAATATTGTATTTATTTCATTTAAAATATAAACATTTCACTCCTTTCATTTAAAATTCATGCATTCCATTAATTTCATTTAAATACTAAATGGAAAGAAAGAAAAAGGAATCCTTTGAACCAAACACATTTTATTTAACATTTTACTTTGACATCAGAGAATTGTTTTCAATTTACAAGTGAAAAACCTCAAATTTGCTATTGATGAAAAAATATATATTAGCGAGATTTGCGCACGGCCGACATAAAATTATCGAGTTTTCATAAACGCGTATATCACTGATGTCGACAATTACGCTTGATGTCAACTGACTTCTAAGATCCGTGTCAGATTAAAGACACTGCATCAACATTGGCATACTAATCACAGTAACCCTTTTTTTCTATATAGTAGCTCTATAGTAAGTTTTATGTGGCAGAAATCTTAAAGGCAATTGCAGAACTTTTATGTATAATTGTATAATGTAGTTTAATATAGATATACTATGTGATTCGAATATATATCTCTTATTCATTCTGGCGGGTATAATTTACTGTCAAAAATGAAAGTACTATCGTTAAATATCTTAGCTAAAAGCCGTTAATCTAATATTATGTATATTAAACTATTGTTTTGTATTATTTCAGTTGTGTTGATATTATTTACCTTTTTTAATTACGTTTTGTATTTAGTAAATGTATATTAAATTACTGTTTTGAAAGCGATTGATCATTGGGAATGGTAATTATGATTCTCAATTAACAGATTTAGGCAAATTTGATTGGCTTATTGGCGCGAGTTGTTTTTCTGAAACGTTGCAAAATTCATCACAAAAAAACTTGGTTTTGGAATGATTTATAATTTATGATTCGCAATGACTCTTCTGGAATATCTAAAGTAAAGCGGTCAGCCGTAACTGTTGATGACAGTTACATGACTTAGGCTATTATTATAGAGATTTTATTTTAACTTCAATTTTTTTTACGATGTCGTGTATTCTTTAATGTTATAAGGTATAACTTTCTTCTTGATATTTTATACTACAGGGTGGTCTTAAAGAAACTTTTCCGATATATGATTTCTAGTGACCACTCCGCACAACCAACCGGTATGAAATGTGAGATATACGAGTAATTACTTATAATTTCTTTAAAATATGCACTCGAGATAGTAGTGGCGAACAAGAACAATAAAGTCTGGACGGTTGCGGTTAAAGTGAAAAATTTCGACATTTTCGATTGAGAATACCCATTTTTTCTATCCCAAAATAAATAGCACATTCAAAAAGCATAAATACCGTTGGAATGGTACATGTAGCACAAAAAACGGTGACGTGCGACACATGCAAAAAACAGCACTGTAAACAAGCAATAGCAACGGAGACGAGAAGAATAGGTAAAGTTCTACTTAAATTGCGTGTTTTCCACACTGATTTTTAAAGGTTTTTCTGAAACGATAATTTACGCTTGGTGTTTTGCGATTGTTGCTTCTGCGTCTTGTCTCTCTGGACCTATTAAAAGATAGCACTTTTGCTGCTGGTTGTTGGGTTGGTTGATTCTGTTGCTATTGACATGAACCATTTAAACGCCATTTAAGGTTTTCCGATGCGCCGATTATTTTGAAAAAGGAAAAAGTGGATATTGTCATTCGAAAATTGCAAAACAACCCTAACCGTGTAGGATCCATTGTTCTGATTCATCACAATCTCGAGTGCAGTGCATACCTTAACTAAATCTCACATTTATTTTTGGTTGGTTGAATGGAGCGGCCGCTAGACATTCATATATTGGCAAACTTGCTTTATGATTACCCTGGATACATGTTTTTTTTCATTAGCTTAAGTTTATAATTTTGGGTTTCTATGATACTTAATATTTTTTAAGCAACTGAAAAAATATCCCTGTGAAGCAAAAAAAAAAAAAAAAATATCAGTAGAAAAATTGCAACAATCTAGTAAATAATAAATGTACTTTTCTTAAACATTAATTAATTATTAAAAAATAAAATAGTTAGTTTTTTGAAAATAAAACAAAATTCATAAAACACGTGATTAATAAAGCATTAATGAAGCAGTTTTATTGTAAGTTACATTTTGGTAAATTGTATTAGAATTATATTCACCATAAAAGAAAGTTATAGTGCATTTGTTAATTTATTACATTTTTAGATGTTACGTACTTAAATTTGCTATTATGTAAATAGCGAAATGATATAAAAGACAGAATACGACAATGTAAAAAAAAATCCCTTAACATTTATTATTTTTTGCTGTTAATAAATGCAATAAAATGTTCATTAAATAAATGCATTTTTATTGCTTTAAAAAATAATTCAATCCTGGCTTTACGATATGTATAAAAATAAAAAATTACAAAAGGTTAAAATAAAAAAGGAAAGCTAATTTATATTAAACAGACGTTCTTCTTTATTAAATTATTTTATGTTTGCATAGCTTAATTGCCATTACTTTATGAAATGCTTTATAATTTAGCTCATTGGTTTATTCGAAGTAATAAATGAAATAATTCATTTAAGAAACAAAATATGAATAATTTATTTTATGTGCTTTAACAATGAAAATGTCGAAACTAAGCAGCCAATCTGAATTTCGCCTCATATAATTTAACCTTTTTCTTCAAATAATTGGTTATTTAATATTTAAAACACACTAAATACTGTGCATAGTTTTTATTGTAATTGGTTATTTCTTATAAACAAATTACTCTGCTTAAATCATAAAAATAAAAATATATACTATATGCTTTTAAATTTGTAGAAAGAGGTAAATGTTTTTAAAGATTTATTGACTAAACCGATTAGGATAAAATAACTGACTTATTATTCAGATGAAAGTTTTAATCAATATATCGTATTAAAACATATCACAAATTTACAGTTACTTTATTTTAATTTTTACAGATTACCTTAATTTGTAAGCTATACTACCATACTTTACATTAATATTTATATAGCGTCAATAAATAGTACAAGATGTATTTTACAGTTTTTATTAAATAGCATCTTTATACGTTATTAAGTAGTTAATCTTTAACTAAATCTGTAGGGTACAGCAAATCATGCAAATTAATATTTAAATCGTTATTTAAATATAAGTCGTGAAATCCAAAAGTTTCCTAAATACATTTGTAATGGGCTAGCGACTCGCTTATAAAGGGTCTCTACTATTTTGAGTGTGAGCGTGACGTCAATGATTTAACGAGTGGAGCTCAACAGAGATCTCTCTGTTCTATTTTACCCTAAATTTTCAAGGTGTGTTTGAATAACTTGGAGTATACGGTTACTTATTTTCGCTGTTATTTTATGCAAATTAGGCTCGTCGCTCAATCTGCGTAGTACATAAGGTGAAGCGAAAGTGCTGATACTTTTCAGAACCTCGCTAATCGAATAGTTGTACCCGGCACTGCCGAGACTTCTTACGATAAAGTTTCCTGAAGCCAGACGTCAACCAGTGTGGATCCTAGACACAGTTTCTCATGCAATTAGGCAGCATTTTCACTTCTATAACTGACATCCCTTACCTTCTACTCTTATTTTACTTTTTTCATTAAAAAATATATATATATATAAAATACTTCCAAAAAATTATAAAAATATGAACAAATCATAGAAAATTCATAAAATTTTAGAAAATTGCAAAAAATGTATCTTGTTATTATAATGCTATACTTAAACTTTCTTTAGCTTTGTTCCCTTTTTTATGAGCATTTTGCGCTTGATTTCTGTTAAGATTTTATAAATTATTAATTTTATTATTATGCCCTCCATTTGCACTGCTACCAGCTACGAATTTGCCCTAACAGTTATCTCCCATCATCTTATGAGTCGGGGATGTGGGAATGGGTCCTCGGTTCCCCGAGTAAACTGTCTTCGAAACTGTATCTTCGGATTTGGGTCGAGTCCTGCTTTAGATCTGCGTGAAGGATTAGAGAAGGTATTTTACGCCACGTGGTAAAGTTTGGGATTGTGATTGAAGGACGTAACCATTGGTAAGGAGTTTTGATTCATAGCTTGAATAAATAAAGTTCTGTTTCACAACCACCGGTTGCCAGCTAGATTGTACAGAAGATTTAAGTCGTACTTAAGTTGCAGCTCAAAGTATCATTTCAGCTTGTTGCTGTCAAAATGAACTACCGAAGAGTCTTACGTGAGTTAAACCTTTCATATTTCTTAGTAAATTTGTGAATGTTCTCGCTTGTTCGCTGAATAGTCTTAGGCCAATTTTGTGAAGAAACTCTGTCACTTCCCTGTCCGATTTGTTTAAATAAAGGGTTTTTAGACTTTATATTGGAACATGACTCAGTTATTACGCTGCGGCCTTGCCAGGGTCATTACATATTGACTATAAGCTTGTTCAAATCCAAAAATTTTAATTAGTAAGTAAATTCAAATAAGTACAGCAAAAGAATTTGTCACATTTTATTAAACAAATTTTTTTATTTTTTAACTAGATTTCCTGGAACTTTTGAATCCCACCACGTATAATAGAAATGTACATAAGATATTGGACTCGGGTAAACAGGAATTCATACATTCATCTCAGTATTTCAGCTGAAATTAGCTTTCATACTTTGGACAGTAAAGATGCCGATTTTGAGAAAGGAAAATCAGTTTATTAATATTCTGCATCAGTTGCCCAATAATTTATCTTAAACATTTGATCGTTTGTTGGTCTATACATATGCTCTTTCTAGCACCTAATGCCTATTTATTAGTGTTTTTTTTTCTTTGTAATTATTGCTTTTCAAATGTAATTTTAAGTCTCAAAGAACATAAAGCATTATCTTTGTTAATAAGAAATGAGAATTTAATGGATCTTTTATGATATGAAAATAACAATGAATAAGGGAACCTCCATTCGTTACTGTTGTGACCATCAGATTTATTTTTCATAAATACTTCCAATTATTTTATTACAAAATATAATTAAGATAAAAATTGATATAACCATCTAAATACCATTAAGTTCCACTCACTTAACAGACATCTAAATTGTAACAAAAAGCATTTTACTTGTCTATATATTAGTGTCACAAGAGTAATAAAATTTTGATTTATATCTAGACAACAAAAGTGTTTTTCGTTACAAATTAGATACATTTTATGTGAGTGGAGAACAATGGTATTTAACTGGTTATATCAATTTGTACCATAATTATATTTACAATACAATAATTGGAAGTATTTATGAAAATTTGCTCTAATGGTCACAAAAGTAACAATGGACATTCCCATAAATCAAACAACATACTAGTACTTGGAAGTTCACAGAAATCAAAACTCATACTCGTACTTTGACGTTCCCATAAATTAAACCTCATACTTTTGAGGACAATTTAAAATGTACGATTAAAAATTACAAATTATGGTGTGACTAATTTATTTTTTCATAAATTAAAAGAAACTAGACACGTTCATGTTTCAACTATTAAAAATTAAATTAATACAAAACTAAAGTGAAAAAGATTAATGAATGCTACATTTCATGAGTTATAAATTATATTCATCTTTTTACCATCAATGTTTGGTGCTTGTTAATTGAAAAATTATTTCGATACTCTCTCATTAGCGTGTCTAAACTACGTTGAAAAAGATAATATAGTACATACATTGATTACATTTAGGTAAATTGAAAAGTTTATGGTAAAATTTTGTGAAATTTGGCCCAATACGCAAAACACTCTACAGTAAATTTTATCACATATAAGGTACCTGTACCCAATATGGGCACCCTAAGGAAAATTGATTTTTTTTCACCCCCGTGCACATGTCATAGGACTCCAAAAATATATGAACACTATCCCTGGATTGTTGACTATCATCTTTAAAATTAGCGACCTTGTAATTATTCTGGTTTAATTTTAATGATAGAAGCAAAAAATGTTTACAAGTTTCCATATAAGGAACCACCTGTCTCTATTATGGACATGAATGTTCGTATTAGGTACAGGTGGCTCCTTATTGACCTACTACACAGGGTGTATGGAAGAGCCACTCTTCCAACGGATTTTAGAGGAGAGGTGATAAAAGAAATATATCTTAAAGTATTTCGGGGGAGGGGCGGCACAGTAAATATCTTTAGAACATGCACTTTAGAAGGGGGCGGGGTCATTTTCGGTTGTGGCTCTTTGAAGACTCATGCAAAGCACCTCAGTTACTACAAAATATTACAAAATACTATAGTTAGTTTTGCTTAGCTTTATTGCATCTGTCTGCAGAATTTACATCTGCTATTACTAAGTCCTCACAGGCTGGACAAATAAAAACTTCTGCATCATGGGCGGTAAGTCCCACACAGCCCTCATGGACATATCTGCGGCATGTGATGCATAGCTGCATCTCTACAACAGCATCAATACTGCCTAAGAAGCAGTACCAGATCTCCTTTGTTGAGGAAGTCATTCCGCTGCTACCTGCGATTTCGCCAACAGATACCCTTTTGAGGGGAGGCTTCTTTTGATTTTTCTGCAAGGGCTTTTGGGGGGATTTTTTTTTCTTGGAGGAGGTTTCTTGGAGGATTGTTCAGATGTCATTAAACATATATTTTACAAATTGTGAATCTGAAGATTCACTTGCTGTATTTCCAATGTGGACATAAGGTATCCATATTGGGAATCGGGCATAGTTTTACTAAATCTTGTAATAAATAAACAAAGAAAACATTTTTAAGCAATATATGCAATAGCAATCGAAAATATGTTTTATCAGCTTTCTAAAAAACTCCACTTTTCAATATTTAAAGGAATTTTACTATTTCTAATAAGAATTTAAACTTACATGTAATTACAATCAGCACTCCCCGAAGTTTCCTTCCAAATGGCAAACGGCGCGCTTTTTTGCACTTTCCAGGCTTAATTATCTTTTCAACTGCTTTTCTTCACGGACATGTAGCGCGCTCTCTCGATTGTTACTTTTTGTTACTTTGTTACTTTAATAGTTACTTTTAAAGATATTATGGGTGTCCATATTGAGAGCACTGTCCATATTGGGTACAAGTACCTTATATGTATTTTCTGTATACACGTAATTTGTATGACAGTGGCGAAGACAATAAACTAAAATTTAAGCTATATTGGGCATTTAACTATTTTTATAGTGGTATATTTCAATAGCTTTTGAGAAATCATGTTTTGCGTATGGAATTTTCACTGGAAAGTTTTCCATAAAATACATTTAACTGAAACGTTTACTTAACTATTTTAAAATTTACTTAACATTTACTTAACAGTTATATAAATTGGAAAATTACTGTATTTATGGAAAATTACTGTATTTACTAAAATAGTAGTATAAAAAATATATGAACAAATCGAATTTGAATAGTGTTTCCAATTTAACGCATTAACGACGAGCCTCCTTTACACTTCTTTTAATTCTTGAACACCCGTTTTTGCCACTTTGTAATTTGGATTTATTTAATCGCTCAAAATCTGAGATTAAATAATATAAAAATTTCCAAACTGAAATACTGGTATTCAAATTTAAAAATTTTGTTCGTTTTACCTGACAAGTTAATTAGTTAATCTATAAATAAATTATGATTTGGGGCCCTACTACTTATTAAAATGCGCATCATTTTTATTTCTTCAAATAGTAACACCCAACTTTGATACTTTATTTACTATAGTTGATTCAAAGCAATCCATAAAATATAGTTTATACTTTTTTTTCTGTAAATCTTCACTGGAAGAAAATGTGCTAGTAGTTTCTCCATGATTTTCGAAAAGTATGCCTCTGCATTACCTTCTCCCTAATGATGGGATTCTGCAATATGTCTTTTCACATGAATCTTTTACTTGTAAATCCAATTTTTAGGCGCGTTCGTAATTACTATATAAATACGTAGCACCTATATCCGTCGTCTGGTTCGTCCATCCGTCTGTTTGTCTGTCTGTCCGCATATAACAGCGCAAAAACTAATTGTTTGAAATTTAATATATATAATCTTTGCAGAATTTTGTCGAGTCATTTCAAAGTTTATGAAAATCGAATCAAAACTTAAAAATACATTAATAATTTTTTCTTCATTCTATTTAATACTATCATACGTAATTAATTTACTGATGTCCCATAAAAGATAATGATTCTACGGTGCCATGGTGAGTACGTCAGATTTAAGGTGAAGCCCTGTTATTTCCGTATTACTGAATTTAATATATATGATCTTAATAAATTTTGTATTCATGCATTTTTCCATAAGAGTGCAACAGATACTGCACCAATATCTGAATATTTTAAAACTAGTTATATTACATTTGTCACGTTTGGCGTACAATTTCCGACTTGTTCGTTTCTCTCTATTCTAAAAAAAAGTAACTACCGCTGTCACCGCCACCGCCGGTTTTGAATTTTTTGTGACCGGAGGTCTTTCTTCGTTAATATTAAGAAAAATAATGCATACAAAAATATGTAAATCGGTGATTTTATACAGAAATGTTTGATAAACACGCTGATGCAAACAGTTTTCAAATCGAAGAATTATTTTAAGAGATATTTAATGCTAAAGTTGGACAAAATCGTTCGACTAAAAAAGTTTTATAGCAGCAAAAACTATACATGACAGTGTAATCATTTTTTGATCATTTTATGCGTTAGAATTTGCCGGAGTGCAGATTGCATTAATTTTTTTATTTTGACTCATTTTTTGAGGTTTTATTTCTATTTTAAATTCAAATTTTCAGCATTTCTAGAGATATTTTTTACATTATTTTAGAAAATGGTATTAATTTATACTGTTGCCAAATGTATAAACAGCGCAAACAATAATGTTTGCTTCAAATTAAAAATTTATTTACAAGGACTATTATAAACAGAAAAAATCATTTGGAATTAGAATTATATAATTATGTACAAAAAGCAGGAACTTATTAAAAATTACGTCATAAAAAGTATACACGTGAATTTTAAAAAAGAAAGGATACTGTAAAATAATAAATTCATTAACATGCGTTAGAAGTCTTAAATAGGAGAAATTACGTCATATTTACGTCACATTATAGTTATTACATAAAATGAACACAAAATAATATTGCAAAACAGTTTAAATTTAGAAATTGCACTACACATTTATTTGATATTTTGAGAGGATCTTTTCAACTATTTTTGTTAGGAAAACGCAAATAATATTTCATTTCTAACAAAAGTATTTTCACGTGAATATTTAAAAGAGAAAGAATAGCTTGGTAAAAATTACGTCAGATTAAAAACGATTAATTTAAAATGTCTCATTTAAAAGAACTTTCTTTTCGCTTTGTTAAAAAATACTAGGAGACAAAGACTCTGTTTACTTAATTCCTTTTATATTAGCTTATTTTGAAATGTTGTTACACATGTCTACGTCATCAGGTTATTTTTATTTCGACGTTTTATTTGTATTTTCATTAATGTTGTACTAATTTATTTGTTCTTTCGTTATTTAAAATAAAAATTATGTCAATTTGTATAATTTGGCGATTTATAAAATTTGTCGAAATTGGTCGACGGGATAATCAAGTAGTACCGCAGCGGATTTGGCGTTAAAATTCCCCAATCAAAGAGAAATGAATAGAAATTCGTTTATAGGGAGATCGCCAATGTTTTTTAAATTATAATTCAATCTTTCGAAATCTTTTTAAAGCCGATCAAATTAGCGTGCACTTAGAGTCTGCGGTGTCTAAACGGGGGTTGGTGAGCGTAGCTCGTAGGGGGCCGAGCCCCCTAGTCTAAAAAAAAACCCTGTATCTTTTTCTATACCAGTTCTTTCCGAAGCATGTGCAACACCCAAGGACTATAAGCTATAAGTATTCAAAGAGTGCTTATTTTCCTTTTTATTATCTAGTTTATTTAACCTATACAATATTATGTATTCAAACGAAAAATTTAAATTCGAACTCAAATGTGTTTGATTGCTTGGAGAAATAAAGTTATTTTGGGGAGAATTAAACAATTTCTATCAGAAATCAAAATACAAAATATATTTACAATAACTGACGGAAAATGAATATGTAAGCTTGTAATTTATATTTATATTATGTAATTTATAATATATAATTTCCCTATGATATAAATACGGAGACTATTTTTCTAGTTGCTTCTTCATTCAAAACAATTAGCATTTTGCGATTGTTCTGTTACACTTTACAACAAGTAAAGTTTTACAATATTCATTTTAGAAAAGTTCAGATTATATTTTATTTATTTTATTGTTACTATTATTCATTTATTTATTTTTTATTGTAATGATATGCATTTCGAATAACTTTGATTATGAGAATAATGTCTAAAATTTTATAGTAATAGCTACTAAATTCAAATTCTTACATGAAAATAAAGCAAAATATACAGATCTTGTAAGAAAGAATTTATTATATATTTTTTCTTTAGCAAGTCTTTTATGTTCTTCCACTGACTTCATTCATTATTAAGAATATCACCTTATAGAATCTCAACTACATAAAACATTTCTTCGTGATGTGTGTTTAGTATGTATCTCATGATGTCTCCTAATGCTTTGCGGAAAAGAATTTTTTGAGTTGTTTTGTTGTACCAAAATATTAAAAGATTATTGGAAGTAGCCTTAAGAGTTTCTTTTATGACATTTTTTTACATGCGTTGGTTATTATATAAGTACGTAGCACCTATAGTCATCCTCTGGACCGTCTGTCTGTCTGTCTGTCCATCTGCCCGGATATAATAGAGAACAAAAACTATAACCAACTGAAAGGTTTGAAATTTAATATCTAATCGCTGCAGAATTTTGTAGAGTCTTCTCAAATTATAGGCTAATATTGTAAAAAAAATAACAATGCAAAAAATTTTTTTTTCAAAAGTATCTATACATGGCAAAAGGAGAAAAAAATGGTCCCAATTTCGTCCCCCTTAAAAAATCCAATACGTCGATGCTTAACTTTTAACTAAATTAAAATTTATTTCTAAATGAGTAAGTATTTTAATTTACATTAAATTAAGACACAAAGAAATGTACTAAATATCAATAGAAGAACAGATGGGTTACTACTGAAAATGTTAGAGTGTGGGTCTGGAATTTACATCCATAGAAAAAACTTAAGAAGTGTGTGTCCATGTGACCTTAGTCAGTCTGTGGTTCTTTATCTCAAAACCTTTGTTAAAATATATTTATATAAAAAATCTTTATTAAAGCAAAGCAAACTTGTATAAAATACAAGTCAAAATACAAAACACAGTAAAATATGATGAAGTGATAAAAAGAAAGCATGGCTATCTCTGTCTGCCTCCCGAGTCCTTTGGGTCTCTCTTGGTGTGCTCGAAGTAGACATCTTGAGAATAGGATATTGTTTCGCTGACCATGATTTTTCTCATTATTTTGGCGTAACGCTCCGAGCACAACCTCTTGAAAATTCTATCATTTTTCGGGTCCCAGGAACCCAAGGAGCCGACAATAATTGCCTCAAATCTAGCCCTGGTTCCTCCAGTAGAAAGTTCAGCAGCTGGCTCTTTATACTTGGTCTCTTTAGTTTTCCTGGCATCTTCAAAATTAGCAATTTCATCAAAAGGGATTGTGACATCAATGATTAGAATGTCGTTCCTTTCCAAAGCACCAGGTCAGGTCTCGAGTTCTTGCTACCGACGGCCTGGTCTTCACTTATGAGGTTCCATTTTCCAATGGCAGCTTTTTTAACCCTCTCAACCACTGCATTATGCCTTTTTTTATACAATGTCCTGTGAACCATGCAGTGGTTGAGCACATGTGGGAGGGTTTCATCTATAGTACATTTTCTACATTTTCGATTGGTGTGGCCCCGGGCTTTATTATAGGCGTTTAGCTTGTTAAACAGGCACAGCCGCGCACGATCTAAAAATCTCCAGTCCCAGTAGTGTAAAGTCCAACTCTGAAGAAGTGGCAGCTGGACTTTGCCGCGGCCACACACTCGTTTGTCTTACCTTGGTGGGGATGAGCCCTGGGTGACAGTGTAAGCTTTTCTCTTAAAAATTTTCTTACATGTTTAAAGATGCTTCTCCTGTTTTTCACGAAATCATCACCAACCTTTAGTTCGACCATTCCAATATTATTAATTCCCCACTCGACACCTAATCGTTTTGAGGCCTGCCGTGACCTAGACCATGGTAACTTATATTTGTAGGTGCTGCGGGCAGATTCTTCAGAATTGAGGTAAAACTGTGGATTAAGCTAGCTGGTGGAGTCAAAACGCCAATTAGCAACTTCCACCAACTGATCCCAGGCCAAACCATGGATCATTTTGTCATTTGAAGTTAACAACTTAAACCCCCCATCGACAAGGGCAATGTCGCTATCGTCTGCCGCCAACGGTATGCCAAATAGTCCATCATCCCTACTACCTTATAAATACTCGTTGGCGGAATTCGATGGGAGACCAAGAGTCTGCTTGATTAAAGGCTTGAGGGTGTTATCATTAAATGCCAATCTTTCTTGTGTATTTGGTTCGTACGTTGTAAAAATTGCAGTGAACAACGAAACATGACGAATAACATAAAGAAACATTAGACATCCAAAAATGAGGAATATATAAATTTTGTATTGTTTTTGGCTCCTGAGCATATTTTGTGTGACCACGTGCAGCAATGAAGGCACTGAACCCGTTGTTCTCCATGTTTCTCACCAGAAAAACTCCTCAAGCAGTTAGGGCACTCTGCATCATTGTCGCCATCGTTATCATTTGTATTACCACCATAAGGAATGCCAACAGAAGAAACACTTTCGTCATCAGAGTCGCTGGGTAGATCACGTTTGGACATTTTACATGGTTGCTTCTTCCTCTTTCCCTTGAGAATGGTGGATGCCAGAAGTTTTTTTTTTCGGCTGAGCGTTTTTTCTTTGCATGGGAATATTTCACTTTGCTTTTATGTGGAAATCCAGTGCTCAATGTCGCTGAACCTCTTCGGGCACAAGTTGTTGATGTAATCACTGGCACTTCCCTGATCTCTTCAGGGCTGGTGGCAACAACAACTTGATCGTTTGATGATGGTTGATCAGGCACCCTTGTAGACTTCATTGAAAAGTGGTGCGATTTGTTAAGTTCTCAACTTTTCTACCAGGATGGTTTAACAGCGCATTTTCTATTGCTTTAGCATAAAACGTTTTAAAGAAAACATAAACGCAGTTGCAGTTTTGCTGTTGAATGGGGGGGCAAACACACCATTTTAACACCATTCTCCCGAACAAAGTTTTATACCACTCCTTCCGTGGCACCAACTCTAATGATCAAGAGAGACAATATTTTTTTTTTCTTTTAATAAACATAAAGGTTTTTAAAAAGTTTTTTAAAGATTTTTTTAAATAAAAAAATTGTTTTCGTTTCTAATTTTATTTTAAACTTTTTTTCATTTTATTGTATTTTACGTTATTATACTTTTTATTTTATTTTACATTAAACTTTATTTCCATTTTTAATTTTATTTTAAACTTTTTTCATCTTATTTTATTTTATTTTATTTTATTATACATTTTATTTTATTTTATATCAAACTTTATTTTCATTTTGAAATAATTGTCATGAAAAAGCATTCCTAATTCATCCCTGAACAAGGTCGGTAAAAAACCCGGTTTTTTTGGTTTAAACTAGGTTTTTTTGGTTTAAACCGGGTTTTTTTAGATATATTTTCCTATTGCATATACATACATATTTATTGAAAAAAATAAACATTGTTGGATATATAAGTAATATAACTTCATTTAAAAATAATTTAAATTAAATAATTACAATCAATTATGTAGAAAATTGAAATAATTTAAAATTTAAAAATTTTTAGTAAAAGCTATGTCTTATGATCCATTAATAAAATGCTCTACATAGTGAAACATTGATACCTTGAAAATCTTAATAAACAATCTTTTGATTACTAGTACTAAATAAATATATGGTGTAGTTTGATAAATATAATATACTTTCCCATGGCTATTCAAAATAATTTCTTTGAAAAATTTGCAATCTTAAATATCTGACTTTTCTGTTAGTAAGATAATTGTTCATGTTCGCCGGGCGGGCCTGCTAGTTAAATAATAATTTATATGTTATATAAATTATATATCATAATTCTAATTATTTGTAAATTGCCATGCTCAGAAAAATAGCTAAAAATATTGAAAGTACTATTAAATGCATTTTTCAAAGTAATTTGCATCTGTATTACTATTATATGTTCAGTTTGTTATAAAAAAAATTTAGCAATCTAATTTATGCTTTAAAAAAAGCTTGTATAAAGCTAAAGTGGACTAGAGTAGGAGAATAAAGGGCTGTGGACGAAGATGGGCCGCTCACCGCGGCGGTGCTATGATGATGGGATACGACGCATTCTGAATTCTGAACGAACTGATTGACGAATTTCCATGTATAATTTGGGTCGTTATCATGCTGAAACAAATAATTGCGACCATAATTTTTTCTCCAATAAGGCAGTAAATGATCTTGCAAGATATCCTTATACATTGCAGCATTCATCGTGCAGCGAATTTCAAATAATGGACCAACACATTTTCCAGAAAATGCTCCCCACAGCATAAAGTGTCCTCCACAATACTTTATTGTAGGAATAACATATCCCGAATATTATCTTTTATTTTTAAGTCGTCGGACGTAGGGTCTGCCATCACTACCAAAAAGGTTGAACTTCGATTCATCGGGAAATAGTATTTTTTTCCAGTTTACGTTTGACCAGTCGTTGTGTTCCTTCGCAAACGCCAGTCGGGCCCTCTGATTTTTTTAAAATATGAAAGATATTTTAATACCGACCTTCCATAAAGTCCTACGTCACGTAAGCATCTTGTCACGGTAGACCGACTTATTTCGGCAATATTTTAACACCGCAAATAGAGGGGAATTACAGCGGAATATTTATGCAGGTCATCAACTGCTTTTCTCCTGATAATCCTGTCCACACGAATAGTCATTTTCCAGGATTTCCAGGACCGTGGCAAATCCTGAAGGCCATGGCCATCTTTATATTTTTCTAAATATCATTCACAGTAAATTTTCCGATCGATAACTTTGCCGCAATCTAACAAGAGGATTGCCCCTATAGCGACAAAGTACTCGTTTACGAACAATAATTGCTGAACTTTTCATTTTTGAATTTCAACTACGTTATTCACGTTGATTAATTAACAAACATGGTCAAAAAACATTTTACCGATTGCAAACACTAACGAACGACGAATGGCCGGAAACTTTTGCACGGCGGATATCGAATTTCTTCCCTTTGCATCAAGTTACTTCACTATCCAATCAAAATGATCACGTGGTCAGAGGTCATTTGCTTATTCCTAACTTCTGGAGCACTTCTGCTTCTTCTTGTGCTGAAACGTTCTGGCAAATAAATCAAGGAAACTAACTGGCCGAAAGCTTTTAACCGCCACTGTATATTAAAGACGCTGGCTTTCCTATTTTTAGAAAACCTGAGTTCTTGTCGTTTGCAGAACGTTTCTTTACTGAACTGTAAGTATTTATTTCTTATTCATTGTATGTATATTACGTAGGTAAGATGCCGACAGTAGAATACAGTGAGTTTTAAGACGCTCAGTTCATCTTACGGGAACTGAATGTTTGTCATATTGGGAAGTAGCGTGGTCCCAATTTCGTCCCCTGTTCTTTATTTTCATTCAGGGACAGGGTTGTTTAGTTTAAACCATGCTGGTTTAAACCGTGGTTTAAACGATGGTTTAAACCAAATGGTTCTTTTTTAAAAACCATGCTGGTTTTTTTCCATCTGGTTTTTTTCTCTTTCCCCCTTAATGTTTTCATTTATTTTAACCATTATTTAAAAATGCAAAATCCAAGTTATGCAGAAGCTACAAGCAAAGCTTTAGAAAAAGGATGAATTAATAAATTTGTAAAGTGACAAAGATTTTTAATGAATCAAACTTTTCTTATAAGCTTTAAATCTACATGGCAGACTAGAAAAAAACAAGTAGTTAGTTTTCTTTCTTCTTCTTTTTTTTAAGCCTTTTATTTTTTTAAATAGCCAAAATGGCAGATTTGAGCTAAAAATACACTTTTACTATTTAGATTGCTTGATTAGTTAAGATTTACTAAGGATTACATTTAGCCTCAATGATGACATAATCATAAGTAATTCTCACCATTGGTTACTCTTTGTTCTGTATGCTACTGAATGATTGGCTGTGAAGTTTCTTTGCTGTATGGGGATTTGGTTTAGTAAGTCTTTGTTTTTCTTGCATTCCTTCATTGGGATTGGGGTTTTGCATTATGATTTTATTCTGTTACCAGCAGGGTTAGCACAGTTTAAATCAATTGGTTAAACAACTGGTTTTTTAGAAAAAATCTAATATATTTTCTCATTTTTGTAATTTAAGTGCTTCAAATTATTGGATATAAATAATTTCTACTTTTAACATCTTATCCCTCACTATGTCACCGTGAGACATAGTGAGTTTAGGTTATATTTGTATGCATGTAGAATGCAAATTGCATGTGTTGATGAACATATCTGAAGCTCTAAAGAGAAAATTTAAAACATGTGAATTTAGCAAAGATAAAATAGATTAAAAATATTCAATATTTTGAATAAAATATTTTCCTTTGAGAAAACGCAGATTATTTACAATTAATAACATAAAATGACCATTAAGATTTAAATCAAGCTGTAAAAGAAAATTTTCTTGATTGGGGAGATTATTTTTTAAGGCTGTTCTCAACTGCTCTACTCAACAAGCGAAAACGCTGTGACAAATTTACAAAATCATTTTTTAACAGAAAGATATAAAATTGGAAGACCTGACTATGGAAGCAATTTGGAATCGAACTGTGTTTTATTTTTTATAAATAAATTACCTATTGAGTTATAAGCAATTTTGATCACGTGGGAAATATGTTTTTAACCTTCCTTGAGTGATTATTCTTCTTTCGCGTGAAAATTCGGTACAAAACGCCCACTTTGACACTATTTTCTGAAAGATCTATTGGTTTGCAAAGAAAAACGCAAAACACAGTTCGATACATAGTTTCTAAACAACAGCATCTGCCAGTTTCATACATTTCCGAACAAAAATAAATTAAACTTATGTCATAAAGTTGCCCTTTTGGATTTGAGAACAGCCTTAAGAATGAAAAAGAATCTCAAGATATGAAGTCGAATAACAGGTCATTGAAAAATTGGGTGCTAGCGAAGCACCTGTTTACTTTTAACTAAAATGTGCAATAAGATATATTTAAATCGTCTATTGCATAATCGAATCCACTATTTAGATCTGACAAAAAAAATGAGGGGAAATCGAGATAAGGCTCGCTTGAAACATAATAGAAAAATTTCTCATAAAAATGCCTAAAAAGATATATTATTAATTTTTAGTTTAGACATTTAAAAGTAATACGTATTATAACATAGCTTAGAAAGAAAGCCTGTGTATTAAGTCTGATGGCTGTTTAAATGTTTTAGTGCATGACAACTTTTATAAATCTGCTTTCCATTTTAAGATCAATGTTTTCAGTAGTCTAAAAAAGCTGGTAAATATGCATTTCTGTTCTGTTTATTTTACTGTCGCCTTTTTTTTTTTTTTTTTTTTTTTTTTTTTTTACTTGGCAGTTTCAGAGGAGAAGTGTCAAATGACAATACACAATACTTCTTGAAACATGTAAAGACTCTACTGCTAAATTCAAATCATTCCAGGAATTCTAGCTTTACTTTCAACAAAAGATAATAATTGTTCATGTAGATACAGTAATTCGAGATCAAAATCAGAATGCAATTCCGCTGCTATTTATCTAGTCCTAAGTGAGTATGTTTTATTTTCCGGTTGTCGATTCTACCTACTTTGACGTTTGAATGTTGTTCGACCTATAAAAGTTAGCTCACATTTTTAGATGAAATAACCCTCTTTGGTGATTCCCCGATTTGGCGATACCGGCTAAAGGTGGTTTCGCCTTAAAAAGGACATTGCACCCTGACTTTGATCTCAAATTGCTTTAATTCATCTTTTAACTGATCGCTCAATGAAAGATAAAATCATGTGCAAAAATCTCAAACTTTGAAATTTAATAACTATGTCAATTTTTGCAGTACAGATGTTAAACTTTTTGTGTTGTGTCTGTTATGATATCTGTAAACTTTTATTAAATATAACTATAGGGACTGGGGGACCATATAAAAAGGTATATTTCGTAATTTTTATAAAATTGATTTTTTACTTTAAATAATGCCACAACATGCATATTTAGCTCATTTGAAACGTTTTTGTAATTGGAACTATATGTCTACGGTTAACAGTTGAGAAATTAAAGGTCGGCGATAGATAACATATTGCCCCCTGTATATAAAAGACTAATACAATGTTGCAATTTCATAAATTTCTCTCAATTATTTCTCTGTGAGGGCAAAACCTTTTTGATACACCCTCGTATTTCATCACGATCTGTTTGTTTTCTTTTGTCTTCTATGCTTTCATTTTCGTATAAATTCGGCGGTCGCTATAAAAGTTAAATACATTGTTAAGATACAGAGCTTTCACGTTTTAAGAATTATTATGTATATTGTGTTTGTTTTATAGAGGCATTAAAACATTCTTAATATATGATCATTCGCCGCAAGTTTAGCATAAACGATGATTGCAAAAGTGTTGTTTAAGGTGAATCTAGATAACAGTAACGGGTTCTCGCAGAAAAAATAACATTCTGTTATACCAAACTACTTTCATTAATAATACTCCACCTGGAGTGCAGCCGATTACGCTTTTACATATAATATCCATATAACAGCCACCGTCTACGACTCTTTGAGTACTTATAGATTTTAGTCTTTGGGTGTTGCACATACTTCGCAAAGAACTGGTATAGAAGAAAACACAGGGTTCTTTTTTAGATGTTAACAAGTCGAAAATTGTGTGTCAGACTTAGCACATGAGGTGCGTTCGTACTATAACTAGTTTTATAAATATTCAGATCTTGTTGCAATAGCTGTTACTCTCTTATGAAAAAATGCATGAATAAAAAATTTATTACGATTATATATATTAAATTCAGTAATACGTAAATAATAGGACTCCATCTTAAACAGGACGTAATCACCATGGGAACCTATAATCATTACCTACAATGGGGTATCATTGAATTAATTGCGTATGATAGGATTTAATAGAATGCAGAAAAATTTTATTAATATCTTTTTTAAGTTTTGATTCGATTTTCATACAATTTGAAATGATCCTACGAAATTCTGTGACGATTATATATAATAAATTTCAAACCATACGGTTGGGTAGTTTTTGCGTTGTTATATGCGGGCAGATGGACAGACCAGACGACGACTATAGGTGCTACTGTTTGTATAATTACGAACGCACCTAAAACAGCAGTAGCATTGCATATAAGATTTACAGTGAGGTGTCAAAATTTTAATACATTATCATCTTTTGATTTTTGGAAATGGCTTGAATTGTTAGGAAATTTGATTAATTTTAAAAATAACTTGAAGTCGTCAATCAAATGTTTTTTATTGTTCTATTTTATAAAAATTCTAGAAAAATAATAATCTTGTAATAATCTGATATTTAAACAAAAAGGCTTAGGTACAAATTTGTTTTTACATCTTTAAAATAGTTTTAAACACGTAACGGGCCGTTAATAATGCAATATTTAAATCTTCTCAAGAGGCTTTTACGAAAATCATTGTCATGTAATTTTAAGTTTGAATATACATCTTTTTTTTTAGTTTCACTCTTTAATTTTCTTTAACAAGTAATTTTTACAAAAAATTAAGACGGACTTCAAAGGATCGTCTACCTTGCCAACCGTGTATTGCCAACCGACCTTTGTTACCTTGCCAACCGACATCACAGTCCTGCAGATGTCAGTTCATATCCCGAAATTAAAAAAAGCTCAATCCTTATTTTAATGTAATTAATAAAACAATGGTTCTGTAGTTATATTTATAATTTAAATTTTATAATGTATGAAAAAATGGGCATGTATAGATATTTATTTATATGATATATTGCTACTTTAAACAGTATTCTGGGTTTATTTATTTATTTATTTATTTACCAAAGCTTACCCGCATTTATGGAAACCCAAAAGCGAAACTGAACTGAAACTGAAGCAATTAAATCACTCTCATCCAAACCCGACTCTCTACGAAATAATTATTCCTAACCCGATGGAATACCCGACCTACTGCTGTTTCATATTCATTTTAAATCTTGTGTTTCAGTATTGTTTATTTTGACGCGCAATAGGCGATGAGATATTAAAATAATTTAGGTGTCCTGTAAAAAGACACTATACACGATAAAACATTTTTTTTTTTTTAAGTAAAGTACCACTGTGTATCCTAACACTATACTCACATTTTGCGATGATTGGTTATATTTATGAAAGTTAAAGCCTACAAAATCAAAAATTGACATGGAAACAGGCAGTCAGGCGACAAATATATATTTTTTTATCCTAATGATATTGAACTTTTATAGAAAAAGTCCTTTCCAATTAAAAAAGTATGAAAATCGGACAGTCCATTCAAAAGTTGACTGGTCAAAAATAGAAAAAAAAAACGTAAAGTATCTGAGTAACTTCCTTCGTTAGAAGTTGGATAAAAACACAAAATAAGTAATCATAAAATCGTAACCACATTAACAAAATCATTCTTAATATACAGAAAATGTTGTAATGTGACAGTTTCCTTTTCGCAAAAAACATAATAAATAAATTCCTCTGAAAATCTGATGTGTACGAAATGTATTTGGTTATCACTGATACTTTTATTCCTTTGAAATAACAAAATAATACTAGCACAGAAAAGCTGAATAAAACAAGCTTTAAGTATTCTTAATATACTTTCTGACGCGTTGAATGCGATATTACATTGCAACGAATTAATAACATACATAATTAAGTAAATTAGTTTATTATTGTAAATCGATAATACTTCAAGTTTCTCTTTCTCCAATGCTTAATATGAAGGATGGAAATCAGAAGTGTCATTAAAACTACAAGTTTAAGTGATAAAATAATAACTGCTAAATTAATTAATGTAGGGAATTCGTGTTAAAAGAGGAATTATATATTTTATTTAGATATCATGATGATTTATAATGGTTAGTCGATGAAAACTGGTTGTTATAATTAACTTGAAATTTTTATTTAAAAATTAATTTTTATTTATCTTTTACTAAGGCAATGGAAACTGACTTAACTTTAAATGCCGAATTTGTACCAGTATTTTTGAATAACATTTTGCTTTTATATTGCAAGGGACGAAAATAATTTAATTACTTTCAAATCACTTTGTTCTTAAATTCTGGTATCAACCATTGTAGCATTCTAGCAATGGAACTAATTTACCTTACAATAATTGAAATCATCACAAAAATGTAATTTTAAAATTATTATTATTTAATTTGTATTATTTAACTCGAGGATATTTTATTATTTAATTATATTCGTGTCAACTTAAAACAAATGGCAATTTACAATTTATGAGCCTTGTATATATTTATCAGGTTGCAATAGAACAAGTCTATTAACTATCGAAAAAGAAGTGAATAAGATCTATAATGCTGGTTCAGAGAAAACAAGGAAAGTTTCGCTAAAGTTTTTATGGCTGTTGCAATTTCTCTTATAAAGGAAAACTTAACAAAAGTAAAGTAGCAAAAAATCAAAATTAATTCAGTTTACAATAAGAAATGTGTTTTAACACCTGTTTTCAAAAACTACACTCTGTCACTTTTCCCAAACATCTCCGCTGTGTTAATTTCTATCAGGATAAAGCTACCAGTCCTACTTCTAAATCTACTGCTGTATTTTTAGAAGAAAATATAAATGAAACCGGAATGGAGAGCATTCCGTTTAAATGCATCCCGCCAAAGTTCTTCGACGTGCCTCCTAAGGATATCTATGCATGTGATCATTTAAACCAAGCCCTTTATAAACGATATTCCAAAACATTGGATGCACCCTGGAAGATTGTGGTCGAGGACTTGGGGAAAAAATCAACTTTCATATTTTAAGAGAGCTCATTTACCTTGGAAATCAAGATTTAATACAATACTTGTAGTTGGGCAAAAGGGATATTAGACTGAACGTATGAGAATATAACTTTCTTATATTTTTTTCACAGTTCTTTTATACATTCTTTTCTACAGACATTTCACCATTTATTTTTGTAAAAACATTACAAAAACTTGTTTGATGTGTCAATCCGAAAACTTTCTTCTATCTTAAACATCTTAATATTTCAAAAAGTAATAATACTTCAATAAAAGTGTTAATACTTCAATATTATTAGTTCGATACTGTACCAACTTTGATTTTCATTTTAAATTTCTGCTTCAGTCAATTAAAAGGACTAAAAATCTACATCATCTATATCATCAAAATCTATAGTTAATCTATATCATGATATTTGTTAGAATTAATAGTTCCACTTTGAAATGGTCATAAAAGGAAAATTACTGGACCAAATGTTATCAAACTTGATAACAGTTTAAAGGAGGTGATGGGAATTTATTTCCAGCCAAAAAAATTAAGTTCAAATACTCTCCACCAGGGGGGAAATGGCGATGTATGCAATATTGTAAAACGAAATAAGACAGGAAGACAACGGTTGAAAATGTGTTTAACAGTTTCTGAAACGTGCCACAAAGCATGTTCAATGTGGCATCCACCATTTTCCGAAAGCAAGAGAAATCGTATTACGGCATTCTCAACAGTAGCTCTTAGCATATCAGGAGAAATGTTACGGACATGTCGGTATATCGCATCTTTCGATTCCGCCAAATTGTTTAGATTATCACCATAAACAGTGCTTTTGAGATAACCCCATAGCCAAAAGTGACAGGGATTGAGGTCTGGTGAACGGGTTGGCCAAGAAGTAGGGAAGTTTCGGCCTATAATCCGTTCCATCATGAAATGCTGAGTCAGGAAATGAAACTGTGTGACACATGTACCAATGTGCGGTGGGGCCCCGTCCTGCATAAAAATCGTGGGGTCTAAAATGCCACGTTGCTGGAGTTCAGGTATGACGAAACGTCTTTACATTGATGCTAAGCGAGATAAATTCCCATGACCTACTTTAAACTATTACCAAGATTTATAACATTTGGTCAGTAGTTTTCTTTTTATGACCATTTCAAAGTGGAACTTTATTTATAACCACCCTGTATATCTTAAAAACTGATGATAGAAATAATTTGTAAAAGCATATAGGCATATTTTTTGACAACGTATATCCTTTTTGTGCCAAAATTAGTGTAAATTATAATTCATATTTACATATTTTTTTTAGAATACGAGGAGGCTCAGCCCCCTACGAGCTACGCTCGCCAACCCCCGTTCAGACACAGCAGTCTCTAAAAGCACGCTAATTTGATCGGCTTTAAAAAGATTTTGGAAGATTGAATTATAATTTAAAAAACAGTGGCGATCTTCCTATAAACGGGTTTCTATTCATTTCTCTTCGTTTGGGGAATTTTAGGGCAAAATAAGCTGCTGTTAAAAGATACAACGGCTGTTTTCGTCTTTCATTAAGTAAAATCAGTTAAACATTTCAAAATAAGTTAATATAATAAGCAAATCTGCATCAAAATGCAAATATATTTTACAAATACCAATGCCTTATATTGACGAAAACGACAGAGAAGGTTAACGAATAACGAATCTTAACTAAACCATATCAGCAATTTCTTTATTTTCTGCTTCACAGATTTTTCTCTTTCAAATCATAATTTTTGTTGATGACACTTCATTTTCAGCTTTTAATCTTTTTTTTTATTATTTCTTTTTTTTTTATTATTAAATTAATAAATAGTCGCTCGAAAGCAGTCTAAACGTGTTCAATAAAATTAATATTAATCTTATTAATATAATCTCAAAATATCAAATTAATGTCTCGCGCAATTTTTAAATTTAAACTGTTTTGCAATATTACTTTTTGTTCATTTTACGTAATAAGTGTAATGTGACGTAAATGTGACGTAATTTCTCCTATTTAAGACTTCTAACGCATGTTAATGAATTTATTATTTTACAATATCCTTTCTCTTTTAAAATTCACGTGTAAATATAGTTTTTATGAAGTATTTTTCAATAAGTTCCTGCTTTTCATACGTAATTATTTAATTCTAATTTGAAATTTTATTCTGTTACTAATAGTCACGTGTAAATAAATTTTTAATTTGAAGCAAACATTATTATTTGCGCTGTTTATACAGTTGTCAACAGTTTAAATTAATACCATTTTCTAAAATAAGTAAAAAATATCTCTCGAAATGCTGAAAATTTGAATTTAAAATAGAAATAAGACCTGAAAAATGAGTCAAATTAAAAAAATAACTGCATTCTGCACACCGGGAAATTATAACGTATAAAATGATCTAAAAATGATTAAATTCCGATGTATAGTTTTTGCTCTTATAAAACTTTTTTAATGGAACGATTTTGTCCAACTTTAGCATTAAATATCTCTTAAAATAATTATTCGATTTGAAAACTGTCTGCATCAGTGTGTTTATCAAACATTTCTCTATAATACCGCCGAATTTTATATTTTTTTTATGCAGTATTTTTCTTAATATTAACGGAGAAAGACCTCCTGTCACAAAAAATTCAAAACCAGCGGCGGTGACAGCGTAAGTTACTTTTTTTTTGAATAGAGAGATGAATTTAGATTTATTTTTCATAACTAAAAATGTAATTTAGAATCGAAAGAACATCTAGATATGTTTGGGTCTATTCATTGTATCTCATTAAAAAAGGAACAATTCAATTTAAAAAAATTACAAGATATAAATTAAAGTTTGTCACAGGGAGTTAAGATTAGTATACTCAAATTTGGTTCCCGTTTTAATTCGATTATGTATTCAGATAAAATGTATAAATTACATATTTTTTCCGGAATGATTTGATTCAAGGAACACGAATATAGTGTCAAAATTTGGCATGGCCAATTTTTAAAAAAGTTTGTATAATTTTTAATGTGTTTGCTTCGAACCGTTTTCCGTGCATAACATTTAATCGTGGACGTTATTAACAATCGGTCGGTACCAGTATAATTCTTATTTTCTTCTATCTTTACAAGAAGAAAGTATTGGATTCGTGAAAATTTTCGAATTCCAGATTTCGTCAGATTTACACGTTTTAGGGGTCAGAGATCCCGAAAAACTTATTGTTACAAAATGTCAGTCTGTGAGTCTGTGACTCTGTCTGTCTGTCTGTAGGTGACACAAATTTTGTGGGCACGCTATCTCAAGAACTAATGAACAGAATTTAATAAAATTTTAGATTCAATTAGTTCCTTATATAAATTAGTGCTGATTACTTTATGGTCTAAATCTCCCAACAGGTGGCGCTTCTACGCTGCATTTTTCACGATTTCCGCAATAGCTGTATCTCAAGAACTAATGCACGGCTTATCATCAGACTTCAGATTCAGTTAGTCCTTTATCAGATTCAGTTAGTCCTTTATCGGATCATCGTTATATACCCTTCGCAAAATCCGTATAGACGGAATAATAACTAATTATTACTTACTTATTACTTTGCTTGTTATTTATTCTACTCATCGTTATAAACCATTTTCAAATCTGGTCTGGATGAAATAATAACTTTCTATTACTTACATATTACTTCACTTATTATTTATTCTACTCATTGTTATACACCATTTTCGAATGTCGTGTGGATGGATTAGCTAGAAATTATCACTGTTCTCGAAAGTTATATCCATCAACAAATATTTGATTTATTTTAAATGTTAGTGTACAATGATTAAGACTTTACTAAGTAAGTGTAATTCATACAACAGGGTAACATAAAATATGAAAACTTATGTTTCACAGTTTTAACCCAGAAAATAAAAACTAAAAATATTAAAGGAAACTTCATTTGAAAAAATTCACATTTAAAAATCAAATAATTTTAATTAACAGCAGACGATCCAACAGGGGTTTCCGGGTTACAGAGCATACTGCCCAGTCTACAGAACATATAGATGAAAAAGATGTTTAAGTGAAAGCTCTAATAGATTTTTATACAAAGCATATTTTTTTTAGATATCCCACAAATAACAACAAAAAGCATTTTTATATGAAAAATATAAATTATGTATGCATTCAAAATTTATTAAAAGCGAAAAAGTATTTCATATTATGTCAATGGTTAATAGCTGAAAAAATCGTCAAAGACTTCGCTAATTACATCAGCCTTTTTTATTTTGATCATTTTAGTGTTTAAGTACGTAATTCAATTAAATATCTGTTAAATATCTGTTTTATTTACTTAATTTACATATATATATATGAAGTTTTCGTTTCGTTATGGACTATTAGCCGGATACAAATGCAGAACTATTTATATTGTTTTATGTGCAACGGGAATAATCTTCTGTAAGGAAAAGGGATTATATTGTGCAACAGAATTGATCTTGCCAGGCTGCACTGAATAGGATTAGATTTTTTAAATATACATGCTTGAAAATTTTTGCAAAACCACTAAAAAATCAGTAAATTAAAAGACTATTTTCAAACAAACTACATTTGAACGTTCTTTTTTTCTCTATTCGACTTTAAATATTCAATGTTTAGAAGTAATTAAATTTGCAAAAAAGGGAAAATGTATTAATTACATCGTTGCACCCGCACTGTAAAAAATTATTTAATGTTACTTCCTAAAAATGGTGGCAGACTTGCTGCCTCCATTTTATGGAGTAATTTTACAGATATAACTGGTGTGTATAACTTCTGTATATAACTTCTGTGTAATATTATACTAGGTATATTAATTTAAATTACACCATTATGTAAGTTAAATTACTATACAATTTTTTTTTTACAGTGCGTCAATATGACGTCAGTAATATTCACGACATGTTTTTGCTTTATAATAAACATTTTAATAATTTGGAAAATAAACGCGAAATATTTCTGTAGGTAAATTTCCATGTTGTTTAATCATCACAGATTAGCAATTCATTACACACTGTAAAGAAATTTTTAACTAGTTTAAAGTAAAATCTGTTTGGCAGTTTAAAATATATGTCTTATGAAAGCTTTCAAAGGTATCTCTTTTAATTTATGTAAAAATAGATCAAAATTGCATATATAATTTTTTGTTAAAATTTCAAATACTTTTACTTTAATTTTCTAAAATGTGGCTTCCTTTATTCCCTCTAGATTAGACAAATGATATAAATCAGTTAAAGGAAAAAATAATTAAAGTTTGTAGAAAATGATTTATTCACTGCATCCTATCAAAATTTCATTTAAGCCTGTGTAAGCATCTGATGTCTTACATCTGCTTTAATTCGATAATGACTTCTCGTGATCATTAATTCAATAAGATGCTCGTAATTAAATTCCATTCATAGATTACTGTGATAAGGGGGAACACATATAATTAAATTTTCGTAATGTATTGTTAATAGATTAGTATCACTGGGGAAATAAGTACAATTTTTACTATAAAACGAAATCTCAAAAGAATAATTATTGAGGTTATTTTATAAATAACACATTTAATAGAATCAGGTTGTGCAAGAGATGAATGTAGGAAGTTTTTTTTTTTTCTTTGCTAATGTTACGCGATGTTTAGAAGTATTTACATTTGCGAAGACAAAGGAAATGGATCGTTATCACTGTCAATACAACGTCAGCGTTACTCATGGACATGTTTTTGCTTTATGATCTAGATTTTCATGGTTTGCAGATTAAACTCAAAATATTTCTGCACGTAGATTTCCATGAAAGTTTAATCATCACATGTTTACAGGATGGCTGCAGATCAAGGAAAGCACAGTTAAAAAAAAAAGAGGGGCATACCATTATTTTCTTATAGAACAGTTCATGTTATATTACCGCGCGATTAAATAAAATGATTTTTTCTATAAGAAAGTACCGGTGTTTACCACATTTTTTTACTGTGATTTTTCATGATCCGTCGCCATCCTGTATTAGCAATCGATTACACACTGCGATAATAATTTTTGTACTTCTTCAAAGTAGAATTTGTAGGATGTTTTCTTTAAAGGGTCTGTTTAAAATATGTATCATATACTAAAAGCTTTCAGAGACGTCTCTTTAAACTTATGAGAGTAAAATCACATACATAATTTTACTGTTAAAATTTCAAGTACTTTTAGTTTAATTGTTTTAAAATCTTCCTTTCTTTATACCTCCATATTAGATAAATGAAATAAATCAGTTAAAGAAAACAAGAATTAATTTAAGTTTGTAAAAAATGATTTAGTCTCAGCACCCTATCAAAATTCCATTGAAACCTGAGTAAGGAACTGACGTCTTACATCTGCATTCATTCAGATAATGATTTGGTATGATCATTAATTCAACAAGAAGCTCGTAATTAAATTCCATTCTTAGAATACAGTGATAAGGAAGCTCATATATAATTAAATTTTCGAAACGTACTATTAGAAGATTGTGTCATTGGAAAAATAGGTATAATTTTTAAGATAAAACAAGATCTCAAAAGAATAATCATTAATGTTAAACTATAAATAAAACTTTTAATAGAAACTGCATGCGCAGGTGATAAATGTAGGAATTTTTTTTCCTTTAATGATTTATGTAAAAGGTTAGTATAATAAAATAATACTGGATATGCTAGAGAACCATTATAGAATTTAGAATTTTAGAGAATTTCGTTTTATAGAGATGATAATTTTAATTTGATTGCTACTTATACATATATGAATATTTTTAAAAATCTATGCAATTAAGGATTATTTAATAAAAGTTAATTTTAAAAAGCTGAAAAAAAATCCGTTTTTTATATATAATATTTCTTTTTGAGTATTTTTTTTTAAAGTCTTTCATTTATTTTGTTTTAAGTTATATTAACATAAAAAAAGCAGCACTGCAAAAACTATGTAGTAAGTAAAGCGTTTCTGAAAATTATGGACAGAAAAAGTCCATGGAATTTACTGTGTTTTGCTTAAACGAGGATACAAGTGTGAACGCTTACGACTGGATAGAGAACTTGCTAATTTACATTTCCAAACTAGTGCAAGCATAATGGAGTTATTCCTAATTTTCTGGAATCCCGTAACGGACTTATTAATAGTCTATTTTCATCATTAAAAATGCATATTGAGAAAAAGTGCTTACAGGCCTACATCAAAATTAAATATAGGACTATCGATCATATTCCATTGAAATGTTTGGACGTTTATGGCAAGCTATCAAATTCAGTGAATAGCTGTGACTTTGAAAATTTTCAGCGTGTTTTCTCTTTAGGAATATGCAAAGACATTCTAAAGAAAGAACTCTTAACCATAAACATGATAGATTAATTTCGTCAACTCCTTGTAAATCAGTCAAGAAACGAGTCCCTTACATTAACTTACACGATACAGTTTTTAATGAAGATGTAGACAATATTTTACAGTTGGGACCGAAATATATGTTCAGAAATAAAATAGATTTGAAATCTATTATCACGAATTGTGAAAGGATTGCAGAGGCAGCCCCATCCAGTATGAAGCATGAGGTTAGAAGTTTACTACATAATAAATTTAGAACTTATTTAAAGAAGCCTTACCATCAACAAAATCCCAACTTCAGATTTATTAAAAGATTAAAATTTAACAAGGACATTACACTCATGTAGACTGATAAAACGAATAAATTAGCTGTTTTGAATACTAAGGATTATTTGAGTAAAACAGTGTCTTGTATTGATAATATGGATTATATTGAGCTAAAAAAGGATTCAAATGATAATATTTCTAGGAAAGCCAAAAATCTCATTAATAGTGGGAGTTGGCCCAGCGAAATTAAAGTTAAACTATACCTTGTCTTAACCACTTCAATGGCTGCCCCAAGATAAGTCGGGGGTAAAAGCACTGTTTCCCTATACCCGTCGCCGGTGAAGCGGTAGACCATAAAGAAAACATACCCCTCCGCCCCATTGTAACGAAAGATTCTCCTCCTACCTACTATATTAGAAAAGCCTTTGCTATACTTAAAAACAATTCTCACACCATCTGATTATGTTATTGACTCAACTACTGATTTTGTCAAGAGGATAAAAGATATCTCATTTAATCATAATAGCATTCTAGCCAGCCTGGACATTGTCTCGCTTTATCCTTCTATAGATATGAATGAAATTGTTGAGATAATTGAAACATCTATTTACAGTAACCCAAATTTTCATCACGATATTCGTACCACGTTAAAATCAGCAATTACCTGATTACAAAAAATAATCTTTTCAGTTTTAACAGGAAATGTTACAGACAACAAAATGATGCTCCTATGGAATCCCCCATTTCAAGATATTTGGCCAAATTAAAACTTAGATCCTTAGAAACAGAGATTATGAAAAATTTTGTAATCAATCCTTGAGTTTCGATTAGATATGTAGATGACATTTTCATAATTTGATATCATGATTTGTAGTCTTTAAATAATTTCCTGATAAAACTTAATGAGTTGGAACAAAGATAAAGTTTACGTTAGAGATTAAGAAAGAGGGTATTTTACCCTTTCTTGATATTAAATGAATAAAGAATAATTATGGAAATAAATTGGAGCGTACTGGTTATTGAAAACAATGTAGGTCTAACAACACTATTCCTTTTGATTGTGACTCACCATTTTCATATAAAATTGCTGCCTATAGGTTTTATGTTAAACGTGCCTTCGAAGTTTGTACAGATAAATACCTAGAAAAAGAGATGAGTTTAATTAAACAGATTGCTATTCAAAATGGTTTTGCTTCTCAATACATTAACAGATCAATCAAAACAAACAAGACAGAAGAATGACTTAAGATTGAGCAAGTTTATTTATTATACGTTTGAAGATATTCTAAAGCTTTATGAGAGATTGAGATATGCATTACTAAAATATAATATTAATTTAATAGCTAAACCTCCAACAAAATTGAAAGAATTGATTCACAGTAAAATTGATCAAATTCCAGATTATGAAAAAGCAGGAGTTTACATCATCCCATTCAGCAGAGAATTTCAAGAAAGTTTATTCTATATTGGAATGGCATCTCGAAAATTTAAAGAAAGGATAAAAGAGCCCTTATCTGATATCAAGTTTAACAAACCAAGTACAGCTTTATCTAGATTGGATCAAAAAGAAAATATTAAGATAAACTTCGAAAAAGCTAAAATGATCATTTCAACATCTAACCATTACTCTTCAATAATCCGTGAAACCATTGAGATTTTACTTAGGAGTGATACTGTTTGTAATGATGTCTTTTCTTATAATATTCCCGTGATTTGGTATAATATCCTAAGTATTTCAAGAGCTCCGGAAAATATGAACTGATCTTTTCACCCCTTGTAGAGCAATGGACTGAACTTCGCTTGCGTATGCGTGAATTTTTGTTTTGTTTTTAAATGTGTTTTCTAATCTAGCCAGTCATCTTTTCCTTTTGAAATTGAGCGCGTGAGAATCATAGAGAGAAAAGAGCATACTTTTATAAAAGAAGTGAGCGATGGAAAATAAATTTAATTTAGGTTTTAAGACAGAGTTTTAAAATATATGAATTTAGTAAAATAACATAATTTTGCAAGGGAGGAGGTGAAAAAGGAAGTACTATTAAAAAGAGCATGCGAAGAAAATATCCTTCACAAATGTATTATATTTTTACATGCCATCTTCATTAAGAATTTTGAACCCAATCGCGCCCGTCGGCCTAATCATTCGGAGTTTTTCCGTGGTTTTCTTCGAACTTTGGATTTCCATGCTCCCTTAGGGTTAGGTTCCTTTAGAAAGACCCCCACGGAGGGCACTCCTCCTCGGGCCTATATCCCTCGTGCAGATAATAGGCCGTCATAAATAACACCAACACACACCATTAAAAATTTTGGTTAACATCGTTATATGAACTTGTAATACAAATTTTGATTCAAAGGTATTATATATGCCATTTATGCATTTATATTTGTTAGTTGCACCAAATGACGTATCGCATTTTACCGTATAAAAGTTTATTATTAAAAAAAATATATATATATCGCAATACTCATTAATTATATCGCATTTTGGATTCGAATATTAGATTTGAAAAATAAATTATTCAATTGATTCCTTTTTCTTTAATTATTCGCTTGGGTTGTGATAATTAATAATATATTTTGTTTATACCTATTTCATGATTGTTTCAATATAAATTTATTTATTTAATTTGTACTTATTTACAAGTGGCGGTATCAACTGCAAACTGTATCTTTGCTATGATCCACGTACTTCTCAGTTTTAAGATGAAATGATAGCTATATGACTCATCGTTCATCATTTCTGTATGAAATTGGTTGTTAAAGGTTTTTGTATGTGAATTTTCTATAAATGATATTTTGTTCATTATATTTCGTAGAATTTAATAGTTTTGTTCTGTTTTTGCTATTTTTCTCTATTTTGATTTACTTGTAAATCTGGTTTCACAGTTGATTGGGCAATTTGAGAAATAGCTCTTAAATGAAATGCATGCTTTTCTCAATCTTCTTAGGTTCTACAAATAGTTGATTTTATGCATTGCTCTCTTTGCATTTGCTGGCGATTTTATTATTTCAGGATTAGGAAATGTTTATTTAACGGTTAACTTATGTGACATCCAACCTAATGTATCCTAACGCGAATAAAGAAGTTTCACTTCAAAAATTTTGGAAAGGTCGGAAAAAAATGTGGTCCTCGATCGATCCGGTTAAATGGACAATCCGGTTAATCGGAGTCCGGATAATCGGCTCTCTTCTGTATTTTATAATATTTACGATATTATAATATTAAACTGTTTAGGTTTTTCAGTGTTTTGAGATTTCTTAGCAGGTTCTGTATGCTGATTAGCTTTAATTTTTTTATAATGATTAATATTGTCACGGTGTTTAATTATTGCGGTGGTGATTCTTGAAGTAGCATAATGAGCAATTTCTGTTTTAGAAAAGATTATGTGGCCAGTTCTCAGTTGAGAACACATAATCCAGTAGTTTCCAAAAAGGTTTATTTTGCACAAAGTTCGTTGAGTACAAATCTTAATTTCCGTCTATAAGTAACCGCTGCTGGAGAGGAGACCCGCTACATGTGGTCTTTACAGTTTCAAGATGAAGAGGGAAGTCATGTCACTACAACTCTGAGAGAGCTGGGTTATTGGCGAGGAGCAATTTACAAAATCATCAAACCAGTAGATATCTGGCGAGAATTAAGTTGAGATGAGACACATGTTAATTTTCGTTAATGCATTGTCAATGAGGAGTATAAAAGGGCAAAATAGGAATTTTAACGGCCACGAGAATATAGACTACAGAAAACCACAAGGCCGAATTTTACAGGGGTTTTCTAAACCACGGGAATAGGAACAACCGAGCCGATTGAAGGCATATGCAATTACACAAAATCTACGATAAGAATTTATACGTTAGGGAAAATATGTAGCAGCTGCAGAAAAAAACTCAACGAATATGGAAAAAAGGCATGACAGAGATCCCGCATAGCTACCAAATTACGCGTGCTAATGTACTGGGTAAATTGTTTCTATGCGAGATAAAAATAACATGTAAAATAGCATGCGAGATAAAAGCAAATTTTAATCTAATACTGTCTGCTGCGGTTTTGAGAATTATAGATACAAAAGAGCATACTTTTATAAAGGAAGTGAGCAATGGAAAATACATTTAATTTAGGTTTTAAGACACAGTTTTAAAATATAAGATTTTAGTAAAGTAACATTATTTTTAAGGGGGGGGGGGCAAAAAAGAAATGCTATTAAAAAGAACATGCGAAGGAAATATCCTTCACAAATGTATTATATTTTTACATGCCATCTTCATTAAGAATTTTGGTTACCTTCGTTATATGAACTTGTAACACAAATTTTTATTCAAAGGTATTATATATATATATATATATATATATATATGCATTTTATGCATTTATATTTGTTAGTTGCACCAAACGACGAGCCACGTTTTATGGTATAAGAGTTTTTTATTAAAAATTTTAAAAAAAATTACGCAATACTTATTAAATTATATCGCGTTTTAGATTCGAATTTGAAGGTCAATACTTAAGTCAATTGATGAATTGAGTTATAGTCGCCTATACAGCCAAAATCATCCAAAATCGATACGAGACGATTTATTTACTCAAAATACAAATTTTCCTCCGAAAGCGAAACAAGGGTCTTTTTTTCCAACTATATGCAAATTAACAAAAACAAAATTAAATTGCTTGTTACGTTTAATTAATTGTTTGTTACGTTTGTATTTAGAGCAAATCTTAACATTTAGAACTCAGGCTTTTTAAATTGCAGTCTGTTTATAATATAATAAATTTATCGTCTGCCATTATTTTACGACCAAAGATAAAAATTGAATAATTCATTTACTGCAATCTATCTATACTCCTATTATAAAGAGGAAAAAATTGTTTATTTGTCGGAGGTAAGCTCTGGAACTACCGAACCGATTCCAAAAGTAATGGTATCAAAATGATGGTGTTAGTCCAACTTAGAACATAGGCTATATCTTATATCAGTGCCACTACCCCAAAGGGGGTGTAGGAGCAAAAAACGTTCTAAAAATGCAATTTTAGCGTTACTGAAGGGCCCAGAAATAGGAAATTTTAAATATTAGTTACTTATAAGATATAAATGATGTCTAAGAACAGTTCTTAAACAATTCGAATTTTAAAAGGGGTGAAAATGCACAAAAAGCGTTCTAAAAAACGTTCTAAATGGCAGTTTCTACACAATCTCAGGAAATACCAAACCGATTTAAAAAATATTGGTGTCAAAATGATGGTGACAACGCTTGCTCCAAGATAGGCTATGTTTTATGTCGGTGTCACTACCCCAAAGGGGGTGTAGGAGCAAAAAACGTTCTAAAAGTGCGATTTTAGCGTTACTGAAGGGCCTAGAAATATGAAATTTTGAATATTAGTTACTTATAAGATATAAATGATGTCTAAGAACAGTTCTTAAACAATTCGAAATTAAAAAGGGGTGAAAATGCACAAAAAGCGTTCTAAAAAACGTTCTAAAGGGTAGCTTCTACACAATCTCAGCAAACACCAAACCGATTTAAAAAATATTGGTGTTAAAATGATGGTGACAACGCTTGCTCCAAGATAGGTTATGTTTTATGTCGGTGTCACTATCCCAAAGGGGGTGTAGGAGCAAAAAACGTTCTAAAAATGCGATTTTAACGTTACTGAAGGGCCTAGAAATATGAAATTTTGAATATTAGTTACTTATAAGATATAAATGATGTCTAAGAACAGTTCTTAAATAATTCGAAATTTAAAAGGGGTGAAAATGCACAAAAAGCGTTCTAAAAAACGTTCTAAATGGTAGCTTCTACACAATCTCAGGAAACACCAAACCGATTTAAAAAATATTGGTGTTAAAATGATGGTGACAACGCTTGCTCCAAGATAGGCTATGTTTTATGTCGGTGTCACTACCCCAAAGGGGGTGTAGGAGCAAAAAACGTTCTAAAAATGCGATTTTAGCGTTACTGAAGGGCCTAGAAATATGAAATTTTGAATATTAGTTACTCATAAGATATAAATGATGTCTAAGAACAGTTCTTAAACAATTCGAAATTTAAAAGGGGTGAAAATGCACAAAAAGCGTTCTAAAAAACGTTCTAAATGGTAGTTTCTACACAATCTCAGGAAACACCAAACCGATTTAAAAAATATTGGTGTTAAAATGATGGTGACAACGCTTGCTCCAAGATAAGCTATGTTTTATGTCGGTGTCACTACCCCAAAGGGGGTGCAGGAGCAAAAAACGCTCTAAAAATGCGATTTATGCGTTACTGAAGGGCCTAGAAATATGAAATTTGAAATATTAACTATTTATTAGATATAAAGAATTTCTAAGAACAGTTCTTAAACAATTCGAAATTTGAAAGGGGTGAAAATGCGCGAAAATCGTTCTAAAAAAAACGTTCTAAATGCTGGTTTCTGCACAATCTCAGGAAATACCAAACCGATCTAAAAAATAATGGCGTCAAAATGATGGTGACAACCCTTGCTCCAACATAGGCGATGTTTTATGTCGGTGCTACTACCCCAAAGGGGGTGCAGGAGAAAAACGTTCTAAATTGCGGCTTTTGCGTTACGGAAGGGCCTAGAATCGTGAAATTTGGAATAGTAGTTAGTTATAAGATATCAATGATCTCTAAGGACATTTCCTAAAAAAATCAAAATTTAAAAGGGGTTCAAAATGCGCAAAAAAAGCGTTGTAAAAAACTTTCTAAATTGCGATTTCTGTGCAATCTCAGGAAGTACTGAACCGATTTCAAATATAATGGTGTAAAAATGATGGTGACAGATCTTGCTCCAAGATAGGCTATATTTTATATCTGTTTCCACTACCCCAGATGATATGCAGGAGCAAAATGCGCGAAAAGTGTTCTAAAAACGTTCTAAATGCCGATTTGTCGGCAATATCTCAGGAAGAATGAATCTGATTTCAAACGTAATGGTAGGAAATTGATGCTGACAGCCCCTGCCCTAACATAGATGCTATTTTATGTCAGTATCACTATCACCAAGGCGTTTCAGGAGCAAAACAGCGTTCTAAATTTCGATTTTTTGTGATCGGTAGGGTCTAGCAACTTAAAATTAGGCAAGGTACATATTTATTGGATATAAATTATCTTTAAGAACAGTTTCGAAAAAATTGGAAATTTAAAAAGGGGTGAAAATGCGCGAAAAGCGTCCTAAAAACGTTCTAAATTGCGATTTCTACCCAATCTAAGGAAATACCAAAGCTATTTCAAAAGTAATGGTTGAAAATATATGGTGACAGTCCCTGCTATAACATAGGTTATATTTTATGTTGCTGTCACTACCATCTGAGGGTTGCAAAAGCAAAACATGTTCCAATTTGCGTTTTTTTTGCACAACTGAGGGATCTAACACTTTGAAGTATGGCATGGTATTTACTTACAAGATGCAACTGCTTTCTAAGAACAGTCGAAAGAAAATTCCAAATTTAAAAAAATGAAATGAGTGAAAAGCGTTATAAATTACAATTCTTAAGCAAACTTATAAATTACCAAACCGATTAAAAAAATAATGATGAAACATTTTGGTGATAGAACCTGCTCAAACATAAGCTATATTTTATGTCTGTTCCACTACAACCAGAGGGTTCCAGGAGCTAAAAACTTTCTAAATTGCGATTTCTGTGATACTGAAAAGACTAGAAACTTTAAATATGACATGGTAGCTACTTATAAAATATAAATGCCCTCGAAGGAACGTCGAAAATAAATTCGAATTAAAAAGGGGTGAAGCGAAGGAGAGGTGCGAAAAGCATTCTAAAAAATTCTAAATTACGATTCTATGCAATTTCAGGGAATATAAACCTATTATAAAAGTAATAGTTGCGAATCAATGGTAATAGTCTCTGATCCTACACAGGCTATATTTTATGCAGGTGATTCTATCCCCTGGGGTTCACAGGAACAACAAACGTTCTAAAAAAGGGCTTTAAAAGCTTTTTACATTACGTTTCTGTGTCATATTAGGAAATAACAAACCGATTTCAAAATTAATGTTGGCAAATTAATGGTGACAGTTCCTGTTTCAACATAGCCCTTTATGTTGAGAGATGTGGTAGGACTTGGAATTTGACATGATGGTTAATTTTAAGATGTAAGAAGATGGTTTCTAAAAAATTCAAAACTTCAAATGAATACTGAAATGAGCGTATTAATTGAGCATAAAAATTTCAAAATATTTTCTAAATTATCATTTATTTAGTTTTAATTCATTTTATTAATTTAAGTCTCATTTCTGCCTAATGCAGTGTACTAATGATGTTTAATCAAACTGTGTTTTAAATAGTAATTTTTGAATTATTCCTAAAAGGAATAAGTACCTTTTAATAAAAAAAAACTTTTTAATAAAATAAAATATTACCTTTTAATAAAATAAAAATTTAGTTAGTACCTTTTAATAAAAATTAGACATATAAATATCACTTGGCATATTTCAAATATTACGCGAGCAAAGTCGCGGGGTTTGCTAGTAAATATAATAAGTTGGAAATTACACATCAAACGTGGCAGATAAAGTGCTTTTGTACGATAACTAGTTTTATAAATATTTTTTGCACTGCATACCATATTGAATGTATATTTTAGTGCACTTCATAAGTGCATATGAATTTCATTCTGTTCGAAAGGCTGTAACAGCATTAAATTGCACTTGAAATGTTTTTTCCCATTGACTGTTACAGTGTAGTTAAACAACAGATGTAACGGAAAACTTTTGACTGTCTCTGTCATTAAACTATTCATCCGATTGTTATAAAAAATTGAAAAGAGTCGACAAAATTATGCAACAATAATATATTTTAAATTTCAACGATTCGGTTGGGTAGTTTTTGCGCTGTTATATGCGGACGGACGGACGGGCTGACGGTCTGAACGACGACTATAGGTGCTAAGTATTTATATAATTACGAACGCACCTAAAAATGAAATTAGATTTTAAGTTAGCTCGTAAATATTGCATACAGTAATTTTGTAAATAGTTCATATATTAGCCAATACAAATTTTTGTTTTTCTTCAAGCTTTCTCCGTAACTTCCTAAATGCAAACCTTTTTCTTTGAATTTCAAAATCCAAAAAGAACGAAAAATAAAAATTTAGATATCTTTGATCCATGTCATCTGATCTGTTTGATGTGTCATATTTTTGCTAAAATTCTATTTACTTTTTAAATTAATGTACAAAACATTTTTGACAAAACACATTAACTGTTCACTTATTTCATGCTTACATTTATTATAATTGATTAATTATTGCAATTAGAAAGTACTGAAATGCTTTCAGAGACATAGCATGTGTAGTTAAACAGCAGATAATTCAAATGTAAAGAAATCAAACATACTATTTCTGTTGTCGACATCACTTTTCCTATGCACATTCAAAACATGCAGTTAACGAGGTATCATGAAAAAGGTTTTAAAAAAGGTTTCTCACATGGTACACTGACATTACCAGTTCGCTTATTTCATGCTTACAAATATTATAATTAATTAATTATTGAATTTAGAAAGTACTGAAGACCTTATTGAGATTTGAAAGTACATGCGCATTCTGAAATAAACAACAAATAATTCAAATCTAATGAAATCATACATACTTTTCTGTTGTCAACTTCACTTTTCTACGCACATTCACAACATAAAACAATGTATGGGGTATCATACGAAAGGTTTTCAAAAAGTCTTCTGATATAGTACACTGACATTAACAGTTCGTTTATTTCATGTTTACAAATATTATAATGGATTAATTATTGAATTTAGAAAGTACTGAAGACCTTTTTTCAGATTTTAAAGTACATGCGCATTCTGAAATAAACAACAAATAAAAAGGTTTTAAATAAGGTTTCTTACATTGTACACTGACATTAACAGTTAGATTATTTCATATTTACAAATATTATAATTGATTAATTATAGAATTTAGAAAGTACTTAAGACCTTTTTGAGATTTGAAAGTACATGCGCATTTTGAAATAAACATCAAATAATTCAAATCTAATGAAACCATACATACTATTTCTGTTGTCAACATCACTTTTCTATGCACATTCAAAACATATACAATGAACGAGGTATCATGAAAAAGGTTTTTAAAAAGGTTTCTGAAGGAGTACACTGGCATTAACAGTTCACTTATTTCATGTTTACAAATATTATAATTGATTAATTATTGAATTTAGAAAGTACTGAAGACCTTTTTTGAGATTTGAAAATACATGCGCATTCTGAAATAATTAACAAATAATTCAAATCTAATGAAATCATGCGTACTATTTCTGTTCTCAACATCACTTTTCCTATGCATATTCAAAACATACAATGACCAAGGTATCATGAAAAAGGTTTTAAAATTGGTTTCTGAAAGAGTACACTGACATTAACAGTTCGCTTATTTCATGTTTACAAATATTATAATTGATTAATTATTGAATTTAGAAAGTACTGAAGACCTTTTTTGAGATTTGAAAGCACATGCGCATTCTAAAGTAAACAACAAGTAATTCAAATCTAATGAAATTATACATACTATTTATGTTGTCAACATCACTTTTCTATGCGCATTCACAACATAAAACAATGTATGAGGTATCATACGAAAGGTTTTTAAAAAGCTTCTGATATAGTACACTGACATTAACAGTTCGCTTATTTCATGATTACAAATATTATAATTGGTTAATTATTGAATTAAGAAAGTACTGAAGACCTTTTTTGAGATTTGAAAGTACATGCGCATTCTGAAATAAACAACAAATAATTCAAATCTAATGAAACCTTACATAGTATTTATGTTGTCAACATCACTTTTCTATGCACATTCACACCATAAAACAATGTATGAGGTATTATATGAAAGGTTTTTAAAAAGGCTTCTTATACAGTACACTGACATTAAAAGTTCTTTCTGTATTAACGGTTCACTTATTTCTTGCTTACATTTATTATAATTGATTAATTATTGAATTTAGAAACAATTGAAGTCCATTTTTTAAATGATGATTTACGCCTAAGAAATCTACCAAAGACCCAATTTCGAACCCTCTCCTAGATACGTTTTCACACTGTTGGTTTTACACCTTGTTAGAAATGTGAATAAAAATTCGCGTAATTAAATTTAACTCAAGTCCTTTTTGAGACTTAAAAGTACATACGAATTTGGAAATACACAACAAATAATTCCAATGTCAAGAAATCATATATATGGTTATTTCTGCTGTCAAAATTATTTTTTCTATGCACATTCAAAATGTACAACAGTGGATGAGGTATCGTAACAAAAGTTTTTGAAAATCCTTTTTAGATATTGCACTCACATTTCATTAAAGCATGTTGTTTGATTAAAAAATGCACTTACATAAAAATTAATGGTGAAAACATATAAGGATTGTTAACAGAAATGAAATGAAATGAAATGTTTTTGTCAAACTGATCTTACGAAAAAAAAAAAGCCGTGTTATGTCATGCTCAACAATTTTATTTTATTTTTTAATCAGAAATAGTAAAAAAGAGATAAAGTGTGACAACTCTGCATGAATTTATTTTATATCTATAAAGTAAAAGAAAAAATTTAATTGAAACGTTTCGTAAATAAAGATTCAATCGATTCTTCGCCATGTTTTTCTCTAAGTGGACGGCGTCATCCTCTAATGCAGTTAAAATATTCGTTCCTCTACATTGCAACACACCGATGTTATTTTTTTCTCGCTCTTACATTTTGGTATATTTGATAGTTTTAAGTGCAACTTTGGTAGAATAACCGAGATAATATTCTGATCTTACAAGTGTTTCAGATATTTTTAGTTGTAATTTTTCTTTAAAGTTCTAACCAGCATCTACAAAATAAAATATACGGGAGACTAGGAAGGGTTGACCCACGTTTTACAGAATGCCTTTTTTATTTTTTAGATACTGAACATAGAATAAAGTTTTATGTATCATTTTATTCGTTATATAATCAGTTATCAAAATAAAATTGCTACATAAGTATAATATATAATAAATTTGAAAAATTGATTGATTTTAATCGTGAGAAAATACTAGTTTTAAGCTCCTCACATATGGGAGGGTTGACCCACTATGTGGAAGGCTTGACCCACTTTGTTATATATTGAAATATTTGTGAAGAGAAATAAAATGAGTTTAAAAAAAAGCAAAATAACTTTATGCTACATACTTTAATAATTATAAAAAAAATATTTTTGAAAATATGATGCTTAAACAAACCTATTTAGACGCAATCACAAGTCAGAGGAGAAAAATGTTGTTTTGAATAGGACTTGGTATGAGCAGGTATAATTATGCAGCAGGGAAAACGAAATTTTCACATTTAAGACAGTATTCCGTTAGAGACATGTTCCGATTTTATAGGGTTATTATGCCCAGATTTAGAAGCCATTGTGCAGCTTTTTTTTTATCTCCTTGTCCTACTTTTTGTGACACTCGACCTGGCAACTCTAGTTGTCACATAGTTTGTCTTCATCTCACTGTATTCATCCTGGTGAAATTGGTTTACATAACTTCCTAAAGTTTTTCGATCAATGCTATGTATTTTTTGCAGCCGTATGAACACTTAACTTATCATCAACAGCTGTTAACCCTTTCAGGGTTCAATTAATACGTTCAATAATAAAATGGTTGAAATAAGTGAGTGGCACCGGAATTTACGAACAAATTTATTTGAAAATAAGAAAAAGGCTATATTTCGCATACATATTAAATGGAAAAGATTTTAGCAAAATTTTGGTACCATTGTGGCAGTTTGAAATTAAAGTTAAGTGATTTCATAAACATACCACTGCCCGTGAAAGGGTTAAGACTGCTGCTTTTATACTTTTTATGCTACATTCTATAAGTCTTTTCCATTGTTTCTATTTACCTACTGTAAGTAATATTGAAATGAAAAAAGTTTTAATCAATTCTCTCATTTATATTTCATTAAATGTTTTCTTGCAATGGATACTATAGCAATTTTTCAAATCTTTCCTTAATCAGTTTTAAATGTTTTTTTTCCATCCCTCATTTTACTGTAGCTTTACAGAATAAATTTACATTCTTTCTTATATATAACCATTAATTTTTCATTATGTATAGTGTATAACAAAAGTATTTCCAAAACCACTTAATTAAGGGAGCCTTGAGCATCTCGTCAACCCTCCCTCCCATTGAGTGGGTCAAGTCTCCCCACATAGCCCTTTTCTAAAGAATAGCACATTGTTTTTCTAAGCCTAACTTATTGCATAATCTTTATGCCTCGAATGAAAGCCTGATATTTCTGCATTACTTAAAACCTATTTACTTAAATTTCTATGATGTATTTTTAAAACCTACTTACTTAAATTTTTATGATGTATTTTTTTCTGAAAAAGCTTACAAAATATTTCTAAAAAGCACAACTTTTAGGTTGAAAACGCCTCACAATTGATTTTTTCCACACCTATTTCGATTATCTGTATGAAACAAAGACTGTTGTTTGAGCATTCCAATAGCTTTGGTTGACACTTATTGATAATATTCTGAAATTCTTTTAAATATGAAATCTGGTGGGTGGTCAAGCCCCCCCCCCCCTATGGTCAACACTCCCGAGTCCTCCCGTATATCTAAAAAATATCAGCGATACGAAACTTTCGCAAGGTTCCATTGGCACATACTAAATTTTCTATTTATTTACAAAAAACTCGATGCTGAAAAATATAAAAAATAGTCTATCCTACTCATTACAAGATATTTCAGATATTTCCATATGTCAGATCAGTTTTATCACTATCTAAAAAAATGGTTTAAATACAGTTCCAGATCAAAATAAATATTTTAGGAACTATCGCTAATTGATTATATATCTAATCTAATTTTTAATAATAATGAAATTCTCTAGCCTTAATTATCTAAATTTTCCACATATATGATTCATTTAATCTAACATGCGTAAAGCATACTAATTAATATTGATTAGAAATTTATTTTTTTCCGTCATTGATTGCATTCTTTTACTGCTAACTGTTTTAATTTAGAGGTTTCTAATTATTCAACAAATACATAAATTAAAAGCATTTCCAGCAAACCTTTTCATAATTATATTTTAATTATCGCTGTTGATCTATTTCACCCTTAAGAATAAAGAATAAATTTGTTTTTGCTGCCTCATTAAGAATCCATTTGTTTTGAATAACAAGCATCGATGATTTTACAATTATTCTATGTACAATGAATTAGGGGTTTATTTTTTGTTTTGAAGACTTTTGTATTCATTAATTTGCCTATTATGCAATGAAAATCGTGTTTATTTAGTTCGAAATAATTTATTTAGTTCGAAATAATTTATTTTTAGCTCTGTAATATCGCGATAACAGAATAAATTCTCTGTGGAATTTATAATTACAGTATCGTAATTTTTCTAAAGGAAATTTATTTAATATTTTTTGACGATTCAGTCATATACTTTTCTGCAATTTTTAATAAAACAAAATATATTTTATTATAAATTCATGCAATCAAATCCCTCAATTAGGGTTACCAGTCTGTATGTTTTTTTCATAAGCTGTACGTTTTCTATCTTTTTTAAGCCGATTGTACAGTGTGCAATCGTGGAAAAAAAAGTAAACACCCCGTACTAACTCCTCAACACATTACCGCAGAAGAAAATTACTGGCGCCGAACAATTGGAAATAAAGTCTACTTTTAAATGATGTATATAAAATTTGCTTATTACATATTACTACATATTACAACGAACCATAACTTTGTTTTTTTTTCAATAGCAGTACACAATTCTGACAGCATAAATGAATTCTACACTATTTAATTAGACTAAAATCGAATTTTTATGCAATTCGTATCATAAGTTTCCGAGAAATTAATTATTTTAAAACGAGCGTATTTTAAAGACTCTATCCAAATTGAAGTTCGGTACTCGATTGTTAACCGAGTGAGCGCCCTTCTTGATCAAGGCACCTTAAGCGTCATTCAAGCAGTCAATGAAGTCTGCTAGATTACAGGACAGCGAAAGAAATTTCAAAATATCTAGTCACTTTTATCATAGACCCCTTAAACCATTATTTTTCCGTTTTTAAAACATAATTTGAAAACTACTTCGAAAAAAAATGTGAAATTTTGATTTCCATAAAGCAGGACTTAATAAATCTAAATCCATCAAAAAAATTGTAGGTTGCAATTCATATTTTTTTAATATTAATTTCATAGTTCATAATTCATATCATAAAACAATAAAAATTGCAAATTCAACGTATTTATGTTTGGGTATATTAGTATTATTGCTACACAAAAAATTAGCACATTAGGAGCATAATTCCAGGAGATATAAATAAAAATATCAAAATGAAATTTAACATTAGAAGCACTAAATTTTGAATGTTTATAATTCAAAAACTTATTATTCAAATGACTTGAAATTTGGTATCTAGACATAGTTTGAACGGAAGATTTGAAATATCTCGTTAAAATTGGGTATTGTCATTGAAATAAAGGAAGTTTGGGTTCGTTTTAATATGTAGATGCCCCCTAAGCAAATTTTATATACATAATTTTAAAGTAGACTTTATTTCCAATCGTTCGGTATCAGTAACTTTCGTGTAAGATAATTTGTTGAGGAGTTAGTAGGGGGTGTTTACTTTTTTTTCCCCACGACTGTACGTTTAAATTTCAACCGTACGGCGATTTCTTCCGTTTTCTTATCACATCTTACTTTTGATAATTTAAAGAAAAAAATTCTTTTTCAGTTTTCTTCAAAATTTCACCTTTTGCCGAAAATAAGTTATTCACATGAGTATGAAATGTAAAATGACTGGATTCCGATCAGCATGATAAAAATCTTGCGAGAATTGTGTAACATTAACTGCGTATTAACAAACTTTTGGGTAGGATTAGATCATCTGAACTTGACGTTATTATAGACTATAAGTTTACATTACAAAATTTTAATTTAGTATATCTGTATCTTCAGTTTTAATATTTTGTTTGATTTATTATATCCCTTTATGCTTAAATAAGAACATTTATTTTTCTAGAGTGTCCATTACTAAAATTTTCATAGTCACACTCTCAATAGAAAGAAGCGAGGAGTTAATTGTCACTCTATCGTAGAGTCAAAATATGCCCAACCTCTTTAGATTGACTATTCTCTCTAAGCAAAAGTGGAATTGTTGACTTGCTAAAAGAGTGCGTTTTCTCACCCTTGGTAGGAGTGAATAGAAACTCTTTCATAGAAGCGAATGTTCATTTTTTATGATGGGAATTCTTTTTTATGTTGCTTTTATGAACATTTTAAAAGAATCGCATCTTTTACGCATGTAATGAAAATAGATACAAGTGTAGTAAAGACTGGAATAAAATACTTTATAGGCAATATTTATTTAATTCATAGTTTATAACACTAACTAGCAAACCCCGCGGCTTTACTCGCGTAATAGTTGAAATATGCCAAGTGATATTTGCATGACTATTTTTTGTTAGAAGAACGCTTTTTGGAATAATTCAAAAATTACAAATTAAGCAACAGTTTGACTAAACTTCATTATAAAAGTACAATAGACAGAAATGAGATTTTAATTAATAAGAAGAACTAAAACTAATTCCAAATAAATGACAATTTAGGAAGCATTTTGAGACTTTTATGCTCATTTCATACGCTCATTTCAGTATTCATTTGAAGTTTTGAATTTTTAGAAACCATCTTAACACAATTACTTCTTAAAATTAACCATCATGTCAAATTCCAAGCTTTTTGTCTAACAGTCTACCACCTCTCTCGTGTTTGTGGCACCAACATAAAATGCCGAAACAGTGTTGAAATAGAATGTCTCGAAAAATGTTGAAACAGAGACTGTCACCATTTATTTGCCAACAACATTAATCTTGAAAGCGGTTGGTATTTCCTAATATTCCATAGAAAACGGAATTTAGATGTTTTTAAAGGCTTTCTTGTTGTTCCTACCAACCAGGTGTTAGTGACACCGGCTTAAAATATAGCCCGTATAGGATCAAGAAGTATCACTCTTGATTCGCAACCAATAACTTCTGTAATCGGTTTATTATTATCTAAGATTCCATAGAAATCGTAATTTAGGACACTTTTAGAATGTTTTTCGCTCCTTCCTTTCGCTTCACCCCTTTTTAATTTCTAATTTATTTTCGACTGTTCTTAGAGGACATTTATATTTTATAAGTAACTACCGTGCTATATTTAAAGTTTTTTCTAGAATCATCAGTACCGCAGAAACCGATATTTACAAAGTTCTTCGCTCCTGCAACCCTCTAAGGGTTGTGGCCCCGACATAAAATATAGCTTATGTTTGAGCATGTTCTATCACCATCAATTTGCAACCATTATGTTTGAAATCGGTTTCGTATTTCATGCGATTGCACAAAAATCGTAGTTTAGAACGCTTATAGAACGCTTTTCGTTCACTTCATCCTTTTAAATTTGGAATTTTCTTTCGACAATTCTTAGATAGCATTTACATCTTTGAAGTAATTACCATTCCAAATTTAAAAGGTTAGATCCCCTCTTTATCACAAAAAACGCAATTTGGAATATTTTTTGCTCCTGTAACCCCCAGGTGGTAGTGACAACAACGTAAAATATAAATTATGTTGGAGCGGGGACTGCCACCATCAATTTGAAACCATTACTTCTGAAATCGGTTTATATTTCCTGAGGTTGTGTAAAAATCGCTATTTAGAACGCTTTTAGAACGCTTTTCGTTTATTTCACCATATTTAAATTTCAAATTTTTAAGGAATTCTTCTCAGAGAGCATGCTCCTGCAAACCTCTAGGGGTTGTGGCACCGACATAAAATATAGCTTATGTTTGAGCAGGTTCTATCACCATCAATTTGCAACCATTATGTTTGAAATCCGTTTCGTATTTCTTACGACTGAATAAAAATCGTTATTTAGAACGCTTATAGAAGGCTTTTCGCTCGCTTCATCCTTTTAAATTTGTAATTTTCTTTCGACAATTCTTAGAAAGCATTTGCATCTTTGAAGTAATTACTATTCCAAATTCAAAAGGTTAGACCCCTCTTTAACACAAAAAACGCAATTTAGAACATTTTTTGCTCCTGTAAACCCCAGGTGGTAGTGACAACAACGTAAAATCTAGGCTATGTTGGAGCACGGACTGTCACCATAAATTTGAAACCATTACTTTTGAAATCGGTTTATTTTTCCTGAGGTTGCGTGGAAATCGCTATTTAGACCGTTTTTCGTTTATTTTCAACATATTTAAATTTCAAATTTTTAAGGAATTCTTCTCACAGAGTATTTACATCTCATAAGTAATTAAGATGCCAAATTTTAAGTTGCTATCCCCTTCAGTGTCACAAAAATCACAATTTAGAACCTTTTTTTTTTAAATGCAACAGCAAGGTGGTAGTGACGCCGACATGAAGTAAATCCTTTATTGGAGCAAGGGCTGTCATCATCAATTTCTAAACATTACTTTTGAAATAGGTTGGGTCCTTTCTGAGATATCGTAGAAATTGCATTTTAGAACGTTTTTTAGAACGTTTTTTAGAACGTTTTTCGTCCATTTTCACTACTTTTAAATTTCGAATTATTTAGAAAATGTTCTTAGAGATCATTTATATCTTATAAGTAACTACCATGCCTAGTTTCAAGTTGCCAGCCCCTGCAATATTACAAACATGCAATTTAGATCGTTTTTTGCTCCTTCACCCCTTTTGGGGTAGTGGCACCGACATGCAATACAGCTAATGTTGGAGCGAGTGCAGTCACCATCGTTTTCATACCACTATTTTTTAAATCGGTTCTGTACTTCCTGAAATTGCATAAAAATCGCAATTTAGAAATTTTTTAGGATGCTTTTCGCTCATTTTCACACCTTTTAAATTTCGATTTTTTAGGAAATGTTCATAGAGATCATTTGTATCTTATAAATAACTGCCCTGCCTAATTTGAGGATTCTAGGCCCTTCAGTAACACAAAAATCGCAATTTAGAACGTTTTTTGCTTCTGCAAACCCTAGGTGGTAGTAAAACCGACATGAAATAGTGCCTATGTTGGAGCAAGGACTGTCATCATCAATTTCCAACCATTACTTTTGAAATAGGTTGACTACTTTCTGAGATTGCGTAGAAATCGCCATTTCGAACGTTTTTTTAGAACTCTTTTCGCACATTTTCACCCCTTTTGAATTTCGATTTTTCAAGAAATATTCTTAGAGGTCATTTATATCTTATAAGTAAGTACGATTCTAAATTTCATGTTTCTAGGCCCTTCAGTACCACAAAAATCGCATTTTCGATCATTTTTTGCTCCTGCATCCCCTTTGGGTGCAGTTGCAACGACATAAAATGCAGCCTATGTTGGAGCAAGGGTTGTCACCATCATTTTGACACCATTATTTTTTTAATCGGTCTGGTACTTCTTGAGATTGCGTAAAAATCGCCATTTAGAACGTTTTTAGATTGCTTTTTTGCGCATTTTCACCTCTTTTAAATTTCGATTTTTTAAAGAAATGTTCTTCAGAGATCATTTATATTTAATAAGTAACTAACATTTCAAATTCCATGTATCTGGGCCCTTCAGTAACACCAAAAATCACAATTTCTAACGTTTTTTTTTTTGCTCCTGCACCCTATTTAGAGGTAGTGGCACCGACATAAAATGTATCCTATATTGGAGCAAGTGTTGTCACCATCATTTTGACACCATTGTTTTTAAAATGAGTTTGGTACTTCCTGAAATTGCGTAAAAATCGCCATTTAGAACGTTTTTTAGCGCATTTTCACCCCTTTTTAATTTCGATTTTTTTTTAAAGAAATGTCCTTGGAGATCATTAGTACAAGATGTCCAGCGAAAAAGACCCTGATTTCAAAATGAAATATCTCAAAAACTAAGATCAATAGAATTATGCGATAAAAGGTTTGTTTATTAGCTAAGCTGTAAAAACACAGAAGTTTCAAAATTTAGTTGCAAAAACCGTTAACAGATGGCGCTGTAATCGCAATGCCTATAAATTGTGCTTCCAAGTCAAAAGAAGTAGCACTAATTCCTAGATGGCTCCCTATGTAAGAACGAAAATTGGGAAAGACCACTTTATCGTTGGGGGGATGTGCAGAAGTGGAGACATCTCGTCGCAGAATTATTGCATAAGGTTTAATTTTAGAGAATTTCTATACATAGAATTTTCAATAAAAAGTTTAGCAATCATTATAAAACAACTTATTAAAATATTTTATTTGGTTGCTGTGCAGAAGCGCCGCATTGACAGAATTGAGATTTGTTTCAAATGTTCTTATAAGCTACTTCGGTCCAGTTACCAGTATCTCTGTAGTAGGAGGAGGATTTAGAAAAAAATGGAAATATTTACTTTTTAATATTTATTTAAATTGTGAAAAAAAGTTTGAATAAAAAAATACAAAATTTCTGATTTTAAAATTTAATTAAGCTAAAATAAATCGCTTTTTTTTTAATCATTGAGCATTTATAAAAATGATTCATGAATCATTTTTTTAATTGTAAAAAATAGTTTGAATGTAAAAATACAAAGTTTCTATTTTTAAAAACTTAATTAAGTTAAAAAAAAATCATTATAATTTTAAAAACTCATTTTCGTTTTTTTTATCATTGAGCACAGAAGTATAATGCAGCTTCTAGTGATATGATCCGAAGTGTTGGAAAGGAATGCCGCCCCCAAAATACTTTTTCTTCGACGTTGATGATATGACTTATCATCAAATCCTTTTAAAAATGAAATAATTTAATGCATAATTTCTGCCTCTAAAACTTTGTTTACAAAGAAAAGAAATACGTGTATTTTTCTAAAACCAAATATTACGCTGTGATTTAAAAATAAATGAAAAGTGCAAATTTACTTTTTTATTTATAATCATGTATAAACAATAATACCAAAATATTATGCCGTGATTTAAAAATATAAAAAATAAATAGAAAGTACAAAATTATTTTTCTAAATATGTGCATTTTGATTTAAATAATTATATGGCATTAAAAATTAAATTTAATGAAATATTTTAATAAGTTCTTGTATAATGATTTCTAAACTTTTTATTGAAAATTCTATTAATTGGAATTCTCTAAAATTAAAGCTGATGCAATAATTCTGTGACCAGATGTCTCCACTCCTGCACATCACCCCAACGAAAAAGTGGACTTTCCCAATTTTAGTTGTTCCATAGGGTACCCTCTAACAATGAGACGCTAGTACTCTAGACTCCAAAGCACAATTTATAGGCATTGCGATTACAGCGCCATCTGTTAACGCAACTAAATTTTGAAACTTCTGTATAACATTTTTACAGCTTAGCTAATAAAGAAACCGTTTACCGCATAATTATATTGATCTTTGTTTTTGAGATATTTAATTTTGAAATCAGGGTCTTATTCGCTGGACACCCTGTATCTTATAAGTAACTACCATTCCAAATTTCATGTTTCTAGGCCCTTCAGTAACACCAAAATCGCATTTTTAGAACGTTTATTGCTCCTGCACCCCCTTTTGGCTAGTGGCACGGACAAAAGATATAGCCTGTGTTCTAAGTCGGACTAACACTATCATTTTGATACCATTACTTTTGGAATCGGCTCGGTAGTTCCAGAGCTTACCTCGTACAAATAAACAATTTTTACCTCTTTATAATATTAGTATAGATTGAACTTTTAAGAAAAACTCAATTAAAGTTACACATGAATTAAATATTACTGATTGAAAAAAAAACTAAAATATTTTATTCCAATCTTAAATCTTCCTTGTGTTTGCTTTCATTGCATGCCCTATAAATATATGATAGATTTAGAATGCCCATAAGGACGGGTAATTAACTGAAATCTTAATCAGTTAATATTAATTTTTTTCTTTTCAGATACCCATTAAGTTGTGTTTAGTATTTTAATAATCCCCGTGATGTACGTTAATTATCTTCTTTTTCTATGTATAAATGAAATTTCAAATATTTAAGTCTCAGTAGTCATTGCTATTGAATTTAAATCTAATCAAACGTTATTGTTTACTGTATTTTAGTTACTTTTAAAGTTTTATTAATAACTGTATAATAGGTGAATTTTATATGATGAACAACGTCTGATTTCATTTTAATTTTTGTTTTAAATATAAAACCTTGTGTCTCTACCGTACTTTACAGTAAAGTATCGCTATTTTGCAGAGTCCTATTCTTCTAAATTATTTTTGCTTTTTTCACTTTCAAAACAGTGTTTATCAACTGACATCTTTTTTTTTTAATAAGTTCTAGGCTTGATCTAAATATTAAGAATGTTTAAGATTTCTTTTTATGTGTTGTGATTTGTCATTGTTTTATTAAATATGAACATGGAGTCTAGAATTTTATATTCTCTGGAATATGTGTATATTTTTCTTTTAAACATATTCCATAACTTAATCTCGATTTCGAATTTTATTCCGCTATTACTAAAAAACGGATATTAATACAACGCTTATTTGTAGAACGACATGATAAGCCATATTTATTTAATATTTTTATTCCCTTATATATTGTATTTTGTGAATATGGGCTAAATAAATTTGGTATGTTTTATAGAAAAAGATTGAACAGGCAAAAAGAAAGTAAAAAAAAGGAAATATAAAAAGAAAAGAAATGACTACATATGTACTGCTCTTATTGTTTGATAAAACACTTTTCATGTAAAAAGTAATTATTTATCTCTTTAAAATATATTTAATCTTATGTTATATAAGTGATACTATGAACTTTTAAAAAATATATGCTAAAGGAGTTTTATCTATACATCAGGCATAAAAAACACTTTATTTCAATGTTTAAATATCATGTTTTATTTTTAGTGCCAATAATTGCGTCTATCATAAACGTCGAAAATGCGTTTACAATAGAAGAAAATTTAATAACTGATTCAGAATGTCTATAACTAAGTGTTCTATTAAAATCATAAACAGCAAAAAAATGCCTACATACAATTGAAAAAATAAATATACCAATTTGAAAAATAATAATTAGTATTTTATAATTGTACTATTAAACAACAACAAACTACAATAGATGAATTAAATGCATTATTAGATTTAACAACTTCTCCAAAATCTTGCCATATGTTATGAACAATTCCTATTATTTTATAAATTTGTGTAAATGTCAAATCTGAAAATATTGGTATGAAGATTTAGGATTTTAAATAATAATTTAAAATATTATTAGTAATAAAAAATAATCTTTCAAAATTTTTACTACTGTAATATGCAAAAAGACATTTTCTCAGCATAATGCTAATTTTCATTCTGAAACCGTTTCATAAAATCATAGTAATCGAATATATAATATTTAACTCCAAAATAATAATGATGATAAATGCTGTAAGTGTTAGTAAACAGAAAGCAGTAAAAACCGAAAAAGAAAAAACAGCACAAATCACTGTCTCAACACATTTTCAATACCAAGTAACTGCAAAATAATGTTTACATTCTACTATGAATGGAGCCATGAATCAGTCTCTGTGTCAGCATTTTGTTTTCGAGCGATGGCAAATTAAAGTATTCTATATCACAGCATCGAATAGGAAAAAATCGCTTTGGAAATCAAGAAAACAATTCCAGATCAATCTTTTTCTACATAACATAAAACTATTTAATTTATAATCATAACATACAAAATCTACAGGAACAAAAGATTAAAATTAAGTAAGCTTTACCTTTACGTTCCATAAATAATCACTTTAATAATATCCTTATATTTTAATCCTAAAATGGCGAACGTCTTTCTGTTATCTTTAAAAAAAGCGTTGTAGTCTTGCTCTTCTGATAGGCTGACGAGAAATACCAACACATACAATACTCACTCCTTCTTAGAGTGAATATTCACTCTAAACAGGAGTGAATAGTCACTCTTTCAGAGTAGTGACTATTCAGTCATGAAAAGGAGTGCGTATTAGTACAAATCAACGCAATTTCCAAGGCTACATTATTAAATGGAGTTTTTGAAAATTAAGAAGTGACATATTTTGGTGCTTTTCATTATTTTACTCAACATATTTTTTAAAAGTTCAGCGTAAATTTTTTTAACTTGTATAATACCAGGCTTTCACTCTCGTCAGCGGAATGAGATATTTCACTCTCGACAATGGAATGACATATTTCACTCTCGACAATAGAGTGAAATATCTCACTCTTTTCTAGGGAGTGGAAAATTCCGCTCTTTAAGGAGAGTATTTTTATAAAAATTTACTCCAACAAGAGTGAAAATGCCTGTCACTCTTTCAAAGAGTGAACTTTTCGCTCCTCCCAATTTTAGAGTGCACCATTGAATTTTAGGATGTTTTGATTTATTTTTGTTCCTACAATTCAATTCATTTTTTAATCATAATGTGATATGACTGCAAATTTAGTTAACCCATTTGTGCCAAGCGTCCCGTTTTTAAGACATTTCAAATTTTAATAAATTTGTATAATTTTCTTCTCCTGTATGGCACGAAAAATGCATGAAATAATTACACAGGCCTGCGATGAAAAAAATTCAAGGAAATTTAAAGCTGAACTTAATGTATTTTTGGGCTAAATTAAAAAAAATAATAATAATGAAAAAATTCTATCACGTCTCGTTTTCTTAAAAAATTCAATTTTACTTGGATTTTTATGAAAATTTCATCGGCTATACGCCCTGTTCTTCATGGACCTCATGTACCAGTGCGTTTGCCTCCAATTGAATTCCTACACTGTAAAAAAAAATGTGTAAGGTTACTAAGAATTTTGTAGGAAACTGGGATGCCTAGAACTTTTTATGTAATCACAACATAAGATAATCATGTAAAATTACAGAAGTTTCTTCAGTAACTGTTACTAAATATTGCTTAGTAAGCGTACTAGTGATTTTTTAGGGAGTTTCCTCAAAACACTATTGTAAATTTACTAAATATTGTTTAGTGAGGTTACTAATGCTTGTTTAGGGCGTTTACTAAATAAGTTTTAGTAAATTTATCGGGAAATATGTTGTAAACGTACTATCCATTTTTAGGGCGTTTTCTAAAAATTTTTTTGTAAATTTACTAAATATTGTTCTGTAAATTTCTAACGGTTTTTCAAGGGAGTTTCTCTAATTAGTTTTTGTAAATTTACTAAATATTTCTTAGTAAACTTACTAGCGATTTTTTAGGGAGTTTACTAAAGAATTTGTGGTAATTTTTCCAAAGATAGTTTAGTAAACGTACTAAGGATTTTTTAGAGTGTTTTCCAAAGAATTCCTTGTAAGTTTACTAAATATTGTTCAGTAAACTTACTAACGATTTTTTAGGGAGTTTACTAAAGAATTTTTCGTAAATTTACTTAGGATTATTTAGTCAAGGTACTAACGATTTTTTTTAGGTAGTTTCCTAAAAAATACTTTTTGAATTTTCTAATGATTTTTTAGTACACTTACAAAGGAATTTTTAGTACATTGACTATGAAATTTTTTTGTAAATTTGCGAAGGAATTCATAGTACATTTACTATGAATTTTTTTAGTATTGCACCCAAAACTTTACATATACTTTAGCAAAAAATGTTTGGTAACTTTATTAAAGTATCGTCAGAAAAATTACCAATGATTTTTTAGTGTTGTATCTAAAACAGTTATTGTATTCTCGCCAGAAAGTTTTTTGTAACCGTGCAAGAGGTTTGCAGTAAAGTCAAAATTCTTCGATCAAAATAAGTAATATGGCCTTACGTGTTTTTCAGTAATACCACAGCAATTGCCAGATATATTTGTATGTTATGCATTAAAAAACTGACTGAAGCTTCACTGTAAATATTCAAATAGGTACAAAATCATTTCCATATTAAATTAGCATTATAACAACAGCAGTAAATAAGCAGATAAGCAGAATCAGATCTTACGGTTATTAGTTAAATTAAAAAGGCGAATAGAAACAATAATGAATGTAAAGTATCATTACTAAGTTTATAAAGTATGCCTAATTTTTTTTTTTTTAATGTTATCGATACACTGTTAAAAATAAAGTGTGATGTTTCACCAAGAAAATGGTGAAAAGTCGCTGAAATTTAGCTGCAACCAAGATATTGGAGATAAGTATTAGCAGTTTATTGGTGCTTTCTCAAATACCATTATATTAGTGAAATGTTAAACAATGATTCAGGTTTTTTATAAATCCAATTTTCTGGTGAAAGGTTGAACCATAAATCGGGTTTTTCTTTTTAAATCCAATTTTCTGGTAAGAGTTTGAACCATAATTTAGTTTTTTTTAATCAATTTTTCTGGTAAAAGGTTGGACCACGAATCAGGATTGTTTTTAAATCCAATTTTCTGGTGAAAGGTTAAATCATAATTCAAGGTTTTCTCTATTCCAATTTTTTGCTAAAAGTTTGAATCACGATTCAGGATTTTCTCTCATCTTTATGTGGAATGGTTACACCGGATTGTAGCTTTCTTTTTTCCCCTCACTTTGGTTTTAAATTTACCATTTTATGGTGTAATAAACCAAATTTCAGATTATGCGAGATTATCTTGCAGTAGGAAAGCTTACTTTTTTTTTGTTTTCATTAAACCGAAAATTATTTAAATTTTAATTATTGATTCTATTGTCTTTGAAATATATTTAAAAAACAAATGTAAACCAATTTGATCTAATTTCACAAAATAATTGCATTTTTTTTCACCACAAATATTACCATTCTGTCCTTTTACATTTTGGAATATTTCTTCAAAATCAGTTACACTTATAGTCCATTTAGTGTTTGCTTATTCACAAAGAAAAAAAAATTCTTTAGATTTAAATACATACCCTGTTTTTATTATTGTTTTAATTTAAACAATGGCTGAATAAATTTCTTCAACCAATATTAATTTTTGCACGAGTTTGAAAAGGTTTTTTGCATAATGCACTTAGCTGTTACTTTCATGATGTTTTTTTTTCTTTAATTGTTGTGAATCTATAGATGCTGAAATTTTCATATTATACAGTTTTTAAATTTTTACCTTCTTTTCACAAAACAAAAAATAAAATAGAAATAATTTTAAAATTTATATTGCAACACAGCTCAATTATGCAAAATTAATTGATTTGAATATAAAACAACAAAAAAAGTTTAGTATTTGTTTCTGTTTAACATTCAATAATGAATATAACACATTTGAATAAATAAAGCACAAACATAACGAATACATAATCAAAGTATATGCGTAAATACTGAAATAATCAGCATTAAAAAGGCAGCTATAAGTAGCAGAATCCATTTAACCTCTAATATCAGCGAATACAAAATATTACTTTAAACTTTAAAGCTTTTTTTAAAATACACAATGTATTTCTATAGTATATTAAATATTTACTTTGAAGGGTTAATTTAATAACAGCAGTGTCGCCACCAAGCGACTAATTATTCTTACATATATAAGTATTTTTTCAGTATTCCTAAATGATAATCTATGACGACGATTTATTTATTTATTAACAGTACTCGTAAAAAAGGAAAATATTCACCAGCAGCAGCCTTGCAATAGCTGAAAAAGAAATGGTTACATACACTATTAAATAGCAACACATTTAAGTTGGTTTGCGGTATGCCGCTCCATTTATTGAAAATACAAATTATATAATCATTAAATTATATGTATAGTATGTCAGACTAATATTTACTGTAATATAATATCATTTTACATAGAGTTTCTCTCAGACAGTTTTAGGAGGGTGCTGCACCCTCTCTGACTATTCAGGTCATCAAAGATAAAGAATTATTGAAGCTTAGTATGTTCTGAATCAGGATTTCAAGTCAGGAATAGATCCAAGCATCAGGTTAAGTTATCCACCTATTTTAAATGAAAGAGTAAATATTTTAAGACATAAAATATTTCTTGTGCAGACATAACAATAATCAAATTTCACACCGGGGAATTAATCAAAAAATTAAACAGTATATCAATTTAAATCTCTTTTACAAGGAAATCTTCAGCATTTAAAAAATCAATCAGTGTTCGAAATCATTGGATTGGTGGTCCGCTGGTCCGAGAACACCAAAAATTCATTCGGACCACTAATTTGAAAATTTTAGTTGTCAGCATGAACAGTAACCCCCCCCCCCCCCCCCCTCTCTTACAGAGTCACAAGTAAACTTAAATTTTCCCGTCTCAGGGAAAACGGCGACCAAACACAAATCACAGAATTTTATTTTAAAAAATAAATAAAACTGCATTAAACCTTAGTCAATTGAAATATTGGAATTAGAATATCTAAATTAATAATTTTATAGTTTTTCTTTATGTGCTGTTTATTTAATTTTTAGTTATAATTTTATATTTTATTGGGCTGAAAATTTTGGGTAACTGCAAAGAAAGTTTGTAAGAAAAAGCTGCAAAATTCTCCATTTGTTAGGTAGAAGGAAAATATTGTGAAATTCTTAAATCAAATGTGGAAAAATATTGCAAAAAGCGTCAGTTGGTTGAGGGAAAAAAATCGTCAATCAATCGTGATTAACAAAAACTAATGCTTGCCATTTGGCTGCAATAGGATGTTAACGATTTTAATCAACGATTAAATCATGATTTTAATCAACTGATTTTTTTTTTAGAAAAATTATGATTTTATCAATGATTTTTTATGGCTATTTCAATGGTCTGTAGGGAAAAATCATTTGTAGTATATTGGAATGATATTACACTATTTCAAACATATAGAAATTGATACACATCACTGAAATGTACAAAAAGATGCTTACTATAGAGCATGATGAGCATAGCATTAATTTAATCGTTTATTTATGGGGGGAAACAAAAGGATTCGCTTATAGTACTGTATAAATAAGCAACAATTGCTGGAAGTTAGTTATCTGTTGTGGTACGAGTTTTTTTTTTTTTTAATTTAACTAATTTAGTTACTTCGTATGTATAAAATCTGTAAATCATATACAGGGCTGCAAAAAAGATGTATACATTTCCGTTTATTGACGAAATATGTTGAAGGGGAATTTTCAGCTGTGAAAATGCGTTTCTTAAATGAACTAATGTTTAGCATACTATTTTGTATATATTCAAATCTATGGATCATATATAGCGTTGCACAAAGGAATTCGGATATGTTTCTGATGACTGATAATAATTGCTGAACTTTAATTTTCAAATGTGTTACGTGTTTTGTAATTTGCTTACTTAGCCAGCATATTTAACTTTATTAAACGTTTTTTTTTTTTTTTTACATAATTCTGAATGTGTTGGAAAATTATAATCTGTCGTTGAAGCTTGATTATTTTACGTTCTTGTTTAAAAAAAATATTTTTATTTTGTATATATATATATATATATATATATATGGGCGAGTTGTAAAAAACAGGGTAGGTGGGTTAAGCCGGGTAGCGCAGATCCCTCCTTCAGTTGTACTTCTGTCTATCAGCCAACACGAGGAATTACTTGTCGGTAACCATTATGGCATTTATAGCTGATTGAAACGTTACTGTGTGCGTTTTTTTTAGTGTGAAGGAATTAGATTCAATTACTCTTAAAAAATTGTTTTATTTGATTCTAGATTTTACGCGTATAACTACTATTTTTCAGCATATTAAATATTCCTGAGAACTACATCTAATTTTTTCCTTTCCTGATAATATTTAAAAAATTTTACTGATCTTTTGCTTATAGGATTAAGAGTAGTGACGCCATATTTTAAACTCTGTCATGTTGGGGTAAAACCGGGTACTTAAGAGTGGGTCAAAACTTGGTATTCCCGATTTTGTCCGACACTCATAGAATGTTTTTTAGTATGGTTAATAAATTAGCATGGAATTTTAAATTGAATTCTTAATGCTGTTAAGTTATAATATAATTCTAAATCTATCTAGTTATAATGAAAAAAACTAATTTTGATTTTGTTTTATATTAAAAAGTGGGTCTAATTTTTAACTTACATTTATGAAATTAAATAGTTTGCAATTATTAATGAACAAAATAATGGTACTAATTAAGGCATAATTTTATATTATGCTTATTACATTTTAATAACTTTCTAATCTGAGGTGTAATAACTTGCGTTATAGGTCCACTTAAAATGCAATTATATTTCGTGACTTGTTTCTCTAAATAAAATAATCTGCCCAAATTGACAAATAATCCATAAAATCTCAATCCTATATAACTAGGCTATATAATCTATAGCAGGAGTTTTTTATCAAATATTAAACAGGCAAGAAAAAAACCTCTTGATGAATGAAACTTTCCCAGACTCATTTGCTGTATATAATAGGAGTGGATGGATTACGAAATTAGGTCTTTATTTTATTTGGTTTAAAAATGTATAGATTTTTCCAATCCTTGTCCTGAAAAGCCCGTTCTTTAAATCCTTAACAGGTGTTCAATTCATATAAAAGAATCCTGTTAATCTAGTAAGAGAAATTAATGTATTTATATATGATTCTTTCCTTACGCAACGCATCGATTTCAACCCCTTGATGTGTCATTCATGCATGTCTAAGCTCATACTAAGAACAAGAGGTGAATAAGTGGTTATTTTCCAACTCTACGCGATCTGTAACAATTTAACAAATTGGAAAATTATTTAAAACTGCATTTTCGAGAGCAGCAATTGTAAATACTGCAATCAGAAGGTTCGAGAAAACAGGGAGTTTTCCCTACAACAATGTTTTTCCAGACCATCTTTTTGCTCCTTCGGAAGTGAGAGAGAAACCCATGAAAGTCATGATAACACACCTAGGTCTATGCAGCCACAGGTTTGCATAGCTGCGGAATTAAATATTTCTGAAACATCACAGGATAATGGAGCTCAACCTTCCGAACATAAACGAGTTGACAACATCCAGCGTCTTTCACGTCGAGCTGCTTCCAGATGCAGCAGTTAACATCACAGTCACAGACGTCATCACTCATTAAAAATTTTACATCTACAAAATACATTAGTAAAATTATCCATTCGACATCTTCAGACTATATAGCCCAGCAATCTGTATTTCCAATTTCGCCTAAAATGTTATTATCCCCTTCTAAGGAAGGCTTTAGAATTGAGAAAAGAAAGGGAAAAACTTATTTTGATTTCTTCTCCCTATAAATTACAGGTCGAAACAGATATTAAGGAGAAAAAAGCCAAACAAACTGCAAGACGAAAAAAGAAGTTTCTTTAAAAGAAAAAAAGAAAAGAAACCAAAAAAGATTGCGGAAACATCTTTAGAAGAAGAGGATAATGAAACCTGTATGTTTTGCTATGAACTTTACTCAAATTCTAAATCCAAATACGATGTTTGAAATGCCACGGATAGGCACACGAAGCATGTAGTATTGCAGAAGAATATGATGACAAATTCATCTGTGATTTTTGAAGCTAAAAGAAAACTCTTAAACGTACAGTGTAAAGTAAGCAGGCCTATACAAGGTAGAAAATTTTCCAAAGAATTATTTTTTTACACATGGAAGAACACATGTGCAATTTCGTTTTGTTAAAAATAATAAAAATGTATTTTTTACTATATTAAGCAAGACCTTTTTGACCAAAATGAGTTTTCCAGTAGTTTTAAATGGATACCCACCCAGTTTTACCCAACCAGCGAGGTAAAATCGGATTTTTGCATACGTTTGAAAAAAGCTACTTTTTTAAATAAACAATTATATATATTGTTTGAAAAGACTGTTTTATTATAGCCAATGATTCATTTTACATTAAAAACAGTGTTCAAAGTTTGTTTTTCCATTTCACAGCATTTGAGACTAACAAACTTATATGGTACCCAATTTTGCCCTACCTTCCCTATATATATATTTATTTAAAGGATGCTGTAGAAGAAAATAGCATGAAACATTTATTAGCTCCTTTCTACATCTGTTTCTACTAAAATATTTGGTAACATGCCATTTATCTTTTAAAATAAGCAATTTTTCTATTCGCATACACATTACGGTAGTTATCGCGATATATCACCAATATTAACACGTTGATACATTCCGATATTAAATTTACGATATTCTCCCCACCTAGCAGTTAAATTTTTGAAAAAAAGATGAAAAAAGGTTTTCCGAAAACTTGTAGCAATTTATTCCAGGATGATATTTTAGAAGTATCGGCAAATATATATATATGCTCTAAAAGTTAAAATCTTCTAACTGATGATGCAATTGATTTTTAAAAACATGAGTTTTAACTCTTTGAAATACATTGGTGAGCGTAGGTCACTTCGCCCCTCACAAAGACTATTTTTTTTTTTACCATAAAACTAACTAAACGTCCGTATTTTAACGCAATCTTTTTTAGAGCAACTCAACAGGCCAGATTTACATTTTCTTACGAAAATTTTGAAACATTCGGACAAATATAAATATTTTTTACTAAATAAAATGTGTAAAAACTTCGTCAAAATTAGCAAAAACCTCAGTTATATCGTGGTAAAAATCTTACCAGCCTTTTTCCCACTAAATATTATTTTTTTTTTCACTCGGGCTACGAAAACATTATGCTTTTAACATCTAAAAATTTCAAAGAGTTTGGATGATAACGGCAAACTTTAAGAATTGAAAATACTGGAAGAACCTTGTCCCTCCCCCCCCTCCCTTTCCAGGCATATTTCAAAATTACACATAAGACTCCAAAAATCAAATTATGCAGAATATTAAAACCAAATAATAATAACAATATCAAAAAGCATATACTTTCAATTCTGTTTGAAATACTCTAATACATTTTTAAAAAAAATACAAAATTAATCTTTAAGGAAATTCATTGTCCGAAGTCACTTTTCTGTTTTTCTGCACATTTTACTGTACGACTCACATTACGTATATATTATTTTAAAATACACGATGTTATACAGTAGCTTTGAAATTAGCGAGTATTCATTTGATTAAGATATAAATGGATTTAAGGGTGAAAAAAATTAGTTTGAAAAGAAAAAAAAAAACCCACCAAGATTTTGATATGAAAATAAAATCTATATCTATCTATATTATAAAAAACAAATATATCTGTGCGTAACGCTGACGTCATTTTGCAAATGGCAGCACTTTGAAATCTCTAATGAAATTTAGGTTTTGCAATTTCCGTGTTCAGCTCGTCGTCAGCTTAAAATTCCGAGTAAAATGAGAACTACATTTAACATTTTTGTTGGACATTGTCACAATTCTATTTCAAAGACCCGTGATCGGGGGATGTAACTCACAATTATGTGGGTGGGAAACTGGAAATTGTTTTAATCCCTTCCGTTTAGGTCTAAAATGAAAGTACTAAGTTTTATTCCACGTACTAGGTGAACATTAGAAAATATGTACATATTTATAGTCGAAAAACACTTTTTAAAAATTATCTTAACAATATCTCAGAACAATTCTTTCAAAAACATTGTCAATACAAATGTCGTAGAACTTGAAATTCTGAATAAAATGAGTACCCATATTAATATTTTTGCTGAACATTAAGGACGCAATTCTATTTCTAAATTTTATCTTAACCGCTAATCAAGAGATAGAGACAGAGTTATCAATCCGCCCTGCCTTTGTTTATTACATACATGCATTTTCTTTAAGTTGTTGAGGCCCTTGGATGTTTCTGTAAATATGTTAATGCTTTATTTTATATATTTTGAGGATTATAATTTAGTAGTTATCGAGAAAGAGGTACATAATTGACAGCCGTTTTACATGCCATTTCTCAACTGATATCGTGAACCTTAAACCTTAGTTTAAAAAAAAAAAACCGTAAAGATTATAATACTTTTTTTTTCAATATTCCAAAGGATTTAAAATTTTATGAATTTAACTTAAGATGCTCGTATACTAGTCGAAAGTAATTTTTATTAAAACCATCTTAGTCCTTTTCGTTAAATATCGAAGTTTAAAATCGTGCTATTGGTTGACCTATAATTCCTCTAGCGACAAGAATCCTGCACACTCATTTGTTCCCTCGCTCCTACCCACTATTTTCGACCTCCTTAAATGTGTTTCATACGCACTGTTATTCGCTATATATGTCTAATTAAATACGACGCATAATTCAAATACAATATCAGAGATCATAAACAATATTTCCCATCATTTACAAATTATTTTTGAAATATGCTAAAAATCATGAAATAATGCACTTTTTAAGTTATCTATTTGTTCGTAGCGACAAAGCCGCACCTAGTAGGGCGGGAAAACTTAGTACGTTTATTTCTGACCTATGTCAAAGGGATTAAAACAATTTCCAGCTTTCCCGTATTTAATTCCGAATTCGGCCTTTTTTTTCATTTCCTACCACTGGGCTATAATCCGTAATCAAGAGTTTAAGCCATAACTCTGAAAATATCCAAAATAAAGCCTAAAATAATTAAAATCCTCAAATAGTACCTCAATAAATTAAAATATATATAGGGGAGATGGGGGCACATGTGAACAGTTCGTATAAATATAGCTTTTTCTCATGACTGGACTAATTTCTATAAACAAAACATACTCAATATAGTAAATAGAACTTTCTTTTATACATGGTAATTTTTTAAAAATGACCTGTATAGTTCTTCTTACATTTTTTAATAGTTTTATAAATTCGAAAAATTGTTCACATGTACCCCATCAGCGGCGTAGTTGTGAACACACGTGAGGCTCATGTGAACTTAAGGAAAAATATCCTTTGACATGCTTTTTATTCTGTTATTCATTTGTCGTCGTAATGACTAGTTAATTACCTGTGAAATTCGCCATAAAAAAGTATATATATATATATATATAGTTTCTGGGTGATATGTTTAAGCAAAAGATTATAAAATGAAAATAAGTAGATTTTGGGGGTAGAGGCTTAGATGATTCATTAAGTATTGCTGAAATAAAATAAAAAAATAAAGAAGCAATTTTAAAAAAGAAATTAATACTTAAATTTTGCTTAGGGGTTTTTGTTTGGGGAAATTCTTGGGGAGGGGGCGTTTACATACTATTTATCTCAAATCTGCCGAAATACGAAAGATTCCCACTGCTTTATTTGCCTTATTTACTTGTAAATTATAGATAAAGAAGGGGTTTTTAATGATTTAAAAAAAAATCTCGACTAGAACCCCCCCCCCTTCCCCTAACTTCTTTTCCTTTTGAAAGAGGGAGGGGTTACAATAGGGATTTTACGGTAGTTATCAGTTTAAAAATTTTACTTTCTTAAAATATTACTCATATGTATCTCCATTCAAAGCGTCATATACATAACTGTTTTAGATATGGAAGTAAGCCATCATTGCAAGTTTAGAACAAATATAATACAAAAATTTGCAAAGTTGTTCAGGGTAATACTTTTGTATTAACAATGCATAAAAAATATTGTTGTAAACTGTTTAGTACAATAATATATAACACTTATTGGATTTTAGAAAACATTGAATATATTTAAAGTACAATTGAATGTAAAAGAGCTTGTTGCTCTATGTATTTGCTGAAAGATGTGTTTGATGAAGTTTCAATGCAAAATCAACTTTGTGTGAGGAAAATATCTTCTATTTCAGGAAAATTATAGGTAATGGAACTGACATTATTTATCATTAAGTTAACTGAAAGTAACAGAATCACAGAATGATTATTGGGGCACTTAAGTACTGTTCATATCTGCCCCCAACTTGTCTGTTCAAAAGTGCCCACATTGCTGCTTCTGTTAAATTGATAAATTATTAACATTTCTCAAATTTAGAAGAAAAAGAACTGTATTAGAAATATTTATTAGTATTCATAGTGCATGTTAAAACACTCAAATTCAAATAAATGAATAAATAAATAAAGTTAAACGCTTATGAACGCGGAACAAAGATTTTACTTTTGAGATCTAAAAACAGTGTTTTGGCTACAGAGGACAAATAAAAGGTCAAAAAGCTTCAAAATATTTTTACCGTATGTCTACAGGTGTTGTCATCTTTAGTAATTTCTTTCAATAAAAAAACTTACAATAACCATTGAAAAATTGCGATGGTCACATCTGCCCCCTGTTCACATGCGTCCCAATCTCCCCTGTAAATTAGAAACAGGGTGAACTGATAACCTCTTCTTGTCTGGCTTCAATCACTTGATTAACGAATTAGGCAAAACTTTGCAATATAATTGTAAAAATTCAACAAAAATATTAAGTACACATTTCAATCAGAATTTTAACCTCTACAACATCTGTATTGACAATGTTTTTAATAGAGTTAGTTTTTTTTAGATATTGTTATGGTAATTAATAAAAATGTGTTTTTTGACTGTAAATCTGTACATATCTTCAACCACTCACCTAGTAAGAGGGGGAAAACTTAGTACATTCATTCTAGACTTAAAGTAAAGGGATTAAAACAATTTCCAGCTACCCCTAATTAATTCCAAATGCGGCCCTTTTTTTCCTCCCGTACCACTGGTCTATAAAGAGTTTTAAAGACTTTAAAATTCTATGCGCTCTAAGTTTTTTTTTCGAGGGGGGGGGGGATGCCAATTTCGAGTAGGAAGAAAAATCTTGATTATTTATTGTGACAATAAAATGACACAGAACAGATAATATATATTTTAATTTAAGCAGTTTTAAAGAGTTTTGAAACTAAGTATTATTACTGTGAGAGATGAAGAAAACGGGGAAACAAAATTTTGAAGGTGAAATTCAGATAAAATTTTAATGAAATAGATATGATGGAATGAATAGTTAAAGAAATTTTGGACTGATTATTTATTGACTTAAAGTAACAAATACAGTAGAGCAATTTTTTTAAAAACATGTAACTGATGTCAAAGATATTGTCATATAACTAGTGTGAAGCGGTCTGTGAGACCTCTCCAACGAAAGATGAATAAAAGCCGCGATAAACTCATAGGATGTTGTTTTTGTACTAAACTTTATGTACAGTAGCGTTATAATTAAAATTCACCTATTCAAAAGTCTCTGGTGTTAGTACTAAAGTTTCAAACGAAACAAAATTTCAGTAGTGTTTGTAGAGAAACTGAAATTTGAAAGTTTAACTATGAAAATTGAAAAAAGCAGTGGTCTGCGAGACCGGTAACATCCGTTAAAGGATAAAAAAAAGTTTTAAACAGTTTAAACTTTGGTATTGTGGAGAAGGAAGTAAAAGGGGGAGGTAAAATTTCAGAAGAAAGGTTAGCAATGGAGGTTTTATCTTTATTTTTTAAATAAGAAATGAAAAGAAATGCAGAAGAGTTCCACCACCGATTAAGAAATAATATGACAGTAAAGCACTTTTAAGGACTTTTAAAAAATTTTTGTATGAAAATAAGCACTTTCAAGCACAAAAAAATCCTTTTTGAAAAATGCAAGTACTTTTAAGGACCGTACGAATCCTGATATATTGAAAATTTCCCGACTACAGAGTAGTCCTGCACGGGTCAAGTTGCAAAAGACACAAAACCGAATATTATACTTAAGTCAACCCGCAACTCGACCCGAACCCTCCAAAAATATTTCCTCGATCCACAACCTGACCAGAATCAGCCAAAATAATTTTCGGCAACCTGCAACTCAACCCAGACTTATTTCAACCCGAACCCGAAATAAAAGGAAAGGAAATCGTATTTTATTGGTATTATGAAATGTAATCTACAATTACATCTCTAATAACAATTTATGTTTTATGTAGGAAAATGGACAAATGTGTATACTTTAATATTCAAACATATGTGGGTATCATGCCCACAAGTATTTGAAGTGAGGACAGCTTGTTAAAAAGCGCCATCGATATTCACCATCATGGTTGATCTCAATGGCGCTTGGTGACAAGTTGTCCACATGGCTCACAACAATCACATGACACACCTAAAGGATGTACTATAGGTGGGGGCTAAAGTACGCACTTATCATTAATTTTGATTTTTAATGAACACATTGATCTAAACTTATATGACGACTTATTAAAATGTTGTATTAAAACCTTAGGCACGTTCCACTATGTAACGACATTCTGTCGAGTTATAATTCCGTGAGAAATTGTAATTAAAAAAAAAAAAAAAAAACATTGCTGTGCGTATCTTTGCCCCAATGGTTGGACTAAAAGTACGCAGTGATGAGGCAAAGATACGCAGTGCGCATTTTTGCGCCATTACGGCCGGAATTTGCCCTATTTCCACTAAAATGAATGAGTAATGTAAAAGTATTAGTAAATTTCGATAGTATTTAAACTGAAAATTCTAAACTAGACCATGAAAAAAACAGCGGTCTGCGAGATCGCAAATAGCAGTTAACCTCTAACTTTTGTGATAAAAATTGTTTCATAAATACTGTAAACGGTCTCCGAGACCGCTTAATCGTTGATTGAATAAAATGGTTGACTGACTCATAAGAGGCGGTTTCTGCGCTAAACTTTATGGAAAGGGCTATTATAGTAAAATTTCCCGCATTCAGAAGTCTTCAGCTATACTTCTAATTTACCAAACGAATCAAAATTAAACTAACATAACTACTTAAATTGAAAGTTACAAGTTAAACTGTGAAAACTGAATATTGCAGCGGTCGATGAGACCGTTAACAGGAGTTAAGGATTAATGTTTAAAACAAAAGCGATTCATGAAACAATATTGATTTTTAAAAGTAGGTAGGTAGATACCTACGTTCTATATTAAAAAAAACAACTAGAAAAAGGAAAAGGTAGTTTACTAACTTATATTAGTTAAGTAGCTATTATATTTTATATAATACAAATTTAGAAATTGTGGAAAGCTTTGCATCTAGCTAAAACGATAGGGCAAAGTCCCGTATCTTAAACATGTGCGTATCTTTGTCCCAAGAAGGATGCGTACTTTTACCCTATTCTGCAGTATTTTGCTTAACCGGCTACGCATAAGTATAAACAAATGTGATCGAGGTAAACTGCGGCATTTAGAAGCTAAAAATCTTTCGATCTCCACTAAAATTTTGGATTTGTAAAAATTCCAGGTACTGTTAGCTAAAGAATAAAGTGAAATTTAAAAAGTATTAGATCAAAATTCAAAAATTTAAACTTACTTCATTTTCTTAGCACAAATTGATACTTTTATCAAAGGTTTAAACAAATGACTAGTACCTATTGGCCAAGAGAGCCGAAATGTTTCTTCATATGAAATCAGCCGGTGCGTATTTTTGCCCCGCTCGTATCTTTACCCCTACCTACCCTATATCTCTCTTTGCATGAGAAAATAAAAACTCGGCATTTTATCGCTCAGAAACTCACGTAAAATTAAAATGCAAATGTTTATATTTAGGTTTTTTCCAAGTCTAAGATTTTCACAAAAAGTTTGAGCAGAACAATTTTTGATAAAATAAATACATATTTCAATATGAATGAGTTATTATTAAATTTACTCCTTAACCTTTAACTGATGTCACAGAAATTGTCACCACTAGTGTGAAGTCAACTAGTGTGAAGTTGTCTGTGAGACCGCTTTATTGAAAGATGAATAAAAGGCACGATTAACTCATAGGATGGTGTTTTTGTACTAAACTTTTTGTACAGGACTGTTATAATTAAAATTCACCTATTCAAAAGTGTCTGGTGATGGTACTAAAGTTCACAACGGAACAAAATTTCGGTAGTGTTTGTAGTTAAACTGAAAATTGCAAGTATATAAAAAATTGCAAAACTATAAAAATTAAAAAAAAAGCTGCGGTTTGAGAGACCGGTAACATCAGTTAAAGGTTAAGAAATAAAAAGTATATAAAAAATGTGATAAATTCTTTTTATTTAAGACACAGTTAAGAACGATTTTTTCTTCTCTAGGAATAGGAAAAATATTACCAACATTTCATTTTTCATATACACGCAAACACATGTATAATATTTTTGATAGTTTTAAAACACATACCCAAACCCATGATACGTGTGTATAGATAGAAAAGTGCCCAATATTCAGAGTTAAAAGCATAGGAGAGAGTATGGAGGAATGGGACACCTTTTACAAAAATAAGAAAAAGAACTTTGTTTGACACAAAAACAATATTTCAGTTTATAGTATACAAAATGAAATACTTTCTATTGTCCTTGAACAATGTAGAAACACAATTTTCAGAAACAATTTTATAATTAAAGGAATGGAAATATAACAAAATTTAACTCATAAAGAAGACATATTTACTTGTATCCTAATTTGAAATCATAATCAAGATGGATGCCTTGAACACCTCTGTGGCTGCGTGAACAGTCATTACGTCATCATTGAAGTCCTTTCTCATTGGCTGACAGGTGCGACTAAGATATTTCATGTATTTGTACTATCCGAGTGGTAAACATTTTACCCGGTTACAGATACAATTCTAGTAAACATACAGATTTCTGTAGTTTTACAAAAACTAGTTTTGTAGGATTACAGATTTTTTTTTTACAGTGTAGTCAATCTGTTTGCTTTCATTGCATGCCCTATAAATATATGATAGATTTAGAATGCCCATAAGGGCAAGTAATTAACCGAAATCTCAATCAGTTAATATTATTTTTTTCTTTTCAGATGCCCATTAAGTTGTGTTTAGTATTTTAATAATCCCCGTGATGTACGCTAATTATCTTTTTTTTTTTATGTGTAAATCAAATTTTAAATATTTAAGTCTCAGTAATCATTGCTATTGAATTTAAATTTAATCATCCTCCAATTGAATTGCTAGTCAATCTTCAGAGTCTTCAGACTCGTATCATTCAGAAGTTCACTGCTCAGATACCGAATATAAGTCCTCTGGAAGCGATTCATCTCAGTCCTTCTCTTATGTTGAACTTATTGACCTTACTGAGTTCTGGGCCTTTCGAGAAAAGGCAGCTGAATTGCTGGTCTCCAGATTGAAAGAAAAATAAAGTTATTGGCCAAAGGAACTTCTTTTTATTGGTACGGGAATCAAGAAAAGGAATTCGTTAAGTACTTTGCGAAAGAGGATAATCTTGTCTATTGTTCTGATGTTCCCGGGTTGATGAGGAATTGTAATATCATATTCGATAAACTTGAATGCACTGTAAAAAAAAATCTGTAGTTCTACAGATGTAAAGTTACATGCTTACTAAACTTTCACCTGTAACTGTACGAAAAAAGATGCAAATCTACAAAATTAGTTTTTGTAAAGCTACAAAAATCTGTAACTTTACAAATGAATCTGCTAAAATTTCAGTAATCTTACTAAACTTTTATTTGTAACCCTGACTGCAGTTACATTAAAAGTTCTCGGAATCCCAGTTTCCAAAAAAATTCTTAGTAACCTTACAGATTTTTTGATTTTCGGCGCAAAAGTGTGTCTGTTACATGAAATTTTATTGTTGCCGTTACATGAAAAGTTCTAGGAATCCAAGTTTCCTAGAAAAACTTTAGTAACTTCACAGATTTTTTTTTACAGTGTGGATGCTGTTTATAGATTCATCGAAAAGGGGTCATATATAGATAATATATAGATATATATATATTACATATATAGATAAACATTATAAAATATTACAAATTATCATCAGTATTAAGTATATAAGTTATAAATTAAGGTTTAATAATGTGTGTGCATTATAAGTGAAATTCCATCGATTGAAATTAAAAAATAAGTTTTCATCGACAAATTTAATTCCATAAAATTACAAAGAAATATCAATATTTCGTAAAACAAAAAAACTACACTTCTTACGAGAAAAATATGTTACGATCAATTTTCAAAAAATCAGCTTGAAAGATTAAAAACTGGACGACAGAGAATGTCCACCAAATTTGAAAAAAAACTGTTTCGAACAAAAAAATAAATAAATAAATAAATAAATAATAGGAATTTAAAGATTCAGTTATTATTCACTCACAAGGCGCTCTGCCCTACCTATAGCTCTAAAATTGGCCTTTCAGTTGTATTATTAATTTCTAAGTCACAAAAGATGATTTAGTGCGCATAAAAGTTCTTTAAGCGGCAAAATGTAATTTCAGATTTTTAACTGATGTTATTCCGTAAATTAGCGTCTTAGATACTTATTACGCATGGCCAAATTTCATTTCATGCATGCTAAAATTTAGTTGTCAAGCATATAACATAAAGCGTGTAATTGCAGCTCCATTTGTCATTAGACATATGCTAAAATCTTACTACCAATAATTTATGTCAAGGTATAACAAATATGAAGCCTCCTAGTATAATAGTTCATAGTCTCTAATGTTTCATAGTGTAACTCTTAATGTAACAAACAGACAGATGATAAATGTATATCGGGCAACAATAATAGAATCTTATTAGGACTCCCAAAACGTGTAAATCCTTCAAAAACCGGAATTGGGAAATTTTTTCTGACCGAATGCTTTGTTTCTTATGAATTCGAATAAAGTAATAATATTGTACAGCTTTAGTAATGTATTTCTATATGAAGGTATATAAATAAATTTATAATCATTTTAGATTTATCATGCTTAAAAACATAAATTACACATTTCATTTATTTAGTATAAACTAGGTACGCATATTATTTATGAAATTCGTATTTATCACCCATAAAAATTCCATTTGCGTCTATCTGTTTATTAGAAAACTACTTTTATATATTATCTATAGAATATTACTTCGAAGAATTTTTTAACGATTACAATAAAAAGATATTTTATTAAATTTAACAAATACAGAGAGAATCCCGATTATCCGAGTCCCGCTTAACCGAGTTTCCGCTTTAACCGAGTTATTTAAAAAAAAAAAAAAAATTATGGCCATTTTTTTCCCCATTCTGACCAGAAAATCAGAGTTCTAACTTTTTACGGCTGCTCTCTCATCTTCATCTAACACTTCATTTATAATGGGTGTTTCATAATAATGGAATCCATCAGTCCATCAGAAGAAAATGATCCAATCCAAAGATATAAGTTCGATTGAAAAAACTATTTAATACTTTGAGCAGAAAGAAGAGATTACGCCTGCAATTTCCATGACCCTAATAGAATCACATAGTCACAATTAGTGCGGTTTTGTTGCCTCTAAAATTTGATACAAATTTTTGCGATATTTAATCGTTGACAATTGTTAAACTTCGGCGATTGAATTAGGCAAAATTTACTGGTAAGTTTTAATGGTAAGTAAAAATCTTAGAAATTGGTAGCTATGCAGTAGCGTAATACTGCAGAAAAAAAATGTATCAAAATTTATATTCAACAAACAGAAAACTGTCAAGAGCTTTTCAAATAAACAACTTCATTCCCCGTTTTTCTTAAAAGTAACGGAAATGTACATCAAAGAAATGTTACTATTACCATAAAAATTAATGAATTAAGTGAAAATTTATATTTCATCTCCTTAGTTGGTGACGATTTGTTAATTCCGGCTTATCGGAAGTGAGCTTGGTCCATATTAACTCGGATAATCCAGACTACTGTAATCAGAAAAATAAAAGTAATTTCAAATTTAACTTAATAAAGTCACTTTTTATACAGTTAAATAATAAAATACCATATTGTATTCACATTTAATGGTTCATTAAGCCAGATAAAAAGCGAGTTTACTTTGATTTTCCAATACTTTTTTATTTTTGTTGTCCTTTGTTTCGTTCGTAAATGTATTTTTTACGTTCTTTATGATTTTTACAAAAGAAAATGCGTAGGTTTTATCATTAAACCATTTTCAGTTACACGGTTAGGAAAATTGTTTCAAAATATATTTTTCAAAGCAAGCAATTACTTCTTTAAATAAAAATGCGAAGCTTTATTAAATTCCGTATGTTGCGTTACGAAAACACTTTTATTGCCATTAACTTTGATGTATATGTTTTGTAGATACATTAATGCATTCAATGCAGAAAAAAGAAAATAAATTAATCTGCATTAAACCAACGTTTTGGTTTCTTTTGAAAGAATATTTAAATATCATCCATTTAACAGCTAATTTTACTTTAAAAAACCATTTAAATAGAAAGATTCTCGCAATTTTAACAGACATTTTATATTCTTTTTTTTTTAAATTATTTCTTTTATCAAATAATCTTAATTTCTTTAGCAAAAGTTTACTTATAGTGAACAAAATTAATTACTTTTCTTCTGGTTATTCCACAATATTATGTAAAACAAACTCACATTAAACGTAAAAAAGTAACATGTAGATTAACATACAAAACAGAAAATATATACATTATTCAATACTGTCTAATTTAATTAAATAATCCGTGAATCCATTATGAAAGAGAGAGGTTATTCTTAACCCAACCCCTATATTTCTTTAGATATGTTTTCCTATCACTTCTGAATGCATACATTTATTTTCTTATATATATTTATTATTATTATTTGAAGGGGGATAGACTACATGGTAAGCCTCGTGTATTTTTTGTTAGAATATGAACATGGCCAAAGTTCACATTCTAGCCAAATTAAATGGCACTCCCAAAACTTGTCGTGTTGTCATCATTTTTCACACACCAAAAACTTTCGTTTTATTATCTTCATTAATGTCAACGTCATGCATGGAAAATTGAATTCGGCTTGGAATTAAGATGACTTATACAGGATGCCCCAGAAATCCTGAGACATTTTTAAATTTAATATAAAATCAAGTAATTGTCGTATATGTGGAATGCGGTTTGGACTAAAATGCTTCTCATGATGAAAAGTTTTCTTCGAGCAATGTTAATAAGTTCCAATTTTCGATCATAGATGGCGCCAGATGGAAACAGATGTTTTTTTCTGATTTTCAGATTAGTTTTGATGCTATGACACAGAAAGGACGATTGGAAAGGGAATAACAAGGGGAGTCGTCATTTCTGTGTCACAGCGTCAAAACTAATCTGAAAATCAGAGAAAACACACGTTTGAAACCAAACATACGGAAAAGTGACGCCATCTATGATCGTAGATTGGAACTAATTACTTTCATTGCTTGAAGATAACTTTTGATCATGACATGCATTAGTCCTAACTGCATTCCTGTATAATATTTGCTTTATTTTATATTGAATTTTAAAATGTGTCAGAGACTTTTGGGATACCCTGTATTTTAGACTGAATACGTGAATTGTACGATAGGTTCTTTGCAAATATTAATATTTCTAGTATATTTCTTTTTCGGTAGAAGTTCAAAGAGGTGCTCTATTTATGCGTCAAGTTTTAATAACATAAAAAAAAAATACTTTTTACTTTCTCCTATATACGTAAGAAAAAAAGTTTTCTACTTCCGTTTTTTTTATAAGTTTAGACGTTTTGTGAAGCCCTAAATACAATCTGACTTTTTGTAAAATGTCTGTGTGTATGTTACATAAATTTTGTGTCCTCTCTAACTGGAGAACTGTGAATGCAATTTCATCAAACTTCATATTCATTTAGACCTTGACATAATTTGGTTTTTATTATATTTTTGCGTATCCCTCCAAACAGGAAACGCTGTTGTAATAAGTTTTTCGCTATTTCCGTAATCATTATTTCTCAAAATCTGATGCCAAGCCCTACCAGTGGCTGAGAGGTTCTGCTCTCGAAGCTGGTAGACGGGGGGTGCTGGGTTCGAACCCAATCGCGCCCGTCGGCCTAATCGTTCGGAGTTTTCGTGGTTTTCTTCGAGCCATGGATTTCCATGCGTAAATACGGGTTAGGTTCCCTTAGAAAGACCCCCACGAAGGGCACACCGCCCCTGGGCCTATATCCCTCGTGCAGATAATTGGCCGTCAAAAATCAACCAACCAATCAAAATCTGATGCCCAGAATTTCCTCAAACTTGAAATTTTAATATCTAGGATTTTTCCCTCTAATAATTAAAGCTGCTGCTGCTGCCGTGATTGAATTTATAATGTGACATTTTCACTTTCTCCACTTATACTCCAAAAACTATTGCATACATATTAAAACATGACATCTGATAGTTTTGTAGAACCATGTATGATAAATACGCTGACGCAGACAGTTTTTAAATCGAAGAATTATTTTAAGCGATATTTGATATCCGATCGGTCAAGGTAACACGGCAAGATAAGTTTTATAGGATCAAAAAAATTGTATAGCAATTTAACCATCTTTTCCAGCCATATCCTCGATGCTCATTGTCAAAACATTTTCTAATTTGACAAATTTTTTTTATTTTTTTTCCAATTTTTTATTCAAAATTTCATTATCTGAATTGAAATTTAATTTGTAGTTTGAAATAGCTGTATTTACTTTTGCCAGATTAAAAAAAAAAAATTATAAACGTATTTTTCAATTGAAAACAAACTTACGCATGAATATTTAAAAAGAAATGAAACTTTTAAATGAATACACAATTATTACATGTGAAAAGCATTTTCTGGTGAAACTCGTGTTATATTTAAGATTGTTTTGAAATTCAAACTGACTACTTTCTGACACAATTTTAAATTCATTTTTATTCGCAAACGTATCAAACTGGCAGATGTTTTTCTTAAGAAGCTATGTAATCAAACATATTTTTTTCGTTTTTAGGTGCGTTCGTAATTATATAAATACGTAGCACCTATAGCCGTCGCTCGGCCCGTCTGTCTGTCCGTCCGCATATAACAAAGCAAAAACTACCCAACCGAATGGTCTGAAATTTTAAATACATAATTGTTGCAAAATTTTGTTGAGTCATTTCAAATTTTATGAAAATCGGATGTATCGTTAAATTACAGGGACGGTCAAAAGTTTTCCGTTACATTACGGCCAATGGAAAAAAAATATTTCTAGTGCATTTTTTAGTGTTTAATTGTTAGTTCCTATCTACAAACACTGTTTTATGAGATCTATAGATATCTCTGATGGTTAGAGTTGCGTAAGCTAGACATCCACAATACATACACAACTTCCATGTTGTATAATATTTTAACGGAGCTTCTGGCTGTAAAATAGTCAATGAAACATCGTCTTCATTTTGAAAGACCTATCCAATGATATGCCACTCAATAGGGTGCGTAATTTTTTTTCGTCTCTACCGCCATTTTGTATTTTACGGCCGCCATTTTGAATTTATAAAAACAAAACCCGGCTTATAACCATCGGGCCGTTAAGACGAATCGATAGAGATCTCATTCATTAAAATCCATCCAGTCGTTGGGATGTTTCGAGGGTATAAAGAAATCCACTTACACAGATACGCGTGAAACACATAACCCTTCTTTTCAGTCGGGTAACTAGTTATAGTACGAACGCATCTCATTTGCCGGGTTTGACGTGCAATTTCCAACTTGTTTAATAAAGACACATGCTATTTTTGCAAAATTCTGTCAAATTTCGCTGTTTTACCGGAACTCCTGAACGCGACAGAGCAGGGAAGAAAAAAGACTGCCATCATTCAACAATTTATTGTAACACAAGATGCTAGTTATTACCTGAAATTGAAAGAAACTGTTTCATTACAAATCTCATCAAGAATCAAGCCTATGCGTATCATTTTTTAATACTTTTTTATATTTAAGAATGAGTTTGGAAATGCGTCAGAAAATTTCTCGTTGTGGAGCAGGAAACCTTTTTTTTTTTTTTTTGAAAACAGCTATAAAACGAAAAATGTTAAAGTCATATGTAAAACAATTTTCTTATAGCGACTAAAAGAAAACTTTTCTTCTAGAGGTTATAAAAGTCAGAGAGGCAGCAATATTTTTTACTTAACCACTTTATATAAGCTGATTTTCAAAAGTATAGTTAATATTACTTAATCAATCCCGAAAACAGCCGTCAGCAGTCGCAACCTTGGTGGGTGGAGCTTCGGGAACCAACAAAATTTGCTAGTCAAAGGGAGATGAATGGCAACCCGACTACAGATGACGCCACTGGTCCTGATAATATCTTTCAATCTTTTTAAAACAGAGGAAAAGAGCGTGTACTTAGAGCCGCCGTTGCCTGGCTCAGGACAAGGGGTGATGGCGAGTATAGTAGGTAGGGGCGGAGTTTCAACCTAGTTTCTTTCAAACAAAATTTGTTGATTCAATTTTGGCTTTCATAACGTTAAAAGGACTCCTCTCTGCGATGAACATTATAGTTGCACATAAGTTTCCATAGGGAAAAAATTTAAAATTTTTATATTTGAATGAATTAATTAAAAATATGTTAATTTAATTTTCAATTTGAATAACATCATGGGGCGGTGCCAGGCTACGATTTTTTAATTCACTGATTACTTTAACTCCGTGTTAAATTAAAACAAATGCACTATGTTTCTTATTCATGATTTTTGTTGCGTGATTGAGCAATTTAAATTAATATATTGTAAAAAACAAAAGACGAAGTTAGTTTCTTATAAGATTTTTGTTCAAAACTGAGCTAAGAAAAAATTAATACTTTTTATTAATGAAATACTTTTATGACCAATTTAATAATTTTAGGGGAAAATATTTTTTTTCTCCTGAAAAGTGCAAAATCAATAATTTTCATAGCATTACCAATTTAATTTTACAAAATTATAGGTTGTCTTGGGGTAAATAAAGAATTTTTCAGCATAAATAAAAAGAGTATTTTCAAATTATATTTTATAAAATAAAATTAGATGTTTTGCATGCATAAAAAAGTAAATCTTCAAAAATTAAATCACATAAGTGTCCAATAGTAATTTCATTCTCCATTTTAAGTCGTGAATAATGCATAGAAAAGCACATTTGCATAAAGTTTTAAAATAATATCCAGAAAAGGTATTTTAAATGGTTCTCAGAAGCCCGTATAATTCTGCATCTCGAAGAGAGGAAATGTCGTCAAATTATCGTTGCTGTTTTTTGTCCTGTTTTCTTTGATTGTTGGTTTGTTTCTTTTGTAATCAATGACTAAAGTTAAATTGCAGTTTTCAACCCAGTACATACCGTTGAAAGGAAGATCTTATTTCAAAGGCATGCAAAGAATTTAAAATAAGCACAGATTTTTTAAAAGTATCGCATAAAACATATTTATTCACAATTGATGGAATTCGATCAGATGTAATTTATTCACAGAATCTCAAAATATCTTGTCTTATTTTAACAATCAATGTAAATACATAGTTCATAACATAGTAATTTGATAATCTCAGACTTTTTGGAAGATATTATTATTATTATTATTATTATTATTATTATTAAAACACTAAAAAGTTGATAAATTTATTATATAATATAATAAACTTTTCTGATTTAGTAAAGCATGAGTTAAGTTTTAAGTTAATCCTAAAGTTTTATAAAAAAAAAAAAAAAGAAATGCTCAAGTTATTACACATTATAAACAGATGTTAATGTCCCATATTTTTTCTCTCTCATATGATTAACCACAAAATGAATTTAAATTTAAACTTCACAATAATTGTTAGTGTATTTTTATAGTTGTCTTTATTCTGGCCTTGTTCCACCATATTGTTAAAACTAGAAAACAGGAATTCTGCTTTTCCAGAATTTAGTGTCGGCCCCAATGAAAATATATATATATATGTGTATATAAATATAGATAGTATAAAACATATTTAGTTTTAAGACGTAAAACACGCGCCTTTATTTTATATAAAATGACGTCATTCGCATCCGCTGAAGAATTTCACATTTACGATCCAGTCTTTAAACATCATCTACCGAAATGTATGCACATGATGTCACTATCGCTGAATAATACACTAAGCCAAGGAAAAACCGATGTCGTCATACAAGTAACTCGACACAAAAAATCGGCTTTCTAAATTATTCATATGCCTTCATTTGTTTGTAACATTAATACAGATAAAGGAGACTAGGGAGGGTTGACTCACTTCTTACAAAATGATATTTTATTTTTTAAATATTGAACGTAAAATAAAGTTTTATATATATTTTTACTCGTTATACAATCAGTTATCAAAATTAAATTGCTATGTAAGTGTAACATATAAGAAATTTAAAAAATGATTGATTTTAATCATGAAAAAAGAATGGGTCAAGGCTCCCCACATATGGGAGGGTTGACTCATTATACGGGAGGCTTAACCCACTTTGGTTTATATTGCAATATTTGTGAAGAGAAATAAAATCAATTAAAAGAAAAGCATAATAAGTTTATGCTACATTCCTTAATTATTATAAAAAGTATTTTTTTAAATATGATACCTAAACAAACCTGTTGAGACGCAATCGCAAGTCAGAGGAGAAAAAAAAATTGCTTTAACAGGATTTTGTCTGAGCAGGTATAATTAAACAGCAGGAAAAAGGAAATTTTAACAATTAAGTCAGTACTCTGTTAGTGACAGGTTCCGTTTTCACTGTTTCATGTTATTGTGTCCGGATTTAGGAGCCACTGTCCCGATTTTTTTGTCTCCTTGTCCTATTTTTGTGACACTCGACCTGACAACACTAGTTGTCACATAGTTTGGCTGCGTCTCACTGTATTCACCCTGGTGAAATTTGTCTGCATACCTTCCTAAAGTTTTTCGATCGATGCTGTGTTCTTTTGCAGCCGCATGACCGCATAACTTATCATTAACATGATTTAAACCTTTAAGGGGCAAAGTGTTTCAGTACTAAAATGTTGAAATAAATGACTGGTACCGGAATTATGAAAAAGGCTATATTTCACATACATATTAAATGGAAAAGATTTTAGCAAAATTCTGGTTCCATTGTGACGTTTCGGAATTAAAATTAAGTGGTTTTATAAGCATACCACTACCCCTGAAAGGGTTCAAACTGCTGCTTTCATCCTTTCTAGTCTTTCCCACTGTTTCTATTTACCTATTGTAAGTAATATTTAAAAGGAAAAAGTTCCTATCAACTTTTCCATCTTCTAGTAATGTTTCACATCTTTCTTTAGTAAGCTTTAAACATTCTTTTCCATCATACCAATTTACTATAGCTTTACAGAATAAATTTACATTCTTTTATATTTATAACTATTATCTTTTCGTTATGCACAGTGTATAACAAAAAAATTTCCAAAACAAATTATTTAAGGGAGCCTTGAACATCTGGTCAACCCTCCCTCACATTTACTGGGTTAAGCCTCCCTTCATAGACCTTTTCTAAATAATAGCACATTGTTATGTTAAGCCTAACTTACTGTACAATCTTTATGAGTGGAATGAAAGCTCGATATTTCTGAATTACTTTAAACCTACTTACTTAAATTTCTATGATATAATTTATCTAAAAAAAGCTTACAAAAAATTTCTAAAAATCACAACTTTTAGGTTGAAAACGGTTCCAATTGACTTTTTACACAACTATTTCGATTATCTCTTTGAAACAAGGACTGTTGTTTGAGCATTCCAGTAGAATTGGTTGACATCTCTCTGAACTCTCTGAACATCAAAACTCTGAAATTCTTTTAAATATGAAAATTGATGGGTGGGTCAAGCCTTCCGTATGGTCAACCGTCCCTAGTCTCCCCTACTTAAAATTAAATATACTTTATAATAGCTCCCTGTTTTATTAGAAATCATTCAATTATATTTTTTCAAAATAGCACGTATTTTAATTAAATTTTTTTTAAATTGTAATAGGAAAGTGCCAACAAAAATATATAATTACTCTTTTCCAATTATTTCTCCTTTACTTTCTACAGAAATGGAGGTTGCCAAAATTAAAGAAATGATATTAAAAACTACAAAAATAAATTAATATCACAAAAATAAATTGAGATGAAATTTTCAAACAAATTGCATTTAAAAGTACTTTTTCCCCTATGCGACGATATAAAAATTGACAATATGGGGTGCTTAGAAGTTTAAAAAATTGCAATAGAGATTATCAGTATTTAACAGTACAATGATACATCTGCTTTATTTTACGGCTGGCTTCTGTAACGGAACGTTATTTTTTAGAGACGACTCTCTAATTGCTGACCGAAAGAAATGGCATATCGGGGGTTAATAAATATGATTGACATCATGCGATGAGATATGCAACTATATAAAATGATATTAATAATCTTTCAAGTATCAATTAATTGTTAAATTTTTGCTACAGGGCAATTCCACAGAAAAAAAAATTACCCTTTTTTTGGGGGGGGGGGAATAAAATTTATAATATGTTTAATTTAAAGGTATGATTCGAAAACTTGATATTTTTATATTCTATAATAAAATCCTAATAAAAAGGCATTGTAAATTACTGTTTATAAACTAAGTTAAGTACCATTATTGTCTTTGTAAAGTCATAATGTTACGTCAGTTACACAATAAAAGTTACGTCAGTTACGCGTGTGAATGTCATTTTTTTCTTTTTTATTATTCAGAAATTAATTAAACAAGTTACTGTTATAATTTGGCATTGCTTAGTGTTGTTGAGATCATTAAATCAGTTCTTTTAACGGGATAGTATTGATAATTTTTACACTTTAATGAAGGCAGAAAAAATGTTTGTATATTTTATGTTACGTCAGTTACAAAATTTTGAATTGCAATTTTTGGGACTAAAAGAGAGATTCAAATAATCTGCAGGTATTTGGGTATTAAATCCTTAGTAAGAAATATTTTAAATAGTAAAAATTTGTTTTAGCTTTATTAGAAAATTTTCTACATAGTTTTGAAAACAAAATTCGATGATCAAATGTTACATCAGTTACGATGGAATTGCCCTACACATAACATGTAAGGAAGCCAATCAAATGTTTCAATAATGTATGTCCCAGAAATATATGTAATTATTTAATACGACCTTAATCAGAAATTCTACTAATGAAATGCATTTTGTGTTCTTTGATTAAATCCGTAAAAGGGACTAGTAATTCCAAATTGAATATGAACTCGCAACGCAATTAGCTGAAGTTTTATCAACCGTAAATAGTGCATTTCAATATAAGCTATAAAAGGGGAACCATTTATTACACTCGATTTCAGTCCTTCTGCTACTTAAATAAAGCTAGCATCAAAGAACTATTTAAATTCTATACAAGACTACATGTTTATTTAAATACGATCATTAATAATTTCCACTTGTATTCGATTTAACATTTAATTACATCCCCCCCAATTAATTTTATAGAATATATGCATGCATATATTAAGCTTAAAAAAGTGCTATAATAATTAAATAAAAGTACACAATGACAAGTTAGACCATAATTTAATCTTTTTCAGCAAGCACTTTACTTAATAACTTTCGAACCAGGGTCTTTATACTTACTAAATTATCATAAAAAATAAAATAAAAAAGCGCAAATTATTCACAAATGTGGTCACTGAACAGAATTCAAATTTTTTTTAGTGTCTTTTAATAATAACGAGAACAAAACATTCATTTGCATTATTTCTAAACTTCTGACATGCAATAAGCAGCTTTTATTTCTTTTCTTTTTTTTTCTTGTTGTGCTTGATAATTTGTCGGTAAATTGATCAAAAATGGCTTCATAACGGTTAAGTATTAAAAGCCAAGTCTTTGTTGAAATAAATTATCTTTTGTGTGGAACATCACAATCCAAAAATTAAGACTAAACATTCCGAAGACATACGACGTCGCACAGTAAAGGAATAAGATTATCTGATTGTAAAATTCAAAACTGCTGGGTGTGTATCAGATACCACATCGAAAATACAGGAAAACCAGTTCTTTTTTTATGTTAAACAAAACATTCAAAATGTGGAAAAGAAGACAGAATCACAATCATAAAAAAAATTTTATGTTTTACGAATACAGTCATACTGAAGTTAAAAGTGGGTGCCACAGATTCAACACAATATTCTTTTGTGTTTATAGTTCTCCTTGGCGGGTAATAAGGTAACAAAATTTAAATAAACTTGATTTTTTAAATTTAACAAATTTTTAGAATAACCTCTTGCTACAGTGTAATTTACGTTTTAATAAAAATTTCACATGACAGGGATTTGGAAAATTACATAATTAAATCATAATTAAAAATTTATAACGGCTTTTTTATGTTTTCTTACATGACTTCCATACTCCAACTTCCCAAAATTTAAATTAAAAAAATTATGTCTTTATTAAGGATTTTTTCTGCCCAGGTCGAAACTCTTTGTCCAAAATACAGCAATACGCATTATTGCACTAGTGAAACATTTTGGATTAATCAATGATATATTTACATAGCAAATTGTGATGCGATACCCCATAAATCAATTCCGGATAATGGTACCCTCTGTTAATTTTTAAATGGGTTCATCTGGATGCAATAGTTATTTTAAAAAAACTTGACATATTAAACACAAACATAGTTTTCAGAACAAATAATCAAAAATTATTTCGTGTATTGTTTAGTCCCGTAAAGGGACAGGTATTGAGATTGCATTCAATTGGTTCTACGTTTAATGTCAATTGTTTTGTAACAAATATGGCTAAACCAATTCAACTTTAAAAAATAAGAATAAATTCAAATAATATGATATTTAAACAAGTTAAGTTAAAATAAAATCGAAATAAATCTTTGATTTTTTCAATTTCTAAACTTCACAAACTGCAAACCTTTATATTGAAGATTTTATGTATGTTTATAACAAATATATACAACATAACGAGGTACATGCAAAACACAAACCTTTAAAAAAGTCTTAGGCTTATCTCAGTTTAATTTGAACGAAATCAACGTTTTATGGCGGTTGAAATATTATATTATTTGAAATTTACTTTTTTTTTTAGATTCAATTGTTTTAAAAATATTTGTTACAAAAAAATGTAACATTAAATGTAGAACAATTTAAATGAAATACTCTTTTCGGGCCTTAATAATGTAGAATTTTTTTTTTTTATTTATTCTAAACATTATGTTTGTGTTTAACAGAATACAATACAGAATTCTTTTTTTTACATATTGAAAACAGTACTAGTATTATTTATAATTTTTTTTTACAGTGACGTGTAAAATTTTGATACATTTTCATATTTTAGATTTTGAAAATGAGTCGAAATAGTTAGGAAATTTGATTAATTTTAACAATCGCTTGAAGCCGTCAATCACTTAATTTTAATTGTTACTTATTTTGTAAGAAATCTGGAAAAATGATAATCTTATAATAACCTGAAGCTTAAATAAATATGCTTGGGTAAAAATTCTTTTTTTTTTTTTTCGTTTTTTTTTTTCAATTTTTATAATGTTTTTTAATTTCCAACAAGGTTGAACATTTTTTATGAATTCGGTTTGTCTGGCAGGCTGTCTACGCTCTAACTCGTTGCTGGGCAACATATAACAATGATATGTTCCCGCACCATGTTGGTTAAATCAAAGTAAAATTGCGTAATTTGTTATTTCTGTTTGTATAAATATTTTTTTTTATAAAATATAATTATGAGTGATGCTGGGCAACATATAACAATGATATGTTCCCGCACCATGTTGGTTAAATCAAAGTAAAATTGCGTAATTTGTTATTTCTGTTTGTATAAATATTTTTTTATAAAATATAATTATGAGTGTAAAATTATAATGTTTATATATTTAAGTAAAATAGGAGTGTAAGTTCATACAAAAATTATTAAGTTGATTTTAAATATTAAATATATATTTTTAAAAATTGTTGTATTGTAAAATGAATGTATAATGTTGAATAGAGTTCGGATCTCAGATAACAACAATGGCCAGACGCCATGGTGTCGTTTTATGACAAGCCAATGGAAAGTGGTGTATAATTAGAAATCGTAAAATGATAAAAACGTTGGAATAAATTTATGGCCTTAATAAAAGTGTTGGGATAAATTTATGGCTTTTCAGACCACCCAAACTTTAAGGCAGATAATAATATTAAAGTATATGTAAGGGACCATTTGAAGACTGTTAGCTAATAGGCCTATCGAAGGATAATGCAAAATCTTCTCACATCCAATAAGAGTGGACTAGACAAAATAGTTCCACCCACTGCAGGAGTTGGTGTGCCAGAAGAATAAGGTTTGAAAAAGGGAGTCTAAAAAAAAGATGTAGAGGACGCAGGAGCTCTCCTGAAAGCCCGTGCAATGAATCCAGAAAGCCCTAGTAATGCCCAGGCGAGATGGACATAGCGGAGTGATCCTAAGCAAGCCTAATTGAGGATGTCTTCCTGATATTAAAATAAAGTGGATTGTTCTATTGAGGTCCGTAGCTATGCATCCTGCCATCCCGATATCGCCGCTCTGATAAGAAGTGGATTCCTGATGACATATGGATATGATCCTTAGCAACGCGACCACTCTGAATTTGATGAATAAAGGCCACCATCCCGTATATGAAAAAAGGTACTACCTTAAACTTTTTCTTTTACCACTTAAAAATCATATGAAAAATTATAAATATCCTTTTCTGATATTTTATGGTAGAGAGCAATCTGAGATCCGACAAAACCAATAATTAAATATAATTAAGGTAATTTAAAAAGAAAAATATATAATAATAAGAGCAATGAAAACATTGTATTTTTTTCTAAAGATTAAATATACATAAAATAATGAGAAGCAAACAAAAGTGTTGCTTTCTTTTTTTTTTTTTTGAATTAATATTATGTATTTCTGTATATAGTTGTGTTTAATGTAAATAAAATATTTAATCAAGTTTAAAAAAGTTTCTGTAATTATTTAATTGATAATGTTTAAGGTGTGTCAATTTATTTTTACAGCTTAAATTTTAGTTTAATTCATAAGTGGAGGAGTTCGTCTAAATAATTCACAACGCAAACTCTTAATTTTATTCGTAATTAATTAAATTTAATAATTACATTTTGACGCGGATTATAATTTAATTTTATTAATTATTCGCGTTGCTCTTCTACTAGAATTACGTAATTACGATCACTTATGTTATTTGAATTTATCTAAGGTATATAAAATTATATACCAATTTACTATGAGGTTGCTTGGATGATTTGGACTAATTAATAATTTTGGATGTAAATTAAATAGAAAATAAACAGGTGTAATTATCTGTCCAGCATCCCCCCTCATCATAGTAAAATGGTGCTATGATTCAGGAACGTTCATTTGAGGTCATTAGAAATAATAATAATAATAATAATAATAATAAAGGAAAATAAATTTAAGTATTATTTTAATGTCACAATTTTAAAGATATTGTAGGTATGTAAGTTTAATTGATTAAAATTTTATTAAAATTAATTTTATTATTGTAACAATAATGACATACATATAATAATTTAAATAAATAAAATGAATAATATATGTTAGCAATAAAAAAAAAAAAAAAAAAAAAAAAGAAATGAAAAAAATAATTCTGGGATTTATAATAGGTAAATTTAGGAATTACAATTTTTTTTTTCCTGTCTTTTCTCTTTTGGTTGGATCTCAGTTACCATTGAGAAATAATGGCATTCACATCACAGATGACACATTTGTAAAAATAATTTTTTTTTTATATACTGTATAAATAATAATGATAAGAATAATGAGTAAAATTTTATAATATGACTGGTATAAAAATGATTGAAATGTCAATAGATCATGATTTTTAAAATTGTATCACCTTGATACAAAAGAAAATTTATGAGTCGTACTACGAAGTAGTGGTACAATATTTACATATAAAAAAAAAATAAAATAAGATTGTTGTTTCTGTAGAAAAAGACAGATATTTTTCTGTTAAATGAAATTATGTTGTTTTTTATATGTACGCGTATTATAAACATTTTAGGGGTATTTATGTGTGTAAAAGAATAATCTACAAAACAACTTCATCTCCTAAGAAATTTTTTTAAATTTTAGTGCTGTTGTTTTAATGTATTTATGCAATTTAGAATATTTTCATACATATGTTGTAATATAGAGAAAATAGTAGGAGATGCAAAATATTATTTTAAGAGGTATAGGATCTATTTTGAATTGATATTTTGAAAAAGTATACATTGATTACTAATATTTGTTAAAAATGACTCAGACGTTGGATATAGATACACGTATTAAGTTAGTGTCACCATTTGACAATAAAAAGAACAAAAACATTATATTTTTCTTAGAGGAATTTGATAATATTTTGAATTCGAAAGATATACAGGAAGAAACTAAATTATTAATTTTAAAGGCTAAAATTACTGGGGACGCAAAACATATTTTAAGTAAACAGATTGAAAAATATAACGAGACCGATTATAATTTATTTAAAAATAATTTGGTGGAGTTATTTGGTACAAAACTAAGCTTCCTTAATGCTCAGAGCAATTTCCTAAATTTAAAACAGGCCGCAAGTCAAACGATAGAGGATTTCATTTTGGAGTTTAAAAAGGGTGTAAAATCTTATATCGAAAGTGCAGGCGAAAATGTGGATAATAAGGAAGAGAATTTTATCGAAATCTTTAAAATGTCGAATATTGTAAATGCAATTAGACAGGATATTGCACTAGATGTTCGTATAAATGCGCCCAGGTCCTTCAAAGAGGCATACGAAAAAGTAAAGGATTTAAATTTGGGTCAAACAGTATATTTAAAATGTATTGGAAAACCAGGCGCATTAGAGCCAAAATTTCAAGGACCCTACGAAGTTACTAAAAAGTTTAGAAACTTTAATTATTTATTACAATATGTTCCAGATAAATCAATAGAGCCGATCAAACGACATATGGATCAGCTGTACGCTCCGAAATATGCAACAGGTCATACAGAGACGGAAATTACGAATTTACAGGGGTCTCAGAAAAAAATTAAGGGTGATAAAAATTACAAAAATAAATGTGACATTTGTCAAAGAAAATCACACTCAACTGAAAATTGTTGGTTTGAATTAGATGAAAATACGAGTCAAAAGGGTGACAAACTTACTAAAAAGTATTATAAAAAGAATAATAAATATTCTGAGAATGTAGACCCATATTTAAAGTATCAAACAGATTATTATGATAAAAATATGTCGTTATATGGTTATACACCATATACAAACTTATACGGGGATGTTATACAAGATCATTACACTTTCCCCCCTCCCCAATATTATCCATGGGATATGAATTGGTATTAAAAATAAAACAAAATACATAATTAATCGAATTTCAAAATTTAAAAATTTTCAAAATTTAAAAATAAATTTTTCTCTTTTACGTAAAAAAAAAAAAAAATTGAAACAAAATTAATAACTTGCCTTTTTAAAATTCAAAATAATAATAAGAAAGGATAGGGGAACATGGGAACGCCAATTTGTCTCAGGGTTACAATATTGAGCAAATGTGCAGGGCGCACCCGAAAACATACTCAAAAAAAAAAAAAAAAAAAAAAGAGAGAGAATTTTTTCTGTCTTCTATAAGGGTAGCCTTTGCTAATAGCCTTACAATTTAGATGACAGAATTTCAGAATTAGTCTTTAAAATGAGTAGGTGTAAGCTATTAGGTTCAGGGTAGTTAGAACAGCTTTATAACATACTCATATATATATTTTTTTCTTATATAAATATATGGTTGACGAGGAATAAATTATTAGAGCACTCTATATTAGGATAGCGGTCAGCTATAAGCCTAAATATAATAAAATATACAAAAAGTGCTAAGATTTATTCCGGTAGTTCAATTACAACTTATATGCTAAAGTCTAGAATTTAGACAGCAGGGATAAGTTTTATGAACAAAAGTTAAAAAAAAATAAATAAATAAATAAAAAAATTAAAAAAAGGATTTTGGTGTAGCACATTGGTTTTTAAAAAAACATATATATGTATAACAATGGACAAGGCAAGTTATTTCAATATGATTGCACACAAAATTATAGTAAAAAAATTACACAAATAATTAATTGAAGTAAAATTAAAATTTTCTCACCAAAGGCTTTCTGTATAGGGTGCAATTTTGGCCTACGGCTGGGTATGCACCAACACCAACAAAATATTTGTAGAAACTTATTCACAGGTAAATCAAGGTAAATCAAGGTCATCACTTGGTCTTAAACTTCAGGATTCTTGGCTGAAAAAGGAATCGAAGAAAAAATTAAGTATGGTATAATTACTAGATGTTATGCTCAGAAACAAGAAAATTAGTAATATTATATTGTAAAAAGCAGCATTTTGAGTTTTATTTAGTAAAACTTTTAATTTTTAGGTTTTACACATTTATGGAGTGTCTAGCTCAGTGTATAGTTCCTAGATTTAATAAAAAAATAATAAATAAAAATATAAGTTCGTGTTGTTTTCAAAATAAATAACAAAAGGTATAGCAATTAGCATTTACAGTTAAAATTTATGGAATTTTCAGCAAAATTTAACATTAGACAAACATAGTTTATATTACATTTAACTTGATAAGCTAATTTACTTTTATTAACGGTATTCAATTAGAATTAAAGTAGGCTTAAATCCAAGTTAAATTAATTAATAACATTGTTATAGTGTAAAATTTTATGTAAGATTATTATATTTTTATTGTATATATAAAAATATGCAAATTTAATAATTAATAAAATGTATAAGCAAAATTATTTAATATAAATATTAAATGACATCTTGCTGAAATCAGCTAGAAATTAGATTTTTTTTTTAATAAAATATTTTATAAATTTATGTTATGTTAGAATTTAAGCATTCTTTTTCTCTTTTCTTTCCCTTAGAATTAAATGCAATTCTAAATTTAACACATATAAATATACATAGGATTGATAAATTTGAGTGTGTGAGTTCATAAATTTTTTTTTTATGTAATTTGGCCAATTTAACATAAGGAAACAAAATAAATAAATAAATATATTTATATATATTGGCCTTATTTTTTATTAAAATATGTAGTATGGCTTAATAAATTTATTTACTTAATTTTTTTTATAGTACGTACAGTAAGTATTTTTAAAACTTGATCTATAAAAAAAATTGGATGTGGTTGTTTGGGAGTATACAAAGATTTTTTCTGCTGGCAGAAGTTCTTTGGTTCGGCCGGGTACTCATAGATGGCTGCATACGATTTTACGTAGTAATTATTATTTGCTTTTGGATTTTTAAAATTATACAAGTGTATTAATTACATTTTTTTATAATTAAATAATAATTATTAATGTTTGATTAATAATAATAATTTATTATCTTTTATTTTTAAACATATCATTAAATTTTAGACAGTAGAATTCACATACGAAATGTTAATGATAAATAAAATTTTGAATAAATAAATTTTTATTTCATTCAGTAAATAAATAAATACAAAAAATTAACAATCTTTTAAGATAGAATTGTTGACTAAATAAATAATAATTAAAGACAAAAAAATTGTTCGCGTCTTCGTCAATGGCATTTTCTGACAACACTATTTAATAGTATTAAATGAAGGTGCATTTTTAAGGTCAGCGTAATGCATATTTTGCATTTTGAGAGGCTGTAGAAGTCATATTTCCGTGTTGTTTACATTTTAATAGTAAACAATATCATGAATCAAAATTTGTGTTTGTTAAAAAGGTCTAAAAATATACAATGTAATCAGTTAAAGAAAATTATATGCATTTTTTTTTAAATCCTGAAAGGCAATTTGGTTTAGATTTGAACCTGACAGCATAAAAAGGCACGCTCGCTTCAGTTGCAGTATGAGGCAGGAGAATTCAAATGCTAGAATCGCCACTTTCCCCTACAAAATAATAAAAAAAAGCAGAAGGTTTACATTAGATATGATACAAATACATACACTGTTTATGCATAGATTATGTTAAAAATTACATACAGGCATGCACAGTTAGTTAAGAAGAAAGTATATCAAGAAATTATACTAATTAATAAGGTAATTACAAGCATGAAATGATTTTAAATACATACTTTTGGAAGTCGTAAAATTTTGTCACAGCACAAATCACCTCGCAGAAAGTGATTAGTAGCTTGACCAACCCCCTCGTTTCGGGAGCATCGGGGACGGTCAAAAACTGGTTTTATTCTCTTCTCCTTCTCCTTCTTCTTTTTTTTTCTCTACCCTGTTTTGAAAGTGGGAGAGCATTACGTAATGATATATTAAAGGAGATGAGATAGCTTGTATATTTTGACATATCATACATGTTAGAAGTAACAAATAAATAAATAAAATAATGTAACCAGTTTGTATACAATATTTTTCTGATTATAATTTGAATACATCAGATTAATTATGTGAAAATATAACATGTCATACGACAAGCATTGTATTTACTTTTATTCAGTATAAAATGTGTTTTAAATGAAAAACTGTGTCATAATGTTATATGTGATGAAATAATATGTCAAATGTGTATGCCATTATTTTTCTTGTAATTAGGTTTATTTCGGCATATTAGTTTCATACAAAATAATAGCTTTGAATGTATTTTGGGCACTTAAACTGTAAAGTTACAAAATTATTAAACATGTGTGTGCTAAAGAAAAAAGGCTTCGAGAAAGACGTCAGATTTTCAGTACAGAGGTCTTCTATAAATGTGAATGTCAACAGACAACTATGCTATCATGTGTTGAACTTTCTGTTATGAAAAAATAGAAGAACTTCTTATAAAATATACCAGAACCATTGATAATTGAACTTTACAGACTTGGTTCAAAACTGTGTAGATACACAGTCATATGGACACTTACATACTTTTATGCTTTACAAAAAATAAAAATAAAACCAGCAATCAGTTTTTCTTTTTTTTTTTTTCTGACGACCGGGAGAGATGCTGGGCAACATATAACAATGATATGTTCCCGCACCATGTTGGTTAAATCAAAGTAAAATTGCGTAATTTGTTATTTCTGTTTGTATAAATATTTTTTTTTATAAAATATAATTATGAGTGATGCTGGGCAACATATAACAATGATATGTTCCCGCACCATGTTGGTTAAATCAAAGTAAAATTGCGTAATTTGTTATTTCTGTTTGTATAAATATTTTTTTATAAAATATAATTATGAGAGTAAAATTATAATGTTTATATATTTAAGTAAAATATGAGTGTAAGTTCATACAAAAATTATTAAGTTGATTTTAAATATTAAATATATATTTTTAAAAATTGTTGTATTGTAAAATGAATGTATAATGTTGAATAGAGTTCGGATCTCAGATAACAACAATAGCCAGACGCCATGGTGTCGTTTTATGACAAGCCAATGGAAAGTGGTGTATAATTAGAAATCGTAAAACGATAAAAACGTTGGAATAAATTTATGGCCTTAATAAAAGTGTTGGGATAAATTTATGGCTTTTCAGACCACCCAAACTTTAAGGCAGATAATAATATTAAAGTATATGTAAGGGGCCATTTGCAGACGGTTAGCTAATCGGCCTATCGAAGGATAATGCAAAATCTTCTCACATCCAATAAGAGTGGACTAGACAAAATAGTTCCACCCACTGCAGGAGTTGGTGTGCCAGAAGAATAAGGTTTGAAAAAGGGAGTCTAAAAAAAGATGTAGAGGACGCAGGAGCTCTCCTGAAAGCCCGTGCAATGAATCCAGAAAGCCCTAGTAATGCCCAGGCGAGATGGACATAGCGGAGTGATCCTAAGCAAGCCTAATTGAGGATGTCTTCCTGATATTAAAATAAAGTGGATTGTTCTATTGAGGTCCGTAGCTATGCATCCTGCCATCCCGATATCGCCGCTCTGATAAGAAGTGGATTCCTGATGACATATGGATATGATCCTTAGCAACGCGACCACTCTGAATTTGATGAATAAAGGCCACCATCCCGTATATGAAAAAAGGTACTACCTTAAACTTTTTCTTTTACCACTTAAAAATCATATGAAAAATTATAAATATCCTTTTCTGATATTTTATGGTAGAGAGCAATCTGAGATCCGACAAAACCAATAATCTATTTATATAAAATCCATGTCTCTGTGTGTCCCTCACGATTCCGGTAGGACCACCTCATTGAAATGAGTAATTGTTGAAAAATACTAATGCAGGGTTACCCCAGTAGCGCCAAATATTGGCCAACTTGGCAGTAGCTGGCTGATTTGGTGAAATTCCCATTTATAACTATTAATCTTTCATAAAGGAGATCACCAAAATTTAATCTAAACTCCGCTCTTTTAAGATATTTTTTCAAGATCTATGGGTGAGAATTTAAAGTACATCTTTACATCTTCCTCCCGATGCTACTAATAAAATAACCGACAATAGACGACGCTGTACTGTATGAGCTCCTAACGGCGCGATTTTAATGTGCTTTAGGTACTTTTCCAGTATAAGTGCCTTGGCGAAAAAAGAAATTTGGCAACATTTTCCCGGAACCTATCCACTGTTTCATTTTATATACACATGCATTTTTTTTTTTCGATATTTATACGATTTATTCATACGATTAAAAAAGCCGTTTCTCTAATTTTATACAGAAACAGATTTAATTTGTACATAAAAACATGAATAATATACATATAAAATAAACATATAAAAAAAAAACATCAAGTTTGTTTTCATCAAGTCTGTTTATATGATTTGACAACAATTCTCAATATTTTTCCGTTATACGGACACCATGCCAAAATGTATGCGGTACTTTTCCATTATACGGACAGCATTGTCGCCAAGCGCAATAGTTGGCGCAAAATGAAAATAAGGTGAATTGAAACATTTGAAAAATAAAAGAAAAAATATTCTCGATAGTAAAGTGGTCATTTTAAAAATATAACATTTGAAAATTCCAAACTTTTACGAACTATTTTATTAAATCACAAATATATACTTAAAATAAATGAACAAATAACTGTTATACTATAAAGTAATAAAATAAAAAATCATATTAAACTGCTGCCATAAAATTATAAATATCATTCAGCATTGCGGTAAACATTTCATTTTTTGAATGAAGGCGTATAGCCACATAAAATCTATGAGATATGACTCTAAATGATGACGAACAGCTTCCCGATGTCTTTTGTTGCGCCATTTTGCGATGCCCCATAATCTTTCAACATTTGGAGTATCACATCCAGTATTAGGGTCGACAAAATTGTATTTGTGATTTACTGTGAAATGATCATAACCAGCACTTAGCAGTTCATCTGTTTTATATCCTTTCCAACAATCTGTATAAATAATACATGACTTTCATCTACTTCTATAATTTTATTAGGTCCACCGATTTTTATATTTGGTCGAGAACATAAAGCATTTGCACAAACTTCTCTCGAATAACTATTCCATTCCACTGTTGTGTTGTGGTTCATATCAAGTTGCAGCTCACAAAACTCAATCGATGTCAACTCTTTGCACGATAAATATATAAACCTCAAAGCATTAAGAAAAGTCACCCGCGATCCTTTAAACCAAGTTTTTTGTCGTATTTCTACGCTTTCTTCGCATGATCGTAAGCTACAACTCAATTTCGGATTTCCAGAACTCATCCATAATTTCATTTCATGATTTTTTGAACACAATCTTTTATTATGCAGAATTCCAAATTCCTGAAACAGTTTTATCACAACTTTCTCATCATCTGGTAATTGCCAAATGATAAAATCCATCTCAGCATCAGCAGTAAAAGTAAACTACAACTTTTAAAAAAAAAAAGCATTTTTAATTCGATTAATAGCAGATTAAAAAGCTTTCCAAGGTTAAGGTTAAACAATAATCATTCACGCCTGATTCACGTTTCATAAATAACAAATCACAATGTTTCGCATGGTTTACAATAAAAATCTACGATCAAGGTTGAAATAATTGGCGCATTAGCATACATTTTAGCATGCTGTCCGTATAAAGGAAAAGTACCATGTATGCTAATGCGCCAATTATTTCAAAATGATAAAAGATATTTGTAATTTTATGCCAGCAGTTTAATATGAGTTTTATTTTATTGCTTTATTTTATAACAGTTATTTGTTCAATTATTTTAAGTATATATTTGTGATTTAATGAAATAGTTCGTAAAAGTCTGGAATTTTCAAATGTTATATTTTTTAAATGCTCACTTTAGTACGACAATATTTTTTCTTTTATTTTTGAAATGCCTTAATTCACGTGACTTTCATTTTGCGCCAACTATTACGCTTGGCGACAATGGTATCCGCATAACGGAAAAGTACCCAAATCTCACTTTCTGATGCCCAAATTACACCAAACTTTTTTTTAAAAATGCCAAAGCCCCTACAGTGGAAAAGTATCAAACTGTCTATTATTTTGCGCTATCTGTGTTATAGTTTATACTATATGCAAAATGAGTGGAGCGAAGAGTTTAAACATTAAATATTAAAGTTTCGGCACAGATGTCATATACACAACGGGTACTTAACTGTCATCAAAGTGTCGTTATTTTGCTTGATATGGTAACCCGGATGTTGTTGTTTATGCTGTTGATGTTTTCGCCAAATTGGCGTCGGAAAAATTCGCTCCAATATGGGGTATATATGACAACTGTGCCAAAGTTTCTATAAAGCAGTATAAGACTAAAAATTAAGAATAAAATAAATGCAAAATAAGACTAAAGAAGAAAGAAAAATCATGCGTTAAGCATAGAATATGAAACACTTTCCAACACATCCTGAATGCTTTAACAAAACTTCGTTATTTAGGGAAATAAGGTAAATAAGATAACTAAGTAAACATTTTAGAAAACGCATAATTAAAAAAAAAAATTGATTTCAGCAGTTACCGTCCATAGCAATATAGTACCGTTATTACATGCCACTATTTAGCTAAAATTTAATTTAAGCTACTCTTAAAGCTACTGAAATCATATTTCTAGATATTATCATCCACAGACGGTTATGTATCCAATTCTTTGCGTGACCCTGTATATCATTTTATCTATATTCTACAAACACTTCTTAGTAATCTAAATGCAGTTCAGCGTAAAACTGCATAACTCCTTTAAATACCAACTTTAAGCAATTTATTCTCATACTCAGGAACCCTTACGAATTCTTTTGTGTAGCCCTGCATATGAACTGTAGCATTTATACACACGGTACAGTATGCATAAATGTAGTGAAACATAAAAGCGCATATCATAATTAAAAATGCATTTCTAGAAATCATTACTTATGTACGTACAATACTTCGGAGAGAAGTTTCTTGGCGAGAAAGAAGTTTGTCAACGTATTTTCTGACAACCTATTTACTGCTTCATACTCACAAGCAATTTTTTGCATATGTATACAATTTATTTAATGTAAAAAAAACTATTTATCCATTTTTATAAAGAAACAGAAGTATTTTTTGCACAGATGTCATATACGCATCGGGGTTGGCGTGATTTTTCTCTGACGCTAATTCGGCAGAAACTTCGCTTTCGAATACCAGTTACTTATATATTTTTAAATTATTTGCTATCATTTTGAAAAGGAAATAACTATAAATAAATAAAAGTTTGAATAATAACTATAGAACAAAACAGTTTATATAATTTAAAAACAGAAAATAAAAGTAAATAAACAATGGCACAGATGTCATATTCGCCCCATATTGGCGCGATTCTTTTCTGACGCCAATGTCATATACGCAATGTATATTTAACCGGCGCTAAAGTGTCGTTATATTGCTTGATATGGTAACCCGGATGTTGTTGCTTATGCCGTTGATGTTTTCGCCAAATCGGCGTCGGAAAAAAATCGCGCCAATATGGGGCGAATATGACATCTGTGCCTAAACAATTTATTAATAAATAAAAAACAATAGCCGGCAAAATAACACCATTTTAGCGACATAGGTATCCCGGTTCATATCTGAAATCTGTGCCGTAATTTGTATATAAAAAAATATTATATATATTTAGAAGCGATTTTTTTATGTATATAAGTGCATATATAAACAAAAATAAAAGTTCATTAGATTTGTTTTCATAGCTGTATATTTTGGCAACATATCTCACTTTCTGATGCCCGAATTACGCCAAGCTTTTTTTTAAAAATGCGCTATAATGGAAAAGTACCTAAATAAATAATTAACAGAAATAACCAATTATACAAACTAAAACATTTTATTTCGAGATTAAAGCATTGTTTTTAATTTCGATTAAAAATACATATATCTTTGGATAACTTTAATTGAAATTGGGTTCACGGCTTAATATCTCATTCCATAAACCTAAACAAACACAAGTGATTCATTCATCGTGAACCGTAAAAAATATTAAATCATTGAGGTATTCATTCACAAAGTAAGTTCTCCAACAATCAATGGACAATATTCTAATGACGTCATAGTATGTAAAATGGTGGCGGTATCATTTGTTTATGGTTTGAAATCACAAAGATTTAATTTTGCTATGTCTCTTAGTTACATTATTTTATTGTCGTATTTATGAGATCAGAACAAAAGCATATTTTTTCATTATTTAGTTATTAAAGACGAAAAAAAAATTATAAATGTGCATGATTTGAAAAATTCAAATAATTTTCTTTCTTAATACTAAAAAATAACATCGGGAAGTAACAGCGAGTTTAAGTTAAATAAGTTTAGCTGTTTAATTCTGTTGTAATATTCAAAATAACTGTATTTATTAGATTTCAGTAAACAACATCAGGGCCCGATTAAACTTTGAAGTTAGAGGAATTACAATGTCATTTCAGGACCTTTGTTTTGGAGAAGTTTTTCTAAATTCCACATATACATGGAAACTCTTCAGTGTTAGAAATATTATTCCCAGGACTGGCATAACATGAGAACGGCCTGCAATTTTACACAAGTTTTTGAAAACTACTTTATATCAGAAATTTTACTAAAAACTGGTTACTTTTTTGTTATAGAGGCCCACTTTTCCCTGCCCTGGGCTTGGGGGTTACACCTAACCATAAGCCAAAAGCGGGTTCCCAGTGTGGGTGCTTACTTATTTACTATTAGAATTATGACAAGTTGCAGCCAATTTCGCCAAAGTCGTAACCAAGATCGTGAAGCACACACATATAATACCATATAATACCATTTTATGAAATCGTATACGATAATTTAATAGTTTTTACCTTACTTCAAGTGTATAATTTATTTATTTTTAAGGCTTAATAATCTAAATTGTCCAATATATTAATTTTAAAAAAAATGTAAACAAAGACTGAATAGACATGACCGCAAAAATCTGCAGAAAACTTGGAATTGTGCAGATTAGTGGTCTTCTACTGTACACAGTTTTTCATAAATGTGTTTCGTTCTTAAAATGTGTTATTTTCATCTATCACTGCGGAACAAATGAGAAAACTCATATTCTTGCACATGAGTTGTATATATCTTTATATCTAAATTTCCGTCATTTTTGACGGGCTACCTTTCTAGTTAAATATAATTAAGGTAATTTAAAAAGAAAAATATATAATAATAAGAGCAATGAAAACATTGTCTTTTTTTCTAAAGATTGAATATTCATAAAATAATGAGAAGCAAACAAAAGTGTTGCTTTCTTTTTTTTTGAATTAATATTATGTATTTCTGTATATAGTTGTGTTCAATGTAAATAAAATATTTAATCAAGTTTAAAAAAGTTTCTGTAATTATTTAATTGTCTGAGCGAAGCGAAGGCTAATACTCAGCGAAATATTACTGTCCGAACACTTTACTACTACGATGGATATTAACGCCATGTCCTACTAAAAAAAAAGCCTAATAAAAACCTTTCGTCAAGCATAACTCAAAAAATATTTGTCGGATTTCGTTTCTGATTGCACCAGAAGGTACCTATGAGGGTCGCCTACTGAATGCACCTACTATGAAAAATAAGTTCCAAACCGTTTAAAAATTATATAGAAAAAACTCTTAAAAAAGCACAATTTATCTGCATACGTCACAGAAATTTGGTGTGCGTCACTTTCACCGGTTGATGTTTTCGTAGACAACTGGTTTGAACACATGGAGCAAATATAAAAAAAAAAAAATACGCACGCAGTAATATTGAATAGATCAGTTTCAACCACGTGATCACAAACCTTGCAACAACCCGTGGCAACCAGTTTTGGTGGGCAAACAAATAATTATACAGTATTCCGTACCACGGTGACCGTTTTTAGCCTGTTGTATAAAATCTGGCATGTTGTATGACATACAATTGTGGATGATTAAAACAAAAGACATGAGTGTTTATCGATCCGGTAGGTTATCTTTCTCTGGATGTCTGTCTGTCTATCATACAGCATGCTATTTTCTTGTAAAGGATGATATTATTATGCAGTAAAACCTCCATAACGGACACACCCGATTAGTGGACACCTCTTTTTAGCGGGCATTTTTTCGATTACCAACCCTTAAATAACTGTACATTTTTTACTCTCAGTAGCGGACACCTCCAAATAGAGGACAAATTCTGCCCTCCCGAGGTGTTCGCTATTCAGAAGTTTTACTGGTAAAACCTCCATAGCGGACACACCCGATTAGCGGATACCTCTATTTAGCGGACATTTTTTCGATTACCAACTCTTAAATAACTGTACATGTTTTACTCTCAGTAGCGGTCACCTCTAAATAGAGGACAAATTCTGCATTCTTGGGTGTCCGCTATTCAGAGGTTTTACTGTATATAATATTGATAATTATTTTACAGGGCCGCACAAAAGAATAAGAATATATGAAACGAATATAAACTAAATTCGGGATAGGTAGATCGCTGATGGTAATGTAATTTTAGGATGTTGTTACAGTCATCCGCAGCATGTTTTTAGAGTTTCGTTCATCTAACGAAATCCTACCTGTCTCACTCCTTTGTCTGTCTGTTTGTCCGTCTGTCACAGAGCCCGTTCTCAGAAACTATATATGTCGGAGACTTGAAAATTTGCATACTTATAGCTGAACACCACACATCAAACGGCAAATAATAAAATTTTGAAAAAGTCTAATATTTAACCCTCTGGGCTCTAACTTGTGTATTTTAAGCAATTTTTCTAACTCAGCCCCTAATTTAATTAATTTGGAGACATGACATTTTGCATACTTATAGCTGAACACCTCACATCAAACGACAAATAATAAAATTTTGAAAAAGTCTATTATTTAACTCTCTGGGCTCTAATTTGTGTATTTTAAGCAATTTTTCTAACTCAGCCCCTAATTAAGTTGGAGACATGACATTTTGCATACTTATAGCTGAACACCTCACATCAAACGACAAATAATAAAATTTTGAAAAAGGCTTAATATTTAACCCTTTGGGCTCTAAGTTGTGTATTTAAAGCAATTTTTCTAACTTAGCCCCTAATTAAGTTGGAGACATGAAAGTTTGCATACTTATAGCTGAACACCTCACATCAAACGACAAATAATAAAATTTTGAAAAGGTCTAATATTTAACCCTCTGGGCTCTAACTTGTGTATTTTAAGCAATTTTTCTAACTCAGCCCCTAATTTAATTAATTTGGAGACATGACATTTTGCATACTTATAGCTGAACACCTCACATCAAACGACAAATAATAAAATTTTGAAAAAGTCTATTATTTAACTCTCTGGGCTCTAACTTGTGTATTTTAAGCAATTTTTCTAACTCAGCCCCTAATTAAGTTGGAGACATGACATTTTGCATACTTATAGCTGAACACCTCACATCAAACGACAAATAATAAAATTTAGAAAAACTCTATTATTTAACCCTATGGGCTCTAACTTGTGTATTTTAAGCAATTTTTCTAACTCAGCCCTAATTAAGTTGGAGACATGACATTTTGCATACTTATAGCTGAACACTTCACATCAAACGACAAATAATAAAATTTTGAAAAAGTCTATTATTTAACCCTCTGGACTCTAACTTGTGTATTTTAAGCAATTTTTCTAACTCAGCCCCTAATTCAGTTGGAGACATGAAATTTTGTATACTTATAGGTGAACACCTCACATCAAACAGCAAATAATAAAATTTTGAAAAATTCTAATATTTTACCCTCTGGGCTCTAACTTGTGTATTTAAAGCAATTTTTCTAACTCAGCCCCTAATTATGTTGGAAACATAAAATTTTGCATACTTATATCTGAACTCCTCACATCAAACGACAAATAATAAAATTTTGAAAAAATCTAATATTTAACCTCTAATATTTTGTCCGCGCAATTTTCAAATTTAAACTGTTTTGCAATACTATTTTTTGTTCATTTTGCATAATAAGTGTAATGTGACGTAATTTGTTCTATTTCAGATTTCTAACGCATGTTAATGAATTTATTTTACAATATCCTTTCTCTTTTAAAATTCACATGTAAATATAGTTTTATGGCGTAATTTCCAATAAGTGCCTGCTTTTTATACCTAATTATTTCATTCTAATTTGAAGGTTTTTTTCTGTTTATAATAGTAACGTGTAAATATTTTTTTTTATTTGAAGCAAACATTATTGTTTGCGCTGTTTATACATTTGACAACAGTTTATTAATACCATTTTCAAAAATATGTAAAAAATATCTGTCAAAATGCTGAATATTTGAATTTAAAATAGAAATAAAACCTCAAAAAATGAGTCAAATTAAAAAAAAAAATTAATGAAATCTGCATACCGGGATCTTCTATTGAATAACATGATCCAAAAATGATTAAATTCCCATGTATAGCTTTTGCTCTTATAATTTTTTTTTAATGGAACGATTTTGTCCAACTTTAGCATTAAATATCTCTTAAAATAATTCTTCGATTTGAAAACTGTATGCATTAGTGTGTTGATCAAACATTTCGCTATAATACCGCCGATTTTCATATATTTGTATGCAATAGTTTTCTTAATATTAACGAAGAAAGACCTCCGGTCACAAAAAATTCAAAACTGGCGGCGGCGGTGACAGCGTTTGTTACTTTTTATAGAATAGAGAGATATATAAAAATGAAAACTTGTCTAACTGTCTGTTTGTAATTCTATAAAAAATCCACAATTTGGAAGCCAAAATTGTGAAGAGATACGTACATGTGTATTAAAACATGGCCAAGACAACTAAAGTAATCCGGAATCGAAATAACTTATAGTTAATTTTTAATTAATAAAAAACCACCAATTTAACAGCAATTTCTTATCAAATTTAAACATTTTTCGTTATAGAAGTTGCCAACAATTAAAAAACACAATAAAATTATTACTACAACAATTAATTTTCTACTGCAAGATTTCCACGTGAAAAATGAAAATGAAATAAATAGTTTGCCGAATTTAAAAAAAAGGTAAATATTACGTCATAACTTTTCTATTGCAAGATATTCACGTGAAATATGAAAATGAAATAAATGGTTTGACGAATTTAAATGAAAGTGAATATAACTTCATAACTTTTCTATTTCAAGGTTTCCACGTGAAAGAGGAAAATATTACGTCATATTGGAAATATAAAGGGCATGGTGGATATAGTATAACGTCATATGAGTGTGAAAAAAGTATTGAAGCATGATAAAAACCCGATTAGGGAAATATTGGCGTATTTTAACATTATTGCTCCAATTATAAATTGAAATAAGTTCATTTATAGCTGTATTCTTTTGCGTCTGTTATATACATTTATACATTTTTATATAGCGTTTCCATATGATTCATTCAACAACATTTCGACTGCTTTTTTTAATGTTTGTTTTGTGTTGTATGTTAAATTTTGAAATTGATTTTTCAGAACAAACATCCTTCAAATCCTGGGCAACGCCGGTACTTTAGTTTGTAACAGATAAATGGCTTTTGTATTTGTACATCTAATGCTAATATTATAAAGCGTTATAATATTATAAAGTATATTATATTATTAATGCTTGTACGTTTGTGAGGTGTTATCTCTGAAACTACATAGCCAACTTAAAAAAATGTTGGTGACCATCTCTGCTCCGAAAAAAAGACTATTTTATGTCAGTGCAAGAACCTACATCGCTGCAGGAGCAAAAAAGTTCTAAAATTGTAATTTCTGCGATATTGATTGGGTTAGAAACTTTAAATTTGGTGCGGTAGTTACTTTTAAGATGTAAATACTCGTAATTAACGCTCTCTAAAAGGTTCAATTTGACGGATAAACGTAAAAATTTCTAGAAAGGTTCTAAACTATGATTTATTTGGAATACTGAAATTTTTGGGATACTGTTGGGGTTAGAAACTAGAACTTTGGCATGGTAGTAATTAATAAGATGTAAATGCTTGTTGAAGAACGAATTCTAAAAAATAGAAAGACTAAACAAAGCGGAAAAAGATCTAAAGATGATCTAAGTAACGAAGAACATGAAACTGTTAGGAATATAAACATGAAAATTGACATGGCTGTATTTATCATGACGTAAATTCTCGCAATAGAACAATTTCTAAAAATGTCCCTATATAAAACAGTGCAGAAACAAAAAACTTTAAAAAAATTTGTATTTCTCTGTTACTGCTGAGCCCAAAATCTTGAAATTTTGCTTCGGGTTAATTTTAAAATATACAATTGTCTCTATGAATGGTTTCTAAAAAATTAAAAATTTAAAAAGATGAAATTAACGGAAAGCGATCTCAATTACCATTAATTTGGAATTATTAGGTACAGCAACTTTAAATATTTCATAATGCTGCATTTCCTCCGCAAAACATGCGATTCAAATGCAACAAAACGGATAGATACCCACCTAGCATTAAATAAATTGTGTAAATATTGAATAAAGACCTGTATGAAACAGTGAGTAGGTTGCCCGAAACTACTTGTTAAAGTGTTCCTTCTCTGGGCTTTTCTCTCTCTTGCCAAGGCCACTAACAGAGGGAAGTGCCGTTTTAAATGTGATATGAATTTTTTATCCGATTCACTTTTCTAGACATTTTATCATAAGGTCATATTCTCAATTATCATTAGTAGATTTTTTATATATTAACTTATTCTGGTGAAATTTTGAAATCGGGTTCATATTGGCGTATGTTAGCTGGCATGATTTGCTGAATAAATATGTATGGATTTGTAAATTACTTCAAATGACACTTTGACAGCTCAAATGTTATGCGGGTGATATATTCAGATCGTGTGTCATACTTTATGTTGTAATCATTGCCGATTTCTTTTATTTAATACATGCTAAATATAGCTCAACTTATGCAGAATATGTTTAAAAACAAAACAATACAGCGTATGTAGTGGCCAGCATACATTCATCATTTAAATCCGATCGAGCATATCTAAAACACACTCTAACGAAGCATTGCATGCCACTTTTGATGTATTCGGTACTTTGATCCTATATTAGATTTTGAGAAGAGAATTCCTTAAATGTTATCGACAACCTCATTGCATCCGTGAAAAACAGATAACTTCAATATTAACTATTCCGGGGGAGCACACACCATATAAAGTATAGTCCATTCTTTTTAAAAATCATATATTTGCCATTTAAAGTTACTCAATTTGGTGCGGAGCGTCTGATTATTCTCTTGACATCATTTTATACAGTTAAAATTCCGATATAAGTAAATTAGTGTTTCATTTTCTATTTTACTTTTAATGTATTGCGCACTTTCAATTTTATATCCATGCATGGCTGTCTTGAATGGTTTGATTTCCCATTTTTTAAAACAGTGTATACGAATTTATATATAAGATTTTGTAATTCTACAATTCGTTTATTTTCATCATTTCAATTTTTCGCAGTATATGGACAATTAAAGATAACATCTCATTTTCTTTGCTTCCACATGTTATTATTAAATCTATGTTCTCAGTAATATCGCTCAGACTAATCCCTCTGAGGGAAGTCCTAGTTGATAATGTTTAAGGTGTGTCAATTTATTTTTACAGCTTAAATTTTAGTTTAATTCATAAGTGGAGGAGTTCGTCTAAATAATTCACAACGCAAACTCTTAATTTTATTCGTAATTAATTAAATTTAATAATTACATTTTGACGCGGATTATAATTTAATTTTATTAATTATTCGCGTTGCTCTTCTACTAGAATTACGTAATTACGATCACTTATGTTATTTGAATTTATCTAAGGTATATAAAATTATATACCAATTTACTATGAGGTTGCTTGGATGATTTGGACTAATTAATAATTTTGGATGTAAATTAAATAGAAAATAAACAGGTGTAATTATCTGTCCAGCACTCGTATAAATATGCTCGGATTTTCATTCAATTGATATATATCAATTATATTTACCACGACAGGATCAATATTAAATATGAAGTGGTAGCATTGATAGTTCTTTTACAGGGACACTCAAAAGAATCCCGTTACATTATGGCAATGAGGATCGTTTGCAGCGTGTTTTAATGACATTATAGTATTATTTCGAATGTATTGTAACTGATATAAATCACTGAATTTTATTACAAGATGGTTACCATAGAATAGAGCAGTCATAATATTTATCATTCATTTACATGAACAGACCAAAGAAATCGGTTCACTGTAAAAAAAAACGGACTAAAATACGGAAATATTACTGGCAATCGTGACGCCAGTACTACACTGCAAATAGAAACGTCTTAAATTTAGACACATGTGTGACTGAAAAAGAATTTTAGACACTTAAGTGTCTTAATCTGAAAATTAAGACATTATAGATGTCTTAATTTAAGATACATAAGCGTCTTACTATGACCATGGTGTAAACGAACTGAGAATAAAGTCTAAAATATCCGCAAACGTCTTATTTTAAGACACTTCATCGCTTTAAACGCGTCTTAATTTAAGTCGTTTTAATTCTTCCGACGCAATAACCACCAGGGGGCACTGCCAGTCGCGCATACGTTTTAGATGTCTTCGTTCAAAGTTGGTATACGTTGTAATTCAAACAAAGTTTGTTTTATGTACGCGTGTATTTTAATTCGTTTTTCGCGGAATGTGAAGTTCTGTGATTTAAATTCGTATTCACTTGGATTATTTATTTATTGAATACATACATCTGATGTGTGTGCTTGACATCAAATGTCTCTTAGAAGCTGTCATCGATATAAGGGCGGGATAGACACAGAACAGAAGTAGACGACGCTTGAAGATTACACCCGGAAATTCTACAAAGCGTGTGCAATGGACTTAGTGTTAATTCGTATTAATTTATATCAATAATATTGTGTTATTCATCTTCGTCCTGTCGAAGCTAGCAAAAAAAAAGAAACTTTTGTCTGGCGGGTCCTATTTTCAGGATGAAACATTTCATTCTTTAAATATGGCTAGTCGGATATATTATGGGATTTCGTACTAAAATGATGCAAGCCTTTCCCCTTCACTGGGGTAGTTTTTGAAATTTCAAATCGAGGAATTTTTCTTACCTCTTGCAGCAACTGAAGTAAGTGCCATAATTTCTTTATAGTACAAAAATTAGTGTATTTTATGATTTTATTTATTGTACTAAACAAAATCCTGCATGAAACTTAATTAGTTTTGAATCTGTTCGCAAAAAACCCCACTAATTCTAGAAGTATATATTTTTAAACTTATGACGTTGTTTTTTATTACGAATAATATATACAGTGTCAGTTCTTAGTTTCAATGGATAATTCTTATCTCACAGTAAACGACGGCCACAAGGAACTAAAGAAAAAAAAACTTTGAAAGATGACCTAATGCTTTCTTACTTCCTGGCATAAAACCGCAGATTAAAAAAAGATAAATAAAGTACATGAGACTCGTCTATTATGTGAAGCTGCCTGTAAAAATATACATATGTATTTGATTTGCAATCATCTCTAATACTGATTTTTTGATTGTTTTTAATAAAAAGGTAATTTGAAATTTATAATGGGAAAAAGTAAAACCCTATAACTAGATTTCGTATTTAAAATTGTGGTAACTTTATTTATATGCACTTATACGAAAAATACAAAAATGACAGATGTTACTGTATATATTTAAGACGAAAGAAGTTTGAAAACTTTAAGTTATTTTTTCCTCATGTTTTTAATATAGAATATGTACTTATTTGTTTTTATTGATAGTTGAATAGCTTTTGTGATTACCCTCTGATCTACATAAAAACTTGCCCATGTGGAAATATAATTTTTTTTTAAAACGTAATTTTTAAATAAGTATTTTCATTTTTTTTGGAAGGGGAGGGGAGGGGGGTATTTTGCATGAAATTTTCGTAAAGCTGATATCTTAAATCTTGCACTGATTATAATGAAAGTTTTGAGATTTTAGAGTAGGAGAAGATTAAAAACGCAAATATACTTAACAAAATACCAAAGTAATATTTTCCCCAATGTTATTAAAGTAGAATATTTATTTATTTTCATTATTCATAGTTAAATGACTGTTGTGATTATCAAATGATGTATATGTAAAATTGCCAATGTGGCAATATATTTTTTAAATAATTTTTAAATTATGAATTTTCATTTTTTTGCGGGGGGGGGGGGGATATTTGCAATTTTCACACATCTGATATTTTAAATCTTTTTCGACATTCAACCGAGTATAATAAATATTTTGAACTTTTAGAGTAGGACAAGATTATAATATATATATATATATATATATATATACCTTAAAAGCCCTTAATAGCGAACACTTCGGGACCGCGGAATTTGTCCGATAATTGGAGATGTCTACTTTTATGACGTAAAAATATACAAATATGTATGTCTGCTGATTAAAAAAGTATTCGTTAAATAGAGGTGTTCGCTATTCGGAAATGTCCATTAACCTCCACAACGGATACTCCCGAATACCGGACATCTCAATTTAGACAACTACAATGCAGGGTTGCGTTTTTTGCAAAAGTACTTCTTGATTAAAGGATGGGCAAACTGGGAAGTGCCCCGTCCCCCTACAACTGTAGTGCCCCCAAATTTGATGTGCAATATTTGTAAAGCTTATATTTTAAATCTGTTTCGAAATTGTACTGATTATAATCAATATTTTGAACTTTTAAAGTAAAATAAGGTTAAAAACAAAATAAATAAAAAAAATCTAATATTTAGAAAAATATTTTTTGTTTTTTAATCTTGTTCTACTCCTGAAGTTCAAGATATTGATTATAATCAGTACAATGCCGTAAAAGATTTAAATTATCAGCGTAACGAAAATTGCATGCCAAAACTGAGAGCACCAAAACAATCAGGGGGGGATATTGGGGGGGGAGGGGCAGGACTACAGCCAAATATTTTTCCAGATTCAACGTGGTCAAACATGGCTACGTATGATGCTTACAAAAAAAAAAATGTATGCGATTCAGACGTTTAAAGTGTCTGAAAAAATTCAGACATTTTAAAATGTCTGAAAATTGAACACTCCATTTCAGACACTTAAGTGTCTGAATTTCAGACATTTTAATTTAGTGTGTATTTCCGTATTTTAACGGAACTTTCTCCCGGTAAATTACAGAAAAAAATCCGTTTTCTTTTTTTTTTTTTAATTTACGGGGGAAAACATCCGTTAAAATACGGAAATAGTACTGGCGTCTGGATTACCAGTAGTATTTAAGTATTTTAGTCCTTTTTTTTAGAGTGTGCAGTAGTACCTTTGACAATAATTGCTGGAAGTAACGTTTTCAATTTAGGTATGCGCTTTCAATTTTAACTAGGTTTTTGCATGTTACTCTTTGTATGTAAATTCTATACCTCATATACAGGGCTGTGCAAAATAATACGCGTACCATTTTCCTTATTAGCCGGAATTGCTGAAGGGGAATTTTCAACTGTGGTATGTATTTCATAACTGAACTAAATTTTGCATGTATGTAATTTATAGATACAAATCTATATCTTATATACAGGCCTGCTCAAAGAATTCGGATAATTTTCCGATTGTAGGTAGAAATTGCTGAAATTGTGTTTACAAAAGTATTATGTATTTCCATATGGTTCTATTAGACATCATAATTCAACTTATTATACGATGGAGTTTTGTTATATTAGTCTAATTTCATAATCTATACTAGCCCCAAAGTTTTTTCTTTCTTGTTTATTTTTCAAGTAGTAGCATAGACGCTACGAACCGTTTAATAATACAAAAATTAAATCTTCTCATAAAACTGTTAACGGAAATCATTTTCATGCTATTTGAAGTTTAAAAATAAAACTTTTTCCAGAATCATCACACCATAATTTTAACAAGTAATTTTTGTAAAAAAATTAATGGGGATTTCAAGGGATTGTTTCTTACCTTCATAAGTATTTTATTATCTTCGCAATCTTTTATTGTTATCCACATAAAAGTTCTGCATATATCGGCTTATGTAAGACCCGAAGCGCACAATAAAAGAAAATCAATCCATATTAATTTTATCTCTGCACACCCTTGACCTCATATGTGGACATTTAGTTTTTTATAATCATAATAGCTGTCAATAATAAAAATAACAAAAAATTATAATAACTTATTCACTACAGAATCCCTCAGCAAGAGAAGTAAAAATTTTGTGGTTTGGCTGCACTAATAACGTTATTTCCGATGTACAGTTAGAGATGTAAAAAAAAAAAAAAAAAAAAACGTGAAATAATTTTTCAGCATTCCGTGTTGTTGGATTATTTGAGCAAATTTTTAATATTTGATAAAAATAATATCAGATATATTACGTTTTAATAATCTCTAGAAATGTAAGAAAGAAATTTACTGTTAGTTTTTTTATTTTATAAGAAATCATTTCACTCATAAATTACAAACAATGTGGACTTTATTTTTTGTAATTTTTTATCGTTTTCCCTTTTTTTTTTTTTTTTTTTTTTTTTCCTATTAATATAAAATGAATAAAGCGTTAATAAAATGTCATTTTTTTCTCACCATAAAAAAATCGTCCCTGAAGAGGTTAAATAATATGTTGTAATTATATCTCTAATATCAATTTTATGTCAGTAAATAAATAAACAGAAATGCTTAATTCATCTTTAAAAAGTTAAACTTACACTATGTGCAAAACTACTTAAAAGATGAGACAATATTTAAAAAAGATGTTAAATTACTTTAATATCTCAGTACTTTCAACTATAAAACATGGTCTTCGTCAGAGAAATATAAGAAATACTACTGTTATTAACTTCAAATTTTCAAAATTCATGTAGATGATGACGAAAGGAGTGAAAGTGGAAGTCAATCTTTGGATCAGGAAAACATTGGGAAAATAAAACATGAATATAGGGAAGTGGAGTATTACTTGTTTTATGATTCTTTAAGCAAACTAAGCCGAAATCTGGGTATGTTGTAGGATAAAACGTCATTACAAACAGTATTTTCTTTAGTAATAATTTCTATTGATTCGCGGATAATTAAATCGTGATAATTCTTTGAGGGATATATAATTTTTGCGTCTTCGAAATTAACTTGTATATTCATTCTGCTTCTGGTTAAGCCTTGACAGGGCTGTTGTAGGTCGGTTATACTTTAAATCTCTCAAATGTTCTTTAATATTATTTAATATAAAATTGTCCTTTAATATTTGTTGACCTTAATAACAATAGTATTTCTTATATTTCTCTGACGAAGACTATGTTTTTATAGTCGATTATACTAAGATATTAAAGTAATTTAACATCTTTTTTTTAAATATTATCTCAACTTTTAAGTAGTTTTGCACATAGTGTAAGTTTAAGTTCAATTTTATGTTTATGTTTATGTGAGAAAATGTACACGTATATACTATATTTGCTTATATTCAAATATGTAGTTTTCCTTTACACTGTAAAAAAAAAACGACATTTTTACAGTTCATCTCGCGCACAAACTCTATCACAGTGAATGTGCTGTATCTTTCTTTGGTTTCCTGACTATATTAGCATGGAAAATACAGTAGTTGCGTAACATTAACAGCACAATGTGCTGGCAATTCGGACGCCAGCAGTTTGTGCTGTAAAAAAATGCGTCCAAATTGCCAGCACATTGTGCTGTTAATTTTACGCAACTACTGTATTTTTCATGTTAATATAGTCAGAAAACCAAAGAAAGATACAGCACATTCACTGCGATCGAGTTTGTTCTGGCAAATTTACTGTGGTTTTTTTACAGTGCATATTGATTTTAATAACGTTTTCCAGTACCGTTTATTTTGACGCGCAGTAGATAATGACATGTTAAAATGTTTGAAGTGCCCCTGTAAAAAGACTATACATACACAATACGATATTTGATTTAAAAGGGTAAAATGGTGATACATTTAAAAAAAATCCGTTAAAATACGGAAATTGTACTGGCAATCTAGACGCCAGTACTATTTCTGTATTTTAAGGAAATGTTTTCCGTAAATTTTGTGAAAAAAGCGGAATTTTTTCTGGAATTCACGGAAAAAAATTCCGTTGAAATACGGAAGTAGTACTGATGTCTCGATTGCCAGTACAATTTCCGTATTATTAATGAAATTTTTTTACAGTGTATGTACCTTTACATCATACTCAAAATTCGTGACGATTGGTCATTTTTACGAAAATTATAGCCTATATATTCAGAAAAAAGACATGAAAATAGACAGACAGACTGACTAATGCATTATTTTTAGATGCAGTGATATTGAAACAAGACCATTTGTGGAAAAATACCTTTCCAAGTAAAAAGAAAGTACGAAAATCGGACAGCCCGTTCATGCTTGGACATAAATACAAGAAAAAAACATATAAAGAAATCGTGTAACCTCATTCGTCGGAAGTTGGTTAAAAGCACAAAATACGTCACAAAACAAAAATCAAAATCATAACCAAATCAACAAAATTGCCTTTAATGCCAAAATATGTCAAAAAGGTTAGCTTAACTTTCACAAAATTCATAGCAAATAAATTTCTTTAAATAATATGATATGTGTGAAATGTATTTGTTTATTCTTTTTATTCTTTTGAAATAACGAAATAATCGCATCTAAAGCACACAAAAGCTGAATAAAATGAGCCTTAATTATTCTTAATATACTTTCTGATGCGTTCAATGTGATATTACGATGTACGTGAAATAATAACATACATAATTAAGTAAATTAGTTTATTATTGTAAATCGATAATATTTCGAGATTCTCCAAAGCTCAGTACGAAAACTAGAAATCACGAGTATCATTAAAACTACAAGTGATAAAATAATAATTATTTAATTAATTAATGTAGAAAGTTCGTGCGAAAACAGCAATTATACATTTTATGCCTTTATTTTATTATTTTTAACTCATATAATATACATTAATTCATTTCTGTAAACGAGAATGAAAGTTTTTATTTCATCTTTTCTGGAGGTGAAAGTACACCCTCCACTTAATTTTATTTCCTAAATACCAAATTTGTACCTGAAGTTTTGAATGAAATTTTGCTTTTTCAATGTTTGTAATTACTTTCTTATAATTCTGGTAATATTCAACCATTTCAGTATTCTAACAATAGAGTTAATTTGCCTTACAATAACAGAAATCATCACAAAACTTTTATTACTATTTAATCTTATATTATTATTGTAAATTTTTATTATTTAATCCAGAAAATTTTTGCTATTTAATTTCATCCCTACAAACATAGGGAAAAAAATATTATGTATTTAAATAATCACTTCAGTTTTGAAAATAGCTTGTCGACATGCTAGTCCATTTCTACCAAGACCGTTGACGCGTGCGTTTGCTCCTTGCGAGGACCCGAATAGCAAAGGACTCTTTTCAGAGCTGTTCCGTCCGCGCTATCCCGGGGCCCCCTGGCTGGCTGAACCGTCCGAGCTCATCCTGGGAAGGTTGCTAAGTAAAGGCTTCTAAATTTATTATTGTGGATTTTTTTATACATATGTTTTTTAATCTTTAAGTTGCATTTTCTTCCTTTAATTTTTAAAATTTCTTTATTTTTTCATGAGCTCAAGACTCAGGCGTTTTTGCGATGTCCTCCTCCCCCTCCAACTTTTATCTCTTTGCTACTTGAGGGACTTACTTTCCAAGTTATTACTCTTATCCTGCTATGCTCCGGGGATATGTGGCAGTGCTCACAGGCTCCTCCCCAAAATATTTTAGAAGTCACGTTTTAGTCGTTGAAGGTGAAATGCACAGTACACTGAAAAAAATGTAGTACTCAAAAACGAGTAAATCGATGTACTTATACCGAATTGAGCATGTTTGTATCAAAAATGAACATGTGTTTTCTCAATTTCGAAACATCACATGTTATCAAACCCAAACAAAACGATAATTTTGCACCCTGTAATGGTTTATTTCATTTAGGGTGGCATAGAAGATGTTCATGATGGTTCAAATATTAAATTACGTACAGTATTTTTAAAATAATTTAAAATTGCTTACAAATAAATCTCTTGTTATAAAAATATTCGATTTGAGTATCTTGCTAGTAATTTTACTATTTTTCTTAATAAATAGTCAATTAAACGTTTCTTGTTAATAATTTAAAACGGAAAATAAATATTAGTACATTTTCACTTTAATTTGTAGGTCAAGGGGGGGGGGGGGGCAGTACATAACGATTCATATTTGAACACAACCATGGAATGAAAAATGAGTACATGTGTGTCTCAATTTTGACTACATTTGGATCGGAGCTACTTTGAGTATGTCACGCATTTAAAATGGAGTACTTTTTGCTCAATTTTGAGTACACATTTTTTTTTCAATGTAGAACATCAAAACAAACATTTTGTCGTTTCTCACAGTGTTCAGATTAAAAATTAATATGAAGTTTTAAAATGGTCCAATACTTCTACAATAAAGAAGTATTTAAAATGATTCACTGTATGAAAAGAAAATAGAAACTAAAATTGCATAGCTATGGGAAAAAGACTACCCCCTTCCACACTATTTCGGCCGCAAATCAGCGTATAAAAAATAATATTCTTATGATCCGATTTGTATTAACTGCTATTAAATGGTCTACTATCAAATGCAATGCGCTGCTTAGGTTTTGGAATCTGTCTACATATTAATTCTTGTACCAACTTTTTTTCTCAAAAGCAACACCAACTTTTGACACAGTATTTGTTTTCTTGTATCAAAATAGTCTGGAAAAGGGATATAGTTTCTGCATATACTCACTTCTCTCCATAACTCTTTTGTTTTATAACCCTATGAAGATTCAAGTTAAATTCCTAAAAGGAAAAGCATTGTGAATTTATCCATAAACTTAGAAAAATAAAATTAAGACGTTGTAAGGAAAAAGTTTCAAGTACAATCAATTAGTTTCTGGAAACATGATGCAAAAAATTTAATATAAAATAAATAAAAGTTGTATACAATGAATCATAGATTTTTCCTGTTAAAAGTTTCTTTTCTGTGGAATAAAATGATAAAAGGAGACAGTGCACTTAAACGGTATTTTCGTTAAAACTTGCTTGTGCTCCTCAAGTATTCTGCGGTGCTCATCTGCGTTTTTCCTGAAAATTCCCAACTATAAATAGGTTATGAAAGAGATCTATTGATATTCCTCGTGAGGAATATTTTGCCTTGAATAAATTAGACAGTCCCCTTAAACCGTCGATAAATATCTTGAAAACAAATGATAGAAATAGGTTGTAAAAGCATAATAGCAGTTTTTTAGGTAGCTTTCTTTACAAAAAGCTACCTATTGCAGCCGTTCGGAGGAAAGCGATTTCAAAAAATTTTGGTATATTTTCATCGATCATGACCTCCAGACCCCGAAACCACCCTCCTTTCAAAATTGATATGTATATATATATATATATATATATATATATATATCTGACCTATGTCATACTGTAACTCTCGTATTTATGAACCGATTTGGATGTAATTCGGTGTGTACATAGTACATACCAATGTCTCGACCGAGTTCGTTGGCCAGCTTCATCCGCCATTTTGTTTCAAAATGGCGGCCATTTAAATTTTTTTTTAAATTTAAAATTTGAAATGTGGTACCAAAAAATTTAAAATGGAAAAATATTTTTTTCTTATGTATTTGACTTTTATACAAAGACTCCGTAGCAGTTTTTGTTTCGTCTATATCTTAAAAAATGGCTGAGTTATAGCATTTTGAATTTCTAGCGAAGCTGATATTTTGAAACGTCCTGAATTTTGTCACGCGATAAAAGGCGTATTTATGAACCGATTTGGATGTAACTTCGTTTATACATAGTAAAGACCAATGTCTCGACCGAGTTCGTTGGCCAGCTTCATCCGCCATTTTGTTTAAAAATGGCGGCCATTTAAAATTTTAAGAAAAATTTAAATTGGAAATGTGGTACCAAAAAATTGAAAATTGAAAAAATATTTTTTTCTTATGTTTTTGACCTTCATAAAAAAATTCGGGAGCAGTTTTTGTTTCGTTTATATCTTAAAAAATGGCTGAGTTATAGCATTTTGAATTTCTAGCGTGGCTGACATTTTGAAACGCCCTGATTTTTGCCATGTGATAACAGACCTATTTATGAACCGATTTGGATGTACCTTGGTGTGTACATAGTACATACAAATAACTCAACCGAGTTCGTTGGCCAGCTTCATCCGCCATTTTGTTTCAAAATGGCGGCCATTTAAAATTTTTTTAAAAAATTTAAATTTAAAATGAGATGCCAAAAAATTGGAAAATGAAAAAGATTTTTTCGTATGTGTTTGACCTTAATACAAAGATTCCGGAACAGGTTTTGTTTTGTCTATATCTAAAAAAATGGCTGAGTTATAACATTTTGAATTTCTATTGTGGCTGACATTTTAAAACAACCTGATTTTTGTCTTTCGATAACAGGCGTATTTATGAACCGATTTGGATATTACTTGGTCTGTACATAGTGCATACCAATGTCTCGACCGAGTTCGTTGGCCAGCTTCATTCGCCGTCTTGTTTCAAAAGGGTTGAGATTTTTTTTAAATGTATTTTAAAATTTAAAATGAGGTATTAAAAAATTGGAAAATGAAAAAGATTTTTTTTATGTGTTTGGCCTTGATACAAAGATTCGGAGCAGTTTTTGTTTCTGAAAATTTGTTCTTCTGTTTATATCTTAAAAAGTGGTTGAATTATAGCACTTTGAATTTCTATCATGGCTAACACTTTGAAACGATCTTGTATTTGTCACGCGATACCACACGTATTCGCCTATTTCGATGGAAGAAGGCATGTGGATAGTATACATCAATATCTCGACCAAGTTCGCTGGCCAGCTTCATCAGCCATCTTGTTTCAAAATGGCGGCCATTAAATTAAAAAAAATTATATTTAAAGTGAGGTGCAAAAAAATTAGAAATTGAAAAAGGTTTCTTTCTTAAGTATTTGACCTTGATATAAGGATTCAGGAGCATTTTTTGTTTGCCTTTATCTTAAAAAATGGCTCAGATATAGTAGTTTCAATTCCTAACGTGGGTGACATTTTGAAAAATCTGATTTTTTGCCTGCGACAGCACTCGTATATATTAACCGATTCCGATGTGAGTGAGCATGTGCACAGCAATTACTAAGGTCTCGACCAAGCTCACTGGTTAGCCTCATCCACCATGTTGTCTTAAAATGGCAGACACTTTAAGAAATCGCCGAATTTGGCAGCCAAATATAAGTTACTTTAATTAAAAGCAGCTTGGATAAAGCTGACTAATTTCGCGAAATTCTCATTCATAATGATTTAGTATTGATAAAAATTAGTATTGAATCTCCTACATTCGGTTTCCACTTAATTGAGCTTCGTGTGTTTGAATAATATAAGTTGACTTTTTAAAAATAAAGAATATGAAAGCTACCTCTTCCTCCCGGCACTGGCCGGAAGGATTTTTTTCTTTTTGACGACGCATACTCTTTTTAATGTCAAAATTTATGTAATTTGATTTTACGTACATTATTGTATAATGATCAGTTATTTACTTAATGTAATTCATATTAAAATGAAACTTAGTTTTTCTATTTTTTATACAAAAAAATGAATAAAAATACTAAAGGAAACCATCTGAAAAATTAAAATTATAAAATAAAGTAACTTTTATTAATACCAGATTAACCCAAGTTACAGAACATGCTGCGGTGTATGTTTAAACAATTTTTAATTGAAAACTGTAATAGCTGTTTAAATTAAATATATACGCATATACTTTATATCGCCCACTAATTACAACAACAAAAAAAGATTTTGTATGAAAACTATCAATTATGCATACAAATAAAACTTCGAAATTTATCAGAAGCGAAAACGTTTATGTATTAGACTCCTGTCAACCGTTACTAGCTGAAGAAATCGACAAAGACTTCGCTACCTACAGCATCCATTTTGATCCTGTTTATTTCAGTGTTTAGGTGCGCAGTTCGATTGCATATCTATTAAATATATAAGGACATGAATTTCAAAACTCGCTTTATGCAAAGTTTTAAAAAATCGTGTTTTCTCTACCAATCTATTCTATTGGTAAACCTCCATACTATAATCTGAAAAAAAAAATTGTTTTATCCTGTCTTTCTGGCATTATAACATCCTGCTTTACAATTAAAACCAATGAATCAGATGTTTTTAGCGATTTCCCAAAATTTGATTTTCTGGATAAGGCAAATTTTAAAACTCACGTCCTCATACGTTTTATTTGTTTAATTATATTTTTATTTATTTATTTATTTATTTACTGGTGAAATTTTAATTTGGTTATGGACTCTATTAGCAGAAGATAAATGCTGAACTATTTGTATTCTTTTATGTGCAGACGGGATATTCTTTCGTAATTGGACTGCACGGAACGCGGCTAGTTTTAAAAAAAATGAAACTTAAAAGTTACCTTAAAAATCGTAAAAAAATCCGTAAATTGAGACACAGTTTTCAAACAAATTGCATTTGAAAGTATATTATTTTCGCCATTCCACTGAGTAAAAATTTAAATTGCTCGATGCTTAGAAGTATTTAAATTTGCGAAGATAAAAGGAAATAGCTGCCACTGTCCTTATGACGACAGAGTTACTCACGGACAGGCTTTTTGCTTTATAATTTAGATTTTCATTATTTGTAGATTAAACTCGAAATATTTGTGCACGTAGATTTCCGTGGTAAGCTTAATCATCATATGTTTACAGGACGGCTACAGATCAGGGAGAAACACAGTACAAAAAGGGGGGTGGGGACTCGTATTTTCTTATTGAAGAATTCTTATTACATTATCGCACGATTAATTAAGGTAATTTTTTCTATAAGAAAATACTGGTACTTACCCAATTTTTTTACTATGTTTTTTCCTGATCTGTTGAAACCCTGTGTTATCGATTTAGTACACACTCCGAACAAACATTTTTTTTACTTGTTTAAAGTAAAATCTGTAGAATGTTTTCTTTAAATTGTCAGCTTAAAATATACTTCACATAAATCTCTTTTAACTTATATAAAGAGAGATTAAAATTTCCATACATAATTTTAATGTTAAAAGTTAAAATACTTTTACTTTAATTTCTTAAACTCTACCTTTCTTTATACCCTTCATATTAGATAAATGATATAAATCAGTTAAAGAAAACAAGAATTAATTTAATTTTGTAGAAAATTATTTATTCATAGCACCCTATCAAAATTTCATTTAGTAATGTCTCTGTGAGGAACTGTCCTCTTACATCTGCTTTAATTCAGATAATGATTTGGTATGATCATTAATTCAATAAGAAGCTCGTAATTAAATTCCATTCATAGAATACAGTGATAAGGAAGAACACGTATAATTAAATTTTCGAAATGTATTGTTAATAGATTAATATCAATGGAAAAATAAGTATAATTTTTAGGACAAAACAAAATCTCAAAGGAATAATCATTGATGTTATTTTATTTAAAAAAAAAAAAAAAACATTGAATAGAAGCGGATTATGCAGGAGGTGAATGTGGGAAGTTTTATTTTTCTAGTGATTTATATAAAAGGTTGGCATAATAAAATAATAATAATTGTGTTAAAATTTCAAGTCCTTTTACTTCATTTTTTTTTTCTTCTATCTTTACAACAAGAAAGTAATGGATTCTTGAAAATTTTCGATTTCCTGCTTCTGACGGATTTACATGTTTTAAATGTCAGAGATCCCGAAAAACAGGTTTTTACAAAATGTCTGTCTGTGAGTCTGTAAGTCTGCGACTCTGTCTGTCTGTATGTGACATAAATTTTGTGGGCACTCCATCTCAAGAACTAATGCACGGAATATAATAAAAATTTATATTCAATTAGTCCCTGATTGAATTGGTGCTGATTAGTTTTTTAGTGAAAATCGCTCTATCTCATGCTATCGGGCATTAGCTCTATCTCAAGAGCTAATGCCCGGATTTTCATCAAACTTCAGATTCAGTTAGTCCTTGACATGAATTGACGCTGTTTACATTTTAGTGTAAATAGCCCAACAGGTGGCGCTGCTATGCTGCATTTTTTACGACTCTTGCAATAGCTCTATCTCAAGAACTAATGCATGAATTTTCATCAAACTTTAAATCATACCTATAAATAGTGGTGCTTATTATGTTTTTGTGAAACTCGTCCAACAGGTGGCGCGGCCTATGCTACATTTTTCAGGATTTCCGCAATAGCTCTATCTCAAAAGAACTAATGCACGAATTTTCATCCAACTTAAGTTTCAGTTAGTTACACAAGTTGTTTCGGATTTGATTTTGGTTTTAACCGCCCAATAGATGGCGCTGTTATGCCCAATTCTCCAGGATTTACACGATTTTAGCTATTGTAGTATCTCACGAACTAATGCACGGGATTTCATATCTTTAGATTCCTCATGACAAGCATAGATTGCCATTGGCACTGTGATAGCGAATTTTGAAGTATTAACATGTATGAGATAGAATAAAGTTTTGGGATTGCCACGCCGACTAGTTTAAATATATCTTTCTTTATTTCCTCTAGATTAGATATGGGAGATTCTCAAAAGGTGGGATCATTAAACGTTAACAATATGTAATTTTTAAATTTTTCAAATTTAAGGCCAATTTTTCTTTAATAGTATAGTATTTTGTCTATAAATATAATATATTAATATTTTTAATAGTATGTCTACAAAATTATACACAAACATTAAAAGACAGCAACTATTTTGAAAAATTAATAATTAAAGCATTTAATTAGCAGTTGTGTACGTTACAAATTTTAGACATTTTTTCGCACGTACGTTACAGATTTTGAACGTTGCGCTTAGTATTTAAAAAATTCTTAAGACTAAGAATGTAGTAAATGTATCCTATAATTGTATGTGTATACATATATATATATGTATAATTAACTGTTTGTTATCCAGTAATAATAATAATAAAATCAAATGCTTTGTCGCGTACGTTACTTTCGGACATAACAAAATACAGAAAAATTCTTTATAGAAAAGTCCTTCTATCTTCCAAAAAGCAATAAATCAGCCTGCCATCTCTTAACGAAATTATTAAAAAATCATCCGTTTCCTTTATGCATTCGTTGTTTACCATTAGAACCATCTGGAAAAAAAGTTAAAACTCTTTTTCTTGGTGGTACATCGGAGCAGTTAACGTTATGAATGTTCGAAATTGGCCTCTTTAGCATAAAATAATAAAATTTTAAGATATTTATACAAAGCTTTTACAATAAATTATGTCATTTTTTGTTTCTGAATAGAATTAAAAACTCAGTGTAAAAAAAAAAAAAGTCAATGATAATTAAAGTTATGTTTGAAAGGCTTAAAGTTATGACTTGTGTCCAGTGCCCACATTTTGAGAATCGCCCATAAATGATATAAACAAGTTTAAAAAAAAAAAAAAAAGGAAAAAAAGAAATAATCTAAATTTGTTGAAAAGGATTTATTCACAGCACCTATCAAAATTCCATTTATATCTGTGTAAGGAACTGATGTCTTACATTTGCTTTAAACCTTCACTGTAAAAAAAAAAACGGACTAAAAAACGGAAATGCTACTGGCAATCTAGACGCCAGTACTATTTCCGTTTTTTTTACGGAATTTTTACCCATAAATTACAGAAAATTTTCCGTTTTTCTGATTAAAAACGGAAAATTTTCTGTAATTTATGGGTAAAATCGGAAATAGTACTGGCGTCTAGATTGCCAGTAGTATTTCCGTTTTTTAGTCCGTTTTTTTTACAGTGTTTAGCGGGCGCTGTCCACAAAAAACGACGCCTAATTTTAAGAGCACTGGCACCCAAAATATTTAATTAAAATTTTGCTTTTATAAAGTATTAGAAAATAAGCAAATTTTAGGTAGTTTCGTAAGAAATACTACCTATTGCAGTCGTTACCATGGTGCGACTTTTGAAAAATTCCTTCATACCTTTTCATTATATGACCCTAGGAACCCAAAACCACCCCCACTTAAAAAGTTTATATATATGTATGTATGTACTAAATTTTGTCCGCACGATAAAAGTCGCAATTATGCACGGATCGTTTTCAAACTCGCCAACAACTTTGAGATGGCTAATATCTCGGCGGGGATTGAAAATGGGCAAAATCGGCCCAAGGGAATGGAAATGGGGGGGGGGGGAGGGTTAAAAATTTTGAATACCGTCTTAACAAGATTCTGATAAAAACAGCTCTTGCATAACAATGACAGGAAAAAATAAATATTTTTCGTTATAGCAGTTGCCAACAATTAAAAAAAAAAATAAAATTTTCACCACAGCAATTGCTTTTCTATTGCAAGAATTTCACGTGAAAAAATAAATTAAATAAATAGTTTGACGAATTGAAAACAAATTGATTATTACGCCATAAGTTTTCTAGAGCAAGATTTCAGCATGAAAACTCAAAATGAAATAAATAGTTTGACGAATTAAAAAAATGTATATATTACGTCATATTAGAAATATAATGGACCTCAGCAGGTGAATATGTAACGTCATGTGAGTTTGAAGAAACGTATTAAAACATGATAAAAACCCAACTATGGAAATATTAACATATTTTAACACTTTGATGTTCTCTGAATTTGTTTTAGCCATTTTTAAACCTATCCCATATACATGCGTGTGTGTATTCGTGTATATTAGAATTTTCACAAAATGTTTAGCTCCCTAGAGTTCATTCTTAGTGAAGGAACTGGGTTTATCTCTAATCTAGATTTAAGTTTTGTTGGTGAATTTAGTACTTAACATCGAAATCTACCTCCGACTGTAGGCCAGGGCCGGCAGGGATTTTTTATTTTCTAATAAATTCGTTTGTAAGTTCGGGTGTCAGCCCATCATTTCATCATTTTAGAAGCAGAACTACTTCTCGTCGGAAAGGGTTAATTCAGATAACGACTTGATATGATCATTAGTTCAATAAGTAGCTCATAATTAAATTCCATTTTTAAAATATTACGATTGTAAATTCGGGTGTCAGTCCATCATTTCATCATTTTGCAAAAATAGTTACTCCGCGCCGGAAAGGGTTAATTCAGATAATGACTTGGTATGATCATTAATTCAATAAGAAGCTCGTAATTAAATTCCATTCTTAGAATACAGTTGTAACGGAAAACAGATGTAATTAAATTTTCGAAATGTATTGTTAATAGATTAGTGTCAATGGAAAAATAAGTACAATTTTTAAGATAAAAAAAATTTCAAAAAAAAATAATCATTAAGGTTATTTTATAAATAAAACATTTAATAGAAGCAGCTTGTGCAAGAGATGAATGTAGGAAGTTTTTTTTTTCTTTGCCAATGATTTATTTTAAAACCGGCATAATAAATAATACTGAGTCTAATGGAGAAAATGACTGAACTTGGAATTTTAGAGAACATCGTATAATAGAGATGATTATTTTTTAATTATTTTCTTCTTGCAAATATATGAATATTTTATAGCATTTATTCAATTAAAGATGATTTAATAAAATTTAATTTTAGAAATCTGATTAAAAAATCCATATTGTAATATATTTTTCAAAAATTAAAGCTTTTACGAAAGTCTTTCTTTTATTTCGTTTTAAATTATAATAATGAAAAAACGTCGGGCTGCAAAATCTACTTTGTAATAAAATCCTTCCTGAAAATTACTGCCAGCAAAAGTTCTTTTTATATCAAAATCACTTCAGTAAAAAAACTTCAGAAATCTATAGATTTCTGAGATATCTCGCTGAATCTTTTGGTATGATTTCTGAAGATACAGAAAGGGTTTATGAAACAGTGATCAATTCTGGTATGTTAAGAAGTTATATTATTTTTTTATCTTTTCGCTAGATCAGGGGAAAGAAAATTTAAATATCTGAAGAATATTATTAGGAATAATGATTAATTTTTGTTGTTGTTGTTGTTGTTGTTGTTGTTGTTGTTGTTGTTGTTGTTGTTTCTACATTTTATTTAAACCGCGATTTCCAAATCATTTGCATTATAGCAATTACTACATTTTTCTTGAAATATCAAGCAAAATCTAAAACTTTTGAAATTTTTTATTAAGATTTTCAACCAGGATTTCTGATAAGATATTGTCAAAATCTGTATAACATTCAAATATTTTAAACACAATAATTTTCTTAGAGCTAAAGTATGTCTAATATTTTACGGGTTCTTTTATTTTATTCTTATTTCCTGATGTTGGTGATAGGCAACTTTGGAAGACAATATTCGACTAAATTATAAATCAGCCAATATTTTTATTCATGTCCATTCGAATATCTTTCAATGTGATCTTATATCACTTCATATAGCCCCCTGTATATTTGTTTCTTAATCGATACCAAATTTCAAAAAACTTTCTTTTTTAAGAGTAAATTTAATAAATTTGGTTTAAAAAAAATACGTGTTTTGGGGACAATTTGTTTCTTAAACTAAGATAAAGATACCAACTCAGGGGTTCATCATCAACATAAACAGCAACAACCATTTCAATCCACTACTGGATGTAGGTCTCCCCCAGATTTTTCAATTGTTTCATGTTTAGTATTTTAGTCATTCAATTAACTCCGACTACTTTTCTGATTTTGCCACTCCATCTTAGCTGAGGTTGTATTCTTGATAGTTTTTCATCTCTGAGATGACTCTGATGTTAGAATTAGTACCTCGTTAAATAATACGGTGATGTGTATGAGTCCTTAATTTAGTAAAAAAGGTACATTATTCACAAGGTAAATAGTCGCCTGTGCAACCCAAAACAATCGAAGTCGACACGAAACGCTTTGTTACGAATTTTACTCCGAAAACGAAATGAGAATATTTGAAAGCATATGAAAACGAACAAAAAAAAAATTAAACAATTGTTTGTTACTTTTGTATTTTGAGTAAAAGTGAACTTAAGCTGAGGCTTTTTAATCTGCAGGCACGAGTCTGTTTATAGTAAAAAAAGAAATTCATCGTCTGCTATTATCTTACGATAGTACGTAAAAGTAAATAATTTATTCGCTGTTATTAAGATAAAAATGATTTTTTTACCACTCCGCCAGGAGGAAGATGTGACACATAGAGTGGTCCGAATCCTTGATTATTCCCACCAGTAATTTGTAATTGAAAATTTTGCTTTAGTTAATCAAATCATTTCTGTGATTAAATTAAGCAAAAATTTATATTATGAATAGTCGGTGTTAAAAGATTAAAAATTCTGTTAAGAGCTCTCGGCGCGAAGGGTCTAGTTTAGATATCAGCCTATGTGATGCTTTGATTTCCCTCAAGCTTTCTTCAAAACTTCCAAAATGCAATCATTTTTCTGCACATTTAAAAAAGTCAAGCAAAACAAAAAGTGTAAATTTAAATTTTCACTGATCGAAGCAGCGAAGCTTCATCTTTTGGATAAATTTTACTTACATTTAAATAACTTAAATTGTAGAACGTTTTTTATATATTTTATTTACAGTTTCCATAATTCAGACATTTCATTCCATATGATATATCTGATTTATTATTGAATTTGGAAAGTTCTGAAATTCTTTTTTAGACATCAAAGTAAATGCACAAGCGGAAACAAACAACAAATAAACCAAATGTAAAAAAATAATATATATTACTATTTCTGTTCTCATCATCCCTTTTTCTATATAAATACAAAACTCAGAACGATAAGTATGTATCAAACGAAAGTTTTTTGAACCGGCTTCTGACACAGTACACTCATATACCATTAAAACATGTTGTTTTATTAAAAATTTCAATTAATAAAAAAACATATTAGCATCGTTAATATAAATGGAATGAAACATTGCTCTCAAACTAATGTTGCTACAAAAAATAAATACCGTATTATATCATGCCCAACAATTTAAATAATAATAATAATAATAAATAGAATAGAACACGTAAAGTGTGACGTCTCTGTAGGTGTTCATTTTATATGTATTATTCAAAAATATAATCAAAATTGAAAAGTATTCAACAGAAATATACCATCGATCGATGAAAACGGTGGTATTTCACATATAGCGTAAAAGATATGCTTTGTTATATTAAATTAAGCTGTATTTTAAATGTATTTCAATTTATTTTTCTTTGCCCGTGCTTTCTCTAAGTGAGTGGCGTCATTATCTAATACAGTTAAAATATTACTGTTATTTTTCTCTCCCCCTTGCACGTTGGCATCTTTTTTCAGTTTCGGCTGTAACTTTGGTGGAATAAATGAGATGATATTGTGCCTTGACAAATGTTGTTTGCAGATTGTAACGATAATTTTTCTTTAAAAATTTCAACCTGCGTCTAAAAAGTAATAGATGTTGCTAAAAAAAATATTAAATTTCAGAACAACACTTCGCACGGGCCACATACTTAATTTTATATCTATATTAAAGAATATTGATGTAGAATAATATGAAATTATTTATCCTAGTCATTACAAAATATTTTAGATATTTTCATATTTCATATCAGTTTTATCAGTATCTAAGAAAAAAAACGGTTGCCAATGTGTACCGTTGCCGATGAAAATAAAATGATTATCAAATATCGCTAATTGATTGTATACCTAATGTAATTTTTAACAATAATGAAACTCTCTGGCCCTAATTATCAAAATTTTCCGCTTATATGATTCATTTAATGTAACATATGTAAATCATACTAATTAATTCCAATTAGAAATTTTTTTTTAGTCACTGATTTTATCCTGTTACTGTTAACTGCTTTAATTCAAATGTTTTTAATTATTCATCAAATACATAAATTAAAATGATTTCTATCAAAACCTTCTCATAATTATATTTTAATTATCACTGTTGATCTATTTCGCCCGTAGGAACAAAGAATAAATTTGTTTTTGCTGTCTCATTAAGAATCCATTCATTTTGAATAACAAGCATCATTGATTTTACAATTATTCCATGTACAATGAATCCATGTTATTTATTTGGTTTGGAGACTTTTGCATTCATTAATTTTCCAATTATGTAATGAAAATTGTGTTTATTTAGTTAAGATTTTTTTCTTTTTTAAGCTTTGTAATAACGAGATAACAAAAGAAATCCTCTATGGAATGTCTAACATTTAAAGTATCATAATTTTATAAAGAAAATGTACTTAATGATATTTAATTTGTGTTATTTTACTTTATCAGATGTAGGGGAGAGTAAGTCATATTTGGACCACTTCTTTAATTGGACCGTTGCCATTCTGCCGTTAATTACAGGAAGATACTCCATCTACCGCTGAAATCCTACTCATCAGAATGACGTCACTTATGATTAGAAGAAGCAGACGCCTACCGCGTGCTGTTTTCAGACCATTTTAAAAAACCTAAAGTTAGCTGTTTTTATCTAATTTTTTCCTACTAAACGTAAGTAAATATCTTAAAACTAAGGTAAGTTGTTATGTTTTCATATACATATATGAATTCATCTGTTTATTGCGCATATTTTTCATGCGGATGTGTTTGATTTCGTTTTTGTTCATAGTCTTGAAATTAACTGTTTTAAAAAATGACGCAGTTTCCATAATTGGGCCAATTTTAGTTGCTTAAATTGGACCAGATATGCGATCATAAATTTGAAAAGTAAGTAATGAATTTCGAGGACGGTACACTTTGTACAATATTTTTTTTATATTTTATAATAGATTACTATCTCCGTGCAAGTTTTTTTTTTTTTTTTTTTTTTTTTTTTTTTTTTTTTTTTTTTTGTATATCTGGATTAATTTTTTTATACGGTTTAGGTCTATATAAACATAAAAATATTTTTACATGTCTATGCAATAAATTTTGTTTGCAATGTCGTTTATCTTGTATGTAATTGTATTTATTTTCTTTGAATTCTTTATTCCTACGGCATGTTTGATTTACAGAGTTGAATTCAAACATTTTCCTCCTGCAGGATATTTGTGATGGAAGACTTTTTACAGTTCTGGAGGGTGGAATTATACTTTTTTGCCATTAAAACGCATAAAATCGCAAACCTTGATGAAAATTTTGAAAAAGACATAGACAAACTGTCTGGAAGAAAAACACCCGTGACAGAAAAGCTGTTAAAGATATAGGAAACAAAATGCAGACAGTAAGTTGTGAAGAAATTGACCTGCAACAGGGCTGTAGTTACAAACCCTCCCCAAAAGCAAAAAAATCATTAGAAATGTTATTTTCCTTGCTAAATGCAGTTAAATCAAAGTACAGAGGGAGCCAAAAAACAGTTGTGTTAACATCATCGCCATATAAACTAAACCTTGAAAGGAAAAAAAAAGTACAAAAAGGAAGCTTTCACAGCCCAAAAGATATTGGAGCATCGAGTTAAAAAAATAGGCGTAATGTGCGTGTAATTAGCAAGAAAATGATAGAAGAGAAGAACTACAAACATAATGTAAAGAAAACTTACGTTGCAAAAAAGTCTAATATAAAAAGAAAAATCTAGATAGTGAAGATTGGTTTTGCCTAATTTGTAAGGAAAATGAAATAGCAGAAATGATTCAGTGTTCAGTTCGCCATATACGGTTCCATGTTGTGTGCACTGGAAAACAAAATTCATGTATAAACTTTGCATCACTCCTTACATGATATTCAAGTAACTGATAATTAGTTCCATAATTTCTATTCTTAATTACTGAAACTTTGATTTATATTTTGAATACATTTTGATTTAAAACAATTACTCTTATTTTCAGATATTTCATTTCATTATATTTCATTGCTGTTATTCTGTTTGATTGTTTCATTAATCGCAAACTTTGCTTTTAATAAAATTAGTTATATTTCCTAGTCATTAAAACAACCTGCTATTATTTGGTCCAATTTAGGAGACTGGGTGTCCAACTTAGGCGACCAGTTGCTGAATTTGGACCACTTTTAACAAATTTTTCAAATTAGAATAAAATTTAAGATTTTCAAAAAGAAATTGATCTAAATATTTATTTAGTTAGTAGATGAATAGATTGGCTCTGTGTAATGATCTTTTGCAGATATTCCAAAAATTAAGTGAGTTACTCCTGAAAATAAGTGAAGTGGTCCAAATTCGGCTACTCTCCCCTATATACATTATTATACAGCAAGATATTGATTAAAAGTTTTTACTTTTATTAATTAGAGTACTTACATATTTTGTTGAAACTGCATGCAAAGGTGATATTAAAAGAAGTATAACTCCTAACCTGGGTTGCCGCTTTGAACTCGTTTTTTATTCAGAAATTCTGAATTCACAGTAGAAATTTCTAATAGTAATTTTTGCGTTATTAAATGACATATTTTTTAATTACATAAAGTAAAAATTCTTCTTTCAAAATTTCCTGTGTAAACTCGAAATTTCTGAATTAAAAAGGAAGTAAAATTGTCAACACTGCTTCCAACTGTCAAAACTTTTAAGGGGTCTCATACCTTTTAATCCCAATTTTTTTTTTAAGCCCTAATTTTTGTTTAAGCCAGTTCAAATATGATGTGGTTTTGAGTTATCATAACTTTTTAAATACTTACTGAAATTACATAAAACTTTGTAATATAATTAAGCCATATTTAAGACTTTATAAAATATAAAAATAAACGCTTATAATATCAGGTTATAACGAAAGTTTCCCGTCACAGCTAATACGGTCTCCGAAAACAGTTCGCGTTGACGCCTTTGCTTATATTTTGTTAAACGATTTTTGGCATTTGAAAGAAAGAGACTTGTTTTATAACACTGTGTTGTGAAATTTGTAAAAAAAAAATAGTTATCATTAACTACAAGGTGTCTGAAATGGAACTATCGAGCTACTAGATTAGAACCATCATTTACTTCCAGATCAGTTACAAAAAGTCAGCTACAGAATGTCATCGAATAAAGTGTAAAGCTTTAGGTACTAGTTTTGTATCACATGACACTCTGTAGGTTTGGCGGAGTGGTTGTATATAAAATTACAGTTAATTATATATATCATAATTATCATTATGTAATGGTGATTTGACTTTCACACGATACCCGATTTGGTGATAGATTTCACACGATGTACAAAGAAAAGATTTATTTTTTCAAATAACTTAATTAGCCCCTCTACATTGCTCCTAAATATATTTGTGAATGTTTAATAATATGGAAATGTGTGGGTCAATAATCTTTATTACTTCCTCTAATTTGAACTATCCACGTCCCATAGTTTACGAGTAAAATGGCTGTGACAGACAGATAGACAGACACAGGGGTGATCTTATAATGGTTCCGTTTTTACTTTTTAAGTACGGAACCCTAAAAATAATAATATTATATATATACAAGAGGGCTCTGCCCCCTGAAAGCTACGCTCGCCAACCCCCGTTCAAACACCACAGAATCTAAAAATACGCTAATCTGATAGGTTTAAAAAATATTATAGAAGATTAAATTATACTGAAAAAAGCTCTGCAGATCTCCTGTAAACGGGTTTCCATTCAATTTCCTTTTATTTAAAAAATTTAAGGCCGAATCAGTTGCTGTTAAGACATCCAATGATTGTTTTCGTGTTTGATTAAAGAGAATCAGTTAAACGTTTGAAAAGAAGCTAAAAATAAAAGGAATTAAGTGTACAGAGTCTTTGTCTTCCGGTATTTTAAAACAATTTCTGTAACAATAGCGTAAGTCATGTGACTATCATCAAGAGTTCCGGGCGAACCACTTCGATTTTTATATTCCTGGTGCCATTTTGGTACTTTAATATTAGCCAGGTACAGGTGATAAGTCGCCAAATATTATTCTATCGCCATCATTTCATCTATATTATAATAGACCAAGTCATGTAACTGCCATAAATAAATACGCTCTGATCCCTTCGCTTTTCATATGAAAGTTTGGCCAAGATATCATATACGGCCCTTATTGGCGCGATATTTTCCGACGCTAATTTGGGGAAAATATCAACAGCATAAACACAACATCCGGCTTATCAAATCAAGAAAAATAACGATACTATGGCGCCAGTTAAGTACCCGTTGCGTATATGACATTGGCGTCAGAAAAAAATAGCACCAATATGGGACCGTATGTGGCATCTGTGCCGAAAGTTTTCCATTTCGATTTAAAAAAATCCATTTTTTTCCGCTACATAGAAGCATTGTCGCAAAGAATTCTTGGTACTGTTACGCTAGCCGGGTGCAAATCTCACCAATAACTATTTTTCAACTCGCCAGTTAGCATTTTTTTTTTCTTTTTCGAGTGGTAAATTATAACATTGCTTTGAAGTTGAAATTAAATGTCATCGTTTGTTACATCATTTAATATTTGGCCAGATGCCATATACGCACCCGGTTTGGCGTGATCTTATTTACGAAAATTTGGCGAAATCCTCGTTTTCGAATACCAGTTACATATGTATTTTTGGTACTACTTAGTTATCCCGTCGACCAAAAATCTATCACAAAATTATAGGATTAAATGCCAATAATGGTTGATAAATGTCACATTCACTTGACTTTAAGCAAGTTACACGTTTTTACATCATTAAGTAATTTTTATTTCGACGTTTTATTTGTATATTTATTAATGTTATACTATTTTCTTTATTCTTTCGTTATTTAAAATAAAAATTATGTCAATTTGTATAATTTGGCGAGTGGTTTGGAGATTTATATAATTTGGCGAAATGGGTCGATGAAATAACTAAGTAATACCGTATTTTTTAATTATTTTCTATTATTTTTTATTTTTAAAGGAAAATAACCAAAAAAATAATTAACTATAGAACAAAACAATTTATGTAATTAAAAAAAAGAAAATAAAGAAAATAAACCTTTATTATTAAATAAACAACAATAGCCGGGTTACCATTTCAACCAAAATAATGCCATTTTGGCGCCAATTAGGTACCCCGGTGCGTATATGACATCTGTGCCTAATATTTTTCTTTTCATTTCGTTTTAAAAAAAAAGAAGTGAAAGCCATTTATTTTAAATGTTTCTGTTTGTATTAAATAAAATGATAATGAAATACAAATTGAATTATGAATAAAAGTAACATGATACATTTCTTAGCATACATTTAAGGGAGGCCAAACTTCTCGCCAAATTAGTTTAATATAGTAACCTTTTCTAAAATCTGAAAAAAAATATATTTGTTTGATTAAAATTTGAGTTGCCATCATTAGAAAAATGTATATAAAATTAGAAAAAAATTAATATTTCGAAAACTAATTCGAATTTAAAAATTCTAATACCAGATTTGAAATCTGCGGATCAATATTGATTTTTGGTGTTAATTTCATCGCAAAGTATTCCTTTTTTAAGGAGAAATCACCGTGAAACATAATCAGTTGTTTAATCAGTCGATTCAAAGAATCGTTACATTTCAGGCGTTTCATATATTCGTTTCATAAATTCGTTTCATTAGGATTTTATATATATAGGGTAGGTATACAATGTTTATATTTGTATGTAAAAATAAACATAAAGGTTCATCAGGTTTATTTACATGTATGTTTATGTCATTTATAAGGTCAAAATGCACCGAGTTTTAAAAAACGCCAAAAGTATTACCGGAAAAGTACCATGAAATTAATGAAAATCACGTATTTTAAATCAAGCGAGTGGAAGGTTTACGTTTTAAATAAAATGAATGCAATATGAATATAATATGGGAAATTTTTTTTGGCAATTTATCACCTGCTCTCAGCTAACATAAAAGTATCAATATTGCAATTGGTACATGGTATGCGAAATGAAACGAATGTGTTATAGACACATTTTGTACAAGAAAAATGGCTAATAATCCGCATTCAGATAGACAGGCAAGGTTGCCGTCAAACAAGAGTAATACTTACAATAACATTGTTATAACTGTATGAGAGTTATAACAGTGGTATAAAATTAGCTTTGAGCAAACAACCGCACAGAGTATTTTACATATGTTTCGAGTGAAGCGCGATCATCCAGGTATATATAAACAAATATATAATCAAAAGTTTAAATTCAAATGTAAATATTTAATCTCCCCCACCCTCCAAAAAAATTACCGCAATGAAATTAACTTGGCGTTAAGCGACGCTTTTTGAAATACGACATTGGTTGCAAGCCAGATTACGGAAAATTCCTATAATATTTGAAGCAATTACGGTACTTTATTTTTTGCCGGGTTAAAATTTAGACAAGAGAATTTTTTTTTTGCCAAAAGCAGCTTTTTTTCGCATGTATAACTTAGAAACAATTCTTTGATGTTGAAAGAAAATGTTTTGACTTATGTTATCTCTTCTACTTTTTTTTTTTTTTTTTTTTTTTTTTTGTATCTTAAATAAAATGAGTCAAAGTTGTGTTTTTTAAATGTATTTAATTTATGTATTTCAAATTAAAAGAATGCATTGCGAAAGTTAGAGATTTATCTACTGTATCCGGCTAAGTGCCTTATTGCTATGTGTCTAATACCCTTCACGATACTTAGCTGTTATATGGGCCTTGGCGCTTTTTTAAAAAGTTTGACCCAATTCGGGTTTCAGAAAGTGACATGTTTTTGCCAAATGATATAAACGATTATGAAAACAAAATTGAAGAAGTATTACACTGGTTTATGTATATATTTTTAAAAATACACCTGCTAACACGCATTAAATAAATTATTTATGTTTTTATACAATAAATGATAAACGGCTCCTGTATCTACGTGTATGCTAATATTATAAAGCAGTAACATTTGTGTGTTTGTGGGGTATCTCTGAAACTACCTAGCCGAATTAATAAATAATGGTTTGAAAATGCTGGTGACCATCCCTGCTCCAACAAAGACTATATTTTATGTCGGTACAACAACCTCCATGGGTGCAGGAGCAGAAAAGTTCTAAAATTGCGAATTCTTTCATAGTGTTTGGGCTAGAAATTTTAAATTTTGTGAGGTGGTTACTTTTAAGATGTAAATACTTGTTATGAATGCTTTCTAAAAGGTTCGAAATTTTAAAGCGAGAAACAAACGTAAAACATTCTAGAAAGTTTCTAAATCCAGATTCATTAGGAATTGTTAGAGAAAGAAATTTTGAAATTTTACGTAGCTATTATACTTTTAAGACGTAAATGCCGATCAGTTTTTTTAAAAAAGCGAAACTTAAAAGAGTGCACTATGAAAAAAGATCTAATCTCCAATTTCTGTGATACTGTTGGGTCTAGAAACTTAAAATTTGGCATGGTAGTAACTTATAAGATGTAAATGCTCGTTATAGATCGAATTCAAACTGCAATTTTGGTCATAGTGTTGAGGCTAGTAAAATAAAATTTGGCATAGTAGTAACTTATAAGATGTAAATGCTCGCATTAGAACGAATTCTAAAAAATTCGAAATTAAGAAGACTAAATAAAGCAGACAAAGTTGTAACTGTGATCTAAATAACAAAGTACATGGAATTATTAGGAACATAAAGATGAAACTTGACATGGATGTTGCTTTTAAGACGTAAATACTTGCAATAGAACAATTTCTAAAAATTTCGCTATGTAAAACGATGCAGGAACAAAATACCTTCGAAATTCTTTTACTGCTGATCGAAAAACTTTTTATCTGTTGAAATTTTTTATCGAGATACTTTTTAGATGTAAGAATGGCTTAACAGCGAATAGCTTGCCCGAAAGTACTTGTCAAAATGTTCCTTCTCTAGACTTTTCCCTCTCTCGCCAAAGCCCCTAACAGAGGAAAGTGTGTGTTTAAATTTGATATGGATTTTTTTTTTCAGCTTCACTAATCAAGAGATTTTATTTTGTCATAAGGTGATTTTCTCAATTGTCATTAGACGATTTTTTATATCGTAACTTATTCGGTTAAATTTTTTAATCGGGTTCATATTGGCGTATTTTAGCTTGCATGATTTGTTGAAAAAATACCTACCGATGCTAATACCATGCACATATACCTTAGTTTTGATGCCCTTCTCAACGACATATGTCTGTAAAGCACAGTTTTCGGCTTTCGCAGCCACTAAAACGAAATACAGAAGCTTTTTTAAATGCAGAATCAGACATTCGCCTTCAATTATCAGCAACAGAGCCGAAATTCAGAAATTTGAGCAAAAGAATCGAACCACGGATCTTGCATTAAACGTTTATGCGTTATTACTCATCGCGCTAATAATGTCAAATTTATTATAAGACGAATGTTACAATTTCTTGAGTTTTCGATGATTTTTAAGTATATAAATTTTTGACAATATTATTTGTATTATGAACAATTGAAAATAAATTGAGTATCACTATAAAAGTTTCAAAATATAATTTTATTTTGGGCTATGCAGAATTCTTTAGATTACTATACATTCTCTCTTCCTGTGTCTCGATAGCAATGCACCTAAAAACTATCACCTTATAACACAGGGTATGGTGGGCTTAGGCGTCTACTTCACTCACACTAAACTATCCGCGCGCTAATATTAATCCAATGGAAAAAAAAAAACAATATATCTCATTTGCATTTCAATATTTTTAAACGATTTTTTTCCTTTTGCATTGCCTAGCTGAGATTAATCGCTACAAAGGGCGTTTTTTAGTTTTTCGATATTGTTTACAGAGCTTTTTTAGGATACTTTCACTTTCAAAACCGTCCCCCTCCCCCCTCCAAAAGTAAAAATATCCACATTAAAAAAAAACTTTCAAAGAAAATCGAAAAAGTAGAAAACGTCCTTTGTAGGGATCAATCTCAGCTATTCAATGGAAAAAAAAATATTGAAATGCAAACAAGATATCTTAAAAAATTTCTTCTGCAGGATTAACATTATGGAACGTGTGTTTACGCGCGAGTGAAATAGCCCCTTAAAGGGCTCAGTGATAGAAATTCCTTTTAAAGAGAGCTTCGTGAGTGAAAAAAACATTGGAAACCACTCGTATAAAACATTAAAAATCCTATAAAAGAGAAATTTTCATATGTACGTTCTATATAAAGCTCGGCATAGTATTGCCATCTGTTTGGAAATATATACTACAATCGTATCAGCACTAATTTATCTCTAAATTTAACTAAATATAAAGTAAGAACTAAAAGATCTTCTGAAAACACCATCAAAAAATTTCAAATGCGCTAGGCCTTCCGAAAGAACTGAGTGTTTCATCGGCAAGCTGAAAAAAGACGTGCTTCTACTACGAAAGCAGCAGCAATGACTGAAAGCCTGAAATGAAAAATAAGGGAAAGAAAACAAGTTGAAGAAACAGCCAATAGGAAAGCAGAAAAAAACGGCCAATCATAGAAGAACATAACCCAAACAGAAGAACGCATAGTAGAAGAGGAATTAAGTAGCAAATTGGAAAATAAAATACATTTAAAAATAAATTAAAATAAAAAGAAACACACACACATATATATAAAATATATGGGAACATGTGTAATAAAATAGAAACAAAAAATAAGTAATACAAAATAATACAAACTAATATCGATTAATACAAAAAATATATTATACGGTACGACTGAAAAGTTTTTGACCAATCTATATATATAAAAGCCGTTCTCTGTATGTATGTCCTTTATACAAATCTTCAATTTTTGACCGATTTGCACGAAATTTACTGTACATGCGTTTTAGAATGTGGAAAAAAACGCTGTCTACTTTAAAAAACAACAATTTATCTCTGTTTTCTATCACCTTTCATAATTTAACATTATAGAAATATCTCCTTTTTTAATTTTTTTAATTCAATCGTTTCTTTCCTGTTGCCACACATCTAAAAAACTGCTCAATAATAATTTAAAAAAATGATAACTTGAGTACTTTTTTTTATAAGCCAATAAAAATTCAGATTGTCTCCCAATATTTTTGCTTTTTTTTTAAATTGACGTCATTCAAAGAAGAAAATGCACATTTTTCATATATAAAATAAAAACTTTAACTAAACGTATTTTCAATTGACGTTATAATATTCATTTGAATGTTTTTGAAGTCAACAAATCTATTTTAATACAGGCATTTCAATTTAAAGAAAACAATTTAAGAAAAAGATAATAATAATAAAAAAACATTTGCTACATATGACGTCAATTTAGGTTTAACTGACATCGCGTTTTAATGATGTTTTATTCTGAAGGAAGACTCTTGATCTTCTGAAATTGATCCTTATCACCCATAAAGTGAAAGATTTATTTTTAACCCAGAAGAAATAAATTTTCAGTAAATACTAGGTCATCTATAGGGTGACTGCGCCAGTAGTTGATCAAATTTTTGAAATACTGCGCCATTTCCGGCGGAAATGAGTTTTACAAGTGGCACTGGATATAATATTTTTGTTTGAATGTTAGTGCACCTGTTGTCACATAATTTTCAGCTGTCTTCTGTAAGAGAAGCCATATTATCAAAATTTTTTATTAGAAAGTGTAAAAATTTAGTTTTTCATTAGTTGGAGACAACAACGGTAAGTTAAAATAATCCCCTTCCGTCTTGCTTATTTCAACTAATATTTTCATAAGAATTGTTGCTTATCACAGCCCAAGGATGATATTTTAAATACTAATTTTTAGATTTTCGATTGACTTCTTTTTGGGGGCTGAAATTTGACTGATCAACTTCTGGTCTTATTAAATAAGCAAATTCCAGAAATTGATCAGCTATGCTCAATTATTGGTTTCGAGGACTCTAGTTATTGATCAGTATATCAACTACTGGCTAACAACATGCGTAGCCATTAGTTGATCATTTTTTAATTTATTTACTTACCAAGCCATTATTGCTTATTTTCAGAGTTCATTATGCCGCTGAAAAATAAATCTTCCAGTACTCAGAAGATGATCTGCGAGCAGCCGTTAATGACGTAAGAGAAAAAGGTGTTTTCATAATTTCGAATCAATAGCCCTTTTCGAAATGTTCCACATATGTTTCCTTAAAAGGTTTTTTTTTTTTTGTTTTAGGTTAAAGGGTAAACGCCAGAGGTAAGACGGGTGTGACATTCATCAGTTTTAAGCAAAGAAGAGGAACAGCTCCTTGATGACGATAAATACTTATGCCAAAAAAGAGTTCCCGATTAAAAGGGGGGCTTTATTTGAAACCGTAAAAAACATCATTGAAGCCGATAAAAGGCCAAACCCTTTTGCAAACTCAACTCCGGGGAAAACATGGTTTAAAGGATTCTTGCGAAGAAACAGTTCGATAGCTGAGAGGTACGCAGATGTTATCAACACTGCAAGAGCAGAAATGTCAGAGCCCAGCATCCGCGAGTAGTTCCAAGAACTTCACAAATATCTTGAAACTGTAGGTTGCCTTGACATTCTTCTTGATTCCAGGATAATTTTTAATGGTAACGAAAGCGGTTTGCAAACTTGTAAAAAAACTGGGAAAGTTCTAGGACCCATTCCATTTAACATTTTATATGAAATAAAAACAGGTACTGAAAAAGAAGCTATAACCGTGATGGCTACTTTCAGTGCAGCAGGAGAAGTTATTCCTGGGATGATCGGTTATTCATTGCAGAGAATATCACATGAAATTGCACAGAATGTGCCAGACGACTGGGAAATAGATAGATCAAAGAAAGTTTGTATGTGTGGGAGCACCTACTTTGAATATCTCGCAAATGTATTTTTGCCTTGATTGAGAAAGCAAAATATCAAACTACCCATATTACTTTTGGTGGATGGCCACTTAACTCTTGAAGTGACAAAGTTATGCTCAGAGAACCAAATCCTTCATTTCGCTCTTTACCCGAATGCAACACACATACTCGAACCAGCTAACGTTGCTATTTCCAGGCCTCTCGAAGTGTGCTGGCGGGAAACCGTTTACGATTGGAAAACTAAATCTGCAAAGAAAGTGGTCACCGAAACAGTATTTGGACTTTCGATTGCAAGTATATTTCGAGAAGCAGCAACTCCGAAAGTCCTTAAAAACGGCTTCCGGAAATTCAGTCTGTTTCCGTTTAGTCCAAATGCAGCAGACTACGAAAGGTGCATCAGCAGTAAGAAATGAGATTTTCGCCTACAAACCCACGTGAAAATTGGTCTAGTGTAGGAGTAGTGGAAAACTTCAATTCCAGACGATTTTGTGCATTGAATCCCTATTCAAAAAAGGCAGAGCTCAGAAGTTCAGAAGCGTGGAATGGAACAAATGGGAAGGTGAAGTTGAGGCACTTGAATTGTTCCATTTCTGGAGGTAAATGCGGAGCAAATGTCTTGAATAATTGAACAAAGTCAAATGAACATTGAGACACCAGAGAGCGAACCGTAATCGCCAGTTGATGATCTTCTAATACCAACTGCTTATATTGCTCTACAATCTGATGATCCCCAACGTTTGATTATGATCATGCAACACCAGGTCCTTCCAGGCAGACGGACCACTTCCAAATTATGCAACTCCTGAGCGCCCAAAAAACTTAGGTCTTGCTAAAGTAAAAAATGTTAGTCTAACTTTTGCAGATAATATTCTATGGCCTCACGACTCGCCAGAGAAGAACAAAAACAGAAAAGAGACGGTTGCCTTATGCGACAACGTCAAAACAGTGGATAAAGTCTTTCGAAAAAAAGGAAAAGGAAAAAAAGAGAAAGAAACCTGAAAGAAAGAAATGATTCAGAAAAGGGAAGAGAGGAAGCAACAACTTCTACATCAAAGACAAGATATAGGACTATCTAAAATTCCGACTAGGCGGAAAAAACGACTGAGAGACTTACACAGGTTTGAGTCCAGTGCCAAAGTTTCCTCCGGTGAGAGTGTGTGAGTGGAATCCTCAGATGAGAAAACTGCTCATACTTGGCAGACGGCGCAAAAGTATATTGATGAGCGCGTTGTCATTTTGGAAAATATTGGAAAAGGAAAAAGAAGGAACGACTGTGGCTTCCACGGCGGCATGTGGGTGCCTATGGAAGTTGACCTTTTCTATAGGTGGGATCAAGTTATTTCCACATAAAACCCACAAAAATCAGTAGAACGAGAAAATTTTTCTCTGCCCCTGAATTAATTTCAATATTGCGTATAAGTTATTGTATTTTTTACGTTTAATCGTCACATTAAAATGTTTACTATTCTCAAGTTGCTTAAATTTTCTACTTACATTGAAAAAAAAAGGTCAAAATGACCAGTGATCAACTACTGGAATGAAATCGATCAAAAACTGGATTCGACTGATCAACTACTGGGTAAATGGTAATTAATAAAACTATTTATTTATAATTCTGTTGTTATTTAATTTCAGCAGAATTTAGATTATTGTCCATTATAGGACATTCATTAAGGGTTGTAGAAATCATATTAGTTTACTTCTAAAATTTGAAAGGAATGAAATATAATAAAAACCCCGTAGCACCTACCTTATTTGATGAACTACTGGCTCAGTCACCCTATATATAAAAGCCGTTCTCTGTATGTATGTCCTTTATACAAATCTTCAATTTCAATACAAATCTTCCGATTTGCACGAAATTTGCTGTACATACGTTTTAGAATGTAGAAAAGATCGCTGCCTACTTTAAAAAAAACATCAGACAACTATTAGCCCCTGGTACGGTATGCTATTTCTTTCTCCCAGTATATTTTGTGTCTCCAAAAAATAACGTTACCTTACAGAAGCCAGCCGTAAAAAAAAAGCAGCACGATTAAATACTTTATAGCAATTTATTTTACTTCTAAGCATCGCACATTTTCAACTTTTATATCCTCGGATTGGGAAAAAAGTACTTTTACATACAATTTGTTTGAAAACTGCATCTCCATTTATTTATTTTTTATTTTTTTTTTTTTATTTATTTTTTTTTTTTGTAGTTTTTGGAGCCATTTCCTTAATATTGGCAACGGAAGTACTCCATTTCTGTAGAAAGTAAAGGAAAAGTAGTTGTAAAATATTAATTATATATTTTTGTTGCCATTTTTTCATAACAATAAAAAAAGTAATTAAAATACGTACTATTTTGAAAAAATATAAACGAAGGATTTCTGTTAAAACATGGAGCTATTATAAACTATATTTAATTTTAAGTATCATACATTAATGTTACAAAGAAATGAAGGCCCATGAATTATTAGATAGCCGGGTTTTTTTTTCTTTTTTTTTGTTGTTGTTGTTTTTGTCGCGTTTCTTTAATGACGGCATCTTTTTGCTGCATTTGTGTATTATTTCGCGATAGTGACGTTCTATGCATACTTTACTGTGGATGTTTAAAGTGGATCGTAAATGTGGAATTCGTAAGCGGATGCGAATGACATCATTTTACATAAAATAAAAGCGTGTGCTGTAAGTCTTAAAATTGCAATATGTTTTTTACTATTTATATATATATATACATATATATATTTTTTTCATCGACACAAAATTCTGAAAAGGCAGAATTCGTGTTTTCTAGTATAAGAGAAATGGCATCCATTACCAGGAACATTATAAATTACCCCATTTAAGAAGATAAGGAACTAGAGATTTAGAGGAGGGAAATTCGAATTTATTGACAGCTTTAAGGATAACGTTAAAATTGAAACTTCTTAAACCATTAGTTAATTTGAAACATACCGGAGGATAAAAGGGGAGAACAATCAAATTATCAGGTTTCTTTTTCACAGATTTGTAAAGAGTAGATTTACTATAAGGTCTATTGAATTTCTTCACAACATTGTGGATAACAGAATGATTGAAACCTCTTTTGACAGCAACAGTTTTTAAGTAATGAAGTTCATCTTTAAGGGATGGAGAGTAGGAACTAATTTTGAGAGCACGATTTACATTCGTGTAAAAAACGCCGATTTCTAATTAACAGGGTGATTTCAGAAAGCATGAGGTAGGTTAGAAACAGAAAAGGGTTTTCTATAAACACATCTTTCGAAAAGCCTAGCACATAACACGTTTTTTGATGGTGGTTTAAGAAGACCTTTTAGTTTTTATTGTTTCACACCAGTTTCACTCATATTCTTTTAAATATAAAGTTTCATAGTGTAACAGTTCAAGTTTCATAACGTTTCCTCTTGTAGTTCTTAATGCAGCGCACAGATACATAAACATATATCGGTCCAACAATACCCAATCCGTACTCGAGACATTCGAAAAATTAGAAATCCTTCAATTTACCGAAATCCGAAGAGTTTTTAGGAAGCCGATGCTTTTTTTTTATGAATTTGAAGAAAGTAACAACATTCTACAATCTTAGTATTTTATTTCTTTATGGAGGTATATAAATGAATTTATAACCATTTTGCATTCATTTTGCTTAAAAACAAAACAAGTTGAAAATTTCGCATCAAAATGGGCAAATGAGGTGCGTTAGTACTATAAATAGTTTTATAAATATTTTTTGCACAGCATATTGTACTGAATGTATATTTTAGTATACTTCATAAGTGCATATCAATTTCATTCTGTTCAAGAGGCTATAACATTATTAAATTTCACTTAAAATGTTTTTTTTACCCATTGGCCGTAATGTAACGGTAAACGTTTGACTGTCCCTGAAATTAAATTATGCATCCGATTTTCATAAAATTTGAAATGACACGACAAAATTTTGAAACAATTATATATTTAAAACTAGGGGGCTCTGCCCCCTGCAAGCTACGCTCGCCAACCCCCGTTCAGACACCGCAGAATCTAAAAACGCGCTAATCTGATCGGTTTTTAAAATATTATAGAAGATTGAATTATACTGAAAAAAGCTGTGCAGATCTCCCTGTAAACGGGTTTCCATTCAATTTCCTTTGATTGAAAAAATTTAACGGAGAATCAGTTGCTGTTAAGACATCCAATGGTTGTTTTCGTGTTTGATTAAAGAGGATCAGTTAAACGTTTGAAAAGAAGCTAAAATAAAATGAATTAAGTGTACAGAGTCTTTGTCTTCCGGTATTTTAAAACAATTTCTATAACAATAGCCTAAGTCATGTGACTATCATCAACAGTTCCGGGCGAACCACTTCGCTTTTTATATTCCTGGTGCCATTTTGGTACTTTAATGTTAGCCAGGTACAGGTGATTAGTCGCCAAATATTATTCTATCGCCATCATTTCATCTATATTATAATAGTCCAAGTCATGTAACTGCCATAAATAAATACGCTCTGATAACTTCGCTTTTCATATGAAAGTTTGGCCCAGATAACTTGTACGGCCCCATATTGGCGCGATTTTTTTCCGACGCTAATTTGGGGAAAACATCAACTGCATAAACAACAACATCCGGCTTATCAAATCAAGTAAAATAACGATACTATGGCACCAGTTAAGTACCCGTTGCGTATATGACATTGGCGTCAGAAAAAAATCGCGCTAATATGGGTCCGTATATGACATCTGTGCCGAAAGTTTTCCCTTTTGATTAAAAAATCAAATTTCTTTTTCGAATAAAACTACATAAAAGTTTCCATGGTCGCAAAGAATTCTTGGTACTGTTACGCTAGCCGGGTGCTAATCTCGCCAATAGCTATTTTTTTAACTCGCCAGTTAGCATTTTTTTTTCGCGTGGTAAATTAAAACATTGCTTTGAAGTTGAAATTAAATATCATCGTTTGTTATATCATTTAATATTTGGCCAGATGCCATGTACGCACCGGGTTTGGCGTGATTTTGTTTTACGAAAATTTGGCGAAAACCTCGTTTTCGAATACCAGTTGCATATGTATTTTTGGTACTATTTAGTTATCCCGTCGACTAAAAATCTATCACCAAACTATAAGATTAAATGCCAATAATGGTTGATCGTAAATGTCACATTCACTTGACTTTAAGCAAGTTACACATCTTTACGTCATCAAGTGAGTTTTATTTCGACGTTTTATTTGTATATTTATTAATGTTATACTATTTTCTTTGTTCTTTCGTTATTTAAAATAAAAATTATGGCAATTTGTATAATTTGGAGAGTGGTTTGTCGATTTATATAATTTGGCGAAATGGGTCGATGGAATAACTATGTAGTACCGTATTTTTTAATTATTTTCTATTATTTTTTATTTTTAAAGGAAAATAACCAACAATATAATTAACTATGAAAAAACAATTTATGTAATTTAAAAATAGAAAATAAAGTAAATAAACACTTATTATTAAATAAACAACAATATCCGGGTTACCATGTCAACCAAAATAATGCCATTTTGGTGCCAAATAGGTATCCCGGTGCATATATGATATCTGTGCCTAATATTTTTCTTTTCATTTCGTTTAAAAAAAATAAAGAAGTGAAAGCCGTTTATTTTAAATGTTTCAGTTTGTATTAAATAAAATGATAATGAAATACAAATTGAATTATGAATAAAAGTAACATGATACATTTCTTAGTGTGCATTAAAGGAGGCCAAACTTCTCGCCAAATTAGTTTAAAATAGTAACCTTTTCTAAAATCTGAAGGAAAAAAAATATCTGTTATGATTAAAATTTGAGTTGCCATCATTAGAGAATAGTATATAAAATTAGAAAAAAATAAATATTTCGAAAACTAATTCGAATTTAAAAATTCTAATACCAGTTTTGAGATCTGCAGATCAATACGGATTTTTGGTGTTAATTTCATCGCCAAGTATTCCGTATTTTAGGAGAAATTGCCGTGAAACATAATCAGTTGTTTAATCAGTCTCAGTCGTTTCATAGAATCATTAAATAAATTCGTTTCATAATATCCGTTTCATTAGGATTTTATGTATATAGGGTAGATTTCAGACCATTCGGTTGAGTAGTTTTTGCTCTTTATATGCGGGCGGACGGACATACAGATAGACGGACCGAACGACGACATATACTACGTATTTATATAATTACGAACGCACCTAATTACAAAATTTGTTTATTTAGTAAAAACTACTTGAGCATGTTTATGAAGTACTTGTTTACAGCACATAAAAATTCCATTAGCGTATGTCTGTTTAATATATAACTATAATTTTGTCTGTACAATATTACTCCGAGGAATTTTTTAATGATTACAATAAAACAATATTTAATTTAATTTAATAAATAATCAGAAAAAGGAAAGTAAATCCAAATTTAACTTTATTATGTCGATTTTTACAGAGTTAAACAATACAATATCAAATTTTATTCGCATTTAACGGTTCATTAAGCCCGATAAAAAGAGGGTTTATTTTGGTTTTTCAATAAGTATTTAATGTTGTTGTTGTTGTTTGTTTGTTTCGTAAATATATTTTTTACTTTTTTTATGATTTTAACAAGGAAAAATGAGTATGTTGGATCATTAAACCATTTCTTGTTAACCAGTTATGAAAAATTGTTTCAAAAGATATTTTTCAAGGGAAGCAATTTCTTCGCCCGCTTCTTTAAATAAAAAGTCCAAGCTTTATTATATTCCGTATGTTGCGTTGGGAAAACAGATTTATTGTGTCATTAATTATGATGTATATGTTTTCTCCATACATTAATGCATTTACTGTAGAAAAATATAAAGATTCGTGTGCATTAACCCATTGCATTAATTTCTTTTGAAAGAATAATTTAACAATATCTATTGAACACATAATTTCACTAAAAGAATAAACATTTAAAAAGAAAAACTCCCTAAATTTCAAAATATTTGCTTATAGACAATTTTTATTTTATTTTATCAAATAATCTTAATTTCTTTCGTGAATGCTCATTTAAAGTGAACAAAATTAATTACTTTTTTTCTGGTTATAGAGCAATATTATCTACACCAAAGTAACACTAAAAATATAAAAAGTTACAGGAAAATACAATATACATATTCCGTGCAGTAGTTCTATCGCTAAAATCGTGTAAATCATGAAAAATGCAGCATAACAGTGCCACCTGTTGGGAGATTTACACCAAAACCTAATCAGTAACAACTTACGTTAACGTCTAACTGAATCTGAAGTTTGATGAAAATCCGTGCATTAATTTTTGAGATAAAGATATTGCAGTAATCGTGAAGAATATACCATAGCAGCATAGCAGCTAACTATTAGGCGACTTACACCAAAAATTAATCAGCACCAATTTTTATCAAAGTTTAACTGAATCTTAAGATTTTATTAAATTCCGTGCATTTCTTGAGATAGAGCGCCCACAAAATTTTTGTCACTAATAGACAGACTCACAGAAAGACAGTTTTTAATTAAAAACAGTCAACTCGTGTTCAGAACCTTCTAAAATGAACAAATCCGTCGAAAACCGGAAATCGAATTTTTTTACGAATCCAAGACTTTCTTCTTGTAACGATAGAAGAAACTAACAATATGTATATAAGAAAAACTAGTCGGATGTGCCAATCCAAAAACTTTCTTCTATCTCATACATGTTAATACTTCAAACATCGATGCCCATCATGAGGATTCCAAAGGTATAGCTTCGTTAATTGTGTGCTTTTAAAAAAGTGACATAAGCATCGCATCTTTGAAACAAATCATTGAATTTCGGCAGGCACCCTCTTAGATGTTTGCAGCCAAAATTCCCAACCCAAAAATCATTAAAACGACACTTGTCGCGCTGTATACATCCAATCCTAATAAAGATACATTTATATGAAAGTGTAACACGATATGAAATTTAACTGAATTACGTGCATTAGTTTTTTGGGATATAGCTATCGCGAAAATCGTGAAAAATGCAGCATAGCAGAACCCCATCATCACCAACTTATGCCAAGGTCTAACAAATTATGAAGTTTGATTAAATTCTGTACATTAGTTCTTGAAATATGACTATCGCTAAAATCATGTAAATCCTGAAAAATGCAGCATAGCAGCGCCACCTGTTGGTAGATTTACACCAAAACTTAACCAACAAAAACGTATGTCAACGTCTAACTGAATCTAAAGTTTTTTAAAAATCTGTGCATTAGTTCTTCAGATAGAGCTATTGCAAAAATAGGGTAAAATTCAGTGTAGCAGCGCCACCTGTTGGGAGATTTATACCAAAACCTAATCAGCAACAACTCATGTTACCGTCTAACTGAATCTAAAGTTTGACGAATAAGTACTCTCAGAAAGGTTTGTCTTAAAAGTACACAATAATTGCTATAAGTGATAAACAGAAATTTTAAAATGGCAAAATACCTTTATTTTACATTTCGGCATAAACATGTCGAAATGTAAATAAAGTTACACTCTAGTTTTTCAATTTGAATTTTTGCGAAAATATTTTTGTCATTTTATTTTCTTGAGAATGGTGCCGTCTGTTGCAATGAAACATGTCGAAATGTAAATAAATAAAGGTACTTTGCCGTTTTAAAATTTATGTTTATCACTTAAGCAATTATTGAGTACTTTGATATTTTGAAGTAATTTTTTATATATAGTTTAAGAATACTTATTCAGTAAAGTTAAAATGCACTTATATTTATGCTTTACATTTATATCTAGAGGAGTATAAAACGAATTTTCCATTATTTTAATAGAATAACGAGTCATAGATCCTGATGATGATAATGCATTGCATTCCATGGCATTCTATCAGTTTTTCAACGAAAATGGCGGACGTTTCGTCAACGTAAAATCGATCTCTTATCTGGGATCTCTCGTGTATATCGTCAAACAGGAAACGCTGCTGCGTTGTGTTTTTCACGATTTTCGGAAATACTATATCTCGAAAACTAATGTACAGAATTTCCTGAAACTTCAAAATGTAATGCGTGGGATGTTTTTTCTATTAGACAAATTTCGCCGATTCAATTTTGAATTTGGTCACTTAAGGGGACGGTGGACATTTAAAGAAATTTCTTTTAAATTTCAGAATAGAGATTTGAAATTTTGCGCAAATATACATTTCACCATAAGTATATACGACACTTTAAAAGAAATTTCCAATCTTATTATAAATTTAAGATTTTTAAAAATTTTTTAAATTTTAAAACGAAATTTTAAAATGCTCCTTGCGTCTTAATTTTTTAGATATTTTCTCAATTTTAGATTTTAATCGCGTAAAGCTTTATTTGAATCAAATCCGCGCATAGATTTACTAATCCCTTAATTAGTTAATTTTTTAGAGATATTTTCCTGAACTCCATATCGTTATTCATCAAAATTCTGCCTTATAATAAGTTAAAAATCGAATTTAATTGTCTTAATGAAATCGAATTTTAAAACACTAAAGTACACTAAAGTGTCCCAAAAAAATGAGAGTCGTTTTATTTTTTTGGCATACATCTCATTTTTTTCCTTTTATGTCAAAACAGTTGTAAATAAAATTTCATGTAATTTGAACGACGGCAAATCTAAACATCTCAGGCAGTATTTGTGTATACTTAGCGAGCGAACGATGCCACGTGTCAGCCTGTCACGTGTCTTTAACGGAGCACCCAGCAGCTGCAAATGAAAAAGATAAAACAAAACAAAAAAAGAAAGGTTTTGGAATGTTTGTGACAATGCGCAACCCCTGATGAAACAGTGCCAAACAGTGCCAACCTGTAAAACGTGTCAGTACTAGTTTACTCAGGACAGCGAACGCCTATGTGTCAATATGCTTATAATTCCAAGTTCTTTTGTTAGTAAATGTCTATATAGTTTTTAATCAATGAGCAGAACATGGCAGTGGAATTGTGTAGTTCTAAAAAGTGATATTTTTAATAGCGAAAATTAAGCATCAAATAACGGGTTCAAAACTTCCTTCTAGTGGACAAGTTCTCGCAGTTTTGTTTTACAATATTCGAGAAGTGGATGTTACTGTTAATGAAAATGAAAATCTCCCTATTCGTGAAAGTATTATCGTTTGGTAAAAAGCACACATACCTACGAAATCGTTGCCAAATTGTGTGAGGAAGCTTGTTAATATATATGAAATTTGTAGAGACTTACAAAAAAAAAATGCAAAAAATTGCAAGACGTATTCAAACGGCGACAACAAGAATTTGTAACTAATTTAGACAATTTGTTCGATATTGCACACGTTGATGCTTTTCAAATAATGAAAATATAGGAAGATAGGATGTTCTTGCAGGGCTAAAAGGAGCCGAGCCGACTCGCTCACTTAGGTGAAGTGGATAAAAAACTTGCTAAAAAAGAGGAAAGGGTCCGACTTCGAGTTGTCAAAGAAGAAAATTGTCGAATCTAATTTTAGTTCCGCTTCAACATCCTCGGCATCATACTAATCATTTCAAGAATATTCCTCTTTGAATTCTAATGAAAATATGGATAAAGAAGATTTCCAGACACTGATCGAGAGCTCAGAACTGGGACAAGTAAATAAGTAATGAAGAAAGATTTTTTCCTTCTAAAGTTAGTTGCTGCATTAGACAGGTGTAAATTAAGTATTCGTGATTCTGTGTTTATTCTTGAAGCTACTATTGAAGTGGGGGGGGGGGGAGACACTTGGATTTAACATTGAGAAATTTCCGTTAAGAAAGTCTTCAATTCAAAGAATCCAAACAGAAACTCGGAAGGAACGCGCAGAAAACATAAAAATTGAGTTCCAAAACAAGGTACCAGATGTAGTGACCTTACATTGGGATGACAAACTGTTGCCTGCTGTGAGTGCTCGAAAATCGAAAGAAGAATGCTTGCTTATAGTTTTTTCATATGGACATAAAGAACACCTCATTGCTCCATCAAGACTTTATAATTATACAGGCAAAGAACTGGCGCAGGCTATTTGGAAGGCTATCCTAGATTGGAATCTCGAAATCAAAGTCCAAATTCTCTGTTGTGATACTATGGCTTCGAATACAGGTCGTTTTAATGGTTCTTGTGCGCTCCTCGAACAAACATTTGATAGAAAAATGCTTTTTTTTTTCTTGTTGCCATCATGTATACGAACTGGTATTAAAGGCTGTATTCGAAGTGAAAATTAAACAAGTGACAACAAGCCCAGATATTCTACCCTTTAAAAAGCACAAAGAGAATTGGGAAGAACATCTGTCCCACTAAAATACAGTGCTATATAGAAACAGTGGAATTGTTCTGAACCGTATCTGAACTTGACAATTTGCTTGACTTTGACCGTTCTGAACTTTAAAATATTATGATCAGAGGACTATCGAGAGTTGATCGAAATTTCTATCATATTTTTAGGTGGAGCTGCAGAAAAAAAAATTAATCAGACCTCTGGGTGCTATGTACTACACTAGATGGATGGCCCGAGCGATTTACTCCCTAAAACTCTCGCTATTTAGTTCTCATCTGAAATTAAACACCAAGGGTAAGAAATCACTGATAAATGTCTGCTTATTTATCGTGTCAATCTACGTTAAACATGGCTTCAATACATTTTGGCAGTTAAATCACACTACACAGATTTTCACTTTTTGAAATCTTTGAAAGCCTACGAAAATGTGAATGAAAGTATCTCGAAAGCTGCATTACAGAAATTTCTCCAGTATTTATGGTATTTGACTGATGAAATAGCAGTATTAACACTTTTTGATGATGATGTGGACGAAGAAACAAAATTAAAAATGGTGACAAATTTATATAGAGAAAATTTCTCGACCCATGAAAAAGCATACATTGCATCGAAGAAAGATCGTGATTCATTGTATGGCGAGTTTCATATATTGATTTTGTAGTTGTTTATTTAGTTATTAATTTATATCATGTGATTGTTACTTGTTATTTTATTTTATTTTTACAGAAAAAAGCATCCATGACCTCATATCTGTTAAAAGCCATTCTTTGTTTTCTAGAGTCAAAATTTATGATAGTTTTGAATCCCTCTTCATGGGAGAATAATGCTTCGTTTCCCGACGCGAAAAAGACGATCTCAATGCTAAGAGCAATGAAAAATACAGCTGAAAGAGCGGTAAAATTGATACAGAACTTTCAAGGTTTAATAAGATGGTGGAGGAATAAAAACAATTCTTTTATGTTACGTACAAGAACGCACGAAGGTCTATCCTGACAGTAAAAAAACAAACATTGAATTGAAAATAAGTTCAGTAATGTCTCTTCTACTGTAATGTGTTAATAAATATCTGCTTTGAATAAAATGGTGTCTTATGTATCAAAGAAACATACGTTTTCAATCTTTCCATAGTATTCTCCGTACAAGATTTCAGTTCAAGTTTAACCTAAAGTCGGACGGGTTACCGTTATTTGATTGCAATAATACTTTTTATTTATATTTCTCAGATGAAATAGAAAAAATATAGGGTATGCGTATTTGATTTTGCAAAAAAAAAAAAAAAAAAAAAAAAAAAAATTACCTTGTATCCTGGGACACCCTAATATACACACTTTCGTTTTAAGCAATATCAAGATTCTTCCTTATTAGTTTCATGAATTTTGATCAAAAATTAAGTAGCAAGGATCATTTCAAAAATTAAAAAAAAAAATTGAAACATCAGTTTTGAGAAAAACCGATTTAAAGTATATTAAAAGGCCAAAAAATACGTTTATGAACAAAATTAAAACAGTTGTAACGTTGCGTAAAATAATTTCATCTGCATGCGGTTTTCCACGAATGACGTAGTACAAATTGGAGAATAATAAATAATACACACAAAAAGAAATGTCCATTTTGGGGTTGAGTTTTGCTCAAATAAAGGTTCACGGTCCTCTTAATAAGGACTCCTCTTTCGATGAACATTAGCAACTGCTTCAACTCAGTTTCTATAGGCAATGAATATAGCAAATTTTATATTTGAGCTAAGTAATTAAAAACATATTTCTTGATTTCATTTTTAATTTTCATTCCCAACAGGGGGCGCTGCGATGTTGTGCCCTTTTTTTGTTGTTCACTGGACACTTTAACCCTTTAGTGCGCAGCTTTGCATATATGCAAACAACAGTGTTTTGAATTTAATAGATTTTTTATTCGTAATTATCTAATTCACATCAGAAAATTAAAATAGCAATATTTGCTTTAATTAATAACACACATTCAGTTTTAAATAAAGCGAAATTAACCATTGCAACTTTCTGGTGTAAAGACAGGTTCTCTGAACTACGTAATATCTAGAATGTATTCTGTCATGGGAATTAAAAGGTTAAAGGACTAAATTTTATAAAATAAGGTACTTGGAGAATTAAAATATTTACTAATTTGTATTATTTTAGTGTAAAACAACCACACGACAGTAATTTTTACTTGTATTGCAGATGTGCAACAGAAGAAACGATTGGCGTATTATATGAAAAATGTATCTCTGATTTTTTTTTTTTCGTTATTTTTCCTGTGTAATAAACCTTTCGGAGAATCATATATAATTTTTTCGAAACAAAATAAAAAATCACGCATTTAAGGGTTAAATCCGTGATAAATTTTTAAAAATGCACTATGTTTCATATTAATAATTTTGCCGTGTAACTGAAGAATTTAAATAGTATCCTTCTATATATAAAAAAAAAGTTTTGATTTGGAAATGGACCAATGAAAATCTGCGTAGATATTCCCGGCAGATCGGCATCCAATTTGTATGCTTAACACGTTCACGGCGGCGCGGTGGGTCACACTCGACTGCCTCGGAGCTGCCAAGTTTCCGGCTTTTTGGATACCAGTATTTTAATACAGAAAATGTTGTTTTATTTAATTAGAACAATTGGGCGATTTAAAGGAACAACATTTTCTCTAAAATAATAGTGGTGTGCAAAAAGCCGGAGACTTGACAACTCTGAGACAGTCGAGTGTGACCCACCGCGCCGGCGTGAACGTGTTAATCATGGCCTTTCTTCGTTAATATTAAAAAAAACTGTTGCATACAAAAATATGAAAATCGGTAATATTATAGGGAAATGTTTGATAAACACGCTGATGCAGACAGTTTTCAAATCGAAGAATTATTTTAAGAGATATTTAATGCCAAAGTTGGACAAAATCGTCCCATTAAAAAAGTTTTATAGGAGCAAAAACTGTACATAGGAATTTAATCATTTTAGATCATTTTATGCGTCAGAATTTCCCGGTGTGCAGACTGCATTTAGTATTTTAATTTGACTCATTTTTTGAGGTTTTATTTCTATTTTAAATTCAAATTTTCAGCATTTCGAGAGATATTTTTTACAAAATTTAGAAAATTGTATTAATTTAAACTGTTGCCAACTGTAAAAACAGCGCAAACAATAATGTTTGCTTCAAATTAAACATTTAATTTACACGTGGCTATTATAAACAGAAAATACGAAAAGCAGGAACTCATTGAAAATTACGTCATAAAAACTAAATGTTCATCATAAACGTGAATTTTAAAATAGAAAGAATATTGTAAAATAATAAATTCATTAACATGCGTTAGAAGTCTTAAATAGGAGAATTTACGTCACATTTACGTCACATTACATTTATTACATAAAATGAACAAAAAATAATATTGCAAAACAGTTTAAATTTAAAAATTGCGCGAGACATTTATTTGATATTTTAAGATAATCATAATATTTCATTTCTAACAAAAGTATTTTTACGTGAATATTAAAAAGAGGAAGAAAAGTTTGGTGAAAATTACGTCAGATTATAATTGTCAGATTCAAATTATAATTCAATCTTCCGAAATCTTTTTAAAGCCGATCAAATTATCGTGCTGTTAGAGTCTGCGGTGTCTGAACGGGGGTTGACGAGCGTAGCTCGTAGGGGGCAGAGCCCCCTAGTAATGAAAAAGATAGTTTTGTGGTTTAGCATACAGTTTAGCATTACTTTGTTATAATATTCCATTTTTGTTCAAAACTGAGCTAAGAAAAATTGAGTACTTTCTATCAATACAGTAATTTTATGACCAATGTAATAATGATAGCAAAAATGGGGTTTTTTCTCCTCAAAACTACAAAATCAATAATTTTCAAGTAATTTAATTTTACAAAATCTAAATCATTATTGGAGTAAATATTGATAAAATTTTAGCATAAAAATAAAAAGAGAGTTTTCAAATTATATTTTTAAAAATAACAGAATTTTTATGCATTAAAAAAAACCACGAAGATTTAAATAAAATAACTTATTTTCTCATTTTATATCTTTCTGAAAAAAGCTGACGACATGTTCAATAGTATTGCTATTTTCCATTTTAAGTCATGAATAATGCATAGAAGAACACATTTACATAAAGTTTTAAAATAATATTCAGAAAAAGTTTTTTAAATGATTCACAAAAGCCCGTATAATTCTACATCTCGAAGAGAGGAAATGTCATCAAATAATAGTTGTTCTTTTTTGTTTTCATTTGATTGTTAGTTTGTTTGTTTTTAAATCAATACCTAAAAGATAAATTGCATTCTTAAATCCAGAGTATAACGTTTGTACAACGATTTTATCTGAAAAGAACGTAAATAATTTAAAGTAAACACAGATTTTTAAAAAGTAATGAATAGAGGGGTAGGTGATTAATATTTCCTTTCACATTTCACACAATTCGATCAGATGTAATTTATTTACAGAATCTCGAAATATTTTGGTACATTTTAACACTTCATTTAATGAACAGTACATAAAATAGGAACTTGATAGTTTCAGACTTTTTCGATGATACATTAAATTTTATTTTATTTGCTAAGTCAAAAATTTTCAATATGCAATTTTCATTGCGAGAAGAACATCTAGACGACGTTCGATTCAATGTTGGGTTATGTACATTTCCAATTATTTATTTCACTATGATAATGCAGTAACTATGCGTGTCTTTAATTCTTCCTAATTTTAATAACAAAATTGAATTAAACAATACAAAATCAATAAATTTATAATACAATATATAATAAACATTTCTGATTTAAATAACCAAGTTTTACCTAAACATTTATCTAAAATTATATTCAAGATATTACACATCATAAACAGATGTTAATATATGATATTTTTTCTCTCTATTAAGCTTAGCCACAAAATTAATTTGACTTTAACGCGTTCAAGTCAGCGTGCATCAGCAGTAGGTCATGCTCGACTGTCCCATCAGGCAGCGTGCATCACCGGTAGGTCACACTTAACTGTCGCATCAGGCGGCATGTATCACCGGTGGGTCACACTCGTCTGTTCCATAGAAGGCGTATACTACAGGTGGGTCACACTCAACTATGCTATAATAGACGGCGTACGCTACAGTTGGGTCATACTTGAATATTCAAAAATTCAGTAGTAAAAACAACTTTTTATTATAAACTTAATACATTCACGGCGGGAAAAGAGAATTCTCGTTTTCACTCAAAAAATATCACTGACTTACGAGTGACTTCTACCTTGCAGAAATTTATTTATATCATGTTGTTACTATTTCTTTAGATTGTAAGACATTTTATATTAAATTCGTACATACGTAGAATACATTCACGACGGGAAACGAAAATTCTCATTTTCATTCAAAAAATATCATTGACTTAGGAGTGACTTCTACCTTACAGAAATGTATTTATATCATATTGTCACTATTTCTAACGATTGTAAGACATTTTATATTAAATTCGTACATACGTAGTCAATAAAATCATGTCTCTAAGTAATTTGCTTACTCCGTGGGAACTTTCATACATTCACAATCGACTCTGCTTGTTATATTCCAGTTGAATTCAATAAATATGAGAGAGGCGGGTCATTACGTACAGTGTCTGAATAAGCGACAGTATCGCGTAGCCCTTTGAAGCGAAATCAGGGTTCGTACGGGGGCTTGAATTTCATGACTAAGAAATTCTTCGGCACCAGTATTTTCTTATGGAAAATCTGTCCTGAAATAAAGCGAAATTTCGTCTGTTTAAACTAGATTTTTTTTTCTATAAGAAAATTCTGATATTGGGCCTTGAAAATAACGGTATCCGTACGAACCCAGGAAATATGAATTCGAGCCCCGTTTCACAGCGAAAAACATGAATATTGGCGCCGGCGTGAACGTGTTAAGCTTCACAATAATGTTAGTGCATTTTTATAGTTCTCTTTAATCTGACATTGTAGTGCTCTGTTGTTAAACTGAATATGATTGAGATCATACTACAGTATGGAACCAGTTAGCCGGAAAATCAGTTATCCAGAATGATATTTCTAATAGGCTGATTTCAGAATCTTTGTAGAATAAAAGTGCCATACACTGCAAGTTTGACATATGCATTACTTGAAACATTGCAAAATGCATGATATAACTTGACGCCAGCATCTAAGATTTGAAATGGAAACATACAGGGTGTCCAGCGAATAAGACCCTGATTTTAAAATTAAATATCTCAAAAACAAAGATCAACAGAATTATGCGATAAACGGTTTGTTTATTAGCTAAGCTGTAAAAATGTTATGCAGAAGTTTCAAAATTTAGTTGCAAAAACCGTTAACAGATGGCGCTGTAATCGCAATACTTGTAAACTGCTTAGAAGTCCAGAGCAATGGGGTCTCATTCCTAGATGGCTCCCTACGTAAAAACGAATATTGGGAAAGTCCATTTTTTCATTGGGGTGATGTGCAGAAGTGGAGACATCTGGTCACAGAATTATTGCATCAGCTTTAATTTTAGAAAATTTCAATTAATACAATTTTCAATAAAAAGTTTGGAAATCATTATAAGAATTTTTTAAATATTTTATTAAATTCAATCTTTAATGCCATATAATTATTTAAATCTAAATGCATATATTTAGAAAAATAATTTTGTACTTTTTATTTTTTATATTTTTAAATCCCGGCATAATATTTTGGTATTATTGTTTATACCTGAATTATCTCTCTATCTCTCTATTCTAAAAAAAAGTAACTCCCGCTGTCACCGCCGCCGCCGCCGCCGGTTTTGAATTTTTTGTGACCGGAGGTCTTTCTTCGTTAATATTAAGAAAAATAATGCATACAAAAATATGAAAATTGGTAGTATTATACAGAAATGTTTGATAAACACGCTGATGTAGACAGTTTTCAAATCGAAGAATTATTTTAAGAGATATTTAATGCTAAAGTTGGACAAAATCGTTCCATTAAAAAAGTTTTATAGGAGCAAAAACTATACATCGGAATTTAATACTTTTTAGATCATTTTATACGTTATAATTTCCCGGTGTGCAGAAATAATTTATTTTTTTAATTTGACTCATTTTTCGAGGTTTCATTTCTATTTTAAATTCAAATTTTCAGCATTTCGAGAGATATTTTTTTACTTATTTAAGAAAATTGTACTAATTTAACCTGTTGCCAAACTGTATAAACAACGGAAACAATAATGTTTGCTTCAAATTAAAAATTTATTTACGCGTGACTATTATAAACAGAAAAGAAAAACTTTCAAATTAGAATTAAATAATTACGTATAAAAAGCAGGAACTTGTTGAAAATTACTTCATCTATAATTACACGTGAATTTTAACAGAGAAAGGATATTGTAAAGTAATAAATTCATTAACATGCGTTAGAAGTCTTAAATAGGAGAAATTACATCACATTTACGTCACATTACACTTATTACGTAAAATGAACAAAAAATAATATTGCAAAATAGTAGTTTAAATTTAAAAATAGCGCGAGACATTTACTTGATATTTTGAGATGAACTTTTCAACTATTTTTTTTTTTTTTTTTTTTTTTTTTTGACAGCGCAAATAATATTTCATTTCTAATAAAAGCATTTTCACGTGAATATTAAAAGGGAAAGAAAAGTTTGGTGAAAATTACGTCAGATTAAAAACGATATATTTAAAATGTTTTATTTAAAAGGACTTTCTTTTCGCTTTGTTAAAAAATACCGGGAGACAAAGACTCTGTTTACTTAATTCATTTTATATTAGATGATTTTGAAATGCCATTGTATCTTTTAACAGCAGCTGATTTTTCCGTAAAATTCCCCAATCAAAGAGAAATGAATAGAAACCCGTTTATAGGGCGATCGCCTTTGTTTTTTTAATTATAATTCAATCTTCCAAAAAAATTCAATTAAAGCCGATCAAATTAGCGTGCTTTTAGAGACTGCAGTGTCTGAACGGGGGGTTGGCGAGCGTAGCTCGTAGGGGGCCGAGCCCCCTAGTTCTAAAAAAAAGTAACTACCGCTGTCACCGCCGCCGCCGCCGGTTTTGATTTTTTTGTGACCGGAGGCCTTTCTTCGTTAATATTAACAAAAATAATGCATACAAAAATATGAAAATCGGTGGTTTTATACAGAAATGTTTGATATACACGCTGATGCAGACAGTTTTCAAATCGAAGAATTATTTTAAGACTTATTTAATGCTAAAGTTGGACAAAATCGTTCCACTAAAAAAGTTTTATAGCAGCAAAAAATATACATGGCAGTGTAATCATTTTTAGATCATTTTATGCGTTAGAATTTGCCGGAGTGCAGATTGCATTAATTTTTTTATTTTGACACATTTTTTCAGGTTTTATTTCTATTTTAAATTCAAATTTTCAGCATTTCTAGAGATATTTTTTACAGATTTCAGAAAATTGTACTAATTTAAACTGTTGCCAGCTGTATAAAAAGCGCAAGCAATAATGTTTGCTTCAAATTAAAAATTTATTTACACGTGACTATTATAAACAGGAAAAAAACTTTCAAATTTGAATTAAATAATTACGTATAAAAATCAGGAACTTATTAAAAATTACGTCAAAAAAAGTATACACGTGAATTTTAAAAGAGAAAGGATCTCTCTATTCTAAAAAAAAGTAACTCCCGCTGTCACTGCCGCCGCCGCCGCCGCCGCCGCCGGTTTTGAATTTTTTGTGACCGGAGGTCTTTCTTCGTTAATATTAAGAAAAATCATGCATACAAAAATATGAAAATTAGTAGTATTATACAGAAATGTTTGATAAATACGCTGATGTAGGCAGTTTTCAAATCGAAGAATTATTTTAAGAGATATTTAATGCTAAAGTTGGACAAAATCGTTCCATTAAAAAAGTTTTATAGGAGCAAAAACTATACATCGGAATTTAATACTTTTTAGATCATTTTATACGTTATAATTTCCTGGTGTGCAGAAATAATTTATTTTTTTAATTTGACTCATTTTTCGAGGTTTCATTTCTATTTTAAATTCAAATTTTCAGCATTTCGAGATATATTTTTTTACTTATTTAAGAAAATTGTACTAATTTAACCTGTTGCCAAACTGTATAAACAACGGAAACAATAATGTTTGCTTCAAATTAAAAATTTATTTACGTGTTGACTATTATAAACAGAAAAGAAAAACTTTCAAATTAGAATTAAATAATTACGTATAAAAAGCAGGAACTTATTGAAAATTACTTCATCTATAATTACACGTGAATTTTAACAGAGAAAGGATATTGTAAAGTAATAAATTCATTAACATGCGTTAGAAGTCTTAAATAGGAGAAATTACATCACATTTACGTCACATTACACTTATTACGTAAAATGAACAAAAAATAATATTGCAAAATAGTAGTTTAAATTTAAAAATAGCGCGAGACATTTACTTGATATTTTGAGATGAACTTTTCAACTATTTTTTTTTTTTTTTTTTTTTTTTTTTTTTTTTTTTGACAGCGCAAATAATATTTCATTTCTAATAAAAGCATTTTCACGTGAATATTAAAAAGGGAAAGAAAAGTTTGGTGAAAATTACGTCAGATTAAAAACGATACATTTAAAATGTTTTATTTAAAAGGACTTTCTTTTCGCTTTGTTAAAAAATACCCGGAGACAAAGACTCTGTTTACTTAATTCATTTTATATTAGATGATTTTGAAATGCCATTGTATCTTTTAACAGCAGCTGATTTTTCCGTAAAATTCCCCAATCAAAGAGAAATGAATAGAAACCCGTTTATAGGGCGATCGCCTTTGTTTTTTTAATTATAATTCAATCTTCCAAAAAAATTCAATTAAAGCCGATCAAATTAGCGTGCTTTTAGAGACTGCAGTGTCTGAACGGGGGGTTGGCGAGCGTAGCTCGTAGAAGGCCGAGCCCCCTAGTATTGTAAAATAATAAATTCATTAACATGCGTTAGAAGTCTTAGGAGAAATTACGTCATATTTACGTCACATTATAGTTATTACATAAAATGAACGTAAAATAATATTGCAAAAAAGTTTAAATTTAGAAATTGCGCTAGGCATTTATTTGATATTTTGAGAATTAATTTAAAATGTCTCATTTAAAAGAACTTTTTTTTCGCTTTGTTAAAAAATACCAGGAGACAAAGACCCTCTTTACTTAATTCCTTTTATATTAGCTTATTTTGAAATGTTGTTACACGTGTATACGTCATCCAGTTATTTTTATTTCGACGTTTTATTTGTGTTTTTATTAATGTTGTACGAATTTATTTGTTCTTTCGTTATTTAAAATAAAAATTATATCAATTTGTATAATTTGGCGAGTGGTTTGGCGATTTATATAATTTGGCGAAATTGGTCGACATGATAATCAAGTAGTACCGCAGCGAATTTGGCGTTAAAATTCCCCAATCAAAGAGAAATGAATAGAAATTCGTTTATAGGGAGATCGCCACTGTTTTTTAAATTATAATTCAATCTTTCGAAATCTTTTTAAAGCCGATCAAATTAGCGTGCATTTAGAGTCTGCGGTGTCTGGACGGGGGTTGGCGAGCGTAGCTCGTAGGGGGCCGAGCCCCCTAGTTATAACTAAAAAAGTAATTTTTCACTTTTAATTTATTTTTAAATCACGGCATAATACTTTGGTTTTAGCACAACACATATATTTCTTTTCTTTGTAAACAAAGTTTTAGAGACAGAAATTATGCATTAAATTATTTCTTTTTTTAAAGGAATTGATGATAAGTCATATCATCAACGTCAAAGCAAAAGTATTTTGGATGCTGCATTCCTTTCGAACGCTTCGGATCCTATCGCTAGAAGCTGCACCATATTTCTGTGCTCAATGATAAAAAAAATGAAAACGAGCTTTTAAAATTAAAATTATTTTTTAACTTAATTAAATTTTTAAAAATAGAAACTTTGTATTTTTCCATTCAAACTATTCTCTACAATAATAAAAAAAAATGATTTATGAATCATTATTATAAATGCTCAATGATTTTTAAAAAAATGAGTTTCTTTTAACTTAATTAAATTTTAAAACCAGAAACTTTAGATTTTTTTATTCAAACTTTTTTCACAGTTTAAATAAATATTAAAAAGTAAAGATTTCCATTTTTTTTTTCAAATCCTCCTCTATTTGGATTCGATTCCACAATCTACCAATTAGGAGAGAAAAGACATGCCACAGAGATATTGATAACCGGACTGAAGTATCTTATAATAAAATTTGAAACAAATCTCAATTCTGTCAACACATGGCTCCGCTTTTGCACATTACCCAAATAAAATATTTTTTAAGTTCTTATATAATGATTGCTAAACTTTTTATTGAAAATTCTATTAATTGAAATTCTCTAAAATTGAAGCTGAGGCAATAATTCTGTGACCAGATGCCTTCACTTCTGCACAACACCCCAACGGAAAAGCGGCCTTTCCCAATTTTCGTTCTTCCATAGGAAGCCATCTAGGATTGAGATGCTAGGGCTCTCGACTTCAAAACACAATTTATAGGCATTGCGATTACAGCGTCATCTGTTAGCGATTTTTGCAACTAATTTTTGAAACTTCTGTACAACATTTTTACAGCTTAGCTAATAAACAAACCGTTTACCGCAAAATTCTATTGATCTTTGTTTTTGAGATATTTAATTTTGAAATCAGGGTCTTATTCGCTGGACACCCTGTATTTAGTTACATATTAGATGTTTTGATTTTTATGCAGAAGAAACAGGATAATTTTTGTTTCCAAGGGCTTCCTATAAATTACCTTCTTCCAAAGTCTGATTAATTTTTGAACTTGCTTGGATCCGATTCTTAATCTGAGTAATTTAATAATTAATTTTAAATCAGAAGTAATGCCACATACATTCTACAAATATGATCAAATGGATGTTGTTTTAATGCCCATCCAGTTATCCAGAAAAAACCAGTTATTCGGAATACATATGACCTCAACCATTCTGGATAAATGGTTCTGTATTGTATATATTGAGTTCATAATAATATTCAAGCATATACAGTGAGATAAATAAATTTTCAAAGATTAATTGATAGTTAAATTTTGCTTCTTATAATATGCAAGGCAGTCGGTCAATTACTAAAATAATATGTATCCCAGCAACAGGTGTACATATTTAATACAGTTTTAATCAGAAATTCTACTAATGAAATGCATTTTGTGTTCTTTGATGAAATCTTGAAAGGGTTTCAAATTGAATATGAACTCGCAATACAATTAGTTGAAATTTTATCAACCGTAAATAGAGTAGCTAGTATAATCTATGAAAGAGGAATCATTTATTAACGTCGATTTCTGTCTTTCTGCTACTCAAATAAAGTTTGTAGCAAAGAATTATTTAAATTCTTTGCAAGACAAGATACTTATTTAAATATGATCCTTAATGATTTCCACTTGTACTCGATTTAACATTTTATTACATCTCTTCTATTAAATTGTACAGAATATATGCGTATACGAGTATATATTAGGTTTAATCCTTTATGCTCCGACGGTTCTTTAAAGTATCATTAAAATTACTTGTTATAAAATTCCTTTAATACATCGATTATTAGTACAGTTTAGAACGAGCTATAGATACTTTATTTTATATTATTCCAAAAGCATTATTCATTGAACAACACAAAAATATTTTTAAAAGGGTGATTTCTTTTGCCTTTGCATCTTTTCAGCTTTCTTGACGTTTAAAGATTGAGGGGAGAAAGTTTCAGTTCGGACATATTTCTATATTTCTATTGTAAGAACTTTATATTTGTATATTTCCTAATTCTACAAAGTACTCAAAAAATATTTTAAGTGAAAGATTTGAGTGGAGTTATAAATATTGTACAAAATCCCTATAAATTGAATTAATTAATTTTAATTGGGAAAATCCTTCTAAAATTTATTAAATGATTGTGTAAATCTTCTAATGTAGTTTCAAAAATTCACGAAAAATGCTTTAGAAGATAAAATTTTCATAAATTCATAATTTGGGACATAAAGGGTTAAAAGATAACTATAAGATTTAAATAAAAGCACACAGTTACACGCTCGCTAGACCATAATTTAAGCAGCAATCTTTTTCAGCAACCTTCCCTTTTACTTAAACCCTCCGAGCGTCTTGAGGGCTTTCCTGAATTTTCATAAAAATGCTTATAAAAATAACCTTAATGTAAATTTTCCTTCGCTGTTTGTTTTTAAAATACTCTTCATGCCCCTTTATTTGATATTACATTTTAAAATACAATTCTGTTACAAAAAAAAAAAAAAAAAAAAAAAAAAAAAAAAAAAAAAAAAATCTACAACAGATTTGAGTTGTTTTTGGGGAAACAGAAAAATACGCCCGAATCGCTCAGAGGGTAATAATTGTTGAACCGATGTCTTTATGCTTACAAAATGTACACTCTCAGAAAAAACTGTAAATTTATTAGCTTTTGCCCTTCAATTTTCACGGACAAGAGCCTTATTTGATGAAAAACGGTTTGATCCATTAAATAAGCGGCCTTGTCCCTTAGGTACTTAGAAAATTAAAAGCAATCTACATATTCTTACAGGTCTAGCACATCTGTTAGCAAAAATACGGTACGACTCCATACATTTTCCTCTGCTAGAATGTAACGGTTTATTTTAGTCGTGTTTCGAAGAATAATGTCGCTTAACCTTTATCATAATATATTTTTTAACCCGCCAAAAAAGCGACTATGTGATGATTATCTAATGTGTTACGTGCTACGGAACAGTAAATAAAGTGTTATTGTGTTTTAATGTACATTATATCCTGTTTTGAGGATTGTATTACTTTGACCCGTGAAATTACGGGCTGCACAAAATGAGGGGCATGGATTTTTTTTTTTTTTTTTTTTTTTTTTTTTTTTTTTTTTTACGGGGTATGACTGGAATCTCTGCTTCCGGCCTCTGCTCGTAATTTTACAGGGATATTTTTAACAGTGTACATCAAAAAGAAAATAACAATGTTCAAAATTACACACAAATGTATTACTGAGTAAAATTCTAAAACTTTGTTTTATTATTGTGCGATTGAATTTTTTTTCCCTTGTTTAGTGTCCTTTCGGAAAGAGATTAACAACGAAAACAAAAAAATTGCCAGCATTGTTTCTACACTTTTCACATGCAATAAGCAGCTTTTATTTTTTTATCATATAGTGCTTTATAATTTGTCGATAAATTGATCAAAAATGGCTCGATCATGATTAAAAATAAAACAAGTCCTCGTTGAAATAATTATATTTTGTGTGGTCAATCATAATACTAAACTTAGCTTTTATTTCTTTTTATCATGTAGTGCTTGGTAATTTATTGGTAAATTGGACAAAAACGGTTCCATCAAGATTAAAAATTGAACATCACGTCTGTGATGAAATAAATTATATTTTGTGTAATCAATCACAATCCGAAATTTAAGACAAAACATTTCGAAGACACACGACGCCACCCAGTAAATCAATAAAATTGTCTGATTGCCAATTACAAAACAGCTTAGTACGCAGCAGTTACTACATCAAAAATGTTGAAAAGCCAAAACATTTTTTCGTTAAATAAAACAGTCAGAATGTGCAAAAGAAAATGGAATCACGATCATATAGCCTCTTTCTCAGCTATGGCAGGAATTTAGAGTAATTTTTTTACAGTAAGTGTTCGTCGTAATTTATGTAAAAATTAGTATATTACTCCCGGCAAAAATGACGGAATGTTGATCTGCGTTTCATTTTCATAAGATTTCATAGAAATAAACAGCATGAAGATTTGGTTATTGAAAGTTTTGTATTGTAGAAAAGTACATTTTAAAAATAACAAATGATTTCTACAAATACAAATGATGAGAATATATATTTTTTTTACTCGATATTTAATTTCTGAAATAGTTCAACGATCAACAAAAGCTGCTATTCTAATCTTTAGAATAAAGAAATTAAAAATCAGTGAATATTACGTCATGTTGACGCAATCATACGAATTATTTAAAAAACAGCCTTGTGTTTTAAATACACAGGCTGTCCACTCTCAACGGTGTCTAGAGGCTAATTCCTAAACCGTTAGTCATAGACATATAGTTCCAAATACAAAAATGTTTTAAATGAGGTAAGGAATTATTTTAAAAGTGATTTTGATCAATAAAGACATTTCTTAAAAAATTACTAAATTTAAAATTTTATACGGTCCCCTTGTCCGAAAAGTTATATTTCGTAAAATTTTCCTATTACACTGTCAAGTAATACAAAAAAAGTCCCGTTCATATAACGCTAAAATTGACCGAGTTATAAAACTTTAAAAATACATGACTAACGCCATTTTTGTGCATTTGAACACAAATGAGTTTGACTTGCTTTGAGGGGTTATATACCAAGTGCTTAAAGTATTCGAAGATTCATGTGTATCTGCGCTTTGAAAAACATCGTACAAGTATTACAATTATTGTACAATTATTGAGTTAACTTTTATTAAGTCTCACATAGGCTAAAATAATTGTATTTTAACATATGTTTTATTTTATAAGGATTTGAGACCGCTCCTTTTCATGATTCCTTTTAACAAAAATTACGTTATTTTTATAAGTTTTTATTTAACTTCAACGATCGTATGCATGTTTTTCCAGTTCAACATTTGTACTCGAGCTTTAACTCACTTTCAAATATGCGATCGAGATTAAATTTTACATGCTGACGTAAATCCGATGACAATCTAATATTATTATGATTTTCGGTGGTTACCATTTACGCTTATTTTACAAGATAACACAAAACAAATCAGATAAATTATCGCCAAGAAATTTAAGGAAAAGTTTTAGATTAGATAATATAAGACTCCGATGGCTGTGTTTTTTAACTTTTATGCATTGTTTAGCTCTGAATCTGAACTTACCTTAATTTTTAACCATCATGTCAGGATTTTTCGCTAATCATAAATTGTCAAAGTAAAAAATAACAAAAATCGGATACTATAAAATGGAGGAGATGGCTGTGTTTTTTAACTTTTGATAATTGATTTTTATGTATTTTCATTTTTAACCATCGAGTTAGAATTTGTTAGCAAGTTAAAAGATAGCGAAAATCTGATACTATAAAACAGATGTAAAACTTTTTGTATTTAATTCAATTTTATACAATTCAATAATTTTTTGGCTTATGCTTGGATTCTTACAGCTAAACAGCTGAGGAATCCGATGGGGTGCGAGAGGAGGTTCAATTTTAACTTTTAACTTTTTAACTTTGAAATTTACAATTTGCAAAAAATCCTGACGTGATGGTTAAAAATGAAGGTCATTTTCGAATTAAACGGTAAAAAATACATAAAAATCGATTATCAAAAGTTAAAAACACAATAATCACATCTATTTTATAGTATCAAATTTTCGCTATTTTTTCTTTTTTTAACTTTTAAATTTATAATTTGCAAAAAATCTTTACGTGATGGTAAAAAATGAAGATCAATTTTGATTCAGCAGTACAGAATACATAAGAATCAATTGTCAAAAGCTAAAAAACATGAAATAACCCAACGTTTGCAGATTATTGTAATCTAACAACGTTTTAAAATATGTATCATTTTGTAAAGAATTGAGGTTGTTAATTTTCGTCATTTTATTTAACAAAAATTCTGTTTTTTTCTCTTCTTATATGTTTATTACAACTGTTATATTTTGCATTAATATGGCAGAATGATTAAAGATTTCAAATTTATATTGCAATGTTAATTTTACTCTCAATCATTTTTTTAATATATCTGACGCAATTATATTTCTACTAAATTTGTGAATGACCCCTAATTTACAGCAAAAAATATGCTCCAACTTTAAATAGCTATTACTCGGTCAGTATTAATCGTAGAATAACCGGACTTTTTTTGTCTTATTTGTCAGTGTAACAGAAAATTTTTACTAAATAAAACTTATAGGACCTGGGGGCCGTATAAAAATTTAAATTTCGTAATTTTTAAAGAAATGTTTTTATTGACCTAAATCGCTTTTAAAATATTTCTTTACCTTATTTAAAACATTTTTGTAATTGGAACTATATGTCTATGACTAATGGTTTAGGAATTAGCCATTGGACACCGTTGAGAGTGGACACCCTGTATAGATGGCATGGTTCGCCACGAAATGGTTACTTACACTTTCCTACGTTTAGATTTTATATAAGTAGATTATATAAAATTTTCAGAAGCTTATAAATAAAACGAATCCTTATTATTCCGTTATTATGTCTGAATATAATTTTAACATTATATAATTTATTTTAAAATACAATACCGCTGCAGAATTCGCGGCGCGGGGTGCTCCGCGCGTCATTCAGTGGCCCCTATATTAGAGATGAGTTCGGGTTCTCATTTCGGAGCCCGGGCCCGATGGTTTTAAATCCAAGTACGCCCGTACTCGAATCATTTTTGTGTCATCAGAGCCCGATACCGAAAGTATTCACTACCAAAAAAAATTGTATGATATTTAAAAATTGTTTTAAATTGTTAAATAAATTTCTTTGTAATATCTTATTTTTAAACAACATGGAATTACCAGCAAATAATTAATTTTATGGAAATTTACATTCAATCTCATCAAAAGAGATGTTTTCTATCAAGTAAAAATATATTTACTCAAAACGATTCCCATATTTTTCTCCCCAACAAGCAAATCTGATGGGCACATTATTGAAGTGCGTTTTATAATAAAGGAATAAAATTTGCAGAAATTACTATTTAGACGACGAAAAGTCGAACAATATTTTGCTATTTTCTATAGAATGTGTACATCTTATAATAGATTCTTTCCTCAAAACAATCTTTCGTGATTCTCGTGTCCTAAGAAATCAGTTTTAAAAATTCAACCCCGTTATCTGAAAAATCCAATGTTTTTATACGAAAAGAGGAAACAATACACGATTGCTTTCTATCGGAATAACAATACATGCCAATTATATCTACTTACGAATAAAAGTGACTTCGTGAATGTGGAGAGCAGCATTTCTGAGTTTATGGGGAAAAATGGATAGAATCACTAACGTTATTTTCATATGAAGAGCGATTATGATTCATATTTAATTAGAAGATTAAAAATTTAAAAACCTTAAGCTATTGCTGATTGATTGAAAACAATCTAAGAAAAAATTATTTGCACCTTTTGAAGCCATATCACAGTTTGTCGCCCTCAATGCCAGACAAAAATCTGCAAATATCGCTATTTTTTTTTAAATATAGAATTCTAATACTGGAGAGAAATACATGATTTCTGTTTCCCTTTCATTCTGATCAAAAGAGCATTAAAATGACTTGAAATGGATTAACTAATTTTTATGAAAAAAAATTATTTATATATATATAAATAAATAAAATTGTCAGTTGCAGAAAGAATGAGTCCGAGCCCGAAGACTTGTATAAAAATAGAGCCCGAGGCCGCGTCGTGCCCGGGCTCGAGCTTGGTCTGAGCCCATCTTATCTCTAGTCCCCTATACACTTTCCGACACTTAACCAAACAAATTTAAAAGCAAAAATCAATAAGGTTAATGCATCAAAAAGCAGAAAGGGGTCCTGAAGCCATCGTACGTTGCGGCTTCAAATTATTTGTCATCCTTTAATTGATGCGTTTCTTTTCTTTTTTTTTTCTTTTTTTACAAATAATCATTAGGCAAGCCTTAGTATCACTCTTGTTCATCCAAGATTTTTGTTGAATACGAATTAAAAACACCATGTACGAATTCGCTACTTTTGGGGGAAATGTTTCGCCTTTTTAGACAAATTGACAATTTGACAAATTGGCAATTTAGACAGATTGAAATATTACTGAAATTGAAAATCATTTTCCGCAAAGCCGGAAATTGGAAACACTTAGATGTTGGCAATAAAAGACATCTGATGACATATTATACAATTACAATGTGCTACCTATAGTGAACTTAACCCTTTCAGGGGCGCCGTTTGTAGTCTGCAAACAGTTAATTTTAATGCCCAAACTGCCAAATGGCACCAATAATTTTTTAGTTCAATTTCGATCTCGTAATATACATAAACAAAAGTTTTTGATTATTTTAAAATAAATTTGTTCATAAATTGCGGTGTGAATTAATTACTTGAACATTTTTGGAGCAGCAATGCCTTGCCCCTGAAAGGGTTAATAATTTACTGTTAGTGTACTTAAATATATTTTTTTAATATTTCGATTGGACAAGTTACGTAAAGAAACATTTAATCAAAGCATTTTTTTTTTGGGGGGGGGGTGTAAGTTTACCCCCACCCTTATCTTTGTACATTATTTATTCTTGTTGTTTTTGAGAATTAATTGTATTCAGTAATAATTGGCAATGTTTCTAACTTTTATTTAGAACTATACTTAAACTATTTAATTATCGTATGTATATTGAAAATTGTCTATAATAGATTAACATGAAATTCTACAAGAAAATTTATTCAATTTATTCACCGTTCTTTAATAAAATCTTCTGACAAAGGTGAGCATTAATGGAATAAATTTGAATTCGGTTGATAAATATTTAAATTCTGTTCTTAATAAGTAATGCACATGAATTATCCCATAAAATTTGTGGAATTCTTATAAACTTAATAATCCGCCTTTCTTCTGCTTAAATTAAGTTCTCAACAATAAATCTTTTAAATAACAAGGATTAGTTGAAGTTTATTAAAATTTAGTAATAAATTATTTCAGATACTAATTGTTTATTTTAAGCAACAGTAGATAAACAAAAATAAAATGGAATAATGTTTGGGAATCACAACTTAAATCTCACTAATCACGATAAAGTGAGACTATGCTGTAGTTTTTTTTTCTTTTCAAAGTTGGGTCATTTAACTAATCTTATGAAGTTTGAGTAAACTATTTTCTTCATTCCGTTTTACAATTTTCTTATACTATTTACAACTACAAACATTGAGATTTTAAATGAATGCAGTAACATAATCTCACTTTATTAACAGTTGTCGGGGCCTTAGAAAGGAAGCTAAAAAGCAAGTATTGAGGATTCAAAGTGAGAACTGTAAAACCTATAATTTGAGAGGAAAAAGCCTAATAGGTTTAAACCCGATGATATACGAGCAGTTGCCATCAAACGCACACAATAAGGTCCAGTTTTGAAGCTAAAACCAAAATAATTGGGTACTTACAATGTGAAAAAAATTACAGATATTTACGATGTACAAATAATTGGTTCTTCAGAAGGCCCAATAGTCAGAAGTACTTGTGCTGAGTATATTAAGGCGTGGCTTGGTGAAGCTTGAAACTGCTTAAAGAAACAGAGAATTTTCCCGATGTAGACAATATCCCGATTAAAACACTACTACCGGAATGGCAATTTTGAAAAAAGAAAAACAATTCCGACAAATCGTTTAATCCCGAAGAAATTAACGCAGTGAAGCGCCGACTTTCCGGACGCCGATTAACCGGATTGTCCAATTAACCGGGTTGATCAAGGTCCATACATTTCTTCCCGCCTTCTCCAAAATTTTGGGAGTGAAACTTCTTTACGCGTGGTAAGGTAAATTCAGCCGGATGTCGCTAAAATTAACTGTTAAATAGCCATTTCTTAATCCTGGAATAATAAAATCGCCAACAAATGCAAAAATAGCAATGCGTAAAATCAAAGTTCGTAGAATCTAAGAAATTTCACTTCTAACGCGAGAGAGTCCCATGCATATTTTTTTTTTACGAAAGACCCTCTTTCTTTGTGTACGTCTATGTATAACTTTGTATATTTTGTAGAAAATGAAATTAAAAAACTGTTTAAAAAAAGACTTTTAAACACGCCATTTGTAATATGCTAAAATGTACACAACTACAATTGCCAGTCCTAAGCCTGGAAAAGTGTGAAGGTAAGTAACCTAAAAACACTGCCATTGTTGTCGTTTTTTAAAGTTGGCCAATTATCCGGATTTTTCATTAACCGGATCGACCTCGGTCCCGACCTGTCCGGATAATCGGTGCTCTACTGCATATATATTCGTGAAATGTGACAAAAAAAAAAAAAAACAAAGAGGAGAAGGAAAAAATGTATTGATGTTTTAACGTCGGTGAAGCCACTACATACCGAAAAGCGGCTTCACAGACTTTAACCTCATCGAGTTGATAGCTGAAATTCCAGGATTAGACAGAACTCAATTAGCATATTAAAATGCAACTGGTCTGCCAAGTCATATCTTGGTGGAAACTACCGGCAAACCCACTTTTAGTGGTTGATTTGTAGGTTTATCAATGTGTTTCCCAGTACCTAAATGTATGAAAATATGGAGGACTGCCAGCAGAAAAATATAATGGTAAATCTACCAGTCAACTAATAAAGTCGGTTTAGCAAGTGGTTTCCACCAAGATAGGACTTGGCAGACTAGTTGCAGTTTAATATGCGAATCAAGATTTAACTAATCCTGGAATTTCAACAGTCCACTCGATGAGGTGACGGTTTGTGCAACTGCCTCCCGATCTACAAAGACAAATATGCTTTTTAAAGACGAACCTAACTCTCTGACATTTTTTTTAAGCGAAGTTTTTAAAGCACTTTTTAACATTTGGGACTCTTGTACAGCGTGTTTCAGAAAGGACTTTGAAATGACATAACTGTGTAACAATGAGAGACAGAAAGGAGAAATAAGTGGAATGTTGGACAGACAGCTCTGGAATTTTTTATACACCACTTTGCAGGAATAGTTCCAAAATTGGAAATCAGAGGGCGCTACAGTCTCAGAGCACTGTCTTTGAAATATTTTTTGAAAACGTGCTTCGTGAACAGAGATCAAATCACATTATAAGGGTTTCAATATGATCACTTTTCTTAGCAATAACATGAAGAGCATAATCGAGCAATAGAGCAATAGAGCAATAACCGAAGAGTAAAATTTGAAGTCAATCGTTGCAATGTCTGTATTGAAACGGATGCACATGCCTCACAGATGATTGTTCAATCTGTTCCAACGTTTAAGGCTTCTTCGAGTAAACAGTGCCTTTCAAGTAGCCTCACAAAAAGAAGTCATATGGATTGAGATCCAGGGAATATAGTGGCCAATCCATACCAATGCCATCAGTGGTATTTCAGTACAATAAAAACATATTGTTCCAAGAAATACGACATCATTTCCTCAATTTCTGTATAACAACTAATTCGATTCGACTCCCATACACATGTCAGCAATGAAACAGACTCACAAGTGAACTTTCTGTACTTCTGAGTACTATTTAAAGCTTCATGTGCTAGTGCTGCCACCTATTAGCCAATCTTGCAACTATTTCTGCAAACTGGTGTATAACAAATTTCAGATCTGCCTGTCCAACATACCACTCGTTCACCTTTCTGTTTCTTACTGTTTCGTAGTTATGCCATTTCAAAGTTGGGGGGTCCTTTCTGAAACCCCCGGTAGATTGTGCTTGAAACTTCCTTTGAAGTTTGTAGAGATTTTATTTACGTTGTTTAAGAAAAAGAACTTTGGGTGTAGTTGTTTTGTTTTTTGTTTGTTTTGTTTATCAACTCCAACGCCATCTAGTGAATCTATTCTCGGCAAATTGCGGAGTTATATAATCCAGCAGTGCTTGTCACGTGATGTTGACTTCATAGGAAGTATATTCATGTTCGATGCACTGTAAGAGTGCAAGAATGGCTGAATTTGGCGGAGCAAAGACATGTTTTGATGCAGCTTGTAAATCAATTTTAAGAATAGTGAAGACGCAACAATTTTGTAAATATTATGAAGTGTAAAGAGCTTTTCCTTTTAATATAATTTTCGTTAAATATTAAGCTTATTTAATTTAATTTTTTATTTTTTGAGTCGACTGTTCATCTCGATATCCATATATATATACATAGTTTCTCGAAAACGTTTCAAATAATTTCGATAAAAATGACAGATTAGACGTTCTTTGGATCTAGAAATCAATATCTCTGGATGTCATCTGCAGGAAAAATTGTTTTCATGCAATACACGCTCTTCTCATAATTGGAAATCATTAAAGAAAACATAAAAAGTGTACAAGAACTGCCAAAATATTTAAATAAATGTACAAAAACTGCAAATAGAATGCGGTATGCGAAATTTAAAAATAAATTATGTTATAATTATAAATTTTAATCCTTATTTATTACAAATTAAATAAATCATTTTTAATCCATTATTAAAATAGCTAATATTGGCGCTATATTATGTTACGGGGATTCAGGACCAATGCTTGCGTTAACAGAAAAAGAACTGATTCTTACAATAGTATTGTTTTAACTGTAAAGCGTCATAATATAGATATTAAATTCGCCAATTGCCTTTGGACACAATTACGGAAAATTTCTCCAGAAAAACAACTGCATGAAGAGTTTTCCCATTTGTACTGAGCGAAGCTTCGCCAACCAGGTACTCTTCAGTATTTTTTTAAATATTGCAGAATAATTGAACACCTCTTTGAAAAGTTTCTTGTAACAACAGAATAAATGAAAAATAATTTTATAAATCCCCCATTCTTGAATTCACATTTCGTAGCATTATTCACTAAACACATCATTTCACTTGATAAAATATTCTTTTGTGCAAAACACGAATGTCTCAAACTGGCTCATCTCATTTCCGTTTTTTTAACATTAGGCGTTCGCAAATATCAAAATTTACTGAAATGGATTCGTAAAAATCCAGATTGAAAGTATTTAAAACTATACTTTTACCACCTAAATGTGATAAATACTAGGATTTGTCAATAACCGGTTCTTTAGCTTAAAATTCATACCATTTGACAAAAAATAATAACCAAAAAAATTAAGATTTGTCAGAAGAGCTGTATGCTTTCGTCTATGAAAATAATGTCTTTTGTAAAAAGAAAACCTGCATTTAGAATAATAAACCGGAAACCTTTTACTAAAATTGAGTCAAAATGCGATCATTTGTAAAGGTTCTATATTCCGCTGTTATTGATATTAAACTCATAGTTTATAAAGAAGTTTTTATTTAAAAATCTTAAAGATATTTAAAAAATTTATTAGCAATTTTAACTGTAACGTAAAATTTCTTTTCACCGCACTTTTTAATCGATATTATAAAAAAAATGCTGGATTATTACATTCCCATACCAGTGGAAACGTAAAAAACAATAGTACGTAAAAAATTACAGTGTTGCTCTTGTAATACAGTAAACTCTCTGTAAGGCGGACTCTGTGTAAGACGGAAATTTGTCTAACTCGGAAAGATTTTCAAGCCCCAGCGAATTCATAGACATAGAGTAACATTTGTCTAAGGCGGAATATTGTCTACTACGGAAAAATTTCTCGGTCCCCATCGATTCCGCCTTAGACAGAGTTTACTGTATGTAGATGATACCTTAAAGTAAATTAAACCACGTATAATTATGAAGGATTTTCTACACATTAAAATATACATTTATTTTTTTTTTTCTTGCATCAGTTCAAACTGAAAATGTAGTTTGTGTTCGGATTTTTGTTTTCATTTGCATGCGCTGCATTGTAGTAATGAATACTAATACAAAAATGCTATAATCTGCATTAATTCAATTAAAGTTTCATTATCAAGTCTAATTCTAAATAAATTAAAAGATCAAATATTAAGGAGTAAAATTGAAATTTGTTTCATATACAAAACAACGTAGCAACGTAGGAAGAAGTTTTCTTTATAAATTATTTTATTTTAAATTAATTTTTTTTTTTCATTTCTGAGATAGAAAAAAATGTATCAAGGAGATTATTTCAATACTTGTTTTTGACTCTTTGTTTATGCATTAACTGTAAAATTTAAAAAGATAATTATTTCTCCTATTATTGAATTTTCTTTTTTTCCAAAATAATATGAAAATAACAAATGCAAACTGCATCAGTAGGAAATTTATTTTCTTAAAAGTTTAATCTATACAATACTCATCAGTTTGTTTAAATGATTTTATCGGTATATTAATTGAATCTTACTTTGGAGTGTCAAAATTTCGGATATCAATAACGCATACAGGATTATTAATTATCTGTTCTAAACAAATGATTACGATGATTTGTAACAGGCATTTTCCTAATTGCATTTTAATTACAATCAATGGTGTATTTACAGTTTACTGTTAAAGGACAAACATAGCTTTAATGATTATTTAAGCATGGAATTTTTAATATCCACGTATAGTAATTTTCAATGCTTATATATATATATATATATATATATATATATATATATATATATATATATATATATATAACAATCGTTAATGATTTCACACATAAATTTTAATACAAGAATTTGGTATGCTTCTCTGATTTTGAAAAAAATAAGGTTTATAATTTATTTTTATTTTTATTTATTTCTTCTTTGTAACATTAATTTTCTTTTTTTGCTAAATAATGATAAAAGGGGACATATATTCTGTGAATTTTAATTATGAAATGGTGTTTCTTCCTATATTTGACCAATAGTTCAATTCTTAAATCTTTAGCTTTAAAGATACTGGGGACTGCTAGTTTTTCGCGGCAGACATCACGTTACCGTACTTAGATTCCTGCCCTTTTACATCTGTAAATATACATTGCTTAAAAAAAAAGTATTTGATAATACTGCACTGAAATGAAAATTTAAATATTATATGGCACTTTAATGTAAAATTTTAAGCACATTTTATCGTATTTAAATAATTATTTTATTTCATTAATAAAAATAAATCTAATTAATATCAAAATTAACTTTTATTAATATATTCCATGCATAGCATTCTAAAATAAAAAAAGTAGGAAAAGAAATTCTGGGATAGAATATTTAAATAAGTATTTTATTTTTTAAATGAAAATAAATCTTTAATTCTTATTAACATCAAAATTTATTTTAATTAAAAATGTTCCATTGGTCATTAAATATATAAAATAACCGATATAATATTTTTAAGTAAAAAAGTTGAAAATAAACAGAAATAGCATATTTTAACAGATAAAACATTTTAAAATAAATATCCATAAGAAAAGTTGGGAATAAAAACAAGACTTGGGATGCGAACTCATGCTATCTAGACTCAAATGTATCGCTCTAATCATTCAACCACCAAGAATATAGCCATTCTGTAACAAAACAATAAAATAAGTAGGCAAATCTGTGATTTGAAGACAGGAATTAAAGTATGGTCACGTAATGTCTGTCGTGAGACACTAGATTAGGCATTGCAACCTGGGGTTACGGGGTTACAGAAAGTAGGAGAAAAACATTTTTTTTTCTAACTCAAAAAAACTTCTTGCGTTTAATATATATGATTTTAGATTTCCCATTAGCAACACTAGAAAGCATTTTTATGTCAAAAATATCAATAATGAGGCACTCAAATATTCGTAATTTTTTTAACCGATATTTTTGTATTAACCCCTTTAAAGGGCGGTGATGCTGCTATGGCATCACCTAATTTTAATCCCTAATTGCCACATTGGCAGTAGGTAATTTGAATAAAAAAATTTCTTTTTATTAAGTGCGCAAAAATACACTTTAACTTGTTTACAAATAAATTTTCTTGTAAATACCATGAATGGTGTCAATGAATTATTTCAACGTTTTACAAATACAAGTACCTTGCTCCTGAAAGGGTTCACCGTATGACAGGAAATAAGATATTTTGCCAAAGATTTTGTTGCTTACTGCAGACTTTTTTAAGCCCATAGTTTGATTACATGTCTGTTAAATTTGTGCTTTATTTATATTATATATTTTATTTATTTACTTATTAAGGAACAAATTTGAATTTTGTTCTCGAATAGTAGCAGGAAACGAATGCCAAATTATTTATATTGTTTTAATCCTTTTATGCCTAGCGTCCCATTTTTGGGACGTTTCAAATTTTAATAATTTTTTATAATTTTCTTCTTATTTACAACATGAATATTGTATGAAGTATTGTCTATAAATGTCTTTATCTATTACCGAGAGATGACAGCATAAGATTAATATTTATTTGCTTAAATGAAGGCCTTTTTTCTGTGTTTATAGATTTTTCATTTTTCAAGATAACGAAATGTAAAAAGTTAAGTTTATTTGTATTTTTGTATCAAGGATCCAAATAAATAAGTCATTATCTTAGCTTGTGGACTTCTTTGAAATGTGTATTTTCTTAAATTCCGAAATTGTTCAAGCCTATTTTTTATGCATGTTTGTAACGTACAAAATATAGGGCGCTGGCGCAAATGGTCAAAAAAGTCTATTAGCCATTTAGGGGACAGTTATTTATGCAGAGTCCTTTCAAGATGATTTTGAAATAAATTGTTTTTTAGCCTCAAATACTATTATTCTTAGTTTATTATTAATAATACTTATAACGTTATTAGTCTCTGTAAAGAAATAAATATACTTTTTAATAGTTCATAAAAATACTAATTATAGTATATAATATGCAATTTAAAAGCTTAATTTATATAAATTTAGACAAAACATATGATTATGCATTTTCCCAAATATGGATATTCTCATATTTAGTAAATTTACATTTTATCAAATAAATACAAATATATTTTACCGTATTTTTTTTTTTTTTTTTTTTTTTTTTGTATTTTTCCAGTTCATTTTGCAACATTTTAAAGTTTTTACGAGTAAATTTGAGAAAGCAAAAATTCAGGCATAAATGGGTTAAGTTTAAACGGATTATTCTTCCGTAAACGGGCTGCACGCCATAGATAGATTTAAAAATTATTCATCTTTAAAAGTTATTTTTAAAACTATAGAAAAAACAATAAACTGATGTACAATTTTGAAACAAATTATATTTGAAAGTACACTTTTATTTCCTATTCGGCAGTGTAAAAATTGAAATTATTCGACTACATGGATTTTAAATTTGTGTTTCCTTTTATTTGAATATATTTTGTTTTATTTATAATGTTTTAATATTGGTATGAAAATTACCGGAAACAAATGCACTATGTTTATTGTTTTAAGAGTAAATGGTTTATGATTCTTTCGCAATGGAACATACATGCCATAGAGATTTTTTAAAATCATTTTTTAAAATCAAGCTTGGGAATTATTTTAAAAACCACAATAAATCAGTAAATTGCAATGCAATTAAAAAAAATCATTTGAAATTACATTTTCCCCTATACTACATCGTAAAAACTTAAAATGTTTAACGTTTAGAGGTTAAATAAATTGCAGTAGCGAAAATTTCAAAATCAAAATTTAATCGGAAGGCCAACCTAGAAAAGACGTTAGCGTTACGCATTGACACTTTGTCCTTTATAATATAGAAAGTTATAATTTCAAAATGTTTCAAATGTTATTCTTTATCACATGAATATGTATTTGCGTCAAAATAGTTTTTTAAGTTGCGAAATTTAAATTTTAAAAGGTTCCTCACAAAAAACTTTGTAAAAACTTTCTCTGCTCTCTAACAAGTAAATCAGTAAAAATCCCAATCTTCTACGACCAAGATTTACTGAATAATGATAATTTTAATTTTATAAATTTTTAGAGTTTTCTGTTGCGAAATAGAGAAACCCGTTTTGACAGAATCCAGGGATTGTATAAAAATTTAAGTTTCTAACTTTTAGAAAATAACTTTTTTGGCGTAAATGGATTTTCATACGATGAAGACCAGCATTTTAAAGATCTTTGTAACTGGAACCATACTTCTGAAACTAACGGTTTTGGAATTAGTTATTAGATAACAAGAAGTGAGTTAAATTAATACTTAAATTAGAAACATTGGTTAAATACCCAAGGTTATAATTAAATTGCCCGAATGAAATTTAATTATTGAAACTTAGGACAACATACATCCGTACTCGTCTTACTGAAATTGAAAACACTTGGCTGAACTCTAAAGAATGTTATATCTTCAGATGTCGTAATATATTGCCAAAGCAACCGTTAACAATAATGTAGGTAATGGTGTATCATATATCAGTGTGAACAGAGAATAAATTATAGAACATTACTATTAAATTTAGAATGATATTATTACATCTACTGCACATCCGTTTTGCTTGGGATGACACATCAAGAATAATACATAATGTAGAATATGCTTAAACGACTTCCCGTGTACAATGAATATACATTTCTAAGGAAACTATTACACAGTTATAAACTATATTTTATATTATATGCTTAAAAGCTTCTAAACTCTTGATGTAACAAAATAATTAAAAGACAAAATGTATTTGTCATGCAACCAAACTCTTTTTAACCTCTAAAGTAAAGTGAAGAGACTGTCTCCCCAACGGTAAGTGAGTTGAAGTGAAGAGGGGAGACTGGCAGTAGTGGTGGGTTTTGTCAGGTGTGTAGGATGCGGAAAGGCATCCGAGGTAAAATTCGTTTGGTTTTCAGAAATAAGATGTGTAGTTTGGTGGAATATTGTTGTTGATAAATTGGAGTCAAAGTGTATATATTTTAGGCAAGTGTAAATATTTTGTAAATAGGATTTTGTATTTAATAAACTTTAATATTAAACTTCTGGTGCCATCCTCGGTTATCGGTTATCGTGACATCACAGTATTTATAAAATATAATTTTAATCATTTAAATATCATTAAAATTTTATTTCATATGTACTCAAATTTACTTTAGATTATTTCATTAAATGTAGAATTTAACAGATTTCCTAAGACTTATTCTTCGATAAGTCTTAAGATATGTCTTATTCTTATATAGAAACAAGAATGAAAAAAATCATGCGTCAAGCATAGATTATGAAAAACTTTCCACACATTCAGAATAATGATACAAAACAAAAACGTTTAATAAGTTAAAATATTATGTCTAATTCAACCACACGGAAACGCGCAATACATTTAAAAACCCAATTTCAGCTGTTCTCATCTACGATCGGGAAATTATCCGAATTCTTTGATCAGCCCTCTACGTATTGTATTGCCCTATTGTATAGTAATCATCTTGTAGTGAAATTAGGTGATTTATATCAATTTCGATACATTTGAAATACCGTAATGTCATTAAAATACACTGAAAATGGTTTTTTCCCCATTGACTATAATGTAAAGGAATTCTTTTGAGTGTCCCTGATAATGAACTATTAATCCCACATACTTCATGTACACAAACATGCCTTGGGGACCCTAAATAACGTTTATCAATTGCATGAAATTCCGGGTATATTTACGGGAGTTAGAGCGTGGACAGACAGACAGACAAATCGAATGCATAAACACTTTTCAACTTCGTTGGAAAGTGTTAAAAAAGCCTAGAAACTATTCTGTTGCACAAAATCTAATCAGGGAACTTTAGCTCTTTTCTTACATAATTTCCAAACGAGCCCTTTAACTTGTGCGTTAAATGGGACTTAAAAGACAGAAAAATATAGAAATTCAGCTTCATTCTTTCATTTTAAAGTTGTTTCGCAGTACCAACACTGTAGTTTTATTTAATTTAGTAAAATGTTTTTGGAACTATTTTGTCATTTTTCTGCTCGAAAACTAACCACCAGCATTAGACTACAGAAGCAAAATACTACAAAATTCTATTATTAAAATTTTAACTTTTGACATCTTTCTAAGATGCGTTCAGACAGTAAAACAAAACAAGGACTAGAGAACAGGAATTCTGCTTTTTCGGAATTTAGTGTCGCTCCGGCATTTCCATTACTTCATTTTCTTCTGATGGACTGATGGCTTCTATTATTATGAAACAGCCATTATAAATGAAGTGTTGGGTGAATATGAAAAGGCAGCCGTAAAAAGTTAGAACTCTGATTTTCTGGTCAGAATGGGGGAAAAAAATGGCCATAACTTTTATTTACGGCTGCTCTTTCATCTTCACCTAACACTTCATTTATAATGGCTGTTTCATAATAATAAAAGCCACCAGTCCATCAGAAGAAAATAACTCTGTTAAGCGAGACGCTACTCAGTGCAAAACATATTTCCATTTTAAGACTTAAAGCACACGTTCTATTTTATGTAAAATGACGTCATTCGCATCCGCTTAAGGATTCCACATGTACGATCTACTCTTAAAAATCTACAGTAAAGCATGCATAGCACATCACTATCGCGAAATAATGCACAAATGCAGCAAAAAGATTCCGTCATTCAAGAAAATCGAAACAAAAACGGCTATCTAATGATTCATAGATACTTACAATTAAATATAGTATATAATAAGCTCCATTGTTTTAACAGAAATCATTCGTTTATATTTTTTTCAAAATAGCACGTATTTTAATTACATTTTCTTTCGGTTGTTATGAGAAAATGGCAACAAACATATATAATTACTATTTTGAAACCATTTTTCCTTTACTTTCTACAGAAATGAAGTACTTCCGTTGCCAATATTAAGCAAATGGCTCCAAAAACTACAAAAAAATTAATATAATAAATGGAGATACAGTTTTCAAACAAAATGTATTTAAAAAAACTTTTTTTTCCAATACGGCGGTATAAAAATTGAAAATGTGCGATGCTTAGAAGTTTAAAAAATTGCTAAAGAGTATTTAATCGTAATGCTTTGTTTTACGGCTAGCTTCTGTAAGGTAACGTTATTTTTTTGGACACAAAATAAGCTGGGAGAAAGAAATAGCATACCGTACCGGAGGCTAAAAAAATGAAATATAGAATTCAGTTGCAAAATTGAGATAGAAAAATACGTTAAGTTTATTAAACCCTATAAGAACTTTTTAACACTTTCCAAGATAGTTGAAAAGTGTTTATGAATTTGGTTTGTCTGTCTGTCCGTCTGCCGCACTCTAACTGGCGTAAATGTTGTCAGATTTCATGAAATTGATTGATGTTATTTGGGTTTACTATGGCATGTCCGGTATAGAAAAGGAAGTGTGTAGCATCTATGGTTCATTTACAGAGACACTCAAAAGAATTCCGTTACATTACAATCGGGAAAATCGTTTGCGGTATATTTTAATGATATTACGCTATTTTTAAAATATTGAAATTTATATATATCGTTGAGATGTACTACGAGGCGCTTATTGTATAACATGGAGTGCATAGAACTTATTTTTCATTTACAGGGACACACAAACAAATTTTGCTCCAGAAGAAAATGAACAATAATTGAACTAATGAAGCCTATGACCAATTATTACTGGAAGTGCACTTTCAGGTGTGGTGCGCGTTTTTAAATTTCACTATTTTAAATATATTATTTGGTGTGTATAAATTATATACATTATATAGATATAATTATATAGATCTTGAAAGATTACATTTCCGTTTAGTGGTGGAAATTCCTGAAGTGCTATGCGTTTAACTTAAGTAACTTTTAGCAGAAATATCTAGAACTATATCATATACAGCGCTGCACAAAAAAAAAAAAAAAAAAAAAATCGGATATTTTTCAGACTACTGATGGTAATAGCAGTAGTTGTGTTTTAAAATGCGTTATGTGTTTTCGTAATAAATTATTTGCACATCATTTTTTACCATAATAAACTGTGAAGTTTTATTTCTGTATTTGAATGCGTTGGAAAATGTTTCATAATCTATACTGGACGCATGATCTTCAGTTCTTTCTTTAGTTGCTAGTGTGTTTTAGTACTTAATTTAGAAATTTCTGGTTTCCTATTTCACAAATACAAGCTATTAGCTTGCCATGTTTATAGGCAATTAATTGATAATATTGTACATCCATGACAATTAAATTACATTACTTAATCCAATAAATTTTTTCTTATATTTGGTTGAGCAAAAGTTCTGGGAAATTTTTAATCTAATAGTTACCAGAATTTTTATTGTAGATGATGGTCGTGCCATCAATGCCGAGCTCTATTGCCAGCCAATGGATCGCGTCTACGACAAATTGGTGCAGAAGTTTCCAAGATTGATCCGCCGAAAGCGCGTTTTGTTTCAGTAGGACAATGCCAAATGGCACGTGGCCCAGAGGACCAAGGACAAGTTTGCACAGTTGGAACGCGTCGAAATTCTCCCACACCCCGCCTATATTTCAGACGTGGCTCCATCCGATTATGGCCTCTTTCGATCAATGTAACACTTTTTCAAGAGCCGTCAATTTGAATCTTTTAATGAAGTTGGAGAAGCATGACAAGAGTTTTTCGATTCCAAGAAGCCGTACTAGTACTTCCAGCATACCGGAATCTGGCAGAATGATGGCAGTAAGTCGTAGACTATGATGGTCTCTACTTTGAAAAATAGTCCTTGTTGCTTTTGTTGTTAATTTGCGCATAACAACGCAACTTTCACAAATTTCCCAGAAATTTTTGCTCAACTTAGTAAAATATATTGAAAATAATATTGCCCATCTGTTGCCATGATTTTTGTTTGTCAAAGTAATTATTTACTGTCGTTTCCCTTTTTTAGCTTTATAGACTTGCTAATCATATAAATACAACAGAATCTTAAAATAGTAAATCATCACAATGTCCTTAGTGCCGCTAGTCACTCAGTTTCCGAATTACCCCCCATAATGTTAAGTCTATGGACGTTTGGTGCTTTCGTATATTTGAAATCCTTCTCTATATAAAAAAAAGTTTTGATTTGGAAATGGACCAATGAAAATCTGTGTAGATATTCCAGGTAGATCGCATCCAATTTGAATGCTTAAGCATGGCCTTTGATCGTTAATATTAAAAAAACTGTTGCATACAAAAATATAAAAATCGGTGGTATTATGGAGAAATGTTTGATAAACACGCTGATGCAGACAGTTTTCAAATCGAAGAATTATTTTAAGAGATATTTAATGCTAAAGTTGGACAAAATCGTTCTATTAAAAAAGTTTATTGGAGCAAAAACTATACATGAGAATTTAATCATTTTTAGATCATTTTATACGTTATAAGTTCCCGGTGTGCAAATTGCATTTATTTTTCTTATTGGACACATTTTTTGAGGTTTATTTCAATTTTAAATTCAAATTTTCAGCATTTCGAGAGATATTTTTTACAAATTTTAGAAAATGTTATTAATTTAAACTGTTGCCAGTTGATAAACAGCGCACACAATAATGTTTACTTCAAATTAAAGATTTATTTACACGTGACTATTACAAACAGAAAAAAAAAAATTAAATTAGAATTAAATGATTACATGCTAAAAGCAGGGAAATTACGTCATAAGAACCATAGGCACAGATGTCATATACGCGCATATTGGCGCAATTTTTTTCCGACGCCAATTTGGCGAAACATTAATAGCATGAACAGCAACATTCGGGTTACCATATCAAGCAAAATAACGACACTTTAGCACCAGTTAAGTACCCGTTGCGTATATGAAATTGGCGTCAGAAAAAAAATTGCGCCAATATAGTATTATGACAGTATATGACATCTGTGCCGAACCATATTTGCACTTTAATTTTAAAAGAGAAAAAAAAAATCTTAAAATAAAAAAATCATTATTATGCGTTAAAACTTGCAATTTGAGGAAATTTCGTCATATTTAAAATGGCAAAAAATATAGCAAAACAATTTAAATTGAAAAATATATTTGCGCGAGATATTTTGAGATAATCTTTTCAACTATTATCGTGAATTCGAAGACAGCGCAAATAATATTACCTTCTAACAACAATAGTATTTTCACGTGAATATTAATAAGAGAAATAAAACTTTGGTGTAAATTACGTCAGATATGAAACGATACATTTAAAATGAATTATTTAAAAGAACTATCTTATAGTGCTGTTAAAAACTACCGGGAGACAATGACACTGTTTACTTAATTCATTTTACATTAGCTTATTTTCAAATGTTTAACTAATATTTTTAATTAAATACGAAAACAGCCTTTGTATCTCCTAACAGAAGCAGATTTGGCCTTAAAAATCCCCAATCCAAGGAAAACAAATGGAAATTCGTTTACAGAGAGATCGCTACTGTTTATTTTTTTTTAATTTTAATTCAATATTTTTTAAACCGATCAAATTAGTGTGCTTTTTGGATTTTGGTGTGCCTGAACAGGGGTTGGCGAGCGTAGCTCGTAGGGGGCATAGCCCCCTAGTATTATATATTAGTATTTTTAACACTCTTTTTATGTGTACTCTTTTAAAGAACGGCTCTTTTTTTCTTAGTTCTCAAAATATTTCTAAAATATATATTTATTTTATATGAAGCATTAAAATCTTACTCACTGTTCGTCAGCTTTTTACACATAAAATATTAAATTAAGCTTAGATTTTATAAATATTTTAAGAACAAAGAAAAAAAAAGTGACATCCTTTAAGAAGAGTACACAGAAAAAAAGAGTTTAAAACATTAATTTCCCGAGGAGATATTTTAAATATACAAATGCTTCAAACGCCCATAGACTTAGCAATAGCGAGGAGAATTCGGAAACTGAGTGACCTGCAGCCTTGAATCAGAATTAACGACAGGACACCTTTCTCATATTAACTTAGCTGATCCCGCGCAGATTACCTGCGCTAAGAATCGCGCACCTCAGTCATATATTTCCACAGCTATGCTCTGGAATGCTCACTTCAAATTGTAAATTCACAGTACACACAGTTTCACTTTCGATGCATAAGTCTATTTTGCCGTTGATCAGCACATTCTGTTGCTCGCCTAAGAATATCAGCTTCATTTCGAATGGATGTGCTTTCAATCATTTCGTCCACAGTTTCAGCGGTACGCCGTTGTCTTCTTCGTAAATTACAAACTTCACGCTGTAAACACATTCTTGAAAAAGAAAAATTAGCAAAATGTTAGCGAACAGCTAGCGATTTCTTCACCTCAACGTGTCCTAATCGATGAATGAAATGTTACATCAGCACAATCATTGTAACGTTATCAACAGGTCATCGTATCAAAATACAGTAAAGCCCCGATTATCCGCGAGCGGATTATCCGCGGTGCGGTTTATCCCCGAAGCATTTTTTTTTTCCAAACCAACAGCAAGGAAAATACAATAAGGACTACTATTAAATATAAACAGAAAAATCAATGTATTCGAAAGCCATAGAAGAATATTTCTAGATTTGTTTGCCATGTTTGAAATATCAGATATAAAGTCTTGATGTCCTTTCTTGATTTTATTAACCAAGCGTAAACACAGCAATTAAAATATTTTACAATTAAATAACTCTATTATGATAAATTCCAGGAGAGCATATCAAGAAAAACTTCATTTTTGAGATAAAAATTATTCCATACTAAAAGAAAAATAATAGTTTACAATTTAGAATAAAGAAAAGGTGTTTCAAAAACAAGAAGCAAAAACGAGTGACTGATTTTTTTTTTTAAAAAGATGTAACTCACCTCTTTTTGTACAGTATGTACGGCATTGTTTCTTGTTTACTGTTCTTTATTTTAGTGATTTAGACATAAAGCAAAGGTTTCTGACATATTGTGCCTATGTATGTATTTTAAACATTTTATTATGTTTTTTGTACACTAAAACATAGTTTTTATGTCGAATTTTCTTCTTTTTTTTTTTTTTCGTTTTTGCACTCCATTTTCAGTCTTTTTCGGGTTATCCGCGATTTTTGTTATCCGCGGTGCCCTTGCTACCCAATCCCGCGGATAATCGGGCTGTACTGTATTGTAATCATAAGAAACTCATTTTTTGCGAGAAATAGGGAGACTATTTCACACTACGTCAAATAATGAAGCCGACTAAAGTTAGGTTTAGCAGATTTGATTTTCTAAACAAACCACTCTTTGACATCGACAAAAGCGAAATAACCTCTTTTTAGCCGCCACGTACCTTAGCGTTTTATATAAGTAGATTACTCTGATTTTAAATTAAACACATTATTCAAATATGTCTAAACTTTGAAATAAGTTAATTATTATTAAGATTTTCCGTACATGGTTTCTGAAATATTCCTCTTTTTTTAAAAGCATTCACAAATCTTTCATTCGCCATTTGACAGAGTGAATTCGACTGACTACTAGCGATTTTCATCATTTTATGCATGAAATTTTCAACTATAATAATTTGTTCTGGAGAATCTTAGTTTTTCCTATGAATGTGATATAACTTTGATTATCTTCTATTTTTACGTACAGCTATTATTTCGTGCTTTTCATGTTTGAAAAATTTATTTAAAATATTAAATTTGATCGTATTTTTTGAAAGGTGGTTTCCTTTCGTAAAAGCATTAAAGAAATTATTTGATTCCTTGAAGTCTGAATAGAAATGTCTACATATTTTTAACACTTTCCAACCAACTTTAAAAGTGTTTATGAATCCGGTTTGTCTGTCCAGCTGGCTGTCTGCCCACGCTCTACCTCACGTAAATGCACTCGGATTTTATGCAATTGTAATATGTTATTGATATTTACCATGGCATGTTCGGTATTGTATATGAAGTGCGTAACATTAAAAGTTTATTTACAGGGGCACTCAAAAGAATTCCATTACATTACGGTACATGGGGAAACATCGTTTGCAGAATTTAATGACATTACTCTATTTCAAATGTATTAGAAAAGGGCAGCTGACGTCATTGTGGGTCAAATTACTGCGGATCAAGAAGAAACACATGTCCGTTCTTTATGACTCCTACTGTAAACATGAGTTCTGGCAATTTGATTGGTCTACGATTAAAAGGCCTATCATATGATTCGCCTACGTCGCACAGTGGAGTATTTGACCCGAAATCCTGGTCAAAAATATTTTTCGTTGTAAATATAGTCTGATTGGCTTGAAATTCATAGATGTTATTAGGTATCACTATGGCATGTTTGTTATTATGAATGAAGTCTATGGCCTTTACGGTTCATTTACAGAGACACCGGAAAGAATTCCCTTACATTATGGTCTATAGGAAAAAATCGTTCGCTCTGTATTTTAATGATATCACACTTTTAAACGTGCTGAAATTTATATACATCTCTAAGGTGTACTAAGGCACTTATTATAGAATATGGAGTGCATAAAATATATCGTTCATTTACAGGGACACACAAAAGAATATGGCCGAAGAATAAATTTAACTATTGAAGTCTATAACCAACAATTGCTTGAAGTGCATTTGTAGTTGTGATAGGCATTTTAAAATAGAACAATTTTTTAAAAATATTACTTGGTGTGGATACATTCTATAGATCATATACAGGGCTGCACAAAAGTTCCCAAGTATACATTTCCGTTTAGTCACGGAAATGGCTGAATGGGCATTTTTAACTGCGCTATGTGTTTCACTGAACTAACTTTTAGCATACTATGAAGTATACATACAAATCCATAGCTTAGTTTAATATTTTATATCTTAAAAGCTGACGAAGTGTAAGTAAGATTTTAACACTTCACATAATAATAAATATACATTTTATAAATATTTTGACAATTAAGAAAGGAAAGAGTTCTCATTTAAAAAGAGCACAAAGAAAACAGAAGTTAAAATATTAATTTACTAAGTAGATATTTTAAAAATACGAATCAATCACATGGTCATTGTCTTAACATTACCGAAGTGAGTTTGGAAGTTGAGAGACTTGTAACCTTAACTATTTACTGTTTTTAAAAGGAAAGTAAATGTTGATAGGTTTGTCTTATTCACTATTAATGTTTAATTAAATGTATTTAATTTTACTACATATAAAACTTATTATTTACATTTAATAATGCTTATTACATTTAAATTATATTTAATCATTGCATTTAATTTATGTTTAATAGTGTTATATTTAATAGTAGGTTCAGTAAATTGGAGTCTATATAGTATAGATTGCTAGCTTTTCAATGTATTTAATATATTACTAGTTTCAAAATGACTCTTTAGAACTCTTCATCTTCTTCATCACTCCCGTCTTGGCTTTTATTGGAACTACCTTCTGACCTTGCTGGAAGAAGAAGTTGTAAGGTCTCGCTATTGTATGGCTCGCTCTTTTTAGTTGATAAACGAAGTTATTAGAAAATATGAAGTTGCTTATTTTTACGTACATTATAAAAGGAAATTTTTAATCAAATTTTCTTGGTGCCGCCTTTCAGTTTAGGATTTAAAATTATGTGTACCTTTTTAAGGACACCGCCTTCGAAAAGGTTAATTCCCTCCTTCCTCTCCTTATGCTACACACATTAGCCCCAAGAACTAATTCTGGAACCATTTTTTAATAAATAAGTATATACAATTTGAAGGCGATCGGATATTTCTATCAAAAGATATCGAGTTGCGTGCGTATGTACAGTCGTGGGAAAAAAAAGTAAACACCCCATACTAACACCTCAACAAATTATCGTAGACAAAAGTTACTGATACCGGACGATTGGAAATAAAGTCTACTTTTAAATGGTGTGTATAAAATTTGCTTAGGGGGCCATATACATATTAAAACGAATCCAAACTTCATTTTTTTCAATGGCAGTACCCAAATTTAACGAGATATTTCAAAACTTCGGTTCAAAATATGCCTAGAAACCAAATTTCGAGTCATTCGAACGATAAGTTTTTGAATTACAGACATTCAAAATTTAGTACTCCTAATGTTAAATTACATTTTCATATTTTTATTTATATCTCCTGAAATTATGCTCCTAATGAGCTAATTTTTTGTGTAGCAATAATATTAATATACCCAAACATAAATACGTTGAATTTGCAATTTTTACAATTTTATGATATAAATTATGAATTATGAAATTAATATTCGAAAAAATTATGAATTGCAACATATAATTTTTTTGATGCATTTAGATTTATTAAGTCCTGCTTTATGGAAATCCAAAATTTCACATTTTTCTTCCAAGTAGGTTTTAAATTATGCTTTAAAAACGGCAAAATGATGTTTTAAGGGGCCCTCTATGATAGAAGTAAGTAAATTTTTGAAATTTATTCTGCTATCCTGCAATCAAACAGATTTCATTGACGCTTAAACGTGCCTTGATCAAGAAGGCGGCTCTCTCGGTTAACAATCGAGTTCGGAACTTCAATTTGGATACAACCCTTAAAATACGCTCGTTTTAAAATAATTAATTTCCCGGAAACTTATGGCACGAATTGCATAAAAATTTGTTTATAGGCTAATTGAAAGGCGTAGAGTTCATTTATGCTGTCAGAATTGTGTACTGCTATTGAAAAAAAACAAAGTTATGGTTCGTTTTAATATGTAGATGGCCCCTTAAACAAATTTTATATTCATCATTTAAAAGTAGACTTTATTTCTAATCGTTCGGTACCAGTAACTTTCTTCTACGATAATTTGTTGAGAAGTTAGTAGGGGTGTTTACTTTTTTTTTCCACGACTGTACGTACGTACAGACATAAAGACAGAATATGTAGTTGCAAAAACTCTCCGGTAATATCCTGTGAGCTAAAAACCTGCAATACGACAGCAAATATATAGTTCTTATCTCTTTAATTCGATGGCCGCAAAACAGAACATTTAAATAGTCATCCAAAAAAAATATATATATATAAAAATGGCAACAATATGCGGAAGATTTTTTTGCAGAAATTGACACTCAAGACTATAACTAATACGATTATTATTCAAACATGGCTGGGCAAAGCGCGGCACATATTTAAAAAGCTTTCGATATGTATAAATCAGAGCCAAAATTGCTTTAAAAATAACCCTTTTACACATTTAATGTTTTTTTTATTGCATTAAAAACGAAACTATTTAAATTATCACATAGTTTAACACTAAGCTCTGACCTTTGTTAAGCACGTAAGCCCTGTTTAGTTTCAATTCAATAATTCATTGAGCCACAAAAAAATTATATTTAAACATAACAACAATGCCAAAAAACAACAAAAAACCACGTCTTCTCAGAAAGAAACTTTCTCTTCAGCTGAAGCCAAGAGCCACCGGATATAACTCAGGCTCCTAAAATAGACATAGATCGATGCACCAATTAGTTAGCTATTAAAAAATATGATTTTTACAATAGTTGGCGAAATTTTAATTTTTGCATTTTTGGCCAGGTTTTTGGGTCAAATACTCCACTGTGCGTCGCCAAGACGATTCTTGCAATGATCTCTAAGACAAAAACGAGTGGTAGATTGATTGATGGAAGTGATTGTTTGTAAACATGCCCTTTCATTAATGAAACTGACATAAATCCCTGAATTTCACCACAAGATGATTACTATAGAATAGGGCATTCATAGCATTTGTCATTCATTTACAGAGACACACAAAAGAAATCGGTTACAGTATTGTCTTTGAGCCATGTGCGTTTTCAATTTCGGTATGCTTTTGAATTTAACTAATTTTTTGCATGTTACTCGTTGTGTATAACTTCTATACCTCGTATACAGGGCTGCACAAAGGAATTCACGTACCCTTCTTCTTATTAGCGGAAATTGCTGCAGAGGAATTTTCAACTGAGGGATGTATTTCCTAACTGAACTAAATTTTTGCATGCATGTAATTAATAGACAAAAATCTATACATCATATAAAGGATTGCTCAAAGAATTCGGGTAATTTTCCGACTGTCGATGGATGGGAACAACTGAGATTTGATTTTCAAACGAGTTATGCGTTTCTATATGGCTGAATTAGACATAATATTTTAACTTATTAAACGGGGGAAATTGTTACGTTATTCTGAAGGTGTTGGAAAGTGTTACATAATTTATGCTTGGCGCATGATTTTTTTCTTTCTTGTTTGACTTTACGAATGAACAGAAAATAGCAAATATGAATTTTAAAACAATCTTCAAATATTTCAGCAAGCAAAACTAATGACACATTCACATGTAGTGGTACATAAACAATTTTTAATATTACCAGTAAAGAGAAAATCCATAAATTTTAATTCTGAGTATAACTGTCTCATTCAAACAAAAGTTATATAAAACCCGCGGTACGTTTTAAGTTATATCCTATGATAATTTATAAAGTTGTTTATCACACTGGGTGTGTTTAGAAATAAGAAAATTTTTAAAAATCCAAGATGAACGAAATATAAATAAATAATGAGAATTCATTTGAACTATTTTTAAGAATTTCATAATTTAAAAAAATAATCTATACACAATTCCCGTTGATTATAAATATACTTTGAATAACAAAAAGTACTGCACTTTTTTTTAAAGCAAACAAGACATTATCATTTGCATATTATTGCAATTGAATGGATATTTGCTTCACTTTCTTTTTCTTACTTGTTAAGTTTTAAGTAGATTTACATTAAAATGCCAGTTTAAGGTAATAACAGACATTCCACCAAGATTTTTTTGTTTTTGGTTCCAAGCTGCGTAATTTAGCGAAAAGGTTTTTCTTTTCTTTTCACATTCTATACTTAATTTCCTCTGTTTGTTTTCAGATTTCTTTTCTTTTCAAAACACTTTGAGAAATAGATTAGCTAATCCTTTTACGTAATGTGAGGAGATTTTATTTTAAGTAAATACTTACTTAAAGAAAGAAATCTCAGATAATGTAGCCTTTCAAAAAACCTTTTAGAAAACCTGCATTTTTTAAAAATATTATTCAAACATAGTTAATCCTTTGTAAAAGGATATGTCACAAAATATAGTAGTTACGCCTTATATAGTCATTACTTTGAGAAGCTACAACAATTCCGATTTATTTCCTTTTTAACACTTTCCAACAAAGTTGAAAAGAGTTTATGACTTAGGTTTGTCTGTCCGCCTGGCCGTCTGGTCGCGCTCTAACTCCCGTAAATATATTCAGATTGCCCTGAAATTTTTTGATGTTATTAACGTTTATCATAGCACGTTCTCTATTTCAAATAAAGTTTGTAGTATGTTTAGTTCTTTTACAGGGACAGACAAAAGTTTTCCGTTACATTACGGCCTACGGGAAAAAACCGTTTAAAATGAATTTTAACAATCTTACACGCTTTCAGACATAATAAAATTGTTATGCATTTGTGAATTGCAGTAAAATATGCATTCTGTAGAATATGCGGTGCAAAGAATAGTTATTATTCATTTACAGGGCCATACAAAAGAATTCCGTTACATGATGATACAGGGGTGGAGGGAATTGTTTCCGGCGTATTTTAATTATATTAAGTTATTTCATGTATAACGAAAGTGATATATGTCGCTGAGGTTTACTGTAACTTATTTCATGTACAATACGAAGTGCATACAGGGACACACAAAAGATTTCGGATACTATATTGTATCCGAAGTACTGTACAGTAGCGATGATTGCTGGAATTGCATTTCTAATTATGTTATGCACATTTATATTTCACTATATTTATGTATAGTATATGGTATGTATAAATGCTATAATTCATATACAGGGCTACACAAAAGAATTCGCAATGGTTACTGGGTCGGAGTGTAAATTGCTTAAAAGTGGTTTTTAAATGACTTATGCATTTTTACTCTGAACTGCATTTAGATTACTAAGAAATGTTTGTAGAATATAGATAAAATAATATACAGGGTCACACAAAGAATTGGATGCATAGCCGTCTATAAATGATAATTTCTAGAAATGTGATATTAGTAGTTTTAAGAGCGTTTTAGTTTGAATTAAACTTTAGCTAAATAGTGGCGTGTAATAAAGATACTAGGTTAACTACAGGATGTACAAAAGTATTCAGGTATGTTTCCATCTATAGTATAAATTGCTGAAAGAGAAATTTCGACCTGTTATGCGTTTTCTTCTACACTAAATTTCCTCATTATATAGTATATATACGAACCTACAGATCAAATACAGGGCTGTTCAAAAGAATTGGAATACACATTTGCTATGGACGGTAACTGCTGAAATTAGTTTTTTAAATGTTTTATGCGTTTCTAAAATGTTTATTTAGTTATCTTATATACCTTATTTCCCTAAATAACGAGGTTTTATTAAAGCATTCAGGAAGTGTTGGAAAGTGTTTCATAATCTATGCCTAACGCATTATTTTCTTTCTTGTTTTATATTAAGCTAGCGCTTTTTTTTATTAAATTTAGCTTCTATAAAAGTGAATTGCAATTTGCTCAGAATGAGTGTTTTTTTTTTATCCAGTTCATTCTACTTTTTCTTTGTAAAATAATATTTACCCCATACAAATACTTGATTAAAATAAAACGTGCAGTATTGTCAAATCAGTGTATTTCAAAACAAATCGGAAATCACCATCAAACGGGGCAAATGAGGTGCGTTCGCACTGTAACCAGTTTTATAAATATTCAAATCTCGGTGCAATAGCTGTTTCACTCTTACGCAAAAATGCATGAATACAAAACTTATTACGATTACATTAAATTCAGTAATATTGAAATAATATGACTCCATCTTAAACAGGACGAAATCACCATGGCAACCTAGAATCATTACCTATCATGAGATATCGTTGAATTAATTACGTATGATAGTATTAAATAGAATGAAAAAAACTTTTATTAATATATTTTTAATTTTTGATCCGATTTTCATAAAATTTGAAATGACTTGACAAAATTCTGCAACGATTATACATATTAAATTTCAAATTATTTGTTTGGGTAGTTTTTGCTCTGTTATATGCGGACAGACTGACAGACGGATGGAGCAGACGACAACTATAGGTGCTACGTATTTATATAATTACGAACGCACGTAAAAAATGAAATTAACATTTAGAAAATCAGTATGAGATTACAGGTGAAAACAGAGAAATTTCATGGATTTCCTCCGATGATTATGAATTTTTGAATAATTTAACTGATTCAGCTTATCGCAAACGAAAAGGTACCTCCGTTAAATTTAAGTAACAGAATAATATATATGATTTTGAACAGTCCAATAAAAATGATATTAACACCGAGAAAAGTATTTTCCCAGTTTTCGGTTATGATTGCACTTTTTACATTTGATTTTTCAATACTTTAAAAATCGAAAGAAATATACAAAGATAACATGAATAGATAAAATTTAAAAATTAAGTTAATTTCATATAAGATAATTTAAAATGTTTTAACATAATTTAAAGCATATCAAATAACATTATTTAATTAAACATATTATATTCAAATTACATTAGTTTAAAAGTACTTTTAAAATATTAATGATCTACTAGAGTAATTGCATGCTTTTAAAATGAATGTATTTATTATTTCAAATGTGACGTTTATTATCTATACTTTCATGTATCATCTGTTCTTTAAAATATATGTTCATTTGAATAATTGGAGTTCTGTAAAATGAAAATTATAAGAATGCTAAAAATATATTCCTATATTGAAAAATACATTTTAATAATTAGTATTTAAATAACTAAGGAATATTTAAATATACATATCTTACATTAATTTACAAATGGATGTATAAAACACCATTTTTAGAAATTCCACGTAAACAGGAGGGAAGGAAAGCGATTCTTCAAACAAACCTTTTAGAAAAATTCGCTTTCGTCATTTTAATGGAAATTTTAAGAATGTTACTGAAGAAAAATGCGATTTTTGCTTTTAGCAAAATTAGACAATTTTACTTTTAGCAGTTAGTTCAACATTTCGATCGGTGATTGAATATTACCCATACATTTCGGCTCATGTATTTAATCTCAGGGATTCTAAATCTTTATTTCTTGGTTTTGTTGTTGTTGTAAAAGGGGCAAATATTTAAGTACAGCAAGACTAATTTCACATACATACTACTAAATAATGTATTGAATTAAAGACATAAAATTACATTAACCTATCATCCGCTGGTATTGCGTTCATGCTACAGTAAAAATAAATGCACATATTTGAGTTATTTACATACCCACCACTATTTAAAATAATGGCCTTACTCAAAGACAAAATTTTAAGATCGTATAAAGCGAGAATTATGTTTCAGAGTTTGTGGTGGCAAACAACGTTAAGCTAAAAAGTTGAAAATTTCAACCTTATAGTTTTGGCGGTTAATGGGTTAAAACACAAAGCAACAATAGACAGTCGCTCGGGGGCAGATACCTTTTGAAGGATAAAGCCCTGACCTCGCCTGGGGCCCACAAAGTGCATTTTACATGCAAACAGAAGTAGTCGGGTGTACCAATCCCAAATGTTTCTTCTATCCCATACATTTTAAAATTTCAAAAAGTAGTTACACATGTTATTTGTTAATACCTCAATATTATTAGTTCAATACTAAGCCGACTTCGATTTTCATCTTTAATTTCTGCTTCAGTCAATTAATCGAAGAAAAAACGAGTTAATCTCTATCATGATATTTCTTGAAATCAATATTTTTCCGTTATTCTGTTGTACATCAACTGCTTGCGAATAGCCGGCTTAGCTGGACGCGAGTTCCCGCCGATGGAAAATAGACCTATGAAAAATCGAGAACATTATACAAAAATCGCTATTACAGCGTCCCTTTCCGGCGGAATATCTTCAAATTCAGGGACAAAATACTTACCATAGCCAAAAACATACACAATTATTTGATTCACTTCTATGCGTAACTTTATACACTTTTCAAAGGTATAATAAGGAAAATGGCATAAAAATCGTTATTACAGCTCCCTATTCCGGAACAATTTTTTCAAATTCAGTGAGGATCTGCTTGCCATAGCCAAAAACATACACAAAAAATTTGGTTCAATTTTAAACATAATTTCATACACTCTCCGATCGAACAAGAAGGAAAATGGCACGGACATCGCTATTGCAGCGCGCTCTTCCGGCGAAATATTTCCAAATTGAAGGAGGACTTGCTGGCCATAGCAAAAATCATACACAAAAAATTTGGTTCAATTCTATGCATAACTTTATACACTTTTCGATGGTACAATGATGAAAATGGCTCAAAAATCGCTATTACAGCACCCCCTTCCGGCAGAATTTTTTTCAACTTCAGTGGGGACCTGTTTGCCATAGTCAAAAACATACACAAAAAAATTGGTTTATATCTATGCATAACTTCATATACTTTTGGGGAACAATTATGAAAACGGCATAGACGTCACTATTACAGCTATCTTCTATTGAAGATATAAGAAAGTAAATTTTAAACTATACGAAAATAACTAATAAAAATATCATAAAGCATGTAAATATTTCGCGACATAAATCATAAATTTAATTCATAAGCTCATTCACTATATTTTGTATAAAGGTTTAAATACTATCGCTAAAAAACGAAAAGTGCAAAAACAATTCATAAAATATTAAATTGTAAAAAAAAAAAGACTTTTTCTTGGAAAAATGTCTTACGCAAATTATGTAATCGAAAATCATCATTTGTTGTCTTATTCGCCTAATTTTTATTATCCGGTTCCATGTTGGCCAAATCGCTATAATAGCTCGTCTTACAAAAAACTGCGGCTGACATATGGCAAGTGTTGATTTGTTGATTTTTGACCCCCGATTATCTACTCGAGGGATACAGGCCCAAGGGGGAGTGCCTCCCGTGGGGTTCTTTCTAATGGAACCTAACCCGTATTTACGCAAGGTTTCCCAAGGTTCGAAGAAAACCACGAAAACTCAGAATGGTTAGGCCCACGCGCTTGACTGGGTTCGAACCCATCACCTCCAGTCTACCAGCTTCGAGAGCAGAACCTCTCAGCCACTAGTGGGGCCTGAGATATGGGGAAATGACCTACAACTTTTGAGCCCTATTTAAACATATTTAGTGGTTCAATTTCGAAAATAACTGAAACATGTGTTTAACTACCTTTTTCGCATATTTTCTATCTTGAATTTCACTCTCTCAAACCTGCTTCTGAGATATAGCGAAATAATAAAATTTTCGACCCCTTATTTAACCTCTTAGTGGTTGAATTTCTGAAATCTCTAAAATACGTGTTTAACTGTTTTTTTAGTAGATTTGTTGTCTTGAATTTCACACTCCTACCTAAAACTGCTGCTGAAATATGGCGAAATGACCTAAAACCTTTTTACCCCAATTTATCCCCCTTAACAGAAGAATTTCTAAAGTAGCTTAAATACGTGTTTAATTGATTGTTTAGAGAATTTGTTAGGCTGAATTTCGCGTTCCTCCCTAAAACTGATGCTGAGATGTGGCGAAATGACTTAAAACTTTCGACCCCCCACCCCCCATCATTTTACCCACAATTTTCAAAAATCCTTTCTTAATGGGTGCCTACACAGTATAAAGAACATGTCTATTAAATTTCATTGTCCTAGGACCAAAGGTTGAAGCTCGTGTTGATTATCAGCCAGTCAGGACATGTTTGTTTTTTTTCTTAAGTACAGATAAATTTTAGACATATTATATATTTGTATCTTCATATAGACACATAATTTTGCTTATAAGATTGCTTAAGATTACTTACTTAATAATAAAGAATGAAACCTATAAAATTTTAAGTTTCTTTATATTTGTTTTTTTTTAAACATATTATTTTCTGAATGCAGTAGCAGGCACAGCTGTACATATTGAATTATTTTATAGCGAATCGCATTTGTAACAGCACAATTTCTTTATTATTTTTTAATATACTAGGGGGCTCTGCCCCCTACGAGCTACGCTCGTCAACCCCCGTTCAGACACCGCAGACTCTAACAGCACACTAATTTGACCGCCTTTAAAAAGATTTCGGAAGATTGAATTATAATTTGAATCTGACAATTATAATCTGACGTAATTTTCACCAAACTTTTCTTTCTCTTTTTAATATTCACGTCAAAATACTTTTGTTAGAAATGAAATATTATGATCATCTTAACCCTAGTACTACCGGAAATTTTACTCAAGTTTTATAAAAACATTCTACACCAGAATTTTTACTTAAAACTATTTAATTTGTTTATTTAACTTATTATTGTCTGATTTATACATTTAGTTTGTTTTGAAGAAATTTTCTGGTTTGAATAGATATTTTGAATATACATGTCGGGTCCATTGGACCCTTCTGGTAGACAGAGGGTTAAAATGTTAAGTAAATGTCTCGCGCAATTTTTAAATTAAAAATGTTTTGCAATATTATTTTTTGTTCATTTTACGTAATAAGTGTAATATGACGTAAATCTACTATTTAGGACTTCTAACGCATGTTACTGAATTTATTATTTTACAATATTCTTTCTCATTTAAAATTCACGTGTCTCTCCACAGTTTTTATGACGTAATTTTCAATGAGTTCCTGCTTTTTATATTTTTGTTTATAATAGTCACGTGTAAAATAAATTTTTAATTTGAAGCAAACATTACTGTTTGCGCTTTTTATACAGTTGGCAACAGTTTAAATTAATACAATTTTCTAAAATTTGTAAAAAATATCTCTCGAAATGCTGAAAATTTGAATTTAAAATAGAAATAAAACCTTGAAAAATTATTCAAATTAAAAAACTAACTGCAATCTGCACACTGGGAAATTCTGACGCATAAAATGATCTAAAAATGATTAAATTTCTATGTACAGTTTTTGCTCCTATAAAACTTTTTTAATGGAACGATTTTGTCCAACTTTGGCATTAAATATCTCTTAAAATAATTCTTCGATTTGAAAACTGTCTGCATCAGCGTGTTTATCAAACATTTTTCTATAATACTACCGATTTTCATATTTTTGTATGCAACAGTTTTTTTTAATATTAACGAAGAAAGACCTCCGGTCACAAAAAATTCAAAACCGGCGGCGGCGGTGACAGCGGTAGTTACTTTTTTTTAGAATAGAGAGATATATATACGACTCGGCCAGATGTCATTAGACTTGTCATTGCAGTTGATACTTAGTATTTGACAGCTAGAAATTCTATTAGCACCCACTATTTATAAAAATGCTGTAATGTTTTTAACACTTTCCAACATAGTTGAAAGGAGTTTATTCAGACTTCGGTTTGTCTGTCTGTCGTCTGCCCATGGCCCATCTCTCATAAATATGCTATGTATTTGAAATATGTTATTGAGGTTTACAACGGCATGTTCGCTGTTGATTCGTTTACATGTATACTCAAAAGAATTCCGGTACTATGTGAAAAATTTGTTTGTGGTGTATTTTTATCATGTTACACTATATCAAAAATTATAAAATTTATATGAAAGTCTGAGGTGCACTAAAACGCGCTTTTTATTGAATATGCAGTGCAAAGCATTTAACATTCACTTACAGACACACGGAAAAAAATTAGGTTACATAATGATTGAAGGATAAAACTGCACCGAAAATTCGGTTTCGTTTTCGTTTTCCGCCCAAAATCTGACTTTCGACGAAAATTCGTTTTCAGTTAAAATGCTGACGGACCGAAACTATCTGTATTGAAAAAATATCGTTTCTTCCTTCGGGAATTTTCAACATTACTCATTTATTGGAGTTGTATCAGCTCATATGAGAAACTCTTTATTTAGTACTACGAACTTCACTGTTTATAATTATCAGTCATGACTGATTCAAAACGTGAGGGCAAATTATAAAGCAAGGAATGCATATGGGACTAAACATTGAAGAAGCTTTTCACGCTCTCATTAAAATCTGCAGACATAACAGTAATAGACAATTTTTAGCTTGAAACAGCAGAAGTGTTTCGAATACTCTTAATTTAAGAGTGATTTGAAAAAGTTTTAGTATATCAAATCATCATTTAGAATAATCTTTATAAAAGATAAATCGAGGCGTGTATACCCAAAATATTTTTTAATTACATGAAATTAATGTAGCTAGAAAATCATTTTCTGTCGTTCATGAATTAATTAGGGGAGATTGGGGATGAATGGGACATTTTCACAAAAATGTTTATTTTAAATACTTTTTTAAAGTTATATATCACATTTCATACATTAGGTATTTGACTACATCTATGCACAATATTTAGTCTAGATTATTATTATACAGTAAAATATAATAAAATTATAAAAACGTTCCTCTCTGTCCCAATCATCCCCATATCAGGGATGAATGGGACACTAATAGGGATGGACGGGACACGCATATTTTCCTCCATGTATTCAATGTTGCCTCGTTAAAATTTATTTTTATAAATTTATATGTAATTATATTTGTAATATATGATCTTATAATATAGCTATTATATCTCAGCGTTGCTAATCACTTCCTTTACAGAAGTTTTAACTTGTAATGCAAACTTTGACTGTCTATCTGTTCCCTCTTCTCACTTACGAGAAATATTAGATGTGAAATGAAAGTAAAAAATGTCTTTGAAATACAGCATAGCTAATAATTTTTATTCACAACTTATTAATTAAACGTATCTTAAATATCATGCACAATTGAAATTATGTTAGGGGAAGTACAAGTGGGGATTTATTTAAGCACAAGTTCAAAATTCAATATAATTTCCCCATTTGATCAATAAATATAGACTATTTTTAATAATTTTATCTATTTTGATAAAGTTTCAGTAGCAATTGTTTGATAAACTATTTAGTCTTCATACTAAAGATGTGAATTATCACATTGCTAAGTAAGCGTAAACCAACAGAATGAAAAAGGTCCAAGCCGGGAATCGAACCCGGCCCCCTGGAATAACGCTGCAGTGCTCCACCATTAAGCCACGAGGACGATGCCCAGCTTGGCATCTCTCACTCACATAAGTTGGTAAGTCTGCTACTGCAGCTATTACATGAAATAGTCTACATGAGCACACAATCTTGCTTCGTAACATGAGACGCAAATGAACCCAGCACCGGTGAATATGCAATTTTAATTAATTCATCAACTACTTTTCAGCAGTGAAATTACGCTTGAAATTACTGCAAACTAAAGATGTGAATTATCACATTGCTAACTAAGCTTAAACCAACAGAGTGAAAAATATTCAAGTCGGGAATCGAACCCGGTCCCCTGGAATAACGCTCCAGTGCTCTACCATTAAGCCAGGAGGACGATGCCCAGCTTGGCATCTCTCACTCGCATAAGTTGGTAAGTCTACTACTGCAGCTATTAGATGGGATATTCTTCATGAGCACATAATCTTGCGGCGTAAATGAGATGCAAATGAACACAGCACCGGTGAATGTACAGATTTAATCAATTCATTAGATATCGTCCTCGTGGCTTAATGGTAGAGCACTGGAGCGTTATTCCAGGGGTCCAGGTTCGATTCCCGGCTTGGACGTTTTTCACTCTGTTGGTGTACGCTTAGTTAGCAATGTGGTAATTCACATCTTTAGTATGCAGTAATTACAAGCGTAATTTCACTGCTGAAAAGTAGTTGATGAATTAATTAAAATTGTATTTAATCTTAATCACAATACAATAATAAGATTCAATATAATTTTTAATAATAAACAACCTATATTATACGAGTACTGTTTAATCCTAACGATTAACATAAATTATTAATTTATAAATCTATGTAATATATTTTTTTAGTTAATAAATAAATGTTTCAACATCTGTAGGGATGAATGAAACTGTCCCATTCATCTCCAATTTAAACTGTTCCAATCATCCCTATGATGCATAGATTCAATTGTCCGCCCTTTTGGCTCAGAAATTATTTTGTCACAATGATTAATATGCATTCACTTTAATTACCAATATTGGACTTTCAAATAAATAACTACAACATCTTATTTGTTTGTGTTCTGTAAGATATTTGACAACTTCACTTGTAAAAAAAAAAAAAAAAAAAAAAAAAAAAAAAAAATTACTTTTTAAGCAGAGTTCCAGAAAATGCAACTTTGCAAAAAAATTAAAACAATCACTTGGTTTTGCTTTTCGTTCTAAAGCACATTATGGTAGTGCCATATATGAGAATAGAAAGCAACTAAAAAACCGTTTCATTGCCTGAAATATTGAGAATGTCTCATCCATCCCTTGTCCTATTCATCTCCCAGCTCCCCTGCATTTTATATGAAAATAAAAAGTTTTGGTCAGAGATACAGAGAGCCAAACTGGGCCATACGTATAATATTATACGTGTAATATTACACGTTTAATTAATTAGTAATTATGTATGTTTATGTGTGCATTAATTACTAAAAGAATTTTTTGGGGCATATTCATTTTCCGCCGAAAATAGGAAGAATACCGAAATTCTGTTTCGATTTCAATTTCGGTCTTAAAACCTGTTTCGCTCGATCCTTAGTTAAAATATTTCATCACAATGAAATTTATACACATTAATGAGACTCACTACAAAATGCTTGCTTTAGAATAAGGTGTGCTAGCGGTTATCGTTCCTTTACTGGACACACAAAGACTTCGATTACAGTGCTGTCTATTAGCGATAATTGATGGAATAGCATTTTCAGTTTTGATATGCGTTTTAAACTATATTTATGCTTAGTACGTGTTGTGTATAAATTCTATGGATCACATACAGGGCTACAAAAAAAACTTGTGATCATGAGTAAGGGCGTGAATTGATTGGTTTTTAATTGAGTCGTGCATTTCCTTGCTGTACTATATATAATATATTTAAAAAGTTGTAACATATATAAATTCATATACTATGCAAAGTATCGTATACATTTACGTACATAAATGATAATTTCTGAAACTGAGTTTTCATTTGTGCTTTAAGCATATTTTTTCATAAATAAAATTTTAGCTTACTATGTGACGGATGTAAAAGTCTGTAGACAATATTTATAGATGGTTCTACAAAAGAATTAGAATAAATTTCCGTCTATTGCATAAATTTTATCATAGTATATAAAATATATATTGGCCTATAGGTCATATACAGGGATCCATAAAATAATTTGAGAATCTTTCCGGCTATGGGCAGTAATTGCTTAAATCTGGATTTCAAATATATTATGTGCTTTCTAAATTGTTTATATAGATATATCTCCTTTCATTTTATTAAAGTTTTGTGATGTTTCGCTAAAATATTCTGGAAATGCTGGAAAGGTTTTCATAATCTATGCTTGACTGACGTATATATTTTTTTTTCATTTTTTGTTATTATTTAGTTTTTTTTTCTCTAATTTCATTCATATGTGATTCAAGTGAAGGGTTTTGTTGAGACGATTATAAAAAGGTTTAGCGTATGCATCTTTAAGAGGAAAGATAAATTTGACTAAAAGTCTACACTTTTTTATGTCACTGTTACAACTTATTTATCACATAAATAAAATTATAGCAGGTTTTTGGTTTATTTCAAAAACATTTATTTTCAAAAATTGCATCTATGTTTGACGAGGTATCTGTGTATATAAAACTTTAAGATATGTGGCGTCGAAGAAGCGGTTATTTCTCTTTTGCCAATAGCAACGAGTGGTTTTTGACAATAAAAATGACAATTTTCACCAGTTGGCTAAAATTAAGAAAACTAATTACGATATCGGTTTGAAAATTTCAGAACAAATATAAAAATTTTTTTGTCATTCGAATATATACATTTTTTTAATCCGTCGATATTTTTTATTAATATTTGCAAAAAAACTCACGGAGACGAAAATTCGGATAAAGAAACCAGGCAGAGACGAAATTCATTTTCAAATATTTGACAATAATACAAGGAATATGAATATGAATAATTACTTTCAAGCTATGACGTCATTGAAAGAATTTAAAAGAAAATGAATATGACGTACATGAAGTGTAACGGACATTTGCGAATATTTAACTATAATACAAGGCTACAAGGAAGAATATGAGTAAGCACAAAAAGCAGATGAATATGACGTCATGTTTGAAATAAACGAACATTTTCAAATATTTGTAAATCATACAAGAAGCTTCAATATAAGTAAGTACAGAAAGCAGGTAAATATGACGTGATGTTTAAAACGAATATATGGATAATGTATTTTATAAGAGAAAGGGATTCCATGCACGAGTTTTCATTTATAAAACAAGAATTTTCATTTCTCTTTCAATTTTTTTTTTCAAGAATTAAGACTATATTTATTTAGGCTAAGGACACATTTTTTTTTAAATATTGGTATAAAAGAAAACAAATTAACCCTTTCAATAAATTGAGAAAACAGTATATTTGCGCGCAAGCTTCATATTCTGAGCGAAAGAAAAATATGTTGACAGGTATTAGTCCGTACGGAGTTTAATTTTGAAATCGATTTTTCTAAACAAACGACCTTAAAATCCCGGGAAACGCCGGATACTTCAGCTAGTTCTTATATCTTCGTCTTAAATAATACTTTTCAGCCTCTCGATTTTCTGCTTTATGATGCGAAACTTTAAGAATATTGGCTTCTCTTTGACAACAGAAAAACGTAAAATATGACAGAAATTCGCTGGTATCAACAAAAGATTGCCCACAAAACTATTAGATAACATTCAATGCAGGAAGCATAAAATCTTAGCTTTTATAGATAGTTTACTAACAAAAAAAGCTTCTTTTTGTAATGCCCGTATTATAATTATATGTTAATTGATATGCCATGCTATCAGTCATTATTATTATTGTTGAGAGCAACATCAGTACAGATCCTTCGTTATATGTTATTTTTGGTTATTAAACAGACACACTATTTTTCTTAAAAAATTCTTCTATATTATCTGTATGAATAAACAATTATTGAAAACAAATTTAGTTACTTAAAAAAAACATACAGCCTGACACTTTAAAAGTATATTACATACCACTACTATACAACAATGCTAAGTGGTTCTTATCTTGACATCCGTAATCTGCATTTCATGAGTCTTTATCTTCTTGAAAAACAAATGATACCGCCTGCTTTTCTCTTTGAAAAACGTATATCACATAATAGAAAATATATGGTTTTTCAAGAAGATAAAGACTCAGAATGATATGGAATGCAGATTACGGATGCAGTCTTTATCTTCTTGAAAAGTAAATGATACCGCCTGCTTCTCTCTTTGAAAAACGTATATCACATAATAGAAAATATATGGTTTTTCAAGAAGATAAAGACTCAGAATGATATGGAATGCAGATTACGGATGTCTAGATAAGAACCGCTAAAGAAGTTGTCTAGTATTGGTATATAATACATCTTTTAAATGTCAGACTATATGGCGGAGTTTTTTAAGTAACTAAATATACACTGCTCAAAACAATTAAAGGATATTTGAAGTTTTATATAAAATAAAGATATAAACGAAATTTTTTTTGCCGAAGATAGAAGAAGAGAATCACAAATGCAAATGTTTCTGGTTTTCAAACTGTGGAGTATGCAGATTTTGAGTTCGACGTCAAAAACGTCGCTTCAGCGGCAGCGAATGAAATTTGACTTTCAACTGGATAAAAGAGAATGAAGACAAGGATGATCGGCATTCAGTGATTGCTTTGTTTCGATGAGTACGATGTCTCAGCGAAGTCATTTGACAGATTCAGAAGCTTTGAGAATTGTTGGTAGGTTAGAAGGGGGCCAAACTCAAGCCGAAGTAGCGCAAGCCATTGGAGTGTCACAAAGTGTCATTTCCAGGATCTGGAACCGTTTTTTGGAGAGTGGATGTGCAGGCCGAAGACCAGGGCAAGGTCGTAGACGGGCAACAACGCCCAATGAAGATCGGTATTTAGCGTTAACAGCTCGGAGACACCGAACCATGAACGCTACTCTTCTCCAACAACACCTTCGCTCAGCTACAGGCACCACGATTTCAACTCAGACTGTCCGAAACCGGCTCCATGCTGTAGGTCTGTATGCTCGCCGACCGATGGTATGTGTTAGATTAACATCAAGGCATCGTCGCGACCGCAGGGAGTGGGCAACCGAGCATGTCAACTGGAGGAGAAATGAATGGAGCAATATTCTGTTTTCTGACGAGTCCCGTTTTTCTGTGCATCCGGATAATAGGTGTATTTTCATCTGGAGGGACCGTGGCAGTAGGAATAATCCTGCGTTCGTGCACGAAAGTGTCAGATTTGGCGGTGGAGGAGTGTTGGTGTATGGTGGCATCTCCATTGACGGGCGCACTGACCTTTACATCATTCGAGATGGAGCTCTGACTGGTCGCCGATATAGGGATGAGATCCTCAGACATATTGTAGTCCCTTACGCTGCAGCAATCAAAGATAACTTCATTTTAATGGACGATAACTGCAGGCCATATCGTGCAAACCTGGTGGAGGATTTCCTTTTCGAGGAAGGAATCGTTCGAATGGAAGGGCCAGCGTGTTCTCCAGACATGAATCCAATCGAGCATGTTTGGGACGCTCTAGGAAGACGAGTTTCTGGCCGCCAACAACCCCCACAAACTCTCCAAGAACTGGAAAGAGCTCTTCTGGAAGAGTGGGGCAGAATACATCAACTCGTCATCAATAGCCTCATTGAGTCCATACCTCAAAGGTGTTCAACGTTGCTTTCCGCCCGTGGAAACCATACCCCCTACTGAAAATGATTTTCTTTGAAGAAAACACCTTTTCTTATTCTTTTTTTCTCATATGCACAAATTGTGTTTTTTTCCTTTAGTACACAAATGCGCAATAAAATGCATTTTTTCTGCCAAACATGTGTAATTTATTCTCATATAACCTACTATGTCTGTCGACCATGTATCAATCAGCTAAACAGTTTACCAGATACAAAATCCACCTAAAACTGCAATATCCTTTAATTGTTTTGAGCAGTGTATTTTTAATTATCCTTTATAATGTAAATTCATACAGACAACATACAAGGGTTGTTCAATAAGTTTTGCCTCCACGTTTGTAGCTACTTTATTAACAGAACAAAATGAAATATTTTACATTGACAAGTAACTTTGAAATGTCCTTCATCTCATAATGTTTTTATTTTTGCAGGTGGAACCACTGACGTGTATACAGTGAAACGGAGAATACCGGACTATATGGAAGTGCGGTTAAAACAGCGTGCGGTGATCGAATTCCTGACAGCGGTAAGTGTTGCACCAATCGATATCCACAGGCGAATGAGTGCTGTGTTTGGCGAAACGTATGGTGAATGCTGGTGTATGGAACCGCAGATAATGCAAAGCATAGAGAACGTGTCAATGAACTGATTCATGATAACCGGCCCATTAAGCAGAGGGTGATTGCCGGCAGTGTTGGGATATAGCTTGGAACAGTGAATCACATCGTGAATGACGAACATGGCTTCCAGAAAGTGTGCTCCGGGTGGTGCCTCGGACTTACCGCCTTGTGACTTTTGGCTATCCCCAAAGCTGAAGGAGCATCTTAAGAGCCTACACTAGTCACTAAAAAAAGACCCGGATGATAATGTTAATCCTATGGGGAAGTTATTTTCAAATATCTCGCTTGAATTTTGATATTTTCGAATGATTTTTTTTTTTTTTTTTTTTTTTTTTTTTTTTTTTTTATAGGATAGCTGAGGACGATCTACAACCGGGCTAGTTTTTACTTTTTCGATTTTGGTTATAGTTTTTTTTTTTATATTAGGATAGTTTCAATTTCAGAACTGGTTCAAACCAGCTCCGAAAGTAAAAGTAATTTCTTTAAAAATATATGAAAACAAAATCAAAAAAGTAAAAACTAGCCCGGTTTTAGATCGTCCTCAGCTATCCTATACAAAAAAATCATTCGAAAATATCAAAATTCAAGCGAGATATTTGAAAATAACTTCCCCATAGGATTAACATTATCATCCGGATCTTTTTGAGTGACTAGTGTAGGCTCTTAAGGGCATGTGCTTTGAGTTGAGACGAACAAGTCACACATGCGGTGCGTTCTTTGTGTCATCAACAGCCAGTCTCATTCTTCTGTGGCGGCTTGCAACAACTAGTGTATCGATGGCAGAAGTGCATCGCCGCCAGTGGTGACTACCGAAAAATCAGGTACCCCTTCAAAGGCGCAGATTTCAAAGTTACTTGTTTATCAATGTAAATTATTTAATTTTGTTTTGTTAATAAAGTAGTTATAGAGGTGGTGGCAAAACTTATTGAACAACCCGCGTAGAAGACTTTTTAAAGTAAAATAGCGTGTCTTTTTAATAACCAAAAATAACATATAACACAGTGTCTGTACTGATGTTGCTTTCCACAATAATAATAATGCCTGATAGCATAGTATATCAGTTAACTTATAATTAGCTTCTTTATATAACTTTTTATGTAACTTTAGAAAAGATTTTTTTTTTAATTTTAATTTATTTAAAATTAAATCATATTGAGATAATAGCATTATGAATCAAGATTTTAACTTGAGTAACAAAAAGCACTACATCATTTTAAAAAAAAATCAAAAAGTCTTCTTTTTTAAAATACAATTCTCTAATAATATTTCAAGTAATACGTTAAGGAAAGAAAGTGGAGAATATCTTAAGAATTCAAAAAATAATAAGCGCTGTTAAAGCACACATTATTTTAAAGAAAGCCAAAATTTATTTCGAAACTATTCTCTTCAGAAAACCAATCAATCATAACGATGGAAGAATGCACCAGTTCGAATGGAAATTTGTTGAGTGAAAGATGGAATAAAATTTCTAAATCTTCAGTTTAAAGAAATTTGGAATTCCTTTTTCCCTTTTATTCTCCTATAATTTTCCTATCTCTTTTAAAGAATTAATTTATTTTAATAATACCGTGCAGGTATGTCAAGCGTTATCTATTTGCAAAATTCCCGGTAAAAAAACCATTCATATTTACTTGAAATAAAAATATTTTTCAGTAAAACTTCCATCCGAAATGTAAATAGGTAAGCAATTTCTCAGCTTTCTTTGTAATCTTTTTGATGCAACAGCTGCATTTTTTTTTTTTTTTTGGTTAAAAGTTATATTATATAACAAATGAAAATAAAAGATATTAATGTAGTAATGCAGTACATTAATTCTCATGCCTATAAAAATATAAAGAATAAATTTTCAAATAATTATTGGAAGTACAAATTATTTCGATCTGTTTTTTGTGTTCAAATATGCATTTATTTCAAAACAAAACGAATGAACAGATTAATCAAAGTATTGTCCAGCTTAAGCTACTACTTTTTGCCACCTCTCAGGCAATTTTCGAATTCTATCTCGAAAAAATAACTCGTATTTTCAGGCGATCCAAGTTTGGAACTAACTTTCCATCTCTGCGGAAGAACTCAGCCGATGACCTAATAAATCGTGCGGCATCCGTCGGAATAATCAGTAATCAAAAGGAGCAATGTCTGAAGAATACGGCGGGTACGGTAAAACATCCCATTTGAGCGTTTCCAAATAGTTCTATTTAATCAAGTGGAAAATCACCTTTCAACGTCTCTCGGTTTCATATCATAAAGCACCCAATTTCCTAGCTTTTGAATTATTTCCATGAGTTTCACTCGTGCGGAAACGGCTTGTTGACTCATTCCCAATGATTCTGCAACATCCTCTTGCGTTTGACTCAGATCTTCATCCAGTAACGTTTCTAAATATTTGTCTTCTAATTGTTTTGGCTGTCCAGAACGAGACTTGTCTTCAGCGCTGAAATCAACAGTCTTGAAACGTCGAAACCATTTCCTACATGATTTATCAGTTGGAACAGTGTCATTATAAGCTTCCACAAGCATTTGATGTGCTTCAGCTGCACTTTTATTACCCCAATTAAATCAGAAAACTAAAATCTCTCGCAAATGCAGCTTAGTTAACTCAAAATTTGACACAGTAAAAAAACAAGGTTTTTGTATGAAACTCAAAGCGATAAAAACTGAAAATTATTGATAGATATCTATCCTCTCTGAAACCACCGAAATGAGCTGTCAATATAAAACATTCAGAACCGCCGGCGACATCTTTTAAAAACGGACTGAACTAATTTGTAAACCCAATAGTTTTACGCGTATGTTTTAGGCGAAAATTTTTATTGAATTTATTATCACACAAAACTGCGTAGCACATTCTCAAACCTTTGTGTACCTTTTTTACCCTCAAAAATTATATTAGCTCGTCGACAAAAAAGGCGTAAGGAATATTTTTCCTTATTTTTCCAACAAAATAATTCAATAGCGCTAAAAATAATTTATTCATGTATCTTTTTATATAAAATCAGCTTTAACTTATAAAAATCATTTTTTTTTTTTTTATTAAACATTCTTCGGAAACATTTAAAAGTTTCAAAAACACTTTCAACCAAATGCCACAATTCTAAATATTTAAGGCAACTGAAATTATGTTTGTGAATCATTTGGAATCTGGAAGTAGTTGAGTATAGTAATTTTTATTTGTTTTATGCTAAACTGCTTTGATTTTGTTAATTCCAAAAAAATCAATTCCAGAATAACTGAATAATTGCAAAAACAGTAAGACTTGTTGAGTTTTGCATGATTTTGAAAAAAGGGAACATTTATTTTATTCTATTCCCTTAAGATAATCAATCAATCATAGCGATGGAATAATGAATCAGTTCAAATGAAAATTTGCACTGAGAGCGGTTAGTATTTGGGAGGATGAACACTAGGGTGGAACTAAAAAACGAAGTTTCGAATTTTATATTCTAATAGTGATTATTTTTTTCCTTTTTAACTCCATAAAAAGAAAATATTTTTCTTTTAATTTTAAAATGATATTTTCCGGTTCCTCAAAGCGCCTGATTTTCCCTAAAAAACGAAAAAGAGCCAATAATTGCATGAAAATTTTTTTAAGCTTGTTGTTAAATTAATATTTTACAAAATTAAATAATTAAGTGTTAATGTCCTGTAATAAAGAGAATAATTTATTTTGAGTGCTTTAGAAAAGTTAGCCCCACTTTATTTGACTTTTGTAGAAGCCAGCGTCGTGGGCGTCGGCTTTCATTGTCTCTGATTTATTTGGCTGCGACACATAACAAGTTAGTCCGATTTAACGTGTGTTAACAGTTTCTTTAATTATTTTTCAATAAACTTTCAGTGTCAAAAGTGACAAATTCTGTTAACGTACCTAAATCTAGATAATTGTTGAAGTGTCCTGTATTTCGTGAACCAAAACAGTTAACATTAAACTGTCATCTTTGACGAACATATGAAGATGTTATGAAACATTATTTTTGGGTTCAATTTAGCTTAAAATCTGACAGCTGGAATCTGGTACACACTATTTCTAAAATATCTAAAGCTGTTTATGATACAATTAAAAGTGTATTGCTGAGACCTTCAATTCCAACGGTTTCTGATACACAAATCATAAAAAATGATCAGAGACTAGCGCGAGAAATGTCAAAATTTGAAGAAAAATATTAATATTAGAAAGAATAATCCCACATCCAATATAAAATTGCAAAATGTTAGGTAATCCTGCAAAAAAAAAATTCTTTGTGTAAAAGCACTAAATATTATCGTGTATCAGAACAAGAACGTCACTTTCTCAAAGAACAAAGAGAGATGGGGTGATGGCAATAGGATCAATAGATATAAAAACTACAAAAAAATGTGCAGCAAGACTAGAAAAGGAAATATCAAGAAAAAAAAGTTATTTTAAAACAAAAAATTAGTGTTTTGATTGAATGATCGTCAAGTGTAAAAAATAGTTCGAAGGAAATAGTTCAATCGGTTATTTTTCTAAACCTGAATTTGATAATCAACAAGGTGAAAGAACCGGAGTATTATAGAGAATTGCAAATATTATTGCAAATGGCACCTTAGAAGATATGGGTATTTCTGATGATAATAAAGAAAAGGTAACTGAAAGAAGGACTTGAAGACGACAAAGAGAAAAGAAAACAAAGAATTTGAAAGAACAGGAAAGATGCAATGAGTTAATTTTAGAAGGTTAGTATTTTGATGGCAGAAAGGATAACACTATGAAAACTGAAGCAGAGGGAAAAAAGTATAACGAAGAATCATTAAAGACGAACGCCTGGTCTTAGTTCAAAAACCAGGATAAAAATATATTGGTCATATTTCATTGACATCTTCATCTGATATTAATATAGCCACTGCAATTTTGGTGTATTTTCAAAATAAAAATACAGACATTTCAAGTTTGAAAGTTATTGGGTGAAACAGAAACGCCTTTAATGCAGGATGCAAATCTGGAGTTGTTAAAACATCGGAAGTAATACCCTAAAAACTTTATAATGGATAATTTGATTATTACATGCAAATGAACTTTTCTCTTCGATACTTATTTCAACATCTTCCTGGAAAAATTACTGGTACAAAAGGATTTTCTGGACCAGTAGTAAAGCGACTTGAACATATTGAAATTATAGACAATAAAACCATTGATCCTATCTTGACGGACTGATCGGATGAAGAACTTAAAAAAAGTACAAATAGGGGAATACACCTGAATTTTAGATTTTCCTTGTCATACTCAAACAGTGGAAACGTGTGTCAAAATTGTCCCGCGAGCTGCGTCAACCGTCTTTAAATATTAAGCAAAAGATGGCTTAATCTTGGGAAAGGTGAATTCTCACAATGTAATGACAAAGTTTGCCTAAAAAGACAATAGGTTGAATATCCAATTGAATTGATCCATAACAAAGGGAGGTAAGGAGGGTGGAAGTCGATATTTAACCACCTCCTCGTGGTGACTTCTGGATAGTATTTGCTAAATAAAAGTAGATATGAGCTAAAAGCTACGTTGTTTACTTTAAGTTACTTTATACTGAAATTTTAAAACTTTGACCTCCTTGAGGAACCGGAAAACAACTTAATTTAAAAAAACCTTTTCAGCCAAAAGTTTAGACATCCAAAAAGGAAAAAAGTTTTCACTATTACACATTAAAACAAAAAAGTTTTTTTTACCCTATACTTAAGTTCCACCCTAATGAACACGTGGAAACAGCTGCAAGTTCAAATATTTCTATAGACACTTCTATAGCTGTTGATGAAACTAGCTCGGGTCATGAAAAAACGGGTCATTATTCTATAAAACTTTTTCTATAAGTTTTTTTATAGAATTCTATAAGAAATTTTTGTAAGGGAAAATGCTGGGCCAGCAAAGGAATAGCAGTAGGATAGGTCCTAGCACTGCAGGAAAAATGCCGAATTGAAGTAATGTAATGGCATACCACTGCTGGCCTGCTGTTGGCCATCACTGATGGACCAACTGGACCAACGGACCAACGGACACTTTTGTACTGGTTTAAGTAATGGCACCATCGCACATTACCGCTGATGGCAGTGCTGGCTGCCATCTTTTTTCCAGATGATGCCCACTATATCTTTCTTTGCTGGGATGTAACGATTTCTGTCAAAAATGAAAGATTTTAGTTCTCTTAAAATCTTAATTTTAAGTGTCTTTAAGATTGGTCACAATGGTATTTTCCTTTTACTGTATATTGTAAGAGGTCATAAAGAAACGTTATAGTTTGTACTTTTTACTAAAAAAGTCTTTTCCGAAGCCAAACACCTTAGAATATTTGAGAAATGTTGTAATTCTTATAAAAAAAAAAGCTTCAAAAGAACAAACGTCTTTGGGGTATAAGTGGAACTTTATCATTTGTTTTCGAGTCTAAAGGTTAAAATGTTTATCTTCTTTCAAATATGCTTACGATGTGATGTTTTTAATCTGCTTACATAAAACTTCATCGCCCCCAATTTCCACTAAAAGCAACGGTGAAATATAAATTTAGCTTACATGTTCAGGTTCACACTTGCCAGGTTTTGGTCTGTTTCTTGAACGCAAACGATACGTTTCCCAGCAGTGGTTTACTATTCGTACTAAAAATGTATGCGATGTTGCATTGTTATTGACAAAGACTAGGAAGTAGCAGTAGGATAGAAGCTAGTACTGATTAAAAACTGCTGGCACAGCAAAGGTCCAGCAGCACACACACTGTATGATGGCCTGCCGCTTTATAAACACTGCTGGGTGGATGTCTGCTCATAGTAAAAAAAGCTGTCTGATGGTTTACCACTGTATAAACACTGCGGGATAAGTGATGTGCTGGATTAAAAGTGTTGGACCAGTAAAGGAGTAGCAGTAGAATAGGTGCTAGCACTACAGGAAAAGTGCCGGAATGAAGTAATGCGATGGCATACCACTGCTGGCCTGCTGTTGGCCATCACTGATGGGCCAGCTGCATTCCGCACGGACACTTTTGTACTGGTTTAAGTAATGACACCATTGCACTTTACCGCTGATACAGCAGATGGCCCACTGATTCTTTCTTTGCTGGGTGGCAACAAATATATCCCGTGAAGAAGAAAAAAAAAGGACGGTGGTGGCATATTATCTACTATCCGAAACTGGTGAACGAATATCTTTGTTTTTATTTTGTTTCTATAAATCTATTTATTAATTTAATAAAAAAAATTATATTGTATCGTGACTTAGGGTTGCTTGTGCCCCAAATGGTAATGTATTCCTTACCAAACTGCAACCTAAGAAATATTAATTGTGTTGAAAACCTAATTTTTTCATTTTTTGTGATATTTTTCTAAAACTTTTTGCTTATTTCAAACAACAATTTCAATGTTTTATATATGTAATTAACCCGGCTATTCCCGAATTCTTGGACCTAAGCTAGTTCTTTTTCATAAAATAAGCCATTTCAATGGGGGAACGGCACAAGAAGAATCTTGGACTAGAATATAACATACATAGATTCATTTTAAATATAAGATTGTTTATTTAAACATAGAATTGGAAAAAGCGTCTAAAATATATCATAAATTTGATAAGAATGCAATGAGATGTTTTAGCAGACGTTTATATCTTTCTAATATAGTGTACAATAAAACCTGTGAAAACAGAATTTGTATTTAACGGAATCCTAATTTAAACAGTAAATTTTCACGATACCGACAGAAAAGAATATAGTACAATCAGGTTGCAAAGATTTAAACCAGTTGATTCAAATCAACTGATTTTTTTTAATCATCGATTTAAATCATTTTTTTCACATATGTAAAATAATGTGTTTTAATCGAATATAATTATTTGTGTAGCTTTAAAAAGTGATTTAACTTTCTTAATGCACATTTAAAGTTATAATATTATTTTTAAACTATATATATATTATAATATAGTTATATATAATGAAATTTATATGTAACTATATATAAATTTCATTGAATTGGCGCAAAAAATATCTTTAATATCTTTATTTTTGAGAATGCATTGAAATTGAAACCAACTTAAATTTTAGATGAATCTCTAATGAGCAGAACAGTAAAATATAGATAATGAAATTCCTCCCCTCATTCCGCACCCTTTAATATTAAAATTAAATAACACAAACATTGGCAAAGGAGAGATTTAAAAATAAAGAACACAGTAGAATATAGAGATTAGTGTGCTGCAGAAGGTGATAGCGCTTTGATACTTCCTCTACAGGTATGATGGAACATTTATCTTGAATTTTATGTTAAAAGTTGGTCAGTTGTGATAATCGTAGATCTGAGATAGTGACATATCCAGTAAAATCTTAAATATTGGATTAAAAAGAAATGTTGAGGACATGATTATTGGAATTCTAAAACCAATATCCGAAACTATTCATTTTGTACAAAGGAACAACTTTTCCCTCAGTGAATATGTACTAGCATGAAAAAACTTGGAATTGAAGCTAAGCATAAAATATTAAACAATAAAAAGGCCAAATCACCAGCATATAAGAAGAGATAGAAACAATCATTAATCTATGCACATGCTGCTGCATTTGTTTTAGGTCCATCGGTGTTAATTTCTAATCTCAGAATTGGTGTCACAAAAGAAGAGAAAAATAAGAGTGTTAAATTTATAAAACAAAAATGTGCTTCTGGTGTCTGGTTTCCTAGCACTTACATTAAAATTTTTGGGAAGTTGGAACCATTTCATAATCAGGACCAATATATATATATATATATATATATATATATTATACGCTTAGATCCTTGCTGCAAATTGCGCATAATATTTGTGTATTATTTATATGATTTCTACTTGTAGTTATCTGATACCTCCCTTAGGAAATTGCATTAATTTTTTCATTCTTATCATCGCAAAGTTTCATTTTATGATTTTTACCTTTCTAGTTATGTAACTTATATGTATTTTACACATACAGTTCTATATTGTTGGTTTATGGCGTGTAGTCAATCATTCACAATATTGCAGTTTTTGATGATGGTCGGTAATGTTTAATTAATGGTTATATATTAGCATTCAAATTATTATGCTGCATTTACGCATGTAATTATGAATGTAAGCTTTTTATGATGTTTTTATTATGACATCTTTTCATTTTGAATGAAAATTCATTTTGAAATATTTTGTCCTTAATATTGGTATCATATATATTTATATATACCTAGGCAGCTAAATATTTTAGCAATCTTTTAAATACTATACGCTTTGATCCTATCTGCAAATTGCGCATAATCTTTGTGTATTATCTATATGATTTCTACTTGTAGTTATCTGATACCTCCCTTAGGAAATTCCATTAATTTTTTCATTCTTATCATCACAAAGTTTCATTTTATGATTTTTACCTTTCTAGTTATGTAACTTATATGTATTTTACACATACAGTTCTATATTGTTGGTTTATGGCGTGTAGTCAATCATTCACAATATTGCAGTTTTTGATGATGGTCGGTAATGTTTAATTAATGGTTATATATATATATATATATATATATATATATATATATTACCTTAAAGTTGTTTATACAATGTCTGATTTTGAGTGGTGGAAAAGTTTGTATAATGTTTCAGGTATTTACGGTGAAAGATGTGCTATTTGGGAACATGCTAACTACAGCCGAAGCATCGACTACCTGTCTTGAAAGAATTTCTTCAACTTTCAGTGAATTTCATTCAAACTTACGAAACACATTAGTTGTAGGAAAAGCATCAAAACTACTGTTCATAATGAAGCAAATTAACAATTATCGAGGTTACAATTTATTATTCAATGCCGCTGTAAGATATTTACAGAAATGTCAGGAATTTATTTTTCTTCCTTAATAAAATGATATCTCATATATTTCACTATTATACGATTTTATCTTTAGTTTGTAAAATTTTTTATTTGTGACAGTTAAAATTTCTTAGTTTAATTTTTTAAAGAAAATGTAGATTAATGGCAAATATGTTAGTGTTATGTTTTGTTAAAAATAATCATTAAAATTTTAAAAAATCTGATTTGAATCAAATAAATCGATTTTTTTTAGAAAAATTTTTTAAAAAATCAACAATTTTGAGTACAATATAAGAAATAGTGTACCTACTAAGACGAAAACTTGTCTAAAATATAATTTTTTGAAGGATATTTTGCATTCAGTTTTAGCCGGTTTTACTGTATTTTAATTATCTATTATTGCTTTGCTGTATTGACGTTATTAAATGTGCATTTGAATCAGTACATCGATGTGTCTTCCTGTGTATTTTACTCTCAGCAATTAATCACTTGCCCATAGGTATTTGTCCTTAAAATAATATATGGTGACCGCTCCAGTAGTTGATACCCCTCCAGTAGCTAATAAATGTTTTTGAAATATTACGCCATTTCAGGCGGAAATGAGTTTTACACGTGGCACTACACATAATATTTTTCTTTGAATGTTGGAGCAGTCTGTTGTCACATTGTTGTCACCTGCCTGCTGTAAGAGAAGCCATTTTATGATTTTTTTCAATTCCTACTATTTGTTCACACTCTCCCTATATTTATTTATTTATTTATATATCTTGTTCAAATTTTCAATCGTTAATAAAATACTCATTATTCATCCTATTAAGTTGAAAAAAACTTTTTTAAACATGTACTGGATGACAATTGATGTTAATACAGTTTTTTCAAATATTAATTCATTAATTAAATTTTAATTAATTAATTTTAGTTTTGCATGGGAGACAAAATGGCGGCCATTGGTTATTGAAGCATGTAATGCATCTTCATATCTATAAGGGGGTTACGATAGGGGGGGGGGCCTGTTCTGCCGGCAAATACCGCCAAGTTTGTCGCCAACTTGGCGATATCTCTAATATTTCACCAAATTCCCATAGAGTTCCATTGTAAATCTACTTGCTTATAGAACATCAACAAATTGAGATATTTTAATGCAACAAAAACTAATATTAGCTTAAGGGATTATATTAATTTTTTTTGATGACCTAAGTAGGAATTGACTTTAAAAACAAATTTTTATATTACTTGTTTTTAATTAGAAAATGTAAAAATTTAGTTTTTGATTAGTTGGAAACAATTAAGGTAAATTAAAATAATCCACTTCCATCTTGCTTATTTCAAATAATAGTTTTCTATGAATTATTCTTAATCACAGCTTAAGCATGATATTTTAAAGATTAATTTTTGAATTTTCGATTGATTTCTTCGATTGATCAACTATTGGGAAAATGACAATTAAAGAAACTACTTATAGTTTTGTTGCTATTTGATTTCAGCAGATTTCATTTTTGCCTAATATAGGACATTCATTTAGGGTTGTAGCAATTATGTTAGTTTACTTCTAAAATTTAAAAGAAAGGAAATATAACAAAAAACCCGTAGCACCTTATTTGATCTTATTTGATCAACTATTGGTTCAGTCACCCTATTTATGGCCCGAATTCCTGAGCAAATAAAGGAAATATAATTCAGTGGATTTGGTCGTGAAAGAACTAATTTTTTTCCATATGTTACTGTATTCACACGGGAAAGGGGGGGGGGGAGGGCTATGACTACAATTTGTGTTTCTGGAAATACTATAACATTTTTTTTTAAATATATTTATAGAATCAAACTGATTACAAAATAAATTATTATCTTGTTTTAAAACTGCTTGTAAATGGGAATATAGCCAATGATCTCCTTAATGATTTTTTTATATCAATTTTATAACTTCGATTTGAAAATTTCAAACGCGTGCGTTTAAAGTCTATAGTGTTATTACTTCACAAAACCCACAATAATTATACTAATTAATATAATTCAGTAACAAAATAGAATAAAACAATATAAAATCTATCTTAAAGTAATCAAACTTATTAGATATTGACTATATGTATTAGTCAAAGCTGCAGGCTCTAAATACTCAAGTTGGACTATTTTCTGTCTATCTACATTATAAAGTACAACCGTGTCCATCAGTAATGTTTCGCACAAAACCCTAGATCTGTCGACCATTGATTTCTCTTTGATCGAATATATCTTCACTTCTATAGATAGTATAATTTGAATTTTGACTAACGAATAGAACAAAAAATGTGTTAGATGTAAATTTCCAACTGGGCGAAAAATGCTCGGACCAGGATTCGATACCGGGACCTCCTGGCTGAAGCCGCCAGTGCTCTGCCAACTGAGCTATCCCGGACGATTCTGGTCGAACTTTTTCACCCAGCTAACCTTGAAGATTACAGCATCTGGTCTGAAACCTGGTTCAGCTCAACAGAATAAATCTCGGGTAATGGAACTCCAGAAATCGCTGGATACGAAATTACACTAGATTAATTTTCACACAATTATTCTAATTGGTAAACAAATCATATTAAAGATTTATTTCGATTTTATTTGAACGGAATCTAATTTTTAGGGTGTTTTAAGTATCATATTGTATGAATTTTATTTTCATTTTTTAATCTTCAATTAGCTTAACTAATTTGTTACAAAAATTTAACATTAAATGTAAAACTAATTGAATGAAACATCTTAATATATGTCCCTTCTCGGGCTTAAACGATGTAGGAAATAAATTTTGTTTTTTTAATTTGTTCTTCAAATTATGTTTTTGTTTAATAATATAATAACTAGCAGATTTATTTTATTCAAGTTTTATAAGTTATATTGTATATAATGAATAATTCCGTTATATTATATGTTCTGTTTCTATATCAAAATAATATCAGTTATAAAAGTTGTAATAATAATAATGATTATTATTATTATTAGAATTAGAAATTGTCGCATTAAATCTATAAGTGAAATTGAAATAAGTACATGTAATAGCAAATAGTACAAATATGATTTGTATCATATTTTAACAATGTATTGCTCAAATAACGATTAATACTTCTGTTACTATTCCTTCAAAATAAAACAATACTATTAAAAAAGTTTGTATATATTGTTGATACTGACAACTATTTCTTATATTAACTACAACAAAAAAAATTATACTATGTTATTTTTATCAAAATTTTCTTGGATATGAATGGAAAATATGAATGAATAGGAAATATATGAATGGATATTTTTTTATGAAAAGTTCTTTTTTCACCTAAAACTCTTTTCTTGTAGTATCATAAAAGCAGGGGATTGGCAGTGAAGAAGATATATTACTTTCATACGACATTTTTACATCAACAGCACTTTATTTTAATAGAATTACCAAGAATTACTCTTAGACTTTTCGGTTTTATCTTTATTTAAGAAGCGACTCTGCATAGATTTGTAGCTTCCGTACATTTACAAGCTAAATATTACTTTTATTGAATTTCGATTCAACTTCTCGTTATGGCATCACAAAAAAAATGTTTGAAAAAATTGACAAAAATTAAATTCGCTGTTGGTTGCTGTAAAAATGTTTTTTATTTTTAACAAATAAGTAAAATATAAAATAAAAATATTTATTTGCAACATGTAGTAAAAACATCCACATATTACTGCTTTCAAAAAGTGTGCTGGATAAAACGTAAAAAATCAGATTTTAGAAATCAAGTTAAACAGCAAAAATAAGTTAGATGAAAATTGTTTTAAAAATATTAAAAAATGAAAACAGTAAGCTATGGGTGCTTGCTTAATGGTTTTTAGGCGGCTGTTAATGAATATTGTGATTCAGTTCTTTTTCTTGTTTGGGCATTCGAATTTGCTAAATTTAGATTATTTATTAGAACTTTTTAGGTGCGTTCGTAATTATATAAATACGTAGCACCTATAGTCGTCGTTCAGTCCGTCCGTCTGTCCGTCCGTCTGTCTGTCCGCATGTAACAGAGCAAAAACTACCCAACCGAATGGTCTGAAATTTCAAATATATGATTGTTGCAAAATTTGTCGAGCCATTTCAAATTTTATGAAAATCGGATGTATAGTTTAATTACAGGGACAGTCAAAAGTTTTTCTTTACATTACGGCCAATGGGAAAAATTATTGCAAGTGGATTTTAATGATATTAGAGCCTTCCGAATGATCTGAAATTTTAAAGATATAACTGTTGCAAAATTTTGTCGAGCCCTTTCAAATTTTAGGAAAATCGGATGCATAGTTTAATTACAGGGACAGTCAAAAGTTTTTCTTTACATTACGGCCAATGTTAAAAATTATTGCAAGTGCATTTTAATGATATTAGAGCCTTCCGAATGATCTGAAATTTTAAAGATATAACTGTTGCAAAATTTTGTCGAGACCTTTCAAATTTTAGGAAAATTGGATGTATAGTTTAATTACAGGGACAGTCAAAAGTTTTTCTTTACATTACGACCAATGGGAAAAATTATTGCAAGTGCATTTTAATGATATTAGAGCCTTCCGAATGATCTGAAATTTTAAAGATATAACTGTTGCAAAATTTTGACGAGCCCTTTCAAATTTTAGGAAAATCGGATGTATAGTTTAATTACAGGGACAGTCAAAACTTTTTCTTTACATTACTGCCAATGGGGAAAATTATTGCAAGTGGATTTTAATGATATTAGAGCCTTCCGAATGATCTGAAATTTTAAAGATATAACTGTTGCAAAATTTTGTCGAGCCCTTTCAAATTTTAGGAAAATCGGATGTATGTTTAATTACAGGGACAGTCAAAAGTTTTTCTTTACATTACGGCCAATGGGAAAAATTATTGCAAGTGCATTTTAATGATATTACAGCCTTCCGAATGGTCTGAAATTTTAAAGATATAATTGTTGTAAAATTTTGTTGAGCTATTTCAAATTTTAGGAAAATCGGATGTATAGTTTAATTACAGGGACAGTCAAAAGTGTTCCGTTACATTACGGGGAATGGGAAAAAAATGTTGGAAGTGCATTTTAATGATGTATCAGACTATGCGCTTTATGAAGTGCAAAAAATTATACATTCAGTACAATATGGGGTGCAAAAAATAATTATAAAACTAGTTATAGTACGAACGCACCTCATTTGCCACGTTTGATGAGCAATTTCCAACTTGTTTAGAAAGTAGAATGTATTATACTCTTTATATAAAATTACAATTGTCTGTAGAAAATTTAATAATGTTACGTATATCATCGTAATTAACAACACCAACAACCATTTTCATTCCACTGTTGGAGGTTGGTCTCCTTCAGATCTCGCCTTTGTTATATGCTTAATGCTTTAATCCTCCATTTAAGGGGTCTTGTACCTTTTAAACGCGTCGAAAATTAATGAAGAACTTCAAAGCTTGAATTAGTCTATCTTCAAAACCTTTTTATGTATAAGAATGAAATTTTGATATTGATTAAACAAGATTGTGCTTAGTAATGTTCTACCATTAGAAATGTATTAACCCTTTACAGAATTTGTGTATTGTTGAAATCAAAATAGCTCTTTTTTTACCCCATAAGTCATTGCGCGCATGATATGTTGAGAAAATATGTATGGATTGGCATGAAATTTGGTAAAGATGCTAAACATATATGTATGTTTAAAATGACCTACTCTTAGGCTAAAATTATTTCATTAACTATATAAAAAAAATATTTTCTTAAAAAAATTAAAATTTTGTATTTTTAATGAATAAAAATAGTCATAACTAAAAATATTACCATTGTAAATACTTAAAAGTAGATCATTTTAAACACACATATTTGTTTAGTATATTTACCAAATTGCATGACAATCCATGCATACTTTCTCAAGATATCATGCTCGCAATGACTTATGGGGTAAAAAGTACTATTTTGATTTCAACAATACACAAATTCTGTAAAGGGTTAATAAATTTCTGTTGGTAGAACATTACTAAGCACAATCTGTTTAATCAATATCCAAAATTTCATGTTTATACATAAAAAGGTTTTGAAGATAGACTAATCCAAACTTTGAAGTTTTTCGTTAATTTTCGACGCGTTTAAAAGGTACAAGACCCCTTAACACCAATCCCTTTTCTGATTTCATTGCCCCATCTTACTCGCGTTCTTTTTTTTTTCAGCAACATCATTACAAAAACCTACTATATTTTTCTGTATTTTCTTTGTTATTAATTCTTCTTCTTCTATCATAACAAGGAAAGTGGTTTGTGTCTGTTCTGAAGAGACCGCTGCTCGTAGAGCTACAAAATTTGGCAGGAAGGTGCCTTTACGTATATAATATATATACGTCAAAGCCCGAGTCCGAATTTTTTATTATATTTTTTATTTAATTTTGAAGGCGATTTTCAGCGTTTTTACACATCTTACAGCGATTTTTTCAAATTGGTATAAAGAATGCTGTTTTATTTTTTTTTTTACCCATTCGGGACCATGGGTGCATATATGCACCCTCAAAAAGAGCAAACAGAATTTGTTTTAGGCACCAGTAAAAAAGAAAAGTAATATTTTCTTTCTATAATTAGAGCATTTTCGCGTAAATTTTACTTAAGTAATGTAACTTTAAAAAAAAAAAAAAAGTGGTGCCAACCAAATAAAATTTGTGTAAAAGCCGCCGGTCCCGAAGAGGTAAACCAATTATTGTAAATTTTTTCCTCTTTTCAATAATGTTTATTTCGAAAAAATCGGCCGGCAATTAACAAAGATAATAATCGAAAACTCCTCAAATGCCTCATTAAATAAAACATTTTTTTCCCAAAACGAGAAAAGCATTGCACATAGGGACTTGATTTCAAAACAGAAACAAAAGATAATGACAATTTTAACTGATCGGTGAAAATTAAGAAAACTAATCAAGATATCGATTGGAAAATTTTAGAGCACGAGTAGAAAAACATTTTGCATCCGTGTATAAAATTGGTCGGTATTTTTCTTATTACAAGTGATAGACTAACGACGCCACATACAATTCAAAGAAACAATCAAAAAGGGAAGTGAAGAAACAACCAAAAGGGGGGAATAGTGCCTAAAGCCCCCCCCCCCCTAATTTAGATAAATGGGTTTTTCATTCCGAATTATCTGATTTGCTTCAAATTTAGAAGACTGGTTTATTCTGATAAGGCGCTTCCCTGATTAGATTTGGAGGTTCATTGGTTAAGTATAATGGGGGTTGGGAGGCTAATCCCCCCTTAATTTAAATAAATGGGGTTTACCTGCAGAATTATGCGATTTGCTTCAAATTTGATGTACTGGCTTATTTTGACACGACGATTACCTGATTATTTACATTTTTGCTTAAAAAGGAGTTAGTTCTATTTTATGAATAACAGACATAAATAAGAATATAGTATACAATTAGTGTGAATAGCCTGTAAGCTCAATGCCATCAGTTTAACTGGGCACTTTTTTAGGGTTCCGTCCTTAAAAAGTAAAAACGGAACCATTGTAAGATCACTCCTGTGCCTGTCTGTCCGTCTGTCACAGTCATTTTACTCGTAAACTATGGAACGTGGAAAGTTCAAATTTAGCGAAGTAATAAAGACTATTGACCCACATATTTACTATTAAACATTTTCAAATATAGTTAGAAAAAATTTAGAGAGGCTAATTAAGTTACTTGAAAAAAAAATCTTTTATTTTTATATCATGTGGGGTATCGCGTGAAAGCTTTCGTAACGCTGAACTCAAAAATATTTCTTTTAATTTTAGATATATATATTTTGAGAGATATCGTTGAAAATGTAGTGCAAAAATATGCCCCCCTCCCACCTCTATTTCCGAATCTACTGAAACAAAAATTATGAAAAAATTAGAGGTAGTCGACGTTAATTTAAACCTTACAGGAAAATTATAGCGATTACCCTAGAACACATAATCTTTGAGAAAAGCTCGTTTTTCCATTACACACAAATTTCGATTTGCGGGCATTCAACAAAGTTTTTGATGAGCGCTGGAGATACTTATCGTAGCAAAAGTATCAAAGCATTTTTTACAATGATTTTCGAAAAAAAAAATCATCGCTAATTAGTCGAGATATTAATCCTTAAAGACAGCACCAGCATCCAGCCCTCTTTGGAGGTTTGAGCATTCTCCTATCCATCGTGTAGTCTCCTACGGACGCAAGAGCTTGTGCTTCCCACCATTCTATCTGGTGTTACATCTCCAATGGACGCTTGAGTATCTGCTTGTGCCATCTTACTAACCTAACCCAGAACCTACCCTCTTATGGACGCTTGAGTAAGTGCTCGTGCCATGCAAATTATTCTTTTCCCTTCTTGCCTCCCCTTGTCGCGAGAGGGGCAAGGGCCCCTGGAGGCCAGGAGCAGTGATGTAAATTATTTTTTTTTCTTCAATGTTCTGATACACCCGCCCTCTGTCGCAAGTAAGAGTTTTCTTGGCGGGCAGGTGCACTTGTCTTTTTTGTGAACTTCCATATTACATTATCAAATAAATTCTGGGTTCTGTGGTCGATGGTACGTGGCCGTCCTTGGCGAGTGGGCATCGCCCCTTGCGCTTCTTATGCATGTACGTCTGCATTCGGCCGTACAGGGCTGCACTGACGAGCCTCAACGTGTCGGTGAATATACTGGGATAGACGTTAAGCTCTAAGGCGCAGGCCAAGCCAGCCCTGAGCAGTCTCTCTTAGGCTGCCTAACCCTTAAAGACGTGGACGGTTTGTACATACATAATGACAGGGGTGGCGTACTCTATGTACCATCGGCTTTTAAAGCCTAGATAACAACTTTTAATGATATATTTGTGTAATGCAATGCCCAGTAGCAGTATAAAAGCAATAATCGTCAAATTGTTAAAGACAGACAAATTTAATAAGAATTAGTCACATAAATACTATGTGATTCGCGACTAGCTTGCATTGAGTGGATCTCTCAATACGCCTCCCGTGTCTTTAAAAGTTAATTAAAAACCTATCTGGAAAAACGCGGCACGGACCAAAGCGGAATTGCAACTTTGGGACTTCCTTTCGAAGCGCGTTTAGCACAATGCCAAGTTTAAACTTTGAACAAGGGTTTTGTTTTAGCTACACTGTAAAAAGAAAATATTATTATTACGCTGAATTTAGTTTTATGAAATTCCAAATGAAGTTTAAATATGCACTACTTTTTTTGTGAGTACCGAATTAAGTTCATCATAAACAGATTAGGATCCGATTAAAAAAAAAGAGCTATACAGAACAGCAATATTTGATATTATTTAGGTTTCATATCTCTTTGAACTTGTATGGTATACCCATTCATACTTTTCTAGTATATACAGCTATCTCCAACCCTACGTTGTATAGTTTTTTAAAAAGTGTTATTATTCTTTTAGCAACGATATTTTTAATAATACAGTAAATAATTTATATATTTATTGCACGAAATCCACTGGGCGCGAGTAATGCTCGCATTTGACCGTTTATTTTTAACTCTTTTGCCTTACTGATTTATAGGATATATATATATGTATATTTGTAATCTATTTAGAATTCTGAAAACAAACATATCCTAAAAATCTTTTCCAATTATGACTGAACCAAATTAAGCCCCAATTTCGCCAATTGAGAACACCCCAAATCCATTTTCTCAATTGTTACTGAAAACTACTTTTTGCTTCAAACTGTTGTAACACTTCCCAAACTATATCTGTATGAATATTTCGATTTTACCTTTTTCTCATTCGAAAAGTGGAATCAGTAAAAAGAATTATTAAATAAAACAATAATAAGAAAAGTTTTTTCACTATCTTGAAATATTTTATGAACTTTTTATTATATTATTATTCTGAAAATTTATCTAAAAAGCTTAAGAAATATTTCATTTTAAACTTAGATCCTGGAAGCTATATATAGTTTTGACATTGAGTAAGATAGATATTTTGTGCAGACCTTTTCTTTTAAAAGTGAATAAAAGCGTGTGATGACATACAGTATCAGCAATCTTAAATTATTATTTAAAGAATTTCATGAAATTCATGAAGAAGTTGGAGTGCAAGTGCATTTTTCATTCTTTTGAAGTAGTTTTTGGCAAGCATTTTCATGATGTAAATTGCATTATTTACTACTTTTGCATAAGAAATTAATTCTCATTTGCTGGTATTGCGTAATAATACGTGTATTTTGTAAGTAAATAAGGCAAAACCGCAAGGTTTTCATATTTTAAAATGCGAATACGAAATATTTATATATATATATATTATTATTATTATTATTATTATTATTATTATCTCTCTATTCTAAAAAAAAAGTAACTACCGCTGTCACCGCCGCCGCCGCCGGTTTTGAATTTTTTGTGACCGGAGGTCTTTCTTCGTTAATCTCTCTATTCTAAAAAAAAGTAACTACCGCTGTCACCGCCGCCGCCGCCGCCGGTTTTGAATTTTTTGTGACCGGAGGTCTTTCTTCGTTAATATTAAGAAAAATAATGCATACAAAAATATGAAAATCGGTAGTATTATACAAAAATGTTCGATAAACACGCTGATGCAGACAGTTTTCAAATCGAAGAATTATTTTAAGAGATATTTAATGCTAAAGTTGGACAAAATCGTTCCACTAAAAAAGTTTTATAAGAGCAAAAACTATACATCGGAATTTAATAATTTTTAGATCATTTTATACGTTATAATTTCCCGGTGTGCAGAATTAATTTAATTTTTTAATTTGACTCATTTTTCGAGGTTTCATTTCTATTTTAAATTCAAATTTTCAGCATATCGAGAGACATTTTTTTCTTATTTCAGAAAATTGTACTAATTTAACCTGTTGCCAACTTTATAAACAACGGAAACAATAATGTTTGCTTCAAATTAAAAATTTATTTACACGTGACTATTATAAACAGAAAAAAAACTTTCAAATTAGAATTAAATAATTACTTATAAAAAGTAGGAACTTATTGAAAATTACTTCATCTATAATTACACATGAATTTTAACAGAGAAAGGATATTGTAAAATAATAAATTTATTAACATGCGTTAGAAGTCTTAAATAGGAGAAATTACATCACATTTACGTCACATTACAGTTATTACATAAAATGAACACAAAATAATATTGCAAAACAGTATAAATTTAAAAATAGCGCGAGACATTTACTTGATATTTTGAGATGAAATTTTCAACTATTTTTTTTTTTTTTTTTGGACAGCGCAAATAATATTTCATTTCTAATAAAAGCATTTTCACGTGAATATTAAAAAGGGAAAGAAAAGCTTGGTGAAAATTACGTCAGATTAAAAACGATATATTTAAAATGTCTTATTTAAAAGGACTTTCTTTTCGCTTTGTTAAAAAATACCGGGAGACAAAGACTCTGTTTACTTAATTCATTTTATATTAGATGATTTTGAAATGCCATTGTATTTTTTTAACAGCAGCTGATTTTTCCGTAAAATTCCCCAATCAAAGAGAAATGAATAGAAACCCGTTTATAGGGAGATCGCTTTTGTTTTTTTTAATTATGATTCAATCTTCCAAAATCTTTTTAAAGCCGATCAAATTAGCGTGCTTTTAGAGACTGCAGTGTCTGAACGGGGGTTGGCGAGCGTAGCTCGTAGGGGGTCGAGCCCCCTAGTGGTTAAAAAAGAAACAGGACAAGAGTTATATATTTTTAATAAATTTATTAATTTGCGCTTTCTATGAAAAACCCGTTAAAAATACAATTACTAACGCATTTATGAACATTTCACGCTTAGTAAGGAAAAAAAAATCATTAGCGGCAGGAACCTCGTTGTGAGGCAGTGTCAGATATGCATGACATTTGTTAAAGCCGCGATAACTAACGCATGTATGACTGCTTCGCACTGCCCATGCAAATGAAAGAAAATAAATTGAATGCACTAGATTCAGAAAAACGTGGCATAGAAATATATAAAAAACGGTCGAGTGCGAGTATTACGTGTGCTCAGATTGTTCCGTTCAATAAATATATGAATTATTAACTGTATTGTTAAAAAAATCGTTTCTAAAAGAATAATAAGACTTTGTAAAAAACTATACAACGTAGTATAGCTGTATATACTAGAAAAACATGAATGAGTATACCATGAAAGTTCAAAGAAGTATGAAACCTATATAATATCAAATATTACTATTCTATATAACTCTTTTTTTAATCTTATCCTAAACTCTTTATGATGAACTTAATTCGGTACTGACAATAAAAGTAGTGCATATTTAAACTTCATTTGGTATTTCATAAAACTAAATTCAGCGTGGTAATAATCTTTTCTTTTTAGAGTGTAGCTGAAAAAAAAAACAACCTTGTTCAAATTTTAAACTTGGCATTGTGCTAAGCGCGCTTCGACAGGAGGTCGCTAAGTTCCAACGCCACCTTGATCCGTGCTACGTTTTTCCAGTTAGGTTTTTAATTAAATTTTAAAGGCAGGGGATGCGTGTTGAGAGATCCACTCAATGCAAACTAGTCGCGAATCCCATAGTATTTATGCGATTCATTCTAATTAAATTAGTCTGTTTTTAACAATTTGACGTTTATTGCATTTATACTGCTACTTGGCATTGCATTACACAAATATATCATTAAAAGTTGTTATCTAGGCTTTAAAAGCCGATGGTACATAGAGTAGGCCGTCCGTGTCATTATGTACGTCCAAACCGCCAGCTATCTCGGCTAATTACCGACGATTTTTTTCGAAAATCATTATCAACAATGCTTTTATACTTCTGTTACAATTCGTACATCGAGCGCTCCTCAACACCTTTTCTGAATGCCCGCAAATCGACATTTGTGTGTAACGAAAAAATGCGCTTTTCTCAAAAACAATGTGATCTAGGTAATCGCTATCATTTTTCCTGCAAGGTTTAAATTAGCGTCTCATACCTCTAATTTTTTCACAATTTTAGTTTCTGTAAATTCGGAAAAAGAGGGCTTGGGACGTATTTTTGCACTACATTCCGACGATATTTCTGAAAATATAATACCTAAAATTAAAAGAAATGTATTTTTGAGTTCAGCGTTACGAAAGCTTTCACACGATACCCCACACGATGTACAAAGAAAAGATTTTGTTTTTTAAGTAACTTAATTAATCCCTCTACATTTTTCCTAAATTTATTTGTGAATGTTTAATAATCTGTAAATATGTGGGTCAATAGTCTTTATTACTTCCCCCAATTTGAATTTTCCACGTTCCATAGTTTACGAGTAAGATGGCTGTGACAGACAGACAAACACAGGAGTGATCTTATAATTGTTCCGTTTTTACTTTTTAAATACGAACCCTAAAATTACTCTAAAAATACGAAATTCGTTAAAACCATGATCAGTATAACGTACGTATGAACGGCTTGCGCTCATTTAAACAAAGGAAATAAAATGTTCACTGACTCCAGCTACTTTACTATAGAAGAACTTGTAAAAAATATGAAAATCTTCAGGGCCTAGACACTAGAATATGTAACACACATAGTAAAACATCTTGTGTCTTATCTTCCAAAATCGATTCAAATTAATAAAAAATGCATGGAATAAAGGAATATGTCTATTGTCCGATTGTTCAACTGTTAATAAAATAATTATTTAAAATCATATTCACACACACACAGACATGCAAAAGCCCACATTATCGTCAAGCTTGGCGATGTTCGGCGAATCATTTGCAAGTTTAGTGCAATAGTAATCTTCATAATAAGGCTAACTTGATGATAAATGACCAGTTTAACTAAATACACATTCAAATCTAATACTGACCTACACAAAAAATCGTCCACAATCGGAATCCGCGTGAAACTAGAAAATTTTAGCCGTTAAACTTAACTGCGTTTTTACAACTAGGTATGAATTTTTGTAGCAAATATTTAGATTTCTATTGAATTATAATTTTGTTCCATTGCTTTTCGAAGCTCTTTGTTTTTTTTAATCTTTCAATTCCTACTATTAGTTCACACTCTCCCTATATATATTTATATATATATTTATTTATTATAATTTTTATTATATAATTTATTATATTATTATATTATTTATTATATATTTATTATAATATGGCGATATAGCGCCAAATTTGGCGACCAAAATGAGTCGCCAAATGCGACGCCAACTTGGCGATATCTCTAATATTTCGCCAAATTCCCATAGAGTTCCATTGTAAACCTACTTGCTTATAGAAAATCAACACAATGAGATATTTTAATGCAACAAAAACTAGTATTAGCTTAAGGGATTATATTAAATTTTTCTTTGGTGACCTAAATAGGAATTGACTTTAAAAAGAAAATTTTTATATTACTTGTTATAGCATTATATGAAAAAAAAACATTAACATTAAACACCAACCTTGCCAACTCGAAACTCTTATATTTATCACCAACCTTTGACTTAACCCTGATAATTCAAAATAATGAATTCCCACTATTGAAAACGAAATGAAAGATTTTTTCTTTTAATTTTTGATTGAAATACATATATTTTAAATAGACAATGATTTTTTTCACTATTTTCATTATAACATATAAATATATGATGCATTCAAGAATGTTTCAGTAAATATGGTTGAAGAAAATATCTTGCTTAACATTTTTATTATTATTATTCATACTTGGCGGTTTTTAACCTAGTAAAATACAGGTTGTTTCAAGAAGTAGAACCAAACATAAATAGCAGTAACTTCGTTTTAAACAACGATTGGAAAAAACATTTCCACACAATACGGAAAGAAATTCAAAGTTTTGTTTGCGTACTTAATAACTATTTTGCCTGATTTATCTTTTTCACACGGACAACAACTAAGTTGTAGTGCATTTCACCCAAGACATTTTGAAGCGATTTCGTAGTCACTAATACACCTCATCAGTATCAGGTTCGGTATGAACCATATCTGTATAACATATTCAAATAACTTTTGCCTCTGTAAAGAATAAAAACTAGAAAACTGGAATTCTGCTTTTTCAGAATTTAGTGTTGCCCCCGATGAAAAAAATATATGTATATATTAATAGTACAAAACATATTTCATTTTTAAGACTTAAAGCACACACTTTTATTTTATGTAAAATGACGTCATTCGCATCCGCTTAAGAATTCCACATTTACGATCCACTCTTAAACATCTACAGTAAAGCATGCATAGGATGTCACTATCGTAAAATACTACACAAATGCAGCAAAAAGATGCCGTTTAATTAAAGAAACTCGACAAAAAAGGCTATCAAATGATTCATAGGCCTTCATTTGTTTGTAACATTAATATAAACGATTTTAGCCGTGACGTTAGTCATGACATTTTGGTTGGAAACTGACTGCAAAGAAACGGTTTTATGTTGTATTTTCTATTTTGTTTGCGTATGCAGTGTATCTTATATCTATATCTCACATCTAAGTGTTTTAATACTTGATATGTACTGGTGACATTTTCCATGATTTATATTTTAAAAGAAATCACGCATAGCAACCGATTGTTTGGAGTCAGATTCCAATCAAAACATCATGACTGACGTCACATTGAAAGCGTCTATAGATACTTAAAATTAAATATAGTTTATAATAGCTCCATGTTTTAACAGAAATTATTTGTTTATATTTTTTCAAAATAGCACGTATTTTAATTACATTTTCTTTCGATTGTTATGAGAAAATGGCAACAAAAAGATATAATTACTATTTTTCAACTATTTTTCCTTTACTTTCTAAATAAATGGAGTACTTCAGTTGCCAAAATTAAACAAATGGTGCTAAAAACTAAAAAAAAAAAAAATTTCAAAAATAAATGGAGATACAATTTTTAAACAAATTGCAATTAAAAGTACTTTTCTTTCCCAATACGAATGTATAAAAATTAAAAATGTGCGATGCTTAGAAAATTAAAAAATTACTATAGAGCATTTAATCATACAATGATACATCCGCTTTGTTTATTGCTAGCTTCTGTAAGGTAACGTTATTTTTTGGAGACAAAATAAGCTGGGAAAAAGAATAGCATACCGTACTGGGGGCTAATATATAAAGTAGCCAAATAAAATTTCGAATTTCCTTCCGTTTTGTGTTCAAATGTTTTCTCCTTGAGCTGTTAACCATTTCGCTTCCTTATGAAATAAGTTTGCCGAAAATGCATCCATGGGTACACTGGAAGCGAATGAGTTAATATCGAAGTTATTTTTATAACTAGCTAAAGTACCTGACGTTGTCCGGAATTTTAAGAACGTTTGTTTTGAAAAATCAATTTCAAAATTAAACATACAGTATAAAACAAACAATAACCAAAACAGTATTCTAATATTCACGCATACACACACGTATATACGTATATGGAATAGATTCGAAATGGCGAAACAAAATTCAGATAACCTCAAAATGTTAAATAATGCCAATATTTCCGTAATCGGTTTTTTATCGTGTTTCAATACATTTTCTCAAACTCATATTACGTAATACATTCACCTGCTGACGTCCATTATATTTTCAATACGACGTAATATTCACTTTTTTTAAATTCGTCAAACTACTTATTTCATTTTCATTTTTTACGTGGAAATCTTCCAGTAGAAAAGTTATGACGTAATATTAACTTTTTAATAAAATTCGTCGAACTATTTATCTCATTTTCATTTTTCACGTGGAAATCTTCAAATAGAAAAATGATTGTTGTGGTAAGAATTTTATTGTGGATTTTTAATTTTTCGGCAACTGATACAACGAATTTTTTTTTAATCTGGTAGAAAATTGCTGTTAAATTGGTGGTTTTTTTTTTTAATTAAAAATTAACTATAAATTTTTTCTATTCCGATTACTTTAGTTGCCTCAGCCGTGTTTTAATACACATGTACAGTCGTGCGAAAAAAAAAAGTAAACACCCCCTACTAACTCCTCAACAAATTATCGTAAACGAAAGTTACTGGTACCGAGCGATTGGAAATAAAGTCTACTTTTAAATGATGTATATAAAATTTGCTTAGGGAGGCATCTATATATTAAAACGAATCCAAACATCATTTTTTTCAATTGCAATGCCGAATTTTAACCAGATATTTCAAATCGTCGGTTCAAATTATGCCCAGAAACCAAATTTCAAGTCATTTGAATGATAAGTTTTTGAATTATAAACATTCAAAATTTAGTGCTTCTAATGTTAAATTACATTTTCATAAAAACATGTATAATAATCACTTATAAACAGATTAAGTTAAATAATGCTATAAAAAGTGATAGAATATCTTTATTAAGATTGACGATCGTTTCGTCGCACCAATGGCGACATTTTCAAAATTATTCCCGATAGAAAATATTTTCACATAATTTAAAAACAATAAACATAGTAAACAATGTCACGAGACATGATGCATAATGAACACATAATTTAAAAACAATAAACATAGTAAACAATGTCACGAGACATGATGCATAATGAATATATTGATAGATTTTATATATTGTTCATTATGCATCATGTCTCGTGACATTGTTTACTATGTTTATTGTTTTTAAATTATGTGAAAATATTTTCTATCGAGAATGATTTTGAAAATGTCGCCGTTGTTGCGACGAAACGATCGTCAATCTTAATAAAGATAGTTCTATCACTTTTTATAGCATTATTTAACTTAATTACATTTTCATATTTTTATTTATATCTCCTGAAATTATGCTCCTAATGTGCTAATTTTTCGTGCAGCAATAATTCTAATATACCCAAACATAAATACGCTGAATTTGCAATTTTTATAATTTTATGATATGAATTATGAATTATGAAATTAATATTCGAAAAAATTATGAATTGCAACCTACAATTTTTTTTTATTGATTTAGATTTATTAAGTCCTACTGTATGGAAATCCAAAATTTCGCAATTTTCTTCCAAGTAGTTTTCAAATTATGCTTAAAAAACGGCAAAATGATGGTTTAAGGGGCCGTCTATAATAGAAGTGAGTAGATATTTTGAAATTTCTTCTGCTGTTCTGCCATCTAACTGGCTTCATTGACTACTTGAGTGGTGCTTAAGGTGCCTTGATCAAAAAGGGGGCTCTCTCGGTTAACAATCGAGTACCGAACTTCAATTTGGATACAGTCCTTAAAATACGTTCGTTTTAAAATAATTAATTTCTCGGAAACGTATGGTACGAATTGCATGAAAATTTGTTTTTAGGCTAATTGAAGGGTGTAGAGTTCATTTATGATGTCAGAAATGTGTACTGCTATTGAAAAAAACAAAGTTATGGTTCGTTTTAATATGTAGATGGCCCCCTAAGCAAATTTTATATACATCATTTAAAAGTAGGCTTTTTTTCCAATCGTTCGGTACCAATAACTTTCTTCTACGATAATTTGTTGAGGAGTTAGTAGGGGGGTGTTTACTTTTTTTTCCACGACTGTACGTAACATTTCATAATTCTGGCTTCCAAACTGTGGATTTGTATAGAATTACAGACAGACAGACACATTTTTATTTTTATATATTAGGTTGGGTCGTTCTTTATAAACACCCTTTATTACCTTTATAATACACTAAAATTCTTCATTATTTTAAAATGTTTTTGAAATGTTTTTTTAATCGATTTAGATAAAAACTACGTAAAATATCGTTTTTTACTTATTTTTCTCTATATTTTCTTACAAAATTAATCAATTCGATACCTTAAAATATATGAATTCCAAGCTTACTAAATAATTTCAATTCCTTTCATCTCGATAAATGGGTTTTGTATATTAAGTTACAAAGCTCAAGAAATCAAGCGATTATATTTCATTTTAAATTAAATTTACAGAGAAATTAAATACCTGTTTCAATTTCGAAAAACGACGATAGATATATTTTTCATTTTTTTTTTTTTTTTTTTTTTTTTTTTTTTTTTTTTTTTTGTTAAAATCAATTCACTGAACCTCAGTTTGTCCTTGGATTTAAAAGTTTTCTGTTCTGATCGCAGATGTATAGGATAACAATAAAAAATGTTTTTAACAATCTCATGTCACAAGATTGTACGTTTCTTTAAAAGTTTTGAAGTGTTGTAAGATTGATCGTGCCTTTTTCTTTCATAGTGTATTACCTCTCAAAATAGTGTCAAATGCGTGAGAACATCGGATTTTTTTCAAAGATTAAAAACTTATTTTATATTTTCAATACACAAAAAAGTATATTAAAAATAGTAGTAGTAGCTGTGAATTTACTACATTTTCGAATATGTTTGCTTTTTATATATTTTTCACGCTTAGAACTTTTTTCTCGTGACATTTAACATTTAATATGAAACTTCAAATTCCAAATTTATCGTTTTTTTATTTTGGTCGAAATGAAGTAGACTGATATATACAATTCGACTTTAAATGCTCTATTAAACTTCAGCCAATGTTTATTGTTGTTATTATTATCCATTATACTTCTCGGGAGAAAATTCTTGTATGACAGACTATGTTATTTCGTTGAAATTCTAAGCATATTTTTAGCATGCCAATTTGAATTGAAAGGAAAAAACACATTTTACTTATTCATTTATTTATTAACCATTTGGAAAAATGGTTATTGTCCTCATCAGGGGAGGAAATCAAAAGCATATCTGAAGGTTTTTATTGGTCGAATTCGCATTTTATTCGTTTTCTGATTGGTCTATATAGTAATCTGTATTTCCCTTTACTTTCAACAGAGATGGATACTTCTATTGCCACTATGACAAAAAAGTAATAAAAACTACAAAAAAAATTAATAACTCAGAAACAAATTGAGATACAGCTTTCAAACAAATTGCATTTAAAAGTACATTTTTTTTCTCTATACGACGGTGTAAAAAGTAATATTGTCGGATGTTAAGAAGTTTAAGAATGAAATTTCATTTAAAATTGGTCGTCAGATTTCTTGGATGATGGAAAAGTCTTTTCCCGAACAGCCAATGAAATGCTTGGATAATGCGTATGTTTCAGGTGGATAATACGTAAGCTTCAGGAAATCTGAGGAGTCGCAGGCGATTTTTGTCTCTTTCAGTTTTTACGTGTAATAACACTATTAATGTTTAATTCATGACGTACGTAATGTATGATCAACTCCGTGCAATTTTTTATGTCTTAAATTTTAGTCTTTGAAAAAATCATTTTCCAAATGGTCGTTGTAATTTGTTAAATTGCTTTTTATTTATTTATTTATTTATTTACTTTTCTGAAATTTAAAGTAATGTTACAGTTAGCCCTATTTTTTCTTTACCTATGTACTCTTTAATGATCCTACTGCGTGATTCAAATTAAAGTATCTCTGTTTGGAACACTCTGGAGATACAACAGATGAATGTAACGCCTCTATATTTGGAAACAATAAATTTCAGATCACCTTGGTAATGACTGATTCAATAAAAAAAATTAGCTAAAAATATGACAAAAAGATAGCGCTGCCAGCTGTTCTGGAGAACAAAATTTGCGTAACATGCACATTAAAGAGCCTCGTATAAGCAAAAACGAAACTTTCCCCAGCATTATTCGCCGACCACAGTAGTGCTGACGTTACGTTGAAAAAACATGAATTACTCGTAAAGTAGTTTTACCGAAACGGCAAAATTGCTTGTCTTCATACTATTTGATATGGTAAGATGGGTATAACATGCTGGTGCCTTTTTATATCCATTAAATGAAGATGCTTACAGCACCACATTTTGTCCTATTGGCCGGTTTTGTGAATAAAAATTTTATTTCTTCAATCATTTCCCCTTTGTCTTAAATATATAGCCTCCAAATAAGTAGTATTACGGCCATGAGTTGTCTCTATACAGCGTGCGAAACAGGAATACTTTAGTTTGAATCATCTAGGATGTTCAACTGTCTACAAAAGCTGGCTGTCCCGTACCCAAATAGAACTATAACCAAAATATGATGAAACTGTGAATGCACCGAGACCAGAATTACAATTTGTATTGCCATCATTGTCTTCACAAAACACGGAAGACCGCGTAACGTGGAGTTACTCTCAGTTTTGTAACTGAGCGAACTCATTGAGTTTTGATTTACGAGTTTGACTCAATTGTAATGAATTTTAACTGAATCTGACTCAATTATGAAATTCTAAACGCGAAACAAAATAAATTCATTTTTCCGTACGTTGAGTTTAAATTATAATTCAAATTCATATCCATTTATCTTTTGTTCTGTCGGAAAATATTCTCATTGTTAAAAGTGTTTTTGCTTTTTAAAAGTGCTAAACGGAAGTACTTAAAATTAAATGTAACTGGAACGGTTGAACTGAAAACATGCCTTCACAAATACATACACCCTGTGTCAGATAGACGTGTAAATAACACATTAACAGCAGTTCATAAAGAGAATTTCTCATAATTTTACGGATTATTCAAATTTCTTTCTTTTACCTCCGTAAAACATATGCAGGATGATTCGAAACTCTTCCTTGTACAAAAATTTCATGGCAGTCAGGGATATGATCAAAAACATGAACACAAGAAGATTGGTTTCACCAACGCAACCCACCAGAGGCGTTACAAGATTACAGAGACAGAGACAGAAAAACGCGAAATAGCCTGGGTGCTGTTCCCCACATTTTTCAGCTCTTTTATTTTTTCAGAACAGGTACCCGCGCCATTTTGCAAACGTTAGAATGTGTCTTCCATACATCGAAATTTCCAGTTTTGTCCTCTTGAGTATATCTAGTTGTCCAAACTTTGATTAATCGTAATACGTTTGCCGGTAAACCGTGCTTGATAAATTTCCCTGCTTATTAGTCTGCAGAAGTTGGCTGTCCCATACCTTAATAGCACTGCGACCAAAATATGACAAAAATGTGCCCAGTCATCAAAATGCTACTCTTATTACCAGCATTGTGATGTGGAAGATTATTCATATTCAAGCCAATATATCCTCATTTTGTAATTGACTTAAAGATCGATCATGATGATTTCTCTACAGAGTTACGAAATAACGTTCACTTGAGATTAATAACGTGAGGAATTTACCGAGTCGCATTTTGGTCACCATTGTAACTGCGCACCTTGTGGCCATTTTTAACTGCACAGGGTGGCTGTGTGTGCGTGCAATTAGAACAGATGGGGTTATTGTCCATTATTACAAAACTCTTGTAATGATACATTCTACCGCACACTCAAAGACCGATGAATTGATTTGGAATTGGTCTTTTCTAAACTTCAGTGAATAACTTTCATTTTATATGTTACAATTCCCAAATTCCATTATATATTGCAATAGGCAATATAAGTGTAATATTGCATTAAAAAATTCATTTCAAAATGTGCTAATAAAAAAGTGTAACTATCTTCAAATGAATTGCCGTCCAAAAACTTATTGTGTCATGCGAATAAACTTTCATTCATTCAAAAGAAAAAAATTAAAGTTGTGAGAAAACCTTAATAATAAAATGGCTAAAGTAAAAAAGGACAAAGTATGTGCACAAATGTGAGAATACAATTTAACATTAAAAACCGTCATAAAAATTCTTTTGACAAGTTACAATAATGTTTTAATATGATGTTACGTTAAAGCGGCTTTTCAGAAAATCACAGAAGACACATAACAAATACACATCACGAAAAAGATTTCATGTAAGCCGGATTCCGATATTTCCGGAAAGACGACATTTTTCATAATGAACAAAGTTCGTAAAAGATCATAAAATGTCAGAAAATAGAAGAAGATAATGATTACCTTACATTGAAAAATTCCTTTGTCTTTTCATATAAATAGTAATTTACTTTTGAAGAAAGGCAAAATAAAAGTTACAATAAAAGAAATTTAATACTAATAAAATTACTACACCGAAATTCCTTTCATGTAAAATACATTAAATTAATTTCAAAATATCCATACATTTTATGAAAGCTGGGAATAGTCCGAAAGAGAATAAATGATAAAATCCATTAAATTAAGCAAGGGGTAGAACCCGGACATACCAGGTTACAGAACATAGGTAAAAGCCTTTTATATTTCCCTAACTCTAATAGATTTTTACATCAAATACATCTTTCTAGATACCCATTAACAAAACTGCAACAGAGAATCCTGCAATAATGTTTTTCTGGAACTTCGGACAAATAGGCAGATGAAAAATGCTTTTTGAATTTTTAAATAAAACTGTAAATTTCCATGCTAATTTACAAATGCGCATACACAATAACACAAGAGTCCAGAAGATTAAAAATGCTTCCCTTATAGCTCAAACAGTAGATTTTAATGAAGAAAAAGATGACACATGGGTATCCTGAGAGTGACCATCCGGGCACACAAAAATCAATTTTTTATCTTTACATCATAAAGAGCAGGCCAAGAGCAAATGATTTCACATTCTTCATTCGTGAAATTTTTGGCTAGAGATAGATATTGGCTAAGACACAAATCTTGCCAACAGATGACCGTTGCAATCAGTAGCGTCAAGTTTTCAAAAATATTGGGTGGGCTCAAAAAGCTTTGAGTAAAATAATATATATAATTTTTTTCCTCTTAGTATGCATGCGTGCAGGGGGGGGGGGGAGGCGGAAGCGAACAACTAAAAATGATAATTCGAAATTAAATTATGTTTTTATAAGCATATTTTTAAATTATTATAATTTAATTATAATTTTATAAATAATTTTATTAAATTCTATTTTTATAAATTCTTCCTTATAAATACATTAATATTCATTTTAAATAACAGTGGAATTGCTAACTATTGAAAATGCAAAAAACTAAATGTCAAGAAAAGCATACATTTTATTCACCTAAATGCTTTATCAATTCAAGACATCAAAACAGATGGCAAAATATGGAGGTAATTTGTTTTTGTGAGAAATTTAACTATACATCTGTTGAAGGGCTTTTCAGTTCTCCTGTTAGTCCAATGGATGCCCTTACTATTTTTCAAACAAAATAATTTTGAGAACATTAATAAAACAAAATTTCATTTCAGCGATTAAATAAATAAAAAAATAAACTACGAATTGAATCAATTGAAATTGGGTGGGTGGAGAGATCAAATTATTGGGTGGGCGCGCGCCCCATGGGCTCATATAAGTTTGGGTCACTGGTTGCGATGAAATACATGGGGAAGTTTAAACTTAAACAAAAATAAAAATAAAAAATAATTAGCCGAGCATTAATACGTGAGAAATTAAGATAGAATTTGATGGCTGCCGATAGCTTTGGAGCGGTTGCGGTACATTATTTACCGATTAGAGAAATTAAAGGCGACAGATGTTTAAAAGTGCATCCGTATTGTATTATACAATCTCTGGTTTAATCAAAGTTTTGATTGTCTTTTAGCAAAGCTTCGACTATCTTTTAGCAAAGCCTCGAATTAAAAATTCTGACTGAGATAAAATTGCATGATCAGATGCAACCAGAAAAGGATCTTTTGTATAAAGTGGCTGTGAAAAACATTCTTTTTTTTCCTTAGAAAAAATGAGTAAAGTGAGTTACCTGGGAACACTGAAACGCGGCTTCCTGTTGCCGCATAAAGGCCACGAGAGAGCTGAGAAGTTTTTACACTCATGTCACCCCTCGCTGTAATGGACAAATATCGATCTTCATTGACCATCGTGGGTTTTGCACGCCCTTGCCCAGGCTTTCTCTCTGTGGATCCAGTATCCTGAAACTATTTCCATAAGTCATACACGACGCTGAGATTGAATCAACATTGAAATCTCTAGGAATCTGCATTTGAGACTGCCCTATTTCCAGTCTTCCCGCGATTCGTCATCTTATTCCATCATCCAAACGTTGGAAGTTACTCATTTTTACTGTTTTCTTTTGAATTTCACTGAATGTTGCAAAAAACAGCAAGATATTCGGCGAGATGTGCGACCAAACAAAGCGCGAAAATTGCCATGCTCTCTTATAAGGCCTGTTCATCTACTCACTCCAGCCATACACACCAAACTCCACACATACACTCGCCAAGATATTCGACGAGATGTGCGAACGAACAAAACGCGAAAATTGCCACGCTCTCTTTTAAGGCCTGTTCCTTTACTCATTCCCCTCCACTCATACACCCATACTTATGTATGCGACACTAAAGAGTTGTATCTATGTTTCGAAGCAATGGTTTTACCTTTCGTTCAGTACTTCGCATGGCATTCAACAAAATACGCAAATTATCTTAATTCTGAAATAGAGTGTAAATAACTAATTATTAATTAAATACTGAATTAATTACGGTAATTTGATTATTATTATTTTTCTCCAAGTAATTTCCTACTGTAATCATAAGTGGAGAAACTTTGCTCCCACTAATTCTATTTTGTTTCGCCACCAATGCTCTCCACCCCCCCCCCCCATGATAAATTCCAGAGTGCGCAAAATATCGCTATCACGGCGCTCCCTTCTGGGAGAATATCGCCATTTTCCACTGGGGCCTGGTAGCCATAGCCAAAATCACATATATGGGGTTGATTCATTTCTATGCATAACTTCGTTCACATACCTATGAAACAAAGAGAACACAAGGACACAGAGACAGGCAGATATTTTGAAAATACTTGTTAACGGGACCTCTGACCAGTAAAATATGTAAATAAGTCGGAAACCGGAAGTCGAAAAACATGTCGATTGCAATACTTTCTTCTATTATAGATAAAAGAAAGTAAAAATGTACCATTTTCAGAGATTCGCATACAACTACTATTTACTAATACTCTTTAGAAGCGATCTACAACAACATTTTATAAATTACCTACTTTTGAAGATTTATTATCATATAATCATATGTTTTTTGGCCTAGAAATTTTTATACTGAATACGGAGAATTTTCCAAGTATCCATTTGCTTTATAAGCACGATTTAAAATTCGCAAAACAGAATGACTTTGAAACAAAGTGTCGTAAATCTCAAAATATTGAAATAAACACATTGTTTCATACTTTCATTTTTAAAGAAATAGGGTAATGTTCTTGAATATTACTAAAAATATTTTAAATGGAATATTTTTCTAGAAGTATCAAATAAAATCTAGTAGCAAATCAATATCGAATATATTAGTTATATTGGGACCAATACTGCGTTAATATTGCGTGTATTAAAAATACATGTCAATATAAGATAAATAATGGCTTTACATTAAAAGTATTTGAAATGGAAAGCCACAACTTCAAAAATATTAGCAATGAAATGGCGAAATATTTCTTGAAATAGTTTTTATATTCTTTCAAAGTGCAAACACTCCAGTGTTCAGACACAATTTCATGCCAATAATGTCAATATGAGTAAGATATAGCTAATATAAGTCACATATGGCCAACGCAAATATTAACGGCTCAATATTATTTTGTGATTAAAGTAATTTACACTTCACGTAAGTTAATTATATTTATTACAATTTTGATTATCTATACTAGTGATTTTCAAAGCTATGTGAATAATAGATTACTTTTAATATAATTAGGATAATTTTAAAACTGGATTAGAATAATAGAAAAAGCTTTTCTTAAAAAATTTTAATTCTAATTTTTATACTAGAAGAACTCTTTTTTCTTATACTATTTTATTATCACCTTCTAAAAAATTGATAAAGATAAAATAGTTCTACCTGTATCTTCCAATAGTTTCGATCGACGACTATTGACTTCCCAGTGAATAATTAACTTGCATGTAAAATCCGTCGTGGGTGCAAATTCCTCCAAGTTCCCTCTGAATTGTACTCCTGGAGGTGCCTAGTCAGATGAAGATCTCGTCACCTGATCAAGGTTCTAAATTACGAGATCAAACTCGAGTAGTAATGGCCTCCCTTTATTAGCAGGTCGTATGAGGTCTGTAAAAGAGCACCCCGACTTTTCTTTTTTCCCTCTTTTATTTTCGACAATGTACATTAAAACCAAACAGCATAATTAATAGCAATCTAGAGCCGGCCAACACAGTAACAAAAGTGATAAAATAAATAGCGAAATTCAAGATATTATCAGGTAGATCTCCGTCATTAGGCAATCAGGCCTCTTTCGCCCCGCGACCAGGTACAAAATTCTTTAAGCTAGGCATACAGCTCGGCAAGTAGGGGGCCTGGTCTGCTGTATAATAATAATAATAATTAATGGAGACAGTAAAAAAGTTCTGTGTTTATGATAACAAAATTCTTGTGTTAGACATGAAATTTATACATTGACATTTTACTTATAATGGGCATGACAAACTTTAGCTTATATACAATCAAGAGACTAATTATATTTAATCTCTAATCCAAAGTTTTATCTTTAGATTTCTGGTTTTAAAATAATATATTCTAAATGTTATAAAGTTACTGTTCTTTCTATCTGAGTTGTACAGGTGTCAGACACCTACTCTTATTCTATTCCAATGTCAATAAAGTTCCACCATACTTTTTTTCCGGTAACGACAGTTCAGTTGAGGTCACAGGTAGAACAAGTTTTAGGAGGTATCACTAGTCACTGTCTACCTTTTACATTTTGTTAATATACAAGGTGGCCATAATTAACCCTTAAATGCATAGTGTAACTCACGAGTTATATCATGATCTTTTTTGCCATCTGGTGCTTTCTGTTGGTCTGTTAGAGAACTGTAATGTGTTACTTACGTGTGATAACATGCATTTAAGGCCGTAAGCTGTGTTTTTGTTTTGATTTGGTATCACAGAGAGGTTATAACATCTTTTGTTGATACTGCTTGCAATGTGCTCGCTTTGCGTTTTTCCATTATCTTTATAAAGTAGTGATAATTAATTTTGCAAGCTATTAAAAGCATTATAAAAATTATTATATCGTTGTATAGTTGCTATTGTGCAGTGTAAACACATTAAAGTAAGTATTTAATTTAAAATTGTCGTTTTTGAGGCAATTGCTGTTACGTAACTCAGAAGTGACATTATGACATTATGTCCAACAAAAACATAAATAATTTTTTTCACTATTTTTCTAGTGGATAATTAACAAAAATAGACTCAAATATAATGTTTTCTGAACAAAATAAAAAAATCATGCATTAAAGTAGGGATGCACAACCTGTGGCCCGCGATGAGTTAACAAGTGGCCCGCGAATTTCGCCAATTTATATTTGGCAAAAATTGCAATTTTTGACCATAGGTTGCAAGAGAAAATCGTGAATTTCGTCAATTTGCCGCGGAAAACAATTGCAAATTTCGTCAGTCAGTTAAAAATTGCGAGTTTCATTAATCGCCCAGCCGATACCGTTTGCATCAATATAGGAAATTCCCGAGTTACTAATTTCGTCAGTCGCTAGTCAAAAAATACCTCGAATTTCATCGATCGGGCACGGAAAAATCGCGTGTTTCGTGAATCGCGCGCGAAAAAGTCGAGAATTTTGTTGATCGAGCACGGAAAAATCGTGAGTTTCATCAGTTTATCGCGAGAAAAAGTCGTAAATTTCGCCAATTAATCGCGGAAAATTGCAAATTTCGTCAGTCAATTAAGAACGGCATATTTCGTTGACTGGGCGCGGAAAAATGGAGTTTCGTCGATATCGGGCACGAAAAAATCGCGAGTTTCATCAATCGGGTGCGGTAAAATCAAGAGTTTCGTCGACAAGGCACGAAAAATCGTGAGTATCATCGATTAGGCACGGAAAAATCACGCATTTTGTCGATCGCGCGCGGAAAAGTAGAGTGTTTCGTCGACCGCGCGCAGAAATGTCGCGAGTTTCGTCAGTTTATCGCAAGAAAAAGTCGTGAGTTTCGTCAATTTGCCGCGGAAAATTTGCGAATTTCGTCAGTCATTTAAGATATGCGAATTTCGCCAATCAGACGCGGAAAAATCGCGAATTTCGTTGCTCGGTTGCGGAAAAATTGTGAATTTTGTCAGTTTATCGTGAGAAAAATTCGCGAATTTTGCCAATTTTTAAAGGGTTTCAGTTGAATTTCGTTGACTGGGAGCGGATAAATCATGAATTTTGTCTATCGAGCGCAAAGAAATCGCAAATTTCGTTGATCGGGTAGAAGAAAAATTTTGAATTTTGTCGATTAAGTGCGAAAAAATTGCAAATTTCGTCGATCGGCTAGAGTAAAATCGCGAGAAAAAGTTGTGAATTTTGACAATTCGGCACGGGAAAAAAATTGAAAATTTCGTCAGTCAGTTAATAATCGCGAATTTCGTTGACTGGGCGCAGAAAATCGCGAATTCCGTTGATAAGGTGTGGAAAAATCGCGAATTTTGTCGATCAGGCGCGGAAAAATCTAAACTTTTGTTGACCGGTTGCAGAAAAATTGAGAGTTTCGTCAATTAAACTTCGTTCATAAAGTTCACATCTTTTTCGGCACTAGCCACTTTCATGCATATGTTTGTTTTTTAGCTTTTTTAATAAAGCAAAATTTAATCCCCCCGAATAAAGTCAAGGAATATTTTCACTCCTTGAAAATAATCTTTGCTATATCTCTGTTATATATACAAACATAAACTGTTAATTTATCCTTGCCAACTGAATTGGGTATGGTATGTTGACTGGGTAGGGGAATCTAAAGGGGTAAAAATGCCACTCCTCTGAAACCATGTTTTTATTATGCCAACTTCCCCCAAATAGAATTATTTCTGTGTTATTGTTGTGGCCCTCGACAACTCAGGCATTTTTGTAAGTGGTCCTTCTCTTAAAAAAGTTGTGCACCCCTAGATTAAAGACTTAAACTTACAGTACTCAGAGTGTGATTTAACTGCGAGGATGAAGCCAAATTTTCTATAATGATTAAACAAGACGGAGAACGTAGGATTCCGTGAAAAAATAATTTCAAAAGTCACCGATATGAAAAAAATGTGGTGATTTTTTTTAGCGGAATCCTCCGTCCCCTGTCTTGATTGTCGTATATACTAGTGTATACGTCGACCCCTACATCTGAGGAAAAAATATGTTGAATACCAGCATTTTCGTTTAGTTATCTTCGCGTTATTTGATATCGGAAAAATTTTACAGTTAGATAAGATGAAGATAACTTTTTTTAAATACCAGTATTCAGTCTTTTATTCATCTCGAATTCGGGGTCGACTTATACGCGAGTATATACGGTAAATCATCCTACAATAGGCTCCACATCACAATTAAATCGGCTACAGAACACGCTGAGTACTGTCAGTTTAACTACAGCCACCTTGTATATGCTTATGGTGCTACTCTATTTATAAATGTCCACAGACTTAGATAATTTTGCTATGTAATAATACAATCATGTAGTTTTAAATATTACCTTTCAGAAACCGATTTACGAGTTTCGGAGTACCAATCATACCAGAAAAACAAAGAATCAGAAAACTTTATATACACATAAATTATTTTATTAAGTTTATTTTTAAATTTTAAATGCCCTTTGACAGTGTTGGAGGGGAGAGGGGGGTAGGCAAGATACCTGCGTCGAATGTCCTTCTGTAAATCAGTCCCTATTAGCATTGCCTTCGTTACCTGGTGGAACGACAAAATTATACCTTTTGATTTAACCCGGGAGAACTCGCTAGACCTCTTGTTACACCAGAACTCGCGAGTGAGCATTTTTCTCATGGTGCCCAATTGCATTTCTTTTACTTTACATTCGTTTAATATCAATATTATTTGTTTAGCTTAATACTTTTTTTATTCGCGAAAGAATTCAAAGGATTCAAATGAAATTCTAAAATTTTAATTAAAATGAGAAAATAGTTTAAATAAGAGTCTTATTGAAACAATTCCTAAAATAAAAGAAAAATGTAGGTTTAATGAGAAGTAAACGGATTAATAATTTTCGAATAAACATATTGAATTTTAGAAAAAAATTATACTTGCATATAAATAAAAATAGTCGTATTTATTCTATACATAGCATGTAAAAAACAAGAAACGTTATTAATAAGAACATTATTTTATGGGTTAGCAATAATTAGGTTATAATGTTGTAATAATAGTAAAAAACAAGTTTATATTTTACACATCAAAAGAAAAAATTATAAATATTTATGGATGGCAGAAAAAAATATCAAACAAAACTAACAAGTAACGATAGTTCTTTACATTTGAATTCTCGGAAAACTTTATAATAATAGTATCAAATATAGAGGGAAAACTATTAGAAAACAATAAATTTTCAGTTATGAATGGTTACCATAAATGTCAGTCACTTCTGAGATTTGTAACTTTTTGCACACTAACAACTGTGCAGAATGTGTGATGGACAGATTGGGACGTTGCAGTTCTGGCACACTTTTTTTGTTTTCTTTTTTCTTTTCTCTTGGACAAAACATACAGAATACTTCTTCCGTTTGCTTCTTATTTGCTTTCTCTATGGTCATTTAAACCTCTGCTATCCTTTTCATGGTTGCACGATCTTGAGCACATATATTCTGAAAAGCCTATCTTGTAATAAGGTGTAGTTTCATCAAACTGAGGGCTAATTCTTACAGAAAAACCCTCCTGTCAACAAAATTATCAGTGTCTGCTTTATAAGCGATTTTGGTATCGATACCTCCTGTATTCATAATACCAAAGAATATGATTAGTGGTCATCTGCATGATACTCTGGCAACTGAGTAAAGTGCATTCATCTCATCAACAACACATCCACACCCCCTTTTGTCAAGTGATAGAATGTGATGATTTCTGGCTTGACCAAATCTCCAGTGTTCTCAGCCATATCGTCATTGCTGTGAAAAGTAAAGAAGGCCAAAATATAACGGGACCGTTTTGTTTCGTACGAAACCAAAACACCATCTTTAGTAAATTCAGAAAGGCTGAAGTGCAATGCCTATTTCTTTCTTTCAATAAATCGAGTTGGAATCTCTCTTTATTTTTTCTGATCTTGCCGACCAAAGTTGTCCGCTTTTCCAACAATTATTTAGCTAAGGATATTGATGTAAAGTAATTAGCCATATTTACTAGCCGCTTCTGGCGACCAGTTTGGTCTCCCTTAAATGTATGTTATGCATTGCAATATGTTAGTTTTATTCATAATTTAGCTTATTTGCTTAATTCTTCCCCAAATCGGGAGATTTTGATAGGGAAATCAAGAACACTTTGCGATCATCGCAACATTTCGATATTTTTAGTTGAGCTGTATTTTATTTTTCTTCGGAAAAACCGCGTAGCTCACTTAGACATTTGTATTTCTTGTTTGTTTGCTTATAATGTGTAATACGTTCACTAATGAGGAGACTTTTAAACCTATTAAGCAATCTTCCATAATTAGCTCCCGAACCAATTGACGTATTTTAGCTAATAGGATTTGGTCAATGAAATTTTTTTGTGAAAAGCCTTTAATGATGTTCACACTTACATCAACCCGATATTTTTACTAATATCAGGGGTGTAGTGAGGGTATACGCCGTATACCTTCTGGATTTTTTTAAGAAGCACCGTATACCCTCTGTTACTTAAATAAAGCTATTGCGTATACCCTAGACATGACTTTCATGATTTTAGCGTATACCCTCTGTCTACAAAGTATACTCTCTGGTTTTTTTACGGCTACATCACTGACTAATATCCTTTTAGACTATTTCTCCATTATTCCGTCGATCACTTTCTATGAAAATAAAACTATCGCCAAACTATTCGCCAAACGCCCATTAAAAAAAATCCCTGCCGGCTCGGGCCTACAGGCGGAGGTAGATTTCGATGTTAAGTACTAAATTCTCCAACAAAACTTAAATCAAGATTAGAGATAAAACCCAGTTTCTTCACAAAGAGTGAGCTGTAGGGAGCTAAACTTTTTGTGAAAATTATAATATACACGAATACACACACACATGTATATGGAATAGGTTTAAAAAATGGCTACAAAAAATTCAGAGAACCTTGAAGTGTTAAAATGTGTTAATATTTCCATAGTCGGGTTTTTATCATGTTTTAATACCTTTCTTCAAACCAAGGCATACTTAGATACTACTACAGGCAGACTTATTTGGGTTTAATGTATGAAGTCGCTCGCCAGAGGACTCTGATACCCTGCCCAAAATTGAAATTTGACTCTGACCGTAACTTCAACGACGAGAACCAATCAAAATGCACTGGGCAGGGTTCAGAGAATTCCAAGTTGTTTACATTTTTTTCTCCTCTATCGTATAGATGTGATTCAAAAAGAGTTTAATAAAAATTATTAACTCTAATCATCAAATTAAAAAAATAAAAAACATTATCATTTTAATAATTATCGGAATAATAAATTTAAATGAAGTTAATTCAAAATTATTTTTATCGGATGATTGTAATATTACTAGATGAAAATCATTTATAACATCTAATCTAATGTCATTATTAGAAAGAGTTAAATTAAAAACTTTTCTGTCGCGAACGGTTTGTTACACATGATAAATAAAAAAAAAACTATTTCTACCTTTTAAAAAATTAAGTTTGATAACAAATCTGTTGATCTTTCATCATTATGTTTATATTATTGCTAATAAAATTAATTTAATGTATATTAATGTCTATGAGTTTGTGTGCTTGTATGTTTATTTTTAATGTTTTATTTCAAGTTTAGTTTAAGTGTATTGCAATGCAGAAAGTAAATCAAGAAAGTGAACATTTGTTTTAACACTTCGTTTAAAAATTTGTATTTTATTTAAAAAGGTGGGGGATCTGATTATCTTCTGCCACCAGATTTTGTCATGTTTATTGCAGGGAGGGGGGGAATAATAGATACATGCTGTTATAATTTAATTAAATATGCTATTAAAACTTGGATTTTAGTTTTTTTTATCTTTTTAAACAAAATTATTAAACTAATGTGTAAAACAAAAACAGTAGCTATTTTAACATCAAAATGCCTTTAAGTAAAACTGATGTGGAATTGTTCGATAACTAAAAAGGAATATCTAATTTTCATGAACTCAGGTTATTGGAGCAATTTTAATTTTTTTGTTTAAATGCTATTACAAAAAAAGAAAATATTCTGAAAGTACTGCTTTTAGCTAAAGTTAAAAGATTATTTATTGCTTAACCAAATTTTTTTTTTATTTAAGGTGGATTGAAATGTCTTAGCTTTCGTAACTTTGAGATATACTTGTAAAAAATTTGACATTAAGCAAACAAATAAAATAAAAAACTGGCAGACATGGCTATTGACACAGTTTGTAATCAACACTTTTTCCATTTTTTTTTTTTATGATTTACTTAACAAGATATAAGTAATTTTGGTCATATGACAACATGTTTTATACTACTTAGTTATCCCGTCAATCAATTTAGCCAAACCATACAAATTTACATAATTTTTATTTTAAATAACGAAAGAACAAATAAATTAGTATAGAATTAATAAAAATACAAATAAAATGTCGAAATAAAAATCACTTGATGACGTAAATATGTGTAACTTGCTTAAAGTCGACATTTACGATCAACCATTATTGGCATTTGGCCTTATAGTTTGGCGATAGATTTTTTGTCGATGGGATAGCTAAGTAGTACCCATGTTTTTCGCACAATGACAGGTGGGGAATGTGGTATACAGGCATTGTAATGCACGTTTACAAAATTCCCCACCTGTCATTGTGCAAAAAACATGTAATGTGACCTGAAAAGAATGGTTTTCTTTTAAAAACTAAGTATAAATAGTTTTTAAAAGAAAATCATGTCTAATTCCATGGCTGCATGATTTTTCAAAAATATTTCCATTGCAATTTAGCTTAGGCACCAAATTTGATTTTATAATTCATACTACCTTTTGTACTTTTATAATTACCATATCAAGAAGTGGGATAAAAATCAATTCCCAAGATTTCATCTTTACATATAAAAACTAAATTGAGTTAAACAAAGGAGTGAAAAATGAATAAATCAAAATTTTAAAGGTCTTATTTAATGAAAAAATATATATTTATTTCACTTTTGTATTTATTTGTTTGAGATATATGTTTTAAGCATTCATTTTGCACTACATAACTTTAACCTAAAAATAACCATCTTATTATGTTAAATGAAATGGTGAAGGGAGGTGTGTATGAAATTTATCGTAAACAGAAAAAAAATAGTATTCTTCTTTTCATAAAAAATAAACTAAAGAGGTTGGCACAGATGTCATACATGCCCCACATTGGTGCGATTTTTTTCCGATGCCAATTTGGCGAAAACCACATTACCATATCAAGCAAAATAACGACACTTTGGCGCAGTTAAGTACCCAGTGCGTATATGACATTGGCGTCAGAAAAAAATCACACCAATATGGGGCATATATGGCATCTGTGCCAACAGGTTTTTATGTACCTCAATTATCATCACTTTATCTATTTCAAAAGAATTAATCAGATGCATGACCTTTTTGGTACTTGTTAGTTATCCCTACGACCAATTTCGCCAAATTATATAAATCGTCAAATTATACAAATTGATATAATTTTTATTTTAAATAATGAAAGAACAAATAAATTAGTAAAAATTAAAAAAAATACAAATAAAAAGTCGAGTTAATGGTATTATTGGCATTTAATCTTAAAATTAATTAATTAATGGCAAACATTATTGGTATTTAATCTTACAATTTGGCGACAGTAATTTGGTCGACGGGATAACTAAGAAGTACCAAAAATACAAATAAAACGTCGAAATAAAAATCACTTGATGACGTAAACATGTCTTGTCAAGTGAATGTGACATGTACGATCAACCATTATTGGCCTTTAATCTTACTATTTGGCGACAGTATAACTAACAAGTACCCATTTTTATGAACTGTAATCTGATATAAAAATTCTTAAAAGTATCAAAGGAGATGGGTAGATAAATGTTTATTTTCAGCTGTCTGATAGATAAAAGAAAAATTAGTGCCTGACACAGGACCACTGGAAGAAAAGAGTGGCAATCTAAAAATATCGACTTGCAACCGTCTTTCCTACAAGAAGATAACAAAATTTTCAGTACTACTTGATTATCCCGTCGACCAATTTCAGCAAATTATACAAATTGCCAAACTATTCGTCAAATTATACAAGCTAACATAATTTTCATTTTAAATAACAAAAGAACAAATAAATTAGTAAAGCGTTAATAAAAATCTAATTAAAAATCACCCGATGACATAACAAACATGTGTATCATGTTTAATGTCAGATGAATGTAACATTTACGATCAACCATTACTGGCATTTAATCATATAGTTCAGAGATAATTTTTTGGTCGACGGGATAATCAAGTAATGCCATATTTTCTTACATTTCATCTATACTTCCACTTTTGCTCATTGCAATGTGTTAATATTTAACATTTATGTGGTATATTTAATTTTAAATTAGTAGAGTTCTCTGTGTTAATTCCTGGTCAAAAATCAACAACATCCAATTATTATAAAAACCATTAAAGATATTGTTCCCAGTTTTGGCATGGAATAAGAACCCTTTGATGCCTGTACTGTAGTATGATAAAATGTTTGCTTAAATACATATGCACTTATAATTGAAATAATTATAATTTTTAAGTGATCAGGAATTGCACCAGAATTATTCCTGGTCACTTCTGGGGTAATAATCGACCAGCATCCTTTTTTATGTAAATGAAGTAGTTAAAAATTTTTTTATGACTGAGTATTAAAATAATTAGAATCAATCTTGTAACGTTCGTCTCATAATTGTGGAAAAATAACACAGACCGTGTTTTGGGTGTACAAATTAATTTGACCGCATTTAATGTGGAAAAGACTTTTACATTTTATATTACATTAAATGGCCGAAGAATTTTTTTATAACATTTATAAGCAGTATTTATTGCTTCTTTATCCACTGTGAATGAATTAATACCTTGCAAATTTATTTGTTCATAAAACATATACTAAATGTTTATGTAATTATAGGGAAATATTTTTCAAAATATACATTTTTTTTAGCCTTAAAATTATGATTTTCCTTAACCATCTTTTAAAAAACTTTAATTGTAGGGTAATGTTGATTAAGAAATATTGGCATGTTCTTCAGAAATTGAGTGAGGTTGGGACTGGGTTGATTTTTTAAGTTTTATAATGAGTAGAGTTGAGCCAGGTTGGATCTAGGGATGGGATGAATAGTGATTTGGCTGAATATTCGGCCAAATTTTAGGTCAAACACCGAAATTTTTCCAATAAAGAAAATAACTTTTGATTATATAAATACAGTGGTGGGGCATTTCTAGAAAATCTTACTAGCCAACGATTTATTTCACCAGCCAGTAAAATGCAACGTATGGTTCAAAATTACTATAATGCATTTTCATATTTTTTCCCCTGTAAAATTAAGAAATATAAACAAGAGATGAAAGTTTAATATAAAACAGAACTTAGTACCAGTACCTTAGTAACCTTTGTACCTTAGAACCATGTTTACATCCCAGTAATTAAGAAAGCTGAAAAATATAGCTAACTACTAACAAAAAAAGTTTTTCATATCTCTATAGTTTGTAGTTTTCAAAGGCTACCTAAAAATTCACTCGCCCTGTCAGAAAATTCAGTCGTCAGTGGTGAGTAAAATGATGCATTTCCCCACCTCTGTATATATATAGAATTTTAAATTTTAAAGTGGAAAAAGAATTAAAAACAAATTTATGTTCTATTATCTGTTTACATTTTTGAATAACTTGTTTTTATAATATTTCAACTTCTAATAAAATAACTTTTACTACATCTAAATTATAATATCATAACTTTATCTACAGGAAAGTAATGCATAAACATTTTATCTAAAAAAGGAACTCATTAATCATTACTACTCTTAAATGCACTTTTTAAATTTATTTTTAAATTTGAAAAAACTTATTTTGACCCAAAAAATGACAAAATTGCATTTTATCCTTTTATTGTAAGATATATCAAATAGTGATGCAACGAATAGTGGTTTTGCCGAATAACCGAATACCGAATATTCGGCCGCCGAATAATGAACTTATTTTTGCCTAAAAACAAAATATAGTATGCACTATATGCACAATTCTTGTATATTTCACAATTAAAATGTATTGTTTTCTTTAAAAAAATTATTTATATACAAATTTTTAATTTTTAAAGCATTATTTTACTCTGAAAAATATTCGGCTATGTTCGGCCTAAAAATTGCCTCAATAATATAATTCAGACCCCCCCCCCCCCCAAAAAAAAAAAAAAAAAAAAAATTCTTAGCAAAAGTTCCTTATCAGGTACTGTCTAGTTACATTTTAATAGATATTATGTGTGTTGTTGTTACATTTTAAAATAATGACAAAATTTTAAAAGTACAAGTTTCAGCTTTCAGATGAAATAAAATAAAAAATAAGAAATCTTAATATCTTAAGAAAAACCACTGATAGAAAGGGTGAAAAGAATATCCTTTAAAATGGTGGAAAGAAATCATTGTAGACTTTATAAAGCTCACAATTAACAAAATTTTATTTATCTTTATTACTTTCTTGTCAGCAGTGAAGCCTCTATAGAAAGTGCTCCTCAATGTGAAGAAGTAAAAGAAATTAGTAATTTTCTTTCCCAGTCACTACTAGAAAGACAACAGTGTCCTTTGGAGTGGGGGGGCGAAAAATTCGGAAGACTTTCCAAACCTTTCACAATTAGCCAAAAAGTACCTTTCTGCACCAGGTAGTACCATATATAGTGAGAGATTATTTTCAGAAGCAGGTAACATTTACGAAAAAAAAAACTATCACCTGAGAATGCTGAATTATTATTATTTCTGCAGTTTATTGAAAACATTTTAACTGTTTTTTACGGCATTACAATGCTATTCTTGGAAAAAATATCTAAAACGTAAATGCATACTAATTAAAAGAATTTAGTATTTACATTTCTTTCATTATTTAATAAGAAATAGTAACAGACTTAAAAAAAATCACTTAAATTATATTTAACTTTTAAGCGCATTTTACTAAAAAAAAAAAAAAAAAAAAAAAAAAAACTTAAGTATTGCAACATATACGACTTAAATATCTTATACATATAATACATCTATATCTAATCAATAATATATTTATGTTCTTTATAGGGATAATTCAAAATATTATTGAATGAAATATTTTTTATGTAACAAGGGTTAAATGTTAAACTTCCCATTGTGATAAAAAAAAAAAATTGAATTAGCTTGTACAGCTGTATTAAAACAATTTTGAATAGATTAATTTTAAGTTTAACAGATTTTGTTAGCTTATTACAGATACTTTTTGTACTTACTGATACAGCATAAAAAATTTTTAACATGATTCTTAAATTAGCCTCTTATATAAAAATGGATAGATAAAACCCATTCGGAGTATGAAAGTTAACAGAAAAAAAAGTGTTAGTTAATTTCAAATAAAATTTTCATTATATATGATGAATATAAATTGTCAAATTCAAAAGTTATACTGTGTAAATATAAAAACATTTTTTACAGTATTATTCGGCCAAGGAAGAATAATGGACTTGATATTCGTCCGAAGCCGAACATTCGGCAGACAGGCCGAATATTCGTTGCATCTCTAATATCAAATTGATTTACAGTAAGTCAGAATAATAAGATATTTCCATTAAAATATAAAGAATTTATTTAACTTTTACTATCAAATGATACTTTTATCCTTTCTTGCATTCAAAATAAATAATATTCTTACACTCTCTCTCTCATAATTCATGTCTGTTCTGCACAAATTACATTAAAGCAAAAGGTATGGTTAGCGTAGAATATGTATGTTAACAAAGTCTTTGACATTGGAATAATCAGTACATACAATATTCCACTTATTCAATAAGCATTGAACTTTGAAGTGGGGGGGGGGGTGCATTGAGACCTATAGCGGCAATTTAATAAGCATTAAAAACATACCCAGAAACTGATAAGAACATGAATGAAAGAATATGTAAATAAAAATATATATACATAATAATGTTACATATTAAAGCCAATAATCATGCAAATAATTATTTTAAAGTGAAAACTATAGAATTAAAATATTATTTTTCTCAATATTTTTTAAATTTATATTTAAATATTTATAAAACAATCTTCATAAATCAGGTTGCGCCATCTAGTGACTATCTAGTTTGACACTAGTTCTGTTTTCAGATGTACAGTTGTACTTGGAATAGTGATATTTGATATTCCATCTTGAAAATGAATCTTAGCTAATGCACCTAGTGAATAAATTTTTACGTTTCTTACTTTATAGAAAACAGAAAGTAAGTTATTATGAATTTCATAAGGGCCTTTTTATATGTGCATGGAATTTGCCGATGGTGATGAATATTCAAGTGTTTTTCTTTTTTCTGTTAGAGTTTTTACATCTTGAGTTGTAACATATCATTCTCTATTTAAGACATTTCCCTGACAATTAAAAACCTTTATAGGAAATACAGAAAGGCTGTATATTTTTTAGTATCTGAATAACTGTGCATTTTTTGCAAGAACGAAAATGACTTCATGAATGTCCCAGAAAGCAGCCTATTTGGATTTTTTAAAAAATTGCAAAAAACGAAAAAGAAACTTTTTTCCTGAATTTATTTGACAAGATAGCTTTCAATATTCAGTGAGATTTTAGCAATATTCGGCTGAAGCATTTGACCAACAAGCCTTCAATATTCAGCAAAAGGGCTGCATACCGAATATTCGTCCCATTAAAAACAAAAATATGGCGTAGTCGAAAAAATTAGAAGAACTGCACAAAAATAACATTGGACAGTCCTAAAATGGCATAATGTATGCACATCATTAAATGTACAGTCGTAGAAGTGTAAATATTTCTTTTTAAACTAATATTTTTATATATAGATTCCTTCAAAAAAAGACAAAACAAACTCATAGCAATACACTTTTATTTTTACTGAGAATGAGAGTTCTATTTTTGGTAAATTTTTACTTTGAATAAAATACCAAACAGGATGTCATTCAGTCAAGTAGTTTAAAAAATATGCAGACAGGCCAATACAGGTTTTTTTTTCTTGGGGCTCATAAATTTTGTGAAAAATAACATTTTGTGACGAAAGATGAAATACAGTTTCTCAAATTAGAACCAAACATTTATTAATAACAACTTCTTTAAGTCCTTCAACTAAAGTTTTCAATTCTGGTGAGCTTATTTTGTTTAATTATTAAACATTTTAATAAAAATAATCAATGAAAAGTATGTTTTTATGGAATGGAATTTTGTGAAGGGGCCTGTTGAAATTATTGAAAAGAATTTTTTGAAGAGGCGTGTTTTATTGAAAGGAATTTTGTGAAGGAGCCTGTTTTATTAAATGGATTTTTGTGAGGGGGCCCTAAAAAGGATCTCATAAAAAAAATATATACAATTTTTACATATGAAAACAAGTAATTTCCTCAATGAAAATAACTTATACAAAAATATTTTATATGAATTTTATTTCACAATAAAAAAACGCTGCACATATGAAATGTACTGAGCTGATCAAATACTATAAATATTTTTTTTTTCATCATTAAGGTGGTTCTTAAAAAAAATATCGCTGAATATCAAACTTTGAAACATATTCTGGCTCATTTTTAAACATAAAGTTTTGGTTATTGAGATGAATTGAACACTTTCTTTTGTTATTTTTCAATAAATGAATTTTATCTTGATTAATAGCAGTTATTGTCTCAGGACAGCAGATGTTTTCCCTTCACCACACTAATGTGTCTGAAACCTCTTTAAAACATCTATTTTGGCAGTACTTTCTAAAAAACTCTAGTTTTTACAAAAAATGAAAAAAAGAGTTTGATTACATAGTTTCTTATGATAATTTTCAAATTCCTGACTCAACAACACAAAACTTTCTGAGCCATTTATAAATGTGAAGGCATAAAATTGATGAGTTTGACTATTGAAGCACTTTTTTTCATTCCTTGATAAATAAATTACTTTTCAAATTGTAAGTGATTCTTGTTGTGGGGCAACAGGTTTTCATGTGCTATCTTTCGGTAATTCAGTTCAGAACACCCACTTTGAGTGTATTTCCAGATTGATCTGCTTTTATCAAAATAGATACTTCCAGCATTAATTTCATAGCAATTTATATTCTTTCGATTTTACTATTTTAACGGCAGCGCTGCTGCCAAATGTTGTACATTGTTTTTTTTTTGTTCCAGATTAAATAGTTATATTTTTAGCTTAGAAGCCTAGTTATTTAGGTTACTAGTTTATTAAGTTGCATTTTTCAAGTTTGCCCCCCCCCCCCCCTCCCAAGAAATCAGAACCTTCTTAATTATGTTTCTGACGTTCTTCCCAAGTCATTTGGCTACCAACTAAACATTGATATTATATCTGCTACACTTAGTGGCCACAATCTATGAATTATAATCAACATTTTTGGCTTTTTTCCAGTTCAAGTTTGAATAAACTAGTAACCCAAATAACTAGGCTTCTAAACTAAAAATGTAATTATTTAAAATGGAAAAAATCCTGTAATACAAAACTAGATAACAGTTCTAACAATAAAATCTAAAGAAAAATATATACAGTATACTCCCTCAAATCTACAACCCTTCAACGCAGATGTAAACAATGAAACTTTCAGTTCAGATGTAGAGGCAAATTTACAGAATTTTTTGGTTTTATATCATTCCATATGTATTTTAATATGTAATTCTTGATAATATGACTGAACTCATGGTTTTCATGAAGAGAGTATAAATTTATTTATATAAAAAAAATGCTGATATTACTGATAAGCACAATATTTTTATCAAATATATTTATTTATTAATCAAGCTTTTTTGGTTATTAAAACTGGCTAAACCTAATGCAGCAGAAAATTGACAATACTTCAAGAAACTTTAACACAGAAATTTAAATAATCAATAGGCTGTTAATCACTTGACATCGTTAGATGCTCATTAGAAACAAACAAACAATTAAACATACAACAACTACACTGGTCGCACATATCACTCCATCTCATAAGCAGGGGATATATAAATAGCTGTTTGAAGAAAAGCCTAACTCTGCTAACTTCCTCTTGGGAATAACATTTGTGTCATTGAAAGGATTCCATGAATGTAGAATTTAAAAACATTTTACCATATGCGAGCCCCCCCCCCCCCCCCCCAAATGATATTGTGCTTTCTCTAGATTCAGAGGTTAATCGGGCCCTGTACACATACCATTTTTTTTATACATGCCACATTTTCAAATAAGACATTTACTTAGACTGCGTTTTACGACAAGTTATTTAATTCAAAATAAAATTTAGATATTTAAAAATTGATATTTATAAAATATAAAACTTTTATGAATAAAATGTTAAGTGCGGACATTCAAAAGCAGAAAATATTGCTTTTAATCATCTAATCCAGCCATACTCAACCTTTTTTTCAAACGGGCCACAAACACATATTTGTGATGCTAGCTAGGCACGTTTGTAGCAGAAGGAATGTCATAAAAAATTTTAACACCACTATTTCCAAACAATAAATTTCATGGTAAATTTTTAGTACAAATGTTGAAGAAATAGGCCGCGAAATGTTTTGTTTGGAAAGAGTAGCGTAAAAATGTTTTGATGCCTAGCATAAAAATGATTTGATGCCTTTTTTTTCCGCGAGAAACATTCAACCCTAAAAAGCAGTATTAGCTATATAATAAAATGTAATAATATACCAATGCAAAATTTCTGTGTTCTAAAAAAAAATAATGAGGAGATTGTCTCCAATAAATCAGTTTTGTTCAATGCAAAAAAACTTTTTATTATTTGTTTTTTACTGTACAAATATATACCGCAAATTAAATTAATATTTAACAATGTTTGATAAGTGTTGGAGATTAACATAAATAGGACATATAAAAAGAACTTTTCACTAAGAAAATGGCATTCAAGATGTTTTAGCATAATTCTAATTAACAGAACAGATTGTGTCTTCCCATAAAAATATGTAAAACAACAGTGAACATCTTAAATACCATATTTTATGGAAGAAATGCCGCGGCGTTTACAAGTTTGAAAAGTGCGGTGTTTACGATTTTTTTTTCGTGTACGTAAAATTTGGATAAAATAAAAATTCCTCAAGATTGTTTTCAAGTCTCCTGCTTAACAATGCAAAACTTTCTGACTTTGCCGATAATGAAAACTGTGACATTTCTGATGATGATACCGAACCATACAGCAACATTTGGAATCTATCATGTATATGTTAATTATGTACAAGACTCAATAAGTGAGTGAAACAAATAATATTCTTCATTTCTCTTTTACATAAAATATTAGCCTGATATGAAGAAAAAAAACCTGAAAGAAAATCTTAACACAGACTCTCCTTTCCTTCCAGGCGCCAGGCTTCAACCTAGTCAGCCTAATGGATAATCTGCCTCTGCATGCAAATATCAAATAAGTTTGTTTAACCTTTAACTACTGAAACTGAAAACTTTGTAAAGTTACTGTAAGCAGATTACTAAGATAGAACGAACGTTAAATAAAAAGTTTGATTAACTCCCTGAAGGGAAGAGTTCCATATCCTGTTCTGTATGGTGCGATTGGCGAAGGAATACAAAATGGCGCCAAAAGGCTATTTTAGCATCTTATCAATTTTTTTAAGATGTCAGAAAAACATGGTTTTTAAATTTTTATAAACATATATTTTTATATTATAAACAATGTTATAGTACATGTATTATTTTTATATATGTTATGCACTTAATTATATATATGCACACATATAAATACAAATTATATACACATTTATATATACATAACTTTGTACTTATATATATTTATAATTTTATATATTTATTTTACATCTGAAACTAAGCCATTAATGTTATATACATATTAACATAAAAAAATTCACAATATATATATATATATATATTTACTCAATATTACATTTACAGAAAAATATCATTTAAAAAAAATCTCAGAAAATTATGAATTAAAAAAAATTAATTATAAAAAAATATGTATTCAAAATTATTAGTTATCCACCAGTAGCATTCAAGTAATAAAAATAGCAACCCCAAATGCTGAAAATCACATTGAAAAATTCATTGCCAAAAAAAGAACGCCAAGAAAACCAGAACAGTATATGGAACTCTTCCCTCATTGAATACTGTTTTTGATCTCAACTCTGCACTAATACTAGGTCTAGAAACTAAGTGGTATAAAACTGTGTGAAAATTGAATAAAAGCAGAGGTCTGTGAGAAAGACATTACAGCTGTTGAGGGTTATTATAAACTGTTCAAATTAATGTAAATGTAAAGCTCTATTTATTTAAGTGACTAATACCTATAATGTGTTTCACTTAAAACTATTAAACCTACAGACATAAAAATATATAAATAAATAAAAACATGAAGTCTAAAATCATCAATGTCACAAATTTATTTACTTTTTTCACTGCTGAAACAATAAAACTAATGGAATTTTTAAAAAAATATATTAAAGTACTCATAAAATTCCTTGTAATAATTAATAAATTTTATTTATTAAGTAACAAAATAAACTAACATGAAAATAATGAAAATTGCTTCGATAACACAGAATATTGCAACGATATTTAAATCCGTGATCACCATTTCTTTCTCTGATTAGAAATAAGAACATTTAATGTTTAAATAAGATCGTTTTTTTTAATTATTATTCGGGCGATATCAAAAACAAACATTTTACGGTAACAGTAAATTCGTCAAAAAAATCTGCTTCAAGGCAGTTATGAGGACTGTAGTTTGATAAAAATCAAATTTTAATTTTAAAACGTGTATATGAAACACAAGCTATTTTTATATAAATACGGGACATTCAAAAAAGAATTTCATGAATGAACCGAACGATCAAGTAAACAATAAGTAATTTAGCTAATCTTAAAAGTATGGTGTAACACTAAAATGCTACAATATGGGTAAAATATCCTTTTAAATTTTAGGAAATTGAAGAATATAAGTGTTTCATTTATTATTTTGAAAATACGATCACCGATTCTAAAACTCCGACAATGAGAAACAAGCCGCTTTCTGGGCGGGGTATAAATGTAAACAAAGAGCACGTTGCGATGTTTTGGTTCAGGGTTTGAAGCTGAATCCGACTTCACTTTTTCGACGGTTTTCGGCGAAATTGGTGGGCCGTATGTATCTAGTAGGCTATGCTTCAAACTTACATGGCGTTACATATTCACCTGCTGAGGTCCATTATATTTCCAATATGACGCAATATACATATTTTTATAATTCGTCAAACTATTTATTTTATTTTGAGTTTTCAGGCTGAAATCTTGCTCTAGAAATGACGTAATATTCAATTTGTTTTCAATTTGTCAAACTATTTAATTTTACACGTGAAAATTTTGCTAAAGAAAAGTAATTGTTGTGGTGAGAATTTTATTGTTTTGTTTTTTCTTAATTGTTGGCAACTGCTATAACGAAAAACTTTTATTTTTTTTTCTGCCATTGTTGTGTAAGAGCTGGTTTTATCAGATTCATGTTAAGACAGTATTCAAAATTTTGAACCCTCCCCATTTCCACCCTCTTGGGCCGATTTCGCCCATTTTCAATCCCCGCCGAGATTATTAGCCATATCAAAGTTGTTGGCGAGTTTGAGGACAATCCGTGCATAATTGCGACTTTTATCGTGCGGACAAAATTTAGTACATACATACATATATATATATATATAAACTTTTTAGGTGGGGGTGGTTTTGGGTTCCTGGGGTCCTATAATGAAAAGTTATGAAGGAATTTTTCAAAAGTCGCACCATGGTAACGACTGCAATAGGTAGTATTTCTTACGAAATCTACCTAAAATGGAAACCTTCAGTTAAAACAGTTGTTGAAACTGACCTGTTGCAGTAATTCACCATCACATTTTAGGTAGATTTCGTAAGAAATACTACCTATTGCAGTCGTTACCACGGTGCGACTGTTGAAAAATTCCTTCATAACTTTTCATTATACGACCCTAGGACCCCAAAACCACCCCCACCTAAAAAGTTTATATATCTATATATATATATATATATATATGTACTAAATTTTGTCCGCACGATAAAAATCGCAACTATGCACGGATCGTCTTCAAACTCGCCAACAACTTTGAGATGGCTAATATCTCGGCGGGGATTGAAAATGAGCAAAATCGGCCCAACGGAATGGAAATGGGGAGGTTTCAAAATTTTGAATACCGTCTTAACATGATTCTGATAAAACCAGCTCTTTCACAGCAATGACAGAAAAAAATAAATATTTTTCGTTATAGCAGTTGCCAACAATTAAAAAAAAATCCCTGCCGGCTCGAGCCTACAGGTGGAGGTAGATTTCGATGTTAAATACTAAATTCCCCAACAAAACTTAAATCAAGATTAGAGATAAAACCCAGTTTCTTCACAAAGAGCGAGCTGTAGGAGCTAAACTTTTTGTGAAAATTGTGATATACACGAATACACACACACATATATATGGAATAGCTAGGTTTAAAAAATGGCTACAAAAAATTCAGAGAACCTTAAAGTGTTAAAATATGTTAATATTTCCATAGTCGGGTTTTTATCATGTTTTAATATGTTTCTTCAAACTTACATGGCGTTACATATTCACCTGCTGAGGTCCATTATATTTCCAATATGACGCAATATATATATTTTTTTAATTCGTCAAACTATTTATTTTGAGTTTTCATGCTGAAATCTTGCTCTAGGAAACTTATGACGTAATATTCAATTTGTTTTCAATTTGTCAAACTATTTAATTTTACACGTGAAAATTTTGCAAAAGAAAAGTAATTGTTGTGGTGAGAATTTTATTATTTGTTTTTTTTTTAATTGTTGGCAACTGCTATAACGAAAAACTTTTATTTTTTTCCTGCCATTGTTGTGTAAGAGCTGGTTTTATCAGAAACATGTTAAGACAGTATTAAAAATTTAGAACCCTCCCCATTTCCAACATCTTGGGCCGATTTCGCCCATTTTCAATCCCCGCCGAGATATTAGCCATCTCAAAGTTGTTGGCGAGTTTGAAGATGATTCGTGTATAATTGCGACTTTTATCGTGCGGACAAAATTTAGTACATACATACATACATATATATATATATATATATATATATATATATATAAACTTTTTAGGTGGGGGTGGTTTTGGGTTCCTGGGGTCCTATAATGAAAAGTTATGAAGGAATTTTTCAAAAGTCGCACCATGGTAACGACTGCAATAGGTAGTATTTCTTACGAAATCTACCTAAAAGCAATAAAATTCTCACCACAACAATTGCTTTTCTATTGCAAAATTTTCATTAAAAAAACCCTACCGGCTCGGGCCTACAGGCGGAGGTAGATTTCGAAGTTCAATACTAAATTCACCAACAAACCTTAAATCAAGATTAGAGATAAACCCAGTTTCTTCACTAAGAATGAGCTCTAAGGAGCTAAACATTTTGTGAAAATTCTAATGTACACGAAAAAACACGCATGTATATAGAATAGGTTTAAAAAACAGCTAAAGCAAATTCAGAGAACCTCAAAGTGTTAAAATAAGTTAATATTTCCATAGTCGGGTTTTTATCATGTTTTAATACGTTTTATCAAACTCACATGACGTTGCATATTCACCTGCTGAGGTCCATTTTATTTCCAATCTGGCGTAATATATGTATATTTTCTTTTAATTCGTCAAACTATTTATTTCATTTTGACTTTTCATGTGGAAATCTTGCTCTAGAAAACATATGACGTAATATTCAATTTGTTTTCAATACGTCAAACTATTTATTTAATATAATTTTTCACGTGAACTTGCAATAGAAAAGCAATTGTTGTGGTGAGAATTTTATTGCTTTTTTTTAATTGTTGGCAACTGCTATAACGAAAAAAAATCCCTGCCGGCTCGGGCCTACAGGCGGAGGTAGATTTCGAAGTTAAGTACTAAATTCTCCAACAAAACTTAAATCAAGATTAGAGAAAACCCAGTTTCTTCACAAAGAGCGAGCTGTAGGGAGCTAAACTTTTTGTGAAAATTGTAATATACACGAATACACACACACATATATATATGGAATAGGTTTAAAAAATGGCTACAAAAAATTCAGAGAACCTTAAAGTGTTAAAATATGTTAATATTTCCATAGTCGGGTTTTTATCATGTTTTAATACGTTTCTTCAAACTTACATGGCGTTACATATTGACCTGCTGAAGTCCATTATATTTCCAATATGACGCAATATACATATTTTCTTAATTCGTCAAACTATTTATTTTGAGTTTTCATGCTGAAATCTTGCTCTAGGAAACTTATGACGTAATATTCAATTTGTTTTCAATTTGTCAAACTATTTAATTTTACACGTGAAAATTTTGCAAAAGAAAAGTAATTGTTGTGGTGAGAATTTTATTATTTGTTTTTTTTTTAATTGTTGGCAACTGCTATAACGAAAAACCTTTATTTTTTTCTGCCATTGTTGTGTAAGAGCTGGTTTTATCAGAATCATGTTAAGACAGTATTCAAAATTTTGAACCCTCCCCATTTCCAACCTCTTGGGCCGATTTCGCCCATTTTCAATCCCCGCCGAGATATTAGCCATCTCAAAGTTGTTGGCGAGTTTGAAGATGATTCATGCATAATTGCGACTTTTATCGTGCGGACAAAATTTAGTACATACATACATACATACATATATATATATATATATATATATATATATAAACTTTTTAGGTGGGGGTGGTTTTGGGTTCCTGGGGTCCTATAATGAAAAGTTATGAAAGAATTTTTCAAAAGTCGCACCATGGTAACGACTGCAATAGGTAGTATTTCTTACGAAATCTACCTAATATTTATTAGGTAGATTTCGTAAGAAATACTACCTATTGCAGTCGTTACCATGGTGCGACTTTTGAAAAATTCCTTCATAACTTTTCATTATAGGACCCCAGGAACCCAAAACCACCCCCACCTAAAAAGTTTATATATATATATATATATATATATATGTATGTACTAAATTTTGTCCGCACGATAAAAGTCGCAATTATGCACGGATCGTCTTCAAACTCGCCAACAACTTTGAGATGGCTAATATCTCGGCGGGGATTGAAATTGGGCAAAATCGGTCCAAGGGAATAGAAATGGGGAGGGTTCAAAATTTTGAATACCGTCTTAAAAAATCCCTGCCGGCTCGGGCCTACAGGCGGAGGTAGATTTCGAAGTTAAGTACTAAATTCAACAACAAAACTTAAATCAAGATTAAAGATAAACCCAGTTCCTTCGCTAAGAATGAGCTCTAGGGAACTAAACATTTTGTGAAAATTCTAATATACACAAATACACACACGCATGTATATGGAATAGGTTTAAAAATCGCTAAATTAAATTCAGAGAACCTCAAAGTGTTAAAATATGTTAATATTTCCATACTCGAGATTTTATCATGTTTTAATACGTTTCTTCAAACTCACATGACGTTACATATTCACCTGCTGTGGTCCATTATTATTTCAATATGACGCAATATATATATATATATATATTTATTTATTTTTTTCAATTCGTCAAACTATTTATTTCATTTTTAATTTTCATGCAGAAATCTTGCTCTAGAAAACTTATGGCGTAATATTCAATTTGTTTTCAATTCGTCAAACTGTTTATCTAATTTAATTTTTCACGTGAAAACATTGCATTAGAAAAGCAATTGTTGTGGTGAGAATTTTATTGTTTTTTTTTAATTGTTGGCAACAGCTATAGCGAAAAATATTTATTTTTTCCTGCCATTGTTGTGTAAAAGCTGGTTTTATCAGAATCATGATAAGACGGTATTCAAAATTTTTAACATTCCCATTCCCTTGGACCGATTTTGCTCATTTTCAATCCCAGCCTAGAAATTAGCCATCTTAAAGTTGTTGGCGAGTTTGAAGACGTTCCGTACATAATTGCGACTTTTATCGTGCGGACAAAATTTAGTACATACATACATACATATATATATATATATATATATATATATAAACTTTTTAGTTGGGGGTGGTTTTGGGTTCCTGGGGTCATGTAATGAAAAGTTATGAAGGAATTTTTAAAAAATCGCACCATGGTAACGACTGCAATAGGTAGTATTTCTTACGAAATCTACCTAAAAGATTCTGATAAAACCAGCTCTTACACAACAATGACAGGAAAAAATAAATATTTTTCGTTATAACAGTTGCCAACAATTAAAAAAAAAGCAATAAAATTCTCACCACAACAATTGCTTTTCTATTGCAAGTTCATGTGAAAAATTAAATTAAATAAATCGTTTGACGAATTGGAAACAAATTGAATATTACGTCATAAGTTTTTTAGAGCAAGATTTCCGCATGAAAACTCAAAATGAAATAAATTGTTTGACGAATTAAAAAAAAAATAAAAAAAAAATATTGCGTCATATGGAAATAAAATGGACCTCCGTTGGTGAATATGTAACGTCATGCGAGTTTGAGAAAACGTATTAAAACATGATAAAAACACGACTATGGAAATATTAACTTATTTTAACACTTTGAGGTTCTCTGAATTTGCTTTAGCTATTTTTTAAACCTATTCCATATACATGCGTGTGTGTATTCGTGTATATTAGAATTTTCACAAAATGTTTAGCTCCCTAGAGTTCATTCTTAGTGGAGGAACTGGGTTTATCTTGATTTAAGTTTTGTTAGTGAATTTAGTACTTAACTTCGAAATCTACCTCCGCCTGTAGGCCCGAGCCGGCAGGGATTTTTTTTCCCTGTCATTGTTGTGTAAGAGCTGGTTTTATCAGAATCATGTTAAGTCGGTATTCAAAATTTTGAACCCTCCCCATTTCCATTCCCTTGGGCCGATTTTGCCCATTTTCAATCCCCGCCGAGATATTAGCCATCTCAAAGTTGTTGGCGAGTTTGAAGACGATCCGTGCATAATTGTGACTTTTATCGTGCGGACAAAATTTAGTACATACATACATACATACATATATATATATATATATATATATATATATATAAACTTTTTAGGTGGGGGTGGTTTTGGGTTCCTGGGATCCTATAATGAAAAGTTATGAAGGAATTTTTCAAAAGTCGCACCATGGTAACGACTGCAATAGGTAGTATTTCTTACGAAATCTACCTAATAAACAGTTTGTCGAATTGAAAACAAATTGAATATTACGTCATAAGTTTTCTAGAGCAAGATTTCCGCATGAAAACTCAAAATGAAATAAATAGTTTGAAGAATTAAAAAAAAAATCAAAATATTGCGTCATATTAGAAATATAATGGACCTCAGCTGGTGAATATGTAACGTCATGTGAGTTTGAAGAAACGTATTAAAACATGATAAAAACCCGACTATGGAAATATTAACATATTTTAACACTTTGAGGTTCTCTGAATTTGTTTTAGCCATTTTTAAACCTATTCCATATACATGCGTGTGTGTATTCCTGTATATTAGAAAATTTTTACAAAATGTTTAGCTCCCTAGAGCTGATTCTTGGTGACGAAACTGGGTTTATCTCGAATCTTGATTTAAGTTTTGTTGGTGAATTTAGTACTTAACTTCGAAATCTACCTCCGCCTATCGGCCCGAGCCGGCAGGGATTTTTTTTTTAATGCTTGTACTCTTTTAATACCATGACTTCGCCGTTTAATGACGTAATTGTTATTTTAATTAGCGAAAAACTAATAAATCTGTAAAACATCGTTAAAAATACAGATGAATGGCGAATTAAAAATCACTTCATGGTGTAGCAAACATGTGAACGAATTTGAAGTCAAGTGAATGTGACGTCACGATCGTTCATTTTTTTATGTGTTTAATAACTGTATACTATATTATTGTTTTGTGTTATTTTAGTTTCTTTCTATATTATTTACCATTTTAAATTATGTTAGTTAATAAAAGTATACTAAATTACTGTTTTTAATGCGATGTTGACAATGTTAAATATGATTGGCGATTAAAAATCTATCCTCCTAGCACCGATAATACATAGAAACCAAATTAACTGACAATGCGATTTGAAATTTGATTTATTAAACATTATCAAATGAGTTGGGTTTGTTCTTCAAGAAAACATCTTGAAAGTTGAGTTGTACAGCAGTTTACATAACTGTTTGAGATGATAAACTTTGATTGGCTTACAAGCATGAATTATTTTTGCACGGCAAAATTCACTGTTTGAGAGCTTGCTATGTGAATAATTACCTCCATAAATTAATATTTTTTTCGCTCAATGAAGAACGAATCTTTTGTGTTTACTTTGCTGGAAAGATATATTGGGCTATCAATCTAATTTCAACGGAAGCTATCCCAGAATAAATAGATATCTGTCAAACTGTAGCTAACCTGTCAAACATTATATATATTTTTTTTAAACGGTCTTTCTAAAAATATAACTTTTATGCAGTTTTATATTTAGAAAAATCCGAAAAAATAATTTTGATTAAAACTGGCCGCTCGGCATATAAAAAGCGAAGTAGTCATACCGGTAAACTGTTGATAACAGCCAAATGCTTTGCGCTTTATAATAATAATCTATATAATATTTGGCGACTTATCATCTGTGCCTGGCTAACATTAAAGTACCAAATTGGCCTCCTGAAATAAAAAAAAGAGAAGCGGGTAACCCAGAACTGTTGATGACAGTCACGTGACTTATGCTTTTATTGTATAAATATTTTGACCAGTATTTAAAATGTGTTCAGCTAATCATTTGACCACTGCACTTGCACTGTTTTTTACTTTAAAGGGACCACCAGGCTGTCGGCAAGCGTAAATATCCAGGTTCCGTGTATAGAAAGTGCGTGAGTGTAAAAGGGCATAAATTTTTAAGCCATATTTGGACGGCTTACTTGGTATATACTGGCCAGATTTGAATCGTCCGCGGAACGTTTCGAGCATCTTATCAATTGCGGTGTATTCCTCTACTTGATAGTTTTCTCTGCATTTCGCATTGAATTCTTCAAATACCTCTCTGATGGAGGCAAAGTTGTCCTGTTCCTTGCTGACCTTTCTGCCATCTAACTTGTCAAATCGAAGGGCCCTCAACAGTATAAGAAACCGCTCTTGTGAGATGATAGCCCTAAAACCTTCTGGAGCAGTCCCGTCAGTAGCCCATACTTCTGTCAAATTTAGGTACTGAGCTTTTTTCAATCCAGCCGTGTAGAGCAATCCTAATAATGCACAAATTTTCGCAAAATCAGCTTCACGACAATATCGAGATCGTTGGTAATTACTCCTTAATTTATCCAAGCAAAGATTTGTGCATTTCACAATAGTCTCAATCATGGAGTCGGAAAGAAAAGATTCCAGCTATCAAATGGAGTAATTAGCACTGCGAGCAATCGCTCTTAAAACATGTGGATGAATTACAACATTTTTCTTTAACAAATTTACAAATTTAACAAATTTACAAAATCTGTTTAAATAACAAATAATAACAAATAATAACAAATAATAACAAATAATAACAAATTTAACAAATTGGCTGCTCGAAAATTTTTGCGTGGAGGGTTTGTATGCCAGATAGTGATATTCTTCCTACAAATAAAGCCATTTGATAGATCATCGTCCTCCGATTGATCATCGTCTGCTCCAGATTCTGTTTCATGATCTAAATGCTCACTTACATCATCAGTCTCTGGATAATGCATTCTGCTTGCCTGGTTTTGTAGATTCTTCACATTAGGCTGCTGGACATCCCATGATGGTTGAGCTAAAATATTAAATGAAAGAATTCTATAAAAAATGATAAAAATAGAAAAAATGGTTTTCTAAATATCTGATAGTAGATATACTTATATTTTAGCTCATACATTGCTTTTGCCATTTCTGTAAGCATTTGGGACATTTTTAGGTTTCCGTACTTAAAAAGTAAAAACGGAACCATAATAAGATCACTCCTGTGCCTGTCTCTCTGGCTGTCACAATCATTTTACTCGTAAACTATGGAACTTGGAATGTTAAATTTGGGGAAGTAATAAGGGCTATTGACCCACATCTATATATATAAAAGCCGTTCTCTGTGTGTATGTCCGGTATATAAATCTTCAATTTTAGACCAATTTCCACGAAACTTTTAGTACATACGTTTTAGAACGTGGAAAAGATCACTGTCTACTTTAAAAAATGATCAGACCAATATTTATCCCTTTTTTCTATCATCTTTCATAATTTAACATTATAGAAATATCTCATTTTAAATTTTCAAATTCAATAGCTTCTTTCCTGTTGCCACACATCTAAAAAACTGCTCAATAATTAAAAAAAAAAATTGATAACTCGAGTACTTTTGTTTTATAAGCCAATAAAAATTCGGATTGTCTCACTATATTTTTGCTGTTTTTGAAATTGACTTCATTCAAAGAAGAAAATGCACATTTTCCATATATTTATGTAAAAACTTTAACTAAGCATGTTTTAAAAGGACGTAGTACCTTAAGTTTCTGAAGTTAAAAAATCTAATTTAATGAAGTTGTTTGAACATCAAAAAATCAATTCAGGAAAAGATTATGATAAAAAAAAATCATTTGCTCGATATGACGTAAATTTCGTCAATATGTTTTCAAACTGGTTCTAAAAACCGGCTACGACAATTTATTTCCTATTTCTTTGTAATGATGTACCTTTAATTATATCATTTAGATAAATGTTTTAATATCTGAAATGCAGTGATCACGTTCTACGATTTATATCGAATACGATTACATAAAATACGATTTTCTACGATTTATATTAAATAAGAATTATAACATAGCTACTATTTTTTAGGCTAAGCTTTATTCTTTTTTAAACAAAATATCTTAGCTGACATTGCGATTGAACATGGCTGCGGATTTGGATTTTATGAATGGAAATATGAGTTTCCATTTAAAAATTTTCGGCAATGAATCTTTGTATACATATGTTAAAGATGCCTGATATGCTGCCCGTTAATAGAACATCAATAAAAATTGTTTTTAATTTGAAGCATGAATATATATTTTAACCCTTAGTATATTTATTAGATTTCTCAACAATTACATGGAAAAGTATTTTTGGTATTTTCGTTTTAGCGATCAGTTTCGTTTTAGCGATCACTTATTTATCTGAGTAGCACATTTCTCCCGCTGCGGACATATTCTCCGAACAAATCTTGAATTAAAGGAAATATATGGGTGAATTTGATCTTCCATTTTAAAGCAATATGCATCTTTATATCAAAAGTCCTTTCGTATGGCTGAAAACGATACGATCATCACTGCGCCATTATATTTTCTAATGTGTTAGACAAAATTTCGGCTGTTAAGGGCCTAATTTTTAGTTGGTCATTTATAGTAGGATCTGGTCTAAGAATGATAGACGGATATGCAATATACTAAAACTATTCCTCAAAAATTATCTAACTTTTTTAAAAGGCTAATTATTCAGAATTGGTTTCGCCTGATTATAGAACATTTCAGCTAATTCTATAACAAAGCATGTACAACAAAATGTTATATACTGAAACTATTCCAGAAATTTGGATGCAATTTAATAGTGAAAGTTTCATCAAAATCTGTTCAGTCCAACTTTTCAAAAAGGTTAATCTTTTATAATCGGGCTCACCTGACTTTTGAGCTTTCTTTTATAATTTTATAACAAAGAGGCGTAAAACTATATACAATATTTTAAAAACATCCGTGTAAAATTATCTAACAAACAATACAAGTTCCAAAGAAATCTTATCAGAATTTTTAAAAAGACTAATCTTTCATAATCGGTTCCCCATGATTATGGAATTTTCCTTATAATTCTATGACTTATTAGCGTATAACAATGTTACGCAATAAAGCCTTAACTGAAAAACTAATAGTGCAAGTTGAATTAAAATTATTTCTGTAGAACCCAAGTTATAAGCAGCAGGATTGATATTCCCAAACGAAAACAAACAAATACTGAATTATTTACAATGTTTTTGAGCAATTAAGTTAATCTTTTGTAACTCGGTTGCAGGCATATTTAAAAATATTCAAGCTTGAAAATTACTTTAAAAACCATAAAAAATCTGTAAATTGATATAAACTTTTTAAACAAATTACGGAAAGTGTTTTTTGTTTTCTGTTAGACGTTGAAATAATCGGATGCATGATGTTTAGAGATTAAATTGCAGTAAAAGCGTAATTTATGGTACAGTTAGGTTGTCGCCACCAAAAATATGACGCTAGGCGTTACTCATAGATATGTCTTTTCTTCATAATACTGCATTAATAGCAAACGGATATATCTTTCTTAATTGGGTTGCAGGTATATTTAAAAATATCTCCGTGACTGAAAATTAATTTAAAATAGATAAACAATCTGTAAATTGAGATAAGCTTTTCAAACAAATATTACTAAAAGTACTTTTTGTATTCTGTTAATCAAATGTGCGATGTTTAAGATCAAATTACAGTAAAATTTAAATTTATGGTTGGGTTAGGTTGTTGCCACCAACAATATTATGCTAGAATTACTCATAGAAATGTATTTACTTTATAATACTGCATTAAGAGGAAACAGGCATATCTTTCGTAATTGGACTGCATGTAGGGATGAGATTTACGCGTTGTTGCACACCGGTATATTCTTAGAGAAAATGTTGTTCTGTTAAATCGCAAGAGTGTTCCGATTAAATGAAATATCACTTTCTCTAACAAAATATTGGTGTACAAAAAGGCGGATATCTCATCCCTGGCTGCATGCAAATTAAAAAATATGCATGATTGAAAATTACTTTAAAATCCATTCAAATGAAAAAATTGAGATACAATTTTCAAATAAATTTCATTTGAAAGAACTTTTTTCTATTTGACAGTGTTAAGTTAAGAAAAATTTCAGTAAAGGCAAAATTTATGGGTCAGGTCGTTGCCATAATCAGTATAATGTCACAATTAGCATTGTGTTTGTAGTTCTTTTGTATATTCTGAATATGACTCAATGAAAGAGTCGAAACATGCAAATTTTTAATATTTTTAATGTGTTTTTTTATTGAAATAACGCCTTTTAAGCAAATAATTTTTTTATAATATATGTTTTGACATTTGTTTGGAATATATTTTATACTTATATTTACTTATATTTCTATTTTGCTTATATTTCTTATTGGTCTTTTTAACGATCCGTGGACGGGAATGCACCAATCTCAGTTATTGTCATTGCCGTATTATTTCATTTTAATGTATTTTAACAGGGACGACCCTTTTTATTGACACGAGCGAAGCCGGGTAGATCTGCTAGTATTTACATATTATTAAACATTCAAAAATCTATTTAGGAAAATGTAGAGGGGATAATTATGTGACTTGAAAAAAAAAGAAATTTTTGTACATCGTGTGAAAGCTTCCGTGACGTTGAACTCAAAAATACATTTGTTTTAATTTTAGGTATTATATTTTCAGAGATATGGTAGAAAATGTAGTGCAAAAATATGTTCCCCCGCCCTCTATTTCTGAATCTACTGAAACTAAAATTATGAAAAAATTAGAGTTAGTAGACGTTAATTGAAACCTTGCAGGAAAACTATAGCGATGACCCTAAATCACATAGTTTTTGAGAAAAGCGCATTTTTCCGTTACACACAAATTTCGATTTGCGGACATTTAGCAAAGGCATTAAGAAGCGCTGGTGGTACCTATCGTAGCGGAAGTATAAAAGTAGCGTAAATAATGATTTTTGGAAAAAATCGTCGATAATTAACCGTGATATATACCCTTATAGTCCGAATGCTGCACGACCAAAATAAGGTGAAAACTGCAAATCATGATAAGAATATACCGCTTGGTGAGTATCTACTTAATGTTAATACAATGCATTTCAGAGGGGGAGGCATCGCGAAAAGTCGTGGGTATTCAAGATGGCGGCTGTTATTCAAAATGGCGTCATTTTCTGAATTTTCTTACTATACATCATATGAATGTGTGTTTCAGGTCGATTTCGATGGTTTTAACGTCAACAATTTCTTTTTAACACTTTCTGTCATAGTTGAATGGGTTTATGATATCAGTTTGTCTGTTTGTTTGTCTGTCTGTCTGCTTGCCGTTCCATGCTTAAATATCGGTACTCGCTTAAATTCACTCAGATTGTCATGTAATTTATATGTTATTCAAGTTTATAATAACATGTTCGGAAAGAAAATTGAAATGTATAGCTTTTACAGTCCGTTTACAGGACCCTCAAAAGAATTCCATTACGTTATTGTCTATTAGTCCGGGTGCTATGGTTGAGAAAACAGCAAAGCGTGATAAGAATAAACCGATTGGTGAATATCTACTTTATATCAATACAACGCAGTTCAGAGGGGGAGGCATCGCGTAAAGCCGTGGGAATTCAAGATGGTGGCTGTTATTCAAAATGGCATCATTTTCTGGAATTCTTGCAATTTTCATACTATTCATCGTATAAAAGTTGTAAAATTCTATGCTTTTAGATTAAAAATGTCATTTGTAACACTTTCCAACATTGTTGAAAAGTATTTATGAATCCTGTTTATGTGGCCGTCTGTCTGGCCGCATAATAGCGTATATTCGCTTAAATATACACGGATATCCATGAATTTAAATATTTTCTTTATATATGTGTTATTTATACATGTAATTTAAATATGTGGTATACAGCAAAAAGTTCTATATTAAAAATGTAGTGTGTAGCATTTATAGTTCGCTTACAGGTGCACTCAAAAGAATTCCATTACATTATGATCTAGGAGAGAAAATCATTTTCAGTGTGTTTTAATGATATTAAACTCTTTGATACATATTGAAACTGATATACATTAATGAGGTGCAGTACAATATACTTGCTGTAAAACATGATGTGCATAGCATTTATGTTCATTTACAGGAGCTCAAAAAAGAAAAGAGCTATAGTACTGTTTATAACCTATGTGCTTTTTACTTTCTTCTACCTTTACAAGATTAAAGTAATGGAAATTGTTCCTGAAAATTTTTGACTTCCAGTTTTCGATGGATTTACACGTTTTAGGGGTCAGTAATCACAAAAAAAAACATGTTTATACAAAATGTCTGCCTTTCCGTGTGTCACCATTCTACCATCGCAAAGTGTATGAAGTTATGCATAGAATTGAACCAAAATTTGTTTGTATAGTTTTGGCTGTGGCAAGCAGGTTTTTTTTTTCAATTTAAAAATATTTTGCCGGAAAGTGGCGCTGTAGTAGCGGTTTTTTTTTCAATATTGTATTATCCAAAAGTGTATAAAGTTATTCAATAAATTTTTGGCATTAAAAACATCCAAATGGACCTGAAACACACATTTATATGATGGATAGTAAGAGAATTCAGAAAATGACGCCATTTTGAATAACAGCCGCCATCTTGAATTCCCACGGCTTTACGCGATGCCTCCCCCTCTGACATGCATTGTATTAATATAAAGTAGATACTCAACAATCGGTATATTCTTATCACGATTTGCTGTTTTCTCAATCGTAGCACCCGGACTAATAGACAATAACGTAATGGAATTCTTTTGAGGGTCCTGTAAACGGACTGTAAAAGCTATACACTTCAAATTTTTTTCCGAACATGTTATTGTAAACTTCAATAACATATATAAATTGCATGGCAATCTGAGTGAATTTAATCAAGTAGCGATATTTAAGCGAGTTTGAGCATGGAACGGCAAGCAGACAGACAGACAAACAAACAGACAAACTGAATTCATAAACTCATTCAACTATGACAGAAAGTGTTAAAGATATTTTTGACGTTAAAACCATCGAAATCGACCTGAAACACATTCATATGATGGATAGTAAGAGAATTCAGAAGATGACGCCATTTTGAATAACAGCCGCCATCTTGAATTCCCACGGCTTTACGCGATGCCTCCCCCTCTGAACTGCGTTGTATTGATATAAAGTAGATATTCACCAATCGGTATATTCTTATCACGATTTGCTATTTTCTCAACCGCAGCACCCGGAGTAATAGAAAATAACGTAATGGAATTCTTTTGAGGGTCCTGTAAACGGACTGTAAAAGCTATACACTTCATTTTTTTTCCGAACATGTTATCGTAAAATTCAATAACATATAAATTGCATGACAATCTGGGTGAATTTAAGCGAGTAGCGATATTTAAGCGAATTTAAGCATGGAACGGCAAGCAGACAGACAGACAGACAAACAAACAGACAAACTGATATCATAAACCCATTCAACTATGACAGAAAGTGTTAAAAAGAAATTTTTGACGTTAAAACCATCGAAATCGACCTGAAACACACATTTATATGATGTATAGTAAGAAAATTCAGAAAATGACGCCATTTTGAATAACATCCGCCATCTTGAATACCCACGACTTTTCGCGATGCCTCCCCCTCTGAAATGCATTGTATTAATATAAAGTAGATACTCACCAAGCGGTATATTCTTGTCACGATTTGCAGTTTTCTCAACCGTAGCAACCGGACTATTAAAGACACGGACGGTTTGGACATAAATAATGACAGGTGCGGCGTACTCTATATACCATCGGCTTTTAAAGCTTAGATAACAACTTTTAATGATATATTTGTGTACTGCAATGCCCAGTAGCAGTATAAAAACGTGAGATTGTTAAAAATATAGTAATTTAATTGGAATTAATCACATAAATACTATGAGATTCGCGACTAGTTTGCATTGAGTGGATCTCTCAATACGCCTCCTATATCTTTAAAAGTTAATTAAAAACCTATCTGGGAAAACGCGGCATGGACCAAAACGGCGTTGCAACAAAACCAAGTTTAAACTTTGAACAAGGTTTTTTTAGCTACACTTTAAAAAGAAAAGATTATTACAACGCCGAATTTAGTTTATGAAATGCCAAATGAAGTTCAAATATGCACTACTTTTACTGTCAGTACCGAAATAAATTCATCCAAAACAGAAAAGGATAAGATTTTTAAAAAATGTTACACAGAATAGAGATATTTGATATTATATAGGCTTCATATCTCTTTGAACTTTTATGGTATATTTATTCGTACTTTTCTAGTATATACAGAGCTATACCCAACCCTGCGTTGTAAATTTTTTTACAATCTTATTATTCTTTTACCAACGATTTTTTTTTAATAATACAGTTAATAATTTATATATTTTTTGTACGGAACCCTCTTAGCGCGAGTAATACTCTCACTATTTAACTCTCACTATAACTTACTTATTAGTGTTATAGTAAATTTTTACTAAATATCAAAACGACTTTTAAAATAATTTTTTATCACATTTAAAACGTTTTTGTAATTGGAACTATATGTCTATGACTAACGGTTTAGAAATTAGGCATTGAACACCGTTGAGAGTGGACACCCAGTATATTGCAACAAAGAAAGTGCAATTTAACAGAATCAATAAATCTGTAAATCTTGAAAAGAAACGTGATATCATATAAAATGCATAAAATCATACATTTATTAAATATACAATTATCTTAAGAAAAGCATTGCAAATTTAACTTTATAGAAAAGATTTTTCTGTCATTGGATTAATTGTAAAATTTCAGAAATCCGAAAAGTTACTTATCTATCCTATATGTATAAAATCCTAATTAAACGATTTTATGAAACGACTGAAATGAAACGATTTTATGAAACGACTGATTAAACAACTGATTACGTTTCACGGCGATTTCCCCTAAAATATGGAATATTATGCGATGAAATAAACACCAAAAATTCGTATTGACACCAAATTGTCGTAAAAAAAAAACCATGCCAAACCCGGTGCGTATATGACATCTGTGCCGAATATTAAATAATGCAGCAAGTCATGACATTTAATTTCAAATTCAAAGCAATGTTTTAATGGTACTACTTAGTTACCCAGTCCACCAATTTCGCCAAATTATATAAATCGCCAAGCCACTCGCCAAATTATACAAATTGACATAATTTTTATTTAAATAACGAAAGAATAAATAAATTAGCAAAACATTAATAAAAATACAAATAAAATGTCTAAATAAAAATCACTTGATGGCGTAAACACGTGTAACTTCCTAAAAGTCAAGTGAATGTGACATTTACGATCAACCATTATTGACATTTAATCTTATAGTTTGGGGATAGATTTTTGGTCGTTGGGATAACCAAGTAGTAGCGTTTTAATTTACCACTCGAAAAATAAAAAAAATGCTAACTGGCAAGTTAAAAAAAAGCTATTGGCGAGATTTGCACCCGGCTAACATAAAAGTACCAAGAATTCTTTGCGATCATTGCAACTTTTATGTAGTTTTATTCGAAAAATAATTTTGATTCTTTAATCAAAATGGAAACCTTTCTTATGAAAAGCGAAGGGATCAGCCCGTAATTGTTTATGGCAGTTACATGACGTGGACTACTATGATATAAGCGAAGTGATCGCTATATAATAGTATTTGGCAAATTTTCGCCTGGTAGCTAGCTAACATTAAAGTACCAAAATGGGAATATAAAAAGCGAAGTGATCAGCCCGTAATTGTTTATGGCAATTACATGAAATGGACTATTATAATATAGTTCAAATTATGGCTATATAATAACATTTGGCGACTTAACACCTGTCTCTGGCTAACATTAAAGTACCAAAATAGCCACATGGAATATAAAAAGCTAAGGGACTGTTCATGATAGTCACATGACTTAGGCTATTATTATAAAGATTGTTTTTATTTCTAAAAACAGCGCAACGAATAATATTTCCTAACGATTAAAAATTTGTGTACACATGACTATTGAAAACAGAAAAAAAAACTTTAAAATTACTATTAAATGAGTACGTGTTAAAAGCAGGAAAATATTGAAAATTGTATTTACACATGAATATTAAAAGAGAAAGGAAACTTTAAAATAATAAATACATTAATATGCGTGTAACCCTTTCAGGGGCAAGGTACTTCTATTCGTAAAATGTTAAAATCAGTGAATGACATTAGAATTTACAAACAAATTTCGAAATACGAAAATGCTTTTGTTCACTTATTTAATAAAAGGAACAGTTTCATTCCAATATTCTGGTGCCAATGTGGCATTTAAGAATTAAAATTTAAGTGGTCCAAAAATTAACCACCGCCCTTGAAGGGGTTAAAACAGTAAATTGTAGTAATTGTAGTAAATTGTATTATGTCAATCGTTTTATAACGCTGTTAAAAAATACCGGGAGGGAAAGACTTTTATTATATTACTTAATTCATTTTATTTTAGCTTCTTTTCAAATGTTTAACTGATCGTCTTTAATCAAACACGAAAACAACCTTTGTATGTCTTAACAGCAACTGATTCGACCTTAAATTTTCGCAATCAAAGTGAATTGAATGGAAACCCGTTTACAGGGAGATCGCTACAGGTTTTTTCATTATAATTCAATCTTCTCTAATCTTTTTAAAACCGATCAGATTAGCGTGCTTTTAGATTCTGCGGTGTCTGAACAGAGATTGGCGAGCGTATTTTGCAGGGGGCAGAGCCCCCTAGTATATATATATTTTTATATCATATAAGAATAAAATGGAACGAACCGTAAACGCATTAAATTTTTCTAACAACAAACAAAATTTAATTCCATACAGCCATGAAGTAAACATAATTTAACAGATTCAATTAAACTATACTGTTTAATGTAAGATCATACAAAATGTATAAATTGTTCATACATTTAGGAATTTGTGCGTCAATGCTGTATGTACTTATATATTAAGAAGAAAAAGTTTTTGCGCATTCGGTTTATTCTTATAGTAAAAAAGATCCTGAAACTTCCAAAATTACAAGAATCAAATAAAATCCCTTGTAGTAAAACAATTTTGAGTTAATATTGACTGTACATGTGGCTAAATATTGATGCATTTATTACAAATCGGTATAAAATATTGTCTCAATATTGGGATGTTTGCATTTTGAAAACTTTGACAAAATATATTTCACCAACATAAAGTCAATAAAACCAATAATTTTATAATACTGGAATTTCATCTATAATATTTAAGATAGTGCCTGTCCTCTGTATTTTGAAGAGGCCGCTGCACGTCGAACTTCAAAATCTGGCAGGAAGAAACCTCTATGCATATAGTTATGCACCTAAAACCTGATTTTGGATTTTTTATGCGATATTTAGCGTTTTTTCACTTTTCAGCAGATTTTTACGTATTGGTAAAAGAAATCCAGTTTCAAACTTTTAGCCCAATATAGTACATTTTGTTTTATTGTCAATAAAATTTATACGGAATTCTTACAGCGATTTTTGAATTTTGTATGCGATTTTTAGAGGGTTTCTTTCGCCATCTCCGGATTTTTTGACGCACGAAAAGGAAATGTGGTTTCAAACTTTCAGCTTAGTTTATATTGCCCTCCTCAATTTTTGAATTTTTGGCAATTTCATGCGTTTTTCAATGTGAATTTTAACATTTTTTTGCGTTCCGCGGCGTTTTCTTTTTTTTTTTTTTTTTCTTTTTTTTTTTTTTACATTTGTAAATGGAATTCGGTTTCAAACTTAGTCTAATATACACTTAGTACTGTTTGCCCTCAGCGATTTTTAATGCAATTTTTAACATTTTCAGCATTTCGAGGGGAGTTTCATGTTCGTAAAATGTTCGATGTAAAATTCTGTTTCTAACTTTCAGCTTAATATAGTAAATTTTGCTAAACCGCTATTTCTTAATTTTTGAAATTTTTAATACGATTTTCAATGCAATTTTTTGCATTTTTTCGAGTTCTCGGCGATTTTTTGGCATTCGGGAAATAATTCAAGTTTCAATGTTTTAAATCACTAAAGTAAATTTTGAAATCTGTTATTTTTTAATTATTTTGCAAATTTTTAGTGGGGTTTTTCGTGTGTATGTTTCTCGGCGAATTTTATCCTTTGTAAATGAAACCCGGCTTAATTGTTGTCCTCTTTCAATAAAGTTCATTCGAAATTTGTACACCTTTTTTTTTTTTCTAGATTTTTAGAGTTTTTTGGCAATTTTTTGACATTCTTAAACGGATTTTAAGATATATTATATATATATATATATATATATATATATATATATATGTATAAATATTTAAATCTTAAAAGGTTTCAAAATTTTAGCTTAATATAGTAAATTTGTACTATTTTCGAAATTCATGCAGCGATTTTTAGAGTCGGTTCGCGTTTTGCACGATTTTTTGACGGGCCCAGGCAACGCCGGGCAGCTCAGCTAGCTAGAAATATTTTCAATGTAAAACTAATACAGTCGACGCTCGTTACAACGACCCCTTGCGTGGCAAAGAAAAGGGTCGTTATAATGCGAAGTCGCTATAACGAAAGTTAACGAAAAAAACTCTAATCAGGTGCAGAAGAATTAAGTTTTCAAAGCAAATTATGTAATACAATATTATTACAATTTTTTTTTTTTTACTATCCTATCAAATAAACACTAAGAATGAAAAATTAAAAAAAAAATCCATTTAAGAGAAGGCTTAGCTATTACTAAAGTAAAATTTAAGGTAAATGTTAAATCACAAAAAAAGTTACTTACGTATTAATATTTATTTTCTGCAAAAATAATCTGAAATTGTTGTTTGTTTTCTATGCATTTGGCTTTTTCTTAAAACAAAATTTTCCATCTCAGTTAGCGATGATAAGTGACTTTCAGTGTTTTCTTGTCTTTCGAAAAAATGTTTTAACGTGTCAATAGCATTTGAAACACTTTTCACAGGTATCGGCGGTGACAGCATACTTTCTTCATCCGATGAGCCTATTTCTTCTTGTATAGAATAGCGAGAAATAATATCACTTTCCGTCAGATTTTCCACACAGTCTATGTCACAGTCAATCATCACATAATCATTAAATGTCACACTTTCCTCTAAATTCATTTTTCCAAAAATTTCTTGTATTATTATTTCTTCCTCGTCAAAATTTTCATCACTGATTTGTTGATTATCTGACATTTCATCGGACGATTTCACAGGTTCCGATTGCACATCAAAACCAGCATGACGAAAACAATTTTTAGTGGTTTTCTCTGTTACTGCATTCCACTTTATAAATCTTGTCTTCATCCAGGGCAAAAACAATTCTCCTTAAAAGTAATTTCCTGTGTTTGCGCTTGAAGCTTAAGATGATTCCTTGATCGAGAGGCTGGAGAATTGACGTGACGTTAGGTGAAAAATATTCCACTGTTATAGACTTCAAACCGTCAATCTGAGGATGTGCACTACAGTTGTCAATTACAAGGACGATTTTTCTGCCTTTATTTGTCATTTACTTATCCAAACAACGTAGCCATTCTTCAAAAATGCTTGCTGTCATCCACGATTTCGCGCTATTTTGATAGGGTAATGGTAAAGTTTTAATCCCTCTAAAGTAGGGATGCACAACCGGTGGCCCGCGATGGGTTAATTTGTGGCCCGCGTACTTTGTAAATTTATAACTCGAAAAAATCGCAATTTTTGCCTAAAGGTCGCAGGGAAAAATAGCGAATTTCGTCAATTTTTCGCAAGAAAAAATTGAAATACCGTCAGTCAGTTAAAAATCGCGAATTTCGTTTATCGGCCAGCCGATACCATAGATATTAACATGGGAAATTCCCAAGTTTCCGATTTCGTCAGTCGCTAATCGAAAAATAATTCGAATTTCATTGAACGGGCACCGGAAAATCGCAAATATCGTCGATCAGGCAAGGAAAAATAGCGAATTTCTTCGTTCGGGCCCCAAAAAATCGCGAGTTTTGTTGATCAAGCACGGAATAATCGCGAGTTTTGTTGATCAATCACGGAATAATCGCGAGTTTTGTTGATCAAGCGGGAGAAAATAGCAAATTTCATTGAAAAATCACGAATTTTGCCAATGAAGCACGGAAAGATCACGTTTCGTCGATCGAGCACGGAAGGATAACGAGTTTCGTCGATCGGACGCGGAAAAATAATGAATTTTGTCAATCAGGCGCAGAAAAATCGCAAATTTCGTCTAACAGGCGCTGAAAAAAATCCCAAATTCAGTCGATGAGGTGCGGAAAAATCGCGAATTTTGTTGATGATGCGCTGAAAAATTACAAATTCTGTTGATCGGCTGCGGAAAAATCGTCAGTTTGGTCAGTTTATCGCGAGAAAAATCGCGAATTTGATCAATTTGCCGCGAGAAAAACTGCAAATTTCGTCAGTCAGTTAAGAATCGCGAATTTCGTTGATAGGGTGCGTAAAAATCGCGAATTTCTTCAGTCGGGTACGGAAAAATCACAAAATTTTGTCGGTGAGGCTGGGAAAAATCGCAAATTTCGTCGATCAGGAGTGATAAAATCGCAAATTTCGTAGATCAGGCGTGAAAAAAATCACAAATTTCGTTGATAAGGCAAGGAAAAATCACAAATGTTGTCTATGAAACGCAATAAAATCGCAATTTTTGTCTACTTGGTATAGAAAAATCGCACGTTTTGTTAATAGGGCGTGAAAAATCGCAAAATTCGTTGATCGGGCACGGAAAAATCGTGAGTTTTGTCGATGATGCGTGGAAATTTTGCAAATTTTGATGATCGGCTGCGGAAAACTCATGAGTTTCGTCAGTTTATCGAGAGAAAGAATTGCTAATTTCGTCAATTTACCGCGGGGAAAATTATAAATTTTGTCAGTCAGTTAAGAATCGCGAATTTCGTTGATCGGGTGTAGGAAAAATCGCGAATTTTGTTGATCAGGCACTGACAAATCTCGTTGATTGGCTGCGGGAAAATTTGCAAATTTCGTCACAGTCAGTTAATTGCGAATATTGTTTATAGGGTGTGGAAAAATCTCGAATTTCGTTGATCGGGTGCGGAAGAATTGCGAATTTTGTCGATCAGGCGTTGAAAATCGTAATTTTCGTCTATCGGCATGGAAAAATAGCGTGTTTTGTCGATTAGGCTCGGAAAAATTGCGTTGGCGTTCAAGAATTAACAACGCGACGGAACAATTACAAATTTTGTCAGTGTCAGTTAATAGCGAATATCGTAAATAGGGCGTGGAAAAATCGCAAAATTCGTTGATCAGGCGTGGAAAAGTCGCACATTTCGTCGATCGGGCCCGGAAAAAATGCAAATTTTCTCGATCAGGAGCGGAAAAATCTCAAATTTGGTTGATCGGCTTCGGAAAAATTTCGAATTTTCTCTATAAGGCGCGGAAAATTTGAAAATTTCGTTGATCGGGGGGCGGAAATAGCTTATTTCGTTGATCGGGCGTGGTAAAAAAGCCTATTTCTTTGTTCGGGCGCAGAAAAAAGGGAATTTCGTTGATCGGATGCAGAAAAATCTCAAATTTCGTTGATCGGCTCCTGTTCCCCCCTTCGTTCATAAAGTTCTCATTTTTTTTTCGGCACTAATCACTTTCATGCCTGTTTTATTTTTTAGCACTTTTAATAAAGCAAAATTTATACTCCTCTGAACAAAGTCAAGGAATATTATCACTAACTGAAAATAATCCTTGCTATATCTCTGTATACAAACGTAAACTGTTGGCAAATCTTTGCCAACTAAATTGGATATTTTGACTGGGTAGGGGAACCTAGAGGGGTAAAACTTCCCTCCCACCACTGAAACCATGTTTTTATCCGATTGTAAGCCTCAGATCACCTCTGCGTAATAGAAATCATTTATCATCACATTGCTTTCATCATTAACTTTGCTTTTTATTCAATTCTCCAACATTAATTTGATTGGGTTTTTTTTTGTTCATTGTGTCACTCGCAAATTTTTAATGGCACTTTTGAAAAACATATTTATTAATTTTATCCAGTTCTTGGCGAAGTATGTCCCTAGAGGGACTTTGCAGCATAAAACCCCGATCAACCAACCAACCCAAATATAATTCTCTGTGTGACTCATGTGGCCCTCGACAACCCAGACATTTTTGTAAGTGGCCCTTCTCTTAAAAACGTTGTGCACCCCTACTCTAAAGCATCTAGGATTTTTTGATTTACCTATAACTAAAGGTGGAAGTTTTTTCAGTCCCCGACATATTGGCACATAGGAGAACTGTAATTCGTTGCTTAGCTTTCTTCTGTCCACTGTTAGAGTCGTCTTTAAAAACTAAAGATCTGTCCGGCGTCATCATAAAATACAACCCGGTCTCGTCCGCATTAAATATGTTTTCTGGAGCATACCTCTCGATTATTGTTCTCAGTTTGTTCTTTATCCACGCATCAACTGTTTCGTGATTCACAGAGCCACTTTCCCCACAAAGTTTACGAAAACAAACACCATGTCTCACTTTAAACTTATGGAGCCTGATGCTTTAAATGTTTTTTCATCAATTTCATTTTTTTTCTGCAAAAGATTGGGTTTTTGTCTTTAACAAGTTCCCATCTACGGGAGTTTTTTTCGATCTCATAATTTTTAGCCATTCATACAATGCTTTCTCTAATTGCTGAAATTTCCCTTCTCGCGATCGACTACGAGAAGCAGGGACTCCAATTTCTTCGGCCCTCAAAATCGAATCACGGTTTTTAATGATCGTAAACAAGGTGCTTTTTGGCATGTTAAATGTTTTAGCAATTTCACATTTAGGCATCAATTTTTCATCAACCACTGCCAAAACTTTTAATTTTGTATCCAAAGGGATCGCATTTCGTTTGTTTGAAACTGCCATCTTGGGAAAATGCACAAGTGCACCAAGCTGAATAACCGTGCGCGCAAGTACAATAAGCGCATGCGCATATGCTTACCTCTAGGAGAATCAAGTTCAAGCTTATACGCACATGTGCATATGCGCACGGCAAGGAGAAACAGATTCAAGCGAGTCATTACTAAATTTCACCATAGGAAAAAAAACTCTATTCCCTTCGGATCTTACTCGGCAATCAGTTTTTGGGGGATAAAAATCGAAATCTTTTATTGGAAAAAAATCGGTAGGAAAGATCTCTTCGATCACTTTCTTGGGAAGCCAGCAATTGGCCGGTCGTTATAATGGGTGTAAAAATAACATACCATAAAGGGGATATATTTACGGACATTTTGCACCGGTCGTTATAATGAAACGGTCGCTGTAATGGGCGGTCGTTATAACGAGCGTCGACTGTATTTAACAAATAGTATTATTGATTTGGAAATTTTTACAATGGATGCAGTTATTAACGTAGTATTTGCAAATGATGAATACTAGGATTTATTACTTGTTAAAATACCTTGAAATTGGTTCAGTTTAATTGACCGTAAGTTCATGTTTTGATTTGAATTTTTTAATACAATAGAAAGAATAATAAGCACATAAAAACTTATTTAACAGTAAGTAAAGTTTATAGCTTTTATATTCAAATAAAGTGGATTGTAATCTTTAAAGTAAAACAGACAATAAAAATCTATTTACCGTAATTGCCTATGCTGGTACTGAAGCAGGTTTGATAGACTTGTTTAGTAAATAAACTTCTTTTCTTTATCTGATGATGTGAATCCAGCAAACTGGAATAGTTCCAAAATATAATGTGGTCTGTGTGTACTTTCTAAATTACTATTATTTGTTTTACTTCCCATGTGTTAATGAAAACAAACAAAACAACAATTTTTCATCTAATTTATTAAGTACAATACATTCGATAATTAAATATCCAAACATCTTTTTATTGAAAACAAAAATCAAAGCATAATAAACAAAAATATATTTAACATACTGAAACATAATTAATTACTTTTTATACATATTACGATTATCGTATGATGCTAATAATGAGTTCTCTTGTAAATTATTTACTGTATTATAATCAGAATTATTTTCTTTTTGCAATATCTAAATTCTCTTCTTAAGTATTTTATTTTTTCATTGACTAATAGAAAAATTAATTGTGTATAGTACCTAAAAAATTATGTTTATCGTTTTATTTTTTTGGAACAGTTAGGTTTAAAAAATAGGATGCTTACATAATTAATGCAAGTAATTAGTATTGATGTTATGTAAAGTTTACTGATTTTTAATAAGACAAATTCATTGATTTGCAGATTTATTTTACTGTTTTTCCTTTCACACCTCAGTTTTCTTAGAAATAAATTTCTTATGTATTTTCTTACATAAAAATACTTTCTTTGGGAAGAGCGGCATTTTATTACATGCATACTATATAATTACTTATAGAAATCATTAAATCATTCCAATGTACTATCATGAATACTGGATTATTTTTTAAATAACGTATATATCATAGTAGAATTTTACTTATTTACTTGTTGAAAAAAAATTATTATAAGTGTATCAATTTAAAAGTCTTCTCGGTGTTGCTGGGAGGGAAAAGTAGATTTCCTATTCCTTGTTTTAAAAATTGAACTAATTCTACTCAAACACGCGAAGCTAAAATGACTGGAAAGCGACTTATTCCTAGTTTTCGTCAATACTGAATTTGAATGCGAATTTACCAAATTAGTCAGCTATAGCCAAGCTGGCTTCATTTATGGCTCTTTGTCGCCAAATTTGGACATAATCTCATCAATTCTCGCCAAGCTTGGCAAAAATTTGTCCCCGAGCATAAGAATATGTATTTTTAAGTATATGAGAGTTGGAACAATCGTTACAACGATGAAAGAAAATTTGGTAGAAACAAGGTCACTAAAACTTGTAAATACCCGTTTTCGGAGGAATCCTGTTGCCTTGTTTCAAAATGCTAGCCACCCTATAACTTAACCATTTTTTTAGATAGGGGTGAAACGAAAAAAGCTCCAGCATTCTTGTCTCGAAGCCGAATATTTGTGAGAATAAATTTTTAGTATTTCTAGTTGCTTTCTTTACACCTTTTTGAAGTGGTTATATAGTTATTTTGCATATATAAATTGTAAATATGTAAATTCTATATACAGACTGTATATATATATACATACTATACAGTTATTTTGCATATATAGATTGTATATATGCAAATTCTATATATACATCTATAAGTGCCGCCATTTTGACACATAATGGTGGATGAAGCTGGCCAACAAACTCTGCGGAGATCTTTCTAAATTCTATACACATGCCTAGTCACGTCTAAAATGATTCTTAAATACGAGTGCTATTACCTGACAAAAATCAGATAGATAGATATATATTGGGAAATAGCAAAAGTTCGTGTCCGATTTCCAATGCATCAAGTTTCGAAGCGTACCCAAGTTGTTTTAAATTGCGAAATGCAGTCGAATTGTCTACATTTGGTCTCTCAGCAATCTCTTCAGTAGTAATCCCTAGATTATTATTCATTAAATCACGGATTGAATCACTATCAATGCCAGAAGGTCGCAAGAGCGAATTTTATCGTTTAGATTGAAAGTACTATTTCAAAATCGACAAAACTACTTTTTAACTGTCCTAAAAGCAGGCGCACGATCCAAATAAACTTCTTGAATATTTTTTGCAGCACGTCCAACACTCACTCGTTTTTTAAACTCATATAACATAACAGGACGAAAATGTAACTTTTCATTTCCCATTTTGAATGTACACAAATTAATTTGAAAAACTTTTTTGAACGTCATGTTCACTCACGACACATGTAGATAACTGTCAGTTTATAATGTGGTTATAAAAGAAACATCAGCACAGTCAAAATTGCAAGTTTTTGCCATCTATGAAATAGGGCACGAACTTTTGCAATCACCCGATATAAACAAACGTTTAGACACAGTGTGTTTTGGGAGGTCTGGGGATATTGATCATTGAAAATATAAGAAAACTTTCTGGAATTGCTTTTCTCCGCACGGTTGCACAGGGGCAGTGGCGCCAACTTTTGAAAAATATTGGATGGGCTCAGAATTATTTTAGGGTAAAATGATACTATCATTTTGCTTTCTTTGAACGTTTAGAAAAGATGACATTTGAAGTTATGATAAGTTATGAAGTTATGATAAGTAGAATATAAAGTTGCGATATTTTTTAATGTATAATATAATTATAGTCTCATGGGGTCTTCATTTTATGGAATATAATATTTACTATTGTGCCATAAATTTGACAGTAAATCAAAACGCAAAGGGTTAAAAAATAGTAAAATGGGCATTTAATGCAAAACACTTAAATGTTTATATTAATAGCACTATTTACTTAAACTATACCGGACGATTCCCAATAGATACGGTTTCTTGAAACGCTGATAGTAGAAAGGTACTTTCAATTGTACTTTCAAAATGTATATAAATGGTACTTTTAAAATGTATACACATCAAGTACATCTTTCAAATATGGCATTTATTTAAAAATGTGCTGCATGCATATTAAAATATGAAATTTAATTTTTATACGACCTCTTTTTCGTATAATGTATATTTGGAAAAAGAATATTAGAAGACAGCCGAAAAAAGGACATTAAAATAAAACGAGCGAAACATACTGAGTTTTTTAATTTTATGAATTTTCAGTATTTCATGGTGTTAAAAACACGCCTTTCCTATTTATAAGTACTTAGCGAATTTTTTTATGAAATGAACCCTTCTTAAATGTACAATACCACGACATGTTTCAAATATGATCTCATAACTGAATATCTTCCGATAAATGCATCACAAACATACTCTAAAACTAATTTTCCCCACTGTCCCTTATTCATATTTAAAATTAGTAATTTGATTTAGCCCTTTCTTTGATATAGTGCAATGCATAAAATGTTTTCAGTCTTTTCCATGGGGAGAGGATTTCAACATATATACAATTAGCTATTTTTTTTAAATCAGAGAAAAAATATTTCTATCCTGGTACACTCTGCAATTCCTGCTCAAGTTTCACTGTTGTAAATAAGTGATTTTATATATATGCTTGCATTAACCATACCTTTAGAAGTCAAACTCTCTTGTTAAAGCTATCCCAAAGAAATATTTCTTTTTCTCCACTCAACAATACAAACTTTCTGACACATTCACAGATTCACTTGTATACCTAAAAAGCATAAAATTTGTCGACGTGACTTCTGAAGTGATATGGAATCGAATAGCGTATTTCGTTTAATATATACATGTCTATCTATATATATATTACATCTTCACTTGTAAGTGACTGTGTCTCATGATGACCATTCCTGAGTTGACGCATTTTGAAAATTGTCTTAAAATTCTTTGCTCGCATTTTCTGAAAGACCCTTTACCTCAAAAAATGGAAAGTGCTGAATAATAACAACGGCAAATTTAATGCATTTAGGAAGAAAATTTAATTCGAGAATATGCAGGAAATTTCCCTTTTGAGATAGAATTGATTGTACGTCTTTTAGGATGAAGGGCGTTAGGGGTAGGTTGTGTTTTAAGCTCCTGTGTGTCTGTTATTGCTATCTCTACCGTATTTTCAAACAAAATAATTTTGTGAACGGCAACGAAATATTTTTCTTTCAGCGATTGAAAAAAGAATTAGCACGAAAATAGAATAACGAAAATTGGATGGCATGGAAGAGAAAATTATTGGGTGGTCTCGGGCCCCACGGGCCCATATAAATTGGCACCACTGCACAGTGGTGTAGTGGGGGGTATACAGTAGAAAACGCCATTACCTTCTGGATTGTTTCAAGAAGCTCCGTATACCCTCTGTTTTTAAAATAAAACTATAGCGTATACTCTAGCCATGAACGTTCACGACTGTAGCGTATACTTTCTTTTTTTTTTACGATTACAACACTGGCTGCAATAGTTTCCTTTTTATAAAGGAAGCTACCTAAAATACTGAATACTAAGATATAAATTCCGAAATTATTGCTTACATTGTTAATAAATCTTAAACAACTGATTAAATCAATGCAAATATTTTTAAGAATAAAAAAGTAGGAGAGGCCAGGGCTAGTTGGCTACAGGGGTAAGTAGGCGCAGTCCTCATAAATCGCCTGTTTGTGGATAGATTGCGCAACCAGTCACAGAGTACCTTTCTTCTTGCTTTTTACAATCCTCAATGTAGTTTTGCAGCGTTACCTACGTGCAGTGGACATTTATTACGATTTTTCTGTTTTTTTTGTACTCATAAGTAATTTTTTGTTGCTTCGTTCTTTTACTAATTTCTAATACTTATCTTAATAATTGCGATTTAACTTACGCAGTTTTTCTTAGAGTATGATTAACTGTACCTACCCAATTTGTGATTTACTTGGATTATTTATGTTTTGAAGATTACGTGTACCTTTTGTGAAGAAATTTATTATGGGGTTAGTAGGCGCACTGAACACGGGGCAAGTTGGCTCGGTGTCTGGTGTGTGCTGGTAGCTTGAAAAACAGCATACACCGAGAAATGTGGTTGCAATGCAAGATTTTAAGCACATGAGAATTGCCCAAACGGAGACAGTCGAATTTTTATTTGTGACAACTGTAACTCTGATGATGATATCGAGTAGGATAGAAGTTACTCAATGTTAATGTTTTATTCATTATTTTTATGTCTGTATAATTTAGAATTTACATTGTATGGCAATAACGCTTTTGATTAAACTTACTGGTAATAATGAAATTGATTTCTCTTAACTGCGTGTCTTATTTGAGTTTTATTTAAATTTTTAGAAAGCGTGTGCCAACTTACCAGATAGATATAGGCAACTTGCCTCGTGACGGGGTAGGTTGGCGCACAATTTTCCTTTTACTTTAGGCTTCAGCTACACATAAACTACAAAAGCTACAAACTCAAAACTCTGGGGTATTTATAGCCACATGGCTGTTCTTTAAAAGTGCAGTTGCATTTTGTTAAAAAACTTGAACAAAAAGTTAATAAAAATTAATAACTAAAAACTGCGCCTACTAGCCCCGGTCTCCCCTAATTCAAAACATACTTTTGTGAATATTGAGTTAGATTTTTTTTAAAAAAACGTATATGATAGGATAGTATTTTACTTATTTGTACAACTGTTGAGGAATTTTTATTCTTTAAAAATTAGTTATTATTTAATTTCAACCAATGAAGAAAATTGTTAAACATGTGGCTCTGACTAGCTAATATTAGCTCTGAAATTATTGCGTGTATTGTTAATAAAGCTAAATCAACTAATTAAATCGATACTAAAACTTTATAGGATAAAGGAGTACGTTTTATACAGGCTTTGTACACGGAATTATATAGTTTCCTAAATTATTTAATGCATTTACGATATAGAGGAAAAATGAAAGTTTACAATAGACAGATAAATTTCAGTTAGATAAAAATCTTTCTGGTTAATAGAAAGTCTTTTATCAGTAAATTGTTCTGTAGGATTACATAGGAAGCATTTTCTTTATAGAAAACAGGATAATGTCTTCTGACATTAGTTACGGCTCTTTTTTCCTTTGTATTTTCATTTTATGTTAGTTAATAATGTACCGTTTGTTTTCTCTTTTATATAAGAAGATTTTTTTTCACGACTCTTTATTTTCTAAGGAAGAAAAAAATGTTGTAATATGACTTTCCAATTTAGTTTGAGAATGTCATTTAAAAAAACTAAGAATGTTAATCCTTTATCTACTGACGGTTCTTATAAGTCCAGTCGTGGGGAAAAAAGTAAACACCACTACTAATTCCTCAACAAATTATCGTAAAAGAAAGTTACTGGTACCGAACGATTGGAAATAAAGTCTACTTTTAAATGATGTGTATAAAATTTGCTTAAAGGGCTCTCTACATATTAAAACGAATCATAACTTTGTTTTTTTCAAAAGCAGTACACAACTTTGACAGCATAAATGAACTCTACACTCTTCAATTAGCATAAAAACAAATTTTTATGCAATCCGTACTATAAGTTTCCGAGAAATTAATTATTTTAAAACGAGCGTATTTTAGGGGCTGTATCCAAATTGAAGTTCGGTACTTGATTGTTGACCGAGAGAGCCTCCTTCCTGATCAAGGCATCTTAAGCGCTATTCAAGCAGTCATTTGAAGACTTCTAGATTACAGGATAGCAGAAGAAATTTCAAAATATCTAGTCACTTATATCATAGACGGCCCCTTAAACCATCATTTTGCCGTTTTTTAAGCATAATTTGGAAAACTTCTTGGAAGAAAAATGTGAAATTTGGGATTTCCATAAAGCAGGACTTAATAAATCTAAATCCATAAAAAAAAACTGTAGGTTGCAATTCATAATTTTTTCGAATATTGATTTCATAATTCATAATTCATATCATAAAATTATAAAAATTGCAAATTCAGCATATTTATGTTTGGGTATATTAGTATTATTGCTACGCAAAAAATTAGCACATTAGGAGTATAATTTCAGGAGATATAAATAAAAATATGAAAATGTAATTTAACATTAGAAGCACTAAATTTTGAATGTTTATAATTCAAAAACTTATCATTCAAATGACTTGCAATTTGGTGTCTAGGCATAGTTTGAACCAAAGATTTGAAATATCTCGTTAAAAATGTGTATTGCCATTGAAAAAAAATGAAGTTTGGCTTCGTTTTAATATGTAGATGGCCCCCTAAGCAAATACGTCATTTAAAAGTGGACTTTATTTCCAATCGTTCGGTAAAAGTGACTTTCTTCTACGATAATTTGTTGAGGAGTTAGTAGGGGATGTTTACTTTCTTTTCCAGGACTGTACCACTCACTTTAAACTTTCATCCCATAGTGAATATTACTAATATACTAATGATTCTTCGAAAAAAACATTCTTTTAACTCCATCTTTTTGAAGATACGTGGCAGTAGTAGTTCTATGTTTGTTATTTTAGCGAGGGAGGGGGCTATCTTTGAAACAGTCAATGTATTTTATGCCGACATTTTGAACAGATTGTCATGCTTGTCTTTTTATTGCTGCAAACATAATAAAGGACATAAGATAAGGGTTGGATTTTTAGGTAGATTTCGCAAGAAATACTACCTATTGCAGTCGTTACCATGGTGCGACTTTTGAAAAATTCCTTCATAACTTTTCATTATAGGACCCCAGGAACCCAAAACCACCCCCACCTAAAAAGTTTATATATATATATATATATATATATATATATATATATATATATATATATATATATATATATATATATATATGTATGTATGTATGAACTAAATTTTGTCCGCACGATAAAAGTCGCAATTATGCACGGATCGTCTTCAAACTCGCCAACAACTTTGAGATGGCTAATATTTCGGCAGGGATTGAAAATGGGCAAAATCGGCCGAAGGGAATGGAAATGGGGAGGGTTTAAAGTTTTGAATACCGTCTTAACATGATTCTGATAAAACCACCTCTTACACAACAATGACAGGAAAAAATAAATATTTTTCGTTACAGCAGTTGCCAACAATAAAAAAAAAGCAATAAAATTCTCACCACAACAATTGCTTTTCTGTTGAAAAATTTTCACATGAAGCATTAAATTAAATAAATAGTTTGACGAATTGAAAAAAAATTGAATATTACGTCATAAGTTTTCTAGAGCAAAATATCCGCATGAAAATTCAAAATGAAATAATTAGTTTGACGAATTAAAAACAAAAAACAAAGTATTGCGTCATATTGGAAATAAAATGGACCTCAACAGGTGAATATGTAACGTCATGTGAATTTGAAGAAATGTTTTAAAACATGATAAAAACCCGACTATTGAAATTTTAACTTATTTTAACACTTTGAGGTTCTCTGAATTTGCTTTAGCTATTTTTTAAACCTATTCCATATACATGCGTGTGTGTATTCGTGTATATTAGAATTTTCACAAAATGTTTAGCTCCCTAAACAAGTGAAGGAACTGGGCTTATCTCTAATTTTGATTTAAGTTTTGGTGGTGAATTTAGTACTTAACTTCGAAATCTACCTCCGCCTCTAGGCCCAAGCCGGCGGGGATTTTTTTTTTTTATAAGTTCATTATGATCTTACAATACGATTTAACTAGCTACTTTAAGTGAACGATGTATGTATTTGAATTAACACTTAAAATACTCGGCGGTACTTATAAGCAACGTCAGTACACTGAGCGGTGGAGAAAAACTTCTTGTTTACTTTTCGTCTGTATAGTTTTCCATCGTTTTTATCTGCTTTATAATGTAATTACTAAATTGTAGTGCAGTAATGTTTTTCTTACTATTTATTTTCTGTTTTATTTATTTTTTTATAGGAAATCGAAAAGTTATGGCACCAGCTCTCTTTTGCTATACTAGAATTTACATATGTATATTCATATATTGCATATGTGGAGATGCGAGAGAACATTTCCCTGAAATGTAAGCGTCGCATAACTAAAGGACTGCTAACAAGATCGAAACAAAAAAAAAGTTTTTTTATTTTTTTTACTCAGTTTAAAGTTTTTTTTAAAAAGTTTACATTAAAATTTAATTTTAATATTCAATAATTTTTAATTTTCAAATTTGAATGTTTACTCATTTTTCATGTGCAAAATAAAACTGTGTCAATTTAACATTTTTTTTATCTTTAACTTGCGAGTGTCCTCTTGTTATTGAGTATTTTTAAGAGTTTAGATTTTATTTGAAATGTCATGTCGGTTTTCTGTTGCGAGAATATTTTAAGCATAGTGTACTGACGGCACTTTAAAGTACCACTTTAATTAATTACCTCTAACGAGTTAAATTTGTCACGGGTGAGAATTTTTTTAATGTAAATCCTTTAATTTTCATTGCACTAAATGAAAAAAAATTACATAGAAAAATCTGCTGCAGATCATATTGCAGTAGATAAAGGGTTAAATTAGTTGCCAGTGTTGAATTTATAGACGTTTCCAGACTGATCATATAATATATAAGCTTCCACTGTGTACACCTCACTAAACTTAATACAAATGATATAGTCCAAGAGCTGTTAAACATTTTAGGGAAGGTATTTGAGGCACCCTGAAAATTTGTGCAACACTTCTTTTGTAATGCCTGAATACAAAATCGAATGTCTGGCTGAAGGATCGTGGGCCAAAACCTGTGCCAGACAAAAAATGGCACTTGACACGTGTCTGGCACAGTTTTTGTGCTGACTAAAGTGTCTGTCATTTTCAAAATATTTTTTTCTAAGCATAAATATTATTGTGCCTCAATCTCAGCGTGCCTCAAATACCCTTTTTAAGTAGTCAAAAAATGGCACTTGACACGTGTCTGGCACAGGTTTTGGGCCGACTAAAGTGTCTGTCATTTTCAAAATATTTTTTTTTTCTAAGTATAAATATTATTCTGTTTCAATCTCAGCGTGCCTCAAATACTTTTTTTGAGTAGTGTCAAAAAATGGCACTTGACACGTGTCTGGCACAGGTTTTGGGCCACGATCCTTCAGCCAGACATTCGATTTTGTATTCAGGCATTACAAAAGAAGTGCTGCACAAATTTTCAGGGTGCCTCAAATACCTACTCAAAAATGTTCAACAGCTCTCCTACTAATATTGTCAAATAACTGAAAAGTATTCATACATTTCTACAAATATCAAGAAACAGAAAATATATTTAAAAATATATATAAAGTAATTATTTTTAAATCGAATGATAAAAGATAAAAAAAAAAATTCAATTTTCAAAAATTCAAATTTTAGATTCTAAATTCTTTTTTTTTTTTTCGGATTCAGTTTCTTTTTCATATTTTTACATGTCAATTGACACAAACTTTTATTTAAGTTGTATCATCTTTTTTTTTCTTCATAATAATTTTATTAACATGATATTCTTTACCACATAATAATCTAATGGAATAAATACATCAATGATAAACCAGATTTATCATAAAAAGATGTTTTAGTGATTTTTTTTTTTTTACTGGTAGAATTTTACAGTACACGAACATTTCACAGTAAATCACAAATATAATTTTGTTGATGTCATATCCAATCTGTTGAGATACTATGAATTTATGAGGCATCGCAAAATGGCGTAATAAAAGACAGTGAACCATTATTTATAATTCTATATCATAGTTTATGTGGCGACGTCTTTTTTTTTAAAAAACGAAATATTTAATTCAGTTCTAAGAGAAGTTTACAAATCGATACCTGCAGTTTAAATTGAGTTTTGTTTTATTATTTTATTGCACAATACTTATTTGTTCTTTCATTTTAAGTATGTATTTGAACTGATTAAAGTCTATAACATAAATCTTAAGTGATCACTTTTGCACTAATGTTATTTTTTTTTTTCAAATGTTTCATTTGGTGCCAACTATTATGCTTGGCGACAATGATGTTGGTGCAACGGGAAAATGCAGAATCTATTTTACTGAAGTAAGGGGGTTAATGCAGAGAATATTTCCATTCACAGTTATCTGGGATTAACGGAAAGAACTCCGTGGAAATGAAGCAAAAATCCTTTTTATAAGGAATATAATATTTTTGTATGTCTACATATAAGAGGCTTTGCCCTGACTGATTCATCAACGTACAGATGAAACTATTGAACCTAGAAACTTGAACTTATATATATATATATATATATATATATATTCGTAACACGTAATAGGGATCCGTTATGAAAGGATTTTTTTTATTATTATTCAATTCCTATCGGGGATGAAGGGGGTGTGTAAAGTGTTTGGTCATTTCGGCATACCTCAGTACAGTTTTAAGTAGGAACGTGAAATGCATAACAAATCTATTCAAAAATGTTTAAACCCGTATTTCAGCGATTTTTAAAATTCAATCCCCGAATGGGTGAAAGGGGATATTGAAGATCCAAGAAAAAAAGATTTTTCCTTAGTCCAGTCTCTGGCAAACTTGAGTAACATTTCTTCCTTTTCTCAATTTACGATTTAAATATTGATCGCCATATTTATAGGTTCGACAAGAATTCCTTATAGTGATTGCCGTATAGCCAGTATATAGGCGTGAAACCAACGGTGTTCTGTTAAAATGATTGTCCTTTTAACAGTTTTTCTAAGCAAAATTTACAGGGCCCCTTTATAATGACTGCGTTTAAATTATTTATGATGCGCGAAGCACACAGGACCCTGTTAGTTTGATCACCGAATTAACAATTTATGAGCGCAAATCCTACAAGGCAGAATTACAATGACCTCCATACATCTTAGCTTATCCCATTTTTGTCTATTTCATCCGGAAGCTCTTGCTTTTAGATTTGAGCTTTTAGATCAGGTCTGAGAGGGTCTTTGTCAGGGGGCTCATACATAAAATTTATTATTTATGTTACAAAATCTTTGTTATTTACATACTTTTTTGTATTTTTAATAGTTATTTTCATATAATTTAAATAAAGTAATTTATTTATTTACTGTTTGCATATAAAATGCACTTTTTGGGCTAAGGGCTATAGGCTGTAGGAAGCCCCTGCAACAATCTGATGGACGAAAACCAGCAAGTTATGAAACACTAAATTAATTCTAAGGCATTTTTCCGTATATGAATTACAACAAAAAAAACTATGAAACAAACCACTCTTGCCAAAATATGACAACTATCTGCGAAACTTCAGCAGCTAAATATTTTATGCACTAAAAAGTTGAAAATATACAAAATAAAGTTTAATGTACTATTTTTTTTTAAAAATACGCTTTTGCCATTTAATAGTTAAATATTTATTAAATTGTGATTATATATTAAAACAATTTAGAAATCCTTAATAAATAGTTTAAATAATGCTTTTTTTAATTTCCGGCTGCGATAGCATAAAAAAAAAGAACAACAACAACAAAAAATAACAAAAATAACAAAAATCATATGTTTTAAAGGGTTTCTTTTTTTCTTTTTCTTTTTTCTTCGTAAACCAAAGCGGCCAATTTTTCAGTGACCGGGTCCCACGCCAAATTTACGTATTGTAACAGAAATGTTTTGCAACAACATTAACTGCAATAATGAAATTAGACATGATTTATAAGATAAACAGTAAATGCTTATATAAGAGTGTTGTAAAAATAATAATAATAATAAAATTTACTTTTACTTACTCGAAATGTTATATGAGTAATTTTTAGAATGAGAATTCTTGCAGGAATATATATATTTAATCAAAATGTCTCCGAATCTTTTATCTAATATGTGGTGATTTTTTTTTTACATGCGTTTTCTTTAAAATCTCGAAAACATTAACGCATTTCAACTTTGTCATTTTTTTCCTTTTTTTTTTATCAATCAGCTGTCTTTGAAAGATCCACTCTCACAAGGAAATGCTTCATTTCTGGCATTATCTGGCATTATTAAAATTCAATCAATAGAATATAATAACATAATGCAGTATCCATCAGAAACACGAACAGTTTAAGGCTGTTTCAAACTGGTACTGAGAATATGTTGTCTGGATATGACATTTCATCTATTAAACTGTCATACATCGGCTGTATTTTATTACATAATTTAAAATAGGTTTTAACTTTTCTATTTTTAAACTTTATTCACGATAAAAATGATTTTGTGAGTTTAAAAAAAAATTCAGATAATCTTTCTTCATAAAAAGAAATCAACATGACAGGGATTAAGGCATTTTTTCTTTTCTTTTTAACACTTTCCAACATAGTTAAAAACTGCTAATGAATTCGGTTTATGAGGGCCACTCAAAAGACGCTGTAAAACAAAAATGGACTAAAGAACGGAGATTCTTACTGTTAATCGAGACGCCAGTACTATTTCCGTATTTTTACGGAAATTTTTCCCTAAAAATTACAGGAAAATTTCCGTTTTTTCGAATTTACGAGGGAAAATTTCCGTTAAAATACGGAAATAGTACTGGCGTCTCGATTACCAGTAGAGTCTCCGTTATTTAGTCCGTTTTTTTTTAATTATTATTACAGTGAATTCCGTTACATTTCGATCTACGGAAAAAAAATCGTTTGCGGTGTATTTTAATGATATTACAGTATTTTAAACATATAGGAATTGATATGCCTCACTGTAGACACTTCTTACTATAGAGTAGGTTGTGCATAGAAGTTATCGTTCATTTAAAGGAACACACGAAAGAATTTGGCTATAGAAGAAAATAAGTAATACTTAAACGATCGAAGCCTAACGAACAATGATTGTTGGAAGTGCGTTTTCAGTTGTGGTATGCGTTTTTAAATTAAACTGTTTTTTAAATATTACTCAGTGTGCATAAATTCTATACAGGATCGCACAAAAACTCTCAACAACATCCGTTTATAAGCGGAAAATACAAAGTGGAAATTTTCAAGTGAGCTATGCGTATAACTGAACTAACTTTTAGCATACTATGTAATATGCATACATATATGTAGATCATATACAGGACTGCAAAAAAATCGTTATATTTTAACGACTATTCATGGTAATAGCAGAAATCGGGTTATCAAATGTGTTATGCGTTTTCCAAATTGTTCATTTAAACGTCGTCTTTCACCCTACTGAACTGTGACGTTTTGTAATAATATTTTGAATGTGTTGGAACATTTCATAATCTATGATGTACGTATGATTTTTCGTCCTTGTTCCTTTTTTAATTATTATTGTTATTTTTTCATCATTTATGATAGTTTCTTGAATTAATGGCTATTAATCAAGGAATCTTAAAACAATTGTAATTATACAGTTTATTAATGTAAATAATGTACTAGTTTTTAAAAACAAATGTTACAAAACATTAACAATTTTTTGGTTTTATGCATTGATTTTTAAAAAATGTCATTTTTTTCTCTAATAGCCTCTTACAATATTTTAAGAATTGTTTTCTTTCTACTATCGACTAATGCATGTGATTATTAAAATAAGAACGAAAAATCATGCGCACATCATACATTATGTAACACTTTCCAACACATTTAGAATACTGTAACAAAACTTCACAGTTTATAATGGAGAAAGATGTTGTCTAAGTAAACAATTTGAAAAACGCATAGCATTACCATCAATAGGCGGCAAAATATCCGATTTTTTTTGTGCGGACCTGTATGGTAAAATAAATGGCGATAAATGTCTTTCAAAAAAAAATTATGGTCATTTTTTCAACCATTCTGACCAAAAAATCAGAGTTCTAACTTTTCACGGCAGCTCTTTCATCTTCACCTAACACTTCGTTTATAATGGCTGTTTCATACTAATGGAAGCCATCATTTTATCACAAGAAAATAACTCGGTTAAGCGGCACTCGGATAATCGGAACTCTACAGTTATATACCATTTTAAAAATGATCTTTAGAATTTTTTAGTTGGTGTTCAGAGGGGCCTCATGACCCCCGTGACCTCCCCCTTGGATACGCCATTGGTAATAGTTGTGTTTGGAAGATGGCCATTGACCCTTCCTCACCCAAGAAACAGTTATTCTCATTTATTGAGTTTTTTGAGTTAGGGTCTGTGCATATATAACGTTATCAACTTTTTGGGAAATTTTGGACCACCTCCTTTCCCCTTACAATATCATACGTTATCATTCCTCGAACCCCCCCCCCCCCCCTGTGTACATAGTACATACGAATGTCTCGACCGAGTTTGTTGGCCAGCTTCATCCGCCGTTTTGTTTCAAAATGGCGGCCATTTAAAATTTTTTTTAAAAATTAAATCTTGAAATGTGGTCCCAAAAAACTGAAAATTGAAAAATATTTTTTCTTATGTATTTGACCTTTATACAAAGATTCTGGAGCAGTTTTTGTTTCGCCTATATCTGAAAAAATGGCTGAGTTATAGCATTTTGAATTTCTAGCGTGGCTGACATTTTGAAACGTCCTGAATTTTGTCACGCGATAAAAGGAGTATTTATGAACCGATTTCGATGTAATTCGCTGTGTACATAGTACATACCAATGTCTCGACCGAGTTCGTTGGCCAGCTTCATCCGCCATTTTGTTTCAAAATGACGGCCATTTAAAATTTTTAAAAAATTTAAAATTTGAAATGTGGTACCAAAAAATTGAAAATGGAAAAATATTTTTTTCTTATGTATTTGACCTTTATACAAAGATTCCGGAGCAGTTTTTGTTTCGTCTATATCTTAAAAAATGGCTGAGTTATAGCATTTTGAATTTCTAGCGTGGCTGACATTTTGAAACGTCCTGAATTTTGTCACGCGATAAAAGGCGTATTTACGAACCGATGTGGATGTAACTTCGTTTATACATAGTACATAACAATGTCTCGACCGAGTTCGTTGGCCAGCTTCATCCGCCATCTTGTTTAAAAATGGCGGCCATTTAAATTTTTAAGAAAAATTTCAATTTTAAATGTGGTACCAAAAAATTGAAAATAGAAAAAATATTTTTTTCTTATGTGTTTGACCTTGATAAAAAAAATTCGGAAGCAGTTTTTGTTTCGTCTATATCTTAAAAAATGGCTGAGTTATAGCATTTTGAATTTCTAGCGTGGCTGACATTTTGAAACGTCCTGATTTTTGTCACTTGATAACAGGCGTATTTATGAACCGATTTGGATGTACCTTGGTGTATACATAGTACATACCAATGTCTCGACCGAGTTCGTTGGCCAGCTTCATCCGTCATCTTGTTTCAAAATGGCGGCCATTTAAAAAAATTTTTAAAATTTTAAATTTAAAATAAGATACCAAAAAATTAGAAAATGAAAAAGATTTTTTTTATGTGTTTGGCCTTGATACAAAAATTCCGGAGCAGTTTTTGTTTCTGAAAATTTGTTCTTTTGTTTATATCTTAAAAAAATGGTTGAAGTATAGCACTTTGAATTTCTAGCATGGCTAACATTTGGAAACGATCTTGTATTTGTTACACGATAACACACGTATTCGCCTATTTCGATGTAAGAAGGCATGTGGATAGTATACATCAATATCTCGACCAAGTTCGCTGGCCAGATTCATCAGCCATCTTGTTTCATAATGGCGGCCATTAAATTAAAAAAAAATTATATTTAAAGTGAGTTGCAAAAAATTAGAAATTGAAAAAGGTTTCTTTCTTAAGTATTTGACCTAGATATAAGGATTCAGGAGCATTTTTTGTTTGTCTTTATCTTAAAAAATGGCTCAGATATAGCAGTTTCAATTTCTAATGTGGGTGACATTTTGAAAAATCTGATTTTTTGCCTGCGACAGCACTCGTATATATCAACCGATTTCCGATGTGAGTGAGCATGTGCACAGCAATTACTAAGGTCTCGACCAAGTTCACTTGTTAGCCTCATCTACCATGTTGTCTTAAAATGGCAGGCACTTTAAGAAATCGCCGAATTTGGCAGCCAAATATAAGTTACTTTAAAGAAAAGCAGCTTGGATAAAGCTGACTAAGTTCGCGAAATTCTCATTCATTATATTGATTAAAATTAGTATTGAATCTCCTATATTCGGTTTCCACTAAACTGAGCTTCGTGTGTTTGAATGATATAAGTTGGCTTTTTTAAAATAAGGAATATGAAAGCTACCTCTTCCTCCCGGCACTGGTCGGAAAGACTTTTTTTTTTTTTTTTTTTTTTTTTTTTTAGCTTGGAGTGATATATAAAAATGGTTGCATTTATTTTTCACAAACTTTATTGATTTAATGAAGGGAAGTGAATAAAATATCACTTTATATATGAAATAACTTCGTATCAAATAACTCTTAAACGAAATAGTTACTATTTAAAAGTATTCAATAATATCTTTTTGTTACACAATGCATTCAGCGTAATAATGTCGTCTTTCAAATTTCCCGCAGGAGATGGCCAGACAGAAATTTTTATCAACAAAATAGGTGGACAACGTTCTTTCTATTTTATTTGGTTGTAAACACAAGTTACCATTTCACACATACTTCGCGTATATTTTGTTGAACAGCGGATTAGATATGCATACAGTAGAATAGGAATTCCAAAGGTTGCATTTTTCCATATTTTGGAATTAGATAATTTTATAATCCTTTAATGATTTTAGTAATAATTTTAGTTTTTCATAAAAGTGAATAATAGACTGAAAAAAGATAACATGCGTTTGTATGACAAATGTAAAAGATGATCGTAATGAATATATTATTATGATGTAAAGACAAAGTTACAAATAATAAGAGGAAATTTTGGTTGGATCAGAAATGATATCATTATCAAAAGTCAACCCCCCCCCTTCCCCTAGAGATATCTGACGATATCATGTGCCAGACCCCCCCCCCCTAAAATCATAACGTTATATATGCATAGTCCCTTATGGCACTTTTGAAGCAAGGGTGCAATATGACCAACTGGCAGCTGAAATGAACATTAATTATTCAACAGATGAATCCTAAGATGCTATAATAACTCTCTAAACATAAATATTTAAAATCACTTACGAAATATTAATTATTTTCCCAACTTTATCAGGATAAACAACAGATTTATAATTTTTCCTAGTTTCTAATATAAAAACTTCATTCAGATGAAAATAAGAAGAAGAATGCCAAAAGAATATAAATAATATAAAAAAAAACAGGAAAATAAATACATTAAAAATGAAGTAAATAGTCATTTGATTGTCATAAAAATTTCTCTATATTGTAAATCAAATCTTGTATTCCTGGAATGAAAATACATTATTCCAAAACATATACTTCAATTTATACTAAAGGATAACGACATTTATATTCACAGAAATAACATTTCCCTTCACATGTTTATTTGATAACATAACTGAAATAATAATGTTATGTAAAGGACAGAAAACAACGGAATAGTATTTTCCTGATATGCTTTGTCAGATTTCCTCTGGGAGTTGATGAGATTAGATATTGTACTCTCTCTCAAGAAATATTTAAATATAATCAGCGATAGTTTTCATGTTCGTGAGGTACTTTATTTTTGCGATAAATACAATGACATTTACTTTTAATAACTAAGTATATATATAACGTAACATAAAATGTAACCATTTCTTGTGATAATTTTTAAAATATATAATGAATAAAATTAATATTGTCCTTATATTATATTAGATGTATACTTGGATAAGTGTACAAACAATTTTATGTGCAGAGCAGAGCATCATGTGATTTTCAAATTATAAAAATTATGATAATATTTCAATCGGAATTTTATCAATATATTCACCGCGAAAAGATTTTTTTTTTAAGTTTGTATCTCTTAGTACTCATATGGTTTGTACATTTGATAGACCTGTGGAATAATTCGATTCTTGTTAGATTTTCTGTGCCATTGGTGAATTAATTGAAAATGTCCTTTCTTTCCTTCTTTTTTTTAGGGGGGTGGGTGCAGGGAGGGGGTATCCTTGATCAGTTGTGCTTTTATGTTTAAAACTTGAATACATCTATTCGACATTAATAAAAAAGTGAAAACTTTAAAAATGTTAATATAAACTGCAATATTTGGTACACTTTATCGTTTTTTAATTGTTATACAATAACTGTTTTGCATTATTATTGAGCAAACATTCAATTACACATCCATTAAACAAACATACGCTAAGTAGTTTTTTTTTTTTTTTGTTTTGTTTTTTTTTTAAATATTTGCGGCTACAAATAAAAATCTAACAAAAAGTTTCGAGCTATATTTATTTGCAGTGATCGCAACAAAGATTTTTCATTCCCACAAAAATTAATCAACATCGAATGACAATTTGCAGAAATGTGGAAGTCAGCAAACCAAAGCTCTCCATCTTGCATCAAAACGGACATTCAATCAACAGATTATAATACAGATACTGAAAAATTCGGTCATCAAATTATGCTGAAACCATAATCAACTAAATCTGTTATTCGAATATCCAGAACAATTTACATCAAATTTTCAACCATAAAATCCGATGACCTCTTACCACAGATTATCAAAGAAGAATTTATTGACAATATAGATTTACATACAGTGGAACTTTTTTTATGACTCTTCTCTTAACCCTCTCGCTGCGCAAACCGAGATTTCCTCGGGCAACGCAAAAGTAGAAAATTTGCGCAACCCGAGATTTCCTCGGAGATTCATTTTTTGCGTCTTATTAACCCTCTCTCATTATTCCCACCAGTTATTTTTTTATTGTAAATTTTGCCTTATTTAATCGGAGCATTTTCCCGATTAAATTAGACAAAAGTTTTTGTTTTGAAAAACCGGTGACAAAAGAATTAAAATTCTTAAAATATGCGCTTCGCGAAGAGGTTAAATACGCAATTTTTTAAGCTATTTTGATAAAAAAAAAAAAATAAGCAGCGAGAGGATTAAGACGTATCTCCGGTTAATAAGGATTATTTCCTTAGCCCATCATTTCGTATTCGTAAATAATGTTAAAAATGTGCCTTAAAGTGCACTAGTCATCGGATAACATGGACAATGTTTTCACAAACTGGCCGAGCAGAATCGAAACTGCTTTTGTGTGTATTTTTTTTTTTTTTAATCAACTTTGATATAACTTTGATTATTCGGAGATAACGAAATTGTCAGTGACAAAATAATGAATAGAAAAAAACTTTCTCCCTCCAAAAACATGATAAGTTAAAAAATTGCTAATAGCTGCACGTCCATGTTAGCAATCAAAACATGTTATAACAGACCAAATTTTCGAGCATGTCGCAAAAATGAAAAATGGCGTGGTCATTTGTTCAAGAAACGTAAAAAAATGAGATATTTCTTTAGTTACAGTTAAATTATGTAATACGGCAATTTCTTTGATATTTTATTTTGTCCTAAGTAATTTATTACTTTGTATTAATAAATTGCCACTAACTTATTTTTAAACTAAAGTTATTATTTTAATGAAAAGATTTTTCGTTAAAAATTTAGCTAGTAGCCTGTTTACTTTCTAGCAAAACTTAATTCTATTTATTTAACGAAATGAATATTTTATGCCATTCATACGCTTATATCCTTTAATGCAGACTTCGATTAGTGCGATCAAAAAATGGCCTCCCTCGGAATTCTGCATCAACGAGGATTCTTTGTATTTTAAACTGCTTGTATTACCTTAGCTCCTGCCTAGATCCTGACTGACACCACATTCATCCGATTTGCCATTCATCGTTTTAAAATCAGCCACTTCTATAGTTTCCAAATTAAAATACAACTTGGTTTTCTCTAAAACATATGAATAGTTGCTGGTCACTAAAGATCACTCAAATGAAGACCCCTAGCACTTTAATCTGTAATAAATTTTTTTATTGCTATACGCACCATAAAATGTAAAAATATGAATTTATTTATAATGCAATATATCTCATTTCAAACATCATGCAACTATTTAACTTTAACTTAAACGCGAGCTCCGTGAACTCTCAAATATAGCTTAAATAGCATTTTCCGTCGAACCAGAGTTGCCAGTTTGGCCTTTTTTTTTATTCCTAAATTCCGCATTCATACCAGAAATTCCCTATATTGTTCTTTTCTTTATTTAATGACACACATTTCTTGATTGCCAAAAGAAAAAAACTTTTTTCAGAATGAAAATTTTTTTCTAATTAAATTCAAGATTTTTGAATTTAAAAAGGCCAAACTGACAACCCTATGTCGAACACGCCTCAAATGACATTTACATACCCTGATAGCTTTACAGTGTTATCCTCGTTGACACATTAATTCAACACTAAAAGCTTAGAGAACATATAAATTATAAATTTAAAAAAAATGTTTTAAAGTCCAGCTTTTATTTCAACGTACTAAAAAGTAAAACAAAAAATTGAAGGACAATTGATTGAAATAAATATCTTTTGTAAAAGAAGTAAACTAAATTGCGAGCGATTTTGTATCAGTTTGTTTAAAAAAAATAAAATGGATGTACAATTTTAAATGAAGCTTCCTGACAAGAAAAAAAATCGATCACCTTCTTCTTAGGATTAAGCCCACATCTATTAACCCCCTAGGCGAAATTGAAAGATGGTGCATTTACCCATGGAATTATTAATAAAAAGGAACTGACATAGCCTTGAAATAATGAAGCTTCATTGTAACCGCTTTTATACTGGAAAATGCCACCAGTAAATTTAAGTAGAAATTTTCTCCTTATTTAAACACCTTATTAACTCAAAATTTTAGTCATAAATAAAGGCAGAAACAGATATTTATTTTTACTGGTGGTAGTTTACTTTGGCGGTAATCAGCCCTGCGTATCCACCATATTGTGACAACCTCCTGCTAGTGGCAATGAAAAAGAATATAAAACCTGGGCAAACTGATACCATCAAAAACAAATAGAAAATTTCGCTATATTTGTGAGAAAATGTTTCCGTGAATAAGGCTCTTAAATAAGACGAAAATTTCTACTGAAATTTACTGGTGAGAAGTTTGCTCCAGCATAATCAGAAACTGCCTATCCGATTAAAAGAAACAGCAGCCATGTTGTGACAACATCCTCAGTTACTTCACTCGCAAATGGAAGACAGCACACTATGTGTCTCCTCCTCTTTATTCGTAACTCCATTCATTTACCAACCATGTCACGTTTCAATCGAAGAACATCAGCTTATTTCTGAAGCAATCAATGACAATTTCGGGGTGACATTTACGTACCCTTATTGGGCAAAGGAATTTTTGCCCCTGAGGGGTGGCAGGGGGAAATTTTCAAATATTTTTTACAGACTATTGTATTCTTACCGGAAATACGTCAAAATACAAAAAAATAGATCAATTGTAGCATGGGAAGTAAATTAAAATAGGATTGTAATATTGAGCCGATTGGATAGGATTGAGCCAAGCGGACAAAAAAGAAAAAAAAAACGAAAAGTAAAAACCTGTTCACATAAAATATAATTAAAGAGGTCAGTTGATATCAATAAATATACTGAGTGTAACTGTTATTTTATCATGTTCGCTATACTTTTTGTTGTTGTTGTTATTTTTGGCTTATAACAACAATGTCTGAAACAGCTGTTGTTATACCTCTAGAGTTTTCTTCAGTGTCTTGAAGAGTGTCTACACAGCTGTGTAAAATATATTTTTCAAATGAAGCAATATTTATGCACCGGTCATTTCACTTGCAATTACGTAACGCTGGTGAAAATGCATCACAATAATTAAAAAGTTATTAAATCCAAAAATATGACAAGCCAAAATATTATTTAAAAAAATTAAATTTATTATTCGGCACATTTTGAAGATAAATTAATAAAACTGTAGTTTATATTAGGGAAAACATTAGCGTAAGATATTACATATCAAAATGAAAGTTATTACTGTCTTGAAATTTAAACACTCAAAAATCTCGCATAATGAAAATATAAGCATTTAATAAGGGCCAAAAGAAAATTTAAAGATTCCAATATCTTATATAATCAAAATAAACTTTTAATATGTTCTAAAAGATCAAAAGGTCTTTTTAAAAGGCATCAAGTGTCACAAATTTAATCTTTAACCTAAGTGAGATTTTATGAGTTTACACAAATTTGTAATGTAGAAAGTAAAAAGAATCCTATTAATTGAAAGTGCTTCCAAAATCACACTCTGGTTTTCTCTCAGGTATAACACGATACGGATTACGAAGATATTAAAATAAAATAATTCTGAAATGTTTTGAAAATAAATGCTAACATGTGAATAATTATATTCCGTTCATATGTCATGCAACTCTAGAGAAACAGTTATTTTGCGATGTTTCGTTTTCAAAATTGTACAATATATATGTAATATGATATATTTTTCTCATCGAAATCTTTTTGACAGGTAAAAGCAATTTATTATCAGACCGTGTTATCTATTTATAATTAATATCGCCAAGATATTTTTTGTAATCCGAATTGCACACAAGAACAATTCTAAAAACATTGAAACGTGTAGAAATAACTGTGTAGGTTAATCTGCTTGAATTTAATTACAAATGCATTTTTCATATCTATCTTAATAGGGAAAATGACTTTCCTATATCATTGCGTGATTGCAAAAGTTCGTGCCTGATTTCCGGTCCATCGTGTTTCGAAGTGTACCCAAGTTGTTTTAAATTGCAAAATGCAGTCTCGAATTGTCAACTTTTAGTCTCTCAGCAATTTCTTCAGTAGTATATATATTGGACTATAGCAAAAGTTCGTGTCCGATTTCAGATGCATCGAGTTTCGAAGTGTATCCAAGTTGTTTTAAATTGCGAAATGCAGTCGAATTGTCTACATTTGGTCTCTCAGCAATCTCTTCAGTAGTAATCCGTGGATTATTATTCACTACTAGCAATTCCCGCGGCTTTGCTCGCGTAATATTTGAAATATGACAAGTGATATTTATATGTCTAATTTTTATTAAAAGGTACTAACTAAATTTTTATTTTATTAAAAGGTAATATTTTATTTCATTAAAAGGTACTTATTACTTTTAGGAATAATTCAAAAATTACTATTTAAAACACAGTTTGATTAAACGCAAAAATCGCAATTTTAGAATGTTTTTTGCTCCTGCACCCCCTTTTGGGTAGTGGCACCGAAATAAAACATAGCCTATGTTGGAGCAAGGGTTGTCACCGTCATTTTGACACCTTTATTTTGACACCATTATTTTTTAAATCGGTTTGGTATTTCCTGAGATTGTGTAGAAACCACCACTTAGAACGTTTTTTAGAACGATTTTCGCGCATTTTCACACCTTTCAAATTTCGAATTGTTTAAGAACTCTTCTTAGAATCTAATAAGTATATCTAATAAGTAGCTAATATTTCAAATTTAATATTTCTAGACCCTTCAGTAACACGTAACTCGCATTTTTAGAAAGTTTTTTGCTCCTGCACCCCCTTTGGGTTAGTGACACCGACATAAAACATAGCCTATCTTGGAGCAAGCGTTGTCACCATCATTTTGACACCAATATATTTTAAATCGGTTTGGTATTTCCTGAGATTGTGTAGAAACTACCATTTAGAACGTTTTTTAGAACGTTTTTTTGTGCATTTTCACCCCTTTTAAATTTCGAATTGTTTAAGAACTGTTCTTAGACATCATTTATGTCTTATAAGTAACTAATATTCAAAATTTCATATTTCTAGGCCCTTCAGTAACGCTAAAATCGCATTTTTAGAACGTTTTTTGTTCCTACACACCCTTTGGGGTAGTGGCACCGACATAAAACATAGCCTATGTTCTAAGTTGGGCTAACACCATCATTTTGATACCATTACTTTTGCAATCGGTTCGGTAGTTCCAGAGCTTACCTCCTACAAATAAACAATTTTTTCCTTTTTATAATAGGAGTATAGATATAGATATATATATTGGACTATAGCAAAAGCTCGTGCCCGATTTCAGATGCATCGAGTTTCGAAGTGTATCCAAGTTGTTTTAAATTGCGAAATACAGTCGAATTGTCTATACATTTGGCCTTTTAGCAATCTCTTCAGTAGTAATCCGTGGATTATTATTCACTATATATATCGGGCTATAGCAAAAGCTCGTGCCCGATTTCCGATGCATCAAGTTTCGAAGTGTATCCAAGTTGTTTTAAATTGAGAAATGCAGTCGAATTGTCTACATTTGGTCTCTCAGCAATCTCTTCAGTAGTAATCCGTGGATTATTATTCACTATATATATCGGGCTATAGCAAAAGCTCGTGCCCGATTTCCGATGCATCAAGTTTCGAAGTGTATCCAAGTTGTTTTAAATTGCGAAATGCAGTCGAATTGTCTACATTTGGTCTCTCAGCAATCTCTTCAGTAGTAATCCGTGGATTATTATTCACTATATATATAGGACTATAGCAAAAGCTCGTGCCGATTTCCGATGCATCAAGTTTCGAAGTGTATCCAAGTTGTTTTAAATTGCGAAATGCAGTCGAATTGTCTACATTTGTTCTCTCAGCAATACCTTCAGTAGTAATCCGTGGATTATTATCCACTATATATATTGGAATATAGCAAAAGCTCGTGCCCGATTTCCGATACATCAAGTTTCGAAGTGTATCCAAGTTGTTTTAAATTGCGAAATGCAGTCGAATTGTCTACATTTGGTCTCTCAGCAATCTCTTCAGTAGTAATCCGTGGATTATTATTCACTATATATATTGGGCTATAGCAAAAACTCGTGCCCGATTTCCGATGCATCAAGTTTCGAAGTGTATCCAAGTTGTTTTAAATTGCGAAATGCAGTCGAATTGTTTACATTTCGTCTCTCAGCAATCTCTTCCGTAGTAATCCGTGGATTATTATCCACTATATATATCGGGCTATAGCAAACGCTCGTCCCGATTTCCGATACATCAAGTTTCGAAGTGTATCCAAGTTGTTTTAAATTTCGAAATGCAGTCGAATTGTTTACATTTCGTCACTCAGCAATCTCTTCCGTAGTAATCCGTGGATTATTATTCACTATATATATTGGGCTATAGCAAAAGCTCGTGCCCAATTTCCGATGCATCAAGTTTCGAAGTGTATCCAAGTTGTTTTAAATTGCGAAATGCAGTCGAATTGTCTACATTTGGTCTCTCAGCAATCTCTTCAGTAGTAATCCGTGGATTATTATTCACTATATATATCGGGCTATAGCAAAAACTCGTGCCCGATTTCCGATACATCAAGTTTCGAAGTGTATCCAAGTTGTTTTAAATTGCGAAATGCAGTCGAATTGTCTACATTTGGTCTCTCAGCAATCTCTTCAGTAGTAATCCGTGGATAATTATCCACTATATATATTGGACTATAGCAAAAACTCGTGCCCGATTTCTGATACATCAAGTTTCGAAGTGTATCCAATTTGTTTTAAATTGCGAAATGCAGTCGAATTGTCTACATTTGGTCTCTCGGTAATCTCTTCAGTAGTAATCCGTGGATTATTATTCACTATATATATTGGGCTATAGCAAAAAACTCGTGCCCGATTTCCGATGCATCAAGTTTCGAACTGTATCCAAGTTGTTTTAAATTGCGAAATGCAGTCGAATTGTTTACATTTCGTCTCTCAGCAATCTCTTCTGTAGTAATCTGTAGATTATTATTCACTATATATATTGGGCTATAGCAAAATTTCGTGCACGATTTCCGATGGATCAAGTTTTGAAGTGTCTCCAAGTTGTTTTAAATTAGAAATTCAGTCGAATTGTCAACATTTAGTCTCTCAGCAATCTCTTCAGTAGTAATCCGTGGATTTCACTAAATCACGTATTAAATCATTATCCATGCTAGAATGTCGACGAGAGCGAATTTTATCGTTCATATTGAAATCACCATTTCAAAACTGACAAAACCGTATTTTAACTGTCCTAACAGCAGAAGCGTCATAATAAATATCTTGAATATAGAAGCCAAATAAGCGTCTTGGATATTTTTTGTAGCACGTCCAACACTCACTCCTTTTTTAAACTCATATAGCATAACATGACGAAAATGTAACTCTTCATTTTCCATTTTGACTATTATCCTTGCACAGAAATTAATTTGAAAAACTTTTTTTAGCGTTATGTTCACTCATGACGAATGTAGATAACCGTCAGTTAACAGCATTGTTGTAAAAAAAAATCTAACAAAAACATAGCTGTGAAAAAAGGAGCCAAGTTCTGTAAAGACAATGGCAAGAAAAGAAGTGATATCTAAGTGGGTGCCAAGTTCAAATAAAATTCACTCAAACTTACTTACTGAAGTATTATAGCATTTTTTAAATTATTTAGAAATAAAAATTATTGATAGCATATTAATAATAAATCTAGAACTTGGCAAGTTTTTACCTACGAGTCATTTATTTTTAATAATGACATTATTATATCAAATCTTGTTATTTCATAATTGGAAGCCTTAAATTGAGTGAGCTCCTTCCCAGCATTTCATGAATAAAAGATATTTGCCCCTGAAAGAGTTAAAGGGGAGCAGTCTCTAGAGTGATGATCAAGAACAAGCGTAAGTAAATCTGTCTCTTTGTCAGGTATCTTAGTCTGTTTGCATTGAGGTTTCTGGAAGGTGGGTGCTAGAGTGATAACCAAAGACGAGCGGGAGTGTATCTGTGTATTTATTGGTTTATCAAATCTTTAACATGAGTCATTTGTTTATAAAACTACATTAATTTTTTTTGTAATGTCTTTGAAATTTATATTAACATCGCCATTTTATTAAGACATGAAATTGATAGGCATAACATTTATCAAAAACTTACCAAGTTCTAGATTTATTATTAATATGCTATCAATAATTTTTATTTCTATACAATTAAAAAAATTCTATAATACTTCAGTAGGTAAGTTTGAGTGAATTTTATTTGAACTTGGCACCCACTTAGATATCACTTCTTTTCTTGCCATTGTCTTTACAGAACTTGGCTCCCTTTTTTCACAGCTATGTTTTTGTTAGATATCATTACTTTTTGTAAAGTTACAATATATTTAGACACTTTACTTAATGCTTTTTAATGTGTTTACATGTGACTATTTTATTCACCAAGCAACATTCAATTTTAACTTTAATTTCCTACAACAAACTATTTGGCTGTCAATTTGCGGCAGAAATCTATATTTTAATACTGCTACATTGAATGCATGTTTTGAAACGAAATGTATTGATTCGAAATTTTTATTGTTTCTGAAACAACAATTCCTATTAAATTTCTATATTAAATTTTCCTATTAAATTTTCCAATTAAATATCCTATAGCTGGGCCTGCTTTTTTGTACTGAAAGTGAAAAATAAAGTTATGTGTTTATGCCACACACTATGTATCATTCATCCATGGTTGCCGGCAAAGAGGCAGTGCAGAAGAAGGACATTGCTCCTCCCTGGATTTTCAAATTTAATTAACTAAATATCCTTTACTCTGATGATTTTGAAAATAACAAATGGGTAAGTGTGATCACAGATTGCACCGAGGGTTTCGTTTAATATTCCTTTAAAAACACTTTATCCTTTTGAAAAATCTGTTAGTTCCACATTTCGCAACCAGGGGCGCACTCTATTCTAAACAAACCTCTATCCGAACGAAACTCCGTTTTACATACTATCCGTAGATATATTAGTCGAGGGGATTAAGCATATAGCACACGAGATAAGTAGGTGCCACTGGCGGTAAAAAGTGGAACTAAAATATGTAAGGCTATGGTGCATAATATGAAAGAATGGTCAAAGGGGTGTCGGCAAAATTTGGAAAAGTGCTCCCCGGGTGAAAAGGGCGGAGGTTAGAAAAATTGCTTAAAATACGCAAGTTAGAGCCCGGGGGAGTAAATAATATAAGACTTTTTGAAAATTTTATGATTTGTCGTGTGGTCTGAGGTATTCAGCTATACGTATGCAAAAAGTCATGTCTCCAACTTAATTAGGGTCTCCCTTAGAAAGAATTGCTTAAAGTACATATGTGGTACCTCAAAGGGTTAAGCGTAAGACTTTTTCAAGATTTTATGATTTGTCGCCTGGCCACAGGTGTTCTGCTATAAATATGCAAAATTTCAAATCTGCCTTTTAATAAGGGGCTCAGTTAGAAAGAATTGCATAAAATACGCATGTGGGAGCCCAAAGGGTTAAATGTACGACTTTTTTCAAAATTTTATGATTTGTCGCATGATGGTGTTCAGCTATAAGTATGCAAAATTTCATGCCTCCAACCTAAATAGGATCTCACTTAGAAAGAATTGCTTAAAATAAGCATGTGGAAGCACAAAGAGTTAAATGTACGACTTTTTCAAAATTTATGATTTGTCATTTGATGTGAGGTGTTCAGCTATAAGTATGCAAAATTTCACACTTCCAACCTAAATAGGGGGTCACTTAGAAAGAATTGATTAAAATACGCATGTGGAAGCCCAAAGGGTTAAATGTACGACTTTTTCAAAATTTATGATTTGTCATTTGATGTGAGGTGTTCAGCTATAAGTATGCAAAATTTCACTCCTCCAACCTAATTAGGGGGTCACTTAGAAAGAATTTTTAAAATACACATGTGGGATCCCAAAGGGTTAAATGTACGACTTTTTCAAAATTTTATGATTTTTCATTTTATGTGTGTTCAGCTATAAGTATGCAAATTTTCACGCCTCCAACCTAATTAGGGGCTCACTTAGAAAATATTGTTTAAGATACACATGCGAGAGCCCAAAGGGTTAAATGTACGACTTTTTCGAAATTTTATGATTTGTCGTTTGATGTGAGGTGTTCAGCTATAAGTATGCAAAATTTCACGCCTCCTACTTAATTAGAGGCTCACTTAGAAAGAATTGTTTAAAATACACATGTGGGAGCGCAAAGGGTTAAATGTACGACTTTTTCAAAATTTTATGGTTTTTCGTTTGATGCGAGGTGTTCAGCTATCAGTATGCAAAATTTCACTCCTCCAACCTAATTAGGGGCTCACTTAGAAAGAATTGTTTAAAATATCTCAATTCGTTGATTTTCTGTAAGCAAGTAAATCCAGATAAACCCCCAGTAAGTAGATAGGTTTACAATGCAAGTCTATTGGAATTTGGCGAAATATTAGAGATACCGGCAAGGTGGCGTCACTTTTGGCGACTAATTTTGGTCGCCAAATTTGGCGAGATATCGCAATGTTGGCGAGAAACTTGGCGGTATTTGGCGACAGAACAGCGTCCCCTCCTAAGGCAAATTAAAATTTCGCCTAATAGACGTAATGTTAAAGTAAAAATGAGCACCCCTAAGGGGGTAATTCATCGATTTTCTCAATTTTTTTATTTTTTTCTTTAGTTTTATAGTGTAAATGAACTTCGCACGAAATTTGAAGTCTGTAGCTGCAGTAGATATACGAGATCTTTTTGATGAGTGAGTGAGTCAGTCAGTCAGTCAGTGGTAAAATTATCGATTATCAGACATTTTCAAATGTCATTATCTCGGAAACTAATTGCCGAAACGTCAGTGAAGGCTTACTGTGGAGACACGAAAAGTTTTGGTTTCCGTTAGTCTGTCTGTCTGTTAGTCTGTCTGTCTGTTCCGCGATAACTGCCGCAAAAAGCATCCGATCGGCTTGAAATTCCCTGGGCATGTTGATGAGCTCCCCGGATTTAGCTGTATAGTTTTGGGTTAAATTTGGTTCATTCGTTCGGAATATACAGAACATTTCATTTTGTGATATAATGCTTTTCTATGGGAAGTCAGACGATTTTCAAATTTTCATTTGTTGAAAGAAATCGCTCATATGAATAATATATTTAAATGGTAAATTTTGGATGCTGAAATTTTTAAATAAGAGTATTAAATTATTCTTATTAGTTTGCAATTTTGTCAAAACATTTGTCAGAGCTTTTAAATTAGGTGTATAACTTATGATAGAATTTTATACATGTGTTCGAATAATATAAAACATTTTATTTTATGAATTTACTTATATTTCATTTTTTCTTTTAACCGTTGCGTAGCAACAGCATCTCATCTAAAAATATCATAAATGTGAAAGTATGTATGGTTTTTTGAAGTCAAATCAAAGCAAAAGGAATGAATTAATGAATGCCTTTGTATAGATATTTGAATATAGATTTATTTAAACGCAGAAATGAAAATAGTATTTATATACTATATAGAATAATATTTTCATTTATTTATTCAACTATTTGATTATAAATGAAAAAGTTCGTTATTTTCATACAGAATAAACTGACATTATTCTGTTAAATTTTATAAACTTTATTGTTGCCAAAAAAAAAAAAAAATGAATAACAATTTCTCCCAAAGAGTTAATTTTAATTTGTAAGATTTTCAAGTGCAAAAGAAAAATGGAATAAGCAAATAAAAAATAAAAAAAAGGATATATAGGACAGGAATGAATACATATAAACATTTCACACCAAATACCACCTAAAATAGTTTTTGTAGCAGTATTTTCCCAGCACTACGAAGAAAGATTCCTCGATTTACACGATTTTACTTGGCCTTCCTTTTCTCATTCTTTGCGATTTCAGTTTCGCAATTGCGTGCATTAATTGGCACAAAATTTTACATTTTTATGACTGAGATATATGTAAGATATATGTAAGGTATTTGTATATTACAAATAAGAAATTCCGTATTGTCTCCTATAAAATGTGATAAAGTGTTGGTTAATCATATATGTTTTTATTAAGAGGAGCAGAGCTGCCAAGCCTCCGGCGTTCTGGATACCAGTATTTTAATACAGAAAATGTTACTTTATTTAATTGAAACATTTGCGCGATTTAAAAGAACATTTTCTCTAAGATAATAGTGATGTGCAAAAAGCTTGAGACTTGGCATGTCTGGTGGGGAGTGAAATGTTTTACTTAATGCACTTATCTCTATTTTAATGCTACGTGAACAACGTCCGTGTAACAGCTTGTAGAGTGTAAAATAAATTAAATTATTAAAATAATCCTTATTACGAAAAATGAAACAGAAAGTCCGGCTAAGGGAAATGAAATGTTAGTTAACCTTTCGTAATTTGACCTGAACATAGGTTTGCGTCAAATTTCAACGGTATTTGTAACATCACGATTTTAAATTAAATGTAGATACTATTAAAAGAAAATCACAAAAAATACTTAAAGGCGCCAAATCATGTTTATCTATTTAACGATGATGAATTATTAACTGTTAGGTTTAGAAGCCCCCATACTTTAGGGTGATTTTAGTAAGTTAATGCTATCGAGTACATTTTTTGATATTTAGATTAGATCTTAGATATAAATATTGCAGAATGGTAATCAAAATTATTTTTTTATAAACAAAATTTATAAAGGTATTAGATTTCTAAATTAGATGTTTCAGTTTACATATCCAAAAGTTCTTTATCCATTAGATACAGGTATTTGCGGTTAGCAGGCAAGTAAATACTGCTGTATGGATATTAGGATAACGTAAAATGCTTGACCGAATTATTGCTTATCGTTATAAATCGCAGTGTAAAAAGAAATCTAAGATATAGGGTAATCATTAACTCAATCAGTAGAAAATTACAAATGCAAAATAAATTACACAACGGGGGGTTCAGGGGGGCGCCCCCTGAAGAAATTTGCTTTATTATATAAAAATCACTAGAATAAGTAGCTCGTGAGAATTTCAGAATATCCTTACATAACAACGTGTTTAATTTAACGCTTTTAATGTCTGAAACCATCGAAATATTTTTTTCCTTTTATAAATGTTTGTGTAATTTAAATAGTTTAAATTTTGTTTTTGTAGAAAGATTAATATTACGCAAAGTTTGATAAAAACAATGAGTTGCAGAGATGACGTTGAGGCTCTTGATCTGCAGATTTACTAGTTATGCGTTATTGCCGAAACGTCAGTGAAGGCTTACTGTGGAGACACGAAAAGTTTTGGTTTCCGTTAGTCTGTCTGTCTGTTCCGCGATAACTGCCGCAAAAAGCATCCGATCGGCTTGAAATTCCCTGGGCATGTTGATGAGCTCCCCGGATTTAGCTGTATAGTTTTGGGTTAAATTTGGTTCATTCGTTCGGAATATACAGAACATTTTATTTTGTGATATAATGCTTTTCTATGGGAAGTCAGACGATTTTCAAATTTTCATTTGTTGAAAGAAATCGCTCATATGAATAATAGATTTAAATGGTAAATTTTGGATGCTGAAATTTTTAAATAAGAGTATTAAATTATTCTTATTAGTTTGCAATTTTGTCAAAACATTTGTCAGAGCTTTTAAATTAGGTGTATAACTTATGATAAAATTTTATACATGTGTTCGAATAATATAAAACATTTTATTTTATGAATTTACTTATATTTCATTTTTCTTTTAACCGTTGCGTAGCAACAGCATCTCATCTAAAAATATCATAAATGTGAAAGTATGTATGGTTTTTCGAAGTCAAATCAAAGCAAAAGGAATGAATTAATGAATGCCTTTGTATAGATATTTGCATATAGATTTATTTAAACGCAGAAATGAAAATAGTATTTATATACTATATAGAATAATATTTTCATTTATTTATTCAACTATTTGATTATAAATGAAAAAGTTTGTTATTTTCATACAGAATAAACTGACATTATTCTGTTAAATTTTATAAACTTTATTGTTGCCACAAAAAAAATGAATAACAATTTATCCCAAAGAGTTAATTTTAATTTGTAAGATTTTCACGTGCAAAAGAAAAATGGAATAAGCAAATAAAAAAAAAAGGATATATAGGACAGGAATGAATACATATAAACATTTCACACCAAATACCACCTAAAATAGTTTTTGTAGCAGTATTTTCCCGGCACTACGAAGAAAGATTCCTCGATTTACACGATTTTACTTGGCCTTCCTTTTCTCATTCTTTGCGATTTCATTTTCGCAATTGCGTGCATTAATTGGCACAAAATTTTACATTTTTATGACTGAGATATATGTAAGGCCATACAAATAAGAAATTCCGTATTGTCTCCTATAAAATGTGATAAAGTGTTGGTTAATCATATATGTTTTTATTAAGAGGAGCAGAGCTGTCAAGCCTCCGGCGTTCTGGATACCTGTATTTTAATACAGAAAATGTTACTTTATTTAATTGAAACATTTGTGCGATTTAAAAGAACATTTTCTCTAAGATAATAGTGATGTGCAAAAAGCTTGAGACTTGGTATGCCTGGTGGGGAGTGAAATGTTTTACTTAATGCATTTATCTCTATTTTAATGCTACGTGAACAACGTCCGTGTAACAGCTTGTAGAGTGTAAAATAAATTAAATTATTAAAATAATCCTTATTACGAAAAATGAAACAGAAAGTCCGGCTAAGGGAAATGAAATGTTAGTTAACCTTTCGTAATTTGACCTGAACATAGGTTTGCGTCAAATTTCAACGGTATTTGTAACATCACGATTTTAAATTAAATGTAGATACTATTAAAAGAAAATCACAAAAAATACTTAAAGGCGCCAAATCATGTTTATCTATTTAACGATGATGAATTATTAACTGTTAGGTTTAGAAGCCCCCCTACTTTAGGGTGATTTTAGTAAGTTAATGCTATCGAGTACATTTTTTGATATTTAGATTAGATCTTAGATATAAATATTGCAGAATGGTAATCAAAATTATTTTTTTATAAACAAAATTTATAAAGGTATTAGATTTCTAAATTAAATGTTTCAGTTTACATTTCCAAAAGTTCTTTATCCATTAGATACAGGTATTTGTGGTTAGCAGGCAAGTAAATACTGCTGTATGGATATTAGGATAACGTAAAATGCTTGACCGAATTATTGCTTATCCTTATAAATCGCAGTGTAAAAAGAAATCTAAGATATAGGGTAATCATTAACTCAATCAGTAGAAAATTACAAATGCAAAATAAATTACACAACGGGGGGTTCAGGGGGGGCAGAGCCCCCCTGAAGAAATTTGCTTTATTATATAAAAATTACTAGAATAAGTAGCTAATGAGAATTTCAGAATATCATTACATAACAACGTGTTTAATTTAACGCTTCTAATGTCTGAAACCATCGAAATATTTTTTTCTCCTTCTATAAATGTTTGTGTAATTTAAAAGTTTAAATTTTGTTTTTGTAGAAAGATTAATATTACGCAAAGTTTGATAAAAACAATGGTTGCAGAGATGACGTTGAGGCTCTTGATCTGCAGATTTACTAGTTGCCGAAACGTCAGTGAAGGCTTACTGTGGAGACACGAAAAGTTTTGGTTTCCGTTAGTCTGTCTGTTAGTCTGTCTGTCTGTTCCGCGATAACTGCCGCAAAAAGCATCCGATTAGCTTGAAATTAAGTGGGTATGTTGGTGAAGTACCCGGATTTAGCTGTATAGTTTTTTGTTATATTTGGTTCATTCGTTCGGAAAATATAGAATATTTTATTTTGCGCAATAATGCTTTTCTATAGCAATTCAGACGATTTTTCCATTTTCATGTGTTGAAAGGAAATGGCTAATATGATTGAAGGATTTAAATGGTAAATTATGGATGATGAAATTTCCTAATTAGAAACATACATTATTCATATTAGTTTGAAATATTGTGTATACATTTGTCAGAGTTTTTTTTCGGTGTATAACATATGGAGGGAGTTTATATGTTTGTTCCAATAATATAAAATATTCTTTTTTACAAATTTAATTAAAATAAATGCCCATATTTCATTGTTTTAATTTTCTTTTAATTGTTACCTAGCGACGAAATTACACCTAAAAATATCGTAAATGTGAAAGTGTGTGTGATTCTTTGAAGTCAAATCAACGTCAAAAGGGATGAATTAGTTAATGCCTTTGTGTCTTTACATATAGATGGAATTTACCCCAGAAATAAAGACAGGTTGTGTTCTATTTATTTTGTCCAAAAGTTTTTCTTTTAAATTAAAAAGCTCATTATTTTCATAAGGAATAAATTGACATTTTGCTATAAAATATCTTTTTATTTACCGTTGCCAAGGAAATCAGATCGCGGAATAATAATTTATCCTAAACAGTTAATTTTGATTTCAAAAATTTTCATGTGCAAGAGGAAAATGAAATAAAAAATAGGCATGAATACGTCTTTATATTGGAAATTAATTCGAATGTACGAAAAGAAGGTGAATTTGACCTCATATATCAAAACTAAAACGAATACGCTTCGAGGTTGAAATGAAAGGGCCTTGTGTTATGATATTAATTCTTATTATTAAGAAAAAAAATTGCCAATATCTCACGTTTTATCGTCTGCATGGCTAACAGAAATGTTTAATTTTTAATCGAAAATTTCATTGAGAAAAAAAAACTTTTGAAAAGCAAATAGATAGTAAATGTCAAAATTATGCTCCGCAAAATGATCTCTGTCGAAAATGACGTCACTGTATCGGGAAATAAATATTTTCATTCTTAAAAACCAAACATTAACTAGATTGCCTGAAAAAGTACTTTTTGACGAGTGTTACTTCTTAATGCAGCCTCATTTCAGAAAATATGAATGAAAAGTATTTTATTTTTAAAAGTAAATTACATTTTCTTTCATAAAACCTAAACTTTTAATATAACTAGGGTATCGAACCCGAGCTCCTCGGGTTACAGAGTATAGGTGAAAACCATTCTTTTCTTTAATTGTAATTATTTTTTTTACATGTAATGTATATTTTAGATTGCCCAATAACATAAAAAAGAATTTTTATCTGAAAAATATCAATTATGTAATTAAATAAAGTTTTACAATTTATTAAAAGCGATATTTTCACATGTCACCGCATGCCAGGATTTATTAGCCCTAGATTTTGAAATTTGCGGCAGTCTTTCCGATCATTTCAGTGCTTTAAGCGCGTGGTTCAATCACATGTCTGTTAAATTTGTTTCTTATTTACATTATTTTATTTATTTTCTATAGAGGAAGTTTTAATTTTGTTATAGAACATTAGACGGAAACAAAAACTGAACTTTTTACATTGTTTTAAGGGCAAGCGGATTAATCTTTCGTAATCGAGCTACACGTGATAGATAAATTTAAAATAATTCATGCTTGAAAATCTATATATATTATGCAATCGTACGTGGCACAGAAATCGCAATTATTTGTTAATTGTTTAATGGCAACACCTGAATGAAACGCATATCATTGGTTATTGTGTAATATTTTTAAAAAGGGAATAGCAATAAATAAAAAAAAAGTTTAATTAATAACTATAGAACAAAACAATTTATATAAAAAAGGTAAATAAACAATTTATTAATAAATAAACAACAACATCCGGGTTACCATATCAAGCAAAATAACAACACTTTGGCGCCAGTTAAGTACTCCGGTGCGTATATGACATTGGCATCAGAAAAAAATCGCGCCATACACAACCGTGTCATATACACAACGTGGTGTGTATATGACATCTGTGCCGTCTTTTATTCATCTCATTTAAAATACAATAATTAAATAAATAAAGGTATTTTTCCAGTATACGTACTTGGCGAAATAGAGAAAAGGTCCATGGCGAGAAAAGAAATTTGGCAACGTATTTCATCAAAATATTTTTTTCGAATAAAACTACATGAAAGTTGCTATGATCGCAAAAAGTTCGTACTTTTATGTTAGCTGGGCGCAATTCTCGCCAATAGCATTTTTTAACTCGCCAGCAGCATTTTTTATTTTTCGAGGGGTAAATTAATGCTTTGATGTTGAAATTAAATTGTTTATGGTATTTATTCTTTTCTTTTCTTAAAGAATTTTTTTTTAAGTGAAATTCATGAATTTTAAATGTTTCAGTTTTAAATTAAAGTTATCCATTTTAAAATGAGTGAAAGGATTATATTTTAATCTAAATTAATGAAATATGAAAAAATGCGACAGGTACAATGTTTTGCGATTTATCACCTGTGCCCGACTAACAAAAAAAAATACAGAGTTCTTGATTTCTCTATCACAATCTTCCGATTTGGTGAAGGATTAAGCAAGTAAATTAAATTATGAAAAAGAAGTAACATGATACAATGCCTAGCATACATTTAAGGGAGACCAAACTGGTCACTACGGGCGGCTAGTTATTTTAAAAACCGTAATAACTCAGTCAATTAAGATACAATTTTCAAACAAATTGCATTTGAAAGTAGATTTTTTTCTCTATTTCACGGTGTAAAAATTGAAAATGTGCTATATTTGGAAACTTAAAAAATCGCTGACATAGCGCGCATTATAATTTCAATTTTTTTTTTCAATTTTTGTGAGAAAATGGCAACAAAATGAACAGTAATATATTGTTTTCTTTTCTCCGTGATTATTTCCCCTCTACTTTCAACCCTCCACGACTTTCAACAGAAATGGAGTACTTCAGTTGCCACATTACAAAAAATGTATTAAAAACTACAAAAAAATTAATATCTCAACATTAAATTGAGATACAGCTTTCAAACAAATTGCATTAAAAAGTACATTTTTTTCCTTATACGATGGTGTAAAAATTTAAAATGTGCGATGTTTAGAAGTTTGAATTTTGAAGTAAAGAAAATTGCAAAACCAAAATTTCATTTCAAATTTCAAAGTGTTGCCATTCGCAGAATGACGTATGCGTTACGCACAGATATGTTTGTCCTTTATAATATCGATAGATAGATAGATAGCCTCAATGTAAATCATTTTCTGTCCACCGGTATTGAAAAATAAGGCTCGGAAGTGTAAAAAGAAAGATTTACAATAACCATTAGCGCAATCAATAAAAAGTTATATATGTAAATTTAATGAGTCCATGGGAGGGTTCAGGAGGGCTCCACCCCTGAAGAAATCTACTTTATTATCTAAAAAAATACCAGAATTAGTAGCTCATGAAATTTTCAAAATATCCTTACATAACGCCGTTTTCAATTTAACGCTTCTAATGTCTGAAAACTTCGTATTTTTTTATTCTTATAAATAATTACGTAATTCGAGAAATTTAAATTGCGTTTTGCAGGAAATTGAATATTACAAAATTGTGTTTAAAAAAAGACTTGCAGAGCTGACGTTGAGGCTCCTGATCTGCAGATTTACTAGTTTATAAAATTTTGGATTTTAGGTAATTAGGGTGGCCTTACTAGACATTTCGTATAACAAGTACGTATGTCTCATCGATTTTCAGTAGTAGAGCATCGAAATTTGACGAGAACAGCTCGAAATGGTTCGTGTAAATAACACACCGCTATGTCAGGCGAACTTGGCTGACACACTGCCGTGTGTCTAGATACAGCACAGTCAAAATTGCAAGTTTCTGCCATCTATGAAATAGGGCACGAACTTTGCAATCACCCAATATTTGTTCCATTAAGCCCTTGAAGGGCGATGGGATATAGTATATCCCATCATTTTTTATTTCAAACTGTCACATTCACACCAAAATTTTGAAATATTTTTTTTTCTTTTATAACACTAGGGGGCTCTGCCCCCTACAGGCTACGCTCGTCAACCCCCGTTCACACACCGCAGACTCTTAACAGCAGGCTAATTTGATTGGCTTTAAAAAGATTTCGGAAGATTGAATTATAATTTGAATCTGAATATTATAATCTGACGTAATTTTCACCAAACTTTTCTTTCTCTTTTTAATATTCACGTAAAAATACTTTTGTTAGAAATGAAATATTATGATCATCTTAAAATTTCAAATAAATGTCTCGCGCAATTTTTAAATTTAAAGTGTTTTGCAATATTATTTTTTGTTCATTTTACGTAATAAGTGTAATGTGACGTAAATTCTCCTTTTTAAGACTTCTAACGCATGTTAATGAATATATTATTTTACAATATTTTTTCTCTTTTAAAATTCTCGTGTAATATAGTTTTTATGACGTACTTTTCAATGAGTTCCTGCTTTTTATATTTTCTGTTTATAATAGTCACGTGTAAAATAAATTTTTAATTTGAAGCAAACATTATTGTTTGCGCTGTTTATATACAGTTGACAACAGTTTAAATTAATACAATTTTCTCAAATTTAAAAAAATTATCTCTCGAAATGCTCAAAATTTGAATTTAAAATAGAAATAAAACCTCAAAACATGATTTTCAAATTAAAAAACTAAATGCAATCTGCACACCGGGAAATTCTGACGCATAAAATGATCTAAAAATGATTAAATTCCTAAGTACAGTTTCTGCTCCTATAAAACTTTTTTAATGGAACGATTTTGTCCAACTTTGGCATTAAATATATCTTAAAATAATTCTTCGATTTGAAAACTGCCTGCGTCAGCATGTTTATTAAACATTTCTCTATAATACAACCGATTTTCATATTTTTGTATGCAACAGTTTTTTTAATATTAACGAAGAAAGGCTATGCTTAAGAATTCAAATTGGATGCCTCTGCCGGGAATATCTACGCAGATTTTCATTGGTCCATTTCCAAACCAAAATTTTTTTTATATATAGAAGGATTTACGTGAAGAAAAACTTATACATATTTCAATAAAATTTGTTCTTAAACCCTGGTGTCAATCAATCATTTCACCATTTTAGTAACGGAAACACTTTTGCCCCTAAAAGGGTTTAAATGTTCTGTACAGGGCGATTTGGTACAGCGTATAAAAAGTTTGAGGAGTAGTACAGCTCCATCAAACAAACATTTTTCACTTATTCAGTCATAAATACAGGTTGTCTTACTGCAAATTGAACCGGTATTTTCATTCACAATTTAACCCTAATAAAAATATTGTCGTGCCACCAACCTTCTAACCTTTATTTAACTGGAGTAAAGTTAATTCCGTTTTAAAAAGATGACTTTCTAATGATGATGATGATAGTGAATTGAAGTGAAGAGAGGTGTCAGTGAGTTAGAGGTGGCTTCTGATGGTGGTAGGATGTCTGTAAGACATCTGAGAAAATATTGGTTTTGATTTTGGGAAATCGTATAAGAGTGGTTATGTGTAGAATGTATTATGTTGTTTCTAAAAATCACAAAAGTATATAATATTCTAAGTGTATATACCGGGTGTCCCAAAAAGGACTGACTGATTTTAAAATTCAATAACTTGCAAACGGTGACAGATATTAAAAAAATTCTTGCAGGAGGGTTATGCATAAGGTCAAAAGTTTTATTACAGTGATTTTCAATTTTAGTTCGATTTACAAACAATAGATGGCGCTGTAAGCAATAGTCGCTAAAATCAGGCTCGATTTTTGGTACTTCGTGGCCCGGATAATACATTTCCATCTCCTTTTTCTGCATGGAACAAGATAAAGGACCAAAAATCGAGCCTGTATTTAGCGACTATTGCTTACAGCGCCATCTATTGTTTGTAAATCGAACTAAAATTGAAAATCACTCTAATAAAACTTTTGACCTTATGCATAACCCTCCTGCAAGAATTTTTTAAATATCTGTCACCGTTTGCAAGTTATTGAATTTTAAAATCAGTCAGTCCTTTTTGGGACACCCGGTAGTTTTTCTAAGTGTATATAGTTTTTCTAAATGGTAGTTAGCGTTTTCTTTAAACTTTGTAATTAAAATAACATGCTGGATCCCTTCATCGGCTTTTCAGACATTACAGATATTTTACAGATATTTAACAGATATATTATATACAGATATATTTAACAGATATTTTACCGATATATTCAACAGTCCTACTTTGTGTGAAATGTGATAGATAAAATGGGAAGTCTACTATAATTAGGTCAGTGATCTATATATATACCGTGAGCTCGTAAACTACATTCTAAAGTATGAAGTGTCAGTGCCAGTGTTATGGCTGTCGTAGTGGATGCATATCATAGCCATTTGCAGCAATTCTTGGGATATTGTCACATTTTATAGAAAGCAGAGTACGTCTGTTGAAAATATCGGTAAAATATTTTCGATATTCGTAAAGCTATGAACAAAAAACTCGGGTTAGACTTGCAGTAAGGCACCCTGTATTTATAACTGAATAAATGAATTGCAATCAAGCTTTCCGATACAAAAAATGGTTGTTTTAGTAAGCTGTACCACCCTTCAAAGATAGCACACGCGTAGCGAATCGCTTTGTATAGTGCATAAAATTGTGTTTTAGTGCTAAAATGCATACTTGAAGAGTTATAACATTTTGAACTCAGTATTCATGATAATATACTTACGATATCCACATATGCTGCCTAAAAAAATAAAGACCAGGCCCGACTTTAGCAGAATTGATGCTCGAGCGTGATTTTCATCGGCGCCCATAGAATTATAAGCCTATAAAGACTCCTAAGCCATGTTCAGACCAATTTTCTTTTCTTACACTTGGATGGATCATAATGGAAATTTTTTGCTATTTAGTTTTTTTAAATACAGGATGTCCAGCGAATAAGACCCTGATTTCAAAATTAAATATCTCAAAAACAAAGATCAATAGAATTATGCGGTAAACAGTTTGTCTATTAGCTAAGCTGTAAAAATGTTATACAGAAGTTCTGAAAATTTAGTTACAAAAACCGTTAACATATAGCGCTGTACAATTTGTTACAGTTTCACAAGGGCAGTGGCCCATCAATCTTATTTTTTAACATAAACTGAAATAAAACATAATTCCCAATTGAATGACTACTTTTTTTTTGTCTGCTACAACTTGGCGATTAAAATGTATGAGGTGAATCTTTATCGTCATTGCACGGACCGTACATTGTTCAATCCTGTGAAAAAAATTAAAAAGTTATCACCCCTACTAATCCTCCCGCAAAAACTTCCGCCGTATAAAAAGTCTGATAGACCAACGGCCCCTAGATAAGGGAGAAAACCTTGACATGTTTTTTGTGACGTTGTTGTGACTTCACGAAACGTCACACTAAGCAGGGAAAACAAAAAAAAATTCTAACAATTGCATATTTCGATTTCGATGGCTCGTGGAACTATTATTTACTAATAATAGTTAATAATTCCGCGAGCCAACGAAATCGAGACATGCAAGTTCTTACAATTTTGTTTTCTTGCTTAGTGTGACATTTCGTGACGCCCCAACAAAGCATGTCACGGCTTTCTCCAATCTAGAGGGCGTTCGATAGACTCGGGATAATATCTTCTTTACGAAAAGGAATGCACTTTTGCATAAGAGGTCGTCTATATATTAAAAAGTGTAGCAAAATTATTTTTGTAAACGGTATTACCCAATTTTGGCACATTATTTGAGTACTATGTGTCAAACCAATCAAGAAATGTATACAGTTTATACATTTTCTTTCAAGTATTCATCTATACTAGATTATTTTAACACAATTATTCTAATTGGTAAACAAATCATATTAGATGTAAATTTCCAACTGGGCGAAAATTGTCCGGACCAGGATTCGAACCCGGGACCTCCTGGCTGAAGCCGCCAGTGCTCTGCCATCTGAGCTATCCCGAACGATTCTGGTCGAACTTTTTCATCTAATATTCACCTATCTATACTAATAGTATAAAGAAGTAAAGTTTATTTGTTTGTTTGTTTGTAGGAGGTAATCTCTGGAACTATCGAACCAATTTAAAAAGTAATGGTATCAAAATGATTTTGTTAGTCCACGTTCGAACATAGGCTGTATCTGTCAATGCCACTACCACAAAGGAGGTGTAGGAGCAAAAAACGTTCTAAAAATGCGATTTTTGTGTTACTGAAGGGCCTAGAAATATGAAATTTAGAATATTAGTTACTTAAAAGATATAAATGATATCTAAGAACATTTTTTAAACAATTCGAAATTTAAAAGGGGTGAAAATGCTCAAAAAGCGTTCTAAAAACTGTTCTAAATGGTGGTTTCTACGCAATCTCAGGAAATACCAAACCGATTTAAAAAATAATTGCGTCAAAATGATGGTGGCAACCCTTGCTCGATATAGGCTATATTTTATGTCGGTTCCCCTACCCCAAAGGGGGTGCAGGAGCAAAAAAAGTTCTAAAAATTCGATTTTTGTGTTACTGAAGGGCCTAGAAATATGAAATTCAGAATATTAGTTACTTATTAGATGTAAAGGTTTTCTAAGATCACTTCTTTAAAAATTCGAAATTTAAAAGGGGTGATAATTCGCGATGGGCGTTCTAAAAAACGTTCTAAATGTCAATTTCTAAGCAATTTTAGGAAGTATCAAATCGATTTCAAAAGTAATGGTTGTAAATTGATGGTGACAGCCCTTGCTCTAACATAGGCTCTATTTTATGTTTGTGTCACTACCACGTGGTGGTTGCAGGAATAAAAAACGTTCTAAATTGCAATTTTTGTGTTATGGAAGGGCCTAGAATCATGAAATTTGTAATGGTAGTTACTTATAAGATATCAATGATCTCTAAGAACATTTCCGAAAAAAATCGAAATTTAAAACAAGCGATAATTTGCGAAGAGTGTTCTAAAAAACATTCTAATTTCTACGCAGATTTTGGAAGTATCAAATCGATTTCGAAAGTAATGGTTGTAAATTGAGGGTGACAGCCCTCGCTGCAACATAGACTCTATTTTATATTTGTGTCACTACCACCTAGGGGTTGCAGGAGCAAAAAACGTTCTAAATTGCGTTTTTTGTATTATGGCCTAGAATCCTGTACTATTGCCTAGAATCATGAAATTTGGAATGGTAGTTATAAGATACCAATGATCTGTAAGAACATTTCCTAAAAAATTGAAATTTAAAAAGGGTGAAAATGCGCGAAAAGCGTTCCAAGAAACGTTCTAAATTGCGATTTCTATGCAATCTCAGGAAGTATTGAACCGATTTCAAACATAATGATGTAAAAATGATGGTGACAGCTCTTGTTTCAAGATAGGCTGTATTTTATGTCTGTATGTGCCTGCACCCCCTTTGGAGGTGCAGGAGCAAAAAACGTTCTAAAAGTGCGATTTTTGTGTGTTATGGAAGGACCTAGATTCATGAAATTTGACATGGTATATATTTCTTAAATAACAATGATCTGTAATAACATTTCTTTAAAAATTTGAAATTTAAAAAAGGTGAAAATGCACGAAAAGTGTTCTAAAAACGTTCTAAATGCCGATTTGTGAGCAATCTCAGGAATAATCAAACTGATTTTAAAAGTAATGGTAGGAAATTTATGCTCACAGCCTCAGCTCTAACATAGATGCTATTTCATATCGGTGTCACTACCACCTGAGGGTTGCAGGAACAAAAAACGTTCTAAATTGCGATTTTTGTGATCGGTAGGGACTAGCAACTTGAAATTAGGCATGGTACATATTTATTAGATTTAAATTATTTTTAAGAACAGTTTCGAAAAATTTGGAAATTTAAAAGGGGTGAAACTGCCCAAAAGGCGATCTAAAAACGTTCTAAATTGCAATTTTTACACAATCTCAGGAAATATCAAACCGATTTCAAAAATAATGGTTGCAAATTGATGGTGACAGTCCTTGCTCCAACATAGGCTATATTTTATGTTGATGTCACGATCACCGGGGGTGTTCAAGAGCAAAACATGTTCTAATTTGCGTTTCTTGCACAACTAAGGGGTCTAACATTTTGAAATTTGGCATGGTAATTACTTACAAGATGCAAATGCTTTCTAAGAACGTCGAAAGATAATTCCAAATTTAAAAGGATGAAGTGAGCGAAAAGCCTTCTAAAAACGTTCTAAATTGCAATTTTTATACTATCTTATCAAATACCAAACCGATTTAAAAAATAACGGCGACAAATTGTTGGTGAATAGTACCTGTTCAAACATAAGCAATATTTTATGTCTGTGCCACTACCCTCAGAAGGTTCCAGGAGCTAAAAAACGCTCTAAATTGCGATTTCTGTGATACTGAAGAGGTTAGAAACTTTAAATGTGGCATGGTAATTACTTATAAAATATAAATGCCCTCGAAGGACTGTCGAAAATAAATTCGAATTTAAAAGGGGTGTAGCGAAAGGAGAGAAAAGCGTTCTAAAAATGTCCTATATTACGATTTCTATGCAATCTCAGGAAATATAAACCGATTATAAAAGTAATAGTTGCGAATCCATGATGATAGTCTCTGATCCTGCACAGGCTATATTTTATGCCGGTGACTCTACCACCTAAGGTTGGCAGGAAGAACAAGCGTTCTAAAAAGGCCTTTAAAAGCTTTCTAAATACCGTTTCTGTGGAATATTAGGAAATACCATACCGATTTCAAAATTAATGCTAGCAAATTAATCGTGACAGTCCCTATTTCAACATAGCATTTTATGTTGAGAGAGATGGTAGACCGTTAGACTAGAAGCTTGGAATTTGGCATGATGGTTAATTTTAAGATGTAAGAAGTTGGTTTCTAAAAAATTCAAAAATTCAAATGAATACTGAAATGAGCGCATTAATCGAGCCTAAAAATTTCAAAATATTTTCTTATTTATCATTTATTTAGTTTTAACTCTCTTTATTAATTAAGTCTCATTTCTGCCTAATGAAGTGTAATAATGATGTTTAGTAAAACTGTGTTTTAAATAGTGATTTTTTAATTATTCCTAAAAGTATAATTTCTTTTAATAAAATTTAGACTTATAAATATCACTTGGCATATTTCAACTATTACGCGAGCAAAGCCGCGGGGTTTGCTAGTACAGTTATAAAAGTAAATATGATAGGGGTTTATTCATAAATTTAGAAAAAATGGAGTTAAGATCTTGGAATAGTTGGTTTGTTGTATTTATGGCGGCCAATTATAAACGCGAGGGATACAGGTCCTAAGGGGGAAGTGCCCTGCGTGGGGGACTTCCTAGGACCCTAACCCGTATTTACGCAAGGAAATCCAAAGTTCGAAGAAAAGATCTTGGAATGGAAAATGACGAGAGTCATTCAATTAGTAACCGTAAATCGAAATCTAAAATACTATACTTACTTTTGACTTTTAAAAAGTAAATAAAATTTCTACAATTATTTGTAAAGGCTTTTTATTTTTATCTGTGGATGCAAGCGACAATAAGAGACGGCCCCTTAAACTACCGGAAAGTAAACATTTTTTAGTTATTTCCAAAACTAATCATAGGAATGGTCTATAAATATGTTTTGGACGAAATATATTATTTTATGTAAAAATTAATGTAGGCCATAATTAGTAACTTGCAGTTAAATATTTAACATAATCAGAAAAAAACTATTTTTTAATTATTAATCTTTGTTTTCTTTGGAATGCACAACTAGTTTTGTATCATCATGCCGATTATTTTTTGAGCGTTAAATAGATATTAATTTATTATTGTCGTATTTCAATCACGTATATTCTTTTATTAAATTCAAAAAGTATTTGTTAAAGCGAATTTCCATTCTGTTTGACATTATACTACTCTGTATTTAATTTAATAGTATTTATAAAATAGTATGCGTCTTCTGATGATTGTGTCAGCTGCAGTCGAAATTAAATCAACTCTCAATTTTCGCACTTGACAAATCTGAATGCATTCAGTTACAACAGTAATCTAGCCTTTATTTCAGCAACAGAAGTTCGTAAATGTTGTCATTAAAATATATCAGAGTTAGTATGATAGAGGATTATTCTGCTAACTCGAATTTTACTATCATGTTTAAACTGAATAACATCTTTTAAACCAATATCCATACTAGTGAAAAGGGGGCAATATGTATAGAGTGCAACATAAGTTTTTTTTTTTCTATTCTGTGCTGTAAAGACTGAAATTATGCAATTTAGAAACAAAGAAGGGAATGGTGAAATAAAATGCATAATGATAGAACCTCGTAAAGAATCCCTTAAAACTTTTTTTCATCCGTACATTGTGCTACAGTTTTGAGATAAACTTTTTCTCAAACAACATTTTTGTTCGTTGCTCTATATTAGCTAACACATTGCACTAACATTATATTTTGATTGCGTTCGGGCGTGCGCAGTAAAACATTATTTAATAAACTTGCTCATTTTTCATACAATTTTTTCTATATTTTAATTCTGATTGCAGGGTATTGTGTACAACATTGTTTATCATATTTTTTGAAAAGAACTTTTTTTTATATTAAGAACTCTGCAAATTATAAGCAAAATACTTGGCAAAATTTGACACTGTTTTTATGAAAACCTTAATTTCTCTTCGAGTATACATGCTATCCTCATAAAAATGAACGCAAATTATTACAATAAGCCACTTAATCATAATCTACAGTTTGAACGCTTTTGCTACATTAGTTTTAACAGGGTTATCCAAAATATATTCGTTCTTTTTCAATTTGTTGACGGTCGTCTATGAGGTTTCGGGAAAAAATCTTCGCGGAAATATATGACCTATACATACTGTTTACACACCTGGAGTTTCCGGTTAATTCCTCATGTATTTTTCTAGATATTTAACAAAACGTCTAAAATCGAAAGTGGCTGGTCACCTTTGGCCATATAGTGTATACAGTGTGATTCATAAATATCGAAACAATAGGCTATTTCCTTAAATATTGCCTCACGACGCATACTTCCAGTTGCAAAGTTTCATAAAAACAGGCGCAAAATTTAATGACATACGTTGCAACACCATGGGGGGTCTATTTGAGAAAATACAAAAACTAAATTTTTATACGGCTCCCGTAGAGTAAAATCGCGATATTTCAAACATAATGAGATTGATGCGCATCAGTAAGCTAGAACTAAAGTATGCTTTCCAAGCAGTTTACAAAAGGAGTAGTTACAGTTGGTAACAGAGACTCACAAAAAGATTTCCATTACATTATGATCTATGGGAGAAGAAAAATATTTGCGGTGCATTTTAATGATGTTATGATACTTTAACCTTTTATCTACTGACGGTACTTATAAGTACCATTAATATAACTTGTTATGAAATTCATTTAATACATCGATTAGTTGTAATACAGTTTAGAATGAGTTATTGATACATTATTTTATCTTGTTCCAAAAGCATTAGGGGTTGCAAAATAAAAATATTTTTAGAAGGATGATTTCTTTTGCCTTTGCATCTTTTCAGCTTTCTTGGCGTTGGGGGATGGGGGGGGGGGGGGAGATTTTTCAATTCAGAAATATTTCTATATTTCTATTGTAAGAACATTATAGTTGTACATTTCCTAATTCTACAAAATACTAAGAAAAATGTTTAAAATAAAAGTTTGAGTGGGGTTACAAATATTGTACAAAATCCCTATAAATTGAAATTTAATTACTCCTTTAAAATCCTTCAATCCTTATAAAATCCTCCTAAAATTTATTAAATGAACTAGGGGGCTGTGCCCCCTGCAAGCTACGCTCGCCAACCCCCGTTCAGACACCGCAGAATCTAAAAACACGCTAATCTGATCGGTTTACAAAATATTATAGAAGATTGAATTATACTGAAAAAAGCTATGCAGATCTCCCTGTAAACGGGTTTCCATTCAACTTCCTTTGATTTCAAAAATTTAAGACCGAATCAGTTGCTGTTAAGACATCCAATGGTTGTTTTCGTGTTTTATTAAAGAGGATCAGTTAAACGTTTGAAAAGAAGCTAAAAATAAAAGGAGTTAAGTGTACAGAGTCTTTGTCTCCCGGTATTTTAAAACAATTTCTATAACAATAGCCCAAGTCATGTGACTATCATCTAGAGTTCCGGGCGAACCACTTCGCTTTTTATATTCCTGGTGCCATTTTGGTACTTTAATATTAGCCAGGTACAGGTGATAAGTCGCCAAATATTATTCTATCGCCATCATTTCATCTATATCATAATAGTCCAAGTCATGTAACTGCCATAAATAAATACGCTCTGATCCCTTCGCATTTCATATGAAAGTTTGGCCCAGATATCATGTACCAGGGCTTAATTTGCGCCGGAGCCCACCGGAGCCCAGCTCCGGTACTTCTCTGTTTTTACTAAGATTTTAAATTTTGGTTGGAAATCACCGGAGCTCATAAATACAGGGCTCCGGAGCCCAATGCAATAGCGCTTCCGAAAAAACGAAGCATAAATTACCTTTTCCTTTCCTTCCCATCTCCAAACATTTGCATTCTTTTTTATCCAAACACTTATATGTGACGTAATTTAGAGGAGGTGAATATAAAACGGACTCAATTTTTATATCAGTTTTTGGGCTTGGACTGACTCAAGCTCAATCTGTCTTACATTCGAAATTTTGAAATTGAAAAACATTGTTCCATTCTTCAGCATATAAATATTAATTTCTGTAAATTTCATTCATTTCATTTTCATAAAAATACGTAGCTGTGAACTATCTCTAACACTTTTTCCTGTATCATAACCTTACCATATTTAATCGCAGAATTCTGCAATTAATTAACATTAAAATTTGGCAAAGATTACTATTCGGAAGGAGTGATAACTAAAAAGTGGAATCGTTGACAACTGATAGATATGCTGATAGATTTAAAATTTTTATTTTCCTAAAGAAAAAAAAATGCTTTAAATTTTGCAAATAATGTACGAAATAAAAATATCCAGATTGCAGTGAGGGGGGGGGGGGGGGACGGTTATGCTGTTAGTACCAATACCGCAAAATATCATGGCTCCGGTACTTTTTTTGCTAGAAATTAAGCCCTGTCATGTACGGCCCCATATTGGCGCGATTTTTTTCCGACGCTAATTTGGGGAAAAGATCAACAGCATAAACAACAACATCCGGCTTATCAAATCAAGCAAAATAACGATACTATGGCGCCAGTTAAGTACCCGTTGCGTATATGACATTGGCGTCAGAAAACAATAGAGCCAATATGGGACCGTATGTGGCATCCGTGCCGAAAGTTTTCCATTTTGATTTTAAAAAATCAATTCTTTTTTTCGAATAATACTACATAAAAGCATTGTCGCAAAGAATTCTTGGTACTGTTACGCTAGCCGGGTGCAAATCTCGCCAATAACTATTTTTCAACTCGCCAGTTAGCATTTATTTTTATTTTTCGAGTGGTAAATTATAACATTGCTTTGAAGTTGGAATTAAATGTCATCGTTTGTTACATCATTTAATATTTGGCCAGATGTCATATACGCACCCGGTTTGGCGTGATTTTTTTTTACGAAAATTTGGCGAAATCCTCGTTTTCGAATATCAGTTACATATGTATTTTTGGTACTACTTAGTTATCCCGTTGACCAAAAATCTATCACCAAACTATAAGATTAAATGCCAATAATGGTTGATAAATGTCACATTTACTTGACTTTAAGCAAGTTACACGCCTTTACGTCATCAAGGGATTTTTATTTCGACGTTTTATATGTATATTTATCAATGTTATACTATTTTCTTTGTTCTTTCGTTATTTAAAATAAAAATTATGTCAATTTGTATAATTTGGCGAGTGGTTTGTCGATTTATATAATTTGGTGAAATGGGTCGATGGAATAACTAAGTAGTACCGTATTTTTTAATTATTTTCTATTATTTTTTATTTTTAAAGGAAAATAACAAAAAAAATAATAAACTATAGAACAAAACAATTTATGTAATTTAAAAAGAGAAAATAAAATAATAAACACTTATCATTAAATAAACAACAATAGCCGGGTTACCATGTCAACCAAAATAATGTCATTTTGGCGCCAATTAGGTACCCCAGTGCGTATATGACATCTGTGCCTAATATTTTTCTTTTCATTTCGTTTAAAAAAATAAATAAGTGAAAGCCATTTATTTTAAATGTTTCTGCTTGTATTAAATAAAATGATAGTGAAATACAAATTGAATTATGAATAAAAGTAACATGATACATTTCTTAGCATACATTTAAGGGAGGCCAGACTTCTCGCCAAATTAGTTTAAAATAGTAAACTTTTCTAAAATCCGAAGAAAAAAAATATCTGTTTGATTAAAATTTGAGTTGCCATCATTAGAAAAATGTATATAAAATTAGAAAAAAATTAATATTTCGAAAACAAATTCGAATTTAAAAATTCTAATACCAGTTTTGAAATCTGCGGATCAATATTGATTTTTGGTGTTAATTTCATCGCAAAGTATTCCTTTTTATAGGAGAAATCACCGTGAAACATAATCAGTTGTTTAATTAGTCGATTCAAAGAATCGTTACATTTCAGGCGTTTCATATATTCGTTTCATAAATTCGTTTCATTAGGATTTTATATATACAGGGTAGATATGTAAATCTTCTAATGTAGTTTAAACAATTCAAGAAAAATGCTTTAGAAGATAAAATTTTCATGAATTCATAATTCAGTATACAAAGGATTAAACATAATGAGATTAACAGATCTCACTGAGGTGCTCAACAGCATGTTTTCCATAGATTATCGAATGCGTAGGATTTATCTTAAATTAAAAGAGACACGCAAAAGAATTTGGTTTCAGTGCTGACTATCTATATTATAAAGAACAAACGTATCCATACGTAACGCTGACATCATTTTTACGGTGGCAACAGCAGACGATTAAATTTAATTTTTACTGCATTTTTTTTAACTTCTAAATATAACACATTTTCATTTTTTGTATCGCGAATTGAAAAAAAAAATGTACATTCAAATGCAATTTGTTTGAAAACTGTATCGTAATTTCCCTGAAAACTGTATCGCTATTTATCCGATTTTTATTGTTTTTAAAGTAATTTTCAAATATTATTATATTTTAAATCTATCTCTAACACGTGCAGACGATTACAAAATGTAAATCCGTTTTCAGTTAAAATAATATAAATAGCTCAGCATTTGTTTCCAGCTTATATTCCATAACGAAATTAAAACATTTATGAATCAATAAAAATATAAATATGACATAAATTTAAGACAGGTAATCGAACTTAAAAAAAAAAAAAAAAAAAAAAAAAAAAAAAAAAAAAAAAAGCTGAAGCAAAGCAATAAAAAGGTCTGATTGTAAATAGTAATTTTTGGCGGTTTTTTCGGTTGTTAAAACTGGATGCGAGACCAATACGAAAGTATCGCCTTTAATAAATTTCAAAGTTTTATTTGGATACATTAGTGCTGTTTTTCATATAAATATGATTTTTGATATTGTTAGTGGGCAATCTAAAAAATATCTATTCTGCGAGCTACTCTCGCCAAGCCCCGTTCAGGTTTCACAATCTCTAAAAACATAGCAATGTGCCCTGTTTAAAAATTATTTCCAGGTTACAGAAAATTGAATGATATTATCACTGTGACAACGGCTATCTTCTGTAATCGGGTTGCCATGCTTTTCCGTTGCAGCGGGGTATTTTTCGGTTACCATTTCCACATCCATTGCCGTCGTAACAACTAGAATTGATAAGGAAGATCAATTACACATTTGAAAATCATCTTGTATAAAATGGTTAGATTAAAAATGTCATTATCTTTCTGTCTTATAACGACGCCATGGACAATATCCTTCATTTAGTTTCGAGGTCAAAATACTCCCTTTGCTTAAGAATGGCTTTCAGAACCATGGTACTGAAAAGCATTGTGTTCTGAAATTTTTAAGCTTATATTTTATGTTTTGATCGAGTTTTAGATGTTTTCAGGAACAGGTATGGCTTATTCATGAATTTTTTTCTTTATTTTAATACACCATCATGCATATTTCACAATGTAAATAGTTTATATTAATAAATAAAAATATCCTAATTTTCTAAAATGTATTTATCGAATAGTAATTCGTGCAAAATAAAACGAAAGTATTTTGCGCATACATTTACCTGTATTAACGCTGCATCAAGTGATGTAATGTATAAACAAATTTGCTAGTCATACTATTTTTATACCATGTGACGTCACATTAAAACTCTTCGGAATGAAATTCGTTTTAAATATATCGTTTTAATATAAACGTAATTTTCACTATTAAACGCATTCCTCATGTAATAATTTATTTATTTTTAACTTTTTTCTCTTTTAAGATTCATGGGTACGTATATTATTTAATTTAAAATTGTTTCGAAATATTATTATTTGAGCTTTATAAACATGACTTAATATTTGCCATTAAAAGTTTTTCACACTCAATAATTTAATTATTTTAGGAATTTTAAATATGGCGATATTTAATATTTGGGCATTTTACATATGACGTAATTATCACCTTTAAATGCATTTTGCGTGTAATAATTTCATTATTTTACAGTTTTCGTATTTATATATATATATATATATTTACGCGTAAATATTTTGACGTAATTTTTCCTATTTTCTACTTTTAACACGCGATCATTTAATTCTTATTTTTTTTTATTTCGTTTTTAATGTTTCACTTCTCAACCTCAATTTGAAAATGACAACAAAAACAAATTTAATTTTTAATTTTTTTAATTTTCCTGAAAGACATAATTTAATCACAATATTGTTCACTATCGACTGAAATAAAATATAATTTCAATTTCAATTTGAAAATGACGAAAAAGAAGGAATCTAATAATCCCTATAGTTTTTCCCTGTTCTCCCTTTTTCCACAAAAATGGAAGGATTTAGTTGCCATCATTAGAGAAACTTTATTAAAATTAGAAAAAAATTAATATCTCGAAAGCAAATTCCAATTTTAAAATTCTAATACCAGTTTTGACACCTGTGAATCAATACGGATAGTTGAACTTAATTTCACTGCCAAAACTTCAATATTTTAGGAAAAATAGCCGTGAAATGTAATCAGGAGTTTAATCAGTCGTTTCATAAAATCGTTTCATAAATTCGTTTCATAAGGATTTTATACAAATAGGGTAGATGTAAAAAATATATTATCAATTTAAAAAAAAAAAAAAAAAAAAAAAAAAAAAAAAAAAAAGTTGTTTTCACTTATATTCTGTAACCCGGAAAGAGAGGGATACAAATCCTCTTGCGATTAATAATTGCGGGTAGTGCATTTTATAAGCATTTTTATATTATTATTATTTCCTTTTTAGTGTATTACGTGGAGTGTATAAATTCTGTAGATCGTATACATGTCAGCACGAAAGAATTCCCACACATTGTGGATATAGACAGTAATTACTTAAAACGAACTTTTAACGTAGTTATGTGTTTTTAAATTGCATATTTAGGTACAGGGTGCCCAGTAATTAACCAAAAATTTGAATTGTTTAGTAAAAGAGTTTGAGAAGAGATAAAAGAAAAATATTTAATTCACAAATAAGTACATTTATTCCTATTTAATGCACAAGATTTTCGAACAATATGGCGAAGCCTAAGATCAAAGTTGTCCAAAACTGAACGAATAGTTGGCAGTGTAATGCTCGAAATTTCAGCAGAAATGACTTGCGAGAGCACATCTAGTGATAGTGGAGGATTTTTGAACACATGTTCTTCAAGTAGCCCCACAGAAACTAGTCCAGGGGATTCAAATCAGGAGAGTAAGCAGGCCAATCAATCTCCTGTCCTGTTGCGTCAGCACAATTCGAACTCAAAATTCTGTCATGGAAATGTTCCCCTAAACGTTCAAAATTTTCTTTAGTTCTGTCGGTCTCTTTAGTTCTTCTTTAGTTCTGCCATCCTGCATAAACCAAAAACCACCAAACAGTTCATTCCGTGGCAATAAGGAATAAAATGTTGGTTCCGTGGCAATAAGGAATAAAATGTTGGTTCCGTGGCAATAAGGAATAAAGTGTGATCCTTTAAATGGGTGGAGTCTACTAGGGTTTGTTTATTCTGGTTCCGTAAATTGTAAACCTCGTAGTGTTGCGTCACCAAATGTTACGTCACAATGACGTCCCAATAAACAGTTATTGAAGTTTCAAATTTTCGGTTAATTACTGGGCACCCTGTATCTCATTGCATTGTATGAAAAAAAATCATAATTCTTAATATTAATATCCTGATTGCGTTGGAAAGTGTTTCATAATATGTGACTGATACATAATTTGTTGTTCTTATTTATTTATTTATTTGAAGCTTATTTATATGATTATTTATATTATTGATGTAAATTTCCAACTGGGCGAAAAATGTCCGGACCAGGATTCAAACCAGGGATCTCCTGGCTGAAGCCGCCAGTGCTCTGCCATCTGAGCTATCCCGGACGAATCTGGTGGAACTTTTTCACCCAGCTATCCTTAATGATTATAGCATCTGGTCTGAAACCTGGTTCAGCTCAACAGAATAAATTTCAGGTAATGGAACTCCAGAAATCGCTGGATGCGAAATTACACTAGATTAATTTTAACACAATTATTCTAATTGGTAAATAAATCATATTGATGTAAATTTCCAACTGGGCGAAACTGGGGGGGGGGGGGTCGCCCAGTTGGAAATTTACATCAATATGATTTATTTACCAATTAGAATAATTGTGTTAAAACCAATCTAGTATTATTTATATTAGTTCAGATAATCAGACATATTATTTCTGTTGTCACCATCCCTTTTTCTTAACTAATATGTAGCGTACAACGATGAATGAGGTATCATTGAAGAAGATTTTTTGCCCACATCTGACATCGCATACTGAACATACTGAATTTAATTAATATGTAGCGTATAACGATGAATAAGGTATCATTGGATAGGATTATTTACATACACCTGATACTGCATACTGAATTTTCGTTAAAATTTTAGGTTAAGTTTCATCATACATATTATTTCTGATGTCAACAATGGGATATTATACGAAAGGGTTATGAACATATTTCGACATAATACACTCATATTTCATTAAAACAAGTTGTTTAATTAAGAAAGGTTGCAGTTAATTATAAATTAAAGAAAGTATCAGAAAATAAACTCAAAGATTATAGTACGAAAGCCTCACACATGTCTACTAGATGCAGTTTTACTTTTCTAAGAAATGAAACAGAGTAAACTGCACATGAATTTGAGGAAAGGTAAGCCAGAAATATGATATTGAAATTTATGTAGCATGTGTCTACATTGTAAAAAATTTCAAAAATGTATCCTCGTTAAAAAAAAATAAACAAATAAATAAATAAATAAATAAATTACATTTCCTTTCAGAAACAAATAAGAACAAATTAGAACCCATATCAAACTAATAAGTTTCCAAATTAACAGAGATGTATTTATGAAAATTGAAATGTTTCCGAAATTGACAGATATGTAGTTACAAAAATAAAAATATTAAAATGATTACAAAAATTTAAATGTTAAAATGTTTACGAAAATTCCATTTACCTGCGCATTTATCCATGATTTCTAAAACATTTAAAAGAAGAACAAGTTTAAACATGTATGTTCTTTTTCTTGCATTTACCGCATCAATTTAATGGCGTTTGAAACTTTTAGACGGGGAGACGGCTGCACAGGCCATCACCTCATCGAGTTGACGGTTGAAATTCTAGGATTAGACAAAACTCGATTAGCATATTAAAATGCAACTGGTCTGCCAAGTCTTGGTGGAAACAATCTGCAGACCCGAATTTAGTGGTTGATCGGTAGGTTTATCATTGTGCTATCCAAAGATCTGAAAACATGGAAGACTGGGAGCAGGAAAACACAATGGTAAACTTCTAAATCAACAAATAAAGTCGGGTTTGCAGGTGTTTTCCACCAAGGTATGGTTTAGCCTATCAGTTGCATTTTAATATGCGAATCAAGTTTTAATTGATCATGTAATTCCAGCCGTCAACTCGGTGAGGTGATTGCTTGTGCAGTCGCCTAACCGTCTATTTCAGATTATTTTACTAGTTTATAAGACAATTTTAAAGTTCTTGGGAACATTAATATATGTTATTCTCTTCAGATGCAGGACTTTCTTTGGTTTTACATTCATTGTTAATTTTTTAATTATTATTTACTAGCTAAAGTGCCCGGCGTTGCCCGGAATTTTAAGAATGTTTGTTTTGATAAATCAACGATTGCGTGCTAATTTACGTAATTTACTCTCTCTTTTTTTTTTAATCTGGACGACAGATTACCTACTTACTTAGTAAATATAATCTGTGATCTGGATTGAGACCAAGATTAAAACATTTTGATGAAAAGGTTTTAATGAGGTGTTTTCCACCAAGATATGACTTAGCATACCAGTTGCATTTTAATATGCGAATCGAGTTTTAATTGATCCTGTAACAAACATTTAAAGATTATACCGCTAGATGGTAGCACTAGACGAGAGTTCCTTATTATAGCGGCTGCCAAATAGTTTTTTCCCATGATCCCTTGCGATAAGTTTTCCGCAGAATGCTTTGGAGTATCGCTTTGGAGAAGGTGCGAAATGCAGGCTGTCTTGCTTTTTTCCCCGGGAGTTTTTTATGAGAGGCGAGAAATGATGAAATGTTTGCGAATCAATGTTTTCACACGCGCATTTCTTCTGCCGTTCTTTACTATGTAAATATTATACAGCCATCCTGTAAACAACAACATGTCTTGTTGTACAGAATTTTATTAGACATTACTTTCTACTAAAGTATGGAGTGGCGTGTCCATTTAAAGAGATGAGTATTATTAAAGACTGTGGCGCCTTCTCATGGAAAGTAAGAAGGTAGCTATAAATGGCTTTCCCAACCTTGGTCCCTGAATCCACAACAAACCGAGTAAAGAAAATGCTGATGCTCTACGAGTTTTAAAAAAATGCTTGTGCTCTTCGAATTTAAAAGAGGTGCTGGTGCTTCGTCGTAGATAGATGGTGTTTTTTAAAAAATGCTGGTGTTTCCACAGTGTCTTGCTCTACGTATTGGTGCTTTTGAGGAAGGAAAAGTAATGTTTTTAAAAGTGTTTTAGCATCTTTTGTTCAGACGTCGCTTCTGATTTCAGCAGGCAAATTAAAAAGATGTCGTTCGTTCTCCAAATTTTGAAGGCAGATATGATCCACGTAAGATGTTTTTTCTACATGAGCTTCATATATATGTGTGAAAGTGTTCTAATACTTCTGTAAACCGAACGTTGACCTCCGTAACATAGAGTACATTATTCTTAAATAGGTTTTGCTGCTTGAAAGCTTATAAAAATATAGATGCGTGTAGCAGCTTTCCGGAGATAAGTGTGTAATTTTATTTTAGTGAATTTTGTTTATTGCATTCTCATATTGTTTATTTTATGTTATCAAACTTTTGACGAGAAAATTGTTTAAGATAGTATTACAAGTACATTATTTTCTCATTAAGAAAATAAATTGTGTTCGTTTTGTCACTGATATACAGACGAGGTAAAAATGTTCTGAAGTTATAAATCTTAGATAACGTAAAAGTTTTCTGTAAGAATTAAATTCTGAAAGTAAAAATCTTTGATTAATTTAGATTTAAAGAATAATTTAAGAACAAAGTTGTTATATTAAAGCATATTTTTTACTGATGTGAAAATTACATTTTGTGTACTAATTTGAAAAAACTTTTCGTTTTGAATTTAATAAATTGTATTTTATTAAAATGGTATCTTTTGACAGATATGTATGATCGAATACACTTTTTTTTTTGTGAGTAACAAGATTTTTGTTTTCAATAACAAAATGATTTGAATTACGTTGATTTATGAAATGACGTAATAGAGTTCTGAGCAGAACTTTTATAAGAATAAGTTTTCTTATATGTTACACATTTAAATTTGAATTTGTTTTTAAAGGTTAAAAGAAAGAGAGAGAGAGAGAATTTTGTTTCCTGGAACAAAAGTAAATTATGTTCTTTTGAGAACGTTTTTGAATAATTATTTTTGCTAGTAAAATAATTTTAATTAATTTGGAATAATTGTGTTCTTAGAACAAAAATAGAAAGTGTTCTTTTGAGAACAAAAATTTTAAATATTCGTGCTTGACGTAATATTATTTTTTTTTTCCTTAAAAAGAAATTGAAAGTTAAGAACTGTGTGGTTATAATTTAGTTTTGTTTTATTTTGAGAGTTAGTATTGAATTTACAGAATTGAATTTTTTGTGAGTGTTTTCTTATAAGTATAGGGCTATCGCATGAAGTAACGATAAATCCAAACTAGTTTAATTTTGGTTTACCTCCCTAAGGAAAGAGGTATATTAAAATTATATGTGAAATAAATAAAAATTGTATATTTTCATGATATTACAGTAAATTGAATTTTATTTATATTGTATTTTGAATATATTTTGTGTTATAATTGCTGTAAAGAAGAAATCCCTGGGTGTAAGAATATGTTTTCGTAAAAAAAAATCTAAAATTTTGTTCCTGAATTTGAAAATTTTTAATTGAAATTCTTGTTCTTGAAATTGAAAAATTTTAATCGAAATTTTTAAATTGAAATTCTTGTTCTTAAAGTGGAATTTTTAAATCAAAATTTTATTTTGCTTTTTAGTTTTGTTAAACTTAAACTGAATGGCGTTTTTTTTGGAAAGGGCAAAAAAGAAGATCTCCGTGTCCTTTGCGATGAGTTAGGCGTAACTGCCACTGACAAAATGAAAATGGTCGATTTACGTAATTTAATTACTACGCATGCTGATTACGAGGAGGACTATACAAAAAACTTACTTACAACTATAGTCGAGAATAGAAAAACTGACCAAGAACAAGAACAGCGTAAAATCGAACAAGAAAATTTAGAGCGCGAACGGACTTTCGAACTTGAAAAATTACGCCTTACCCATCCGACTTCGGCATCTACCTCAGAGGTAGAAAATAATAGATGCACTTACGAAAAGGCGCGAATCGATCTACAAAAAATGATTCCCCGTTTTCGCCCAAACGGAGATGATATGAACATCTTCTTAGTGCTGTGTGAACGACAGTTAAAGGTACTAGGGATGCCGGAAGAAAATTGGGTTACTTATCTCATAAACGCTTTACCTAGTGGTATTGTTAGACTCATTGCTAGGGAACCGGAATAAAAGACCCAAGACTACCAGCACATCAAGGCGATGTTGTTGAAACGATTCAAATTGACCGCTGAAAAATTTAGAATTCTGTTTTTTCAGCACAACAAAATTCCAGAAAGTACCTGTAAAGACTATTTTTTCGAGCTTAGAAAATACTTTGAAGGTTGGTTATCTGAGCTCAACATAACTTCACTCGAAGATTTGAAAAATCTTATTTTATCTGACAAATTAAAGAGTAGGTGCTCCCTACAGCATAGAGATAATTTCTTAGACGTTTGGACTCATTTAAATGATCCAAATGCATTAGTAGATACGCTAGATAGTTACAATGTTCTAAGGGTAAATTCCGTAAAATCTAAAGAAGTGGAAATCCACCAGAAAAATAAAAACTGGTCAAAACAGAAAGAGACCGTATCATCGAGTTCTTCTAATAAAACGTTTCCGAATGAATACTTCTATTCAAAGAAGACAACACCGTCAGACATCGGAAAGGTGAATCCCTCACCACTGATTGAAGATCACCCAATCTTGAAATGTTATGGTTGTGGTGTTCCCGGATTTATTCGTGCTAAGTGCCCTACTTGCAACCCTGTAATAAAAACTGAATCTTCTCAGTTTGAGCAAATACAGATATACACATGCTCAACCACAACCACATATTTAACCACAGTAAACCTGAAAATTAATGGGGTCTATGGCAAAGCCTGCGTAGATACCGGATCTAGTCACAGCCTAGCTAGGGAATCATTGTATTCTGTGTTTAAAAAAGGTGCAAAGTTTCAGAAGACCTCTCTGAACATGTCCTTAGTGAATGGTCAGCGGTCAAAAGAAGACAGTTTGACAACGACTGTTACTGTAGAAATTGAAGGAAGAAAATTTTGTGCACATTTTTTGTGTTAAGCTAAAGGGAACATAATCCTTTTAAGAAGAGACTTTCTTGATAAGTCAAGGTTTGCACCAGACATTAAGAACAAACATTGGAATTTCGACGATATGCCTCATATAAAATATGGCTTTGTGGATCTTGTTCCAAAGCCTCTTGAATGTTCTGTCCAAAAATCAGAACTAAATTACTTGCTGAAAAGGTATGAAACCATCTTTCAGCCAGGGGGAGAAGCTCCCCCGTCCTCCTGTGAAATCGGCACAGTCTCCATTGAGATAACCCCGAAACCAAAGAAATTTGCTGTGAAAGACTTGGTCGAACAACGCCAAGACAAAAGAAAACAGTTTGCGGACAGAAGCCGGAGAAAAGGACCTCAGTATTCTACTGGTGATCCCGTATGGGTAGATCTCCATCCCGTTAGCAAAGCTGGTCAGAAAAGAACCGCCAAATTCAGTTTCCGACGTGACACCTTGTGAAGTACTCACACAGAGCTCGCCTACTTCCTATGAAGTTGCCAGTTTACAAGCTCCTGAAGTTCCCTTCGGAACTCACCATACATCTTCCCTAAAACTTTGTAACAATGTTACCGACCAACCAGTTACTCCACTCAGGAAACGTGGTAGGCCAAAGAAAAATGCACCTGGTTCCTTGCCGAGACGTTTAAGGAAACAGAGGTGGAGGATGTAACAAATATTTAAAGATTAGACCGCTAGATGGCAGCACTAGACGATAGTTCCTTATTATAGCGGCTGCTAAATAGTTTTCTCCTATCATCCCTTGCGATAAGTTTACCGCAGAGTACTTTGGAGTATCGCTTCGGAGAAGGTGCGAAATGCAGGCTGTCTTGCTTTTTTTCCACCGGAGATTTTATGAGAGGCGGGAAATGATGAAATGTTTGCGAATCAATGTTTCCACACGCGGATTTCTTCTGCCGTTCTTTACTATGCAAATATTGTACAGCCATCCTGTAAATAACAATATGTCTTGTAGTACAGAGTTTTATTAGACATTACTTTCTACTAAAGTATGGAGTGACGTGTCCATTTGAAGTGATGAGTATTATTAAAGATTGTGGTGCCTTCTGATAGAAAGTAAGAAGGTAGCTATAATCATTTAATCCCAGCCGTCAACTCGATGAGGTGATTGCTTGTGCAGCCACCTAACCGTCTATTTCAAATTAATTTATGTTACTAGTTTATAAGAAAATTTTAAAGTTCTTGGCAACATTAATATCTATAAAATAGCAAATTTAACATTATTATCTGTTATTCTCTTCAGATGCAGGACTTTCATTGGTTTGACATTCATTGTTAAACTTGTAATTATTATTTCCTAGCTAAAATGCCCGGCGTTGCCCGGAATTTTAAGAATGTTTGTTTCAAAAAATCAACGATTGCGTGTTCATTTACGTAATTTTCTCTCTTTTTTTATTTAATCTGGGCGACAGATTACCTACTTACATATTAAACATAATCTGTGATCTGGATTGAGACCAAGATTAAAACCTTTTGATGAAAAGTTGTTTCCTAGTATTTTGTTATTTAAATAATTTTTTCATGATTAAAGAAAAATGGCAAGTACAAAAATTCTATGAATTTTAGTTTTAAAAAATCTGAAATCTTTATTTCAGTTCTTAGCTAAGAATGAGCTCTAGGGACTTAAACCTTTGTGGAAATTCTAATATAAACACATACACACATGTATATATGAAACGATAAAAGCTAAGCCCATTTTTAAAATCCCTTTTTGCCACTTTTTAAATTTGAAATCCCAATTTTAAGAAACAGAAATTTAAAATTAGAAATTAAAATTAAAATTTTTAAAATGCTTTAGTAATTGTGTCTCAATTGATTGAATGAAGTTGCCCCTGTTAAGTCAGTTTTCCCGCATCGCATCTTATAACTTTCAAAGATCGTTTTGGCACATCTCATACGAATACTTTTAGAGAATAAGTGCAATTTGTAAGTCTTGCTGCATTCAATCGGCCGAAGTGAGCCAGCGCCCCAAATCCCGGGCAGTCAATCATTCAGCTAACGAACAATCATAGTTTAAAGACGCCTCCTTTGACTTCAACGGCCCCTAGCAGGAATAATTCAAAATACAGCATATTTATACCGCTGCACGGGTCACAGGACAGAGCTTTTGACCAACTAAAGAATGCCTTAATTCCACGCAACTTTACTTTCCAAGTATCGCTTTGCGATACCCTTAACTACCGAGTCAGATGTCCATAAAGAAGTAACTGAACAGCTCTCAAGCCAAAAGGGGCCTGATTTCTCAAAAGGATGTACAAAGGATTAATAAATCAGGTCCCCGAAAACACTGTGTCTTTCTTTAAACAAGAGACTCACATAAACTTTCATTAATTCTCGGATACCACTCACGGCGACTACCTAACGATGCTAGCAGCTGAGAGGGAGCGATCCTACGTCGGCCCGATCTACACCGAACAACGGGAGTAGCGCTGATTCATTACATTGAAAAGGCGGCAGGACAGAGTGCATCTACGCGGGACAAATCCCGAAATCCCACCGAATGTCTTAGCGGAAAAAGCCTTAAAAATCCATGCTTGAAGCAAGAATATTCCGCGACGTATCTACTGTTTATTTAACCAGCAATTAATCCCAGCAAAACTCAGGAGGTGTGTAACAAGTGACGAAAAGAAATCTCTAAAAAAGACATTCAATAAATCCTTTTTTCTGCCTTCCATGAGCGAAAGAGAGAAAAAAACGGAAAAAACGTCTTTCCATAGCGATTAATTGAGAAAAACTCTCGTCATAAGAAAACAGAAAAACGTTCATTTGCCGTAGTAAGTAATTAATAAGAAGAAAATCTGTTCCTGAAAACAAGCCCTTTCCCAACAAAGAGACGATTAAAACTTTTAAGACACTCTTTTCAAGAAAGAAAAAAAGCAAAAAGGAAAAGAAGAAACGTTATCAGCGAAAACGTGGGTCACCAATGATTCACCCAGGACTGATTGTCTTATCTAGGTCAAGTTCACGAGGTTTCATCCTCAAGGCTTGCTGTTATCTTTCCAGTGAACAACTGTTTGAAGATGCGTTTGAACTTTGTTGAAGAAGAAAAAAGAAAAGTCATAGTGAGACTGTTTTACGTTCAATCAAGATAGCGGATTTTAAGGACAGGTGTTGCATGTATGATGTTTGTTAGCGCACGATTAGTTTTATTTTGAATGTGTAAAAAGATAACAGGTAAGCGCTTTCTTTTATTAATTAAAGAAAAGAAAGAGAAAAAGAAAAGAGTTAGTTTTAAAAAGGTAAATTTTTTAATTGGTTATTATTTTAATAGCAAAAAATAGAATAAGACAACGTTTATTTTATTTATTTTTGTTATAAGAGAGTAATTTTCTGGAATTTAGACAGTATTTAAATCTTTGGAATTTTAAAATTTTATTTCAAAGTTCGTTTTTTTTTAATCTCAATTTGAGAAAAAAAAATGATGCATCAAATTTGAATTTCATTTAGATTTAATCCCATTTGTTACAAATATTGTGTTGCAATTTTTTTTTGAAAAATATTCCATTTTTATTCTTATGTGTTTAAATTGTGCCTTATATTTTTGTGTAATCCGGTGATATTTTGTATTTCAACATGAACCCCAACCTCTCCTAACGAAGTGAATGACTTAGAAAACAAATCAGATAAAGAGCAAAATCAGCAGCTGAGTAACGATGGGAGTTCAGGTCTTAAACCTGAAGAGAAAGATAGTCAGAAGTCCGGGGTTGCCACACAGACACATAATGTAACAACATTAGGTGAACAGACCCTGTCAGCTCAAGCTGGGTCTGGTCACAACTCACTAACCGCTAGCACGAAAATGTCCATAGAACCTGATATTATTGCGTTTTCGCCTAATTTGGATATGGTTTGGGCAGCTTCGTTAGCCTATTTCGAGAGTATCTGTATAGAACAGGAAAAAGACGAATTCTGGAAAATTAGGCACATACAGAAATACTTAAAGGACAGTGCACTTACGTTGTACAGTAATAATTGTTTAAATGTGCTGCATTGGTCCGAATTTGTCACGTTGTTCAATGAAAATTACGAAATTCCTGACACTCTTTCTTTAACAGATTTTTCCCGTATTAGATACAAAATTGGAGAGGACCTGAACAAATATTATCAAAAAAAGACTAAAATAGGGAGAACCTCAGGTTTAGAACAGAAACTTATCCTGGAAGGGCTAACGGAGGGCTTGCCGTTAGAAATGCAAAAGTTGGTTATTGCAAGAAACCCCTCAACTACACATTCATGGCGTGAATTAGTATTCAGAATTTGCAAACTGCAACTGGACAGAAAGGGAAATGAGAGCAAAGTTGACGCAAGCCCACAAAACCCCAATCAATACCGACAATGGCGACCCTTTCACCCCCCATATGAGACAGGACAGAATTATAACCGGCAGTGAAACTACAGAGTTCCCTATCAAAACCCCCCAATTCGACCTTTTGCATCTAATCAAACACGAAACCCCCAAAATACATTTAGACCGACGTCAAATGCTCAACCGAGACCAAATGTACATCACCAGACCACTTTGCTACCCTACCCATGCAAAGTTTGCCTTAATATAGGAATACCAAATGCATATCATTGGGTGGGAGACTGCTCTTTTCGACAACAAGTCTTAGCAGTTCCAACCCCTAGTCCCAATATGACTGGTGCAAACTCCAACCCAGATCATAGAGCTAATGAGTCATCCAAAAATATATCTAGTAATCAATGACGGTTTCTTATGTCCGGACATATACAAAAAGAAAAAGCTAACTATAAAAAATCAAATAGAAATTGTCAAAAAATTACTGATGTAAAAAGTGAAGACTCACTACCTTGTTTGATCGATACAGGGAGTTCTATCAGTGTTATTCCTTATCATTTAGCCCACAAACTTAACCTAAAAATATGTAAAGTTCAGCAGAGTATATCGGTCACACAAACACAAGGTGTTCTTGCTTTGAAAGAAAAATGCCTTGTTAGTTTGAAATTAGGACGTATCTCTAAGAATGTTGAACTTTTTATAATTAATAATCAGTTACCTTATGCTTTGATTGGGCTACCCCACTGTAAACTGTTTAAATTAAATATTGACTGTGTTAAAATGCAAATCACTCAAGAGAATAAGAGAGTACCTCTCATGGAAAATATTTCAACAAATTTATCTCATCATACTTTGCATTTATCAGAGACCTATACTAACCAGCCAGAAATTGAAAATGCAGATATATTCGAAGAAAATTTTCAGCCGGAGTTGTTCGAGACCACTGAACATGTGCCAAATGTTCAGACTGTCAAGGAACAATTACCTGCTCTTCTAGCCAAATATGTCTGTATTTTCGCTAAAGATAAATCTGATGTAGGCTGTGTAAACATTGAACCCCAGAGAATACAGTTAACATCAGACCTCCCCGTTTCTTTAAGAGCATATCGCACTTCCCCTAAGGAAGAAGAGGAAATTAAAGAACAAATTCAGAATTTATTGCGAGCCGGTATCATTAAAGAAAGCTATTCCCCTTATTCATCACCCGTAACTTTGGTCTATAAACGTGAAGAAGGGAAGAAAACCCGGTTATGTATTGACTTTCGGAAATTAAATGCCATTACAAAAACAGATGCAGAACCCTTACCTAGAATAGACACCCTGTTAGATAAATTGGCGCATGCTAAAGTTTTTTCCACTCTTGATTTGGCCAGTGGATATTGGCACATCCCTATCCACCCTTGAGACACTGAGAACTTGGCATTTGCCACCACCTTTAGATTATATGAGTGGAATCGTTTACAGTTCGGATGGAAAAACGCGCCTGCTTGGTTTAACCGTACCCTCAGAAGAATCCTTAATAAATACAAAATTGACTTTGCCTGTAGTACTTTAATGATGTTATTGTATTCTCCCAAAATGAAGAGGAACATTTGTGTCATTTAGAGACATTATTTAATATCTGTGTCCAAGAAAACCTTAAACTCAAATTGTCAAAGTGTAATTTTGTTAAATCCAAAATTAATTTTCTAGGATATGAAGTCTCGAATGGTTGTATCACACCTGACAACCCTAATATAGAGACAATTAAGAAATTAACACCACCTACGAATGTAAAGGAATTACAACGTTTTTTGGGATCTATAAATGTTTATCACAAATTTATTCCAAAATATGCTAACATTCGATACCCTTTCAACAATTTGTTGAAGAAAAATGTCCCTTATCTGTGGGACCAAAATTGTCAAAATTCTTTCGAAAAGTTAAAAAAATGCTTTAATTGAAAAACCTATATTAAAGTTGTTTGATCCCAAAACACCTTGTTATTTGTTTGTAGATGCCTCAAGTCATGGAGTGGGATGTGTTGTGAAACAAGTTGATGAAAAAGGAACATTACATCCTATAGCGTATCACTCTAGAAATCTTCGCGATTATGAGAAAAATTATGCAATTACTGAGTTAGAATGTTTGGCGATTGTGGATGCTTTAGATAAATTTTATCATTATTTACACGGTCAAAAATTTGTCATACATACCGACCATGCGGCACTTACCTGGCTCAAAAGTGCTAAAAATTTAAGAGGACGTCTTTTCCGCTGGTCCCTAAAACTTAGTATGTTTGACTATGAAATTAAATACCAAAAAGGCTCCACTAATGTATGTGGTGACGATCCATCACCAACACACTTGGTCACGCGACAATAAAGTGGTAGTACAAATGACAGAAATATTACCCGATCCGCGTTGTGAAAGATCAAAAGAGGGTAATATTAATTAATAAAATAGGAGGAGAATAAATTTTGAATAAAATTATACGTCAATACTCAGAATCGACTTATTTAACGTTAAAATTTATATTCAGGATTCAGTGGGTGGCATAGATAATTATTCGATTAAATATTTTCTAAAATTAAACTTTCAAAACTCATAAATTTAATAAACCTCTGAAAAGAAAGAATAAGAATAATGCATCAAAGAAAAGATAGGAAATGCACATGTGAATCAAATTTTATTATTTTCAAGCACATAACTTCCATATATCAAACATAATTACTCTTAAATGCATATTGATTTGACAGCATATTCAGTTACATGAGATCTCATAACAAGATAATTATGAGTCATATCTTTGTGGAATTTTGGATTCAAAACGTTGTTTGAACTTCTCACAGCACAAATAGATGGGCTTCTTAGCCAAGTTATTAACAAATTTCCAACGTTGATATTTTAATGTTGTGGTTAGTCCATAATAATTACAAATACTCATAACTGCATTAAAATTTTGCCTATAAAATGTTAGACACAGAAAATCCTACGCACAAAACATAAATATATAATAAAATAATGGCCATATATTAAGTAATAAACTCACCATATACCTCAGACGAAAGGGGCGAAAACACTTCCTGTAGAGCACTGATAGTTCTTATCACTAGGTAGATTTGGTCCGCACCTTTCAAATTTTGAAAGTCACTTTTGACCGGACACATTAAAGTTCATGTAGTCTTTTTTGGCTGAACTCCTTATACAATCACTGTGATAACTGGAACTTTTCGGTGTGGCATCCCATCTCATCCGCTAATGGCAATCAGAAAAATGGTGGTGTGGCATCCCATCTCATCCGCTAATGGCAATCAGAAAAATGGTGGTGCACTCCGAGAACAGACTTCTTTCCATATCCGATACAGGGTGATGCAGGATTTCGCAGACTTCAGCTTATCAACCTAGCCCTTTTGGTCGCAAGACTTATCCCAGAGCTTCCTTCAGGAGGTGTGACATAGGTGGAAGACAAAATCCAAGTGTCTCTTTTTTTTCAAAATCTTCCACCATGGGCGTATTTCATTAGTACAATATGATTTTTTCTATTCGTCGATTGGTGCTTCTCTCTTACTGGTGCGCTGTGGTTCTCTTGGCTGTGGTTCGCTTTTTTTCCCTCTTCTGGGCGTCTCCGTATTCATTCTACATTTTTCCAACGCATAGCTAATTTTTATTCTTCGTTTACGTGGATCTGACGTCACCTGTGAGCTTCGGACCCCCTCTGCCACACACGATGGTACCAATAAATCGTAGCCCTGTCAGTGCTAAGTGCATCATAAATAATTGTGACTGGCTTTATTATTAACATGTCTCATATGGCGTCCATGTGCCCTTCCTATAAGTTTTATTGCCCTATTTTCGTCTGAAGTATATGTGAATTTTTATCACACTATTAATTTTCATATAAAATATTACAAAATTCTTAATTAATTGCCATATTACGAAATACATTCAATATTCACAAACCTTAAATTTTTACAAATGAAATGATACCAAAAACATATATATGCATCCATATCTTTATTATAAATTATGATTTTTCTTTATCTAAATACTCTTAAGATTTTTTACAAATTAATTTACTTTATTTATTTTATAAAGAAATATTTGTCAAAATGCCATTTATTATTTTCTCTTGAATAATAATAGGTTGTTCTGTTTTGTATAAATATTTTAATTGTATAACAAGCTGTGTGTATAGATTTCTATACCACATAGCTTTGCCCCCTTTTTTTAAAAAAAGAAAAAAAAAACAACGCGTCCCACATAATTTTCTATATACATATATACATCTAGTATTTACAGAAATTTATCAAACCTGATAAGTTCATATTTTCTTCTATATTCACTAAGGGGATCTGAAATAACAATTGAGTACAGTAATACAAAATATAAATTGTTATATACAATTAAAATGACGTATAGGTGAGAAGATTACTCCAATATCTGGCCATTGAAAAAACAAAATTTTATACATTCTTTGCATCCTCACAATACAGATATTTACATGAACCCCATTTTCCAAAAGATATACAATAATGTGTGTAGAAATCTATGTACATTCATGCAAAACATCACTGAAATCAGTGAGTAATTTTAAAAGAATATCCTGGTCACGGCACCATTAAATTTTTGTATGTGGTGACGATCCATCACCAACACACTTGGTCACGCGACAATAAAGTGGTAGTACAAATGATAGAAATATTACCCGATCCGCGTTGTGAAAGATCAAAAGAGGGTAATATTAATTAATAAAATAGGAGGAGAATAAATTTTGAATAAAATTATACGTCAATACTCAGAATCGACTTATTTAACGTTAAAATTTATATTCAGGATTCAGTGGGTGGCATAGATAATTATTCGATTAAATATTTTCTAAAATTAAACTTTCAAAACTCATAAATTTAATAAACCTCTGAAAAGAAAGAATAAGAATAATGCATCAAAGAAAAGATAGGAAATGCACATGTGAATCAAATTTTATTATTTTCAAGCACATAACTTCCATATATCAAACATAATTACTCTTAAATGCATATTGATTTGACAGCATATTCAGTTACATGAGATCTCATAACAAGATAATTATGAGTCATATCTTTGTGGAATTTTGGATTCAAAACGTTGTTTGAACTTCTCACAGCACAAATAGATGGGCTTCTTAGCCAAGTTATTAACAAATTTCCAACGTTGATATTTTAATGTTATGGTTAGTCCATAATAATTACAAATACTCATAACTGCATTAAAATTTTGCCTATAAAATGTTAGACACAGAAAATCCTACGCACAAAACATAAATATATAATAAAATAATGGCCATATATTAAGTAATAAACTCACCATATACCTCAGACGAAAGGGGCGAAAACACTTCCTGTAGAGCACTGATAGTTCTTATCACTAGGTAGATTTGGTCCGCACCTTTCAAATTTTGAAAGTCACTTTTGACCGGATACATTAAAGTTCATGTAGTCTTTTTTGGCTGAACTCCTTATACAATCACTGTGATAACTGGAACTTTTCGGTGTGGCATCCCATTTCATCCGCTAATGGCAATCAGAAAAATGGTGGTATGGCATCCCATCTCATCCGCTAATGGCAATCAGAAAAATGGTGGTGCACTCCGAGATCAGACTTCTTTCCATATCCGATACAGGGTGATGCAGGATTTCGCAGACTTCAGCTTATCAACCTAGCCCTTTTGGTCGCAAGACTAATCCCAGAGCTTCCTTCAGGAGGTGTGACATAGGTGGAAGACAAAATCCAAGTGTCTCTTTTTTTTCAAAATCTTCCACCATGGGCGTATTTCATTAGTACAATATGATTTTTTTTATTCGTCGATTGGTGCTTCTCTCTTACTGGTGCGCCTGATCTCTTGGCTGTGGTTCGCTTTTTTTCCCTCTTCTGGGCGTCTCCGTATTTTTCCAACGCATAGCTAATTTTTATTCTTCGTTTACGTGGATCTGACGTCACCTGTGAGCTTCGGACCCCCTCTGCCACACACGATGGTACCAATAAATCGTAGCCCTGTCAGTGCTAAGTGCATCATAAATAATTGTGACTGGCTTTATTATTAACATGTCTCATATGGCGTCCATGTGCCCTTCCTATAAGTTTTATTGCCCTATTTTCTTCTGAAGTATATGTGAATTTTTATCACACTATTAATTTTCATATAAAATATTACAAAATTCTTAATTAATTGCCATATTACGAAATACATTCAATATTCACAAACCTTAAAATTTTACAAATGAAATGATACCAAAAACATATATATGCATCCATATCTTTATTATAAATTATGATTTTTTTTTATCTAAATACTCTTAAGATTTTTTACAAATTAATTTACTTTATTTATTTTATAAAGAAATATTTGTCAAAATGCCATTTATTATTTTCTCTTGAATAATAATAGGTTGTTCTGTTTTGTATAAATATTTTAATTGTATAACAAGCTGTGTGTATAGATTTCTATACCACAATGTTGAAGCTGATATGCTGTCTAGACAGCCTGTTTCAGAAAATTTACCCCATATTATACATCTCCTTGACTTGAATGAAGTAAGAGACAATCAGAAAAAAGAAAATGTAACAGTTGATGGTAAAAAGTACACTGAGATAAATGATGTTGTTGTAATTAAAAAGAAAAGTTTGTATAAGATTGTGGTCCCCATGTCTTTACGTCTACCCCTCTTAGAAAAAAACCACACACAATTTGGCCACCCTGGAATTTATAAGATGATAAATTTAATCTCTCCGCAGTATTATTGGCCTAACATTAATCAGGACATTGAAAATTGTGTAAAACACTGTCACACCTGTCAAATAAACAAAAAAGTAGGCAAAAAAGATTTGGCTTATTGCAATTAATGCCCCCAACAGATATACCTTTTGAATGTTTGGCAGTAGACTCTGTTGGCGGATTTAATTATTACAATTCTACAAAAAAAATATTTGCATTTAGTCGTTGACCATACAACTCGCTATGTGTGGGGTTTCCCTTAAAAAAGTGTAACTACCGAAACTTATACAAACATTTTGAAACAATTATTTCAGATACAAGTACCAGATAGATTGTTAACCGACAGAAATGGAGCATTTACAGCTTCCAGGTTTAAAAGATTTCTTCGTACTTACAGTGTAAAACACAGATTGACGAACAGCCATCACCCAAAAACGAATGGAAAAATTGAACGCCTAAATCAGACTATTGTCACTAGATTAAAATGTAAAGTCAATTCCACATCTAAGAAAATACCCTGGACTAAGCTTTTAGATGGAGTCTTATATAAGTAAATAATACTCTTCATTCTGTAACCCAATTCATCCCTAGTTATTTATTGTTAGGAAAATTACCATATGATCCTCCTTTACCAAATAATAGTTATTATCCCCCTGTGGAGGAAGCTAGAAAATTAGCTAAAGAGAGAACAATTGCTTACCATAAAAAGAAAAAAGTCCGTTATGATGCTCGTTTCCTTCCTGTAAAGTTTAAAGTTGGTGACATTGTGATGTATGAAGAATTTCATTATCCTAATACCCGTAAACTGACTTCGCCATATTCTGGCCCATACACCATTTTAAAACAACTTTCTGATGTATCCTTTGAAATTGATAAACCCAGTCCACATTTTAAGAGAAACTCCGAAATTTCCATTCATCCAAGTTAAGATACTACCACCCTCCTCAAAATCTTAAACTCAACCATGAATAAACCCCAGCTACCTCTTTCATCTTTCAATTTTTTTTATTTTTGCTTTCCTATCGTCCCCCTTGCTCGTAACATTTGGACGAGGACCCAGCTGGGCGTGTAACCCAACCCCCAGCGGCGTAGAATGATGGTGACAGTTTAAAAGTACTGTTAGAATTTTTGTTTTTCTTATAACTATATTATTATGATGATTTTGTGACATATGAAGGGGTCCTCCGCTCTGTGGCCACCCATCTTTAGCCGGACTGTTTTCCCAGATTCTCTTTCCATGTTGAACGGAGAATCTGGCAAAACTGCTCCGCTTCCCCTCTGTAGGTGAATGTCGATTGCCCACCTTCCTTTTTCGGTCGTGCAAAAGGCACATTTTTTGGGATGATATTCACCTCAGAGTATGAAAACCCATGTCACACTGACCCTGGGAATGGTGAAAATTATAGTAAGCCTATATTTGTATTTTTTAGCTATAGTTTTCCTTTTTAGACAACTTAGTTTGTTTTTCATAAAGATATCCCTTGGCTGCATCAAAAAGTAGTAAAGTCCCTACCGAAACAGAAAGGTAGAATAAGAAGAAATGTGTTTGTTGTTATTAGTATTATAGTGTATTTTACTTTTATTTTATCTCAGTGTGAAAATTCAGTATTTTTAGAAATGCAAACTTTCCAAATTGCATTTTGGTAGACAATATATTTGTGTTGATAGTATTAGGGCATATTTTATATTTTTGAACATTTTGTAGTATTGAATATTTTATATTTTTGAATATTGTGTATTAATGAATATTTTATATTTTTGAATATCCTGTATTTGTGAATATTGTTTACATTTGAATATGTTGTATAGTTTTCAGTATGTTTATCTTTGAATATTTTAGTAGACTATATATTTTTTGGTTGCAAATTTGCAATTAACCACAAAAAGGATGTTTCCCAACGAACTATACCAAAAACTTTAAAACAAAAACTGGAAAGAAAAGGAAACATCAAAAACCCTGTTGTTTTATGACAATTTTTTTTATAATCCAGATATGTCTCGAGATACATTGTTTTGCTGCAGCACCATTGAAAGAATTCCAATGTTTTAGTGTAACCAGTATTTTTATGTAAACTTGATATATGAATGTAAAAATAGGTCCAATGGACTTGAGAGCTGGAGCAAATAAAAATCGGGAAAAAAAACAAAAAAAAACACCCTGGGTTAAATTCACGAGATAAGACCCACAGGTCTTGCAGGCGACCCCTGTGGATCTTGTTTAAGTGGGGGGGGGGGGATATGAAACGATAAAAGTTAAGCCCCTTTTTAAAATCCCTTTTTGCCCCTTTTAAAATTTGAAATCCCCGTTTTAAAAAACAGAAAATTAAAATTAGAAATTCAAATTAAAACTTTTAAAATGCTTTAGTAATTGTGTCTCAATTGATTGAATGAAGTTGCCCCTGTTAAGTCAGTTTTCCCGCATCGCATCTTATAACTTTCAAAGATCGTTTTGGCACATCTCATAAGAATACTTTTGCTGAATAAGTGCAATTTGTAAGTCTTGCTGCATTCAATCGGCCGAAGTGAGCCAGCGCCCCAAATCCCGGGCAGTCAATCATTCAGCTAACGACCAATTATAGTTTAAAGACGCCTCCTTTGACTTCAACGGCCCCTAGCAGGAATAATTCAAAATACAGCATATTTATACCGCTTCACAGGTCACAGGACAGAGCTTTTGACCAACTAAAGAATGCCTTAGGTCCACGCAACTTTGCTTTCCAAGTATCGCTTTGCGATACCCTTAACTCCCGAGTCAGATGTCCATAAAGAAGTAACTGAACAGCTCTCAAGACAAAAGGGGCCTGATTTCTCAAAAGGATGTACAAAGGATTAATAAATCAGGTCCCCGAAAACACTGTGTCTTTCTTTAAATAAGAGACTCACATAAACTTTCATTAATTCTCGGATACCACTCACGGTGACTACCTAACGATGCTAGAAGCTGAGAGGGAGCGATCCTACGTCGGCCCGATCTACACCGAAACAACGGGAGTAGCGCAGATTCATTGCATATATATATATGGAATAGTTTTTAAAATGGCGAAAACAAATTCAGATAACCTCAAAATGTTAAAATATGCCAATAATTCTTGTTTTTATCATGTTTCAATACGTGTTTTCGAACTCATGTGACGTTATATATTCACCTGCTGACATCCATCATATTTCCAATATGACGGAATATTCACCTTTTTTAAATTCGTCAAACTATTTGTTTCATTGCCATTTTTCGAATGGAAATCTTGTAATATAAAAATGTAATTGCTGTGATGAGAATTTTACTGTGGATTTTAATTGTTGGCAACAGCTATAATGAAAAATGTTAAAAATTGATAGGAAATTGCTGTTAAATTGGTGTGTTTTTATTAACTATAAATTATTTAGCTTCCGGATTACTTATTTGCCTCGGCCATGTTTTAATACACATGTATGTAACATTTCACAGTTCTGGCCTCCAAACTGTTGATATGTATAGAATTGCAGACAGACAGACAGACAAATTTTCATTTTTATATATTAGATTAATATTTTATTTAAGCATAAATAAATCCATTTAATTGGTTGAAAAAAATGAGTTTAGAAAACTCTCCTTACAAAGATTTTTAACAAATTTTTTTTTCGATTTAAAAGCATTGTTGTACTTAATTAGATTAAAAATATTTGCATAGATGCATTTTATAAGTAATCTGAAAGAAAGTTTATCTAATACTTTTTTTGACTTTGTAAATAACTTAAAAAATATAAATCTCTTCATTTTGACTTTCGAAGTTTTAAAACAAATATTTTATAAGAGGAAACACAATGCATTTTAAAATCTTTTAAATTCTGAATTGTTGAATTGAAATTTTTTTCGTTTGAGTATGATAAAATGAAAAATTCAGGATAAAAAATACGATGACAACAATGTAATGTTGAATATTTTATGAGTATATCCTTAGTGAAGTGATGAAAATTGCATCAGATGGTTTTCAACGTATATTTTTTTAACAAGTTTCGAAAAAAAACAAAAGGAAAAAAATACAGACATAAAGTATTTTTAACTAATAAGAAATTTATAAAAAAAAGGGAAAAAAAGATTTTTATTCTTTTAAACACAGTTACCATTTCTTTTAAAATGTATATATATATATATATATATATATATATAAGTTAGTGCACATTTATATTCCATAGACCTGGGTCTTATAAACTGATTAAATTTATTTTCTGCGTGCGATTAAATTTTAAACTATTGAACTCTCCTTTTTTTAGTTCTCATGCCAATTTTATTAATCAAATCCAGTCTGAGACACCACTTTTACCCCTATCGGTGAAAATATGAAGCTTTTTTCATTAAATCTATTTCTTGTCGTCTAAATAGTATAACTTATACCGAGTTGTGTTTCTTTCGTTAGTTAATTTTTTTCAATCTAAATATATGTAAATGCCTCGAACATAATTATGGCCGCCTTGTATTACATTTAAAAATTATGCATCTAGGCAGTAATATTCAGTTTCAATTATTAGCTTTTCTCATTAACTGTTTTTGAATTATTTAATTTTTCAATCGAAGATACCTTTTTTGAATATCCTGTATACATACATGAATGTTTGTATTCAGAGAAAGAAAAATATGCATACCTTATAATTAGATAAACATAATACAATCTTTATGCATAAAGGATGAAAACTCTAGAAATCAAGTATATAAATATTGTTAAATACATTTTCACATTTTTAAATGGAGAACTTTAAGGGGATGTGAAACTTGAAATGATCAAAAATCGCCCAAATTTAGATTTTTGTTGTTGTTATTATTGTTGTGTTATAATTACTTGTTTAATTTTTAAAAACTAGGGAGCCCTACTCTCTATGAGCTACACTTGTCAACCCCCATAAAGCTCCCGCAGACTCTATAAACACGCTAATTAGCTCTGTTTTAAAAAGATTACCTGAATACATAAGACCAGTGGTGATCTACTCTAATCGGGTCGCCATTCATTTGCCTTTTACTGAAGGGGGGGAAGGTCGATTGCGAAGGCTTCATCCACTGCTATCACGACAGCTGACGGCTGTTTTCATGATTAATTACACGTTTCAAAATAAGCTTATATAAAATGGTTAAGTAGAAAATATTACCGTATCCCCCCTCTCGTACTGATATAAAGACGCTATAAGAAAATCGTTTCAAATATGACATTTTCAATATATCGTTTTAAATATGACGTAATTTTCACTATTAAATGCTTTTCGCACGTGATAATTTAATTATTTAAAATTCCCTTTCTCTTTTAATATTCACGTGCAAATATATTTATCAATTGAAAAATATTGAGAACATATTTTTTTTTTTTTTTTTGGGGGGGGGGGAGGGTTAAGCAGGTAAAATACGGTTTTTTTTTCGGAATATGAAATAAATATATATTCAAATAATGAAATTTTGAATAGAAAATTTGAAAAAAAAATAGACGCATTTAATCACTCAACACTACACGCCACAATCTCGCCATGTATACATCTGCAAAAGATGTGTAAATTGCTAATCATGGTTTTTGGTCATATAAAACTTATTTAGCTGAAATATAATGACGGATTTCAACATTAAATATCGCTTAAAATAATTATTCGATTTAAAAACTGTCTGCTTCAGCGTGTGTATTATATATTTCTATATAAAAAAAAATACCTGCTTTGATGTTTTTATATGCAAAATTTTTGTAGCATAAGCCTAAAAAGTGAAAAGATCACAATAAATTCGATTACGTCAGAAGCAGCAACAGCATAAATTACTTTTTTTTAGCATAGAAAGATTAAAACTTATTGTAATACACTTAGAACGAAATGTGTTTTTCTTTCTTCTTAAGTTAAAGGTATTGGTCAGTCCGGCCGGAAATTCCCCTTGGTAAAGTTAAACTTATGGGCATGAAATGCACGAGTATTTTTATAATATCTCTTCAGGAAATTAATATTTTCAACTTCCTTTTTTTCTGTGTACTCTTCTTAAAGGATGTCTTTCTTTCTTTTGTTTTAGAATCTTACTCACAACTCATCAGCTTTTAACGCATGAAATATTAAATTAAACATAGACTTTAGAAATATTTTGTAAAAGTTAAAAAAAGAAAAAAGAAAGACATCCTTTAAGAAGAGTACATAGAACAAAAGGAAGTTTAAAATATTTATTTTCTGAAGAGATATTTTAAAAATATTAATGCATTCTACGCCCGTAGATTTAACATAAGCGAGGGGAATTTGAAATATCTCTGATTAACACCCTTAACGGCCTACTTCAGTTACGCGAAAAGACCCGTTTGCTAATTGTATTCCTATGGAAGAAATTTATAAAGATATCTCGGTCGCATTTCAACATTTTTAGATGTTTTTTTTTTTTTTTTTTTTTTTTTTTTTTTTTTGCAGTGGCTAGCTGAAGTCAATCTGTAAAAAGGCCTTTTTTTACTTTTTCCATTTTCATTGGGGATTTTTTTCAAGAGGATGCTTTCATTTTAGGAACCGGTTCTGAAAATGAAAGTGTCATGATTAAAAATACTTGTAAACGAAATTGAAAAGTAGAAAACGTCCTGCATACAGATCGACCTCAGCTAGCCACTGCAAAAAAAATCATCTAAAAATATTGAATAATTAAAAATCTTACGATACTCATCAGCGTACATGTAAATAAAAACTATATTAAAAATACATTACAAATTATTCCCAACGTTTCGTGCTCTTTCTAATGAGCCATCTTCAGGGGAGAGAGCCCTTGACCTCCTCGGAGCGAAGTCTCCAACTGCCCTTTCACGGCATCACAACTAAAAACATTACGGTAACTGATCATTAACACAACCAAAATCAGTACTGCGTTGGATATGGCGCCATCTGTTGTTAGGCTAACACACTACAATAAGAAACTAGGAAAACTCGAAATAAGCACTACGAATGTATTTCTTTTAAAATATTCAACCAAACATTAGAAATTTGAAATGAAATATTGTCATTGCATACCTCATTTTTTCTTAGACTTATTTCTATGGATTCACGTATAAGGGCTTTAAGTGGGTTGGAATATTTAGAGATAATTTTTACATTGTCAAAATAAACTGCTTTGACACTGCCTTTAAATGCTAATCTAGATAAAGCTGTAGATAGTCTATTGAATTTTAAATCACTTTTATGTTCTTTAATCCTTTCAAACAGGCATCGTTTTGTCATTCCAATATATGAAGTTAATAGACCAGTATTGAGTTGAATAGGAATTTCGTAAACTCCAGGATGGAATAAAATTGGTAGAGGATCTTGCTTTCTGGTAATAGCTGCAAACAGAATATTTGAGGGGAGGCAACAAGAAGAATTCTAATCTATTGAAAATTCTCTTTAATCTTTCAAACGTTGCTGGAATATAAGAAATTTTTCTGTAAGTAGGACGAGTTAACTGGGCACTTTGAGGATAACTATTGAATTTCTCAATTAATTTATGGATAACCTGTGGGTTATATCCGTGATCTATTCCAATCTTGACAATATGGTTCAGTTCATCTTCCAAAAATTCATCCGAACAAACAATATATGCCCTCTTAATAAAAGAATTAAACGCAGACATTTTATAACCCCATGGGGTTGAAGCAGTAACAGGAATAATGCAATCTATTTTCATTGATTTTCTGAAAACTTTTCTTTTACACTTATTACCAGATTTTATAACTAAGACATCTAAAAATGGGAGGGCGTTATTGACTTACTTCATTTTCTATGGTGAATTTAATATTGTCGTCGAGATGATTCAACTCCTCAAAAAATTCCACTAAAGCTGGTTTCCCCTCTTCCCAAACTACAAAAACATCATCCACATACCTTAACCATAATTTGGGTTTATGTTTGAAAGTGTTGAAAATCAAATCTTCCAATGGTCTAAGCTTAAATTCGGCGAAAATACTTGAAACAGGTGACCCCATCGGTGCATCCTTATCTTGCTTATAATAATTACCGTTAAAATAGAATACATTACTCTGGTTAATTAAATTTAAACCTGCTTCTAACGAGGTTTTAATTTCTTGACTCAGATTATTTAATTTATCTATAGACTGGTTAATAGTATTCATAACTTCGGAAATATTTATGGAGGGGAAAAGCGAGACAATATCAAAACTAGCTAAAATAGTATTATCATTAATCTCAACATCTGCAATCCTGTTTATGAATTCATCAGTAGAAGAAATAGAATATTTTGAAGATGGGATAACCGTTTTTAGGAAACCAGCATAAGCTTTTTCAACATAATAAAGTGGGCCTTGGCATCTTGTGACAATCGGTCTGAATGGAAAATCTGGTTTATGATATTTATTCTAGCTGTAATCCTAGGCGTAACACCTGTATGGTTAATTTTAATTTTATTTTTCATTTCATCGGGCCACTTACTATTTCTAAGAAGTTCTTGTGTTTTTCTGTAGATCCCAGTGTTGGGGTCTTTACTAAGGACATGACAGGACAACTGTTCAATACATTTTTCCATTTTACTTATATAGGTATCTTGATTCATTACTGCCAGTTTTCCAGATTTATCAGTTTTCATAAAACATAAATTCTTATCCCTTCTTAATCTAGAGATTATGCCAAGCTGTTTTTTATTCGCGTTACTTTGTTTCTTAAAATACTTTTTGCTCAAATTACATACTTTTAATCTCACAATGTCCTGTTCATTAGTAGGAATATCTTGAATAACGGCCTCTAATTCTGTGCCGATGTCCTTTGGATTAATGGAACCTTGAAAGTTATATTTGCCACCTAGAGATATCACTTCCTCTTTCTCTTTTGAAAAAGTTCTATTTGAAATGTTTACGAACTGAACAGGTTTGACTTGAGGGGGGGTGATCAATTTCTCAATGCTTTAACAAAAAGTTGAGTTTCCTCCTATGACGTTCTGTAATTAAGTTCTTTTGTTTAAACCCGAGTCCTTCTATAGAATACAATAACTTACTGAAATGAGCTGGTTCAGTGACACTGGCTAATACAAAATAAAGCTTATAAGTCTGACTAGAACAACTATCCAATAAAGCAAATTTCTTACGGATGTAGAGGTTAAGACAAGTCCGTTCAAATTTCTTTTTAGTATCACTAACTTGATTTATCACATTGTTACTATTAAATCTTAAAAATTTCGGATGACACTGGCTAATTCAAAATAAAGCTTATAAGTCTGACTAGAACAACTATCCAATAAAGCAAACTTCTTACGGATGTAGAGGTTAAGACAAGTCCGTTCAAATTTCTTTTTAGTATCACCAAGTTGATTTATCACATTGTTACTATTAATTATTGTTATATTCGAGTTTTCCTAGTTTCTTATTGTAGTGTGTTAGCCTAACAACAGATGGCGCCATATCCAACGCAGTACAGATTTTGGTTGTGTTAATGATCAGTTACCGTAATGTTTTTAGTTATGATGCCGTGAAAGTGCAGTTGGAGACTTCACTCCGAGGAGGTCAAGGACTCTCTCCCCTGAAGATGGCTCGTTAGAAAGAGCACGAAACGTTGGGAATAATTTGTAATGTATTTTTAATATAGTTTTTATTTACATGTACGCTGATGAGTATCGTAAGATTTTTAATTATTAAATTTTGACAGCGTAAGTCCAAGTTTTTCTTAAAAATATTGATTTGCGACCGAGATATCTTTATAAATTTCTTCCATAGTAATAGCATTAGCGAACTGGTCTTTTCGCGTGACTGAAGTAAGGCCTTAAGAGCCTACTCTAGTCAATTGGAAAACCGAAATCCCATATCACTGTTTAAGCGTTGCCACATGGGAGGCGTATCCCAAACACAAAGATTGGCATGTTAAAAGACCAATGATATTTCCTAAGCATGTAATTGACAAACAAAATGCCATCCCATAGCATAAAAATAGGCTCTCTTTGCCTCAAAGGCAAACAGGGGGGGGGGGGTATTTTAGACAACCTGGCCGAAAAAAAGTGATTAGCAGACAGGAATGAAGATAGGCTTCCAATTGCACCTTCTGAGAAAGCAGATCTCGACGCAGGTTTTCATTATTGGGACCCATTTTGTGAAAAGTAAAAGTTATTTTTGGGAATTTTACTATATTTCTGTAAAAAATAACATTTTGTAACGAAAGTTAAAATCCAGTTATTCAAATTTGTACCAAAACTTCTTTAAATCCTCTTTCTAAAGTTTTTGTTTTTCGCGATCTAGTTTCATTTACAAATTACACATTTTAAAACACTTTTTATGAAAAATAATTTTACAAAGGGGTCTATCTATATTATAAAGGACAAACATATCTGTGCGTAACGCATACGTCATTTTGCGAATGGCAACACTTTGGAATTTGAAATAAAATTTCGGTTTTGCAATTATATCTACGGCAAATTTTTAAACTTCTAAACATCGCACATTTTAAATTTTAACACCGTCGTATTAGGAAAAAAATGCTCTTTTAAATGCACTTTGCTTGAAAGCTGTCTCTCAATTTATTTTTGAGATATTAATTTTTTTGTAGTTTTTAATACAAATTTTGTAATCGTGGCAACTGAAGTACTCCATTTATATTGAAAGTAAAGAGAAAATAGTCATGGTTTATTATTTTTATTGATTATATCCTTATTGATACCATTTTCACATTACAAATAAAAGTACCTTTTTTATAATTTTTGAACAGAAAATGATGTCAGACATTAAAAAAGAACATGCATTTTTCTTCATAAATCAGTTGCATTTCAATATTTTTACATTACGCTGATATTGAGTTTGAGACGCTAGGAAAAATGATTCAGTAAGTAAAAATTATGTCATATTTAAAACAATACGATCATTTATTTTGATAAAACTAAATATTTGACCGATACTAAATGGCCAATATGACAACTAAAGGCAAATTTCTGAATATTTTTTTTTCGCGGGTATTGAGATTGGAACTTAAAGTTCACATGAAAAGTTGTATCGGACAAACGTGACTTTAAGTTTGGAAATACATTCATTAATAATCTATTGCGCGTTAAAATACTTTCAAATTGTGAATTTGAGTGGTGCGTATGTAAATTATGAGAATGTGAAAATAACGTACAGTTTAGATTTTATGGGGGGAAATTTTATGATGTGACAAAGCGAAATACTTTTTACTGATTTCTCATCCCGTAAAAACAAACATAAGAGCCTCAATCGATAAATTCATCATAATTATTCATCTTGATTACGTATTCTAATAGAGGTTAGTTTTTCAATCATTTAAGCAGTTAAAGTTTGTGGAAATAATATTTTGGTAATTTTAGGGAAAAAATATTATTTGTTTTAAGAGTGAGACAACCAATGTTAGAGGAATTTTTTATTGTAATTATTTTTGTAGGTTTATTATAAATTCGATCTGAAGTTCCTTTCTAACATTTTAGTTCGTCGAATTTCGACGGGTTCCAACTCGTTTTATTAAAAAGAATTTTATGAAGGGGCACGTTTTATTTAAGTTCCTTTTTGTGAAGAGTCCCATTTTATTAAATTAATTTTTGTGAAGAGGCCCATTTTATTAAATTTATTTTTGTGAGGAGGCCAGTTTTATTAAATTTATTTTTGTGAAGGGGCCTATTTTATTGAATAGATTTTCGTGAAGGCCCTGAATAGGCCCCAATTTCTACCTGTATCGACCCCTGGAAAGTTGTTCTGAAGTCTAAATAAGTTACTCACCAACACATTTTCAAAATCATATGCATATTTTTAAGTGCACGAAATTTACCGATATTCTTATTCAGATATTAAAAAATCAAATACTTTTTCTCTTTTTCTCATGGCGGCAAAAGACTTCTGAAAACAATGTCAAAGTTGATATTTTGAGTTGGTTTTAGACACAGAAATCAGGAAAAAGTTATCATTGGGAAGCAATTCTATTATAATTCCAAATATATTTAATTAATATATATATATATATATATATATATATATATATATATATATATATATATATATATAATAAATTTGAAATCACAAATATATGAAGAAATTGATAAAGTTCTAAAGATGATTTAGAAATGAACATAGGAAACCAGTATGTAAAATAAGAAACAAAATGTATAGGAAAGATTCACGTTGTTGAGGTTCTATTTATTTTTTTTATGTAATTTTTAACAGCTATAAAAAATGTAATGAAACAATAAATTTAGAAATTTCCCTTTTCAATTAGGGTGTTATTGACATTTAGTGATGATCTCTATTGAAACTGAAGCATGCGAAATTTGAAATATGCAGTTACATTACGGTCAATGAGAAAGAATCAAGTACATTTTAATAATGTTGCACCATTTCAAACATAAGGAAATTGATACGTATTTATGAGGTGCTAAGCATTTATTACTCATTTACAGCACCTCACAAACGAATTCCATTTCATAATAGTCTACTTAGAAAATCTGTTTATAAAATATTTTAATGATGTTACACTACTTCAAGTACAATGAAAATGATATGCATTACTGTGGTTCCATACCATAACCATATACTTACTGTAGAATATGATGTGCGTATCATTTATCGTACATTTACAGGAACACACAAAATTTATCGGATACAACACAGAAGTACTGTCTATTAGCAATAATTTCTGGAAAGTACGGTTTTAGTTATGATACACATTTTTAAGCTACTAAGTTTTGTGCGCTATTATGTAAGTGTGAAAGCGGGGGGTGGGGGGGGGGGGTATACGGTGTGTCATATACAGGGCTGTACAAATGAATTAAAAATTTTTTAGCCTATTGATAAAAATTAATCCAGCCGAATCTTTGCCAAAAACGAATTAACTCAGATTTTGGGCCGAAAAAGTAAAAAAGTGGCCTTTGTGCAGATCGATCTCCCCTATCCAATGCAAAAAGAAAAAAAAAAGAATTTAAAAATATTTAAATACAAACGAGATATCTTTATAAATTTCTTCTATAGGATTAGCATTAGCGAACGGATCTTTTCGCTTGACTAAAGTAGCCTCTTCTCGGTTGCATTTCTCTATTTTTAAATGATTTTTTTTGCATTGGATAGCTGAGATCAATCTGTATAAAGGCTTTTTTTCTTTTTCGATTTTGCTTAGAAACATTTTTAATGAGGAAACTTTCAATTTCGGAACCATTTTCAAAAGTGAAAACATCCCCATAAAAAATTTGGCAGTCAAAGTCGAAAAAGTAAAAAAGCGGCCTTTGTGCAAATCGATCTCAGCTATCCAATGAAAAAAAAAATTTAAAAAATTGAAATGCTACCGGGATATCTTTATAAATTTCTTCCTTAGAATTAGCATTAGCGAACGGGTCTTTTCGCTTGACTAACGTAGCCTCTTCTTGGTTATGCATTTCAATATTTTTAAATGATTTTTTTTAATTGGATACTTGAGATCAATCTGTATCAAGGCCGTTTTTTGCTTTTTCGATTTTGTTTACAGATATTTTTATTATTATTTTAATTAATTTATTATTAATTAATAGTAAGGAATTATTTAATTATTATTTTAATTAATTTATTATTAATTAATAAGGAATTATTTTATTAATTGAATTCCTGGTTATTCCAGTCAATCTTTTTAAAAAATGAAGATATATCGGTGTTTACCTCCTCCCCACATCAAATATGCTGCTCTGTTGTACAAAAATATTTATAACTGTCAATTATAGTAAAATCCCTGTTGGCTTGGGCTACAGGCACAGGTAGATTTCGAAGTTAAGTACTAATTTCGCCAGCAATTTTACGGATTAAGGGAAATGTGATATTTTTCTTATACACACACACATACATTTTGTTTTTCTTTTTGCCGTAATAGTTGATCTTATCAAAAACATGTCAATATCAAAGTTATAGATAATACTAAGAAGATGTATAATAAATTTAAACGGATTTGATATCTTGTGAATTGAAGAAGTTATGAATTTTTTTCTTCTTCAACTTCCCACTTTTTTTGCTGTAATAGTTGGTCCTATCGAAAACATAACCAAATTTTATGTTTGTCTTCATTGTAATGATGAAAATGATATCGAGTTAATCAATTAATTCTATTTATATCTATAAATTGATTTTTTTTTTTACTTTACGTATTTTCTTTCTCTAATTAATAATTTTACATTGAATATTAATGATGTGAATTATCACATTGCTACAAAGCGTAAACCAACTTAGTGAAAAATGTCCAAGCCGGGAACTACTATTTTTCACTAAGTTGGTTTACGCTTTGTAGCAATGTGATAATTCACATCATTAATATTCAATAATTTCAAGCGTAATTTCACTGCTGAAATGTAGTTGAAAAATTAATTAAAATAATTTTACATTTTTATAATTTTATGGCTATATTAAGGAACGTTGTATGGTAGATATTCTTTAGGCTATATTGTGTTTTCGTTCGTACGAAACAAACTTAAGATTCGGTAAAATTTTTGAACATTTCTTAAACTTCTGCACTATCAGAACATTAAAAAGTGACGTGGGCTAATTAACCTCGCAATTGGGGCAGGTTGGCCTACGCGACTTGGTCTCAGTTTGAGCTTCTAAATTAATATTTATAATTAATATTTTCAAGTTTTACCATTGTGACTTCTTCCTGAAAATACACTGATAGTGGTAACATAAAAAGAAATTTAAAATGTTGAATTTTATTTAAAAAATATATATATTAGAAGAAAAAACGGACCAAGAAGACTGGCAGAGCTTTAATAATTATTTATTTTACATTTTTTTAACTTATTAAAAACATTAATTTTCCGTCTCATATGTGATTTTAACATAATCTTATAAATGAGGCGATACATCTTTACTTTTCTGCCAAAAAATGATTTGTTGTGTCTTTCCAACTTACCTGAATATTTAACAAAAGTCCTTCCGGCCAGTGCCGGGAGAAAGAGGTAGCTTTCATATTCCTTATTTTAAAAAAGACAACTTATATCATTCAAAGAAACGAAGCTCAATTTAGTGGAAACAGAATATAGAAGATTCAATACTAATTTTTATCAATATAATGAATGAGAATTTTGCGAAATTAGTCAGCTTTATCCAAGCTGCTTTTCTATAAAGTAACTTATATTTGGCTGCAAAATTCGGCGATTTCTTAAAGTGCCTGCCATTTTAAGACAACATGGTGGATGAGGCTAACCAGTGAACTTGGTCGAAACCTTAGTAATTGCTGTGCACATGCTCACTCACATCGGAATAGGTTGATATATAAGAGTGCTGTCGCATGCAAAAAATCAGATTTTTCAAAATGTCACCCACAATAGAAATTGAAACTGCTATATCTGAGCCATTTTTTAAGGTAAAGACAAACAAAAAATGCTCCTGAATCCTTATATCAAGGTCAAATACTTAAGAAAGAAACCTTTTTCAATTACTAATTTTCTTGGTTATGCATTTCAATATTTTTAAATGATTTTTTTTAATTGGATACTTGAGATCAATCTGTACCAAGGCCGTTTTTTGCTTTTTCGATTTTGTTTACAGATATTTTTATTATTATTTTAATTAATTTATTATTAATTAATAGTAAGGAATTATTTAATTATTATTTTAATTAATTTATTATTAATTAATAAGGAATTATTTTATTAATTGAATTCCTGGTTATTCCAGTCAATCTTTTTAAAAAATGAAGATATATCGGTGTTTACCTCCTCCCCACATCAAATATGCTGCTCTGTTGTACAAAAATATTTATAACTGTCAATTATAGTAAAATCCCTGTTGGCTTGGGCTACAGGCACAGGTAGATTTCGAAGTTAAGTACTAATTTCGCCAGCAATTTTACGGATTAAGGGAAATGTGATATTTTTCTTATACACACACACATACATTTTGTTTTTCTTTTTGCCGTAATAGTTGATCTTATCAAAAACATGTCAATATCAAAGTTATAGATAATACTAAGAAGATGTATAATAAATTTAAACGGATTTGATATCTTGTGAATTGAAGAAGTTATGAATTTTTTTCTTCTTCAACTTCCCACTTTTTTTGCTGTAATAGTTGGTCCTATCGAAAACATAACCAAATTTTATGTTTGTCTTCATTGTAATGATGAAAATGATATCGAGTTAATCAATTAATTCTATTTATATCTATAAATTGATTTTTTTTTTTACTTTACGTATTTTCTTTCTCTAATTAATAATTTTACATTGAATATTAATGATGTGAATTATCACATTGCTACAAAGCGTAAACCAACTTAGTGAAAAATGTCCAAGCCGGGAACTACTATTTTTCACTAAGTTGGTTTACGCTTTGTAGCAATGTGATAATTCACATCATTAATATTCAATAATTTCAAGCGTAATTTCACTGCTGAAATGTAGTTGAAAAATTAATTAAAATAATTTTACATTTTTATAATTTTATGGCTATATTAAGGAACGTTGTATGGTAGATATTCTTTAGGCTATATTGTGTTTTCGTTCGTACGAAACAAACTTAAGATTCGGTAAAATTTTTGAACATTTCTTAAACTTCTGCACTATCAGAACATTAAAAAGTGACGTGGGCTAATTAACCTCGCAATTGGGGCAGGTTGGCCTACGCGACTTGGTCTCAGTTTGAGCTTCTAAATTAATATTTATAATTAATATTTTCAAGTTTTACCATTGTGACTTCTTCCTGAAAATACACTGATAGTGGTAACATAAAAAGAAATTTAAAATGTTGAATTTTATTTAAAAAATATATATATTAGAAGAAAAAACGGACCAAGAAGACTGGCAGAGCTTTAATAATTATTTATTTTACATTTTTTTAACTTATTAAAAACATTAATTTTCCGTCTCATATGTGATTTTAACATAATCTTATAAATGAGGCGATACATCTTTACTTTTCTGCCAAAAAATGATTTGTTGTGTCTTTCCAACTTACCTGAATATTTAACAAAAGTCCTTCCGGCCAGTGCCGGGAGAAAGAGGTAGCTTTCATATTCCTTATTTTAAAAAAGACAACTTATATCATTCAAAGAAACGAAGCTCAATTTAGTGGAAACAGAATATAGGAGATTCAATACTAATTTTTATCAATATAATGAATGAGAATTTTGCGAAATTAGTCAGCTTTATCCAAGCTGCTTTTCTATAAAGTAACTTATATTTGGCTGCAAAATTCGGCGATTTCTTAAAGTGCCTGCCATTTTAAGACAACATGGTGGATGAGGCTAACCAGTGAACTTGGTCGAAACCTTAGTAATTGCTGTGCACATGCTCACTCACATCGGAATAGGTTGATATATAAGAGTGCTGTCGCATGCAAAAAATCAGATTTTTCAAAATGTCACCCACAATAGAAATTGAAACTGCTATATCTGAGCCATTTTTTAAGGTAAAGACAAACAAAAAATGCTCCTGAATCCTTATATCAAGGTCAAATACTTAAGAAAGAAACCTTTTTCAATTACTAATTTTCTTGGTTATGCATTTCAATATTTTTAAATGATTTTTTTTAATTGGATACTTGAGATCAATCTGTACCAAGGCCGTTTTTTGCTTTTTCGATTTTGTTTACAGATATTTTTATTATTATTTTAATTAATTTATTATTAATTAATAGTAAGGAGTTATTTAATTATTATTTTAATTAATTTATTATTAATTAATAAGGAATTATTTTATTAATTGAATTCCTGGTTATTCCAGTCAATCTTTTTAAAAAATGAAGATATATCGGTGTTTACCTCCTCCCCACATCAAATATGCTGCTCTGTTGTACAAAAATATTTATAACTGTCAATTATAGTAAAATCCCTGTTGGCTTGGGCTACAGGCACAGGTAGATTTCGAAGTTAAGTACTAATTTCGCCAGCAATTTTACGGATTAAGGGAAATGTGATATTTTTCTTATACACACACACATACATTTTGTTTTTCTTTTTGCCGTAATAGTTGATCTTATCAAAAACATGTCAATTACAAAGTTATAGATAATACTAAGAAGATGTATAATAAATTTCAACGGATTTGATATCTTGTGAATTGACGAAGTTGTGAATTTTTTTCTTCTTCAACTTCCCACTTTTTTTGCTGTAATAGTTGGTCCTATCGAAAACATAACCAAATTTTATGTTTGTCTTCATTGTAATGATGAAAATGATATCGAGTTAATCAATTAATTCTATTTATATCTATAAATTGATTTTTTTTTTTTTACTTTACGTATTTTCTTTCTCTAATTAATAATTTTACATTGAATATTAATGATGTGAATTATCACATTGCTACAAAGCGTAAACCAACTTAGTGAAAAATGTCCAAACCGGGAACTACTATTTTTCACTAAGTTGGTTTACGCTTTGTAGCAATGTGATAATTCACATCATTAATATTCAATAATTTCAAGCGTAATTTCACTGCTGAAATGTAGTTGAAAAATTAATTAAAATAATTTTACATTTTTATAATTTTATGGCTATATTAAGGAACGTTGTATGGTAGATATTCTTTAGGCTATATTGTGTTTTCGTTCGTACGAAACAAACTTAAGATTCGGTAAAATTTTTGAACATTTCTTAAACTTCTGCACTATCATAACATTAAAAAGTGACGTGGGCTAATTAACCTCGCAATTGGGGCAGGTTGGCCTACGCGACTTGGTCTCAGTTTGAGCTTCTAAATTAATATTTATAATTAATATTTTCAAGTTTTACCATTGTGACTTCTTCCTGAAAATACACTGATAGTGGTAACATAAAAAGAAATTTAAAATGTTGAATTTTATTTAAAAAATATATATATTAGAAGAAAAAACGGACCAAGAAGACTGGCAGAGCTTTAATAATTATTTATTTTACATTTTTTTAACTTATTAAAAACATTAATTTTCCGTCTCATATGTGATTTTAACATAATCTTATAAATGAGGCGATACATCTTTACTTTTCTGCCAAAAAATGATTTGTTGTGTCTTTCCAACTTACCTGAATATTTAACAAAAGTCCTTCCGGCCAGTGCCGGGAGGAAGAGGTAGCTTTCATATTCCTTATTTTAAAAAAGACAACTTATATCATTCAAAGAAACGAAGCTCAATTTAGTGGAAACAGAATATAGGAGATTCAATACTAATTTTTATCAATATAATGAATGAGAATTTTGCGAAATTAGTCAGCTTTATCCAAGCTGCTTTTCTATAAAGTAACTTATATTTGGCTGCAAAATTCGGCGATTTCTTAAAGTGCCTGCCATTTTAAGACAACATGGTGGATGAGGCTAACCAGTGAACTTAGTCGAAACCTTAGTAATTGCTGTGCACATGCTCACTCACATCGGAATAGGTTGATATATAAGAGTGCTGTCGCATGCAAAAAATCAGATTTTTCAAAATGTCACCCACAATAGAAATTGAAACTGCTATATCTGATCCATTTTTTAAGGTAAAGACAAACAAAAAATGCTCCTGAATCCTTATATCAAGGTCAAATACTTAAGAAAGAAACCTTTTTCAATTACTAATTTTTTTGAAACCCCACTTTAAATATATATATATATTTTAATTTAATGGCCGCCATATTGAAACAAGATGGCTGATGTATCTGGCCAGCGAACATGGTCGAGGTATTGATGTATACTATCCACATGCCTTCTTACATCCAAATAGGCGAATACGTGTGCTATCGCGTGACAAATACAAGATCTCTTCAAAATGTTAGCCATGCTAAAAATTCAAAGTGCTATAATTCAACCATTTTTTTAAGATATAAACAAAAGAACAAATTTTCAGAAACAAAAACTGCTCCGGAATCTTTGTATCAAGGCCAAACACATAAAAAAAAATTTTTTCATGTTCCAATTTTTTAATACCACATTTTAAATTTTAAATTTAATTTTTGTTAAATGGCAACCCTTTTTAAACAAGATAGCGAATGAAGCTGGCCAACAAACTCGGTCGAGACATTGGTATGTACTATGTACAGACCAAGTTACATCCAAATCGGTTCATAAATACGCCTGTTATCGCGTGACAAAAATCAGGTCGTTTTAAAATGTCAGCCACAATAGAAATTCAAAATGCTATTACTCAGCCATTTTTTTAGATATAGACGAAACAAAAACTGTTCCGGAATCTTTGTATTAAGGTCAAACACATACGAAAAAAATCTTTTTCATTTTCCAATTTTTGGTATCTCATTTTAATTTTTTTATTTTTAAAATTTTTTTAAATTGCCCCCATTTCGAAACAAGATGGCGGATGAAGCTGGCCAACGAACTCGATAGAGATATTTGTATGTACTATGTACACACCAAGGTACATCCAAATCGGTTCATAAATACGCTTGTTATTACGTGACAAAAATCAGGACGTTTCAAAATGTCAGCCACGCTAGAAATTCAAAATGCTATAACTCAGCCATTTCTTAAGATATAGACGAAACAAAAGCTCCTCCCGAATCTTTTTATCAAGGTCAAACACATAAGAAGAAAATATTTTTTCAATTTTCAATTTTTTGGTACCACATTTCAAATTTATATTTTTCTTAAAAATTTAAATGGCCGCCATTTTTAAACAAGATAGCGGATGAAGCTGGCCAACGAACCCGGTCGAGACATTGGTATGTACTATATATAAACGAAGTTACATCCAAATCGGTTCATAAATACGCCTTTTATCGCGTGACAAAATTCTGGACGCTTCAAAATGTCAGCCACGCTAGAAATTCAAAATGCTGCAACACAGCCATTTTTTAAGATATAGACGAAACAAAAACTGCTCCGAATTCTTTGTATAAAGGTCAAATACATAAGAAAAAAATATTTTTCCATTTTCAATTTTTTGGAACCACATTTCAAATTTTAAATTTTTAAAAAATTTTTAAATTGCCGCCATTTTGAAACAAAATCGCGGTTGAAGCTGGCCAAAGAACTCGGTCGAGACATTCGTATGTACTATGTACACACCGAATTACATCGAAATCGGTTCATAAATACGCCTTTTATCGCGTGACAAAATTCAGGACGTTTCAAAATGTCAGCCACACTAGAAATTCAAAATGCTATAACTCAACCATTTTTTAAGATATAGACGAAACAAAAACTGCTCCGGAATCTTTGTATAAAGGTCAAATACAAAAGAAAAAAATATTTTTCCATTTTTAATTTTTTGGTACCACATTTCAAATTTTAATTTTTTTTTATTTAAATGGCCGCCATTTTGAAACAAAATGGCGGATGAAGCTGGCCAACGAACTCGGTTGAGACATTGGTATGTACTATGTACACACCGAATTACATCGAAATCGGTTCATAATTACGAGAGTTACAGTGTGACATAGGTCAGATATATATATATATATATATATATATATATATATAAATTTTGAACGGAGGGTGGTTTCGGGGTCTGGGGGTCAAGATCAATGAAAATATACCAAAATTTTTTGAAATCGCTTTCCTCCGAACGGCTGCAATAGGTAGCTTTTTGTAATGAAAGCTACCTAAAAGTGTTACAGAGTCGGCGTTCCTATCATCGCAAAATGCTACTAGAGACTACTCTTACATTTAGCATTAAGATGCATAATATTGACACATTTTATAATTCTTAGTAACTTATTAAAAGTGTGTGAAATTTTTCAAATAAAATATCTGTGTTCAATATTTTTAAATAATAATAATAATTATTATTATTATTATTTTGCATTAGATAGCTACGATCGATCTGTACGAAGGTCGTTTTTTATTTTTTCGACTTTGTTTATTGCAGATATTTTTAGTGAGGACACTTTTATTTTCGGAACCGGTTTCGAAAGTGAATGCATCCCGAAAAAAAAATCTGCTGTCAAAATCGAAAAAGTAAAAAACAGCCTTTGTACAGATCGACCTCAGGTATCCAATGCAAAATAAACTCATAAAAAATATTGAATTGCAACCGAAATATCCTTATAAATTTCTTCCATAGGATTAGCATTCGCGAACGGGTGCTTTCGCTCTGAAGTAGCCACATTGCATTTCAATATTTTTAAATGATTTTTTTGCTTTCTTCTAACTTTACAAGAAGAAAGTATTGGATTCGTGGTTTTCGACGGATTTACACGTTTTAGGGGTCAAAAAACCCAAAAAACATGTTTTTACAAAATGTTTGTCTGTCTGTCTGTATATGACACAAATTTTGTGGGCGTTCTATCTCATGACGTAATGCACGAATTTAATACAAATTTATATTCAAGTAGTCCCTGATATAAATTGGTGCTAATTAGTTTTTGGTGTAAAATCGCCCAATCACAATTTCAGTAACGGCTCTATATCAAGACCTTATGCAAGGATTTTCATAAAACTTCAGATTGAGTTAGTCCTTGAAATGAATTGGTGCTAGTTTACGTTTTGTTGTAAATCGCCCAACAGATGGCGCTGCTATGCTGCATTTTGCAGGATTTACACGATTTCCGCAATAGCTCTATTTCAAGAAATATTGCACACATATTCATAAAAAAACTCAGATTCAGTTAGTTCTTGATATGAAATGATGCTGATTATCTGTTGGTGTGAATCACCCAGTAGGTGGCGCTGTTATGCTGCATTTGTCATGATTTACGCAATAGCTCTAATGGCCGGTTTTTGCCTTTCCGATTTTGTTTACAGATATTTTCAGTGAAGGCACTTTTATTTTCCGAACCGGTTTCGAAAGTGAAAGCATCCTCATAGAAAAAGTCTGCATTCAAAATCGAAAAAGTGAAAAACGGCCTTTGTACAGATCGATCTCAGCTATCCAATGCAAAAAAAATCATTTAAAAATACTGAAATGCAACCGAGATATCTTTATAAATTTCTTCCGAAAGGATTAGCATTAGCGAAGGCGTCTTTTCGTTTGACTAAAGTAGCCTCTTCTCGGTTGCATTTCAATATTTTTAAATGTTATTTTTGGCATTGGATAGCTGAGATCGATCTGTATAAAGATCGTTTTTTGCTTTTTAGATTTTGTTTACAGATATGTTTACTGAGGACACTTTCATTTTCGGAAAGAGTTTCGAAAGTGAAAACACCCCCATAAAAAAATCTGCAATCAAGATCGAAAATGTAAAAAACGGCCTTTATACAGATTCATCTCAGCTATCCAATACAAAATAAATGGTCAAGTGCGAGCATTACTCGCGCACAGAGGGTTCCGTAGAATAAATATGTGAATTTGTAATTGTATTATATTAAAAAAAAAGTTGCTAAAAGAATACTAAGACTTTGTAAAAAACTATACAACGTAGGGTTGGGTATAACTGTATATATTAGAAAAGTGTAAATGGGTATACCATGAAAGTTCAAAGAGATATGGAACCTAAATAATATTAAATATAGCGATTCTTATAACTCTTTTTTTAATATTATCCTAATCTGTTTATGATGAGCTTAATTCGGTACTGACAATAAAAGCAGTGCATAGTTAAACTTCATTTGGCATTTCATGAAACTAAATTCAGCATAGTAATAACCTTTACTTCTACAGTGTAGCTAAAACAAAACCGTTGTTCAAAGTTTAAATTTGGCATTGTGCTAAGCGCGCTTCGAATTGAGGTCTCAAAGTTGCAACGCCGCCTTGGTCAGTGCCGCGTTTTTAAAGATAGGTGTTTAATTAACTTTTAAAGTCACTCGAGGTGTATTGAGAGATACAATCAATGCAAAATATCGTGAATCCCACAGTATTTATGCGATTCATTCTAATTAAATCTTTCGAGGGCAAAGCCCTTAAAAAACGGACACCAAATTTTAATTCCAAAACAGACAAACTGTACCAAGAATATTTAATTAAAATTTTCCTGTTATCATGTACGTGAAAATAAGCAAGTTCGCATTTTCTAATAAATTCGTTTATAAATTCTGGTGTCAGTTCATTTTTTCATAAGTTTATAAATAGAATTAGTCCGTGCCGGAAAGGATTAAGTGGTCGCAGGACTCTTAAAGCTTCAAAATTTAAGAAATTTTAATTTTTTTTAGATGTTAAACTCCTATTTTTTCTGAATATTTTGATATAATTGTTTCCTTGAAATTCCCATTAGAACAGAAGTTTTGGCTTTTAGAATTATACCCGCTCAAAAGCTGAAGCGGCGTTTCCAAAACTTTAAAGTCATTATTTTCCAAATGGCGTTTTGGGGGCATAACGCGCAGGATACCTCAAAAACTTCTGAATATTTTTTCATGAAATTTTCAAAACATGTATTTCATGTTAGTCTGTATAAACTGAACCTAAAATTTCCTTTTTATTGTTCAAAAAAATATTTTTTTAGGAGATTTTACTGTTGAAATTTTCAAAATTTTGTATTAGCTAAATGCAACATTACATTAAAAGTATCCTTAAATGCAAATTTATTTAAGTTCAGGGGAATTATTACAATCTGAAGTATAAGTAATCACCAAAATTTTCATTCTAGTTGCAATATTTATTTTGTAATCCTGCGTGTAAACTGTTATGCCAATTTTTTGTTCGACAAATGTCTAACAGTTTCGAGCCCCCTATAAATACTAATTCTGTATCTTGCAATTTTTTAAATACATGAAACGAAAGAACATACTATATCTTTCATCCCAATTAAAATTGTCTTTAAAAACATATACATTTTAAGACATTAAATGTTGTCTTTTTTTTCATGTTTTTTACTTTTTTGACTCCCGAGAATCCTTAAATTAGTATGTTTTTAACAATTTGACGTTTATTGCTTTTATACTGTTACTGGACATTACATTACACATATATATCATTAAAAGTTGTTAACTAGGAATAAAGTACGCCACCCCTGTCCTTGTGTATGTCCAAACTGACTGTACATTTAAGGGTTAATATTTCGGCTAATTACCGATGATTTTTTTTCGAAAATCATTATCAACAATGCTTTTATTCTTCTGCAACGATAGGTATATTCAGCGATCCTCAACAATTTTTCTGAATACCCGTAAATCGAAATTTGTGTATAATAGAAAAATGCTAATTACTCAAAAACTATGTGACCTAGGGTAATCGCTATAATTTTCCGGCAAGGTCTATATTAACGTCTACTACCTCTAATTTTTTCATAATTTTAGTTTCAGTAGATTCGGAGTTAGATGGGGCGGGGGGAACATATTTTTGAGCTACATTTTCAACAATATCTTTGAAAATATAATACCTAAAATTAAAAGGAATGTATATTTGAGTTCAGCATTACAAAAGCTTTCACAGGATACCCCACATGATATACAAAGAACAAAAAATTTTCCCAAGTAGCATAATTAGCCCCTCTACTTTTATACTAAATATATTTATGAATGTTTATTAATCTGAAAATATGTGGGTTAATGGTCTTTATTACTTCCCCAAATTTGAACTTTCCACGTTCCATAGTTTACGAGTAAAATGGCTGTGACAGACAGACAGACGGACAGACACAGGAGTGATCTTATAATGGTTCCGTTTTTACTTTTTAAGTACGGAACCCTAAAAATCATTTAAAAATATTGAAATGCAACCGAGATATCTTTGTAAATTTCTTCTATAGGATTACCATTAGCGAACGGGTCTTATCGCTTAACTGAAGTAGCCTCCCCATAAAACATTCTGCAATCAAGATCGAAAATGTAAAAAACGGTCTTTTTACAGATCGATCTCAGCTATCAAATGAAATAAAAAATCATTTAAAAATATTGAAATGCAACCGAGATATCTTTATAAGTTTCTTGTATAGGATTAGTATTAGCGAGCGGGTCATTTCGCTTGACTAAAGTAGCCTCCCCATACAAAATTCTGCAATCAAGATCGAAAATGTAAAAAACGGCCTTCGTACCGATCTCAGCTATCCAATGCAAAAAAAAATTCAATTAAAAATATTGAAATGCAACCGAGATATCTTTATAAATTTCTTCCATGGGATGGGATTAGCTTTAGCGAGCGGGTCTATTCTTCGCGAATAGCCCCTTAGCACTGCTGATTTGAATTGCAACAAAATATGCTTATTATTTAATCAAAATGTTTATAATAAATTTAAAAATTATTCGATTGCCTTTCAGAAGGGAAAAAATAAAATAAATGCAAAACAACATATACAGTAAGCAGAAATATATCATCTGTGTATGCTGATTTCATCGCAACAGTATTTGCTTAGTATTTGTAAATTAGCCGAAATTTTCGGATTGGGTTGGGTTGATTTTTGACGGCTGATTATGTACTCGAGGGATATGGACCCGAAGGGGGAGTGCCCTTCGTGGGGGGTCTTTCTAAGGGAACCCAACCCGTATTAAAGCATGGAAATCCAAGGTTCGAAGAAAACCACGAAAACTCCGAACGATTAGACCGACGGGTGCGATTGGGGTCGAAACCAGCACCTCCCGTCTACCAGCTTCGACGGCACAACCTCTCGGCCAGTGGTGGGGCCCGAAATTTTCGGTAAAACACTCAATGAAATCTTTTTTTCAGAGACACACTTCTGAGTTTTAAAGTAGTGTAATTTAATAATGAAACTGTACTGTAGTTATCTTTTAGTTTACTATATAAAACAAATGTTTAATATTTGTGAAAGAAACAAATTCCGCTAGAATTACCTTATCAATTATAAAAAAAAAAGATATAGAAAATTTAAATGCAATTATATTTTTCCGCCGCATATATCCATTCATTTTAATGACACTAGTCAATTATTATTATTCTCTTCCACCCCCCGCCTCTGCCGTGTGCAAATGGCATTTTCTACTGAATGATAGACTTTTGCCTTTCGACGTTTAAGGAATAAAAAATTCTATCCGGCATTATACTTCAGAAGTGAGAAAGAAAAATAAAGATTACAAATCTGTTTTATCCCAAATCAATAACACTTTAAATTAATTTTTGGAACAGGTTTCGAAAGTGAAAACACCACATAAAATATTTTGCAGTCAGGATCGAAAAAGTAAAAAGCGGCCTTTGTATAGATTGATCTCAGCTATCCAATGCAAAAAAAATCATTTAAAAATATTGAAATGCAACCGATACATCTTTATAATTTTCTTCTACAGGATTAGCATTAGCGAACGGGTCTTTTCGGTAAACTAAAGTAGCCTCTTCTCTGTTGCATTTCAATATTTTTAAATGATTTTTTTTGCATTGGATAGCTGAGATCGATCTGTACAAAGGCCGTTTTTTGTTTTTTCGATTTTGTTTACAGATATTTTTAGTGAGGACACCTTTCATTTTCGGAACAGGTGTGAAAGTGAAAACACCCCCATAAAAAATTCTGCAATCAAGATCGAAAAAGTAAAAAACGGCCTTTGTACAGATCGACCTCAGCTATCTAATGGGAAAAAAATCATTTAAAAATAAAATGCAACCGAGATATCTTTATAAATTTCTTCCATGGGACTAGCTTTAGCGAGCGGGTCTTTTCGCGTGAATAACGTAGCCTGTTCCCGGTTGCATTTCAATATTTTTAAATGATTTTTTTGCTTTGGATAGCTGAGATTGATCTGTACAAAGGCCGTTTCTTGCTTTTTCGATTTTGTTTACAGGTATTTTTAGTGAGAACACTTTAATTTTCGGAACCAGTTTCGAAAATAAAAGCATCCCCACAATAAATTCCGCAATCAAGATCGAAAAATAAAAAAATGGCCTTTGAAAAGATTGATCTCAGCTATCCAAAAATAATTTAAAAATATTGAAATGCAACCGAGATATCTTTATAAATTTCTTCTATAGTATTATCATTAGCGAACGGGTCTTTCCAGTAGACTAAAGTAGCCTCTTCTCGGTTGCAGTTCAATATTTTTAAATGATTTTTTTTTTGCATTGGATAGCTGAGATTGATCTGTACAAAGGCCGGTTTTTGTTTTTCGATTTTATTTACAGATATTTTTAGTGAGGCCACTTTCACTTTCGGAACAAGTTTTGAAAGTGAAGACACCCCCATAAAAAAATCTGCATTCAAGATCGAAAATGTAAAAAACGGCATTTGTGCAGATATATCTCCACTATTCAATGCAAAAAAGATAATTTAAAAATATTGAAATGCAACCGAGATATCTTTATAAGATTCTTCTATAGGATTAGCATTAGCGAACGGGTCTTTTCGCTTGACTAAAGTAGCTTCCCCTTAAAAAATTCTGCAATCTTGATCGAAAATGTGAAATGCGGACTTCGCACAGATCGATCTCAGCTATCCAATGCAATAAAAATCATTTACAAATATGTAAATGCAGCCGAGATATCTTTATAAATTTCATCTATAGTATTAGTATTAGCGAACGGGTCTTTTCGCTTGACTAAAGTAGCTTCTTCATAAAAAATTCTGCAATCAAGATCGAAAAGGTAAAAAACAGCCTTTGTACAGATCGATATCAACTATCCAATGAAAAAAAAGAAAAAAAAAGAAAAATATAGAAATGCAACCGAGATATTTTTTATAAATTTCTTCGATAGAATAAACATTAGCGAACGGGTTTTTTCACTTGACTAAAGTAGCCTCCCTATAAAAAGTTCTGTGATTAAGATCAAAAATGTGAAAACGGTCTTTGTACAGATTCATCTCAGCTATCCAATGCAAAAAAATCATTTAAAAATATTGAAATGCAACCGAGATATCTTTATAAGTTTCTTCTATAGGATTAGCATTAGTGAACGGGCCATTTCGCTTGACTAATGTATCCTCCCCATAAAAAATTCTGCAATGAAGATCGAAAATGTAAAAAACGGACCTTGTACAGATCGATCTCAGCTATCCAATATAAAAAAAATAAAATATATAGAAACGCAAACGAGATACTTTATAAATTTCTTCTATAGAATAAACATTAGCGAACGGGTCGTTTCGCTTAACTAAAGTACCCTCCCTATAAAAAATTCTGCAATTAAGATCAAAAATGTAAAAACGGTCTTTGTATAGATTCCTCTCAGCTATCCAATTTAAAAAAAATCATTTAAAAATATTAAAATGCAACCGAGATATCTTTATAAGTTTCTTTTATAGGATTAGCATTAGCGAACGGGTCATTTCGCTTGACTAAAGTAGCCTCCCCATAAAAAATTCTGCGATCAAGATCGAAAATGTAAAAAACGGTCTTTATACAGATCGATCTCAGCTATCCTATGCAAAAAATAAAATAAAATAAAATAAAAATAAAAATATAGAAATGCAACCCAGATATTTTTTTATAAATTTCTTCTACAGAATAAACATTAGCGAACGGGTCTTTTCGCTTGACTAAAGTACCCTCCCTATAACAAATTCTGCAATTAATATCAAAAATGTAAAAAAGGTCTTTGTACAGATTCCTCTCAGCTATCCAATGCAAAAAAAAAATCATTTAAAAATATTAAAATGCAACCGAGATATCTTTATAAGTTTCTTTTATAGGATTAGCATTAGCGAACGGGTCATTTCGCTTGACTAAAGTAGCCTCCCCATAAAAAATTCTGCGATCAAGATCGAAAATATAAAAAACGGCCTTTGTACAGATCGATCTCAGCTATCCAATGCAAAGAAAAAAAAATTATTTAAAAATACAGAAATTCACCCGAGATATTTTTTTATAAATTCCTTCTATAGAATAAACATTAGCGAGCGGGTCTTTTCGCTTGACTAAAGTAGCCTCCCTATAAAAAATTCTGCAATTAAGATCAAAAATGTAAAAAACGGTCTTTGTACAGATTTATCTCAGCTATCCAATGCAAGAAAAATCATTTAAAAATATTAAAATACAACCGAGATATCTCTATAAGTTTCTTGTATAGGATTAGCATTAGCGAACGAGTCATTTCGCTTGACAAAAGTAGCCTCCCTATAAAAAATTCTGCAATGAAGATCGAAAAAGTAAAAAATGGCCTTTGTACAGATCGATCTCAGCTATCAAATGCAAAAAAAAATAAAAATATAGAAATGCAACCGATATATTTTTTATAAATTTCTTCTATAGAATAAACATTAGCGAACGGCTCTTTTCGCTTGACTAAAGTACCCTCCCTATAAAAAATTCTGCAATTAAGATCAAAAATGTAAAAACGGTCTTTGTACAGATTCCTCTCAGCTATCCAATGCAAAAAAAAATTATTTAAAAATATAGAAATGCACCCGAGATATTTTTTATAAATTCCTTCTATAGAATAAACATTAGCGAACGGGTCTTTTCGCTTGACTAAAGTAGCCTCCCTATAAAAAATTCTGCAATTAAGATCAAAAATGTAAAAAACGGTCTTTGTACAGATTCATCTCAGCTATCCAATGCAAGAAAAATCATTTAAAAATATTGTAATGCAACCGAGATATCTTTATAAGCTTCTTGTATAGGATTAGCATTAGCGAACGGGTCATTTCGCTTGACTAAAGTAGCCTCCCAATAAAAAATTCTGCAATGAAGATCGAAAAAGTAAAAAATGCCCTTTGTACAGATCGATCTCAGCTATCCAATGCAAAAAATAAAAAATAAATAAAAACATAGAAATGCCACTGAGATATTTTTTATAAATTTCTTCTATAGAATAAACAGTAGCGAACGGTTCTTTTCGCTTGACTAAAGTACCCTCCCTATAAAAAATTCTGCAATTAATATCAAAAATGTAAAAACGGTCTTTGTACAGATTCCTCTGAGCTATCCAATGCAAAAAAAAATCATTTAAAAATATTAAAATGCAACCGAGATATCTTTATAAGTTTCTTTTATAGGATTAGCATTAGCGAACGGGTCATTTCGCTTGACTAAAGTAGCCTCCCCATAAAAAATTCTGCTATCAAGATCGAAAATATAAAAAACGGCCTTTGTACAGATCGATCTCAGCTATCCAATGCAAAGAAAAAAAATTATTTAAAAATATAGAAATTCACCCGAGATATTTTTTATAAATTCCTTCTATAGAATAAACATTAGCGAGCGGGTCTTTTCGCTTGACTAAAGTAGCCTCCCTATAAAAATTTCTGCAATTAAGATCAAAAATGTAAAAAACGGTCTTTGTACAGATTCATCTCAGCTATCCAATGCAAGAAAAATCATTTAAAAATATTAAAATACAACCGAGATATCTCTATAAGTTTCTTGTATAGGATTAGCATTAGCGAACGGGTTATTTCGCTTGACAAAAGTAGCCTCCCTATAAAAGATTCTGCAATGAAGATCGAAAAAGTAAAAAATGGCCTTTGTACAGATCGATCTCAGCTATCAAATGCAAAAAAAAATAAAAATATAGAAATGCAACCGATATATTTTTTATAAATTTCTTCTATAGAATAAACATTAGCGAACGGGTCTTTTCGCTTGACTAAAATACCCTCCCTATAAAAAATTCTGCAATTAAGATCAAAAATGTAAAAACGGTCTTTGTACAGATTCCTCTCAGCTATCCAATGCAAAAAAAATTATTTAAAAATATAGAAATGCACCCGAGATATTTTTTATAAATTCCTTCTATAGAATAAACATTAGCGAACGGGTCTTTTCGCTTGACTAAAGTAGCCTCCCTATAAAAAATTCTGCAATTAAGATCAAAAATGTAAAAAACGGTCTTTGTACAGATTCATCTCAGCTATCCAATGCAAGAAAAATCATTTAAAAATATTGAAATGCAACCGAGATATCTTTATAAGCTTCTTGTATAGGATTAGCATTAGCGAACGGGTCATTTCGCTTGACTAAAGTACCCTCCCTATAAAAAATTCTGCAATGAAGATCGAAAAAGTAAAAACGGTCTTTGTACAGATTCTTCTCAGCTATCCAATGCAAAAAAAAATCATTTAAAAATAATAAAATGCAACCGAGATATTTTTATAAGTTTCTTTTATAGGATTAGCATTAGCTAACGGGTCATTTCGCTTGATTAAAGTAGCCTCCGCATAAAAAATTCTGTGATCAAGATCGAAAATGTAAAAAACGGCCTTTGTACAGATCGATCTCAGCTATCCAATTAAAAAAAAAATTATTTAAAAATATAGAAATGCACCCGAGAAATTTTTTATAAATTCCTTTTGTAGAATAAACATTAGCGAACAGGTCTTTTCGCTTGACTAAAGTAGTCTACCTATAAAACATTCTGCAATTAAGATCAAAAATGTAAAAAACTCTCTTTGTACAGATTCATCTCAGCTATCCAATGCAAGAAGAATCATTTAAAAATATTGAAATGCAACCGAGATATCTTTATAAGTTTCTTGTATAGGATTAGCATTAGCGAACGGGTCATTTCGCTTGACTAAAGTAGCCTCCCTATAAAACATTCTGCAATGAAGATCGAAAAAGTAAAAAATGGCCTTTGTACAGATCGATCTCAGCTATCCAATGCAAAAAAAAATCATTTAAAAATATTGAAATGCAACCGAGATATCTTTATAAATTTCAACCATAGGATTAGCATTAGCGAGCGGGTGTATTCGCACGACTGAAATAGCCTCTTAGCATCACTCACTGCTGATTTGAATTTGAACAAAATATGCTTATTATTAAATCAAAATGTTTAGAATAACCTTAAAAATTATTCGATTGCTTTACAGAAGGAAAAAAAGAAAAAAGAAAAAAATATATACACTAAGCACAAATATTTATCTGTGTATGCGGATTTCACCGCAAGGAAATGTATTTGCTAAACGATTGAAAATTAGCCGAAATTTTCGATAAAACAGTGAAAAGAAATCTTTCTTTAAAGCTTGAGAAACACATTTCTAAATTTTAAATTAGTGTAATCCAATTTAATAATGAATTGTACAATAGTTATCTTTCAGTTTGCTGTATAGCACAAATGTTTAATTTTTATGAAAGAAACATTTAAACTAATTCAGTAAGAATTACCTAATAAATGATAGAAAAAAAAGGTATTATAGGAAATTTAAATACAAATGTATTTATTCTCCGCATATATCTATTAATTTTTAAAGACATTAGTAACCATTGTTATTTTCTTTCTCTCTCATCCCCCCCCCCCCCCCCCCTCTGTCGAGTGCGGATGACAAAATGATAATTCTATTATCTTTTGAGAATAAGCGACTTCTTCATTTTGATGTTGTACGCAATTAAAAAATATTTCGAAAATTACACTTCAAAAGTAAGAAAGAAAAATAATAACAATGATAAATTTGTTTTAATTCCAAATCAATAATGCTTTTTAAAAATCCTTATCTTTATGATTAGAACAGCCTAGTAAAACAAATCGTCTGAAATCAGCATCTGTTTACGGCATTTATTTAAACTTTCTTCTCTGCCATTGCTTCGGAAAAGAAATTTGTAGTTATCTATCCTACAAGTTGGTTACAGCAAATAGCCAGAGGTGAAATTCCACAACTTTCCTGTTTTATAGATCCCCCATTGGGGTAATCAGTGTCGTTTGTCGTTCGCGACCCCCCTAAGAAGGCGTATCTTGGCTAAGGCGGAGATCAGTCTTTCTGACTGTTGTAAATGAAAGTGTCTCAACTTTTTATAAATGCAGCATAGATTTAATTTTTTTTAATCAAAATAAGCTTTTGAAAGCCACAAAAAATATCAAATTCGAGCAAAATGCATAAAAATAACAGTTATAAATTTCTCCCATTGAAATAACATTAGCCGCTCTATCTCGGAGCGTTACTGAAGTAGGGCCTTAAGAAAGGAAATAACATACACATAATACGAGTTTTCCGAAAAAATTTCCCCATATTACAAAATTTATTCATATCCACTATATGTATAAAAACAAAGGTGAAACTCTTACCAAAATTATGGAAAACTGACCTAGTTTTGTTGTTGTTGTTGGAGGCTACTGTAACGTGGTTGTAGTGTATCAATATCAGTGTTCAGGAAACAGGAACTGTTCACAAATCAGGAAAAAGCTCAGTGTATCATCTGGCATCACGAGACTCGGTCACCAAAATCAGTGGTGAGGAATCAGTGCATCAGCAGGGGTGTAGTGGAGAGTATACAAAGATATATAAACCGTTTATCTTCTGGATTTTTTTAAGAAGCTCTGTATACTCTCTTTTTCTCAAATAAAGCTATAGTGTGTACCCTCTAATATAATGGCCTATAGTGTATACCTTCTGATACTTTTATGACTACAATACTATGTATCAGATCTTGCAACTCTGTGACAACGGAAAACCACAGTCATTGCACCGATCCCTACTGTGACGTTGGCTGATGTATGACCAAAAATTGACTATCGACTAGATGTGTCCGTGTTACAAGCCAGTGTTTCATACAGCTACGTTACGGAAACCAGAAACAAGAAAACTTGGTTATTTTTACAACACTTTGGCACCAGTTTCACATGTCCGCCTTATATATAGCGGATATGAATAAATATTCTAATCAGATAAAGCCTTTTCAGACACTCTGTATATTCTAAATGCATTTTTCTGAAAACAAATTTCTTTCTCAAAAAGTCTTTAAAAAGCTCCATCCATTTTGATTTTTGATCTCACTTTGTATCTAAGGAGAAATCCCCACGCGTATTACAGCTAATCTGTGCATCTATCTTAGAATGTTGGTTTATTCAAGTCCTCAGTTAATAAGGTAATAATCGTAAATAAGGTCAATAACAATGAAGTATATTGGGATGGGAATTTTTAATGAAAACTCAGTTTCCCGGCGGTTCTTTTTTTATTTTTTCTTGGTTTCCTTTTTTTTTTAATAAATATCTGTTGAATTTAAAAATGGATACGAAAATTTTTTAATAATGCCCTTACAGCACTGCAGAAAAAAGATGTAAATCTACAATCAATATCTTTGTTTTTGTAAAAAAAAAAAAAAAAAAAAAAAAATCTACAAAACTAAATTTTGTAAAGCTACAGAAATCTGCATGCGTACTATAATTTTATCTGTACACTGTAGAAAAAAGATGTAAATCTACAAAACTAGTTTTTGAAAAGCTACAGAATTCTGTATGCTTACTAAAATTTTATCGGTAACCCGGTATAATTACATGATTATTTTGTTGTTGCTGCGGTTACAGGCAAAGTTCTAGTCATCCAAGTTTCCTAGAAAATTCTTAGTAACCTTACAGATTCTTTTTACAGCGTAAACATAAATATGATACATGAAATTTATTCGTTGCAGTTACATAAAAAGTTCTAGACTTCCCAATTTCCTAGGAAATTCTTAGTAACCTTATATATATATATATATACATACAGTCGAGGCCAAAAGTTTAAGACCACCGTGCAGAAACTAGCGTTTTTAAAATTGAAACCACTGATAACGTCATAAATCAAATCGATTTTTGTCAGATGGCATCATTCCGTCTGACAGTGGAATTACTGTAGTCGCTTTTCGTTTGAACTTTGAGTAATAAATGTCGCAGACGCAATTTATTGTCTGGATCTTAAATTTCAGTGGTGGTCCTAAACTTATGGCCACGACTGTATATTACAATGTACAGATTACTAAACTGTAAGCTTACAAAAATTTTATCTGTACACTGTAAAGAAAAAAGATGCAAATATACAAAACTAGTTTTTGTAAAGCTACAGAAATCTGTGTGCTTACTAAAATTTTATCGGTAACTCGGAATAATTACTTTTTTTTTTTTTTTTGCAGTTACATAAAAAGTTCTAGGCATCGCAGTTTCCTAGAAAATTCTTAGTAATATTACAGATTTTTTTATAGTGTAAACGTGAATCTGTTACATGATCTTTTATTTTGTTGTTGTATACATAAAAAGTTACACAGTAGTTACATAAAAAGTTCTAGGCATCCCAGTTTCCTAGAAAATTCTTAATAACCTCATAGATTTTTTTTTAAACAATGAAGTAAGAAAATGATAAAAATTGAATAAATATTGCGAAAATTGGAACGCATGGGGCATTTTAATTTTGTTTATTTTTTTCATATTAATAAATAGCTTTAAATGTTTCACTAAATTGATTTCTTTCTTTAATTTATTTATTTAAATTCACATTGAGCACTTTCTTTAAGAATTCACTGTCGGAATAACATAAATAACAAAAAGCGATTTTTTAAGTCCGCCATCTCCTTAAAAAACTGGACTCATTTTCTATGTCCAGTTTAAAATTACCTTTCTAACTTAAATTATAAATTTTATGCATTGAATTTTAAATCAACTTTATTTCTTTGAACCCACTTTTGCTTTTTCCATCTTTATGTTCACTTTAAAAAAAAACTTAAATATAAGAAATTTCACTTAAAACATCTCTTTTGATATGTAAACATTTATTCAACAAATAAAATATTTTAAAAAATTTCAGCATTGTACATTATTTATACGAGATAGAAAGTAATATAAATAATATCTAGTATCTCATACTGAAAAAAATCACTTAAAGTTTTCCATAAAATTTGTTTTATTTGCTCGGTGCACTTACGAAATGTTTACGTTTTGAATATCTTTATTTTACATTCACAAAAATTGTATCCTCTGAATTTGCTTCGGGATTTGAGGATTAAACTACATATGTGAGGATACATTCTTTAAATAATATATTTCTGGATATTCGCTATAAAATATCCAAATTGTTGTGCCAGTTACACTTTCTTTTAAAGACGAATACTGGAAAATATGGTATTTTAAATTATTCATATTAGCATAAATATAACTGGAAATTTTAGGGAAGTTTTATGTTACATATTTTTTCCCTACTTTGCACATATTTATGTAGTTTTCAGATAACATTTTTATGCCAATTTTGAAAGCTATGTGAATGTAATAGATACGGTGAAACAAACTTTCATATATTTCAATGAATGAATTTACTAAAATTATCTTTTTTTTTTTTTTTTTTTTTTTTTTTTTTACTTTTTTGTTATTTCTTTGTTATTTTTTTTCATGCCTAACAATATTTTCGTAATGCGCAGATAAACACTAATACTAGGTTGAGCAAAAAGTTCTGGGAAATTTGTGAAAGTTGCTTTGTTATGCGCAAATTAACAACAAAAAAAAAGCAACAAGGACTATTCTTCAAAGTAGAGACCATCGTAGTCCACAACTTTCTGCTATCGTTCTGCCAGATTCCGGATTTGCTGGAAGTATCATGGCGGCTCCTTGGAATCGAGAAACCCTCGACATGCTTCTTCAACTTCATTAAACGATTCAAATCGACGGCCCTTGAAAAAGATGTTGCTTTGATCGAAACAGGCCATAATCGGGTGGAGCCACGTCTGGACTGTACCACTAGTACTCCTATATACGATACAAATTCCGATAACTATTAGATTAAAAATTTCCCAGAACTTTTTGCTCAACCTAATACAATATTCTAAATCTCAGTATATTAACAAATCTCAGTAGTTTAAAATGAACGAAGTTATTATTTTCTATATATATCTTGGAAATTTTTCTGTAGAAAATTTCTCAAGCCTTGCATTCATTTCGAATGCAATGCCTATTATATGCCTTCTTGCCTATTTCGAATTTTAGTTGCTTAAAAGGCGTATAGCCAACAGAGTGAAAAAGTATCCAAGCCGGGAATATAGCATACCGAGGTTCGATTTAAACTACTATTATAAACAGAAAAAATCATTTGGAATTAGAATTAAATAATTATGTACAAAAAGCAGGAACTTATTAAAAATTACGTCATAAAAAGTATACACGTGAATTTTAAAAGAGAAAGGATATTGTAAAATAATAAATTCATTAATATGCGTTAGAAGTCTTAAATAGGAGAAATTACGTCATATTTACGTCTCATTAAAGTTATTACATAAAATGAACACAAAATAATACTGCAAAACAGTTTAAATTTAGAAATTGCGCTAGACATTTATTTGATCTTTTGAGAGGATCTTTTTAACTATTTTTGTTAGGAAAGCGCAAATAATATTTCATTTCTAACAAAAGTATTTTCACGTGAATATTTAAAACAGAAAGAATAGCTTGGTAAAAATTACGTCAGATTAAAAAAGATTAATTTAAAATGTCTCATTTAAAATAACTTTCTTTTCGCTTTGTTAAAAAATACCAGGAGACAAAGACTCTGTTTACTTAATTCCTTTTATATTAGCTTATTTTGAAAAGTTGTTACACGTGTCTACATCATCAAGTTATTTTTATTTCGATTTTTTATTTGTATTTTTATTAATGTTGTACTAATTTATTTGTTCTTTCGTTATTTAAAATAAAAATTATGTCAATTTGTATAATTTGGCGAGTGGTTTGGCGATTTATATAATTTGGCGAAATTGGTCGACGGGATAATCAAGTAGTACCGCAGCGGATTTGTCGTTAAAATTCCCCAATCAAAGAGAAATGAATAGAAATTCGTTTATAGGGAGATAACCACTGTTTTTTAAATTATAATTCAATCTTTTGAAATCTTTTTAAAGCCGATCAAATCAGCGTGCATTTAGAGTCTGCGGTGTCTGGACGGGGGTTGGCGAGAGTAGCTCGTAGGGGGCCGAGCCCCCTAGTTTTCTAAAATCTCACTATTCCAAAAAAAAGTAACACCGCTGTCACCGCCGCCGCCGGTTTTGCACTTTTCGTGACCGGAGGTCTTTCTCCGTTAATATTAAGAAAAATACTGCATACAAAAATATGAAAATCGGCGGTATTATAGAGAAATGTTTGATAAACACGCTGATGCAGACAGTTTTCAAATCGAAGAATTATTTTAAGAGATATTTAATGCTAAAGTTGGACAAAATCGTTCCATTAAAAAAGTTTTATAGGAGCAAAAACTATAAATGGGAATTAATTCATTTTTAGATCATTTTATACGTTAGAATTTCTCGGTGTGCAGACTGCATTCACTATTTTTAATTTGACTCATTTTTTGAGGTTTTATTTCTATTTTAAATTCAAATTTTCAGCATTTCGAGAGATATTTTTTACTTATTTTAGAAAATGGTAGTAATTTAAACTGTTGCCAACTGTATAAACAGCGCAAACAATAATGTTTGCTTCAAATTAAAAATTTATTTACACGTGACTATTATTAACAGAAAAAAAACTTTCAAATTAGAATTAATTAATTACGTATGAAAAGCAGGAACTTAATGAAAATTACTTCATAAAAACAATATTTAAACGTGAATTTTTAAAGAGAAAGGATATTGTAAAATAATAAATTTATTAACATGCGTTAGAAGTCTCAAATAGTAGAAATTACGTCACATTTACGTCACATTACACTTATTACGTAAAATGAACAAAAAGTAATATTGCAAAACAGTTTAAATTTAAAAATTGCGCGAGACATTAATTTGATATTTTGAGATTATATTACTAAGATTAATATTAATTTTATTAGCCGCGTTTAGACTGCTTTCGAGCGACGATTTAGTAATTTAATAAAAATTAAAAAGATTACAAGCTGAAAATGAAATGTCATCAAACAAAAAATATGAAGAGAAAAATCTGTGAAGCAAAAAATAAAGAAATTCGGTACTTCTTAGTTATCCAGTCGACCAAAGTCGCCAAATTATATAAATCGCCAAACCACTTGCCAAATTATACAATTTAACATAATTTTTACTTTAAATAACGAAAGAGCAAATAAATTAGTAAAAAATTAATAAAAATAAAAATAAAATGTCGAATTAATGGTTTTATTGGCCATTATTGGTATTTTACCTTACAATTAATTAATTAGTGGCAAACCATTATTGGCATTTAATCTTACAATTTCGCTACGGTCGACGAGATAACTAAGAAGTACCGAAATTGCTTAAATGTTTTAGTTAAGATTCGTCAAACTTCTGTGTCGTTTCCGTCAAAAGAAGGCATTGGTTTTTGTGAAATATATTTGCATTTTGATGCAGATTTGCTTATTATATTAGCTTATTTTGAAATGTTTAATTGATTTTATTTAATCAAAGACGAAAACAGCCATTGTATCTTTTAACAGCAGCTGATTTTTCCTTAAAATTCCCCAATCGAAGAGAAATGCATAGAAACCCGTTTATAGGGAGATCGCCACTGTTTTTTAAATTATAATTCAATTTTTTCAAAATATTTATAAAGCCGATCAAATTAGCGTGCTTTTAGAGACTGCGGTGTCTGAACGGGTGTTGGCGAGCGTAGCTCGTAGGGGGCCGAGCCCCCTAGTAATGTAAAAAATACATCTAGAAATGCTGAAAATTTGAATTTAAAATAGAAATAAACCTCCAAAAATGAGTCAAATTTAAACAATTAATGCAATCTGCACACCGGCAAATTCTAACGCATAAAATGATCTAAAAATGATTACATTCCCATGTATAGTTTTTGCTGCTATAAAACTTTTTTAATGGAACGATTTTGTCCAACTTTAGCATTAAATATCTCTTAAAATAATTCTTCGATTTGAAAACTGTCTGCATCAGCGTGTTTATCAAACACTTCTCTATAATAACACCGATTTTCATATTTTTGTACGCAATATTTTTCTTAATATTAACGAAGAAAGACCTCCTGTCACAAAAAATTCAAAACCGGCGGCGGCGTTGACAGTGGTAGTTACTTTTTTTTAGAATAGAGAGATTGTATTAATTTAAACTGTTGCCAACTGTATAAACAGCGCAAACAGTAATGTTTGCTTCAAATTAAAAATTTATTTACACGTGACTATTATAAACAGAAAAAAAACTTTCAAATTAGAATTAAATAATTACGTATAAAAAGCAGGAACTTATTGAAAATTACTTCATAAAAACTATATTTACACGTGAATTTTGTATTTGAAGGATATTGTAAAATAATAAATTCAATAACATGCGTTAGAAGCCTTAAATAGGAGACATTACTTCACATTTATGTCACATTACACTTATTACGTAAAATGAACGCAAAATAATATTGCAAAACAGTTTAAACTTTAAAATTTCGCGAGACATTTATTTAATATTTTGAGATGATCTTTTCAACTATTTTTGTTAGAACAGCGCAAATAATATTTCATTTCTAACAAAAGTATTTTCACGTGAATATTAAAAAGAGAAAGAAAAGTTTGGTGAAAATTACGTCAGATTAAAAACGCTACGTTAAAATATACCGGTAGACAAAGACTCTGTTTACAAATTAGCGTGCTTTTAGAGACTGCGGTGTCTGAATGGGGGTTGGCGAGCGTAGCTCGTAGAAAAAAAAAATATACAAAATTCAACCAAAGTTGAGACAGCCGGTAAGCGCGACGGAGAGCGGGATGGTGAATAGCAGATAAGCACTAGTCAGAGGGTAATAAAAACAATGACGATAATACAACGGCAAATGGCGTCCTGGCGGTTTCCAGCACTAGGAGTTGATTTATTATAAACACTTATCAAAAGAAGGGGACACTGTTTTAAAGTAAACACATATGAAACTTAAAATGCTGTAGTAGGGCGACACAATGATGAATATGAGTAGAAGACAAGAAGTATATTGTGGAGAACACAGGATGACTCGACACTGGGCAGGGGAAATTAAAAACTATGACGAAAACCTAGTTTCAGATTAGTTAAAGGTGAACATGAATAAAACTCTGCATTTACATACACCCAGTTACATATTTTTTGGAATTTTGAGAACGTAAGATTGTCTTCTAAGAAAACGAAAATCTTTATCTTCGCCTTTCTATTGGAGACCGTCTAACATTAAATGAAAATATTTTCAAGTAAAAGACAAATAAAATTTTAGAGCACCCATTTCACATGCATAAGATAATTGTGGCACTAAAAGTAGTAAGCATATTATCCATAATGAGATTATCAGCCAATTGTAAATGAGATTATCAGACATATACTTAAAAGAAAAAAAACTATGATAGTTTATGATACGCTTTCCAAAATTAAAAGAATACTGTTACAAAATCGTAACCATTTGACATAGTGAAGGAAATTTGTGCATTTGAAGCCCGCTTGCAATTTATTTCGAAAATATTTCACAATTACAATTCGTATTCCAAAATACCCATATGACAAAATTTGTTACACATTACGTTTCAAGCAGATAGTTGAGCTCACACCGCATCCTTAGTGATGTTTTTTCTTTAATGTTTTACTTTCGTGAAAATTATCATTTTATATACTTTGTGGCGAAAATTACTGTCCGCTATTCAGAGGTAAATAATGCAAATATATAGATTTGGGAGTAAAGATTGAAAAAATGTTTGTTAAACAGAGGTGACCGCTATTAAGGAATGTTCGTTATGTAGGTTTAACTGTATGTAGTATATACCGGGTGTCCCAAAAAGGACTGACTGATTTTAAAATTCAATAACTTCCAAACGGTGACAGATATTTAAAAAATTCTTGCAGGAGGGATATGCATAAAGTCAAAAGTTTTATTACAGTGATTTTCGATTTTAGTTCGAATTACAAACAATAGATGGGCTGTAAGCAATAGTCGCTAAATACAGGCTCGATTTTTGGTCCTTTCTGTTGTTCCATGCAGAAAAAGGAGATGGAAATGTATTATACGGGCCATGAAGTACCAAAAATCGCGCCTGAATTTAGCCTCTATTGATCGCAGCGCCATCTATTGTTTGTAATTCGAACTAAAATAGAAAATCACTGTAAAAAAAACTTTTGACTTTATGCATAACCCTCCTGCAAGAATTTTTTAAATATCTGTCACCGTTTGGAAGTTATTGAATTTTAAAATCAGTCAGTCCTTTTTGGGACACCCGGTATATATAGATGTGGGATAAAGTCTTATTTAAGAATGAGTGTTTTCGGATAATTTTCAAGATGGAACTCCAGCAGACTGTATTGTTACTGAAGTGAAATGGAAAATGGCACGAAAAATCAAATTTTTGAAGCTTGCTTTCTGAACAACATAAATCCACGTAATCCGGTTAAAAGATGGAGGATGTGAGAGTAGATTTATTTACAGCTATGAAGTATCCTTTTGTAAGTCTTCACAGGTCAAGAAGGTGGGTGGGAGTATGTCGGCTTGCATGTTCATATTTCTATGATTTTTAACGCAATAAAAATTCTAATTTCATGTGGTTGCATTTTTAAGTTATTTTTGTAACTATTTTCGCTTCCTTTTGCTGAGTTACTTATTTCAATTATTCAAATTTGGACCTTTTTTTTTACAGATTTTCTGTAATTTATTTCGATATTTTGTTGTTTTATTTAAAATTTAAATTACTTTGTTACACATTTGGAGTATGCAGGCTTGCGTAACCTGCGAGGCTACACATATTTTTGCTCCTCCCACCTTCCGATGAGCTACAAGCTGTTTTTCCTGACTTGTGTTAATAGTTATTGGTTTTTCATGTTCCGTGATTGTATAGGAATTTTAAAATGTTTTATTCTTGTTATTGCACCCACTTTTTATTAAATTTTCATTAAATTTCATATTTTTTTGGCTTAAGTCCTATATTGCTTGTGCGTTCATACACTGTAAAAAAAAAGAAAAGACGTAATTCTACAGATGTAAAGTTACAGAAATTTGTATGCTAACTAAAATTTTGTTTGTACACTGTGCAAAAAAATATGTAAATCTAAAAAACTAGTTTTTGTAAAGCTGCAAAAATCTGTAGTTTTACAAAAGAATCTACTAAAATTACAGTAATCTTACTAAAATTTTATCTGTAACCCAAGTTGTAGTTACATTAAAAGTTCTAGGTATTCCAGTTTCCTAAAAAATTCTTACCTTACAGTTTTTTTAGTTACTGTGCAAACGTGTATCTGTTACATCATTTTTCGTTGTTACCGTTACATAAAAAGCTCTAGGCATATCAGTTTCCTAGAAAATTCTCAGTAACTTTATAGATTTTTTTTTTTTTTTTTTTTTTTTTTTTTTTTTTTTTTTTTTACAGATTAAGAGCTGTCTAGCGCCCAGTGCACATAACTAAAGAATTTTTTTATACACCTTTTCAAAAATGATATAGATGTGTATATATATATGTGTGTGTGCGTGTGTGCACTGTAATATACCGCTACTCCATAAAACTGGTGGCAGCCCTGCTGCCTGCCTTCATTTTATTGAGTAATTTAACCGATATAACTGGTGTTGCGTTACACTAATGTGTAATATTACACCAGTTATATCCCTTTAAATTATACCATTATAAAAGTTAAATTACTCCATAAAATTGGAGACAGCATGTTGCTACCAATTTTATGGAGTAACGTTACATAATTTTTTTTTTTTTTTTTTTTTTTTTTTTTTACAGTGCGTGTGTATTGTAAATCTTTATATAAGGGATTAAGTCATTTTGTATTATAAACCTGTAAGCTATTTTTTAAAAGGTATATTATATTATATTTATTTATATATGTCTATTTCACTACTACAGAACAATCCTCGAACATATTTTTGAATACATTATGTATAGTAATGTAAATGGCAAAAGTTTTTTGTAAGGAAGGTTTTTTAAATCGCTTTAAAGTTTTTATTAAGAATATTTAGTGAAAAATTCCAAATGTGTACTAGCGAAATATGTAAATAAGGAAGAGGCGGTCTTCTCCAAAAATAAACTGAACAAAGAATTCGACACAACTAGTTGAAGAACGTGAATCAAAATGATTTACATTTGAATGAATAAGGATAAAAGGATCAGCTGCACATGTTTCATCCTTAGAAACTGAAATCCTCAAAGACTTTAAACTCAGAACGCTAAAATATTTATCATTAAAGTAGTTTTAAAAGTGGATTGAAAAGTTTGATGATTTTGAAAACATTTTTCTGTGGAAAAAAAAGGGCAAGACTACAAACTAAAATTAAGTCATCCAGTTTGGAAATTTTAAATATGAATAATATTTTTCAATGGCCTAAAAATAAACGTTAGTGGAATTGGGGCATACTTTATTAAACATTCATTATTTAAATATATAACAAATCACAACACCCAGAGATAATATATTTCATTAATTGCTAAAAGGTACTAACTAAACGTACACTAAAAGCTATAAAAAGAGTAAAAAAAAGTGTTAACAAACTGTTTACATATTTCGGCTCAAATGAAGCCATTCTCGAAACAAATAAGAATATTCTATACATTGTAAAAAAAAATCTGTAAAGTTACTAAAACTTTTCTAGGAAACTGAGATTTCTAAAACATTTTATGTAACGGCAACAACAAAATCCATGCAACAGATAGACATTTGCACCGTAAATCAAAAAATCTGTAAGGTTACTAAGAATTTTTTAGGAAACAGGCATGCCTAGAACTTTTTATGTAACTGCAACCCGGGTTACAGATAAAATTTTAGCAAGATTACTGTAATTTTAGTAGATTCTTTTGTAAATTTACATTTTTTTTTTGTAAAGTGTGCAGTGTGCAGGTATAATTTTTCTAAGCATGCAAATATGTGTAACTTTACTTCTGTAGAGTTACAATTTTTTTTTTTTTTTTTTACAGTGTAGTTGCACGATCTAAGGTGCAATGATTTGAAACATCATCTTTCAATTTTTTACGTACTCTCTCAGATTACGCACATTATTCTATTTTATTTTTACTTGGATGTTTATTTCCATATTCGCAACCATGGTGCAATTCAATCCATAATTTGGGTAAGTTAAATGATTCTTGAAAGTTATTTGGATGGTTTCTTGTTGATATTATCTTGAAAGGCTGTATCTTTTTTTTTTTCCCGTTATACTTTATAACAGCTATTAAGAAAATTCAATTGTTATTTATGAGATATAAGGTGGAATATACTCTCTAATTCTGAAACCTTTCGCCGTCAGTGTTGGTAACATAAAAAAGCCGAAGGTATGACTTGTCTATCCTCACTTTCTGTTTCCTTTCTAGAATTACTGGAAAACAAAAATCATTTCTGCCATATTTCTGATATTCTAAAATAATTAAAATTTTGACCTCTTTTTTTAGATTTCCGCCAGTGGTTGCGTATGAATAGCATTTTTTTAGATTTCTGCAAGTGGTTGGGTACAAATATCATTTTTTTAGATTTCTGCCAGTGGTTGGGTATAAATATCATTTTTACATTATATTCAAGGCTGGAGTAGCACAGTTCAAGTGTTACTTCAACTGTGCTACTCCAGCCTTGAATATAATTTAATCCGGTTGAAAAAAATATTCGTTCCCTTCATTATATCATTTTTACTTTCTTCTATTTTTACAAGAAGAAAGTATTGGACTCGTAAAAATTTTCGACTTTAGGCTTTCAAGGGGTTTACACGTTTTAGGGGTCAGAGATTCCGAAAAACATGTTTTTATAAAACGTCTGTCTATGAGTCTGTCTGACCGTTCCGTTTGTCTGTATGTGACACAAATTTTGTGGGCGCTCTATCTCAAGAACTAATGAACAGAATTTAATAAAAATTTATATTCAGTTAGTCCCTGATATAAATTGGTGCTGATTAGTTTTTGGTGCAAATCGCTCAACAGGTGGTGCTGTTACACAGCATTTTTCTCGATTTCCACAATAGCTCAATCTCAAGAACTAATAAGCAGACTTTCATCAAACTTCATATTCAGTTAGTCCTTGACATAAATTGACGTTTTATACACTTTGGTGTAAATCGCTCAACAGGCAGCGCTGCTATGCTGTATTTTTTCGCGATTCTCGCAATAGCTCTATTTCAAGAATTAATGCTTAGATTTTCAACAAACTTCCGATTCATGTATACCTCAATATGAATTAGTGCTGTTTATGTTTTGGTTCAAATCACCCAACAGGTGGCGTTGCTATACTGCATTTTTCACAATTCCACTATAGCTCTATCTCAAGAACTAATGCACGAATTTTCGTCAAACTTCAGACTGAGGTTTACCTTGATATCAATTAGTGCTGCTTGTGTGATTTATATAGAAGAAAGTTTTGTGATGGCCACAACGAAACGTTACCATGAGGGCGTATTTAGAATTAATATTTATTGCTATATAAGGAGAGATTTTTAAATAAGAAAATTAATCTTGAAACTATTCTAAAATGTTATTACTAATTTTCTACTGCATGCTTTCGGTATCGGGCTCCGGTGGACTCGGACTCTGATGACACAAAATTTTTCGGACTCGAAATTTAAATCGTCAGACTCAGATTTCAAAGAAAAGAGCCCCAACTCCTCTCTAATAAACCTATGTGTACGTTAGACCAGGAGCCGGCTGTCATAGAGTAAGATGGAGTCATATAAATGCCATATTACTTATTTTGATATATATAATCGTAATAAAATTTGTATTAGTGCATTTTTGCATAAGAGTGCAACAGCTATTGCACCAAGATCTGAATATTTACAAAACTAGTTATAGTACGAACGCACCTCATTTGCCACGTTTGACGTACAATTTCCAACTTGTTTTTTTTTTCATTCATCACACCTAGACCGGGAGCCGGCAGCACAGACAATCACATCATCGAGTTCACGATGAAATTGTAGGATTAGTTAAATCTTGATTCGCATGTTAAAACGCAATCGGTCTGCCAAATCATATCTTGGTGGAAAACACCTGAAAACCCGATTTTAGCGGCTGACTCATAGGTTTACCATTGTGTTTTTCTGCTCCCAGTCCTCCATGTTTTCATACCTTTGGGTGCAGGAAAACACAATGGTACATCAAGTCACCATCCACAAATGATGTCACACTTGGAGGGGGGGGAGGGGTTCGTGAAATTGTGACATTTTGTGACAAGGGAGTGGGAAGGGGTAAGAAGAAGTGTGACATCACACATTTTGAATAAAATACAAACATTAAAAATCTGCAGATTAAATTTTGAAGTTATTTTGAAATTAATGCATTTTGTGTTCATAAAGTAAAGATCAGATTTAAAGCCAAATATATTAAATTCCATTTCAGATTCCAAAATACTACTGTTTTCAGTTGCTCTTTCATATTAATATTTTATTACTATTGTATATTAATTGTCTTTTGTTGTAAATCTTAATCTTATTTCATAAAAAATAAGTACACGAATCGTTTTTATTGTTATGCTCACAAATGTTATTAAAACACATATAGTTAAAGTTTAAAAATAAAATTTGAAATACGATCTATAATGTAGTGCTTTGTTTCTGAACTGCAAGTACAGTCAGACCCCGATTTAATGAACCCTATTTAACGAATTTCGCGATTTAACGAATTTTCGTTTTACCCCAACTAAAATGAAGGCAAAACCCCTATTTAACGAATAATAAACCCCAAATTAACGAATTTTTTCAACAGCCAAAAAAAATATTTTGTTAGTTTGAGTTAGAAAAATATTGGATTGCTTTTCAAATAATATATCCATCTTTTCTGGAACAGAAAAAGATTTTGTACTCTGTAATTTTAGACGGTGGAGGATGCAGCCACAGATTTCTTACATAAGTAGGCTCAGAACCGGTTTTTTCCCGCTAAAATTTCCTCAGAATTTCCCTTTGTATTCCCGCCGAAACTTCGTCGGTGTTTCTCTAGAATTTATTGCACTTTTGCTTTAAGAGAATGTCATTGAAAAGGTGCCAAGGAAGCGATTACCGCCAAAAGAGTCAACCTTTAAAGCGCCAAAAAGGATACGATGTTTGCGTTAACTTTCCCTCCAAATAACAATGGGATTTTAGGGGAGTATTCATGGTCTATGGTAATATGATGAGGAGATTATAAATCAAAAGGTTTTTAGTAAAAAAACCTTTATTTAATAAAACACAGCCATATGCATATGTAACTGCGAGAATAAATCAGAGCGCAACTGGGTCTCTCTGATGGTACTCCGCAGAAGTGAGGGGGAAGGGAGGTGTTGCATGCTGTTGGCCGAAAGGAAAATCTTCTCCGCATTTAGGCCAATAGCGTGCTTCCTCCCTCGCTTCTGCGGCCAAGAGAGAGTGCAGACTGCTACAGGATCCGCTCTCTAGTCATCTTTTTTTAGGGTGAGCTCATTATTATTCACAGGTGCAGATAAGTCATGAGTGTAACCTGTCATTCGGATTTCAAGTAGGACAAGAATACACTCTAAGAATTTTTATCAATTGTTTTGTTTCTCAAGAAAAGTGAGGTGTTTTGAACGCTCGATTTTGCATAACATTTAATTTCTGAAACTTTGTGAAGCATGGCAGATTGTCGGAAACGGAAAGGTTTTTCGTTGAGCGAAAAGTTTAACATTTCACGCAAATTTGACAAGAACTTTGGACCACAAAACGCGTTAACAGAACACACTGAAATCTCCACGTCGACATTAGCAACAATTGTTAAACAACGAGTAGAAATTGAAAAAGCATAAGCAGTATGTGGTAAAAATTCATCGAAAATAATATAGTCATTGAAAGCCACTCCTCTTTCTGTTCTCGAATCTGACCTAGTGGAAGCGTTCAACATCATTCGTGCCAAGAAAATAGCCATTAGTGGGTCTCTGATCAAAGATAAAGCACTTCAATTTCCGAAAAGCATAATGTGAAAGGTTTTTCTGCATCCAATGGTTGGATAGACCGTTATAAGAAAAGATACAGCGTAGTGAAAAAAAAATGTGTTGAGAAAAGGTGGATGTAAATGAAAATGTAGTAAACGATTGGGAAGAAAAGTTGTTTAGCCTGATTGAAGGGTATTCACCATGGGACATTTACAACGCAGATGACGCAGGATTGTTTTATGACTTGCAATCCGACAAAATATTTTGTTATAGAAATGAAAAATGTTTCTGTGGGGAAAAAAAAGTAAAATAAGGATTACGATTTTCCTTGCGGTTAAGGCTGATGGAACTGACAAATTGAAGCCATTTGTTACAGGAAAGGCAGCAAAGCCGCGATATTTTAAAAACGTAAAGAACTTATCGACAAAATATATGGGACAAACTTAAAATCATGGATGACTTCTTCCCTATTTACAGACTTTTTGACGTCTTTAGATAAGTCTATGTAGATACAAAAGAGAAAAATTCTTTTGTTTATTGATCAATATCTCGCTCATCCACCAATTTGAAACTTAAACTATGTCAAGGTTTTGTTTTTCCCTGCAAATTGCACAAGTGTGCTTTAGCCACTAGACCTTGGTTTCATTCGTTCTGTAAAAGATAATTACAGAAAGTTGCATATGAAAAAAATTATAGCATCGCTGGATAAAAATGCTAAGAAATGATACAAATTCAATGTTTTGGATGGTCTACGAGTATATTTTGTGAAAGAATCTTGGGGCCCACTTTCTAAAAATACGATTAAAAAATGCTCTCAGAAAATGGGATTTCCAAGCCCACAAGAGGAAGGTGATAAAAATGATGAAGATATCGGTCCGTTAGAAGACGTTATATGGAAAGAAATCGCTCCTGAAATAAACTTTAACAATTATTTCACATGTGTCTACCTGTGCAACTGAAGTTTATGAAATAGTAATTTGTCGGAATTAATGAATAGCGATTCTGATGCAGAAATCGATAATGAAATTTCCATTAAAATTGTTCCTTTTCTCATGCTTTACATGTTTTGGAAACTGGGAAAACATACCTCATCATGCAGCAGAATATAAATGATTCAATATTTTCTTTTCTCTATAAAGTCGAAAAAGAACTTTTGTGAGTCAGAAATCAAAGAAATTCTCAAAAATCTATTACGCAGTATTTTAAAATTTAAAATTAATTAGTGCAAATTATTCACTGTTTTTTTTAGATGCTGAATAAAAAGTGTACAATTTCTAATTATGGATGTTTTTGTGTAGCAACTTATTAGAACTTTTTCATAAAGAAAGTGCAAATTTTTTTTATTTTTTGTTTTGGACCCCGATATTACGAATAATCGCGATTTAACGAATAAAGTTTACGGTCCCAATGAATTCGTTAAATCGGGGTCCAACTGTATATGTTTATGTAGTATAGAGTGACATATGTCAAGGGGGAGGGGGAAGGGGATATGGTGAAATGTGACACTTTGTGACAAAGAGGGAAGGGGTCAAAAATATTGAAAAAAAGTGTGACATAACTTATGGACAGCCCCCAAGGAATTTATATTTTAAAAACTTTCAGTCATTACAAATCAGACTCAATGTTTTTTTCCACAGAAATTGCGCCAAAACTAAACTAGTTAGGCAGATTTTATTGAAATAGAAATATTAGCATTAAAATAACACTTTATGAACGGAGATTAACAATTATCAATGATATTTGTTAAAAGTCTGCTATTGCAAGTGTGGCATTAATACTCTCTTACAGTTTAAGAGAAAAACCTTTTTGCAGGCTGAAAAATCCTATTTCACAACTGGGAGCGAAACCAGTGGCAGACCTCACTAGAGCGGAGCGCCGCGCCGTGACAAAAGAGTAAACCCACCGGGAAGTGGCAGGTAGAATCCGCTGAGATTGCTGCAGAGTTATGCTGTGAAAGAGCTCATTCAAATATGTGACAAGCTGAAACACCTATGGTGGCTCTGGAGTTATACAGCGGGGGACACCATACACGCGGTAGTGCAATCAGGTCGCCGAAAGGGAGAATGAAATGAAAAGACCATATATAGAAGGACCAACCCCAGTCTCTAAAAACAGCTGGACTATACGAGAGAGTTTCTGAAAACCAAAAAAGAGTTGAAGAGTTAAATTAAAATCTCAGATTTGGGAACCAGTTATTTGATTCATGATGATGAGGTTAATTTGGTCACCTACAGAAAGTGATAATTTAGAGCGATCTTACGGACCGACTAGGAGTTTTTTACAACACTATCCGTATCCTCGGAATGTGTTGAACTTATCTTATCGGGGATTCTCTCGTTAGCAGTTGATTAGTTACGAATATTAGCTGTGTCTAAGCAAATGGAACTTTCTCACGTTGGTGATTGTATGAAATTCTGTAATACAGTAAACTAATCCGGTATGCAGGATAATCCGACTTGACTTTGATGTTTTAGGTTGTTTGCTTTAAAGAACCCCATGTCACAATTGAATGGAGAAGAAATAGAGTGATTTGAAATAAATTTTGATGAGCCAACAGAAGAAATTTTGGCAGATGAGGCCATCATTCAGAGTGTTATCAACCCAACAGCCCAAAAAGACGTTAATTCTGATGAAAATTATGTAGACGAGTCAAACAACATCAGTTCGAATGAAGCAGGTAATGCCTTGAGTACATTTATCAAGCTTTCTGAGCGCAGCAGTTCGTTCAACGATGCTGAAATTATGGAACTCCACATAATACTACAAGAACAGAGAAGACTACTACAAAACAAGCTGATATTCAAGATTTGTTTAAGATGGCTTCTTCGAGAAGGCTTACTGTGTAGGCCTACAGTGCACGTTTTAATTTTATAGTCATTTACATATGTTGTACTTTACATTATTGAGCATTTTTTTATATTAGGTTGTAGCGAATGTTTCCCGCTAAATCACCATTACATAATACTAATTAATTATAATACATATAATTAGCTGTAATATTATATATAACCACCATTCCGCCAAAGCTTCACAGTGTCATATGATACAACACTAGTACCTAAAGCTGTACACTTTATTCGGTGACATTCTGTTGCTGACTTTTTGCAACAGAACTGGAAGTAAATGATGATTCTAATCTGGTAGCGTGATAGTTCCATTTCAGACACCTTGTACTTAATGGTAACGATATTTTTTACAAATTTCACAACACAGTGTTATAAAGCAAGTCTCTTTCTTTCAAATGCCAAAAATCGTTTGACAAAATATGAGCAAACACGTCAACACGAACTGTTTGCACAGTCCGTATTAGCTGTGGCGGGAAACTTTCGTTACAGCCTGATATTATTCAAACCGTTTAAAGAATAAAAAATATGCTTTACTGTCCTTTTTTGTTTAATTCTTACTTCTATACGTTTTTCCCGACATTCATCCTGTAATCCGAAGAATTTAGTAATCTGGCATGCTTCAAGACCCGAACGTGCCAAAATAGAGGATGTTTACTGTATTCCATTTCTCAAAGGAAATCTTAATTAAGCAACTACTGGGTATTTTTAAATAAATCATTGTTATTTTTATATAAGTAAGCCGTTATTACTCGTCTCACTTGTTACCATTTAACTGTCATAAAGTCATTACTTAACATTTTCAAAGTGAGATGCATTTATCGTGCATGAGTACTTTAATTAATTTTAAAAATATGTGTGAGAACAAAACTGTACCAATCGCTTTTCAGCTGTGTACAACACGATGAAAAGCATTTATCGCCGTCAAAGAAGCCTTTTCTCCCCTCTCCCCAAGAATTTTTTGAAAAATGTTTTGAAAAATAATAATTTGTTCTATGCGGTAACAAACCAACTCCTAGATTGAAAATGTGAGCAACAAATCGCGTTTGTCTTCTATGATACAAAATGAAATGCACAAGAACCCATTAATTTTACTAAAAAATAATCTCTGGATAATGATTTATGGACTTGACCCACTTTGATTCTCAGCTCCTCACATCTGCTATAGCTATTGGAAAATTAGATTTTAAATTCCTTTTTTTTTTTTTTTTAGGATATCCTGTATAAAACGAAAATATTTTTTATGATCCTTGGAATTTTTATTTCGATAAAGAAAATAACATGTTCAGCATATTTCTAACGACAAATTAGCATTTTTCCACTTTTTAACTACGTGTGTATTTAATTTATTAAACTCTTTATTTCTTTTTCTTTCTTGTGAGTCATTAAAAAATTCTCATAGGCAAATTAGTTGACGTTATTCATTTAATACTGATCTTTAACTTCACGCATTTTTTATTTCTTTTAAGACATGGTTTTCTTTTTTATATTTCAATTTTAATTAATTTTCAGTATTTCTTTACAAAATTGTTAAAAAGAGAATTAAAATACATTTAATTAATCCTACAAAAAAATATGCAATTTGATCCAGAACTATTTTTTAGAACATATTGATTAGGCAGTTTTTTCGGTTTAATAATTAACGATATATACTTTAATTTTTGCTGATATATTATTTTTTTCAGTAAATCTTCCGCTGAGTTGCGTATTAAACCATGTTGATTATATCAAATATGTTGTAAATGATAAAAACAAAAAATAAGATTTTGATGGAAGAATGAAAATTTAATTTGGCACAAAATTATTTTCTTCAATTTTTGAACAATTGAGTTTTTAATAGAGTCAAAACACTGTTTTAAACACTAGTGTCGTTGAAGGAAATTTTCACCTTGTTATTAATAAACTTTATAATATACTTATAACTACTTATTATACTTATATACTACTTATACCCCCTCCGCCCCATTGTAACTAAACTTCTGCTCCTACCTACTATATTGACTAAAGATTATTTGAGCAAAATGGAGTCTTGTATTGATAATATGAATTGTATTGAACTAAAGAAGGATCCAAATGCTAATATATCTAGGAAAGCCAAGAGTCTCATTAATAATGGAAGTTGGCCTAGTGAAATTAAAGTTAAATTATATGTTAATGAAACTGCCGTTACTCCAAGATTAATTGGTCGTCTTAAAGACCATAAAGAAAACGCCCCCCTCCGCCCCATTGTAACTAAACATTCTGCTCCTACCTACTATATTGAAAAAGCCTTTGTTCCATACTTAAAAACTATTCTCCTACCATCTGGATATATTATTGACTCCACTACTGATTTTGTCAAGAGGATAAAAGACTCAATTAACCATAATAGCATTCTTGCCAGCCTGGACATTGTCTCTCTTTATCCTTCTATAAATAGTAATGAAATTGTTAAGATAATTGAAACATATATTGACAATAACCCAAATTTTAATCAAGATATTCGTACCACGTTAAAATCAGCAATTAACCTGATTACACGATATAATGTTTTCGCTTTTAACAGTAAATATTACAGACAACGAAATGGTGCTCCTATGGGATCCCCATTTCAGGATATTTAGCCGAATTAAAACTTAGACCCTTAGAAACAGAGATTATGGAAGATTTTGAAATCAATGCATCAATTTTGATAAGATATGTAGATGATATTTTCATAATTTGCGATCATGATTTGGAGTCTTTAAATAATTTCCTGTTAAAACTTAATGAGTTGGATACAAAGATAAAGTTTATGTTAGAAATTGAGAAAGAGGGTATTTTACCCTTCCTTGATATCAAATTAATAAAGACTAGTTATGGAAATAAATTGGAGCTTACTATTTATATAAAACAATGCAGATCTAACAACACTATTCCTTTTTATTGTAACTCACCATTTTCATATAAAATTGCCGCCTACAGGTTTTACGTTAAACGTGCCTTCGAATTTTGTACAGATAAATACCTAGAAAACGAGATTAGTATAATAAAACAAATTGCTATTGAGAATGGTTTCCCTCCTCAACACATTAATAAATTAGTTAATCAAACAAAACAACCAAGACAGAAGAAGGAATTAAGTTTGATCAAGTCTATTTTTGCACATTTGATTATATCCCACAGCTTTATGAGAGATTGAGATCTGCATTACTAAAATATAATATTAATTTAATAGCTAAAGCTCCAACAAAATTAAAAGAATTGATTCACAGTAAAATTGATCCTATTCCCGATTATGAAAAAGCAGGAGTCTACATCATCCCATTCAGCACAGAACAGCATAAGAATTTATTTTATATTGGTATGACATGTCGAAAATTTAAGGAAAGATTAAAAGAGCACATTTTTCATATCAAGTTTAACAAACCAAATACAGCTTTATCCAGATTGCATCAAAAAGAAAATATTAAGATATACTTCGAAAAAGCTAAAATTATCATTTCAGCGTCTAACCACTACTCGTCAATAATCCGTGAATCAATTGAAATTTTACTTAGAAGTGATAATGTTTGTAACGATGTCCTTTCCTATAATATTCCCGCAATTTGGTACAATATCCTAAATATTTCCAGACCTCCTGATAGTATGAGCTGATCTTTTCACCCCTCTGCAGAAATGGACTGAACTCCGCTTGCGCATGCGTAATATTTTTGTTTTTGTTTTTAAAATGTATTCCTATTCAGTCAATCATCCTTTTTCCCTTTGAAAATGAACGCGTGTGTGTTCGAAAGATCTCGGGTTGCATTAAATAATATTTTTATACTAGCAGGCTGAGCCCGCTGCGCTGGACCATTTTTCAAATAAACCTTCAATCAAAGGAAATATAAAATCCGACCCTGTATTTTAAATTAATATGGATCTTCACCTGGAAGATGCTTCCGCATTTTCTGAATACGCATCTTACGCCATTGCGCTATTATATTATCTGATGCGTTAGACGAAATACGGGCAATTCAGAAGCAACTCTTTAGTACATCATGTAGAGTTCTGGAGGGAAATGCGGCCATTACGATCATATCACCACACTACTAAAAAAGAGAGAATTACAATGACTGCAGAGATTGACCATTTAACTTAAAGAATGTTCGGGTTATTCACTTTCGTTTGTTAATTGTTTTACTCCGGGCTTCTCAGCTGTATACTTTGTGCTGGTCTGATAACATAAATAAAATCTCTCTCTACGTTACATTATATTTGGTAATATGCGTCTTCTTTTGGCAGGTTTTCTCTACAGTTTCTTATCTTCGATTTCCAGTAGAGTAAATACAATCAAAACAGTATTTAACTTTTATATTTTAAAATATGTGAATCATGTAAAAGTGGATATTTAAAGCGGAATTGTGTGAATAAAATTAAAATAGTGTCATTTTAACTGCCGTTTCTTTTTACATACAAGTTTTAATCATGCAACTATTAACCTAGGAAAATAACCTAGATAACTAATTCAAATAGAAAATATTCAATGAAATCTTCCAAATCATCCGTAATCGGATCCAAAACCAAGTTTGATGTGAAACTCTAGAAATGTTCGTAATGGTATGGCTAAAAATGTACCAGAGTTAGCTACAAAACAGGGTTAATTACGTTCCAAACTACATTCCATTAACTAATGTCAAATTGCTGTTGATTGATTTTTAGATCTTTCACTATCAAAACTCTTTGCAAATGATAAGTAAAGTTAGTTATGCAAAATTTTTAGTAGTGATCTTTTTGGCAAACCGAAGATTTTTTTCGCATTTCCCTAATGAACGTAATAATACGGAGAAATAAACATGCTTTTATTTTCAAGACGTCATTATTCATCAGTTTGTTGCCTAAATAAAACTAAAAACGTTAATTTGTGACTATGATCAGCTGCTCGGGCTGTGCATCAGCCAAAATTTCTTTATAATGATTGAAATTTTATTTGAATCTGAGGAACTTTTTTCTTTAAACCTAGAGTAAATGAACAAATATTGTTCCATTGGCCACCTTTGGCATTTAAAAGTTTTTTTTCTTTTTTTTTCTTTTTTTTTTTTATTGTACATTCAAAGTAATGCTTTTTTAGTGATAGTAAAATAAACCTAAAATTTGTCACTACGATCAGCTGCTCGGGCTGTGCATCAGCCAAAATTTTATAATGATTGAAATTTTAAATGAATTTGAGATACTTTTTTTAAAAAACCTAGGCTAAATGAACAAATATTGTTCAATTGGTCACCTTTGGCATTTGAAAAACTTTTTTTGTACATTCAAATTAATGCTTTTTTAGTGATAGTAAAATAACTGCACATGAAAAATATCTATTAGTAAATCTTCTTTTGTTCGTTTGCTCCATACTAAAAAAACAAATTTACTAATCGCTAATTACTAAATGCACAAATTTCGCGTAATCTTCTGAAATCAGATTTAACGTCCACGGTTCCTTTCGATTATAAACTAATCTTTCAACACTATACAGTAAATTCGCCAATTGTAAGGTGGCTGAATATTGAATATACATCCAATATCTTTTTATAACATTTCTAAAAGAAGGGAAGATATGAAAAAATAAATAAATGACGAATGGAATGGAATATCGAAAAGTGATTCTTAGAAAGTAATTTTTATTGCAAAATGTCTTTTTTCGTGATAGAAATAACGCATAATTGCTTACATTTTCTTAAGAGTAATCTTTAGTACCTGACATTGCAAGCATTGAACGTTTGTATAAGAGAAATTGACGATATATTTTTTATTAAAAAAAGAATGGACAATATTAGCTAATCTGGCTTCGAGGTTATAAAAGTCACAAATTTGGTGAAAACAAACCGACATGCTTTCGCATTAAAGTATGATGAGAAATTTCTTAAATGTCTAAAATTAAATTATTTTACAATATGTATCTGCGTGTGTGGGAGACATTTATACTAAAATTAAAATATTCGACTCCATTTTTAAAATATTAATTGCTATTTATATATTGTACATTTGAATTTTAAAAAATACTCAAAAAATGCTTTCGTACACTTGCAAAATCACCTTTATTGTAAACATCGCTTGAACCCAATTCACGCTTACGTCTTTTTGGCTTAAAATCAAATAGTTTGGCGACAAAAGTGAACTCAAAAATCAAAAATAAACATATAACATGTAAATTATAAGTACTATTATTTTTACAATTACATCTGCTAGTTTCGTTTGTAAGTCACAAGATGGAAGAGTTAGAAATAAAAAAGAACAAATCAAAAACAAAATTGTTACCACAAGGAAGGTCTCCTTAAAGAGCATACTCAAATTATTTTGAAAAGAAAAATGCTTTTAAAACTACTCATGTATTTAGTAAAACATCAGTCAAATTTGGCTGCGGAATCTCAATAAAAATCTGAAAAAAATCTATATGTGTTCGAGTATTTGGTGCAAAAAAGACGAACGTTCCACGCTATTTGGCTAGCCAACACATTTCATCCCAAATGCAAGATATTTAAATGCATTTGAAAATTGCTTGTTAAATAAGTGTTTAAATGCCTAAAACTCAATGAATTTAAACTTAAACGAAGGATTAGCGTATGATTTTTTATCTTTAAGCTTATATAATATATACAAACTACGTGTTGCAGTAGTTATTTAATTTTACATGGCTTCGCCGGCTGGAAAAGTTTTAAGGGTACTATTTGATTATTCATTCAACCAATTTCGCCAAATTATATAAATTGCCAAAATATTCACCTAATTATATAAATTGCCAAAATATTCACCTAATTATATTAATAGCCAAACTACTCTCCAAATTACACAAATTGACAAAAAAAATTTTAAACAACGAAAGAATAAATAAATTTGTAAACATTAATAAAATTACAAATAGAAGTGAAATTAAAAATCACTTGATGACGCAACAAACACGCGTACCGTGTTTAATGTCAAGTGAATGTAAAATATACGATCAGCTATTATTGGCATTTAATCTTATAGTTTGGCGATAGTTATTTTGTCGACGGTATAATCAAGTAGTACCGTTTTAAGTTTGTTTTAAAAGTAGCTGGCTAATTAAAAATGCTACCATTAAACATTTTGTATTAAATACTTGTTTCCATGGCAACAATAACCTTCATTTCTTGTTTCTGACACTAACAATATTGAAGTCAAATTGCCAATGTTCCGAATCGGACATTAATTTTGAATTTGGAAAGAATTTAATAAACTGAAATTTTGTTTTAAACCGTGTAATTACGATAATAAAATTTTAATATATACACATATAAAGGTATATGACAAAACTGTAGTAATAAAAATGTATTTATTTAACTTAAACTTAATCCAACTATCTTCGTATGAAGAGTAGAAAAAGGTTTTACTTAAAAAATATTTACGATAAAAAAAAGTATCATTCAAAATTTTATTGTGCCGCCAATCAGCATTAAATCGCCAACAAAATTAAATTTTCATTATTTTTTTACAAACGCTAAATTGAGGTTCTGCGGATTTTTTATAGACATATTATATGTTACGAGAAGAATATTCTATATATTCCTTATAAGAAGAATATTATATAATTTTTTCATATATTTCTGAGCATGCACTTATCGAAACTTCCCTGATATCATCCTATCAATTTTTCAGATGCATTTTTCTTAACCTGACGCAAAAGATAAAGAGCCAAATCTTATTTCAATTGCAATATTTTAACTGAGTAATTTTTTAAGCAAAACGAACATTCCCTTTTATGTTTAAATTAAATATTTTCGTTTTTTAATATTATCACTCATTAAAACGGATTTTTTTCTTCTTTTTTTCTTCCTTCTTTATTTTTTAAATTAAAATTAGTAACAGTTTTTTCTTTTATGTTTCGAGGTGAATCAGCTGTTTCAATTTTTTTATCAACGATAAATTTCGCCAAGAAATAAAATGGTAAACCTTATCGTCCAAAATAACAGAACTTTCCGTCATAATTCTATAACTAATCTAGGTAGAATGATATGTTATAGCTTAAAACCTTCCCTGAAACGATACCTGTCTAACGGTATAAGTTCCGTAAAAATCCATGCAGTAGAACTCGAAATCTAGGCGTTCGGAACGAAATTTCCGTTTGGATTTTCTATATACAGCGTGTCCACGTATAACCTGACCGACCTTTATTTTCGCAACCGTTGGTCCTAGATGCATACTTCCAATTACAAAAGTGGTCAAAATTAGGGAGCTAAGATCGCAGAGCTAAGATTAAAAAAGTTTGAAGCGAAAAAACAATTTAACGAAGAATTACAGAATCTAAATTTTTATACGGTCCCCCGGTCCTATAACTTATAATTAGTAAAATTTAACTGTTATACTGACAAATAAGGCAAAAAAAGTCCCGTTGTTCTACAATTAAAATTGACCGAGTAATAGCTTTTTAAAGTTGGGGCATATTTTTTGCTGAAATTTATGGGTCATTCACAAATTTAGTAGAAATATAATTTCGTCAGATATATTAAAGAAATGGTTGGGAGTAAACTTAGCATTGCAATATAAATTTGAAATCTTTAATCATTGTGATATATTACTGCAAAGTACTGAACATATAAGAGGATAAAAATAACAAACCTTTTGTTAAATAAAAGTATGAAAAACAACAGCCTCAATTCTTTACAAAAATGATACATATTTTAAAATGCTGTTAGATTACACCATCTTTCAAATTTTGGGTTGTGCAAAGTATTTTAGCTTTTGAAAATTGATTCACGTGTATTTAATAGCTCTGAATCCGAAAATGACATTCATTTTAAACCATCACGTCAGGATTTTTCTCAAATCGCAAATTTCAAAGTTAAAAAGCTCAAAGTTAAAATTGACCCCCCTTCCCCTCCCAATCGCATCGGACCCCTGAGCTGTTTAGCTGTAACAAACTCAGTATAAGCCACAAAATTGAATAAATTATTGAATTAAATAAAATTAAACTGAATAAAAAAGTCTTACATCTATTTTATAGTATCATATTTTTCCCTATTTTTTACCCTTGAAACTTAGGATTTGCGAAAAACCCTAACATGATAGTTAAAAGTGAAGGTAATTTTTTTATTTAGCGTTAAAAGAAAACACAAAACTTAATTATAAAAGTTAAAAAACACAACCATCGCAGGTTTATGTTATCTAATCTAAAACCATTTCTTAAACTTGTTGACGGTAATCTATCCGAATTTTTTTGTGTTATCCTCGAATATAAGTATTTATAAGATGCTAAGCATCAAAAATCATAATAATATTACATTGTAATCAGATTTAAGTCAGTATGTAAAATTTTAATTTCGATCGGACATTTGAAAATCAGTTAAAGTACGAGTACAAATTTTAAACTGGAAAGACGATCGTTGCAAGTTAAATAAAACCTTATGAAAATAACATAATTTTTGTTAAAAGAAATCATAGCCTCAAATCCTTACAAAATACAACATATGTTAAAATAGAATTATTTTAACTAATCTGAAACTTAACTAATAAAGTTAACTCAATCGTAATAGTGGTACGATTTCTTTCAAACCTCAGATACCTTGAAATAAGTTTAAGTACTTTATATACGACCCCTGAAAGGACGGTCGAAATCATCTGTTTTGATATGCAAAAAAGTGGTATAAGTCATGCATTTCAAGGTTTTATAACTCGGTCAATTTTAATGTTAGATGAATGGGACTTTTTCTGTCTTACTTGTTGGAGTCACAGTAAATTTTTACTAAATATCACTTATAGGACCGGGGGACCGTATAAAAATTTAAATTTCGTAATTTTTTAATAAATGTGTTTCTTGACCCAAATCGCTTTAAAAATAATTCTTTACCTTATTTAAACCATTTTTGTAATTGGAAGTATGCATCTAGGACCAACGGTTACGAAAATAAAGGTCGGTCAGGTTATACGTGGACACACTGTGTAATAGATGTTTCTGTCACCTTTTAAGTAGTTATAAGTATATTATAAAATTGAGTTTTTATTTCGCTCAAAAATAAACATTCAGCATTATGAGATTTTTATGGTTTAATATTTGCCAACATATAACTCAAGCTGATTATGATTTATGTCTGACCTTAGAATCGCGCTGCACCTTTTATAAAAACTCTCGGATAGTAATGCTCTTCAAATTCGTTGTTGAGGAGGATTACAGAATGTTCCATATGGGAAATGAAGCACATTACAACATGCGTTTAAAATTCCTTAATGGGTTACATGGGTTTAGAAGGTTAATAAAAAAGAATATTTTCTCTATTTATATATAAATATATATTCTAATATTGTAGTTACTTGATACCTATATCTAAGAAATTCCATTTTATGTTACATGTTTGTCATCTTTCTTGGTATATGTTAAACTTCATTTCAACATGATCATATCACTGTTGTTATAATTAGGTGCTAAATTTACTAATTTATTAATTTATTGAATTAATTACAGTAGTTGGAAATAGATGATGATTTGTAATTCGGATGAGCTAAGCGAATCCTCTACTAGTCTACTCAAATTACATTTTGTCGTACACTTTACAAAAAAACTATTCAGTATTTTGCTTTGAAATTAAACTTAAAAATACATTATGACCTGTAGATTTGCACAATGTTATTTTTTTTTACAGAATAACCTTAAAAATTTTATTATTTTAATTAATTTATTTTACATGTTTTTCCATTACGGATGCATTTTTGAAAAAAAAAATGAAACACGTATATTTTCAGAAGAAAAATTAATAAATCATGGAGTCAGTACTTATAGATAGAATCATGATTAATTAAATAAATAAAATATATTTTCATTATTCCCTCAAAAACTGTTTTTTAATTTTAACTAACTGTTTAACCCGTTCTATGCACGGGAGTTCATGAATTGAATTCTAAAACCAAAATAAAAAATAACTATTCGATTTAGTAAAATATTTTTCTACTACTGCTCATTTATTTAATAAAATTTAATTTTTCATGTTACTATGGCAGCAGACGATAAAGCTGAATCTTTTGAATAAGGAATAAATAGAATAAAAAGTTTTGTTGGAGTTTGTGATAAAATGTTTGCGTTTATCTAAAAAAAAAAATTGTAATAATTAAGCGGAATTAAATAATCTCAAATTATTTGCATGTGAGGTAAAAGAATTATCGTAATACCCGCTGGAGCTTTTCAATATTGCAGCGTGGCATACATAATATGTATATCTCTAATTATTTGCATGTGAGGCAAAAAAATTATCGTAATGCCGGCTACAGCTTTTTAATATTGCAGCGTGGCATACGTAATATGTAAGGTAAAAGAATTATCGTAATACCGGCTACAGCTTAAAACTTTACTTACATTAAACTTTCTTATATTAAAAATGTATGTTATTTGAGAGGAAAATATACATTTTAATAGAATACTTTATTAAGATTGGTTGCAGATGGCGCATATTTTGGCTCTCAATCCGTTTAATCATATAATAGTTTCACGATTTCTTTTGTGAAATTTTTAGAAAACTTTTTTTAGGAAAATTATAGCATATTTTTAATGAATTAAAATTTGTGAAAATTCAATTATTTAATTAAATTAAGTATTTTTAGTGTTAATAATTCTAATACACAAGTTATTCTTATTATGTGAAATAATTAATGCAGACGAAACTCACGCATTTTAAAAGAATTATATTATGATTTTTTTTTTTTTGTAAAGTGGCAACAAAAAAATTGTAAACAAATAAAATTAAATGTTAAATTCGATATATAAAGTGTTATTCAAATTCGAAGGTTGATAATTTAACCAAATGAAATATATTTACTATTAAGAAGTAATTACTATTAGTATTATTTTTAATATGTTGGCCGTTTAAAAACAATTTATGGAATGTGTTAGTTCTATTATAAAGAATGCCGAGAAAACGTACACTTACTGGCCGAAAAGAACGCGAACATGATTTAGCTTTAAGGCAAGAGACTAGATACCAGCGCAAAAAACGACGACAAGACGAATCTCTTCTGACAGATAATCCATGTCCTCAAAATATGCTTTAAATTTCGAAGATGCACAAAAAAAATTAAATTATATTTTTGTAAAATTTGTTATCGGCGTTTGCTTGACATGCATATTCAATCTGACGGATCTTGTAAGACTTGCCATAAATGTATAGTAAATAATGAACTAAATATTTTTTCTGTATCTAATAATATGGATCCAGGTCCACAACCGGAAATATTGAAGAACTTAACTTTCGTTGAGGAGCAATTAATTGCCCAAGTTCATCCAGTTATTACTGTTTATCGCATTAAAGGTGATCAGCTTGGATACAGTGGGCAAGTTATTAATTTTCATCAAGATATTACAAAATTTTGTACTTTATTACCTCATTCCATAGATACTATATCACAGTACATCTTTGTTAGAAGACAAGATGGTAAAGAATTCAAAGATCTTATAGTAAATCGTGAAAACGTTAAGTCTGCTTTAGAATATCTAAAGGAAAATAATCCTTGGTATCGTTATATTACTATTGATGAAAATAATTTGCAAAGTTTATCCGAAAATGAAAATGTTTTTCAGCGAATAATACTCAGTCAAGAGCAACAGCAGATTTATTTACCATCAGTTGAAAAAACTTTGAATTCTGTAGATGATCAATGTCCATGGACAAATAATATATATGAATCCGGAGCCCCAAATGCGGCTTTCAGAGGTAATCGAGAGGCAATAAATAGTATGTTAGGTATTAAAGAAGGAAATGATGAATGCAGTGTCATTCCTTGGCCTCAGATAGATACTAAGCCTATAAATGAATTTTCATGTGATGGATATATTTATAGAGTTTTTCCTACGTTATTTCCAACAGGAAGAGGTGATCTTAGAGATGCTAGAGTTCGTAAAATTACACCAAAAGAATACTTTAAATTTCTCATGATATATGACGATGGAAGATTTGCATGGCATCCAAGATTTAGATTTTTTGCTTTCAATAGCATAATGCGTTGGACAGTATTACAAAATGGAATTATTTGTATTAAAAAAAATTCTCGCCTACATGATGTTGAAACTGTTGAAAAACTCCAGGAACGGTTGCAGAAAGATCCTACATTGTACAAGTCGATTTTATCTTTCAATGCTAATTTAAGATCATCGAGCTCTTATTGTTTTATCAGATCACGAAATTTATTAGACATGGTTGAGGAATTGGGAACTCCTACTGTTTTCAATACACTTAGTGCAGCTGATTTATACTGGCCTGAAATTTATCGCATTATTGATGCAGACTATGTTTACACTAATTGTAACCAAAATTCTGAATTCATCAGAAAATCAAAATTGTTGAATTGTAATCCTTTAATCGTTGCTTACTTTTTTCATAAGCGGTTGGATTTTTTTATGGAAAATTTTTTCAAGAAATATTTCAAAGTCAAGGACTTTTGGTTTCGTATTGAGTTTCAACATAGAGGTAGTCCTCACATGCATGGTCTTTTCTGGTTTGAAGATGCTCCTGATGTAAACAATCTTAGTTCAAATGATGATGTAATGATACGTAAAATTGTAAAATACTTTGACGAATTCATATCGACTTGGCAACCAGATCCTAATCAAGTTTATGATATACATCCATCTAAATTTCATTTTATGGATGTGCCTCATGAAGCTGCTGACTATAATCACTTAATACGTGCAGTACAAATGCATAAATGGTGTAAAGCTTATTGTATGAGAAAGAAAAAAGATTCTTCTGAAGTCACTTGCCGTTTCAAATTTCCCAAAGAATGTTCTCACGAAAGTAAAATTCAGTTCCTTACTAATGAACCCGAATACATTTCAAAAAGAAATAGTCCTTATTTAAACAGTCATAGCCCACAAATTTTAAAAAATTGGCGAGCAAGCATGGATTTCCAAGCAGTCATTTCCATTCACGCAGTTCTAAAATATATTGCTAAATATGCTAGCAAAGGTGAACCCAGATCAGAAGGGATGAAAGATTTCATCAGACAAACAGTTCACGAATCACGCGATAATATCAATGTTCAGCAGATAATTCAGAAGATTTTAATAAAAATGTGTGCTGAACGTGATTATTCTGTCCAGGAAATATTTTAGATGTTAATGGGATGTCCTTTGTATAAGTCATCTCGTCAGTATGTCACCATTAATTTAGCAAAGAACGCATGGGAGCAATTAGATATGAATAAGGAGGATGGAAACATATCCGTTTCAAATATTTTAGAAAAGTACGAGCAACGTCCAGTGAGATTTGAAATATGTCATTGCAGAATTATTTCACGAACGTTTATAAACGCGGTGAAAATTTCAGTATCGGAAAAAAAAACATTTATCCCCAGAATTATACCGAAATTGAAATATGATTCCAATAATGTAAATAATGAAGATTTCTATAAGCAACAAGTTATGTTGCATACTCCTTGACGTGATTTTCAAGTTATGAATCCAAATAATACTTCATGGAAAGTTATATATGAACAGCATTTTGAGAAGAATGAAATTCAGAGATTGGATTTAGAATATCTGTTGCAAAATTTAGAAGATGAGGAAGAATTTGAAGAAATTGAATCTACTGAAATAGATCAACCATTTGACTGGATGAATGTTGCTTCAAGACAATATAATGCACAGGATGAATTAGATTTGGGCAGAAGGGATATTGATATAAGGTATAACTAACATACCATTCAAAGTCAAGATTTGCTTAATAAATTACAGAATTTTATTGAAAATGAAAAGGTAAAAGAGAGTGAAAAAAGTGGTTGTGTCACTGTTCCTTCTAATTTGCCAAATTTCGTCTTTTCCGATGAACAGAAAAAAATAATAAATATTTTTGAAGAACAGCTCAATTTCTTGCAATGCCATAGGCGTGAAATGCCAATAAAAAGAATTGTTGTCCAAGGAAAAGCAGGTTCTGGAAAAAGTACTTTACTTTAATACATTACTTCACTGCTCGATTTAATGAAACATTTGATCCATCTTCTTTTCAATTGCTTGCACCAACTGGTGTTGCCGCAGTCAATATAAATGGATCAACGATTCATTCAAAACTTTTATTGGGACTAAATCAAAAGCTAAGAGATCTTAGTCCATATTCGATTGGTCAACTTCAGGAGGAGTTTCGAAATTTTAAATTCATAATTATAGATGAAATGAGTATGATTGGATGCAGTCTTTTGCGAAAAATAGATTTACGATTACGTAGTGTTGTGCCATCAAAACAAGATGAACCTTTTGGTGGAATGTTCTTATATCTATTTGGAGATATCAAACAACTACCTCCAGTAAACGACAGGCCTCTTTAGAGTGACAAAAATCAAGCAAGTGAGTTTCTTTTGGAAGGACAATTGTTATTTTCTTCGATAATTCAAAAATATTTTTTTTATCATCATCCTTCCGGCAAGATGAGACTCAACAAATATTTTGTAGCATACTTGATCGAATTAGCAATTGAGAACGCACTATTGAAGACTATGAAATATTAATGAATAGAAGCTTACAGTCTCTTTCAAAAAGCAAACAGCATTTATTTAAAGATGCAATTAGGCTGTTTTCAACGAACAAAGACGTAAAAGAATATAATAATGAAAAATTAAAAGAACTGCGTCAACCTGTTGCCTTGATTCAACCTCTTCATAATTGTACTAAAGCAAAGTTCGCCGATTCTGAAATGACAAACGGACTTGAACCATTTCTTACTTTATCAATTGGGTCTAAAGTAAAATTACGTTCTTATTTGTGGATCGAAAAAGGTTTAGTAAACGGGGCTTTAGGCAGATATTATTTATGAAGATATTATTTATGCAGATATTATTTATGAAGAAAATCACGGGTCACCAGACCAGATGCCACGAATAATCATGGTTATATTTGAAAACTACAGTCATTCAACTTATGAGAATGGCTGCGTTCCGATTCTACCAATAACTAAATTCTGAAAAAATGGAAATATAAATTGCTCAAGAAAACAATTTCCTCTGCAGTTAGCTTTTGCAGTTACAATTCACAAATCCCAAGGTTTAACATTAGATAAAGCAGTCGTAGAAATTGGGGATAAAGAGATATCAGTTGGCTTAACGTACGTAGCGTTGTCGAGAGTGAAAACCCTTCAAGGTTTAGCATTCAATAGAAAATTTCCTTACTAGAGATTCTACAATATCAAAAAATTTCGTATGCTAACATGCAGAAAAAAAGAAGAAATTAGAATGAAAAGTTTTACAGTTAATAATTCTTAGTATCAACCAGGGCAAATTTCAAATGTTTTTCCAGAAAATAGGATTTTGAAGAAGTAACTTTCTTCAAGCTCTCTTGGAATATATTATTCAAAGATTGTTATCAAAGATTATTTGATGTGAATTACAAAGACTGGAAACATACCTATTTCAAACCATTTGAGAAACCACAAGAGGCAATTGTAAAATGTAAAAACATCTTTAAAAGAGATTTTAGTTAAAAATTTAAAAATATTTTGTAAAATTTTGCTTCGAAAATATTTTTATTTATACCAATAAAAAATTCCAAGGAAATTCTTAGTTATTTGGCTGAATTTACATTTCTAAAATTAAAATGCGCCAAAACATAAAATAACGTTCTTGCTTAATAAAGATGCAAAAACAATATAAAAATATATTGTTACTTTCAAATATTTATCTTATTAAATAATGCATCGCGAATCCAAACAAAGCATGGCTTTTGCTAGTTATATTATGGTTATATTTTATCATTCAAATTTCTATGCTGCTTATGCGCCATTATGAATGATCACTATTTGTTATTTTATTTTCATTTAGAATTGCAAGAATTATTTCTGAAACGCAATTTCTTTTAAATGGTATCTTTTATATATTTTATAAATATATAATTTATGTTAGCTAAATGTTTTACAACGCTAGCAAACTATTTTTTAAATAATTTTTATGCGCTGGTTTTATTGCTGCAATTGCGCAAAAAACTTAGTGTGTTATATGATTTCTACTATTGTAGTTACTTGATACCTATATCTAAGAAATTCCATTTTATGCTACATGTTTGTCCTCTTTCTTGGTATATATTAAACTTCATTTCAACATGATCATATCACTGTTGTTATAATTTTTTGCTAAATTTACTAATTTATTAATTTATTGAATTAATTATAGTAATTGGAAATAGATGATGATTTGTAATTATATTATGGTTATATATAATATATATATATATATATATATATATGCATATACAGGGTGCAATATGTTATCTATCGCCGACCTTTAATTTCTCAACCGTTGATCGTAGACATATAGTTCCAGTTACAAAAACGTTTCAAATTAAGTAAATATTCATGCTGTGGCATTATTTAAAGTAAAAAAATCAATTTTATAAAAAAAAATACGAAATCTAAATTTTTATACGATCCCTCAGTCCCTATAGTTATATTTAGTAAAATTTTACACATATCGTAACACATATAACACAAAAAGTTTAACATTTGTACTGCAAAAATTGACGAAGTTATTAAATTTCAAATTTTGAGATTTTTGCACATGATTTTGTCTTTCATTGAGGGATCAGTTAAAAGATGAATTAAAGTAATTCGAGATCAAAATCAGGGTGCTATGTCCTTTTTACGGTGAAACCACCTTTAGCCGGTATCGCCAAATCGGGGTATCACCAAAGAGGGTTATTACATAAAAATTTGAGTATACTTTTAGGGGTCGTATACAAAGCGAAGAATGAAATATTGAAATTAAACAGAAAAATATATACCAATTTATTATAATATCGAAAACGGTCTACTATAAAAAATGAATTCATAAAACGCCGGAAACTACCAGAAATACTGCTTAAAGTGTTCTCCATTGGTGGCAATGCACAATGGAATGAGTGTCAGTATTGAATCCTGGACACGTTAGAGTATTGCAGGTGTGCAAACTGTGCGTTAATCAAGGATGATGCGCTGCTTCAGATAAACCCATCTAGAAGTAGTCTCAGTCACATAAACTTATGCCTTGATGCAATCCCAGAGGTAGAAGTTCATGGAAGTGAAGTTCGGTGAACGCAATGGCCAGTCTACCGGACCACCATATCCAAGGTTCTGTTGACCAAATTCGGTGGCCAGATACGCCCACACGTTTGATGTTTTATGCGGAGAGGGCCCCATCATGTTGAAACCAGACCCGGCATGCATGTCTCTTCATACCAGTCACGTACTGTGTTTTGTAGCAGATGCAGGTAACGGTCGCCCGTTAAGGTCCCATCGTAGAAGATGGGTCCAACAATCTAGGTTCCACATATACCGCACTACACGTGTCGTACTATCTGGGCGATGTGGAGGTTTCCAGGTCACATCATCCTTTTGATTGTCGCACAGTTTGCACATCTGCTGTGCTCTAACGTGTCCAGAACACAATACTGTCACGCATTCAGTTGTGCATTGCCACCAATGGAGAACATTTTGAGCAGTATTTCTTGTAGGTTCTGGCGTTTTATGTATTCATTTTTTGTACTAGACCGTTTTCTCATATTTTAAAAAATTGATATTTATTTTTCTGTTTAATTTCAATATTTCATTTTTCGCTTTGTAATATGACCCCTAAAAGTCAGCTCAAATTTAAGATGAAATAATCTTCTTCGGTAGTAACCCGATTTGGTGATACAGGCTAAAGGTAGTTTCGCCGTAAAAAGGACATTGCATCCTGATTTTGATCTCTTAACTGATCCCTCAATAAAAGACAAAATCATGTGAAAAATCTAAAAAAAATTTAATAACTCTGTCAATTTTTGTAGTACAGATGTCAAACTTTTTGTGTTATATGTGTTATGATATGTGTAAAGTTTCACTAAATATAACTATAGGGAATGGGGGACTGTATAAAAAGTTAAATTTCGTAATTTTTGTAAAATTGATTTTTTACTTTAAATAATGCCGCAACATGAATATTTACCTCATTTGAAGCGTTAATCAAGCACAATACCACTAATTCACTAGCACATTGAGGACGATTAATCCATATAAAACGTATAAAAAACCACCAAATTTTGATAAAATAACCTATTAAAGACAAAAGAAACAAATAACCAGCGAAATATTGTTGAACCATTAAAAGACGTATCGTAAACAAATTATAGATCAAATGGATGGATGTAGCCGGAAGCTAATGTAGCATTTCACTTTTTCAAGGGTACATTAAATACTAATATAAGCAAAAGCATAGTTGATTTCTGTAATAGAATCCAGCAATAAGCTAAAATTTGAATTCCATATGTACCCGATCGACCACACACCAAAAAACATAGATTTACCTTGCCATATAAATTGAATTAAATAAATTATTAATCAATGCAAGATCCGTAATAATGAACAATATGAATAAATTGTAACATTTAAATTTAAGACATACCCAGCAAGAGAATTGCAATGACCATATTACAATTCAAACATGTATCCAATTTTAGCACAGCAAAAACCCCGCCTAATTAATTGTCACAGCTTGCAGATAATAGTCACATTCTTAGAAATATAATAATTATAATTAACATAAATAGTCTATATAATTAAAATTACTATATGCGATTTAAAGTATTCTGGAATAAATTATTACTAAAAAGTACATAAAGAAGAATATTTTAAAAATTAAACAGGTACTAATTAAGAAATAAAATATAATATAAAAAGTATGGCAACATTATTATTTTAGAACAGAATAAAGAGTTATTTAATGCTGCCATTTAGCGAAACTTCATAAAATAAAAAAGTTAATAATGACTATAATTGAACACAATCACGTCTAAAATAAGTAGCAATAATTTGTAGTGGTGCCATCTATAGTAGATTACCAAATATAACTGTAGAAAAATTGCATATTTAAAATATTGCTACTATTAGAACCAATTAAATTACTTTAAAACAAAAACAACAATATCTTTCTAAAACAGCTCAACTGTATATCGGTAATAATTACTTAGCATCTTTATTATAATGCTTTATAATTATTTATAATTATTTTATTTAATATTAAGTAAATTAATAATAATTTCAAATAAGTTACATAATAATATAAAAGCATGTTTCTATTAAGCACTAAATAAATTTAATGTTTTAAATTTTAAATGTTCTTTACAGAATTGGGGGGGGGGGGATATAAAACAAATTACAACATTTCTTCATACTGATAAATACAAATATCATAAACTGTATTAGCGTCTACCATTATAAATCGAAATATATTGAAGTAAATCAAGATATATATATATATAACCATTATAGAATATTACAATTCATCATCTATTTTAATAAAAATTAATAAAGTATCACTACATAACACAGACATTATACATATTAAATCTGGATCAACAATTATTAAATTAACTAATCACTAATGAATTTTTTAAAACCTAGATCCCAATCACTTATATATGAAGCAGGGTTCGTAACTATCATGATATTTTCGAAAATATCAAAAATATACGATATTTTGATATATATCCGATATTTTCGATGTATATCTGATATTTTCAAAATGATCAACTTACTGTTGATAATAAATATCTTCAAGCATAATATAAATTAGAAACTAAAACATATTGTAATAAAACTCACATACTTCAATATATATTAAAACACGCATACACACATAAATAACACCTGCATTCAACAGTTAAAGGTATATATAAATATTATACAGGCATACATAAAATAAATACTATAAACCCAACTGAAGTGAAAAAAAAAGCCAGAGCCAGGAATCGAATCCGGGACCTCAGTATACAAGACTGCTGCTCTAACTACTGAGCTACTCCGGCCGATACCTGGGTCTGCAATTTCTCACTAATAAACCATGTTGGGGAAGTCACCAGCCATCTATACGACAGCCTTGGATGACCGGACGACGATTAATAGATTTTACTATTACATCGATCTACGATAATTATAATAAAACACATTCTACAATATATATTAAAACACACATACACACATAAATAACGCCTGCATTCAACAGTTAAAGGTATATATAAATATTATACAGACATACATACAACTAGTATCGTCAGGCCGAAATGTCGGAGCATGGAGGCGCGTAAACTTAAAATATATTATTTAAAAAAATGTTTTATTTTCTAGATTGCTGTTTAATAGCATAAAAGTAAGTTTGATATAACAATCGTCGATACTTCATTTTAAAGTGTTTAACTCAGTCATCAATTGCCTCGGGCAATGTACAAATTCTAATCTGTCAGCAAGTGCTCCCATACTTCTAATTTGGGTAAAGTCTGTCCTTAGCGAAAACTGCTTACAATAGAACTTTCTCTAAATGACAAACTACAGTAAAAATGACATAAGTTGTTTTATGTGACAACACCTTTAGATGGATATCCACAGCAGTTTTTGACAATGTTAAACTCGAGGATCTATGTATGGTGGCAAGGCATGGAACAGTTAAAGGTAACTAACATCGTGAAAATGAAGCTTTTTCTTCTTTCCAATATTTACAAATAGGTTTCATAAAAAAAAAAATACAGTTAGAAATGGCTCATGATACTCAACAAAATGAACTATTATGGCCTGTGGCAAGCCTCGAGGTTTAAAACGTGGGCTATAGGCAATATCTTTTATCGCACTTACGTTTACCAATTCTCACTCCATTTAGATATTGGTATGTAGCATAATGCATAACCCTGCATCCAGCTGCTGAGGAAAGTCTAGACTGAAGTCCAGACGCGTGATCATCTTCACTCCATTTTACTATTTAATCATTGTGATCTTCTAAAATTCTTGTTTATTGGCCCACGCTATGATTTAAAAAGTGCTTCTTCATTATATTCTTTAGCTTGCTTGGTTTTGAGAAAAAGACATATGGCACCTTCAAATCATTCAAGTTAGCCGAAATCAGTATATCGTTGCGTTTTTGCATAAGAGGTGAGAGGTAGTCAAAAACTTGACTCACGCAAAGTGAGTTCAGAGTCTTTCGGAACTGTGTCTGCTGATCGTCGTTTTGTCTCAACGAATTTGTTAATGGGAAATATTTTTTAAAAACTCTAAGCATTTTTTGTCCGCGAAGAATTAAAATGACTTTTAAAGAATGTCTCTTATATAGAGGAATGTCTTTTACGCGATGTAACTACCTAATACGTCCAAGGATTTAAACAAATAAGCCTCTAAAAGGCTAAATGCTATCTATTTTACCTTCGCGACATCTTTGTTCAAGGTCAGCCATAAGGCAACATCCTATCATTGAAAATTCGTCAATAATGAGAAATAACACTGTATGCATTCTGAGCTGTAGATTCATTGCTGACTTTTTAAATTAGCGAACTATTTCAAACACGTTGGTTCTTTAAGCACTGAGTGAGTTACCTTGTCTTTAACATTAAATGCAGCAGTACCTGTTAGTGCCAAAAGAATGATAGCTTCTGATCCTAACTGCTCTATGATTGTTTTACTAATTTCTTTGATTTTTGTACATTTTGCAGCTCTTCCTTTTCCAATAATAAAAGTTGATTTAGGGAAATTTGTAACCATTGTTTGCAAAGACAAAAGCTGTTCAGTGCATAGCTGAAGTCAGCATAATTTGTTGTTCTTTAGAATAATAAATATGTATATTTCTTAAATTGTACACTAAATCTAGGCAGCAGATTAAAAAAAAAATCAGGGATTCATTTATGACTTTTAGTGAACATGATTTCTCACGAATTATCTTTCATTGTTGTATCCATTTCTCCGATCATAAGCATAAGCGATCATAGTCATATACATTAACGTGGCATTTATAGCTAAGCTTCGCCACATTTGGACGAAATATCACCAAATTTGGCGACCAAAAATATGTCGTCAAAAATTAAGCCAATTTGGCTGTATCTGACTAATTTGGCGAAATTTCCATTGAAATTCAGTACTGATGATTCTTCTCTGACCGGGTTCTTCGCATTTTAACTTCGTGTTCTCCAGTAAAATTAGCTAAAATCTTAAAACCAAGAAATAGGGAAGCTATCTTTTCCAACCCTTACAGGAATTTTTTATTTTGTAATCTACATATTTCTGTTTTCTAGTATGCATCTTGACAAAAAAAATACTTATCTCATTTACTTCAGAATGTTCACTTGCATTTCAGTTGAAATATATTCACTTACGATGAATTAAAAAAAAATTGAGTAAACGTCAGTAACTGGGACAATTGCAAGTAATTGCAAATCATTAAATTTGCTTATCAAACAATGCTCAGTAAATTATGAATTTGTCTACAAACCCGATTACGAAAATTTCCCAATAGAAACATACATTCGTCTGAATACAAACATACATACATAAGAATACATACATATAAGTAAAGTAAATCGAGAACAATACATGACATTATATTTTTCTCGATTTCTTTGAGTATCACTCGTAACCATTCGACTAATGCCTAAAATCGTATTTTCCGTATTCGATTTTTTTTTTCATTTCTCTTAATTTAAAATTCAAAATGAAATCGATTTGGAAGCTTACAAAGAATGAAAAGCTCGAAAAAAAATAGTGGTTGTTACATACGTAGAATGTAAAACTTCTGAAAGGGATGGGGGGTCAATCTATATCTCAGGTCACCAATGTATGAACATCGACTTCAACATTCGACTCCATAATGATCGAATTTCGCGAAAGAAATTGTTTAAAAACGAACTCATACATAGGTTACTACTTAGTCTCTTAAAACAAATATTTTTAACTTAATGTTACCAAAATACTAATTCCATACACTACGACTGTTCAAAATATTAAAAAATTAAACTGCATTATTTATTATACCTAATCAAGATATGTAATTTTGTTTAAATTACCCATTGAGTTCTGTTATGTTTAAAAGGCACATATTAGCGCGATTTCTTTTTCCCACGCCAGCTCGGGGAAAACGTCAACAGCACAAACAACAACATCCGGGTTACCATATGAAGAAAAATAACGACACTTTGGCGCCAATTAAGTACCCGTTGGGTATATGACATTGGCGTCAGAAAAAATCGCGCCAATATCGTATATGACATCTGTGCCGTTTAAAATTGCCGATTGAAAATTTAAAAAAATGATTTCACCTTAAGTCAATTATGGAATTATTTTTCGCGTAAAATCTAAACTTAATGTTATTTTTACCGTCTCATAATTTGCATACGCATCTCTTATATTTACATTCACCATTTCAAAAATATTACAATGCGCAATATGTGATTAATACATATATTTCTAAACTTGAAATCAAGTTTGTCAACTACGACTTTGCATGTGAACATTCGCACTCTTGACTTGTGATTCTAATCTCTGTATCGGCGAGTAAAATTCCAGAAATTTATATCTTTTAGAGGCGTTCTTAGTAAAATATTTGCTTTTATCAGAGAAAATAATCCTTTTCATTTAAATATGATGTCATTTTGCCTCATTGAAGCATTTCACCAAGCGTCTCAAACTCAATGAATGAAAAAGAATTGAATTATAACAGCTTTTTGCGGAAAATATGAGTATTTTGTTAAAGCATGACGTCAATTTCTGTTCAATTTTTTCAGAAAGTTTATTTTGAATTTTATGAGAAAATGGTATCAATAAAGATAAGCAAACTTTATTATTTTTTCTTTCTTTACAACAATGGAAGTAATCCAATTGCTACCATTTTGAAACAAATACATAGAAATTTTTAAATTTTTAAATTTAAGTATAAAAATGAGAATATTTAAAAAAAAATAGCTAGTGTGGGCAAATCTACAAAGAAACAGCTTTCATTTAAAAAAAAAAAAGAATTATTAAAATTGGTGCAAAAAAAGCTCAAGATATATGGCCAAAAAAAGAAAGCCTTATCTTTCAAATGTATAGAATTAAACTCGCAATGTTATCTCTATGGGAAAATTTTGAGCCGACATTTCAGGCTGTTAGGGTTGACGAATATTTATGATTTAAAATACGCGCCGAGATTTTGGCACTACCAACGTCCAGCTCATTTTTTGTGTCGATGCGTCAAATATTTTGGACGCTATCGTGTTAACAATAAGTGTAATTTTTGCAGGGAAGCCGGAGCTGTGCTCCGACAACTAGTATCCGTCAGGCCGAAATGTCGGAGCATGGAGGCGCGTAAACTTAAAAGATACTATTTAAAAAAATGTTATTTTCTAGATTTCTGTTTAATAGTATAAAAGTAAGTTTGAAATAACAATCGTCGATACCTCAGTCGTCAGTTGCCTCGAGTAATGCACAAATTCTAATCTGTCAGCAAGTGCTTCCATGCTTCTAATTTGGGTAAAGCCTATCCTTAGCGAAAATTGCTTCCATTAGAACTTTCTCTAAATTACAAACTACAGTAAAAATGACCTAAGTTGTTTTATGTGAGAACACCTTTAGATAGATATCTACAGCAGTTTTTGACATTGTTAAACTCGAGGATCTATGTATGGTGGCAAGGTATGCAACAGTTAAAAATAACTAACTTCGTATGAATGAGGCTTTTTCTTCTTTCCAATATTTACAAATAGGTTTGATAAAAAAAATTCAGTTAGAAATGGCTCATGATACTCAACAAAATGAACTATTATGGCCTGTGGGAAACCTCGAGGTTGAAAACGTGGGCCATAGGCAATATCTTTTATCGTACTTACATTTATAAATTCTCACTCCGTTCAGATATTGGTTTGCAGCATAATGCATAACCCTGCATCCAGCTGCTGAGGAAAGTCTAGACTGAAGTCCAGACGCGTGATCATCTTCACTCTATCTTGCTGTTTAATCATTGTGGTCTGCTAAAATTCTTGTTTATTGGTCCCCGCTTTGATTTAAGAAGTACTTCTTGATTATATTCTTTAGCTTGCTTGGTTTTGAGAAAAAGACAAATGGCACCTTCAAATCATTCAAGTTAGCCGAAAGCAGTATATCTTTGCGTCTGTGCATAAGGGGTGAGAGGTAGTCAAAAACTTGACTCACGCAAAGTGAGTTCAGAGTCTTTCAGAACTGTGTCTGCTGATCGTCGTTTTACCTTAATGAATTTGTTAATGTGAAAAGCTCTAAGCATTTTTTCTCCGCGAAGAATCAAAATGACTTTTAAAGAATGTCTCTTATATAGAGGGATGTCTTTTACGCGATGTAACTACCTAATACGTCCAAGGATTTAAACAAATAAGCATCTAAAAGGCTCAATGCTATCTATTTTACCTTCGCGATATCTTTGTTCAAGGTCAGCCATAAGACGACATCCTATCATTGAAAATTCGTCCATAATGAGAAATAACACTGTATCCATTCTGAAATGTAGATTTATTGCTGACTTTTTAAATTAGCGAACTATTTAAAACACGTTGGTTCTTTAAGCAACGAGTGAGTTAGCTTGTCTTTGACATTAAATGCAGCAGTACCTGTTAGTGCCAAAAGAATGATAGCTTATGATCCTAACTGCTCTATGATTACAGCTCTTCCTTTTCCAGTAATAAAAGTTGATTTAGCGAAATTTGTAAACTTTGTTTGCAAAGACAAAAGCTGTTCAGCGCATAACTGAAGGCAGCATAATTTGTTGTATTTATAATAATTCAGAAATGTTAAAAGTGAAGAGAAACCATTGGATAAGAGAATCTACGATAAAGAAAAAGAATTACCCCCGGATGTATTTGAGAGATTTCGATTTTTTTAATTTAGCTCAGATCTTTGAGAACTTGATCCATCGAGTTAGCGGCAGAAAACTTCAAAGCTCCTTCAAAGACTTGCTCGTCTGCACAGCCCACACTTAATATGACAACATTTAATATGGCAACAGGTAAAGGTTTGTAACACGTATGTAACACACACTCATAGATAGTCTGCTATACCCCTCTGTCAAACTTGATACCTTTATTCATCTGAGTTGTTATATCGTTATTATGAAAATATTAGGAAGTATCTGGGTTATTTTTATGCGACTTTTCCACATAGAATTAAGCTGAATAACTCTGTACATTTGAATTAATTTCTTTTAACCGTCATTTTCTAAACTTCTGTGTATAACGTTGCACATATAAAATATGTATATTTCTTAAATTGTACACTAAATCTAGGCAGCAGATTAAAAAAAAATCAGGGATTAATTTATGACTTTTAGTGAACATGATTTCTCACGAATTTCATTGTTGTATCCATTTCTCCGATCATAAGCATAAGCGATCATAGTCATATACATTAACGTCGCATTTATCGCTAAGCTTCGTGACAAAATATAGCCAAATTCGGCGACCAAAAATATGTCGTCACAAATTAAGCCAATTTGGCTGTATCTGACTAATTTGACGAAATTTCCATTGAAATTCTGTACTGATGATTCTTCTTTAACCGGGTTTAAAATGCGAAGGCATTTTAACTTCGTGTTCTCCAGTAAAATTAGCTAAAATCTTAAAACCAAGAAATAGGGAAGCTACCTTTTCCAACCCGTACAGGTACTTTTTATTTTGTAATCTACATATTTCTGTTTTCTAGTGCACATCTTGACAAAAAAAAAAATGTTTATCTCATTTACTTCAGAATGTTCAATGTTCACTTGCATTTCAGTTGAAATATATTCAACTATCATGAATTTGAAAAAAAAAATGAGTAATCGTCAGTAATTGGGACAGCTACCAAATTGTTAAATTTTGCATCAAACAATACTCAGTAAATTATGAATTTGTCTACAAACCCGATTACGAAAATTCCCCAATAGAAACATACATTCGTCTGAATACAAACATACATACATAAGAATACATACATATGAGTAATGCATACATGACATTATATTTTTCTCGACTTCTTTGAGTATCACTCGTAGCCATTCGACTAATGCCCAAAATCGTATTTTCCGTATTCGATTTTCTTTTCGTTTCTCTTAATTTAAAATTCAAAATGAATTGCATCGATTTGAAAGCTTACAAAGAATGAAAAGTTCGAAAAAGAAAAAATAGTGGTTGTTACATACGTAGAACGTAAAACTTCTGAAAGGGGGGGGGGGGGGGCAATCTATATCTCAGGTCACCAATGTATGAACATCGACTTCAACATTCGACTCCATAATGATCCGTATGAGGTTAAAATGCATAATTTACACCAATGAAGCTAATGTTTTAATTAATAACGGGATGAATCTCGTCAAATTTCGACGAAAGAAATTGTTTAAAAACGAACTCATACATAGGTTACTACTTAGTCTCTTAAAACAAGGCCCCACCAGTGGCCGAGAGGTTCTGCTCTCGAAGCTGGTAGACGGGAGGTGCTGGGTTCGATCCCAATCGCGCCCGTCGGCCTAATCGTTCGGAGTTTTCGTGGTTTTCTTCGAGCCGTGGATCTTCCATGCGTTAATACGGATTAGGTTCCCTTAGAAAGACCCCCACGGAGGGCACTCCCCCCGGGCCTATATCCCTCGTGTAGATAATTGGCCGTCAAAAATCAACCCAACCCCTTAAAACAAATATTATTTTTAACTTAAAGCTACCAAAATACTAATTCCATTCACTTCGACTGTTCAAAATATTAAAAAATTAAACTGCATTATTTATTATACCTAATCAAGATATGTAATTTTGATGAAATTGCCCATTGAGGCTGTTATGTTTAAATGGCACGATTTTTTTCCCACGCCAATTCGTGGAAAACTTCAACAGCACAAACAATAACATCCGGGTTACCATATAAAGCAAAATAACGACACTTTGGCGCCAATTAAGTACCCGTTGCGTATATGACATTGGCGTCAGAAAAAATCGCGCCAATATCGTATATGACATCTGTGCCGTTGAAAATTGCAGGTTGAAAATTTAAAAAAAAAAATGATTTCACCTTAAGTTAATCATGGAATTATCTTTCGCGTAAAATGTAAACTTTATGTTATTTTCACCGTCTCATAATTTGCATGCGCATCTCTTATATTTACATTCATCATTTCAAAAATATTACAATGCGCAATATGTGATTAATATTACATATATTTCTAAACTTGAAATCAAGTTTGTCAACTACGACTTTGCATGTGAACATTCGCATTCTTGACTTGTGATTCTAATCTCTGTATCGGCGAGTAAAATTCCAGAAAATTATATCATTTAGAGGCGTTCGTAGTAAAATATCTACTTTTATCAGAGAAAATGATCGTTTTCATTTAAATATGATGTCATTTTGCCAAGCGTCTCAAACTCAATGAATGAAAAAGAATTGAATTGTAACAGCTTTTTGCGGAAAACATGAGTATTTTATTAAAGCATGACGTCATTTTTTGTTCAATTTTTTCAGAAAGTTTATTTTTTTTTAATTTTATGAGAAAATGGCATCAATAAAGATAAGCAAACCTTATTATTTTTCTTTTCTTTACAACAATGGAAGTAATCCAGTTGCTACCATTTTGAAACAAATTCATAGAATTTTTTTTGATTTAAATATAAAAATGGGAACATTTAAAAAAAAATAGCTGGTGCGGGCAAATCTACAAAGAAACAGCTTTCATTAAAAAAAAAGAATTATTAAAATTGGTGCAAAAAAAAAAAAAAAAAAAAAAAAAAAAAAAGCTCAAGGTACATGACTAAAAAAAGAAAGCCTTATCTTTTAAACATATAGAATTAAACTCGCAATGTTATCTCTATGGGAAAATTTTGAGCCGACATTTCAGGCTGTTATGTTTCGCGAATATTTATGATTTTCAATACGCGCCGAGATTTTGGCCCTACCAACGTCCAGCTCATTTTTTGTGTCGATGCGTGAAATATTTTGGACGCTATCGTGTTAACAATAAGTGTAATTTTTGAAGGGAAGCCGGAGCTGTGCTCCGACAATAAATACAATTTAACCCAACTGGAGTGAAAAATTAGCCAGAGCCGAGAATCGAACCTGGGAACACAGTATATAAGGCTGCTGCTCTAACCACTGAACTACTCCGGCCGATACCTGGGTTGTAATTTCTCACTAGTAAACCATATTCGGGAAGTCACCAGCCATCTCTACGACAGCCTTGGATGACCGGACAACGATGAATAGATTTTACTATTACATCGATCTACGATAATTATAATAAAACGCACATACTACAATATACATTAAAACACACATACACACATAAATAACGCCTGCATTCAACAGTTAAAAGTATATATAAATATTATACAGACATATATACAATAAATACAATAAACCCAACTGGAGTGAAAAATTAGCCAGAGCCAGGAATCGAACCCGGGACCACAGTATACAATACTGCTGCTCTAACCACTGAGCTAATCCGGCAGTAAGTAAGTAAGTAAGCACCCACCCTGGGAACCCGCTTTTGGCTTATGGTTGAGTGTAACCCCCAAGCCCAGGGTAGGAAAAAGTTTTACTATTTGCGGAACCCCTTGAAAACAAATAAGTTTTAAGATCAATTATAACTATTCTAAATATTGTTATGTACAAATGAGGGTTTATAGATTACCCACAACTTTTTAAAGTTAAGTGTTCATATAAGTTCATGTATAAATTCATACACCTTGTAGTTATAACTAGTCCCATCAAAACCAGCCACCACCACCAAGGCCACTAGTGCCTGGACTGGAAATGTCATTCCTATTTTATTATAATTATCGTAGATCGATGTAATAGTAAAATCTATTCATCGTTGTCCGGTCATCCAAGGCTGTCGTAGAGATGGCTGGTGACTTCCCTAACATGGTTTATTAGTGAGAAATTGCAGACCCAGGTATCTGCCGGAGTAGCTCAATGGTTAGAGCAGTAGTCTTGTATACTGTGGTCCCGGGTTCGATTCCTGGCTCTGGCTAATTTTTCACTCCAGTTGGGTTTATTGTATTTATTTTATGTATGTCTGTATAATATTTGTATATACCTAAAACATATTGCATTGAACATGAAAACTTAATAAACAGTATTCTAAGAATGCATTTTTTTTTTTTACTAAAACAAAATCAACTAATTGAAAACAGAAATAGTTTGCTTTATACCAGGAATGCAAGCACTGTACCACAAATGGCTGATTTTAACCACTAAAGTTTAATAACTCTTTTTGCTTTACTAAGTTTCAGAAATCTTGTCATTAAATAAGGCGAGAAATACTGTTAAAATTTAGTGGTGCCAATTGGTCATTAAGGCGCAGCACTTGCATCCTTCTTATACATACAAAAAAACTGTAGGATTCAGTATCAAGTATCCAGAAAACTTTATATTTTATAAAACAAAATTTTAAAAGCAAAATAGTTTTTTTAATTGAAAAATTATCATAAATGTGATACTGTCTTCTTTTTTATTCCCTAAGTACAGTTTAAGCTCAACTAAAACAACAAAAAATTATTTTTAAATGAAGCTATAAATGACTGATTATCTAAATTAGACAATTTAATTTCAATGGCTGTTCTGAATTAATTATGTTCCACATAATTGTTAGTTCTACATTTAAAAATAAAAGCTTCAAACATAGAGCTTGTATGGAGATTGGGAAAGATATTAGATTTCTTTGGCTAAAAAAATCACTGCCAGAAACAACAGTTCTTTATTATCAGATTTGTAGTATATATAATCTACAGAACAACAGTCAATAACAGTTGAAAATTTCATGTACACTTATTTTGAATGAAAATATCAAAAATATCTTGCACAATGAGATTTTAAAAATAAATATCAAAGATAGTAAAATATACAAAATATCAAACATCTTGATATTTTGAAAATGAATATTAAATATATGAAAATATCAAACATCCTGATATTCTGAAAATAGATATGAAATAAATGAAAATATCGAAAATATCAAATATCTTGATATTTTGAAAATAAATATCGGATATATATCATGATATATATCAAGATATATATCCATTGATATATATCAACGAACCCTGATATGAAGTATTAAAAAATTATAACATTCAAAATGTGCGAAAGGAAAATATCAAAAGAAAGGCGAATGCATAAAAAGAACAAATAAATAAAGATATATATGTAGGAAATCATAAATATTTGAAATTTTTTATAAATCTGTTTGTAACTAAAACTATTAAACCAATGAAAAAAGACCAGAAATAATGAATCACTGTCAGCATCAACAAATCCATTGCACGAAATGTATGATCTCAAAATTGAAAATTCATTAATTCATTAAGAAAAACGACAAACAAATTCAAAAAGGGAAAACAATTATGAATAAAATAGGAACTAATGATTCGTAACTCGTTTTCAAGGGCGATATGACGAAATCATTAGTAAAAAACGGTAAATTTCTGAGGTAGAAATAATAAGCAACCGCTTAAATACATATTTCTGCCATTGCCCAATTAACCGCAACCAGAAAAAATGAAAGAAATATATTAATAAATAAATATATAAAACCCTGACAGAACAATTCCATGCATAATAGAAATAAAAATGAAACAAGTGAGTTAAAAATTTACTCATCAATAGAAACAGACAATTTTTTAAATATCATATTTGAAACAAAATCATGCATCCCCACAATATATATATATATACATATATATAACAAATTATTTTATTCAAAATTTTAAGCATATAAAAGAGCAACATTTAAATAATATTTTATAAAATTTTCATTAAAAATTTTGGAAAATTCAGCCGGTGGTACCTGCTTTCCGGAGGCCTCTAAAAAAAGTGTCCTCGTGGTGGTCAAATTAACTCATGATAGCTTTATCTGAAATTAAAAAACTAATTTTTTTCTGCTAGTAGATAAGTATAGCTCATGATTGAATGAAGGATTTAAATAAAATTTGAATTTTGAATTTTTGGCAGAGCTGTAAGCAAAACAGTACAATTTTTGCATCATTTGGCCAATTTACTCTGCGTATAGCCTTGTAGAATTTGTTGTAATCTTAAAAAAAAAAAAAAAAAAAAAAAAAAAAAAAAAAAAACCTTTGTTCAATCATTAGTCAATTTTATTTTGAAGAAGTGCGCAAAATTTCAATAAGATCGGTGCATTAGTTTTTGAGAATTCATGTCCGCCGACTTCAAAAATAGTGTTTTTAGAAAAAAGCGATATACCTGTGTCGCTTCCGGCCGGTCTAGCCTAAAGAGGAGAATTTCCAAAGGTTCTATCTCGTTTACTCCAATTGAATTGAAACTTTGGAAAAATATTCCAGACATATGATACTATTAGATAAAAAATAAAATAAAAATAAAAATGGATTTTTAAACTTTCAAACCCATGTAACTCGTTAACCCTTTATGTCCCAAATTATGATTTCGTAACAAGTTCATCTTCTAATGCATTTTTCGTAAATTTTTGAATTACATTAAAATACAATCACTTAAAAAATGCTAGGAAAATTTTGCCAATTAAAATTAATTAATTAAATTTGAATTTATAGGGATTTTGTGCAATATTTGTGACTCCACTTAAATCTTTTATTTAAAATATTTTTTTAGTATTTTGTAGAATTAGGAAATGTACAAATATAATGTTTTTGCAATCGAAAGGAAGAGATATCTCCGAACGGAAAGTCTCCTTGCCCCCTCTTTCAACGTCAAGAAAGCTGAAAAGATGCAACAGCAAAAGAAATCATCTTTTTAAAAATACTATTTTTATTTTGTGCAACCAATAATGCTTTTGAAGCAAGATAAAATTAAGTATCTATAACTCATTCTAAACTGTATTACTACTAATCCATGTATTAAATGAATTTTATAACAAGTTATTTTAATGGTACTTTAAAGTACTGAAGGGGCGTAAAGGGTTAATAAAATACACAAAATGATTCCATAATGCTATCATTTATGCATGAAAATCAACAAAAATTTATTTTAAAGATTCTGTACCTGTTTAATTTCAATAAAACTTTGGTATAGGGCAAAGCGCCCATATTTCGTCCCCCCTCCTAATGACGTACCCCTTAGCTTCTCCGCTTCTGCGAAAGTGACGCCACTTATGACGCAAGGCACAGGGGACGGGAGGTAAAAGGGGTCATTGTTGAAAGTTTCGTTCGCCAAGACGCATACATAAATTAAAGACGGCGAATTTCCTATTTTTAGAAGACCCGAGTTCTTATTACGTCGTTTGTAGAACGTTATTTACTGTACTGTAAGTACTGTAGAAGATCTTTATAACGCAAACCTAAAAATGCAAGGTTGTGCATTATATAGAATTTTGCGTTATATGGATCACATCATTAAATTCACCTTGTAAACATAGCCAAATATGTCTGAAACACATCAAAATACATTAGAATATCTTTATACTGCATTCCTTGTTACCAAGAGTTATGCAAATTATAAATTTTTGCATAATATAGGTCAGACATTGTTAAATTTATTTTATAAACATGATCCAAATATAACTGGCACAACCATCCCTTATATTAGACATTTTAAGAAATGTTTATTATAATAATAGCATTTTTTCACTAAAAAGGTCTTAAATTAGAAGATAAAGTTGAACTAATGTATCAAATTTAGTCCTCTAGAGAGTAGCAATATTTTACAATGTCAAAGTGCAGGTGCTTTTCAACTGCAAAAATCATTGTTTACATCTGAGAAGTTGTGCGTTATATGGAGAATTGCGTTATATAGAATTGCGTTATAAAGATCTTCTACTGTATTTATTTCTTATTCATTGCATGTATTTTACGTTGGTAAGATGCTGACAGTAGCATACACTGAGTTTTAGGATGCTCAGTTCATCTTACGGGAACTGTAGCTCCGTCATATTGGGAAGTAGCGTGATCCCAATTTCGTCCCCCTTTCAGTTCATATTTTCGCCCCTGGGACGAAATTAGGAATGCTTTTTCATGACATTTTTTTCAATTTTTTCATCATGTTTGGATGGCTAATGTTTCGTTATGTTATTCTTCCACTGATAATTTGTACCTTTCTTTGTACCTTACTTAAATGTAAATTAATTACTTACTCATTTAGAAATAAATTTCGATTTAGTTATAAGCTAAGCCTCGGGACGAAATTGGGACCATTTTTTTTTCATTTGCATTTTTTAGATACTTTTGAAAAAACAATTTTTCGCATTGTTAAATTTTTTTTCTACGACATTTGACCATGTTTCGATGTGTGTGAGCAGTTAGTCTATGTAAAATCCAAATTTGGTAGATTTTCACTAAAAATTACAACATCCAAGAGCCAAAAAATGACTGGGAGACGACAATAGGGCACCTTACCCTACTAATTGACAAAAGCTTATAAATCTAATTTGTCAATCTGTCTGCGCTTCTGACCAACTGCTTTGTAGTTTATATAAAAATTCTCGGACAAAAACAAATTTCAGATTGGCTGTATACAGATCACAGCATGATCTCTAATTAAAATTTTTGAAGAACATATTTTTTATTTTTTTATTTTTGTTTTGCGTGAGTGAAAAAAGAACCCGAATAAACTATCACTCATTCTCATTAAATAGTTTATATACGTCTAATTTTCATTGTATTTTATCAACTTGGTGGAAATTTTAATAACTGCAAAGTGTGTACAAATTTAGTTTACGTACTTTTCAAATATTTTAATGATCTTATTATGACTTTTACCTTTTTTTATATTTTCTATTTTAGTGTTAAATCATTTTACATTGCTTTCCCTTTCAACGTCACTTTTTCTTCTTTTCTTGATCTTTCAAGCATTGCTTTTTTTATTGTTGTTTGTTTGTTTTTGACATATTAGTTATTTTAATCTCTGGTTTGCTTATGCAACAATTAAATAAGTATTTAATTAAAACAGCACGCTCCATTTCAAAAATACTGTTTTAGTCAGCATATATAACTCATGTAATTCCAATTAATTTTTTCCTCATATTTTTTTAGTCACATTTAAAGTATGCGGGAAAAAAAACAGAATAATTTTAAAAATCTTACCCATTTAAAAGTAAAATTATACACATTTTTAAACATTGCTTCTCCTTAACTCTTTTATATGGGATTCAACAAATGCATATAAATGTGTTATTTACATTATTCATAAGCCAGTTCGGTAAAATGGTGATTTCTTAAGTTACATCATTTTAATAAATAAAATAAATTGAGAATGAAAGTATTCTTACTGCCATTTTTATAAACTTTTAAATGACTTAATGTTCCTTTTAAAACATTTTAAGTTTTCCATTAATAAAGCATCTAATTGCTTAGTCTTGATATCAAAATATTCCTTTGTAGAATAATTTTGCTGAAACATGATCTAAAATTTATACTTGTTTATTCAACCAAAATATACGCTTTCAGAATTCTTTTATTTGTAATAATTAGATTTTGTAAATTGTCTCGTGTATCTTTAATTGTGTGTTATGTGTTGCAGTACTAAAAAACGCGTTTTTCCATTTTTAGTACAAAAGCACTGAAAATTCATAAAATGCAAAAATTTCAGAACTTGCTAAGTTTTGGACTAACCAAAGTCAAATTTTTGCTATTTTACTTCTTAGTGAATGGAGAAAATTTTACTAAACTAGGGGGCTCTGCCCCCTACGAGCTACGCTCGCCAACCCCCGTTCAGGCACACCAAAATCCAAAAAGCACGCTAATTGCACGCATTTGATCGGCTTTAAAAATATTGAATTAAAATTAAAAAAAAAAAAAGCAGTAGCGATCTCTCTGTAAATGGGTTTCCATTCGTTTTTCTTGGATTGGGGATTTTTAAGACCAATTCTGTTGCTGTTAAGAGATACAATGGCTGTTTTCGTATTTAATTAAACACATTAGTTATTTGAAAATAAGCTAATGTAAAATGAATTAAGTAAACAGTGTCATTGTCTCCCGGTATTTTTTAACAGCGCTATAAGATAGTTCTTTTAAATAATTCATTTTAAATGTATCGTTTCAAATCTGACGTAATTTACACCAAACTTTTATTTCTCTTATTAATATTCACGTCAAAATACTTTTGTTGGTAGAAGGAAATATTATTTGCGCTGTCTTCGAATTCACGATAATAGTTGAAAAGATTATCTCAAAATGTCTCGCGCAAATATATTTTTCAATTTAAATTGTTTTACCATATTTTTTGGGAATTTTAAATATGACGTAAAATTCAAGTGTAAATATGGTTCTTATGACGTAATTTTCCTGCTTTTAACATGTAATCATCTAATTCTAATTTTAAAGTTTTTTTTCTGTTTGTAATAGTCACGTGTAAATAAATTTTTAATTAGAAATATTTGATATGATAATTTGTTTCGCTGTTTATACAATTGGCAACAGTTTAAATTAATGACATTTTCTAAAATTTGTAAAAAACATCTCTCAAAATGCTGAAAATTTGAATTAAAAATAGAAATAAAACCTCAAAAAATGCGTCAAATAAGAAAAATAAATGCTATCTGCGCATTGGGAACTTATAACGTATAAAATGATCTAAAAATGATTAAATTCTCATGCATAGTTTTTGCTCAAATAAAACTTTTTTAATGGAACGACTTTGTCCAACTTTAGCATTAAATATCTCTTAAAATAATTCTTCGATTTGAAAACTGTCTGCATCAGCGTGTTTATCAAACATTTTTCTATAATACCACCGATTTTCATATTTTTGTATGCAACAGTTTTCTTAATATTAACGATGAAATGCCATGCTTAAGCATTCAAATTGGATGCGGATCAACCCGGAATATCTACGCAGATGTTCATTGGTCCATTTCCAAATCAAAACTTTTTTTTATATATAGAAGGATATAACTTATAGGTCCCGTGGACCGTATAACAAAATTTTAATTTCGCAACTTTAAAAACAATTATCTTGACGAAATCGACTTTTGATAAGATGAAGTACAGCACGAGGAACATTTTTGCAATTGAAACTATATTAATAATCAATGTAATCAATGGTATATTTATATATCATCATATCATATATATTATAAAGCAGTAAGATCTAAAAGTTCCGCCCGAAAGTTTTCAAAAACTACCCGGTGGATTTTTTTGCAAATAGTGTCATTCGATAGAGAATATTCACGTGGTGGTTTATGAGTAAAATATACAGGAATAGCTATGATTTTTGGTAATAAATTTTGCATTTTATTGTTATTTTGAACGAAAAGGTTGCCAGAAGTAATTTTTTGGCGACAAATGAATTGAAATCGCTGTATCCGTTAGAAAATAAATGAAAAAATAATTACTGATATTTAATTGTAAAAAAAGAAAGAAAAATCCATTTAAATGAGGGATTATGTTAAAAAACGAATATATTTAATTTAAACCTAAAAGAAATATTTGTAATTTAATTTAAACCTGAAAGAAATATTTGTAATTTAATTTAAACCTGAAAGAAATATTTGTAATGCTTAAAAATTAATTTACTGAGAAAGATTACAATTGATACACAATATTTGGCTCATTATCGCTTGCGTTAGATTATAGACATGAATCTGAAAATTTGATTAGATGAATTTTTAATGACTTTAAAAGCATGTGATATTTATAAACTCGAACTCCGATCAATGAACATTATCCATTTTTTTAAGCAAATATTATCTATTGTTTATTTCATTTTTTCTTAAGTCATATCGCCAATATCATTTATAGGAAAATTCACACCTTCGAAATCTGGGAAATGAAGATAGTTTTTAAGGAAATTTATACAATCATGCGTTATTATTATCGAAAAATTCAACATTTCGAAAAAAGAAATTGCAAGTCTTTTGTAATTCGTCATTTCTTCTTCGTCTTTCTTCGTAATTTCTCCTCTGTTATGTAATAATTCAAATGATATTGGACTAATTTTCGATCACAGAGTCACCGCCAAATAGCACATCTATATAGTATCGCTAAGAAAGGATTTTCTAAAGTATGCCCCCTAACGGCGTTTTCGCAAAAGGAGGGAAAAAAATTCCTTAAAAATCGGATATTATAATTATGCGTCAGATGATTATAATATGATTGCATAATTTAATGTATTTTTGCATGCTGAATCGATTGGTGCCAAGTAAATTCTTATAAATCCAACAGTTCATGACATTTTTCATATTTTTCTAATTTGGCGGTGTCTTTGGCGTCTAAACCTCAAAATATCTAACATTACATCCGTTACTCTAGCAACGAGAAAAATTCAAATTAACTAAAAGAATAAAAACGGCTCTATGAGTATGAAAAAAAAATACGAACATCTTAATAAAAAAAATGGTACTACTTAGTTATCCCGTTGACCAATTTCGCCAAATTATATAAATCTCCAAAACACTCGCCAAATTACATTAATTGACATAAGTTGTATTTTAATAATGAAAGAACAAATAAATTAGTATAACATTAATAAAAATACAAATAAAACGTCGAAATAAAAATAAATTGATGACGTAATCACGTGTAGCTTCCTTGAAGTCAAGTGAATGTGACATTTATGATCAACCGTTATTGGCATTTAATCTTATAATTTGGCGATAGATTTTTGGTCGACGGGATAACTAAGTACTACCAAAAAAAAAAATAGTGATTTTATGTAAAATAAAAGGAAAAATTTTACTAAGAAATTAGCGTTATAGAACGAAAAGGTACTACTTAGATATTCCGTCGACCAAAAATCTATCGCCAAACTATAAGATTAAATGCCAATAATATTTGATGGTAATTGTCAAATTCACCTGACTTTAAGCAAGTTACAGGTGTTTACGTTTACGTCACAAAGTGACTTTTATTTCGACGTTTTATTTGTATTTTTATTAGTGTTATAATAATTTATTTGTTCTTTCGTTATTTAAAATAAAAATTTTGTCAATATGTATAATTTGGCGAAATTGGTCGACGGGATAACTAAGTAGTACCAACGAAAGTATTTAAATATGAAAGCAATGTTTGTAACGACTTAAAAATTATTTTCAATGAAAGAAATTGGAATTGGAATAATTTTTGGCGATTTATAATTTGCTCCTCGATAAGATTAAAAAATGGGTACATTTATAACAGCCGTGCGCAGATCTCGCCAATAGCATTTTTAAAATTGCTAGTAGCAGTAGTTACATTTTGCGTATGTAAATTAAAAATAATTCTTTGTTTTTAATTGTGGAATTATTTCCTGTTATTTTTTATCTTTTCAGTTTTTTAAATGAAATTAGTGTAAGGCATGCATTTTAAATGAAATGAGTGAAAGGTTTGTATCTTAAATGAAAATAATAAATATAAGAATATGGTATGAAAACAATCTTCGTTGATTTATTACCTGCGCCCGGCTAACATAAAAATATCACAAAAGCCAATTATTCACTTTTCTTTGGGCTCATAGGAATCCAAGTTAACCTTCCGTAATCGGATACTTCACATATTGGTGTATTAGCTATAATGTTGAAAGCATCGTTTATGTTTGAAGCGAAAATTTCACGATGAATTCTATTACATAAAACCGCATCATCATCATCTACTATATATTTAAAACGGAAATTTGCATTTCATTACGATTGTTTATAATGCTTTGATAGGATATACCACAAATGGTGGTACAGATGTCATATACTCATATTGGCGCGATTTCTTACCGACGCCAATTTGGCGAAAAACATAAACAGCATTAACAACAACTTCTGGGTTACCATATCAAGCAAAATAATGACACCTTGGCGCCAGTTAAGTATTGTTGCGTATTGCAATGTTTCTGACATTGGCGTCAGAAGAAAATCGCGCCTATATGTGGCATGTATGACATCTGTGCCCAAGTGGTTAGGTAATAATTTTGGAAAGGATTTAGTGTATACATATTGTTCAACGCTATTTAGTCATAAAGAAAAAAAAAGTTTAAAAATTAAGTGAACCTGATTATGAAAGTTTAGCCTTTTTTTTTTTTAATCTATAGGACGTATTTTGATACAAGTGACACTGTTACATGACGTTTCAGGAATGGTGTTAGTATATAACATTTCATTATATGTTGATTAGTTATAGAGTTATTAATTCCTGTTGTCATAACGGTCTCATTACCCTACCAAAAGTGCATTGTTAGTAATCAACTAAAAGAATTACTTCTTAATAGCTAAATTTTGTCGAGTGCTTAAGGTAATATTACATCACAATAGCGTTCGCATCGTTTTCGGCAATGAGTAAGGTCCAATTGAAGGTCCATATTGTTTAAAATGCAAGTTCAAATTCACCAATGTTCATTTGGAAAAATTGACCAGCGCAGCGGGCATAGCCTGCTAGTATATATATAAAACCATTATAAACCAATACAAATTATATCATCAAAAAATGCGAATATATAAATTATAAAGGAATTTATTTAAATAAAAAATGATGTAAAAAAAATCTTGAAACCTATTCTTATAACAAGTGCGACGTGGAATTGAAAATACAGTAAACATTGGAAAAATGGAAATATTTGTGAAACCAAGCAGAATTATTAGGCCCAAATTACCTTGATTTCCACAAATAACAAGTACAGTTTCATCTTTGCATTAGCCATAACAAGCTAAAAAAATGCAAAATATGGGCTGTCGAGCACAATAAGATCAGAAAAAAAACAGAAATAACATCAGATAAGAAAATAAATATAAATATAATGGATTAAAAAAAGCATATTACCAATTCAAGATCCATCCATTTCATAAATGAAACAACATGAATATATATATAATCTCACAATCATTCGCATTATGCAGAGTGGACCAGTACTTATTTTATAGTACTAATGTTCGTCTTATTTAATCGCCAAACCTGTGATTAAATAAAGCATAAATTACTATTAAAAACTAATGGTGACGAAAAACCCTAGAAGTTGGCAGGTATAACCTACATAGGTTAGAATGGCTTATAATGGGGTCCGGGTTTTTTTTCGTTTTTTTTTTTCTTTTGGCTCACCCTACGTACACTATGTAATATATGTGCTACATTCATTTATTTTAAGTATTCAGAGTCCGCAAGTAGTGCATAACAAATATTCATTCATTAATCCTTTAAATGGTACATAAAATGAAATCCGGATTCAGTGTCTTTAATTTTATTTAGAATTTTTTCGAAGTAATCAGTCTTTGACACTTTTGTGAGGCAGAGACGTAGCAAGTCTCTTTGTCTGTGGGACAAGATAAAGGAAGTTTCTTTGTAACAAGACAAAGGAAGTCCTTGCATTGTTAGGTTTGTTGAAATTGAATGAGAGGAAATCAGTTAACTTTCGATCTAGAATCAGTGTCTCCTTTGATCTTTATAACACGAACGATTCTAAGAAAATAGCAACAACTTTAGTCGTTTAATTAACACGGGTTTCTAAATTGTTTAAAGAGCTGTACGAGGTAACAAGGTGCCTGATAAAGGGGCAAAATTAGTTTTTAAAAAATGAATGAGGTTTGGCAATGGTGTATCTTAATTCGCTAATAAGTTGTTGTTGTTTTTTTTTTGTTTTGTTTTTGTTTTGTTTTTTTGGTACATAAAATGCTCTTGAGAGAAAGTAACAGCATAAGTTCTTTAATTAACACTGACTTTTAATTACTCAGATATTTTTACAACGTAAAAGAGACAAAACTGAAAAAAGAGAAAAAAAAATTAGAGTGCGATTTACTTTCATTGTAATCTCATCATATCTATATCATAATACAACAAGAACGAAAAATCATGCGTACAGTATATAAATAATAAAACAATTTCCAACACATTCAGAATACCATAACAAAATATTAAAGACGTGAATTATAACTTTGCTAACTAAGCGTAAACCAACAGAGTGAAAAATGCCCAAGCCGAGAATCGAACCCGGACCCCTGGAATAGCGCTCCAGTGCTCTACCATTAAGTCACGAGGACGATGTCCAGCTTGGTATCTCTCATTCACATATGTCGGTAAGACTGCTATTACATGGAAAAGTCTTCATGAGCACACAATCTTGCGGCGTAACATGAGACGCAAATGAACCCAGCATCGGTGAATATACAATTTTTCAACTACTGTTCAGCAGTGAAATTAAGCTTGAAATTATCGAATATTAAAACGTGAATTATCACTTTGCTAACTAAGCGTAAACCAACAGAGTGAAAAATGTCCAAGCCGGGAATCGAACCCGGACCCCTAGAATAGCGCTCCAGGGGAACCAAGCTGGGCATCGTCCTCGTGGCTTAGTGGTAGAGCACTGGAGCGCTATTCCAGAGGTCCAGGTTCGATTCCCGGCTTGGACATTTGTCACTCTGTTGGTTTACGCTTAATTAGCAAAGTGATAATTCACGTCTTTAATATTCAATAATTTCAAGCGTGATTTCACTACTGAAAAGTAGTTGAAAAATTAATTAAACATTACCATAACAAAACTTCACCGTTTACAAAGGTGAAAGATGACGTCTAAAGGAACAATTTGGAAAATGTATTAAGCTTTTTAAAACCCGATTTCTGCTATTGCCATGAATTGTCGTTAAAATATACGATTATCTTTTTTTAAGGGGACCGGGAAAGCCCTATCTCCGCCATGTTAAATTCATCAACTTTACGTACCTTTTTCTCAGAAATGGGGAAAGATAGAGGTCTAGATCTTTTCAAGTAGTTAGAATAACATGATTTACGTACTTTAACGGACCATTTTCTTTCTAAGTGAAACTGAAAATTAATTATTAATTATTTATTGAAAGTCATTTTTAAATTAGCATTTTTGGTAAGCTTTCACTGCCTAAAATGAAAAATTCTCAACAAATCATTAAATCCCTTTGTTAAACTATATAATATAACATAACATAAGTATTAAAAACATCTGAGTTCTTAAGTTTAATAGATATTGAAAAAAAGGAACATAAACATGAAAAATCCAAGTTTTGAGAAATAGTCAATTAACACTAGAAAGTCCGCGAGCAGTCAAGTTGACTGCTATCAGATGAATATATCTCGGTTCAAACCAGAATTTTTTTTTATAAAACTAGTTTAAAAGAAACAAAGAAAAAAACTAGTTAAATGGATCAGTTAATAATTTAAAACAAAAATTCTGGTCTGAAATATTTTTCTAAAATTTGAGTAAAATTCTCGGTCTTTCTAGTGTTAAAGATTTAAATGGCCATTAAGCTGTGAAGTACTCTTAGAAAAGAATGAATAATTTCAACACTTATTTTTCATATATATATATAAACATGTGTGATACATTGTTGGAAAGATAAAAGTTCAAACTATTTAATGATATTAAAAAGTAAAAATTGATTTTTTGATTGGAATTTTGGAATATCGGAATTTTGCTTTCCCGGTCCCCTTCAGCCCTGCATATGTCTTACAGATATGTATGCATACTACATAGCATGCAAAAAGTTGGTTCAGTTAAACGCATCGCACAGTTTGAAAATTTCCACTCAGCAGTTTTCGTCAATAAACGAATGTTGTTGGGCACTTTTGTATGACCCTGTGTATGATCCATACAACTTACACACTCCAAGTAATATTTAAAAAAATAATTAAATTTGAAAACGCATGCCACAACTGTAAACGCACTTCCAGCAATTATTGTTCGTACGCTTCAATAGTTCAATTCTATATAGCCAAATTCTTTCGTGTGTCCCTGAAAATAAACGACAAGTTCTATGCACACCTATTTCTAGAGTAAGAACCAAGTAGTACACCTCAATGATGTATATCAATTTCAACATGTTTAAAATACTGTAATATCATTAAAATAAACGGCAAGCGATTTTTCCCCATAGACCGTAATCTAACAGAATTCTTTTGAGTGGTCCTGTAAATGAACCGAAAATGCTACACACCTCATTTTCAATACCGAGCATGCGATAGTAAATCTCAATAACATATATCCATGCCATGGCAATCAGACTATATTTACGCGAGTTAAGAGCACTCACAGGCAAACCTTTTTCATAAACACTTTTCAACTATGTTGGAAAGTGTTAAAAATACGTCCGTCACTAACGCTGACGTCAAAACGATTGTGGCAACGACTTCTGCTATCGCTTCCGTTTTTATCCGAATTATATTAACTTTTAAACATCGCTTAATTTGATTTTTTATACCGTGTGAATAAAACAAAGAATGTACTTACAAATAAAATTTGAAAACTGCAACTGAATTTAATGCGTTTTTATTATTTTTTAAATAATTTTCAAACATTATTTCGACCTCTCTCTTATTATAGTTGCCCTGATTTTTGTATACAATGATGGAATTTTGCAATGGATTTTAACACACTTCCTCATATGCTAGAATTATTTTTTTTTAAATATGTACATACAGTTGTGGGGGGAAAAAAGTAAACACCCCCTGCTAACTCTTCAAAAAATTATCTTAGAAGAAAGTTACTGGTACCGAACGATTGGAAATAAAGTCTACTTTTAAATGATGTATATAAAATTCGCTTAGGGGGCAATCTACATATTTAAACGAACCCAAACTTTGTTTTTTTCAATGGCAGTACAGAATTCTGACAGCATAAATGAACTCTACATCCTTCAATTAGCCTAAAAACGAATTTTTATGCAATTCGTACCATACGTTTCCGAGAAATTAATTATTTTAAAATGAGCGTATTTTAAGGGCTGTATTCAAATTGAAGTTCCGTAATCGATTGTTAACCGAGAGAGCCCCTTTCTTGATGAAGGCACCTTAAGCGCCACTCAAGGAGTCAATGAAGCCTGTTAGATTACAGTACAGCAGAATAAATTTCAAAATGTCTACTCACTTCCATCTAGACGGCCCCTTAAACTATCATTTTGCCTTTTTTTAAGCATAATTTGAAAACTACTTGGAAGAAAAATATGAAATTTTGGTTTTCCATAAAGCAGGATTTAATAAATCTAAATCCATAAAAAAATTTTAGGTTGCAATTCATAATTTTTTTAATATTAATTTCATAATTCATATCATAAAATTTTAAAGATTATAAGTTCAGCGTATTTATGTTTGGGTATATTAGTATTATTGCTACAAAAAAAAAAATTAGCACATTAGGAGCATAATTTCAGGAGATATAAATAAAAATATGAAAATGTAATTTAACATTAGAAGCACTAAATTTTGAATATTTATAATTCAAAAACTTATTATTCAAATGACTTGAAATTTGGTGTCTAGGCATAGTTTGAACCGAAGATTTGAAATATCTCGTTAAAATTGTGTATTGCCATTGAAAAAAAATTTGAAGTTTGGATTCGTTTTAATATGTAGATGACCCCTAAGAAAATTTTATATACATCATTTAAAAGTAGACTTCATTTCCAATCGTTCGGTACCGCTAACTTTCGTCTACGATAATTTGTTGATGAGTTAGTAGGGGGTGTTTACTTTTTTTTCCACGACTGTACAAAGGTGTGTTTCTGTTGACAATACAACATTTTAATATTTTTGCAACTTGACTATTAATTTATTCATTAACTTTAAGGCATTTTCCAATTAGCCCACTACATGTGATAAATTGACAAATATTCTCTGCAAATCGTACGATTGTATAGAAATTTAAAAAAATAAATTTAATAATGGGCCAATAAATGCCCGCCAAAATATGTCAAAGCTCTGTGAAATGGCAGCAATGAAACATTTTAAAGACTTAACAGTAGAAAATAAACGGGCATGCGGAAAAACATGCATTTCAGTCCAAAAATAGGCGGTATTTTCAAGATGACCATTGAATGCTTATAAAAGAGTGTTTTGAAAAAGCTCTTCTTACATTTATTTTTTATCTCAATATGATGATGTAATCATCATATATTGCCCTTTTTATTCTTTTTTTAAATTAATGTTTTCTTTCTCCTTCCATGTATTCTGTCAGTCATAAATGGATTTGTTAAAAAGTAATTTCAGGCTTATTTCTCGTCTCTTTCATGCGGAAGTAAAACATTAAATAATAAACATTAAATTGTCATTTTGCTCTTCGCTTGTTTAAATCTACAAGTCAACAAACTATATGGGAGATTTACGATAATTGCACTCTTGACATTTCGATATTAATTTAATACTAATCTATTTTATTTCGTGATTTATGTGTGTAATTTTCCTTTGCTTTGTTTATAAAAGAAAGCGATCATTTTTATTAACAAAACGTTTTTATCCATTTCTTGCATTTTAACTCAGGCAATAAATTTAATCATAAAATTATATTTGACATCTATAATATAAATAAATTTTACGTATTGTTAATGTTTTGGTAGGGTTGCTTGAAGTTATTTTCACAATTTTGTCTTTATCAGTTTATTCGCCAATAATTTAAATTCTCTCCCATTGTTTTTCTATGCAACGGATAATTTGGCGTTTGAGTAACTCTCATATTGGCTTGGTATTCCAGTGGATGTGGCGTGCATTCGATATGTAAATGTAATCATTCGGCCTGATACTCTGACTGTGTAAGACACTTTTTTTTAAGCGGCCCACCCCATCAGTATATTATGTCAACATTTCTTCAATAAAATTTTCATCTTTACTTTGTTGGATCTGTTTGCAGTCAAGGGGATTAGAGCTCACAAATAGGGTTTTTGTGAGACATCCCAATGTACTCCACTTGTACGTCTGGCCATATCTCTAATTTCAAGTGTGGGGGGTTTCTCCTTCACACTCAACAATAAATATTTGTTCGCTACTATAATGTGAAATAACATTTGCAGTAATCTAAATAAAAATAAGTAAAACTGAGCAGATAATGGCAGTATTGCCACGTTTCGTTTTATTCATTTCAAATTTCTAATTATTTTCTAATTATGCTTCTATTAATTTTTTTAATTAATTATTCATTTTATTCGCCTTTTCGACGTCCCCTTTCTTTATCCTGTAACATTTATTAACTCTTAAGATATTTTCATAAAATATTCTCTTTTCTTAATATATTTTCAAAAAGAGTCAAATTGTGTTCAAACATCCCAAAATATGTAAATCCATCTATAAACGGGACTCCAAAATTTTCAGCATTCCAAAACGTTCTTCTTATACAGGGTGCAATATGTTATCTATCGCCGACCTTTAATTTCTCAACCGTTGGTCGTAGACATATAGTTCCAATTACAAATACGTTTCAATTGAGATAAATATTCATGTTGTGGCATTATTTAAAGTAAAAAATCAATTTTATAAAAATTACGAAATCTAACTTTTTATACGGTCTCCCAGTCCCTATAGTTATATTTAGTAAATCTTTACGCATATCATAACAGATATAACACAAAAAAATTTGACATCTGTATTACAAAAATTGACACGGTTATTAAATTTCAAAGTTTGAGATTTTTGCAGATGATTTTGTCTTTCATGGAGGGATCAGTTAAAAGATGAATTAAAGTAATTCTAGATCAAAATCAGGGTGCAATATCCTTTTTACGGCGAAACCACCTTTAGCCGGTATCGCCAAATCGGGGTATCACCAAAGAGGATTATTTCATCTAAAAATTTGGGCTGACTTTTAGGGGTCGTATACAAAGCGAAGAATGAAATATTGAAATTAAACAGAAAAATAAATATCAATTTATTATACTATCAGAAAACGGTCTACTATAAAAAATGAATACATCAAACACCATAATCTTCTAGAGATACTACTCAAAGTGGTGGCAGTGCACAATTGAATGCGTGACAGTACTGAGTCCTGGACACGTTAGAGCACAGCAGGTGTGCAAACTGTGCGACAAAAATGAATGATGCGCTGCTTCAGATAAAACACAGAAGTAGTCTCAGTCACATAGACCTATGCCTTGATGTAACCCCAGAGGTAGAAGTCCATGGGAATCAAGTCCGGCGAACGTGGTGGCCACTCTACCGGACCACCATATCGAAGGGTCTGTTAACCGAATTCGGTTGCCAGATACGCCCGGACGTTTGATGTTTTATGCGGAGAAGACCACATCATGTTGAAACCACACCCGGCATGCATGTCGGAGAGTCAGCTCTTCATACCAGTCACGTACCGTGTTTTGTAGCAGATTCAGATAACGATAGCCCGTTAAGGTCCCATCGTAGAAGATGAGTCCAACAATATGGGTTCCCCATGTACCTGTGTGGGCGATGTGGAGGTTTTCCAGAGACCAGTGATGCACATTCTGCACATTCACAATGCTACCCCGTGTAATCATTGACTCATCTGTCCACAGAATGTCACAAAGGAACGACGGATTTCCCTTTAAGGTGTCTCATGAAATTACAATAATCAAATCGTCGTGCGTGGTCACCCAGCATCAATGCTTGCACTAGTGTCGGATGGCATGGATGCGCAATATGTGCATGTAACAAATGCCAGACATGCTCACCACATGCCTCGCTTATTTCCGTCGTGCTCAGTTGTGGAATTAAAAGGGCGAATGCCAGCAACTCCTCCGGTGTCACTCGAACATTACACTTTGCCCTCCTACTTGTTCTGGGTAGTGGTGAAGCAGAGCCGGTCTATATAAGATGGTGCAATGCATCAGTTATTCTTTCATGCGTTGGATGTAGATGCTTAGGGAAACGTTCTGAATAAACACTCGCAGACCTCTCTGACATTCCTTTGGCATTCATCATCTTTAAGAATCATTTCGGCATATTGCATAGATGCTTAGCTTGCCATCACGATCTCAGCGCTGACTAGCATGTCCACTGCTAGATGGGTCGTGTTTTATCCCGAACATGTGGCGCAACGGTACTATTGTAATTTGCATAATCCTAATTTCCATGCTCGTTATAGCTCGGCTGGTCGTGTGTATTCCGCTGCCATTTATCTAGTCCTTAGTGAGTATGTTTTATTTTCCGGCTACCGATTCTACCTACTTTGACGTTTGAATGTTATTCGACCCATAAAAGTTAGCTCAAATTTTTAGATGAAATAGCCCTCTTTGGTGATTCCCCGATTTGGCGATACCGGCTAAAGGTGGTTTCACCGTATAAAGGACATTGCACCCTGATTTTGATCTGGAATTACTTTAATTCATCTTTTAACTGATCCCTCAATGAAAAAAAAAATCATGTGCAAAAATCTCAAACTCTGAAATTTAATAACCGTGTCAATTTTTGTAGTACAGATGTCAAATTTTCTGCGTTATATATGTTATGATATGTGTAAACTTTTACTAAATATGACAATAGGGAGTGGGGGGGCCGTATAAAATGTTCGATTTAGTAATTTTTATAAAATTGATTTTTTTTTTACTTTAAATAATGCCGCAACATGAATATTTAACTCATTTGAAAAGTATTTGTAATTGGAAATATATGTCTACGACCAACGGTTGAGAAATTAAAGGTCGGCGATAGTTAACATATTGCACCCTATATATATATATATATATATTTATGAAAGTAAAAACAATTTAAAAATCGCAAACGCGCCTTTTTTAGCCCCCGATATGCTATTTCTTTCAGACAACAAAAAATAACGTCACACCTAACTATAAGACATCCGTAAAAATACAGTAGAACCTCTTTTATCCGAAACTCTTTTAACCGAAACTCTCGGTTAACCTAAATCCATTTTTAAAGCTTGCTCCCCCCCCTTTTTTTTATTATCACATTCCTTGTGTGCAAAACCCACTTTTACAGCTTTTTTTTTTTTTTACTGTCACATTGATCAAAGCGAAGGAGAGGACAATGATGCGGGCGAAGAAAATGAACAAATTAGCAATTCTGAAGCTTTTTAATGTTTTGCAAAAAGTTTGGCATGGCTGGAGCAGCAGAAAGACTAATACTGATGAACTAATACATTTAAAAAAAACCTCGTGATAGAGCTGCAAAGCAAAGGCAATCAAAACTGCGGCAAATGAAACTTGAAGCATTCTCGATTATCCGAAAATTTCGATTTTCCGAAAAAGGGTCAGTCCCAATTACTTCGGATAATCGAGGTTATACTGTATTGATAATCTGCTGCAAATTTTTAATCTTCTAAGCATCGCACGTTTTCAGTTTTTACACCGTAGTATAAAGGGGAGGGGAAGTACTTTTAAATACAATTTGTTTGAAAACTGCACCTCAAGTTATTTTTGAGATATCAATTTTTTTTTGTAGTTTTTAATGCCATTTCTGTAGAAAGTAAAGGGAAAATAATAGATTGCTATATCTTTTGTCGCCATTGTCTCGTAACAACTGAAAAATTGTAATTAAAATTCTTGCTACGCCAAGAATATCGTCTGCTATAGAAATGTATTTTAAAGAATATTTGTGTGACTTATTTGCTCCGCATTTACTTAATTACTATCAAAAAGCTGAAAGAAATGCGATTTTATTAATCCGTGTGTAATAACATTTTCCGAATTTTGAAAAAATATAAATGAATGATTTCTGATAAAACACGGAGCTATTATGAATCATATTTAATTTTCAGTATCCATATCAATGTTACAAACAAATGAAGGTGTATGAATCATTAGATAACCAATTTTTTTTGTCGAGTTTCTTGAATGAAGACCTCGCTTTTAGCTGGGTTTGTGTATTATTCCTCGATAGTGACGTCATATGCAAATGTTTTTATACATGTTGTTGAAGACTGGATCGTAAATGTGGAATTCTTCAGCGAAGGCAAATGACGTCATTTTATGTAAAATAAAAGCGTGTATTTTGTTAAAACTGAAATATGTTTTGTATTATCTATATTTATATATTTCTTTTCATCGGGAGGGGGGGGGGGGGGGGGCAATAAATTCTGAAAAGGCAGAATTCCTGTTTTCTAGGTTTATTATTGTTTTATTACATTTATGTGTATAGAAGATAATCAAAATAAGGAATCGTTTTGAAAAATACAAAAATAAAATTTTTTAATTTTTGTTTGACTCTGTTGCTTGTTAAATTTTAAATGGAATTCCTTAAGAATTAATGTAAAATGTATTTGTAATGCGTGCATATTTAAGTTAACCTCGCTGTTTTACATATATGTACTCCGCCCATTGACATTATCATACCTGCCAATCCTCCGCTTTTTTTTTCAAGTCTGATAGATATCGAGTATTCCGTAAATCCATTCACATTGTTCACATTTCAAAAAGTCATGAAATTCTAATATGTATCGTATCACAGACGATTTGCACCGGTACACTTGTCAAGAAGTCAGATTTTTTGAGGCAAAAATTTTTTTTTTTTAAATGTCTATCGAATAATTCATAGACATTCATTTGTTGGTAACATTAATATAGACGATTTCAGTCGTGACGTCAGTCATGACGTTTGGTTGGAAACTGACTCCAAACAAACGGTTGCTATGTTGTATTTTCTATTTTGTTGGTGCATTGCAGCTATATCTTATATCGATATCTCACATCTAAGTGTTTTAATACTTGATACGTAGTAGTAACATTTTCCACAATTTATATTTAAAAAGAAATGACGCATAGCAACCGTTTGTTTGGAGTCAGTTTACAATCAAAACGTCATGACTGACGTCACACTGAAAGCGTGTACAGATACTTAAAATTAAATATAGTTTATAATAGCTTGATGTTTTAACCGAAATTATTCGTTTATATTTTTTTCAAAATAGCACGTATTTTAATGACATTTTCTTTCGGTTGTTATGAGAAAATGGCAACAAAAATATATAACTGCTATTTTTCAACTATTTTTCCTTTACTTTCTATATAAAGGGAGTATTTGAGTTGCCAAAATTAAACAAATGGTGCTAAAAACTACAAAAAATTAATATTTCAAAAATAAATGGAGATACAGTTTTCAAACAAATTGCATTTAAAAGTACTTTTTTTTTCCAATACGACGGTATAAAAATTTAAAATGTGCGATGTTTAGAAATTAAAAAAATTGCTATAGAGCATTTAATCGCACAATGATACATCTGCTTTGTTTATTGATAGCTTCTGTAAGGTAACGTTATTTTTTGGAGACAAAAAAAGCTGGGAGAGAGAAATAGCATACCGTCCCGGGGGCTAAATAATACATAAATACAGACAATTTAATTAAAAAGTTTAAGGGCACAGTTTACCTTTTCAACAATTTTGTTTATTTTAAAAAATGTGTTTCAAATGTAGAACTCACTGCATTTCAAGTTTCTTAGTCTAAAAAAATTATTTGTTCAACTAAAAGTACATTTTGAAAAAATCCCTGCCGGCCCGGCCTACAGGCAGAGGTAGATTTCGAAGTTAAGTATACTAATTTCACCAACAAAAACTAAATCATGATTAGATATAAATCCACTTTAACAGTTTTATCTGTCTGCTTTTGACGAGTTTTTATTTCCTTTTTATAAAATAGCTGGTTTTATGAGAATCATGTTAAGGCGATATTAAAAAAAAAAAAATTTCCATACTCAACAACTCGAAATTTTCTGGCACATTTTCAGATTAATTTTTAATAAAAATATGAAACATGCTGACGTGAGTTTTGAAAAGATTTATAAGCGACCTGTGTTTTTATTTTTCTTTCAATTAATTAAAACTTGAATAATAAACAATTATTTTCTCAGTAGGGCAATATTTTTCGTTTCTAACACAATCGCTTCGGGAAATTCTGTTCAAAATGCCCACTTTGACATCATTTTTTAAAATATATTCTGCCTCTATCAAAAAAATCGATCATTACTGTACATTATATAGTTTCTGAATAAGAGAATCTAGCAATTGGATGCGTTTGAGAGCAAAAATGAATTTAAAAATGAGTAAGAAAATAGATAGTTTGGATTTGAATGCACCCTTAATAAGATGATTTTTTTCGTCAACCGCTATGTATTTTTAATTTGTTTTTGCTTTAAGAATTGGCCCTATCAAAAACTTGTCTATATAAATGTTGAAGACAATATTAAGAAGATATATGATAAATTCATGGAGATTTTATATCTTGTGAATTGACGGAGTTATGAAAATTTTTCTTCTTCAACCCCCCTTTTTGTTTTCGTTTTAGGTAGCTTTCTTTACAAAAAAGCTACCTATTGCAGCCGTTCGGAGGAAAGCGATTTCAAAAAATTTTCGTATATTTTCATCGATCATGACCCCCAGACCCCGAAACCACCCTCCGTTCAAAATTGATATATATATATATATATATATATATATATATATATATATATATATATATATATATATATATATATATATATATACATATATATATATATATATACATATATATATATATATATATACATATATATATACATATATATATATATATATATACATATATATATATATATATATATATATATATATATATATATATATATATATATATATATATACATATATATATATATATATATACATATATATATATATATATATACATATATATATATATATATATATATATATATATATATACATATATATATATATATATATACATATATATATATATATATATACATATATATATATATATATATATATATATATATATATATATATATATATATATATATATAATGCTTTCAAAAAAAATTTTTTAAAAACAAATAACCCAGTGCATCAGGCGCAACGCAGCTTCTTATATGCACTAAGTGAATATAGCTCTAATAAAAGTGAATGATTATGAAAATTATTATGAAAAGAGGGTGCAAAACAACAATAAAAATCCATGAAAATTTATAACGAAAAAACAACAAACAAACCACTCCCTGCTCTTCAGAAAGTGGGAGGAGTGAAAAAAGCAGGTATCAAAAACAGAAATTGGATCCTCACGGGTTTCGCAAGATATGGCCAACCCACATACTCCAAAAGTATAACAATAGATTTAAACTTTCAAAAACACAACATAAAAAAGCTATTTTATAATTTTAACGAATCAAAACTGCTTTAAAAACAAATATAACCAACCAATTCAAATCCAAGAAAACCGATTTAGCTTATAAAACGTAAATAAAAATTAAAAATTTTTTTTATTTTAATATGACTAATTCATTAAGCAATTAGAAGCAATTAGAAGTATTGAACATGTGAGAAGGCCATATCCCCACCTTTACCCATGAAGACCTGAAAAAAACTTGCTACCTTTAAAACAATCACTACGCTCCACTTCTTTCCATCATCAGGAGTTGCAAGCAAGGCCATAATCCAAGTTAGACCAGCGTCGTGAAGACTTGTCTTTCCATTATCCTCATAATCATTAATTTTCTTTCCAAGTCACCGCAGTTTCTACTTGAAGCACATCAACATGCAGACGTTCTTAAAGACTTTAGTCCACATCCTTCATTTATTCAAGCAGCTACCTTGGCATCCATTACAGTGTTTGGCCGCTTAGCTGTTGCCACTTTATAAAACACTTCTTAAGTTGATTTACATAATGAAAAATAAACTGGTATGGAAATAAATTATTATAAAAAAGATTAGCAGTAAATTTAAAAATCTGTGAACTCAAAAATTCTCTATTACTACAAATTCTATAAAATCTATTAATTTGTCCCACAATGATGTTTTTAAAAACCTTCTTACTTAAATTTGAATACCAGTGTGGCATCGATTGAGTATTAAAATTAAAAAAATCCCGTTTATCAAAAAGCTTAATTAGTATATTGTTATCATTAATTAAAATGTCCAAATCCAAAAAATTAACATGTAAATTATCAACAGAAGCCTTATTTAATTTTAAACATGGAGGATAGATATCGTTAATCGATACCAAAAGTTTGTCATCGAATATTATTAAATCATCGATATACCTTAAAACTGAATAACTCTTATTACTGTTTAAAACATAATTAAATTCATAATAAAAAAGAAACAGATTTGCAGCAGAACTCGAAAAATTAGTTCCCATACCAATACCACATACCTGGTAGAAAAATGAGCTATTGAAAGTAATGAAATTATTAAGAAAACAGAAATTACATAAACTCAAGAAAAAATCTCTTTTAATTCCAAGCTCCTCCTCAATACAGAACATATCAAAAATATTTTTTAGTGTATCATAAAGTAAATCTATAGGTATATTAGAAAAAAGGTTTTCAAAATCATAGGTATACAAATTTGTGGGCGTTATGGGCGTTTTCTTAATTTTATTTAAAACCTCATTGCTATTGTCTATACACCAAAAATAGCTAGTATTTCTATATTTAAACTTCAAAAAACCATAGATGCGCTTCAAAAACTCCTGTAACTTAACATTTAAACTTTTACCTATACCTCTTGAATTACAACATATAAATCTGAATTTAATAGGCGTCTTGTGAAATTTTGGGGTCATAAACAGAAATGGAAAAGTATGATGATTATTAATAGCAAAATTATATGAATACATTTTTCTAGCCTTCTTGGTGTATGCATTAAATTTGTTTACAACAACCTTGTGACTTAATTTACATTCCTTATAAAATTTACTATTATTTAACTCATTTTTAACTTTATCAATGTAAAAAAGCTTTCAAATAATTGCATAATTTGAAGCCGCTTTGTCCACAGGTACTATTACAAAATTGTTATGTAAAAATTGAATATAATTTAAATCTTCTTTATTGAGACTATGATAAACATAATCCTTACTGTTCAAATAATTATTAACAAAAAACTCAAATTCCTTTAATATATGCCACTCCCATTCAAAAAAAGCTTCAAAGGGGGTGTTAAATCTGTAACATAATTGCATAATAAATTTTTTCAAATCCCTTTCAAAAATCTGAATAGCCGTTTTCTTGCTAATTGTTTTATTTAATCTAAACTTAGTACCTAATCCCATCATAAAATGTAAATTTTTGTTCTGTATAATATCTAAATTTCCAGTAATAACATGTTTATGGAAATCATCAATAAAATCTAAGAAATCTGTGTCACATTTACATGTTTCAGGAATTTCATCAGAAAAAGCAAGAGATCTATAATTGAACAATTTTTTACAAAGAGGAATGTTATATTTATAAGCAACAGCTATATCAACATCTCTAAGAGGGAAAAAAGTGTCATAATATCTAAAAAAATCTCTAATTTTAAAATTGTCGAAAGACTTCTGTTGAAAATTCAAAGTAAAGAAAACCCTGTCAGTTTTGGAATCCAAAAAATTCTTTAGTCTAAAATTAATAAAGTCAAAAAGCAGGTCTCTAAAATGCAAATTAGAAAATTTATAAATTTTACTAGCTTTCCTAATTTTGTTTAAAATTTTAAGCTTAAGTGTGAATACCGCTTTTTTTACATTTTTAATACTGAAATTTACTACAAAATCTTTTTCAACATTACAGATCCAATCCTCTGGCACTAAACAATTTAATTTATTGGATAACATATGTGATCCCCTGGTATCTCTTTTAATTTTCAATTTACTAAACAAATTTAAAAAACTATAAACATTATCAATACTTTTTATATTGTAAGAATTTAAAACTGTATTTAGACCATAAGGATATAAAGTCCTGTGTTTCAAAATGAAATCATTTTCTATTTTCAACCGCTCATTCTGATTCTCAACATGTGCCAAAATTTCAATCAAAATGTTATCAAAAGTATGTATCTTAAAATGCATAATTTCAAAAGATGGATATTGTAAATCATCATTGTAAACATTTGATCTGTGATTGTTAATTCTAATATTAAGAGAACCAGAAGTCTCACCAACATAAGCCTGCGAACAAGTCATACATGTAATCTTATAAACAACATTATTAAACTTGCAAAATGTACAATAACCTGATGGTATATCAACAGCTTCGGCACGACTCACCAATCATGTTTTACAACGTTTATCTTTTCATTTAATATATTTCATAATTTCATTGAGGAATTTATACAAAATTCCAAAAAATATTTTTTATATTATAACTTTTTGTAGGCACTTACACCTAATTGCATAACAAACTACACCCAATTCAACATATGACATATGAAATGACCAGTTGAATACACAGCAAAAGAAGCGCAAAGCAGCTTATCAAATTGCCAAAGTATATAATGCTTTCAAAAAAAAATTTTTAAAAACAAATAACCCAGTGCATCAGGCGCAACGCAGCTTCTTATATGCACTAAGTGAATATAGCTCTAATAAAAGTGAATGATTATGAAAATTATTATGAAAAGAGGGTGCAAAACAACAATAAAAATCCATGAAAATTTATAACGAAAAAACAACAAACAAACCACTCCCTGCTCTTCAGAAAGTGGGAGGAGTGAAAAAAGCAGGTATCAAAAACAGAAATTGGATCCTCACGGGTTTCGCAAGATATGGCCAACCCACATACTCCAAAAGTATAACAATAGATTAAAACAATTTATTGAGGAGGAGCTTGGAATTAAAAGAGATTTTTTCTTGAGTTTATGTAATTTCTGTTTTCTTAATAATTTCATTACTTTCAATAGCTCATTTTTCTACCAGGTATGTGGTATTGGTATGGGAACTAATTTTTCGAGTTCTGCTGCAAATCTGTTTCTTTTTTATTATGAATTTAATTATGTTTTAAACAATTCAGTTTTAAGGTATATCGATGATTTAATAATATTCGATGACAAACTTTTGGTATCGATTAACGATATCTATCCTCCATGTTTAAAATTAAATAAGGCTTCTGTTGATAATTTACATGTTAATTTTTTGGATTTGGACATTTTAATTAATGATAACAATATACTAATTAAGCTTTTTGATAAACGGGATTTTTTAATTTTAATACTCAATCTATGCCACACTGGTATTCAAATTTAAGTAAGAAGGTTTTTAAAAACATCATTGTGGGACAAATTAATAGATTTTATAGAATTTGTAGTAATAGAGAATTTTTGAGTTCACAGATTTTTAAATTTACTGCTAATCTTTTTTATAATAATTTATTTCCATACCAGTTTATTTTTCATTATGTAAATCAACTTAAGAAGTGTTTTATAAAGTGGCAACAGCTAAGCGGCCAAACACTGTAATGGATGCCAAGGTAGCTGCTTGAATAAATGAAGGATGTGGACTAAAGTCTTTAAGAACGTCTGCATGTTGATGTGCTTCAAGTAGAAACTGCGGTGACTTGGAAAGAAAATTAATGATTATGAGGATAATGGAAAGACAAGTCTTCACGACGCTGGTCTAACTTGGATTATGGCCTTGCTTGCAACTCCTGATGATGGAAAGAAGTGGAGCGTAGTGATTGTTTTAAAGGTAGCAAGTTTTTTTCAGGTCTTCATGGGTAAAGGTGGGGATATGGCCTTCTCACATGTTCAATACTTCTAATTGCTTCTAATTGCTTAATGAATTAGTCATATTAAAATAAAAAAAAATTTTAATTTTTATTTACGTTTTATAAGCTAAATCGGTTTTCTTGGATTTGAATTGGTTGGTTATATTTGTTTTTAAAGCAGTTTTGATTCGTTAAAATTATAAAATAGCTTTTTTATGTTGTGTTTTTGAAAGTTTAAATCTATTGTTATACTTTTGGAGTATGTGGGTTGGCCATATCTTGCGAAACCCGTGAGGATCCAATTTCTGTTTTTGATACCTGCTTTTTTCACTCCTCCCACTTTCTGAAGAGCAGGGAGTGGTTTGTTTGTTGTTTTTTCGTTATAAATTTTCATGGATTTTTATTGTTGTTTTGCACCCTCTTTTCATAATAATTTTCATAATCATTCACTTTTATTAGAGCTATATATATATATATATATATCTGACCTATGTCACACTGTAACTCCCGTAATTATGAACGGATTTCGATGTAATTCGGTGTGTACATAGTACATACCAATGTCTCGACCGAGTTCGTTGGCCAGCTTCATCCGTCGTTTTGTTTCAAAATGGCGGCCATTTAAAATTTTTAAAAAAATTTAAAACTTGAAATGTGGTACCAAAAAATTAAAAATGGAAAAATATTTTTTTCTTATGTATTTGACCTTTATACAAAGATTTCGGAGCAGTTATTGTTTCGTCTATATCTTAAAAAATGGCTGAGTTATAGCATTTTGAATTTCTAGCGTGGCTGACATTTTGAAACGTTCTGAATTTTGTCACGCGATAAAAGGCGTATTTATGAACCTATTTGGATGTAATTCAGTGTGTACATAGTACATACCAATGTCTCGACCGAGTTCGTTGGCCAGCTTCATCCGCCATTTTGTTTCAAAATGGCGGCCATTTAAATTTTTTTAAAAAATTTAAAATTTGAAATGTGGTAACAAAAAATTGAAAATGGAAAAATATTTTTTTCTTATGTATTTGACCTTTATACAAAGATTTCTGAGCAGTTATTGTTTCGTCTATATCTTAAAAAATGGCTGAGTTATAGCGTTTTGAATTTCTAGCGTGGCTGACATTTTGAAACGTCCTGAATTTTGTCACGCGATAAAAGGCGTATTTATGAACCGATTTGGATGTAACTTCGTTTATACATAGTACATACCAATGTCTCGACCGGGTTCGTTGGCCAGCTTTACCCGCCATCTTGTTTAAAAATGGCGGCCATTTAAATTTTTAAGAAAAATTTAAATTTGAAATGTGGTACCAAAAATTGAAAATTGAAAAAATATTTTCTTCTTATGTGTTTGACCTTGATAAAAAGATTCGGGAGCAGTTTTTGTTTCGTCTATATCTTAAGAAATGGCTGAGTTATAGCATTTTGAATTTCTAGCGTGGCTGACATTTTGAAACGCCTGATTTTTCTCACGTAATAACAGGCGTATTTATGAACCGACTTGGATGTACCTTGGTGTGTACATAGTACATACAAATATCTCGACCGAGTTCGTTGGCCAGTTTCATCCGCCATCTTGTTTCAAAATGGCGGCCATTTAAAAAAATTAAAAAATAAAAAAAATTAAATGAGATACCAAAAAATGGGAAAATGAAAAAGATTTTTTTTGTATGTGTTTGACCTTAATACAAAGATTCCGGAACAGTTTTTCTTTCGTCTATATCTAAAAAAAAAGGCTGGGTAATAGCATTTTGAATTTCTCTTGTGGCTGACATTTTAAAACGACCTGATTTTTGTCACGCGATAACAGGCGTATTTATGAACCTATTTGGATGTAACTTGGTCTGTACATAGTACATACCAATGTCTCGACCGAGTTCGTTGGCCAGCTTCATTCGCCATCTTGTTTCAAAAGGGTTGCCATTTAAAAAAAATTAAATTTAAAATTCAAAATGAGGTATTAAAAAATTGGAAAATGAAAAAGATTTTTTTATGTGTTTGGCCTTGATACAAAGATTCCGGAGCAGTTTTTGTTTCTGAAAAGTTGTTCTTTTGTTGATATCTTAAAAAATGGTTGATTTATAGCACTTTGAATTTCTAGCATGGCTAACATTTTGAAACGATCTTGTATTTGTCACGCGATAACACACGCATTCGCCTATTTCAGTGTAAGAGGGCATATGGATAGTATACATCAACACCTCGACCAAGTTCGCTGGCCAGATTCATCAGCCATCTTGTTTCAAAATGGCGGGCATTAAATTAAAATATATATATATATTTAAAGTGAGGTGCAAAAAAATTAGAAATTGAAAAAGGTTTCTTTCTTAAGTATTTGATCTTGATATAAGGATTCAGGAGCATTTTTTGTTTGTCTTTACCTTAAAAAATGGCTCAGATATAGTAGTTTCAATTTCTATTGTGGGTGACATTTTGAAAAATCTGATTTTTTGCATGCGACAGCACTCCTATATATTAACCGATTCCGATGTGAGTTAGCATGTGCACAGCAATTACTAAGGTCTCGACCAAGTTCACTGCTTAGCCTCATCCACCATGTTGTCTTAAAATGACAGGCACTTTAAGAAATTGCCGAATTTGGCAGCCAAATATAAGTTACTTTAAAGAAAAGCAGCTTGGATAAAGCTGACTAATTTCGCGAAATTCTCATTCATTATATTGATAAAAATTAGTATTGAATCTCCTATATTCGGTTTCCACTAAATTGAGCTTCGTGTGTTTGCATGATATAAGTTGGCTTTTTTTAAATAAGGATTATGAAAGCTACCTCTTCCTCCCGGCACTGGCCGGAAGGACTTTTATTTTTTTTTTTTCTTGCAGTACGAATTGGTCCTATCAAAAACTTGTGAATATAAAAGTTGTAGATATTATTAAGGAGATGTATAATAAAATTAATTGGATTTGATATATTGAGAACTGACGAAGTTAGGAATTTTTTTCTCAACAAAAACCCTATTTTTTGCGCCCCTTGAGTCCATTTTTAATTTTATAAAAAATCTGTGATACGTAAATTTTTGGTCCTATTTTTAGAAGTAATAAAAACTTTAAACTGATTTGATATGTACAAAAATTAAGAAGGTATGGGGTTTTTTCGGTTTTCACAAAACCCCTCCCTATTTCCATCCCCTTTGTCCGCTTTTGCCCATTAACGAACATGACCGAGATTTTATGTCCCTTGATTTTATGTATCAGTTTGGAAGAGATTTGTGCAGAATTGCGGAAGTTATCGTGTCCAGAAGAAAGTGATAGCACAATTGCTTCCGGAAATTCCGTTCAAAATGCCCACTTTGACATAATTTTTTGAAATATATTCTGCCTCTATCAAAAAATCGATCATTACGGTACATTATATAGTTTCTGAATAAGCGAATATACCAATTAAATGCGTTTGAGAGCAAAAATGAATTTAAAAATGAGTCAGAAAATAAGCAGTTTGGATTTGAGTGCATCCTTAATGCAATGATTTTTCCAACACAATCCGCTTCGGGAAATTCGGTTCAAAATGCCCACTTTAACAGCATTTTTTTAAGTATATTCTGCCTCTATCAAAAATTCGACCATTACGGTACATTATATAGTTTCTGAGTAAGAAAACGTACCAATTGGAAGCCTTTGAGAGCAAAAATGAATTGTAAAATGAGTCAGAAAATACGCAGTTTGGATTTGAATACACCCTTACTTAGATGATTTTTTTCTTCAACCGCTATGTATTTTTAATTTGTTTTTGCTGTAAGAATTGGTCCTATCCAAAGCTTGTCTATATAGATGTTGTAGACAATATTAAGAAGATATATGATAAATTCATGGGGATTTTATATCTTTTGAATTGACGGAGTTATGGATTTTTTACTTCTTCAAACCCCCTTTTTGTTTTCGTTTTTAATTTTTTTTTGCGGTACAAATTTGTCCTATCAAAAACTTGTGAATATGAAAGTTGTAGATAATATTAAGGAGATTTATATTAAAATTAATTGGAATTGATATCTTGAGAATTGACGAAGTTATGAATTTTTTTCTCCCAAAAACTCTATTTTTTGCGCCCATTGAGCCCATTTTTAACTTTATCAAAAATCCGTGATACATAAAATTTTGGCCCTATTTTTAGAAGTAATAAAATCTTTAAACTGATTTGATATGTACAAAAATTAAGAAGTTATGGGGGGTTTTCGGTTTTCACAAAACCCCTCCCTATTTCCATCCCCTTGGTCCGATTTTGCCCATTAACGAACTTGACCGAGATTTTATGCCCTTTGATTTTATGTATCAGTTTGGAAGAGATTGGCGCAGAATTACGAAGTTATCGTGTCCAGAAGAAAGTGATATATATAAATAGATAGATAGATAGATAGATAGATAAAGTTTTTTACTGAGGGCGGTTTTGGGTTCTAGGAGTCATGATCGGTGTAGATCTGCAAAAATTTTTCAGAAATTCCAACATAGGAACGATCCCAATAGGTAGTATTTCATACGAAATATACCTAAAAAAATTAACTGCATATTTAATTAAAATTTTTAAAAAGTTTATAAAAATTTGAATTTTTTAAAATCCCTGCTACTTTTTTAGCTCCCGGGACGGTATGCTATTTCTTTCTCCCAGCTTATTTTGTCTCCAAAAAATAACGTTACCTTACAGACGCTAGCCGTTAAACAAAGCAATACTCTTTAGCAATTTTTTAAACTTCTAAGCATCGCACATTTTCAACTTTCATACCGTCGTATTTTGTAAAAAAATTTCTTTTAAATGCAATTTGTTTGAAAACTGTATCTCCATTTATTTTTGAAATATTAATTGTTTTGTCATTTTTAGCGACATTTGTTTCATTTTGGCAACTCAAGGACTCCATTTCTGTAGAAAGTAAAGAAAAAAATAGTTGAAAAATAGCAATTATATCTTTTTGTTGTCACTTTCTCATAAAAACTGAAAAAAAAGTAATTAAAATACGTGCTATTTTGAAAAAATATTAATGAAATGCTTTCTTTTTGATGCATTTGTGTATTATTCTGAGATAGTGACGTCCTACCCATACTTTATTGTAGATGTTTATGATTGGATCGTAAATGAGGAATTCTTCAGCAGATTCGGATGACATCGTTTTATATAAAATAAAATCGCGCGTTTTAAGTCTTAAAACTGAGCTATAGTAGAGTCCCGATTACACGAGTTCCCCTTAACCGAGTGTCCGCTTTCACCGAGTTATTTTCTTTTGATGGACTGATAGCTTCTATTATTATGAAACAACCATTATAAATGAAGTGTTAGGTGAAGATGAAAGAGCAGCCGTAAAAAAATTATGGCCATCCCCCCCCCCCCCCCCACTTCTGACCAGAAAATGAGAGTTCTAACATTTTACGGTGAAGAGGAAAGGTTTTTAGTGTTAGGTGAAGAGGAAAGAGCAGTCGTAAAAAGTTAGACCTCTGATTTTCTGGTCAGAATGGGAAAAAAATGGCCCTAATTTTTTTTGCCCATTTTGGCTGTTTCATAATAATAGAAGCTATCAGGCCATCAAAAGAAAATGAAATAATGGAAATATCGGGGGCTACACTAAATTCTGAAAAAGCAGAATTCCTGTTCTCTAGTTAAATATTGATATTTTTGCATATTTTTTTTTTTAAGATTTTCAAATGTGTATTATAAAAGATTGCGCATGGACTTTTAGATACGTATAATATTACATTTAATATAATTTTTTTACTGATACATATAGTGTAAAACGATGAAATCTAACACATCTTCATATATTTTCATTTTTTTTCTTTAAATAACAAAAAACATGAAGGCTAGTTCTATTCGCAGATTTATCACATATATAACAAAGAACGTGTACAAAAATGTTTAAATCTGTATCTCAAACATAATCAAGAAAGAAAAATCATGAGTCAAGCATAGATTAACATTTCCTAACACATTCACAATAATGTAACAAAACTTCATAGTTTAATAAGTTAAAATATTATGTCTAGTTCAACCGTATGGAAACGTTTAACACATATGAAAACCCAATTTCAGCTGTTCCCATCTGCAATCGGAAAATTATCGAAATTCTTTGAGCACCATTATATATGTTTAAAACGGTTAAATTTAAAAGCGCATCCCAAAATTGAAAACGCACTTCCAGCAATTATTACTCAAAGACAGTACTGTAACCGATTCCTTTTGTGTGTCCCTGTAAATGAACTACAATGCTATGAATACTCTATTCTATCGTAATCATCTTGTAGTGATATTCAGTGATTTATATCAGTTTAAATATATTTGAAACAGCGTAAATGTCATTAAAATACTCTGCAAACGATTTTTCCCCATATACCATAATTTAATGGAATTCTTTTGGGTGGCCCTGTAAATTAACTATTAATACCACATACTTCATATGCAATACCAAACATGGTTAGGTGATCCTAAATAAGGTTTATCAATTGCAGGAAAATCCGAGTATATTTACGGGAGTTAGAGCGCGGACAGATGGCCAGACGGACAGACAAACCGAATGCATAAACACTTTTCAACTTTGTTGAAAAGTGTTAAAAAAGACTTATCATTTTTTAAACATGAAAGTGAAGAAAATATGAACATGTAGAAAAAGCCATTTAAAGTTTTAATTTGTGTGGGTTAATTGCGCTAAGTGTATTAACAAAATTTACAATATCTAGAATTATCGCATGGATTAAAATGAGGTGTCAAAATATTCTCAGTAAAGCAGGCTTTTATTTGACATTAAAAGAGAAAAATCAATTTTTTGACCAATTTAAAGGTAAACTGTCCCTTTAAAAGCACATAATGCGCATAATTTTATGTGCTTTTAGGCTGTTAAATTAAATTGTCTGTATTTATGTAATTGATTTTAATTGAGTATGAACAGACGTAATATATTTCTTCATTTTTAAGAGAAAAATTTCAAATTTTTAAATAGGTGACGCTGTTGTGGTGCATGTTAATAAACAGCAAAAAATATACTTATCTTATACATCAGATATTTATTAACATTTGAAAAAATACTATATTCTCACGTTCAGATAGCTGTGTGTTGTTTAATCCCAACATTTGTTCATGCATTTTAATACCGTGCACCTTAATGGCGTGAATATGGTGAAAATTTGAACTATTTTTTTTTCTTCTAAAAAAATTCGACTATTTGATGAGTCTTCTTTGGTTTAGTCTGCTTTTTACCCTGGGGTTTTGTCCCTTGTTGCAAAATCTTTCATGAAATTTAAAAATATAGTATGCAAGAAAATAGATCCAATTGAATCAAACCAGTTGTCAGGAGTATATGAAATACCTTTCACCAAAGAAGATGGAGCAAAGCCGTTTCGTATAAGTATGACAAACAAAAAACGTAAAACTAGAATCAAAGAACATATAGCCGACATCAAATACAACAGGAGGACCACAGCTTTGGCCAGATTATGCCGAAAAGAACTTTTACAAATCGATTTTAAAAATAGCAGAATAGTTTATCGTCAAGATTTTATCTACCATCCATCATACGGGAATCAATAGAGATAATTTTCCACAACGAGAATATTTGCAATGATTCAGTGTCCCTTGAGTTACCTAAAATTTGGAAAGAGATTTTATGCGGTTTTAGTAACAATAATAAAAATTAATCCACGCTCACAAATATCCAAATTCATTTTATTTTATGTTTCATTATGCATGAAGTCTCGTGAATTTATTTACCAAGTTATTGTTTTTAAAATTCGCTTGCAAAAATATTTCTATCATGAATGATTTTGAAAATGTCGCCATTTGTGCGATGAAACGAGCGTTAATCTAAAGAAAGGTATTATATCACTTTTATAGCATTTTTGAAGTGAAAACTTCTTTAGGCGCGTTGAGCTTTTTTTTTTAGATGGAGAAAAACCACTGATTTGGAGACACTGTTACGTAACCGACATACTAGCATTTTGGCACATAGACACTAGCGCGCCAAGCGGTGAATGACAAGAACTTTTCCCTCTTCAGCTCAATCCGCAAAAGAAGAACGAAGCTAAAACTCACTTTTCTCCCGGCGTTCACACAGGAACACACACACACACATTATCAGTTTTCGAAAACTTCTTTAGGCGCGTTGAGCTTTTTTTGAGATGGAGAAAAAACACTGATTTGGAGACACTGTTACGGAACCGACATGCTAGCATTTTGGCACATAGACACTAGCGCGCCAAGCGTAATATAATTGTGGTATTGTATTCATTAATAAAAATACTTTTAGACAGTATTGAATTGGAGTATGGATTTCAATATTTGGATAGTAGTGAATTGTAAGGGTTGCCGTTTATATTTCCCCGGATAAATCTTTAAATGCAATACGAGAATTTTTTTACGAAAATTTGTTTATTTATATGTACATGTATAATTTAATATAATAATATATATTACAAATTATTAATGTTTATTTATATGTAAATTTTAGTTAAATTATATTACTATGAAAATTGTAATATAATTTTGGTAGTAATAGTTTATAATAATGAATAAAAAAACACTACATTTAAAAGTATTTCCTGCACAATAAAACATTTCCTGACGATTAAAAAAACACACACATAATTGTTGAAGTTTTCACTTCTATTGGTACTCCCGGAGTGCCACTGTTTTTTTTTTTTTAACTTTGTTTCATTATAAGTGATTAGCATACATATTTTATTCTCTGTTTTTGTTGTTGCTTTTCCTAATCGTATAACCATTAATAATGTTTCTAGCCCCTGTAAAGAAGATGCTAGGGGTAATTTTGCAAAAAAAAAGTCAAAGCAAGAGTTGACGGGATGTCAAAATCCCCGGAACTTTTAACAAACAGTCTCTCCCTCTTCGCCCCTGATAAATTACCGATCTATAACGCTTGTATTTTATTTTTAATGGACCTAACCTGGTGGTTTCCCAACATGGCTCTTTGGATCTCCGATCTTACCAATAGAAAAAGACCCACATATAAAACTATGTTACACGACGAAAGTTGAGTTACTGTAGATTTTTTTTATGGATTATTTAACCCTTTGTATATCACCGTGTTGAATGTCTGCCACATACCCAAAAGTTATTGCGAAAGTGAACTTCAACTAAAAAAGGCTGGACATGCCCAAAAATAGATTTTTTACAAAGAGTTCGTATGCTTTAGAATTTTGTATCAGACAATTGACAATATTTATGAAAAGTGGATAACTTTCTGTTTATTGCAGATATGAAAAAAATACCTTTTAGTTAATATCTTTTTTGTTTTTATGTTTCTTTATTTTTCTTTTTGCATGCTTAAAATAATGTATTCTGACATCTGATTAAATATTTTTCAAATCGGGGTTCTTTAGTCACAAAGGGTTATTTTTCCTTTTTTATTATTTATTTATTTATTTTTATAAAATTTTTCTTAGATTAATATTTTTAGAAAAGCTCTACTTTAACATTTTTATTAAAAAACTAGCAGATCTACCCGGCTTCGCTCGTGTCAATAATAATGGTCCACCCGGGTAAAATACATTAAAATGAAATAATACGGCAGTGACAATAACTGAGATTGGTGCATTACCGTCCACGAATCGTTAAAAGACCGATAAGAAGTATAAGTAAAATAGTTTTAATTGCGTCTACTATTAACTATACCATAATAATGTATATTCCAAACAAATGTCATAACATATATTAAAGTACAATTATTTGCTTAAAAAGCGTCATTTAAATAATAAAAAACATTAAAAATATTAAAAATTTACATGTTTCGACTTTTTCATTGAGTCATCTTCAGAATATATATATATATATATATATATAAACTACAAACACAATGCCAATTGTGACATTATACTGATGATGGCAATGACCTAACCCATAAATTTTGCCTTTACTAAAGTTTTTTAAACTTATGATCATCATACAATTTCGTTTTTCACACTGTCGAATAGAAAAAGCTTCTGTCAAATGAAATTTATTTGAAAATTGTATCTCAATTTTTTCATGTGAATGCATTTTAAAGTAATTTTCAATCATGGATATTTTTGATTTGCATGCAGCCAGGGATAAGATTTCTGCATTTTTTCACACCAGTATTTGTTAGAGTAAATGATATTTCATTTAATCGGGACACTCTCTTGATTTGACAGAACAACATTTTCTTTAAGAATATACCGGTGTGCAAAAACGTGGAAATCTCATCCCTACATGCAGCCCAATTACGAAAGATATACCTGTTTGCTCTTAATGCAATATTATAAAGTAAAGACATTGATGAACTATGAGTAACTCTAGCATCATATTGTTGGTGGCAATAATCTAACCCAACCATAAATTTAACTTTCACTGCAATTTGACCTTTAAACATCGCACATTTGATTATTCCAAAATCTAATAGAATACAAAAAGTACTTTCAGTAACTTTTTTTTGAAAAGCTTATCTCAATTTACGGATTGTTTATCCATTTTAAATTAATTTTCAATCACGGATATATTTTTAAATATACCTGTAACCCAATTCAGAAAGATATATCCGTTTGCTATTAATGCAATATTATGAAGAAAAGACATATCTATGAGTAACGCCTAGCACCATATTGTTGGTGGCAACAACCTAACCGTACCATAAATTACGCTTTTACTGCAATTTGATCTCTAAACATCATGCATCCCATTATTTCAACGTCTAACAAAAAAGTCTGTCAGTCATGAAATTTTGTTTAAAAAAGAAAAAAGCTTACCCTAAAAAATAGTAGCTATAATTTCTATTTAATATAAATCGTACAAAAATCGTATTGTATATAACCGTATTCGATACAAATCGTAGAATGTTATCACGACTGTACAAAGGTGTGTTTCTGTTGACAATACAACATTTTAATATTTTTGCAACTTGACTATTAATTTATTCATTAACTTTAAGGCATTTTCCAATTAGCCCACTACTAGTGATAAATCGACAAATATTCTCTGTAAATCGTACAATTGTATAGAAATTAAAAAAAAATAAATTTCATAATGGGCCAATAAATGCCCGCCAAAATATGTCAAAGCTCTGTGAAATTGCAGCAATGAAACATTTTAAAGACTTAACAGTAGAAAATAAACGGGCATGCGGAAAAACATGCATTTCAGTCCAAAAAATAGGCGGTATTTTCAAGATGACCATTGAATGCTTATAAAAGAGTGTTTTGAAAAAGCTCTTCTTACATTTACTTTTTATCTCAATATGATGATGTAATCATCATATATTGCCCTTTTTATTCTTTTTTTAAATTAATGTTTTCTTTTTCCTTCCATGTATTCTGTCAGTCATAAATGGATTTGTTAAAAAGTAATTTCAGGCTTATTTCTCGTCTCTTTCATGCGGAAGTAAAACATTAAACAATAAACATTAAATTATCATTTTGCTCTTCGCTTGTCTAAATCTGCAAGTCAACAAACTATATGGGAGATTTACGATAATTGCACTGTTGACATTTCGATATTATTTTAATACTAATCTATTTTATTTCGTGATTTATGTGGGTAATTTTCCTTTGCTTTGTTTATAAAAGAAAGCGATCATTTTTATTAACAAAGCGATTTATCCATTTCTTGCATTTTAACTCAGGCAATAAATTTAATCATAAAATTATATTTGACATCTATAATATAAATAAATTTTACGTATTGTTAATGTTTTTGTAGGGTTGTTTGAAGTTATTTTCACAATTTTGTCTTTATCAGTTTATTCGCCAATAATTTAAATTCTCTCCCATTGTTTTTCTATGCAACGGATAATTTGGCGTTTGAGTAACTCTCATATTGGCTTGGTATTCCAGTGGATGTGGCGTGCATTCGATATGTAAATGTAATCATTCGGCCTGATACTCTGACTGTGTAAGACACGTTTTTTTTTTTAAGCGGCCCACGCCATCAGTATATTATGTCAACATTTCTTCAATAAAATTTTCATCTTTACTTTGTTGGATCTGTTCGCAGTCAAGGGGATTAGAGCTCACAAATAGGGTTATATGATGATGTCATGAAATTTAATTTAATATAAATAAATTTTACGTATTGTTAATGATTTGGTAGGGTTGCTTGAAGTTATTTTCACAATTTTGTCTTTATCAGTTTATTCGGCAATAATTTAAATTCTCTCCCATTGTTTTTCTATGCAACGGATAATTTGGCGTTTGCGTAACTCTCGTATTGGCTTGGTATTCCAGTGGATGTGGCATGCATTCGATATGTAAATGTAATCATTCGGCCTGATACTCTGACTGTGTAAGACACTTTTTTTTAAGCGGCCCACCCCATCAGTATATTATATCAACATTTCTTCAATAAAATTTTCATCTTTACTTTGTTGGATCTGTTTGCAGTTTTAAAGTAATTTTCAATCATGGATATTTTTGATTTGCATGCAGCCAGGGATAAGATTTCCGTATTTTTTCACACCAGTATTTGTTAGAGTAAATGATATTTCATTTAATCGGGACACTCTCTTGATTTAACAGAACAACATTTTCTTTAAGAATATACCGGTGTGCAAAAACGTGGAAATCTCATCCCTACATGCAGCCCAATTACGAAAGATATACCTGTTTGCTCTTAATGCAATATTATAAAGTAAAGACATTGATGAACTATGAGTAACTCTAGCATCATATTGTTGGTGGCAATAACCTAACCCAACCATAAATTTAACTTTTACTGCAATTTGACCTTTAAACATCGCACATTTGATTATTCCAAAATCTAATAGAATACAAAAAGTACTTTCAGTAACTTTTTTTTGAAAAGCTTATCTCAATTTACGGATTGTTTATCCATTTTAAATTAATTTTCAATCACGGATATATTTTTAAATATACCTGTAACCCAATTCAGAAAGATATATCCGTTTGCTATTAATGCAATATTATGAAGAAAAGACATATCTATGAGTAACGCCTAGCACCATATTGTTGGTGGCAACAACCTAACCGTACCATAAATTACGCTTTTACTGCAATTTGATCTCTAAACATCATGCATCCCATTATTTCAACGTCTAATAAAAAAGTCTGTCAGTCATAAAATTTTGTTTAAAAAAGAAAAAAAGCTTACCCTAAAAAATAGTAGCTATAATTTCTATTTAATATAAATCGTACAAAAATCGTATTTTATATAACCGTATTCGATACAAATCGTAGAATGTTATCATTGCATTTCAGGTATTAAAACATTTATCTAAATGATATAATTAAAGATTACAAAGAAATAGGGAATAAATTGTAGCATCCAGTTTTTGGAGCCAGTTTGAAATTATATTGATGACATTGACGTCATATCTAGCAAACGATTTTTTTTTTTTTTTTTTTTTACTATTATCATTTTCCTTATTTGATTCTTGATATTGAAACGACTTCATTAAAATAAATTTTTTAACATTCAACTAAAGTACTTCTAAGGTCATTTTAAAACATGCTTAGTTAAAGTTTTTACATAAATATATAAAAACTAGCAAACCCCGCGGCTTTGCTCGCGTAATATTTGAAATGTGCCAAGTGATATTTATATGTCTAATTTTTATTAAAAGGTACTAACTAAATTTTTATTTTATTAAAAGGTAATATTTTATTTTATTAAAAGGTACTTATTACTTTTAGGAATAATTAAAAAAATTACTATTTAAAACACAGTTTGATTAAACATCATTGTTACATTGCATAAGGCAAAAATGAGACTTAAATTAATAAAACGGAATAAAACTAAATAAGTAATAATTTAGAAAATATTTTGAAACTTTTATGCTCAATTAATACGCTCATTTCAGTATTCATTTGAAGTTTTGAATTTTTTAGAAACCATCTTCTTACATCTTAAAATTAACCATCATGTCAAATTCCAAGTCCTACCACCTCTCTCAACATAAAGGGCTATGTTGAAATAGGAACTGTCACCATTAATTTGCCAACATTAATTTTGAAATTGGTTTGTTATTTTCTAATATTCCACAGGAACGTAATTTAGAAAGCTTTTAAAGGCCTTTTTAGAGCGTTTGTTGTTTCTGTAAATCCCAGGTGGTAGAATCATCGGCATAAAATATAGCCTGTGTAGGATCAGAGACTGTTACCATTGATTCGCAACTATTACTTTTATATTTGTTTTATATTTCCTGAAATTGCGTAGAAATCGTAATTTAGGACTTTTTTAGAATGCTTTTTGCACCTCCCCTTCACTTCAACCCTTTTTAATTCGAATTTATTTTCGACAGTCCTTCGAGGGCCTTTATATTTTATAAGTAACTATCATGCCATATTTAAAGTTTCTAGCCTTTTCAGTATCACAGAAATCGCAATTTAGAAAGCTTTTAGCTACTGCAACCCTCTGGTGGTAGTGGCACATACATAAAATATAGCTTATGTTTGAGCAGGTTCTATCACCAACAATTTGTTATCATTTTTTTAATCGGTTTGGTATTTGATAAGATTACATAAAAATTGTAATTTATAACGATTTTCGCTCACTTCATCTTTTTAAATTTGAAATTTTCTTTCGACAGTTCATAGAAAGCAGTTGCGTCTTGTAAGTAAATAACATGCCATACTTCAAAGTGTTAGACCATTCAGTTATGCAAAAAACGCAAATTAGAGCATGTTTTGCTTTTGCAACCCTCAGATGGTAGTGACAGCAACATAAAATATAACCTATGTTACAGCAGGGACTGTCACCATTGATTTGCAACCATTACTTTTGAAATAGCTTTGGAATTTCTTGAGATTGAGTAGAAATCGCAATTTAGAACGTTTTTAGAAAGCTTTCTGCGCATTTTCACACCTTTTTAAATTTCCAATTTTTTCGAAACTGTTCTTAAAGATAATTTATATGTAATAAATATATACCTTGCCTAATTTTAAGTTGCTAGCCCCTACCGATCACAAAAATCGAAATTTGGAATGCTTTTTTGCTCCTGCAACGTCTAGGTGATAGTGATACCGACTTGAAATAGCATCTATGTTAGAGCAGAGGCTGTCAGCATCAATTTCTTACCATTACTTTTGAAATAAGTTTGATTTTTCCTGAGATATTGGTGACAAATCTTCATTTAGAACGTTAACGCTTTTCGCTCATTTTGCTCCTGCATCTCCTCTGGTGTAGTGGAAACAGATATAAAATATAGCCTATCTTAGAGCAAGATCTGTCACCATCATTTTAACACCATTATATCTGAAATGGGTTCAGTATTTCCTGAGATTGCATAGAATTTGCAATTTAGAACGTTTTTTACAACGCTTTTTGCACATTTTCACCCCTTTTTAATTTCGAATTGTTTAAGAACTGTTCTTAGAAATCCTTTATATCTAATAAGTAGCTGATACTTCAAATTTCATATTTCTAGTCCCTTCAGTAACACATAAATCCCATTTTTAGAACGTTTTTTGCTCCTACACCCCCTTTGAGGTAGTGGCACCGACATAAAACATAGCCTATCTTGGAGCAAACGTTGTCACTATCATTTTGACACAAATATTTTTTTAAATCGGTTTGGTATTTCCTGAGATTATGTAGAAACTACCATTTAGAACGTTTTTAGAACGCTTTTTGTGCATTTTCACCCCTTTTAAATTTCGAATTGTCTAAGAACTGTTCTTAGACATCATTTATATCTTATAAGTAACTAATATTCCAAATTTCATATTTCTAGGTTCTTCAGTAACGCAAAAAACGCATTTTTAGAACGTTTTTTGCTCCTGCACCCCCTTTGGGGTAGTGGCACCGACATAAGATATAGCCTATGTTCTAAGTTGGACTAACACTATCATTTTGATACCATTACTTTTGGAATCGGTTCGGTATTTCCTGAGATTATGTAGAAACTACCATTTAGAACGTGTTTAGAACACTTTTTGTGCAGTCTCACCCCTTTTAAATTTCGAATTGTTTAAGAACTGTGCTTAGACATCATTTATATCTTGTAAGTAACTAATATTCCAAATTTCATATTTCTAGGCCCTTCAGTAACGCAAAAATCGCATTTTTAGAACGTTTTTTGCTCCTGCACCCCCTTTGGGGTAGTGGCACCGACATAAGATATAGCCTATGTTCTAAGTTGGACTAACACCATCATTTTGATACCATTACTTTTGGAATCGGTTCGGTAGTTCCTGAGCTTACCTCCTACAAATAAACAATTGTTTCCTCTTTATAATATGAGTATAGATAGATGTGCATTTTCTGATTAGAATGACGTCGATTTCAAAAATGTACAAATATAGCAGTCGAGTCTGAATTTTTATTGGCTAATAAAACAAGTACTCGAGTTATCATTTTTTTTTTTTTAATTATTGAGCAGTTTTTTAGACGTGTGGCAACAGGAAAGAAGCTACTGAATTTGAAAATTTAAAATGAGATATTTCTATAATGTTAAATTATGAAAGATGATAGAAAAAAGGGATAAGTATTGGTCTGATGATTTTTAAAGGTGACAGGGATCTATTCCACGTTCTAAAGCCTATGTACAGAAAGTTTCGTGCAAAACGGTCAAAAATTAAAGATTTGTATAAAGGACATACACACAGAGAACGGCTTTTATATATATAGATGTACACTTTTCCGCAAAGATTTTTTTTGTTTTGTTTTGTTTTTGTTTTTTTTGTTTGCTTGTTTTTTTCGGGGGAAGGGTGTTGTTGCTTCTCATATTGATCCACTTCTTCTTCTGCTTTTACCTTTTTTTTAAACTACAGTTAAAACTATTTTTTTTCTTAATTTTTTTCACAATATCTAAAACTTTCTCTTTCATGTAACTCATTTTAAATTATAAATAGATTTAATTTCTACTGGCTCCCTAACAAATGCCCGCGCACTTACTTCTCGACAGAGTATGAAGTGGCTATGCAACTAGGAATCTCTTGAAGTCTTTCAACTATTCAATACTGCTTAATAAAAAAGGGGAAACTTTCCTATTAATATATAGAATATCTTGTAAAGTCTTCCAGTAATTAGTGATTAATTTAACATAACTGTGCCCTAATTTAGACTTTACAATGGACTACAGTTTCCCACGGGGAGAGAAAAATATGTCTCGCATGTACAATAAGCAGGCATCGCAAAGTATTTTATTTTCTACTAGGGGGCTCGGCCCCCTACGAGCTACGCTCGCCAACCCCCCGATCAGACACTGCAGTCTCTAAAAGCACGCTAATTTGATCGGCTTTAATTGAATTTTTTTGGAAGACTGAATTATAATTAAAAAAACAAAGGCGATCTCCCTATAAACGGGTTTCTATTCATTTCTCTTTGATTGGGGAATTTTACGGAAAAATCAGCTGCTGTTAAAAGATACAATGGCATTTCAAAATCATCTAATATAAAAGGAATTAAGTAAACAGAGTCTTTGTCTCCCGGTATTTTTTAACAAAGCGAAAAGAAAGTCCTTTTAAATAAAACATTTTAAATATATCGTTTTAATCTGACGTAATTTTCACCAAACTTTTCTTTCCCTTTTTAATATTCACGTGAAAATGCTTTTATTAGAAATGAAATATTATTTGCGCTGTCCAAAAAAAAAATAGTTGAAAAGTTCATCTCAAAATATCAAGTAAATGTCTCGCGCTATTTTTAAATTTAAACTACTATTTTGCAATATTATTTTTTGTTCATTTTACATAATAAGTGTAATGTGACGTAAATGTGATGTAATTTCTCCTATTTAAGACTTCTAACGCATGTTAATGAATTTAATACTTTACAATATCCTTTCTCTGTTAAAATTCACGTGTAATTATAGATGAAGTAATTTTCAATAAGTTCCTGCTTTTTATACGTAATTATTTAATTCTAATTTGAAAGTTTTTCTTTTCTGTTTATAATAGTCACGTGTAAATAAATTTTTAATTTGAAGCAAACATTATTGTTTCCGTTGTTTATACAGTTTGGCAACAGGTTAAATTAGTACAATTTTCTGAAATAAGTAAAAAAATATCTCTCGAAATGCTGAAAATTTGAATTTAAAATAGAAATGAAACCTCGAAAAATGAGTCAAATTAAAAAAATAAATTAATTCTGCACACCGGGAAATTATAACGTATAAAATGATCTAAAAAGTATTAAATTCCGATGTATAGTTTTTGCTCCTATAAAACTTTTTTAATGGAACGATTTTGTCCAACTTTAGCATTAAATATCTCTTAAAATAATTCTTCGATTTGAAAACTGTCTACATCAGCGTGTTTATCAAACATTTCTGTATAATACAACAAATTTTCATATTTTTGTATGCATTATTTTTCTTAATATTAACGAAGAAAGACCTCCGGTCACAAAAAATTCAAAACCGGCGGCGGCGGTGACAGCGGGAGTTACTTTTTTTTAGAATAGAGAGATGCCTCTTGACACTGAAAATTCATCACGATACATCCTTTATAGATGGCTTTCTCCTCTGTTTGATCCTCGCTGGCCAAAGTTTCAGCCACTCAGTAGACGGCCGGTGACAACACCCGTATCTTAAAAAAAAACAAAGAACTCCAATCAACACGAAGAGACCTCGCAGCGATTGGAAGTGCACTAAGAGTGGACGCGCCTCCGCCCCATTTTTCTCCGGAGGCAGAGGATGGAGAAAAAAAAGACGGGACGGTGGAAGAAGAGGTTTAGAGTCGGAGAAGGGGGTTGGATTTTGCAGACAGCAGCAAGCTGGCGATTTCCATTCCTCGAAGAGACACCCTGTCTCTTGTATAACTAGAACTCGGTGTTTTCACTAGACGTAGTGGTTAATTTGGACCTTCCAATTGTAATCGATTTCGAACCCAGTTTCAATATTCTTGTATAATTACACTAAAATCATTTAGTCCAGAAATATAATTTGCTTAGTTAATAAATATGGATGATTTCTTGTCCCAGAACTACCAAACATTAATAAGGACATGAAATCACTACAATCCTCTTAATAAATGCATTAATATTTTGACTGAGGCTCGAAACTTCTACCACACCTCAATAATAATATCAATTCTAAGGTTATGAATTTGGTCTTATTCATTAAATTAAGATACAGGATAATATACATACACAACTATGAATGCAACGCCTAAAATTGCAATCGAAGTTCTCATCTAAAGTGAAAAAATAACAAACATCTATTTAAATGCTAAACTTAAAAGCAAAATATAGAACAATTTAATAAATTCTAGGCTTAATTAATGTCTGACTAGCACATGATAGATTTCCTACCACAATTATATTGGAAATAATGAGAGAGATGAAGGATTATTAATTTATATTAATAATGGGTGTCAGCCTACATACATTTGTTTGTAAATATGATATACCTATAATAATAATTGGTACTTAGTAGATTTACATATATAGTATGAAGCTTAAAAGCTGTCATTGTTTAGTTAATTATGATCGATAAGATAGGTAAAGCTTAATCTGTTCAGATTAAATATTATATGCTAACTGAAAATGAAAATAACGTTTTGTAAATTAATACTTGCAGTTATCCAAACTAAGCTAATAATTGCTAAAAGTGATAAAAAAATACACTTAAAAGGCGTATAAATGCTTTTATTCAGATCAACAGCTATTTCATTGCTCAGACGGTGACATTTTTAAGATCTTTGTAGGCGCAAATATTTTCTAAAAATAACAAATTAATAAGTAAATAAAATGACGAGACCACGTATATAATGAAAAACAAGTGTAAACATAAAATAAACTAAAATAAAAATGGATATTTGTGAACCTAAATTAATTTCTACTATTCTTTCTTATTCTGCAGAGCATCTCTTTTCCAATTTTAGGATTTTTAATTGTATATTTCCTACTGTTCTTCATACATAATTTTACTATTAGTTATGATAATCGTCTATAAATTATTTTGAGAAGGTTATCGAAACGGTTTAGAAAAACAAATCTGTAACTTTCACTAACATATATACCAATTTCCCATGCTATTTGCCACCACGCTGCATTTTTTTAAATTTAATATACAAGATTACTATAAAAAAAATAACAAACAACATAATGGTTTGAAAAGGTGATTTGGCTTTCGAAAAATATTCAAAAAGATTAATTAATCTTTATGTACCTTTCGTAAATTTTCGGGAAATTATCATATTTAAAATAACATGATAAATAAGTTTAATAAATAAGTATCTACAGTTTAATAGTAAAAATTAATTTTAGTCCACTGTCATTGAAGTAAAAAAAAAAAATATGTTCAATAACTTAAATGCTACACTGTAAAAAAAAATCTGTAGTTCTACAGATGTAAAGTTACATGCGTACTAAACTTTCATCTCTAACTGTACGAAAAAATCTGCAAATCTACCAAACTAGTTTTTGTAAAGCTACAGAAATCTGTAACTGTACAAATGAATCTGCTAAAATTACAGTAATCTTACTAAAATTTTATCTGTAACCTGGGTTGCAGTTACATGAAAAGTTCTAGGCATCCCAGTTTCCTAAAAAAATTCTAGTAACCTTACAGATTTTTTGATTTTCGGCGCAAAAGTGCGTCTGTTACAGGAATTTTTGTTGTTGCCGTTACATAAAAAGTTTTAGGAATCCCAGTTTCCTTTAAAAACTTTAGTAACTTTACAGATTTTTTTTACAGTGTACGTGACCCGGTCATTTAATCACTTCTACGCTTTCAATTCCAAAATTATTGCGCTTAGCTATTCATTAATAGTATTTTTCCTTTACAGCTCTGGCTGTTATGCTTGTCATTAAAAAATCAAGTATATGTTTCTCTGAAAATTGGTATAGCAAGTTTACAATGTGAAAAAGGCCTAAACAAGTCACTCCAAAGTCCACGCATGTGCCTTCATAACTTTAGATTCATTTTTATAATACTTCAATTTTTTCTAAATATTTCCACCTTTATTCTTTGATTGGTCGATGTTACAAAGATGGGAAATGCATACATTTCCCATCTTTCAATCCAATACATCCAATACATTTCGGTAAAAATCTTCCCTAAATCATAAAATTAACAATTTTTTGCAACACATATGAAGCACTCTGAGGATGCATTCATATGTCGCGATGATTCATTTACATCTCATGTAACTGCTTGCTCTGACAGTCTGGCAAGTGAATTTAATTTTAAAAAACTTCATCGTCTTTGTATGAAAGGTTTTTTTCTAATCAAAATAAAAATACAGGGTGTCCTAAATTTATCGTTACAACTTTGGTCCTCCATAAAACTTAAATGAAATTATATAACAAAAATCTGTTTATTGTATAACGAACAAGTTCCAAAGTTTTATCCCCTATGTTTTATTCCTCCTATAGATGGCTTGCACATGACGTCACATGTTCAGAAAAATCTGGCATCGCTTCATGTGGCGCCCAAATATAAGGCGAATGTGGTGCTTTCCATTTGACTTATTAGCGCTATAATAATAAAAATAATAATAATCTAAATTAAACAGAAAGACAATATGTGCTTTTAACGGCAAACGGGGAGTTCTGATGTTCCGTGCGGGCTCCAGATGCAATACCAGATTAGAGTATCAGTCGTTGCTAATAGAATGACGTCAATGCAAACCGTCTATACGCTCCTTATGCTCTTGCGTTGTACTTGGCCGACCAGTGCCTTTTTTATGAAGCAAACTACCGGTCTCCATAAACGCCTTGTACCACGCGCGTATTGAGGGCGAGTTTAAGGGCCTGGATGATGGGTGGCGTCCGTATTTTGTTCCGAAATTCCTTTGGACTTGTGTATCTGACTTCGTCTCTATGAACCAGGCCACACACGGGGGCTTTTCCTGTGGTGTAGTCATCACCAGTTATGAATCTTACTGGGTCGTACCTGAAAGCAAAAACATTCTTTTTAGTACACTGTAAAAAAAAATCTGTAAAGTTACTAAAGTTTTTCTAGGAAACTGGGATTCCTAGAACTTTTCATGTAACGGCAACAACAAAAATTCCTGTAACAGCATCTGTTACAGGAATTTTTCTTGTTGCCGTTACATGAAAATTTCTTGGAATCCCAGTTTCCTTGAAAAACTTTAGTAACTTTACAGATTTTTTTTTACAGTGTACAAATAAAACTTTGAGTTTCTGTTATACGCGCAACAAAACCGAACTTCGCTATCTTATTTTGTTTAGGTTTTATGGAGGATCAAAGTTGTAAAGATAAATTTGGAACACCCTGTATATTAAAAACTCATTTGAAAGAGAAAAGTAGAAAACATTCTAGAATCCATAGGCCAGTATATTTGAGTTGCCTCGTAAATTTTGGTTCTTCCTCAATGGGAATTGAATATATATTTCTTACAATCCATAGGACAGTATATATATGTTATGATTTACATAACATTGGAAGATTGAAATAATGGATTGAAGTTACTGGCTGCAATGAATACCAGTAGTGTGATCACATCTGGTAGCAATGCAGCAGTAAAAGCTGAAATTGTAGGTGTAAGAACAAATAGGAGTAAATTCAATCTTAGTATACTATCCTTGATCTAAACATCGATGAAAAGTAGAGTAAGCCATAGCAGTGTACAATGTTAGACAATAATATGAGGAGTTGTACTTCAAAGAATAAGGATTCGAATGTTGCAATTATCGAATGGTCGGCCAGGCAAATAGATTTATTTAGTGTAGGTTTCCCCGTAAATAAGTGAGACAGGGCATAGGTAAACTCAATAGTTTATTGAAGTAGGTTTCTGTGGTGCAGTTACCACCCATCAGATGTAGTCGTGTCATCACTACATATCAATTAAATAGGGTAAGCATTTTTGGAGATATAAGAAGACGTCATACGACAACCAGGGGAATGTTCACATCAGAAAATGCGACCAAAATCTGAGGAAGAATCGCGGGTATTCGCTTTTTGTCACTTCGCGTAGTAATACAATCTATGACGTAGCACGCGCTCTGAACCAATTAAAAATTAAGGATAATATGCCATCTTACGTCACGGACGAATGAGAGAGAATTAGAAAGGAATCCGGTCAATTTGGAGCGGATGAATAAAATAGTAAAAAGGAACTGAAAGCAAGAAATGAAAATGTCGGGAGGAAAAAAAATGGTTACTAAAAAGAACATTCGAAAACCCAGATAATGATCAGAGATCATGATAGAATTTAAGAACAACTAAAAGGTTAATATTTAAGCAAATTGATCAATCTAGATATTAAAGAGGGGGGGGGGGGGTTAATAAAACAAAGGAATAACTTAAAGGGAATTTAACAGAGTTAATGCTAGAGATTATTTAAGAATAAGGAATTAGTGAATATAGAATAAGGAATTAGTAATTTAGAATAAAACAGGGAAATCGCGAAGGAAGATCTCATATATCTATCTACTCTATATATATAAAATCCTAATGAAACGAATTTATGAAACGGAAGTATGAATCGAGTGATTAAACAACTGATTATGTTTCACAGCGATTTCTCCTAAAATATGGAATACTTTGCGATGAAATTAACACCAAAAATCAATATTGATCCGCAGATTTCAAAACTGGTATTAGAATTTTTAAATTCGAATTAGTTTTCAAAATATTAATTTTTTTCTAATTTTATATACATTTTTCTAATGATGGCAACTCAAATTTCAATCCTAACAGATATTTTTTTTTTTCGCATTTCAAAAAAGGTTATAATTTTAAACTAATTTGGCGACCAAGTTTGGCCTCCCTTAAATCTATGCTAAGAACAATGCTTTTTTTATTTCGTTATCATTTTATTTAATACAAAATTTTCATTAAGAAAAAAAAAACATTTAAAATTAATGGCTTACACCTTTTTTTTTTTTTTTTTTTTAAACGAAACGAAAAGAAAAATATTAGACTCAGATGTCATATACGCACCGGCGTACCTAATTGGCACTACAGTGGCGTTATTTTGGCTGACATGGTAACCCGGCTATTGTTGCTTATTCATCAATAAATGTTTATTTACATTTATTTTCTTTTTATTTAAGAAAAAAATGTTATAAATTGCTTTGTTCTATAGTTATTAATTAATTTTAGGTAGACTTCGTAAAAAAGACTACCTATTGTAGTCGTTACCATGATGCGACTTTTGAAAAATTCCTTCATAACTTTTGATTATATGACCCCAGGAACCCAAAACCACCTTCACCAAAAAACTTTATATATATATATATATATATATATATATACATATATATGTATGTATGTATTAAATTTTGTCCGCACGATAAAAGTTGCAATTATGTCGGCGAGTTTGTCTTCAAACTCGCCAACAACTTTGAGATGGCTAATATCTCGGCGGGGATTGAAAATGGGCAAAATCGGCCCAAGGGAATGGAAATGGGGAGAGTTAAAAATTCTGAATACCGTCTTAACAAGATTCTGATAAAACCAGCTTACACAACAATGACGGGAAAAAATAAATATTTTTCGTTATAGCAGTTGCCAACATTTAAAAAAAAAACAATAAAATTCTCATCACATCAATTTCTTTTCTATTGCAAGATTTTCACGTGAAAAAAATAAATTAAATAAATAGTTTGACGAACTGAAAACAAATTGAATATTACGTCATAAGTTTTCTAGAGCAAGATTTCAGTATGAAAACTCAAAATGAAATAAATAGTTTGACGAATTAAAAAAAGAAAAAAAATGCAATTTAACAAATTACAACGACCATTTGGAAAATAATTTTTAAGACATAAAAAATCGCACGAAGTTGATCATGCATTACGTACGCCATGGATTACATTTTTCGGTACTGTAAATTTTTAAACTTCTACGGAGCCGGTCATTCATTACGTACGCCATGGATTAAAGATTAATATTCCTGGATCAATTTTAAATGAAATTTCATTCTTAAACTTCTAAACATCCCACAATATTAATTTTTACACCGTCGTATAGAGAAAAAATGTACTTTTAAATGCAATTTGTTTGAAAGCTGTATCTCAATTTGTTTCTGAGTTATTAATTTTTTTTTGTAGTTTTTATTACTTTTTTGTCATAGTGGCAACAGAAGTATCTATTTCTGTTGAAAGTAAAGGGAAAATACAGATTACTGTATAGACCAATTGGAAAACGAATAAAATGCGGATTCAACCAATAAAACGCTTCATATAGTTTTTGATTTCCTACCCTGACAGAGGACAATAACCATTTTTCCAAATGGTTAAAAATATTGCGTCATATTGGAAATATAATGGACCTCAGGTGGTGAACATGTAACGTCATATGAGTTTGAAGAAACGTATTAAAACATGATAAAAACCCGACTATGGAAATATTAACATATTTTAACACTTTGAGGTTCTCTGAATTTTGCTTTAGCCATTTTTAAACCTAATCCATAAACATGTGTGTGTGTGTGTATTCGTGTATATTAGAATTTTCACAAAATGTTTAGCCCCCTAGAGCTCATTCTTAGTGAAGGAACTGGGTTTATCTCTAATCTTGATTTAAGTTTTGTTGGTAAATTTAGTACTTAACTTCGAAATCTACCTCCGCCAGTAGGCCCGAGCCGGCAGGGATTTTTTTTTATTTATTTATTGTTATTTCATTTTAAAAATAATAGAAAAATAATTTGAAAATACATATATAACTGGTATTCGAAAACGAAGTTTTCGGCAAATTGTCGTAAAAAAAAATCACGCCGAACCCGGTGCTTATATGACATCTGTGGTAAATATTAAGCAACAAATCATAACATTTAATTTCAAATTCAAAGCAAATGACCAATATCGCCAAATTATATAAATCGCCAAACCATTCGCCAAATTATACAAGTTGACGTAATTTTTTTTTTTAAATAACGAAAAACCAAATAAATTAGTATAAAAATCCAAATACAAATAAAGCGCCGAAATAAAAATGACTTGATGGCGTATACACGTGTAACTTCCTTACAGTCAAGTGAATGTTACATTTTCGATCAACAATTATTATGGTTTAATCTTATTGTCTGGCGATTTATTTTTGGTCAATGGGATAACCAAGTAGTACCGTTTTATTTTACCATTTAAAAAATAAAAAAATGCTAACTTACGAGTTAAAAAAAGGGTACTTTTCCGTTTACGGGCACCATTGTCGCCAAGCGTAATAGTTGGCGCAAAATGAAAATCATGTGAATTGAAACATTTGAAAAATAAAAGAAAAAACACTGTCGATAGTAAAGTGAGTCTTTTAAAAATTTGGAAATGACAGACTTTTATGAACTATTTTACTAAGTCACAAATATATACTTAAAATAAATGAACAAATAACTGTTATACAATAAAGTATAGCAAATAATAGCAAATCACAATGTTTCGCATGTTTTACTATACGAATCCTTTTCGCGATCAGGGTTGAAATAATTGGCGCATTAGCATACATTTTGGCATGGTGTCCGCATAACGGAAAAATACCAAAAAAAGCTAATGGCGAGATTTGAGCCCGGCTAACATAAAAGTACCAAGAATTCGTTGTCATCATGGCAACTTTCATGTAGTTTTTTTTTTTTTTTTTTTCGAAAAAAATAACTTTGATTCTTTAATTAAAATGGAAACCTTTCTTATGAAAAGCGAAGGAACTGTTGGTGATAGTCGCATGACTTAGGCTATTATAATAGAGATTGTTTTCAATTCTAAAAACAGTGCAAAGAATAATATTTCAAACGATTACAAATTTACTTACACATGCCTATTAAAAACAGAAAAAAAAACTTTAAAATTACTATTAAATGAGTACGAGTTAAAAGCAGGAAAATATTGAAAATCATGTCTAGAAAATTGTATTTACACATGAATATTAAAATAGAAAGGAAACTTTAAAATAATAAATATATTAATATGCGTTAAACCCTTTCAGGAGCAAGGTACTTCTACAGTACCGGACCTCAAATCCGGACTGGTCGGGACCGCGCCCGTTCCGGATTTCGGAATTTTCCGGATTTTAGGTCCTCAACCAAAATAAATAAACAGATACAGTACATGCCCTTGGCAAAATTTTACATGCCACGGAGCAATCTATACCGCGAATTGCCATGTTAGGCTTAGTGTAAATAAAGCCAAAAATACAAATTACAAAAAGTAATTCAAAATAAAAATAAGTTTAAAAAAATACTATTACTGCATATTCTTAGAAATATTAAAGCATTTTTTAAAAAATGAAAATGCGTTGTTGCTCGCGAGTTAGGCCCAGGAATCTATATCGCGGATTGCCGTATGAGGTATAAGTAAACAAACATAAACATAAATTAAAAAAAAATAATTTAAAATAAGGATAAGAATTTTTTTAAATCCTGTACATCACATTATTAGGAACATAAAAACATTTTTAAAAATGAAAATACATCGTTGTTTGCGAGAGCCGAATTAGGCTCTTTATTAACCGCCATTTGTACCTAAGTTTGCTCTGAAACCATAGTAACGAGCTCCCAGCGACACGGTTTCTTTCCTTAAAAATAATTATCTCCGTTGCTAATTGACGAATTTCTTTCAAATTTTCAGCAAGTTACAATAATAGTGAATTAGCTTGTGTAACAAATTTTTATTAAATTATGATAAGTTATTAGAAAGCTAGTGTACCTCTTAAAAAAAAAAAAAAAAAAAAAAAACACTAGATGAAAAGAAAGTAAAGAAAAACGACATATCTATCCGCTGTTTGTTTTGCTTATTCAACATGTTTATTTAACTGCGTGAAGTGGAAAGTCAACATTATCAGAATGAGATCAAGCTTTCGATGGACAGCTTGTTTTGTTATGGAGAAAGGAACTGTGGGTAGATTTTTTTTTCTCTTTGAGTTAAGGGTGTATTCCGATCCAAACTGCTTATTTTCTGATTCATTTTTAAATTCATTTTTGCTCTCAAACGCATCAAACTAAGAAATTCTCTTATCTAGAAACTACATAATGTGCCGTGCTTCTCGATTTTTTGATAAATGCAGGAAATATTGTAAAAAATGCTGTCAAAATCGGCGTTTTGAACCGAAATTTCCGGAAGCGAGTAATCTGGGGATGAAAAAGATGGTCAAACTGAGAAAATAATTGCTTAAAATACAAATTCTAATTAATTGAGCGAAAAATGAAATCACACGGCACCTTATACAACTCTTCAAAAATCACCCCAGCAAGTTTCATGTTTTTACTTTTAAAAATGAGTCTGAAAATGTCTCAGAAAATTTCGAGCTGTTGAGGGTGGAAAAAATATTTTTTCGAATACACCCTTAAAGAAAAGAATTTTTTAGTACGGTGCTTACAAACAGAATTTTTCCGAAAAATGAAATTTGTTGAACATATTAAAAGTGGGGGGGGGGGGGCATTGTAAAATATTTCTACATATAAATATTATAAATATATTCTATGAACCTTTTTAAAAATAATTCTTTCTTGTGGTTATTTATTTATTCTTTTTACATTTTCTATATAAATGAAGAAAAAGGTTTCTTTTTAAAATAAATTCAAAATGTGTGCACACACTAACTACGATAATTCTGTTAGAAAATTTGGATTAAAACTAATGAATGAATGAAAAACATTGCAATAAAATAAAATTGCCGAGTCTAGTTTGGCTCGGCACTGTGTTACGTGCGCGCGTAGCGCCATCTATGGACGTTTTTACGAAATATTTATTCGAGATCATCGCGGAATTTCAGTTTCTTTTTTCCATTCCGGATTTTGGGTCGTCCGGATTTTAGGATTCCGGATTTGAGGTCCGGTACTGTATTCGTAAAATGTTGAAATCAGTGAATGGCACCGGAATTTACAAACAAATTTCGAAATACGAAAATGCTTTTGTTCACTTACTCAATAAAAGGAAATTTTTCATTCCAATATTCTGGTGCCAATTTGGTATTTAAGAATTAAAATTAAGTGGTCCAAAAATGAACTACCGCCCTTGAAGGGGCTAAAGCAGTAAATTGTAGTTATTGTAGTAAATTGTATTATGTCAATCGTTTTATAACGCTGTTAAAAAGTACCGGTCGGCAAAGACTCTGTTTACTTAATCATTTTATTTTAGCTTCTTTTCAAATGTTTAACTGATCTTCTTTAATCAAACACGAAAACAACCATTGAACGTCTTAACAGCAACAGATTTGGCCTTAAATTTTTGCAATCAAAGGGATTTGAATGGAAACCCGTTTACTGGGAGATCGCTATAGGTTTTTTCATTTTAATTCAATCTTCTCAAATCTTTTAAAAACCGATCAAATTAGTGTGATTTTAGATTCTGCGGTGTCTGAACGGGGGTTGTCGAGCATAGCTTGCAGTGGACAGAGCCCCCTAGTATATATATATATATATATATACAGGGTGGTTATTAATTAACGTGAGGTGTTCAGAGCTCTCTTGCGAGTAAAGTATTGGACGAAACATAACCAAATTTGATGAGCATGCATAGTAGACCATGGGATTTCGAATTTAAAAAAAAATCACCACCAGGGACAATTTGGCGCTGTTTACCGACTAAAATGCATTAATTTGCATAAAATCCATTCTGTGTAGCGATCGTGATTATAAAAGGAAAAGCTGGGAGACTTATCATCATTCTGAGACGAACTGCTTTGCGATGGATCTTACCTTACGGGACCGTGCTTTGCTAGTCAAGCTGTATTATCAACGGAACGAGAATTGCAATGCTGCTCTTCATGAATTCCAGCGGTTAAAGAAGTTGCGAAAAGGATCGATGAGCATAACAAATTTACGAAAGATGACTCAACGATTTGAAACTACAGGGACTCTAGCATGGCAACCAGGCCAAGGACACAAACTGACTAGTCAGCAACAAGTTGACGAAGTTGCAACTGCTATTATCGAACAGGAGATGGAAAATGTGCAGGGTACTAGCAGCACTCGAGCAGTATCTCGGCACACGCAGATCCCATACTCAACAGTGAGAAAAATCCTGCATCAGATGTTACAGTTTTATCCGTACAAAATCTCTTCTGTTTAAGAATTGCTCCCAGGCAATGCAACCACCCGATTGGATTTGATATTTTTAGCACGCATTCAAGTTGATGCTACATGGTCGTGGCAGATTTTATGGAGTGATGAAGCGCACTTTCATTTGAACGGTGGCATTAACACCCGCAACTTTCGTATTTGGGCTGCGAATAATCTGCATGCTTCTGTGCAAGAGCCTCTCCACTCGCCAAAACTCTGTGTGGTTTGGCTTTACAGCATCCTTTATCATCGGTCCTTACTTTTATGAGGAAAATGGAGCAAGTGGACTAGTGATCTGTACCATTACTGCTGCCAGATATGCTACAGAACTTCACGATTACACAACTACAGCGGCGAGGATGTCCCGATTCGACCATATTCATGCAGGATGGTGCACCACCGCACATTGGACTTAGGGTACAGCGTGTGTTGCGGCAACATTTTTCTGACAGCAGAATCATTAGCCATGCATTTCCTATGGCATTGGCCACCAAGGTCGCTCGATCTCAATCCCTGTGAGGGTTGTGAGGATTTCTTAAAGGTGTTATTTATCAAGGACATGTCTCCGAAACTGCGACGTTGAAAAATTGAATAATGTTACAAGTGAGGCAAATCAACTCTGATAGGCTGCAAGCGGCAGTAGCAAACGTCGTGCATCGTATCCAGTTCTTGGAATATACCAATGGTGCTCATATTGAACCTAATTTGTAAGTAAAAAACCTTTATTGTAAATAAAATTGATGTGTACTATATTGTTTGGCATTTAATCATTCAATATTTACACTAATACATTTTTGCAGTGCCAAAATTGCCTCCTAGTGGTGAATTTTGGAACTATTTTTTTAAAGAATTTGAAATCCCATGGTCTACTATGCATGCTCATCAAATTTGGTTATGTTTCGACCAATACTTTACTCGCTAGAGGGCTCTGAACACCTCATGTTAATTGATAACCACCCTGTATATATATATATTATATATATAGTTGATCATACAGTTTGGATCTTTATTGGGAGTAGATTAATAAGATATATTTTTTATCTATCCCATTTTAATCTATTTTTTCACATAAAAAGTTTTTAATGTATTTTTCTTATATTCTTTTCAAAAAATGCAACATTTCTTAACAATGGCTGAAATTTTTGTAAATATAGATATTTGAGTTAAAAGCAACAGAAGATGATTTTTTTCTTCACAATCACATTAATTTTTACTTAAAAAAGCTATTCACCTTACACAAAATTTGCACACTGAAAAAAGTTTTACAAAATAATTTGATTTTTCTTCGTTTAGTTTCTCTCGCATCCTTTTATTCTAATTGGATGCGCGCGATTTGTGCAAGACATTATTAAAAGCCTCTTCGTTTAACATAAAATTTCTTAAGATAAAGGAGGAAATATTCTTTTAATGTATGTTAAAAGAAGAAAGTTTTAATAAAATAAAAGGTTTTTCCAAATTGGTTTAATATCACATAGAATATTAGTTTTTTCAAAGTTTCTCTCTACTCTTGAAAAAAAAAAATGTTTCTGTTGCTGTCGTAATTGAATTTATTGTAACCTCTTCACTTTATCAGCGTATCCTATAAAAATTATCGCATATGAAAACATAAAAACTGGTAGTTTTATAGGGAAATATATCAGGGGCCCGCAACCATAGTAGACCAAGTCCATTTTGAAAAAAAAAAAATAAGATAGTTCATTTAGAAGGTACATAAAATCTCTTTTATCCACTCCCATAGTGAACTCAATATGTAAACAGATGAAATACAGTCGAACCTCGTTATCCCGACACTCTAATGGCTAGAAAAAAGTGCCATCATAAGCGGAGTGTCGCGGTAACCGGAATTGGAGAAAAGTATGTTTATAAAAAGCTGTATTTTTAATTAATTTAAGACAATTTTAAATTCATAACTGTTCTTGCAGTTTTAAGCAATAAAGCATTATTATTAAACAAAATAAACACAAAAACAAAATTGAAAAGAATAAAGAATCAGATTTATGATGACTTGTTTTTTTTTTATTGTTACACGGTATTTGCATTGATGAATTAAGGTTTACTTATCCCTAGATGTGCTTCCTACAATTCTTTTTTCAATATTATACAATGCATTGTAATCAATATTCATTATTTCAGAAATGGATGTTAGATAATTTCTGATCGTTTCAATGCAATGCATCGGTTTTAGTCTGATGAAAAACGCCGTGTAACCACAAGAAAGCTCCGCCTGACCAAAACAAAAAGACCACGAGTAGACTGATATGTCTATCTGAAACATACATGGATCATTCATAATGTGTGGCTTTATTTTTCCAGATAAAGGATTGAAGTAAAATTTCTCATTTATCTCAATGGGTATTTTAGACTCTTTTGTGAAAAGTTTGGCTAAGATATTTATTACCGCTGAATTTCCGTGCTTATAAAATGGATTATGAAAAATGGACGATTTTCCTGAACCGTCGGGATATCCGGAGTGGTAAATTATTTAAAGACGTAAAATCAAGAGTTTATTTAAATTGAAATCATATACAGAAAATCGGGACTTTCAAAAACTGACGTGATAAGCGGGGGGACGTGAAAACCGGGTGTCGGGATAACGACACCCGGTTTATCTCGACTGTATATGAGAAAGTATGTGAAATGGTTGAAGAGTATGGGCTTCGTCCACTGCGGGAGTGGTTAAACAGATTTTACGCGCCTTCTACTAAATGGAGTATCTCCTTTTTTTTTTTTTTTTTTTTTTTTTTTTTTCAAACTGGTTTTGGTCTACTATGATTGTGAACCCCTCATATGATAAATACGTTGAAGCATACAATTTTTAAATCGAATATTATTTTAAATGTTATTTTATATTGGTGTAATATCACATAGAATGTTGGTTTTTCCGAAGTTTCTCTCCATTCTTAAAAGAAAAAATGTTTCTGTTGCTGCCGTAATTGAAATTATTGTGACCTCTTCACTTTATCAGCGTATACTGTAAAAAATATTGCATATAAAAACATGAAAACTGGTAGTTTTACAGAAAAATATATGATAAATACGTTGAAGCATACAGTTTTTAAATCGAACTAGATAGCGGCTGTCAAAATTTGACAGTAAATAACTTGAATATTTCATTAGAAAAATTCTTGAATTTTCAATTAGTTGCTTTTAAATTAATTATTGAATGACGAATTACGTGACGAATTTCTATATTGCATAAGTTATTCCTATTTGTTTTAGGCGATAGATGGTGCTATCATTCTATTCAATGCAGTTAAAGAATTTTAAGTTTTTAATTTACAACCAATTATGCTTGCTTTTTATCAGAAATTTACCTAAAAATGCCGGATAGAGAATATATTTTTACCTACTACAGTCTCATATTTTTAGGTAGATTTCGTATACCTATTGGCGTCGTTCCTATGTTGGAATTTCTGAAAAATTTTTGCAGATCTACACCGATCATGACCCCAAAACCACCCTCAGTAAAAAACTTTATATATATATATAAAGTTTTGTGAAAACCGAAAAACCCCTATAACTTCTTAAATTTTGTACATGTCGAATCAGTTTAAAGTTTTTATTGCTTCTAAAAATAGGGACAAAAATTTATGTATCACAGATTTTTGATAAAGTTAAAAATGGGCTCAAGGGGCGCAAAAAATAGGGTTTTTGGGAGAAAAAAATTCATAACTTCGTCAATTCTCAAGATGTCAAATCCAATTAATTTTATCATGAATTTCCTTAACATTATCTACAACTTTTATATTCACAAGTTTTTGATAGGACCAATTCGTACCGCAAAAAAAATTAAAAACGAAAACAAAAAGGGCGTTTGAAGAAGAAAAAAATCCATAACTCCGTCAATTCAAAAGATATAAAATCCCCATGAATTTATCATATATCTTCTTAATATTGTCTACAACATCTATATAGACAAGTTTTAGATAGGACCAGTTCTTACAGCAAAAACAAATTAAAAATACATAGCCGTTGAAGAAAAAAATCATCTTAGTAAGGGTGTATTCAAATCCAAACTGCTTATTTTCTGACTCATTTTACAATTCATTTTTACTCTCCAAGGCTTCCAATTGGTACCTTTTCTTACTCAGAAATGTACCGTAATGGTCAATTTTTTGATAGAGACAGAATATATTTTAAAACATGCTGTCAAAGTGGGCCTTTTGAACCGAATTTCCCGAAGCGGATTGTGTTGGGAAAGGAAGTATTCAAATCCAAACTGCTTATTACCCGACTACGGCAAAGCCAAAGGAGGGTTATGATTTTGACAGGCTATGTATGTATGTATGTATGTATGTATGTATGTATGTATGTATGTTCATCTGTTCCCTCGTAACTTCTAAACCACTAATCAGAATTCGACAAATGACATATCATTAGAAGCGTCTTAATTGTCCGCTGGTTATAGGCTATATAGATTTTCACCAAATTCAATGTGGCGCCTTCTAGCGGACAAAATATACAGAGTAAAAAAATAAAGTTAAGCTAGATATGCCGTGTTTGGTATCATTTTAAAGCGCTTCACTTGTACATTTCGAATATATATATATTACTAGCATTTGCTTGTGACTTTACTTGCATTTATGGGCTAATTGCATATAATTCACATCTTTTCGTTCTTAATTTCTTTGGTACTTAGTAATCAGAATAAGACCACTGCAGTGCCATTAGAAGGGTCTTGATCTTGATATTCTGTTGGTTGTGAGCTATAAAGTTTGTCACCAAATTTACTATTATGCCCTCTAGCGGACAAAAAGTATAAAATAAAAATATATGTAATGTGTTTGGTATTACTTGAAAGAGCTTCACCAGTATTTATATGCTTATACATAATTACAAGACTGCTTTGAAGATGTTTAAAAAAAATGAGCGATAAGAGTAAAGCGCGGATAACGGGAACTGTAATGTAGAGCAGCGTGAACGTTATTCTATTAACGTTCACGTCAAAAAATAAAGTTAAGATAAATATGCCGTGTTTGGTATCATTCAAAAGCGCTTTACTTGTACATTTTGAATATATCTATATATTACTAGCATTTGCTTGTGACTTTACCTGTATTCATGGGGTACTTTTATACTTTTTCAGCGTAGTTTTTTGTCGTAGTTGGGTTTTAGTTTTTTTACTTTATCTTGTTTTCTGACTCATTTTTAAATTCATTTTTGCTCTCAAACGCATCCAATTGGTAGATTCGCTTATTCAGAAACTATATAATGTACTGTAATGATCTATTTTTTGACAGAGGCAGAATATATTTCAAAAAATGATGTCAAAGTGGGCATTTTGAACGGAATTTTCCGAAGCGATTGTGTTAGAAACGAAAAATATTGTCTTACTGAGAAAACAATTGTTTATGTATCAAGTTTTAATTAATTAAACTGAAATTAAAAACACAGGCCGCTTATAAATCTCTTCAAAAATCACGTCAACAAGTTTCGTGTTTTTCCTATTAAAAATGAATCTGGAGTTATGCCAGAAAATTTCGAGTTGTTGAGCATGGAAAAGTATTTTTTTGAATACCGCCCTAACATGATTCTGATAAAACCAGTTATTATATAAAAATGAAATAAAAACTCGTCAAAAGCGGCCAGATAAAATTGTTAAACTGGGTTTATCTCTAATCATGATTTAGCTTTTGTTTGTGAAATTAGTATACTTAACTTCGAAATCTACCTCCGCCTGTAGGCCGGGCCGGCAGGGATTTTTTTTAATAAAAATGTTTATTTTCATTCATTTATTACTTGAATCTTATTTTTTTAAAATGTAATTTAAAATAAATGTAAAATCAATGTAAATTTAAAATAAATGTGTATAAAGAAAATGTTTCTGTTGCTGTCGTAATTGAATTTATTGTGACCTCTTCACTTTATCAGCGTATCCTGCAAAATCTATTGCACATAAAAGCATAAAAACTGGTAGTTTTATAGATAAATATATGATAAATATGTTGAAGCATACCATTTTTAAATCGAATAATTATTTTAAGTGCTATTTTATATTGAAATCGGTCAAGATGGTTTAGTTACGTAAGTTTTATAATATCAAAAACTGCACATTTAATCATCTTTTGGAGTCATATGCTTGACTAGATTGTGGCGTATAAAATTATGATTTAAATTTGTCTAAATTTTTAGATTTTTTTTTTATTTAAAATTTTCTTATATGAACAGAGATTTAATTCATAGTTTGAAAAGGCCGTTTTTATCTACTTTTTCGAGATTCAAAAAAGTGCAAATAGTAATATTTCCAAACATTTTTCGATTCAAAATAAATTTACAAGTGAATATCATAAAATAAAGAAAAATCACGGCTCAACCATAGATTATGCAACACTTTCCAACACTTTCAGAATGCGTAACGGAACTTCATCGTTTAGTGGTTTAATAAAATGAAAGAAGATATCTTGAGTAAACAACTTAGGAAACGCATAACAACTGAAAACGTACTTTCAGAAATAACCATCCATACACTGTTAAAACGCTATTCTTAAAAATAAGTAAATTGTACTAATTATTGAGCACTTCCCGATCTTAAAATAGCTTCGAGTACTTAACTGTTAAATGTGAAAAACGCTTGTACTCATTTTTTGAGTACATACAGGGACTCGAAAGTAAGTATGTATAGAAACACACATACACTATAAGAATAAAAAAGCGAAGTTACAGAGAACCGACAAATCACCATTTTTAATTGCAAAGAACGACAATTTGTGGAGTAAAGAACAACGAATTTACTATTTTAATTCTTGAAATTTTGTGTATGAGCCGCCCCGTGATTTGAACCCGAGCCCTCTAGGTGGGACATCAGTACTGTACTGACTGTGCTATTAGAGCAGTTACCAGCTGCTTCCAAATGACACCTTTTATCAATCAGCGACGGAAGATCGCTAACAGCAGAGATGAATTTTCCCTTTCTTAAATATTCTAATTTCTAATAAAACAATTTTTAAACTAAATTTTCTTCTTTAACATTTCTAATGAAATTGTAAATAAATTTGAAAAGTGTGTATTATAAATTAAAAATTATAACAAAGATAGACATATCTTTAAATAAAAGCTTGAAAATCCCTACTGTCAATTCGGTATAAGAAAAGGTTTTATCAGAAAACTCATATTTTTGAGCACATAGGATTTAAACATGAAAATTAAGACTTTAAAATACAAAATATATGCATTCATTTCTGCATACATTTATAAATCAAGTATAAGTATACACAACTTCAAAATATGATGTAGTCGTTTCTGAATTAATTGTACTTAAAAAAGTCCTTCCGGCCAGTGCCGGGAGGAAAAGGTAGCTTTCATATTCCTTATTTTTTTAAAGCCAGCTTATATTATTCAAACACACGGAGCTCAAATTAGTCTAACCCGATTATAGAAGATTAAATACTAATTTTTGTCAATATTGAATAGGAATGAGAATTTCGCGAAATTAGTCAGCGTTATCAAAGCTGGTTTTATTAAAATGATTTATATTTGTCGCCAAATTCGGTGATATCCCGAATTATATTAATAATTATATTAACCCGAATTATCGGTGATAGCCCGCCATTTTAAAACAACATAATGGGTGCAACAAAGCTCACCAGTGAACTTGGTCGAGACCTTAGTAATTCCTGTGCACATGCTCACTCATATCTAAATGAAACTAAAAATGTTCCAGAATCTTTGTATCAAGCCCAAACACATAAGAAAAAAATATTTTTCAATGTCTAATTTTTTTGTGCCTCATTTTAAATTTAAAATTTTTAAAAATATTTTAAATGGCCGCTATTTTGAAACAAGATGGCGGATGGAGCTGGCCAACGAACTCGGTCGAGACATTGGTATGTACTATGTGCACACGAAATTTTATCCAAATCGGTTCATAAATACGAGAGTTACAGTATGACAAAGATCAGATATATATATATATATATATATATATATATATGGATTTATATGTATATATATATATATATCAATTTTGAACGGAGGGTGGTTTCGGGGTCTGGGGGTCATGATCGGTGAAAATATACCAAAATTTTTTGGAATCGTTTTCCTCCGAACGGCTGCAATAGGTAGCTTTTTGTAATGAAAGCTACCTAAAAATCGAGTACAAAGAAATTTTCATCTTTAAGTAGATTAGTGCTCCTTTTTGAAGCAATTGTACATAAAAAATATGAGTACTTAGAAATGCTTATTTTTAAGTAGATTATTTTTAACAATGTACTTTTTTTTTAAACAACTAGGGGGCTCGGCCCCCTACGAGCTACGCTCGCCAACCCCCGTCCAGACACCGTAGACTCTAAATGCACGCTAATTTGATCGGCTTTAAAAAGATTTCGAAAGATTGAATTATAATTTAAAAAACAGTGGCGATCTCTCTATAAACGGATTTCTATTCATTTCTCTTTGATTGGGGAATTTTAACGCCAAATCCGTTGCAGTACTACTTGATTATCCCGTCGACCCATTTCGCCAAATTATATAAATCGCCAAACCACTCGCCAAATTATACAAATTGACATAATTTTTATTTTAAATAACGAAAAAACAAATAAATTAGTACAACATTAATAAAAATACAAATAAAACGTCGAAATAAAAATAACTTGATGACGTAGACACGTGTAACAGCATTTCAAATTAAGCTAATATAAGAGGAATTAAGTAAACAGAGTCTTTGTCTCCTGGTATTTTTTAACAAAGTGAAAAGAAAGTTCTTTTAAATGAGACATTTTAAATTAATCGTTTTTAATCTGACGTAATTTGGACCAAACTATTCTTTCTCTTTTTAATATTCACGTGAAAATACTTCTGTTTGGAATTAAATATTATTTGCGCTTTCCTAACAAAAATAGTTGAAAAGTATCCTCTTAAAATATCAAATAAATGTCTAGCACAATTTCTAAATTTAAACAGTTTTGCAATGTTATTTTGTGTTCATTTTATGTAATAACTGTAATATGACGTAAATATGACGTAATTTCTCCTATTTAAGACTTCTAACGCATGTTAATAAATTTATTGCTTTACAAATTCCTTTCTCTCTTAAAATTCACGTGTAATTATAGTTTTTATGACATAATTTTTAATAAGTTCCTGCTTTTTGTACATAATTATTTAATTCTAATTCCAAATGTTTTTTCTGTTTATAATAGTCACGTGTAAATAAATTTTTAATTTATTTACACGTATAAATATATATATATTTTTTTTTTTTTGAAGCAAACATTATTGCTTCCTCTGTTTATACAGTTGGCAACAGTTTAAATTAATATCACTTTCTAAAATCTGTTAAAAACATCTCTAGAAATGCTGAAAATCTGAATTTAAAATAGAAATAAAACCTCAAAAAATTAGTCAAAATAAAAAAATTAAAGCAATCTGCACTCCGGCAAATTCTAACGCATAAAATGATCTAAAAAAAATTAAATTCCTATGAACAGTTTTTGCTCCTATAAAACTTTTTTAGTGGAACGATTTTGTCCAACTTTAGCATTAAATATCTCTTAAAATAATTCTTCGATCTAAAAACTGTCTGCATCAGCGTGTTTATCAAACATTTCTGTATAATACTACTGTTTTTCATATTTTTGTATGCATTATTTTTCTTAATATTAACGAAGAAAGACCTCCGGTCACAAAAAATTCAAAACCGGCGGCGGCGGCGGCGGCGGCGGCGGTGACAGCGGTAGTTACTTTTTTTTAGAATAGAGAGATTGTACTTAAAAAAATACGAGTATATGGAAGTTCTCATTTTTAAGTGAATTATTTTTGAGAGTGTAGGCGGCGGTGTATACAATTCCTTGGGTAACACTGTATACGAATTTATTTATAATCTGCAAACATCTGTTAGTATACTAAATACATTTCACATTGAAAATTAATAACTCAATTAAAAAACACTCTTAATCAATCACGCTCATACTCAGTAATGCTTTTAAATTCTTTTGTGTAGCCCTGCATATGATTCGTAGACTTTGTATACGCTCTGTAGTACGATACAAATTAGTTAAATATAATAACGAGTACCAAAACTGAAAATGCACTTCCAGGCATTTATCGCTCATAAGCAGTACTATAACCGAATTATTTTGTGTGACCTGTAAATCAGCCATAATCAACTTACGGTCCGAGGGCCGTATGCGACCTTTTATGTGCGGTCCGAGACACATAATCATTAATCCAATTTTATAAAATTAATTGAGATCTGCATAAACAGTATTCGAATCCTTCACTGTTGTTTTATAGATTTTCATGGGAAAACAAAATCTGCCGTGTTATTTATAATTAATTTAAAATTATGTTAAAGCATCTCAAAAGTGTGTTTTTAATCAAAAGTTCTTCTTTACTTGTACTCCTATTTGTGCTACAGCCGAGTATTAATTTCTTAATATCCAATACTTTTTCAAATATTATTCCAAATCAATTACATTCATGGTATATTTCTATAATTTAATAAAACATTTAAAAAAGTTTTGCATCGAGCAAAAGATTAATTTATTAGAGAAAATCTCCTGCTTTTTTTTTTCTTTAAAACTTGGAAATTCTGCATTGTTATGTTATTACGTTTTATGTTTATTATATAGCCAACTAGAAAGATAGCCCGTCAAAAATGACGGAAAATGATATATAAAAAATATATGCAACCCATATGGAAGAATATGATTTTTTTCTTATTTGTTCGGCAGTGTTAAATGAAAATAATACATTTTAAAACTAAACACATTTATGAAAAACTATATACAGTTGAAGAACACTAATCCGCACAGCTTGGTTTCAAGTGTTGTGCGGAGTTGAGGCTTTTTGCGGATTACAGGTCATGCGTATTCAAATCTTTCTTCACATTTTTTAAAATTCATATTTTGGGCAATTTGGATTTTTAATTCTTAAACATAAATAAATTGTACACTTAAACATATAAATAAGGTAAAAACGATTTTAAAATAATATTTTTTATTTTTCAACATGGCATCAATGATCTATTCTAAGACATTTGATTTTTGTTCTTGAATTTTATCTTGCAGTCTACAAATAGTCATAAGTTCTTGCTAAGTTACAAAAGTTTCTTTCTCTAAAAAATTTAAATATTTCTGGCCCAATGCCAAACACTCATCAAAAGGTATTTTTTCCAGTTAGGCTCAGTGTCTGAATTTTCTTTAGTTGGGATTGAGAAACTCGACGATTTATTTATCAGTAGATGTCTTGTGTCGCCCTACATTATTACAAATGTGTACTAAAGTTTTTATTTATATTTCAGTGCGTTATAAAAATAATCCTAACATTAATATTGATATAAGTCTTTAAAAGGTTTTCAAATTTCTAATCCTGTTTTAATCGGGGGAGGGGGGGGAGGAATTAAAATCATTAGTCAGTTTTAGATGAAAGAACCTAGTAAGTTTTGTTAACAAAAGAATTAGATTTTTTTTAAAATAAAGGACAAATGTCAGAAATAAGAAAAATATAACAATTATTACAAATAAGTACTAAAATTTTTATTTATATTTCAGGGTGTTATAAAAATAATCCTAATATATTATTAATACGAGGTACATCAGGAGAGACTTTGGGCTATTCTCACGAAAATTTTGAGCCTCGTACGTGCCGTAAATTTCGCTAGAACACACACAGAGAGCTATTTGTTATTTTATTAGTATAGATAAGTCTTTAAAATGTTTTCAAATGGCTTCACCCGCTAGGGAGCCACTCCTTTCATCGGGGTTTTTGAATTCATATTAAATCTTAACCAAATGAACCTGGAACCGGGTTCCCGCTGCCCATGGCACCGTATAGCAGGCGTGCTGCACACGCACTGCAAAATCTTGTAAAAAAACAATATCGAACCGAACAAACCTCGAACCGGTTCCCCTCTGAATACGGCACCGTATAGCAGGCGTGCTGCGCACGCACTGCATAAATCCTCGATTCCATCCCCAGAGCTTTCCAACGATATATCACATGAGGAACGTCGGCAAAAGTTCGAAAGTGCCCACCCGGGGGCAAAGTGGGACATGGGAGGTACATAAAATGAATAAGTAGTCACAGGCCTTTCCAAAGATATATCACGTGAGGGGTGTCGGCAAAATTTAGAAAATTGCCCCGGGACAAAGAGGGGGAGATGGATACGGGAGGTTAATAATATAAGTAAGTGATCACAGTGCTTTCTAACGATATATCACAAGGGAGGTGTCGGCAAAATTTAGAAAATAGGTCCCCTGGGGCCCTTCTTTCGCGACACCTGAAATACACCCTCCATTTCCTTCTTTGAAATTTTTATATCTATCGGAAGGCTCCGTAAAAAAGTTTGATCTAAAATAGTGAAAACACTACGATTTCAAAGAAGTTCGAAAAGTGCACAATGGAGACGAAACTGTGGGGGGGGGGGAGGAAGAAGAAAAGTTCATAATATGAAAAGTGGACCGAGGGCTTTCCGATGATATTATTTCACATGACAGGTTCGGGAAAAATTTGAAAATTGCACCGCTACGTGGGTCGACTCTCGCACCCTCAGAATGCACCCGAAATTCATCCAACCCCCGTCTTTGAAAATTTTATATTTGATAAGTAATACTTATCGGAGGACTCTGACGAAAAACTATCTGAAACTATATTTATTGTATAAAACGCTGCAGTTTTAAAAATACGTTCGCGCGCCCTCCTCCCTTCCACTTATTTAAAATTTTTAGGTGTTTTTATAAAACATCTGAAATTTTAAAATCAATCGGTTTGTTAGTTTTCCTGATTTTCACAAATTAAAGAAACACCCGATTGCGCCTGGGAAAGCGAAACCTAAATTTGCGCCCTTTTGCGGCCGCTTTGGCCGTGATCGATGAGGCGGTCCAACCGGAATTGTGAGGATACACAGAAACTTGGATTTTGTATAAATGGATACTGCTTTATAGAAATGAACGTTTGTCACGGAAAAAAAATGAGCACCAAAAAACTTTTACACGCTATTTTCAAACAACGAACTTTGCGGCACATTTCCGCATCATTTGCACTAGAAATCTACGTCAAAATTTATTGTTTAAATTTAGTGGTGTTATTTTTATTTTTTTTTTTTTACATTTCTTCTGCATCAAAAGTTTAAACCTACAGTTAATATTAATTTGTTATACTGCTTTATTATACTACCCACTTAATATTATCTTACCAATTTAATTACTCTTTTTTTAATTATCATTTTATAAGTGTGTTGCGGCCCGCCGAACGTCGCAAAAATATGTTTGTGGCCCGCGAGAAAAAAAGGTTGAGTATGGCTGCTGTAAATGAATAGTGAATGCTTTGCACTCCTTATTCTATCGAAAGAATGTTTCAGTACACCTCAGAAATAGATATCCATTTTAGTATACTTTAAATATTATAACGTTATTGAAATACACCGCAAACGATTTTTTCAAATAGATTAATTTCAAAAGCACAAATAATAATATTCACAAACACTTTTCAACTGAAAAATAAAATTTTCGAGTGACCCATAATCGGGATATTTTGAGTGCCCTGAAAACGAACTCTAAATGTCATTCACTCAGTTTTCAATAGCGAACATGCCATAGTGAACCCCAATAACATATATTAATTACAAGGTAATCAGAGTATAGAGTTAGAGCACGAACAGACAGACGGAAGATGACATTTAGACAGACAAACTAAAGTCATAAGCACTTTTCAATAGTGATGGAAAGAGTTAAAAATAAAGATAACTTTAAAACAATTTAATTATTGCGTACAAAAAAGCATTTAATGGTGAAAATTACGTCAGATTTAAAGCGATTTATTCAAAATGTCATATTTAAAAGGATTTTCTGACAGAGTCTAAAAGAAAACTTTTCTTCTAGACGTTGTAAAAATATGGTAGGCGGCGACATTTTTTCTTAACCCTTTTATACAAGCTGATTTTCAAACGTGTAATTGATCTTACTTAAATCGATGAAGTATATACCCGTTAACTGTCGCGACAGCATTTGGAAGTAGCCTTGGAAACCGAAAAATCTCTCAGTCAAAGGAAAATGAATGGAAATCCGATAACAGATGATCGCCACTGATCGTGATATTAGGTTGAGCATAAAGTTCTGGGAAATTTTTAATCTATTATTTACCAGAATTGTATCGTATATAGGAGTACTAGTGGTATATCTATAGGAGTTCAGGAATTTCGGCTCCAAAATGTCTATTGAACAGTCTGATTGGAGTGTGTTGATCCGGCATTATTGGAGAAAAGGTCTAACTATTCTGAAAGCCATTGGTGAGTTTGCACAGTTCACAGTAGTTGGACGGCGTCGAAATTCTTCCACATCCCGTCTACAGTCCAGACGTGGCTCCATCCGATTTTGACCTCTTTCGATGAATGCAACACCTTTTTCAAGGGCCGTCGATTTGAATTCTTTAATGAAGTTGAAGAAGCATGTCGAGAGTTTTTCAAATCCAAGGAGCAGCCACTGTACTTCCAGCAAATTCGGTTTCTGGCAGAACGATGGAAGAAAGTCATGGACTATGACGGTCTCTACTTTGCCCTTGTTACTTTTGTTGCTAATTTGAGCATAACAACACAACTTTCACAAATTTCCCAGAACTTTTTGCTCAACCTAATATCAATCTTCCATAATCAGGTAATCTTTTTTTAAACTGAGCAAATTAGCGTGTTGTTATAGCCTGAGCGTACTGTACAGTGGTTGGCGAGGTAGATTGTAGAGGTAAGAGCCCCCTAGTTGTGAAAAAAAATAACATCTCCTTTAAACTATTTCAATGTAAAATATTTTTTGTTGTGCAAACGTTTTTACATGTAGAATTTAAATCTTTCAAAATATTGCTTCCAAATGAATAGAAATGAAAAGATAATTGAAAAGTATTGTGTTATATTTAATGCTTTTTTAACCAAAAACAATTTTTTAAGATCACTACATTTTCGAATAAATTTTCTGGAGGGGTAATTACTTTAAAAAATACACATATGTACACATTTAATCCGTATTTCTTTAACTTGAAAGATAATTTATCATTCACGCTTTTAATAACCAATAATTCAGCTTAAAATAAAATGTTTATTTTTATGTTAATACAGGAAATATTTTCTGTTCTTTTAAAAAGCAACAACAGTTGCGAAATTTTATAAAAAACAGCGGCTATTGCTGTACAGTCCAGGTAAAAAAACGCATCACTCCCTACTAACTTTCCCCCAAATCATCGTATAAAAATGTGACCGGTTCTAAATGGTTAGTAGAAACATTTACTAATTAATAAATTTTGCTTGGGCGTCTTCTCCATACAGAAATTGTACCAAATTTGAAACATTTTAATACTAACACCTAAATTTGAGATCTTACTTGCCTTCTTCGTTAAATTTCACCTTCTGATACCACACGGGAAATCTTAGGGTTTTCCATTATTAGGTTCAAGTTTAGGAATTATGAAGTTTTGAACTTAGAAAATTCTTACGTTAAATTAATTTTAAATGATATGAGATGTAAATTTCCATCTGGGCAAAAAATGTCCCGGATTCGAAGCAGGGTTCTCTTGGCTGAAGCTGCCAATGCTCTGCCGTCTGAGTTATCCCGGACAAATCTGGTATACATAATTCACCCAGCTAACCATATTGATTATAGCATCTAGTCTGATATCTGAATCAGCTCAACAAAAAAAAATCGTAGGTAATGAACTCCAGAAAATGCTGGATATGTAATTACACTAGATTAATTTTAAGACAATTATTCTTATTGGTAAATAAATCATATGAGATGTAAATTTCCGACTGGGCAAAAAATTTCCGGACCAGGGTTCAAAGCAGGTATATCTTGGCTCAGATGGCAGAGCATTGGCATCTTCAGCCATGAGATCCCTGGCTCGAATTCTGGTCCGAATATTTTTCGCCCAGTTGGAAATTTACATCTCATGTGATTTATTTACCAATTAGAATAATTGTGTCAATAATCTAGTGTCATTTTAAATGGTTGCAAAACATACTGCAATGGAGGTAGTTGTTGAGAATGCCAACTTGGCGATGCTTGCCATTTTCTGTTAGTCGGCATTGTGGCAACCCCCTTTTTATTGTTTTCCGATTTTCTTTTCAGTGTAGATGTAAAGTTTGTTTTGAACCGGTCTGACGGTAATAATGGAACTCTCAAATGAGAGTAATAATAATATTAATATACCTATATATCTGTAAATAAATGTACATATAAGTTTTTTTTAAGAAGAAGTTGTTTAATTTGAACCGCAGAGTGTGTTTACTTATTCAAGTTACGAATTTGATATATATTAGAACTAATTTATGAAGACGTTTTTATTCTTCGATGCATTATGGAATAATTTGAATTTACCGAACCTGCAGTCTGAATGACAACGTATCATTTTTCTGGCGTCAAAGCTCCAGGATGTCTGGATTTCATCATCGATTGAGGTAAGTACCTCAAATTAAATTATATTGAATAAATAGAATTATGAATATATTTATTAACTGAACTGTATCGAATAAATTGAATTCTTTGTTTTATGATGGATTACGAAACTTTGAAAAAAAAAAAAGAGCTACGATTCGTAGTCAAACTACGAAAATATTTGATAAAATAAGGGATTTATTAGATAATACACAAGAATTAGAGCTTGAGAATAGAAAATCACAGCTGGATCTTTTTAAACAGCAATTGAATGACAAAATGAAAACTTTAAAATCATTAAATTCTGAAATTGAACCACTGGTTCCAAGTACTGAATTTGAAAAAGAAATCGAGAAATCGGAATCTTATAATGAAAATATTATTGAATGGAAATATAAAATTTCCAAATTTTTAAATGATAACACAGTTACTCCTGAAACTAAACAAGATTCTTCAGACATTGAAAGTGATACTAGTAGCAACAATAGTTCTCTACTAAAAAGTCAGAAAATTCTGAATCAAAATTTGATTAAACTTCCTAAACTTAATATATCTAAATATTATGGTGATTCGTGTTTATGGCTCGAATTTTGGAGTCAGTTTTCGAATGCGATTGACAATAATGAACATTTAACTCCGATTGATAAATTTTCCTACTTAAAGTCACTTTTGGGCGGAAGTGCTGCAAATACTATAGCAGGCTTTTCGCTGACTAAGGGAAAGCTGACTAAGCTCATGCTATAGAATTATTGAAAAATCGTTTTGGTCGTAATGACCTGGTAATAAATAGTCACATGACTAAACTGCTAAATTTGAAACCAGTACGAAATTCTAGTAACATTAAGGCTTTTAGAGATTTGTATGATGAATGCGAAATTCAAATAAGAAATCTTAATTCTTTAGGTGTTGCCTCAGGTTCATATGGGCACTTGTTATGTCCGATTCTTCTGAAACTTATTCCATTAGATATTGCACTAGAATTTAATAGAGAACGAATTAAAAACACTGACTGGGATGTTAATGAGCTGATAAATTTCATTAAAGATGAAATTGAATCTCGCGAGACCACTGTCCAATTAAACCATTTTGAAAAAATCCCTGAGAAGCAGGAAAATTATAAGAAAAATTATAAAAAATTCATTCCATCAGCTTCTGCCTTAACCACAAATATTAAAAATAACTGCATATTTTGTAATCAAACTGATCACGATACTGAAAAGTGTAAGTCTTTCACCATTCCGGAAATGCGAGAAAATTTGAAAAGGGAAGGAAGGTGCTTTAAATGCTTCCGTAAATTTCACATCGCGAATTTTTGTAAAATTTCGAATGAAAATTGCAAAGTGTGTGGTAAAACATATCATCATACTATACTTTGTAATTCTAATAAAAAACAGAAGAATCAAAAAATTCAGGTAGTATTATTTCCTCCGTATCTCATTGCAAAGGCAATATAAATAATATCAGTAGAGAAGTAATATTGCAAACAATTGATGTAAAAGTGGAAGCGGGTGAAAATTCAGAAACTGCTCTTTGTTTATTTGACTCTGCTAGTCATCGAACTTTTATTACAGAAAATTTAGTTTCAAAATTAAAACCTGAGGTCATTAGAAAGGAAAAATTAATTGTCTATACTTTCGGTTCGAGAAAATCTGAAGAACGATGTTATGATGTCGTTAAGCTAAAGCTAATTCACTTGACGAACAGAAAACGTAGTATAATAATTGAAGCATTAGTCACACCGCTAATAACCAATTCTTTGATACAAATTCCTCCTCTTCCAATCACAATTAAGAGAAAACTTTCCAAATTTCGTCTTGACAGGTGGGAACATTGGAAAATAGTGATGTTGATATATTAATAGGAGCTGATTATTTATATCAAATTAATGACAAAACATACCCCATAAATAAATCATTGTTCGTTTGTGAAAATTTATTTGGGCATTCCCTCTGCGGGACAATTGACGTAAATAAAAATAGTGAGAGTAAGCAAGCTGGGGTCTTGTCCACTCAGGTTATGAAACATATTCAAAATGATTTGAAAACATTGTGGGAGTTAGAAACTTTAGGGATGAACACTGAAGAAAATATTTCTGAATTAGATAAAGAGATAATCGAAAAATTCGAAAACAATTTGCATTTTCTTGAGCACCGATACGAAGCTAAATTGTTATGGAAAGATGATAGAAGAGATTTAGGAAGTAATTATAACAATGCTAGAAACCGATTTATTAACTTAAATCGAAAATTGCTTAAAGATAAGGAATTATTGCAGAAATATAAAGAAATTGTGATTGAACAGGAATTAAATAACATAGTGGAAGCATGTTCTAATAAAACTGTAAATAGCGGTTATTTTATGCCCCACCGACCTGTCTTGCGAGATGATAAACCCACAACTAAAGTTAGAATGGTATTTGATGCTTCCTCAAAAGAAAATAGCAAATCATTAAATGATTGTTTGTACGGTGGCCCAAATTTGAACCCCGATTTATTAGAAATTATTATTAATTTCAGAAAATTCAATACTGCGTTTTGTGCAGATATTGAAAAGGCCTTTCTTCAAATTTCTGTAGCTGAAAAAGACCGAGATTACCTTAAATTTCTTTGGTTCGATAATGACGCAAACAACTTTTTCAAAATTTTAAGATTTAGACGTGTACCATTTGGCGTTACATGCTCACCATTTATTTTGGCTGCCACAATTAAACATCATATAAAGAAATATCGAGATCAACATCCAAATGTTGTATATATGTTAGATAATTCCCTCTATGTCGATGATTTAATTTCCGGATCAGATTTAGATAACGAAGCTTATTATTTATCAGTTACAGCTTCTGAAATTCTTAAAGAAGCTGGGATGAATTTGAGGAAATTAAAAACAAATTCTATTAAACTTAGGGAAATGTGGGAATCTGGTAACTTAGGTATAAGTGAGGAAAACACAGGTAGTATCTTAAAAGTGCTTGGACTGATATGGAATACTGAATCTGATATTTTGATGTTAGATGCGCAGCCCTTTGAAAAATATTACATCGATGATCCCACGAAGCGAACAGTTCTTAAAATGTTACTGAAAATTTATGATCCATTAGGATTTGTGAATCCATTTGTAATACGTATTAAAGCCTTGTTGCAAGAAACATGGCAAAGAGGTTTAGAGTGGGACAATAAATTCCCTGAAGATTTGAAATGCGAGTGGAACACTTGGTGTTCAGAAGTTGTACATTTACGCACATTTGAAATAACCCGAAAATATTTTCCTAATATGATAAACATTTCTGAAAATTCACAAATTCACATATTCTGTGATCCTAGTCCCAAAGGGTATGGAGCAGTTGCTTATGTGCGTTCCATTTCATTAACTGGCGAAATTCAAACAAGTTTTGTTTGGAGTAAATGTAGAATAGCCCCCCTCAAGAAGTTAACTATTCCACGGCTGGAATTGATCAGTGCAGTAGTTGCCGCTAGAATGTGGAAATATTTAAAACAAAAATTACATATTTCGAATTTAAATATAAAGTTATGGTCGGACTCAGAAATAACTATTTGGTGGATTAGGGGTTCTACTACAAACTGGAAACCCTTTATTTCCAATCGTGTAACCGAAATTCAGTCATTGACAGATCCAAAGGACTGGAATTATTGTCCCGGAAAAGAAAACCCTGCAGATCTGCTTACGCGAGGGGAAAACTTATCGAAGTTAATGGGTAATAATGTATGGTGGTGCGGCCCACCTTGGTTATCACTATCAGAAGATATGTGGCCTTCAAAAAGGGCTATAGAAATGGTTCCCGAAGCTTTTAATGAAATGAAAGCAAAACCAAATTTAACATTATTGTGTAACGAATCAAACTCTATTCCTAAGCCAGTATTTGATATGGCAAAGTTCAGTAGTTTAAATCGCGTGTATAATATTACAGCTTGGATAATGCGTTTTATTCATAATGCCAATTCGAAAAACCCTAAAATTTTAGGACCTTTAACTACCTCAGAAATAGAAATAGCAGAAAAATACTGGATTAAACAAACTCGGGAAACTTCATTTAAAGTTGAAATAGAAGCACTTAAACAAAAAAAACCACTTAATAAAGATTCTTCTTTGTACAACCTTAATCCACAATTCGATGAAAATGACTTACTTGTTTTATCCGGAAGACTTCAGTTTTCTGAAGTTACAGAGCAGGAAAAACATCCGTGGATACTTCCTAATAAATCTTATTTTGTAAAATTACTAATTAAGGATGCTCATGAAAGAATGTACCATTTTGGTGTAGCTGTCACTTTAGCTCACCTTCGTGAAAGGTATTTTATATTAAAGGGAAGAAGATTTGTAAAATCCGTCTTAAGATCGTGTATGATATGTCGAAAACTTAATGCTATTCCTGGAAAGGTGGAAATAGCACATTTACCGAGAGATAGAATTATCAAAACACCAGTTTTTGAAACCTCTGGTGTCGATTTTGCCGGTCCGATTTATTATAAAACTTCTGAAGGCACTGGGAAGGCTTATATTGTCGTATTCAGATGTGCTGTACCCAGAGCGATTCATCTAGAGTTAGTCACCAATCTAAGTACTGAATCCTTTATCTTAGCACTACGAAGATTTTTCTCTAGGAGAGGTTTCTGCAAAATAATGTACAGTGACAATGCCAAGACATTTTCTAAGGCTGATTTGGTGTTAAAAGATGCTTGGGAAAGAATTTCTAAGCACGAAATTTTTGATTACTTGAGAAATAATAAAATAATATGGGAGTTTATAATTCCCAGGGCTTCCTGGTGGGGCGGCTTCTGGGAAAGGATGGCCAGATCAGTTAAAACACCTTTAAAAAAGGTTCTAGGAAAAACTTGTCTCCGTTATGAAGAGCTAGAAACAATACTTACAGAAATTGAAGCTGTGATTAATTCACGTCCCTTATGTTATCTCTACGAAGAAAATGCTGAACCATCACCTTTAACGCCATCTCATTTTTTAGTTGGTAAACGATTAATGTCCTTACCTTCTTATGGATTACCAGTCTGTACGCAAGAGAAATCCAATAAGATTTTGTTTACGAGAAAATATAAATATAAGCAACAAATTACTCACCACTTTTGGAAAAGGTGGAGAAACGAATATTTGTTAGAACTTAGATCTGCTTTTCAAGTGAAAAACATAAATTCATCGCCTCAGTTCAAAGTTAACGATATAGTGATAATTCATGATGAAAAGCTCCCAAAACATATGTGGAAGTGTGGTCGTGTTAAAGAACTCATATTTGGTCGTGACTCTAAAATCAGATCATGTGTATTACAGACTGCAAAAGGCGATCTTAAACGACCTGTGCAATTGCTATATAATCTTGAATTGGACTTAGTGGACTAAAAGACACTAAAACTCTTACACTAAAAATAAGAACTATTATCGAACATTTAATTTGTTTTGTTACTCATATTTACCCTTATTATTGTTTAATTTTCATACAATTCATGTGTTTCATTTTCTTTCATAGATTGCAGCATTCTTATTATTTTTGCTTTTATATCTGTAGCTGTATGTATCTGAAAATTTGTCATGTATGTAAGTATATTCTTATGTTTATTAAATTGTTTAATATAGATGCTGAACTAAGTGTTCAGCCCGGGGCAGGATGTTGAGAATGCCAACTTGGCGATGCTTGCCATTTTCTGTTAGTCGGCATTGTGGCAACCCCCTTTTTATTGTTTTCCGATTTTCTTTTCAGTGTAGATGTAAAGTTTGTTTTGAACCGGTCTGACGGTAATAATGGAACTCTCAAATGAGAGTAATAATAATATTAATATACCTATATATCTGTAAATAAATGTACATATAAGTTTTTTTTAAGAAGAAGTTGTTTAATTTGAACCGCAGAGTGTGTTTACTTATTCAAGTTACGAATTTGATATATATTAGAACTAATTTATGAAGACGTTTTTATTCTTCGATGCATTATGGAATAATTTGAATTTACCGAACCTGCAGTCTGAATGACAACGTATCAGTAGTTTTTCAATCATAATTCAAAATCTACTTAGCAGAATGAACTGTACTTTTGAATTCGCATATTTGAAGCATCTAGAAATCGATTTTTATTAAGAACTTCATAAATTGTACTTCATATTTTTCTATAGGCGGTAGTGTAACAGAATTCTTTTGTGCGGCCCCGTACAATACCTTAAATGCTATGTACACCCTGTTCAAGTAAAAACATTCTGTAGGTCTCTCTACAACCCGGTGCTCTTCAAAGAATGTCCTTTAGCTAGGTTTTTTTTTTTTTTTTTTTTTTTTTTTTTAATAAAATCCATTTTAAAAATGCTTACAAATTTGCACGTTTTTTATTTATTCATTTATATTTATTTATTTATTTTTAAGCTCTTTACCCTATCAAAGTTTTTAAAATAAGTCCATCTCAGGAAAATGTAATTTTAAATTTACTATAATTTATGTATATTTTCTCTGCAGTTTATTTTTACATGGGCAACACTTTCACTATAAGGTGTATGTGCAACATATGAGATGTGTGCGTGCCTTTCGAAAGTTTCATGTTACTAGTATTTTAAATATAGAAATACATTTTAAAAAATGTTTTACAGTAGAACCTCGATTATCCGAAGTAATTGGGACAGCCATCTTTCAGAAAATTGAAATTTTCGGATAATCGAGAATGCTTCCATTTTAAGATTAAGGAGAAATATATGCAATATTTTTTATTATGGTAACAAGTGCTTAATAAAAATAAAGCAATAGCAAAATAGAAACAAGAATAAATTACCTTAATTTTAATTTTGGAATTAAGTACCTATTAATTTTATCACAAGGCTTTGAAAAAATCTTTTGTTTGTCGCAGTTTCGATTTCCTTTGCTTTGAAGCTGTATCACGGAGTTTTTTAATATTATTAGTTCACCATTATCACAGTCTTTCTGCTGCTCCAGCCATGCCAAACCTTTTGCAAAATATTCAAAAGCTTCATAATTGCTCATTTGTTCGTTTTCTTCGCTCCATTCCGCAGCTTACGGGAGCTCAAGTTAAATTCAAAGGAACTCTAAGGAAGAGGATCGAAAATATTCATATGTACTCGTAGTTCGGAAAGGACCGCTTGTACAGAAGGAATATGATAGTTAAAACAAAAAAAAAAGCTTTCAAAATGGATTTTGCACACAAAAAATGTGATGGTAAAAAAACACTTTAAAAATGGATTTCGGTTAACCGAGAGTTTCGGTTAAAAGAGTTTCGGATAAATGAGATTCTAATGTACTTTTAAATCATTAACATTTTTATGTTTTTCTATTGTAGGCAGCATTAAGGTTTTTGGCCCCTTATTCTTCAAAATTTTCGAAATAAGCCCCCTCTTTGAAATGTAATTCTAAATTTACTATGATGAATATTTTGTCCGTAGTTTAACGTTATATAGGCATGATTGTTACTCTGAGATGTATATGCATTGCGTCATAAAAGACATGGGTGTGTTGCTAACAGTACCAAAGTGCGATAATATTGTACGTTTCTAGTCATGTGAATAATGGCGCCCTTCAGTGGCGTATCTAGACTTATCATTTCGGCGGGGACTGAGATGTAATAAAAATTTCTAAGAAGAAATCACAAGGAACGGTGAAAATTCCGTTTTAAAAAGGTTTTTATCATAGCATGTAACGCATCTATTATACAATTAAACCTGCTAAGATGAATCGCATAGCAGTGTGAAAATGTTCTTTTTATGCAGGTTTTCGTCTTTAGAAGTATAATCCCATGGTTATACCACATTTTTTAACCCTTTGTAAGACTCATTTTGAAGCATACGTGCATGACATTTGTAATACTTGAATATTGAATAGCGTTTTCCATTTTGTCATAAATGGAATATATTTGGAATAGCTCCCTGATTATAATTTTTCCTAGACTGCCGCGGCTCGAAAATCGGCTTATACTGCCAAATTTGACAATATTTTCTGAATTCTTTTGAATCATAAATTGTGGTTGATAGGAAGCTTTTTGTGTATTCGAGATTCAGAATCGCACAATTAGATTTATGATGTATTTTAATTTAAAATATGGATACATTTAAAATTTAAATTTAAAATTTAAAATTTAAAGCTTATTTGTAGTCAAAAAGATACACAACCATAGAAAAAAAAATTTGTCAATATTTTGTAATCATATGGAAATAAAATAACACATCACAGCACTGTAACAAGCTGAATAACAAGACTATAACGTAACAAGCATTTACATTAATGAATTTTTAAAAAAGGTTCAAGGCTTTGCAGTTCATACTGCGATGTCTCACTCTGTGCTTTACCTTAAATCTTGATTTTCAGCAGATAAATAGCAAGAGTAAACCTTTTATTAATGTTTTCCGTCTATATATAAAAAACAGTAAAGCGTCGGAAATGGATCAACAAAAATCTGCGTAGATACCGCGAAACGCATCTGATTGGTCAGAGCTTTCTGACGCTACCAAAGGTGGGGACCCAACTCTGTCTTCAAACGTCGCCAAGTTGGAGATATATCGACAAATTTGGCGATCAAAATTAGTAGCCAAAAGTGACGCCAACTTGGCGTTATTTCCCATATTTCACCAAATTTCCATAGACCCCCATTGAAATCCAACAGGGTTTACTTGCTTGCAGAAAATCAACAAATTGAGATACTTCAATACAATAAAAACTAATATTAGCTTATGGATAGAACTTAATTGAACTATTTACATTATTTTTAAGCACAAACGCTAATTATTTATAATATTCGTAACACTATATATATAATGTTAGACATATATGTTAATTTACAATACAATGTACATATATGGTAATTTACAATATTTTTAATTTTAAATTTTCTATTAATTTATCATTTTATTTAATTATAAATTTATTTAATTTGTAATTAGTCAAATAAATTATAAATTTTACCTTTTTTAATGATTTTATATTTAATAATCCTTATAATTATGTAACTCTGCAAATTCTAATGATTATGGGCTTGGAGATAAGGAAATAAAATTGTAAGGAGTCACGTAGGAACGCGTTTTTACCAAGTAGAATCTAAAAATCGAGTGCATAGAAAATAAGGGATTGCGAAGCGATCAAGAATGAAACGCGAGACAATTACGCCTGGGATTGACTAAAAAATAGGGATTCCTTTGCTTCGCGACACCAAATGGGATCACGAAGCGATTACGCGGGGGGTTGGTGAGCATAGCAAACAGGGGGGGCGGAGCCGCCCTAATGTAAACTAATTTAAATAAATAATGCACTTTTAATTACCACATGTCACGTTTTACATAATAAAACGCGTGTAAAGAGAGCTTGCGTATAACGGAAGCTTGGCTGAAATACCTATTTCTTAGTCTCTGCGAAATACCACACTTTCTAAGATGAAAACTTGTCTAAAACGGAAAGATTTTTCTGCTTACTTTTGAAAACATCTTAGCGGGTTTCATTATATTTTGCAAAACTTTCATTTGATATTTTCTACAAATTTCGGAGAGGGCTGCAGCCCCATCAGCCCACCGAGGGTACTTTTCTAAATTTTGCGGTCACCCCTCATGTGACCATGGGTGTACAATTTGTGGGAGAGGCTCGGGAGACGCATAACATGAATAAGTGGTCACAGGCCTTTCCAACAATATTTCACATGAGAGGGGGTGGGGGTCGGCAAAAGTTAGAAAAGTGCCCCTCTTTGGTTCTACTATCGCGCCTCCTGCAATACACCATCCTTCTCTCTCTGAAATGCCATTTCTAGAAATGTGTTACTGTGCACGGCGACTATATATAAAAGGACAATTAAAACTCAATTATTTCTGTGTGAGGGCGAAAATTTGTTGATAAACCCTCGTCTTTAATTACGTTCTCGACGATAAACCCTCGTCTTAACCCCTAAATTTTAAATCATTTTTATGCTCTTTCAACGTGTCAAAGAGGCGACGTTTTGTCACCCCAATACAGGCATCCCCCGACTTACGTAAGTAATGACTTCCGTAAAGTTTTACGTAACTTGAATTTTTCGTAAGTCGAATTTATAAGTTTCTTAGGTAAATTTTTGTAAGAAACTGCAATATTTATTATGTATATATATGTATATTATTTACACCGTACAAATAAAGCATCATGCGACAGTATTTACTCGTATATAAACTATAAACGCATGAAAAATATAAAAATAAACTTAAAGAATACTTTTCAAATATGTTGTGGAATATGGGTGATGTGATAAATCGCCAAATGTTGTTCCCATTGACATCATTCATATCGCATTAATTTCACTTAAAATATAAGCCTTTAACCCATTTCATTTAAAAAGCATAACTTTTATTTAAAATACAAACATTCAAAATACATATATTGCATGCAATTAAAATACATGCCCTTCACTCATTTCCTTTAAAATACACTAGGGGGATCTGTCCCCTACGAGCTACGCTCGTCAACCACCGTTCAGACACCGCAGACTCTAAAAGTACACTAATTTGATCGGCTTTAAAAAGATTTCGGAAGCTTTAATTATAATTTAAAAAACAGTGGCGATCTCCCTATAAACGGATTTCTATTCATTTCTCTTTGATTGAGGAATTTTAAAGCCAAATCAGCTGCGGAACTACTTGATTATCCCGTCGACCAATTTTGCCAAATTATATAAATCGCCAAACCACTCGCCAAATTACACAAATTGACATATTTTTCATTTTAAATAACGAAAGAACAAATAAATTAGTATAACATTAATAAAAATACAAATAAAACGTCGAAATAAAAATAACTTTCATGAGTAGCAACTTTCGTGACTAACGATTTTCATGACGTAGACAACTTGCTTAAAGTCAAGTTAATGTGACATTTACGATCAACCATTATTGGCATTTAATCTTATAGTTTGCCGATAGTTTTTTGGTCGACGGGATAACTAAGTAGTACAAAGATACAATCTCTGTTTTCGTCTTTGATTAAGTAAAATCAGCTAAACATTTCAAAATAAGCTAATATAAAAGGAATTAAGTAAGCAGAGTCTTTGCCTCCCGGTATTTTTTAACAAAGCGAAAAGAAAATTCTTTTAAATAAGACATTTTAAATTAATCGTTTTTAATCTGACGTAATTTTGACCAAACTTCTTTTTAATATTCTCGTGAAAATACTTTTTTAGAAATGAAATATTATTTGCGCTGTCTTAACAAAAATAGTTGAAAAGACCCTCTCAAAATGTAAAATAAATGTCTAGCGCAATTTCTAAATTTAAACTGATTTGCAATATTATTTTGTGTTCAATTTATGTAATAACTGTAATGTGACGCAAATGTGACGGAATTTCTCCCATTTAAGACTTCTAACGCATGTTAATGAATTTATTATTTTACAGTATCCTTTCTCTTTTAAAATTCACGTGTAAATATAGTTTTTAGGACGTAATTTTTATAAGTTCTTGCTTTTTATACATATTATTTAATTCTAATTCCAAATATTTTTTTCTGTTTATAATAGTCACGTGTAAATCAATTTTTAATTTGAAACAAACATTATTGTTTGCGCTGTTTATACAGTTGGCAACAGTTTAAATTAATACCATTTTCTAAAATATGTAAAAAATATCTCTTGAAATGCTGAAAATTTGAATTTAAAATAGAAATAAAACCTCAAAAAATGAGTCAAATAAAAAAAAAAAAGAAATGCGGTCTGCACACCGGGAACTTCAAACGTATAAAATGATCTAAAAATGATTAAATTCCCAAGTATAGTTTTTGCTGCTATAAAACTTTTTTAGTGGAACGATTTTGTCCAACTTTAGCATTAAATAGCTCTTAAAATAATTCTTCGATTTGAAAACTGCATCAGTGTGTTTACCAAACATTTCTGTATAATACCACAGATTTTCATATTTTTGAATGCAATATTTTTCTTAATATTAACGAAGAAAGACCTCCGGTCACAAAAAATTCAAAACCGGCGGCGGTGACAGCAGTAGTTACTTTTTTTAGAATGGAGAGATAACAATAATAATAAATATCATAGTATTTTATTTCAACTTTAATGCATTGTTTCTAAATCACAAACGCAGAAAAATAACTACTATTGGCGAAAAAAAAACCCTGTTATTGGCGAGATTTGCCCCGGATAACATAAAAGTACCTCAAATAAACTTTAGTATTCTAAGACTTCGCTTTTAAATTAAAAACTATTTTCATTGGTTCATAGGTGAATGACGCAAAAGACATATTAATACTACAGGAGTTTAAATATTCAATGCACGAAAGTTTAAATTTTTTTCAATTAATTTTCAAAAATGAATGACTCACTACACATTGTTTACATTTGTAAAATTAATCACAATTTCTGAAATGTTCGTTTGTTTATATCAGTAATCTGTTGTTGGTAGAAAAATACAATATTTTACCTTTCTAACGCACTTTGTCTAACAATTTTCTGACAAATACTTTTCGAGATATTAATTTTTTAATTAACTTCAAATATTTCATTTTCCAAGATTAATCTGTGGCAACGATTAACGAAAAAGCCAGTCGTCAGTAACGCGTAGATTTTTACTAAAGAGGATTCTGAGCTTAAACGCAGCTATTACAAATTCCGTTATTTAAATGTTAAATACGAATTTTCGAATGCGAAAGGGTGGTGCTAGACTCCTTGGAAAAAACCGAGTACGCTGCTTGTATTAGAAGTATTCATCCTCAATTTCCTTAAAGTCTCCATATTTCTATGTTGTGCCTCCCTAAATCTCTCTTAGAAGATATTTTAGTTATTTAGATTACTTAAATATATATTTCTGGTTACTCAAACGCACTCTCAAACACACCAGTTTGTGAGCTGAAAGAAAAAACAGCCATAACTACGCTTCCAATGATCGCACGTAAAAAAATAACGTTTTGTATAACTAATTGTGCAGTCTTTCAAATAAATCAATAAAATAAATTCTTTAATATTTTCCAAAAATGTGCTTTTCAAACATTAGTGGGATATATGGTACCATATATAAACCACTTGTGGGATGCTTTTAATAAATACATTTACATAAATTTCGAACAAAATTTCCTTAATTTTTATGACAGAAATTTCTAAGTTTTTTAAGTTTTTGCTTTAAAATAACACACTAGATATGCAAAAAACAGCTGACTGACTTTTTATATTTTTTATTCCAGATCTTGAGATTTTGCTATAGTATCTATATTATAAAGGACAAACATATCTGTGCGTAACGCATACGTCATTTTGCGAATGGCAACACTTTGAAATTTGAAATGAAATTTTGGTTTTGCAATTTTCTCTACTGCAAATTTTTAAACTTCTAAACATCGCACATTTTAAATTTTTTTATACTAGGGGACTCTGCCCCCTACGAGCTACGCTCGTCAACCCCCGTTCAGAGACCGCAGACTCTAAAAGTATGCCAATTTGATCGGCTTTAAAAAGATTTCGGAAAATTGAATTATAATTTAAAAAATCCCTGCCGGCCCGGCCTACAGGCAGAGGTAGATTTCGAAGTTAAGTATACTAATTTCACCAACAAAAACTAAATCATGATTAGATATAAATCCACTTTAACAGTTTTATCTGTCTGCTTTTGACGAGTTTTTATTTCCTTTTTATAAAATAGCTGGTTTTATGAGAATCATGTTAAGGCGATATTAAAAAAAAAAAATTTCCATACTCAACAACTCGAAATTTTCTGGCACATTTTCAGATTAATTTTTAATTAAAAAAAATATGAAACATGCTGACGTGATTTTTTAAAAGATTTATAAGCGACCTGTGTTTTTATTTTTCTTTCAATTAATTAAAACTTGATTAATAAACAATTATTTTCTCAGTAGGGCAATATTTTTCGTTTCTAACACAATCGCTTCGGGGAATTCCGTTCAAAATGCCCACTTTGACATCATTTTTTGAAATATATTCTGCCTCTATCAAAAAATCGATCATTACTGTACATTATATAGTTTTTGAATAATAGAATCTAGCAATTGGATGCGTTTGAGAGCAAAAATGAATTTAAAAATGAGTAAGAAAATAGAAAGTTTGGATTTGAATGCACCCTTAATAAGATGATTTTTTTCGTCAACCGCTATGTATTTTTAATTTGTTTTTGCTTTAAGAATTGGCCCTATCAAAAACTTGTCCATATAAATGTTGAAGACAATATTAAGAAGATATATGATAAATTCATGGAGATTTTATATCTTGGGAATTGACGGAGTTATGAAAATTTTTCTTCTTCAACCGCCCTTTTTGGTTTTCGTTTTTTTTTTCCTGCAGTACGAATTGGTCCTATCAAAAACTTGTGAGTATAAAAGTTGTAGATATTATTAAGGAGATAGATAATAAAATTAATTGGATTTGATATATTGAGAACTGACGAAGTTAGGAATTTTTTTCTCAACAAAAACCCTATTTTTTGTGCCCCTTGAGTCCATTTTTAATTTTATCAAAAATCTGTGATACATAAACTTTTGGTCCTATTTTTAGAAGTAATAAAAACTTTAAACTGATTTGATATGTACAAAAATTAAGAAGTTATGGGGGTTTTTCGGTTTTCACAAAACCCCTCCCTATTTCCATCCCCTTTGTCCGCTTTTGCCCATTAACGAACTTGACTGAGATTTTACGTCCCTTGATTTTATGTATCAGTTTGGAAGAGATTTGTGCAGAATTGCGGAAGTCATCGTGTCCAGAAGAAAATGATAACACAATTGCTTCAGGAAATTCCGTTCAAAATGCCCACTTTGACATAATTTTTTGAAATATATTCTGCCTCTATCAAAAAATCGATCATTGCGGTACATTATATAGTTTCTGAATAAGCGAATATACCAATTAAATGCGTTTGAGAGCAAAAATGAATTTAAAAATGAGTCAGAAAATAAGCAGTTTGGATTTGAGTGCATCCTTAATGCAATGATTTTTCCAACACAATCCGCTTCGGGAAATTCGGTTCAAAATGCCCACTTTAACAGCATTTTTTTAAGTATATTCTGCCTCTATCAAAAAATCGACCATTACGGTACATTATATAGTTTCTGAGTAAGAAAACGTACCAATTGGAAGCCTTTGAGAGCAAAAATGAATTGTAAAATGAGTCAGAAAATACGCAGTTTGGTTTTGAATACACCCTTACTTAGATGATTTTTTTCTTCAACCGCTATGTATTTTTAATTTGTTTTTGCTGTAAGAATTGGTCCTATCAAAAACTTGTCTATATAGATGTTGTAGACAATATTAAGAAGATATATGATAAATTCATGGGGATTTTATATCTTTTGAATTGACGGAGTTATGGATTTTTTACTTCTTCAAACCCCCTTTTTGTTTTCGTTTTTAATTTTTCTTTTGCGGTACGAATTTGTCCTATCAAAAACTTGTGAATATGAAAGTTGTAGAAAATATTAAGGAGATTTATAATAAAATTAATTGGAATTGATATCTTAAGAATTGACGAAGTTATGAATTTTTTTCTCCCCAAAACCCTATTTTTTGCGCCCCTTGAGCCCATTTTTAACTTTATCAAAAATCTGTGATACATAAAATTTTGGCCCTATTTTTAGAAGTAATAAAATCTTTAAACTGATTTGATATGTACAAAAATTAAGAAGTTATGGGGGGTTTTCGGTTTTCACAAAACCCCTCCCTATTTCCATCCCCTTGGTCCGATTTTGCCCATTAACGAAGTTGATCGAGATTTTATGCCCTTTGATTTTATGTATCAGTTTGGAAGAGATTGGTGCAGAATTACGAAAGTTATCGTGTCCAGAAGAAAGTGATATAGATAGATAGATAGATAGAGACATAGATAGATAGATAGATAGATAGATAGATAAAGTTTTTTACTGAGGGTGGTTTTTGGTTTCTAGGACTCATGATCGGTGTAGATCTGCAAACATTTTTCAGAAATTCCAACATAGGAACGATCCCAATAGGTAGTATTTCATACGAAATCTACCTAAAAACAGTGGCGATCTCCCTATAAACGGATTTCTATTCATTTCTCTTTGATTGGGGAATTTTAAGGCCAAATCCGCTGCGGTACTACTTGAGTATACCGTCGATCAATTTCGCCAAATTATATAAATCGCAAACCACTCGCCAAATTATACAAATTGACATAATTTTTATTTTAAATAACGAAAGAACAAATAAATTAGTGCAACATTAATAAAAATACAAATAAAACGTCGAAATAAAAATAACTTGATGACGTAGACAAGTTTAACTTGCTTAAAGTCAAGTTAATGTGACATTTACGATCAACCATTATTGGCATTTAATCTTATAGTTTGGCAAATGATAGATTTTTGGTCGACGGGATAACTAAGTAGTACCAAAAATACGTATGTCAATCGCTGTTTTCGTCTTTGATTAAGTAAAATAAGTTAAACATTTCAAAATAAGCTAATACAAAAGGAATTAAGTAAACAGAACCTTTGTCTACCTTTGTGAAGTTTGCGTGTTTCTTTTCCAGGTCACCAGTGAAGTGGTCTTGAAAACTATATACTTAAAACTTTAAGCGCCTCGTCAGTCACCGGTGACCGACACTGAACTTTCCGTTTAGAACGCGTCATTCACCGATGACTCCCGGTATTTTTTAACAAAGCGAAAAGAAAGTTCTTTTAAATAAGACATTTTAAATTAATCGTTTTTAATCTGACGTAATTTTGACCAAACTATTCTTTTCTTTTTAATATTCACGTGAAAATCCTTGTGTTAGAAATGAAATATTATTTGCGCTTTCCTAACAAAAATAGTTGAAAAGATCCTCTCAAAATAGCAAATAAATGTCTAGCGCAATTTCTAAATTTAAACCGTTTTGCAATATTATTTTGTGTTCATTTTATGTAATAACTGTAATGTGACGTAAATATGACGTAATTTCTCCTGTTTAAGACTTCTAACGCATGTTAATAAATTTATTATTTTACAAATTCCTTTCTCTCTTAAAATTCACGTATAATTATAGTTTTTATGACGTAATTTTTAATAAGTTCCTGCTTTTTGTACTTAATTATTTAATTCTAATTCCAAATGTTTTTTTTCTGTTTATAACAGTCACGTGTAAATAAATTAAAAATTTATTTACACGTATAAATATATTTTTTTTCTTTTGAAGCAAACATTGTTTCCGCCGTTTATACAGTTGGCAACAGTTTAAATTAATATCACTTTCTAAAATCTGTAAAAAATATCTCTAGAAATGCTGAAAATGTGAATTTAAAATAGAAATAAAACCCCAAAAAATGAGTCAAATTACAAAAACAAATACAGTCTGCACACCGGGAACTTCAAACGTATAAAATGATCTAAAAATGATTAAATTCCCACGAACAGTTTTTGTTCCTATAAAACTGTTTTAGTGGAACGATTTTGTCCAAATTTAGCATTAAATATCTCTTAAAATAATTCTTCGATTTGAAAACTGTCTGCATCAGCGTGTTTATCAAACATTTCTGTATAATACCACCGATTTTCATATTTTTGTACGCATTATTTTTCTTAATATTAACGAAGAAAGACCTCCGGTCACAAAAAATTCAAAACCGACGGCGGCGGCGGCGGCGGCGGCGGCGGCGGTAGTTACTTTTTTTTTAGAATAGAGAGATTATAAAGGACAAACATATCTGTGCGTAACGCATACGTCATTTTGCGAATGGCAACACTTTGAAATTTGGAATGAAATTTTGGTTTTGCAATTTTCTCTACTGCAAATTTTTAAACTTCTAAACATCGCACATTTTAAATTTTTACGCCGTCGTATAAGGAAAAAAATGCTCTTTTAAATGCAATTTATTTGAAAGCTGTATCTCAATTAATTTTTGAGATATTAATTTTTTTTGCAGTTGTTAATACCATTTTTCTTATCGTGGCAACAAAAGTACCTCATTTCTATTGAAAGTAAACGGAAAATAGTCGAAAATAGGAAATACTGTATCTTTTTGTTGCCATTTTCTCATAAAACCTAAAAAAATAGTTTAAAATAAAATATGGGCTATGTCAAGAATATTGTCTGTTATTCCGTGATAATGACGTCATATGCACACTTTTCTATAGACGAAGTTTAAGACTGGGTTGTAAAAATAGATTGCTTTAGCGGATGCAAATGACTTCATTTTATAAAAAAGCGTGTATTTTAATTCTTAAACCTGAATTATGTTTTGTAGAAGTACGTCATTTTCACAGCCCAGCCGCTTTGAAATTCTTCACAGGTGAAAAGGCTTCACTTTTGAAAATAATGTAATCGAAAGCACACTCTGATAAACGCAATGTTTTACAAAAATGTAGAGTGTCTTTATAAAAGAGAGGTGACATGCAAATAATAGCGATTTATATTACAGAAATTGATGATTCTCGCCTGGATGGATTTGCTTCGCCGAGTTAGACAAGCAAACAAATAATTCGTGGTTTAAAATAATATCATGTTCCTGAAGTTTTTGTCGAAAATTCTCTCGAATTATAAAATTTTAATGCTATTCTTTAGGACATTCTACATATAATTTTATCAAAATAGCATAATTTGCTTAATTTAATTTTTCCTAATTTTATATAATCTATATATTTAAAACACAAGTGTGTTTTTTAGTCATCTGCCCTGATCTTTCTGCTGAACCAATTTTACTAATATATATTTTTTTTAACTGAAAGCTCTTCCTTTGTAGATGTGGTCGCACTATCTGTTTTTTTTTTGTTTTTTTTTTTGTTAAATATCCCCACTTTTATATTTTAATTTTAAAAGCCTTTATGAAATTTCTTCAAAATGGTGAAAATTAGATAGCTTTCATTATTGCAGACAAGAGAGAAATATTGAGGTTGTTTTTTCTTTATACGTGCTATTTTCTGATAAAAATTCAAAATTGTTGCATAGGGTTTTGTGTCGCAAAATCCCATTAAGAGCAGAATATTATATTAGGGGCAAATTAACGGAAAATGACATACTGATTTTGAAAACACGCATTTTTCCTCATAAATTTTCTATAGTGATTTTCCTTCTGCATGTGTACTGATACTAAGTTTCAGACACTAGTCGAAATGTTTATTTAAGTGAAAATGAAGTCATATTTAAAAGAAAACGATCATTTTCTTAGATAAAACTAAGCCTTTTAACACAAATGCGTCTAAAAACCATAAATTACGGAAATTTTTACTCTTCAAAATTGAGATTAGAATCTCAATTAAAGAGTGCGTCTGTTCGCATAAAAGATGTTGCTGGCAATCTTGACTTCAAGTTTTGAGTTATAATGATTTTTAAATGATAAATATAATTTTTTTTTTTAAATGATGAATATGGATATAAGAAGTGCGTGTGCAAATTTTGAGAAGGTGAAAATTGCTGTTTTCATTCCGGAATTCCAAGCATAACAGCCTCAATTGATAACCACATCCTAATAACTGATCTTTATTATATTTTACTGATTATGTATCTATATTATAAAGAACAAACGTATCTGTGCGTAACGTTGACGTCCTTTTGCGAATGGCAATACTTCCCGATCAAATTCCGGTCTTGAAATTTTAGCTACTGCACTTTTTCAATCTTCTGACCATCATACATTTTCAATTTTTTGGCGCGTAGGGAAATAAATGTACTTTCAAATGCAATTTGTTTAAAAACTGTATTCATTGACTGATGTATTATATTTTCTAAAATAATTTTTAAGCATGATTTTTTTTAAAGATTATCTTATCACGTGCCGGTTTCAATACATAAAACAATAAACATTTTGGACATAAAGCAACAAACATTTTTCAGCATTTGTTTCTGACTATTTTTGCATAATGAAATTAGTACTTCCTTTATAAGCAAATAAAAGAATAATATTAAAAAACCCACCAAAATAACATATTTGTGAAAGACAAATTAACGAAATTAATACTTCTTTTATAAACAAATAAAAGAATAATATTGAAAAAACACAAATCTAACATATTTGTAATCGTACAATTTAAATTTTTAGATCACCAAATAGGATTTTTTTTTTTTTCAAATGGAATTTGTTTGCAAAGTTCATCTGAGTTTACGGATTGTCTATGGTTTTAAAAACAATTTGAAAGCATGAAATATTTTTTAATTTATCTATATCGCGCGGAGCTCGATTACGAAAGATTAATCTGTTTGCCCTTAAAACAAAATAAAGAGTTCATCATTTTCTTATGGCTAATTTCCATTAAAAAAACTTCCCTATGAATAAATAAATAAAATAACATAAATAAAACACAAATTTACCAGACATGTATAAGCTCTGAAATTATTAGAATATAAAAGGATGCCATAAGTAGTAAAATCTTGGCAAATAACTCTTAGTATGCGGCTAATAAGAAAATATCGCTTTTGATAAATTTCAAAAATGTATTTGATTGTGTAATTCGTATTTTCCATATGAAAAATGCGTTGTTAATGTAAGTGGTCACTCTAAAAAATTATTGCATATAAAAACAACTGTTAGTTTTCAATTAAAAAAAATATTTTCACCTATATTCTTTAACCTGGGAAGCCTGGGTACGATCCCCTAGTAATAATAATAGTTGAAAAGACTTTCAGTTCATAATTTAATTTGAAGCTTAAAAATTGCTTGAAATCTTACACCGCTTAAATTCTATTCACCTTGTGCTTCGGGGAATCGCGCTCGTATAAATCGAAAAAATCTATTTGGAAGAAGATATGATATATCGAAAAAAATAATATCTTGAATCGGTTTTTTTCCAGAAAAAAATATTTCAGAGTAACGGGAGACTATCGCATTATTTTTTACTATATGTTTTGTAATTGGAGGTTTATCCATTTTCATCCTTGTTAAAATTTTAGACAAGTTATATATAATTCTTTTTCTTTTTATGAAACAAAGTTTAACATAACGAAATGAAATCTAAGTATTAATAATATCGTTCATATCTTCAACTATTTACTATTTAATTTTAAAAAGGGAACATTTTAGTTTTAAATCAAATTTTTAATAATTTCCAAGATATTTGAAGCAATTATAAAAACCGTTAGTTTTTCTAAATATCAGAATCTATCCTAGTGGTTCCCAACCTTTCTTGGCCGCGCACTACCCAAGCAACTCTAAAATAATTAAGCCCCCTCCCACACCACCACCCTTCTGTAACATATGCAGTAGATTTGCGTTACAACGAATTCCATTACAAAGAAAAATCCTGTTACAACGAAATTTGACAAATCCCCTTTTTTTATTGCATTAACCTTAATGTATTAAAAATTCTGATTTAACGAAATGCATTTTTTAGGAATTCCTTTACTACAAAAAACCTTCATCGAGCTCTTTTTTCTTTTTTAGGTAGCTTTCTTTACAAAAAGCTACCTATTGCAGCCGTTCGGAGGAAAGCGATTTCAAAAAAATTTGGTATATTTTCATCGATCATGACCCCCAGACCCCGAAACCACCCATCGTTCAAAATTGATATATATATATATATATATATATATATATATATCAATATATATATATATATATATATATATATATATATATATATATATCTGACCTATGTCACACTGTAACTCTCGTATTTATGAACCGATTTGGATGTAATTCGGTGTGTACATAGTACATACCAATGTCTCGACCGAGTTCGTTGGCCAGCTTCATCCGCCATTTTGTTTCAAAATGGCGGCCATTTAAAAATTTTAAAAAATTTTAAAATTTAAAATGTGGTACCAAAAAATTGAAAATGGAAAAATATTTTTTCTTATGTATTTGACCTTTATACAAAGACTCCGTAGCAGTTTTTGTTTCGTCTATATCTTAAAAAATGGCTGAGTTATAGCATTTTGAATTTCTAGCGAAGCTGACATTTTGAAACGTCCTGAATTTTGTCACGCGATAAAAGGCGTATTTATGAACCGATTTGGATGTAACTTCGTTTATACATAGTACAGACCAATGTCTCGACTGAATTCGTTGGCCAGCTTCATCCGCCATTTTGTTTAAAAATGGCGGCCATTTAAAATTTTAAGAAAAATTTAAATTTGAAATGTGGTACCAAAAAATTGAAAATTGAAAAAATATTTTTTCTTATGTGTTTGACCTCGATAAAAAGATTCGGGAGCAGTTTTTGTTTCGTCTATATCTTAAAAAATGGCTGTGTTATAGCATTTTGAATTTCTAGCGTGGCTGACATTTTGAAACGCCCTGATTTTTGTCACGCGATAACAGGCGTATTTATGAACCGATTTGAATGTAACTTGGTCTGTACATAGTACATACCAATGTTTCGACCGAGTTTGTTGGCCAGCTTCATTCGCCATCTTGTTTCAAAAGGGTTGCCATTTTTTTTAAAAAAAAATGTAATTTAAAATTTAAAATGAGGTATTAAAAAATTGGAAAATGAAAAAGATTTTTTTTATGTGTTTGGCCTTGATACAAAGATTCTGGAGCAGTTTTTGTTTCTGAAAATTTGTTCTTTTATTTATATCTTAAAAAGTGGTTGAATTATAGCACTTTGAATTTCTATCATGGCTAACACTTTGAAACGATCTTGTATTTGTCTCGCGATACCACACGTATTCACCTATTTCGATGGAAGAAGGCATGTGGATAGTATACATCAATATCTCGACCAAGTTCGCTGGCCAGCTTCATCAGTCACCTTGTTTCGAAATGGCGGCCATTAAATTAAAAATATATATATTTAAAGTGAGGTGCAAAAAAATTAGAAATTGAAAAAGGTTTCTTTCTTAAATATTTGACCTTGATATAAGGATTCAGGAGCATTTTTTGTTTGTCTTTATCTTAAAAAATGGCTCAGATATAGCAGTTTCAATTTCTAACGTGGGTAACATTTTGAAAAATCTCATTTTTTGCCTGCGACAGCACTCGTATGTATCAACCGATTCCGATGTGAGTGAGCATGTGCACAGCAATTACTAAGGTCTCGACCAAGTTCACTGGTTAGCCTCATCCACCATATTGTCTTAAAATGGCAGGCACTTTAAGAAATCGCCGAATATGGCAGCAAAATATAAGTTACTTTAAATAAAAGAAGCTTGGATAAAGCTGACTAATTTTGCGAAATTCTCATTCATAATGATTTAGTATTGATAAAAATTAGTATTGAATCTCCTACATTCGGTTTCCACTTAATTGAGCTTCGTGTGTTTGAATAATATAAGTTGGCTTTTTTAAAATAAGGAATATGAAAGCTACCTCTTCCTCCCGGCACTGGCCGGAAGGACTTTTTGAAATGATCTCTGGTTCGTGACAAGAAATTAGCCAGAAAGCAATTTTTACCTGTTGGAAACACTGCCCGGTTAACTGAGACCAAAGAAAATGAATTAGAAATTTTAGATTTCGGTGAATCCTCTGAGATAAACACAATTTAGAAGGCTGCCAAAAATTTAACATCAGTCCCTGACCAGGTGGATTTGGAGGATTTCTTATCTGTGGATAACAATATTCAAATATGCTCTGAAGTGCCTGATGAAGATATCATTTTTCCATTAAAAATACATTAGACCAACAAAATTACGAAAGCAGTGATGACGCTATTCATGTTACCGACGATTCAAAAGTTACCGCTGCGGGAGCTCTTTCATACTTGGAGAAAATGCGTGCTTTTGTTTCTCATTAAAAGAATGTTCTAGAGGAGGTATTTTCTCACATTCATTCATTATCTTTGCACACGTCATTGCAGCAACTACACATTCCTTTTTACAAACAAAATCGACGATTTTATGCAATAATATGCTACTAAATAAAGCCCACAATATGTCCGTAATTTGTTTTAATATTGAATTTTATTTTACGAACTTTTTCTATGTTAATTTAACTAGTATTTCCATTAAAATTTTCTATAACGAAAGTTAAATTTATCTTACATAATTAGTTTACATGTACATGTAATTCATTAGATAAATAGGAGTAATTCCGTTACAACCAAATATATTCAGCCAAAACACTTGGCCTTTCTCAAGGGATACTAAGGATACACTGACGAAGGCTCACCTTCCAACTCGATGAGAGATGGAGGGGAAACGTGAAGGACGAATAAGGACAAAAGAGAGAAAACCAGGGTCGGTTAGAGGTTACTAGTGGCGCCATGCGCGGACACGAACCGAAAAAAAGAGGGCCCAGGGACAAATAACGAAATAGTTCTAAAAAATTTATTGAAGCATACTTAAGCTTCCTTTTGGCAGAAACCGTTGGGAAAATTTTTAACATCGTTTCAGTGTTTAAACGTCATGCATATTTTAATTGTCATGTAGATTTTAAACGTTTTGTATACTCATTGTACACTGTTTTTTCAATTGTATAAATATTCTGAGCTTAGCTCATTATTCATATGAAGACTATATGTTTTTGCTTTATACTATGTAATAGTGTTTTGCGTTCTTTGCCAATTTACGTCAGTGTGAAACAAAAGTCTCTTCTGATCTGCATTTTTATCTTCACAATTTTTTTTTTTTTTTTTTATTTCGGGGGGAGTGGCATTCTCATATTTAGATACTATTTGCATTTTAATTGATTTTAGTTTCTCATTAAGAACAGGTTTAACATTTTGGAGCACAAAAATCTCTCTATGAATAACACAACACATGAGAAGCATGCTCGATTTTTTATTTTTACGTGCGTTCGTAATTATATAAATACGTAGCACCTATAGTCATCGTTCGGCCCGTCTGTCAGTCCGTCCGCATATAACAGATTAAAAACTACCCAACCGAATGGTTTGAAATTTTAAATATATAATGTTTCAAAATTTTGTCGAGTCATTTCCAATTTTATGAAAATCAGATGCATAGTTTAATTACAGGGACAGTCAAAATTTTTCCATTACATTACGGCCACCAATGGGAAAAAATTATTTCAAGTGCATTTTAATGATGTCACAGCCTTTCGAACAGAATAAAATTGATATGCACTTATGAAGTGCACTAAACTATACATTCAGTACAATATGCGGTGCAAAATATATTGATAAAACAGTACGAACGCACCTCATTTGCCACGTTTGACGTGCAATTTCCAACTTGTTTTTTTTTTTTTTTTTTACTTTGAAGTAACTCTTTTTATGCCCCCCCCCCATAATAATCAACTATTATAGGGCCTTTTGGCCATCGTCTATGATCGGATTAAAAAAAATGTAATGTATGAGTCATAAAGTTTATTAATATACCGTGTATGGGGAGCTAGATCCATAAAAAAATTCATACTAGAGAACAGGAATTCTGCTTTTTCAGAATTTAGTGTCGCCCCCGGCATTTCCATTACTTCATTTTCTTCTGGTGGACTGATGGCTTCTATTATTATGAAACAGCCATTATAAATGATGTGTTAGTGAAGATGAAAGAGCAGCCGTAAAAAGTTAGAACTCTGATTTTCTGGTCAGAATGGGGAGAAAAAAATGGCCATAATTTTTTTTACGGCTGCTCTTTCATCTTCACCTAACACTTCATTTCTAATGGCTGTTTCATAATAATAGAAGCCATCAGTCCATCAGAAGAAAATAACTCGGTTAAGCAGGACTCTACAGAAGTACAGCATATTTCAATTTTAAGACTTAAAGCACACGTTTTATTTTATGTAAAATTTCGTCATTCGCATCCGCTTAAGAATTCCACATTTACGATCTACTCTTAAACATCTACAGTAAAGCATGCATAGCACATCACTATCGCAAAATAATGCACAAATGCAGCAAAAAGATTCCGTCATTCAAGAAAATCGAAAAAAAAGGCTATCTAATCATTCATAGATATTTACAATTAAATATAGTATATAATAGCTCCATTGTTTTAACAGAAATCATTCGTTTATATTTTTTTTTCAAAATAGCACGTATTTTAATTACATTTTCTTTCGGTTGTTACGAGAAAATGGCAACAAAAATTTATAATTACTATTTTAAAACTATTTTTTTTTTTTTTTTACTTTTTACAGAAATGAAGTACTTCCATTGCCAATATTAAGCAAATGGCTCCAAAAACTATAAAAAAATTAATATTTCAAAAATAAATGGAGATACAGTTTTCAAACAAAATGCATTTAAAAGAACTTTTTTTTCCTAATACGACGGTATAAAAATTCAAAATGTACGATGTTAGAAGTTTTTAAAAAATGCTAAAGAGTATTTAATAGTAATGCTTTGTTTTACGGCTAGCTTCTGTAAGATAATGTTATTTTTTTGGACACAAAATAAGCTGGGAGAAAGAAATAGCATACCGTACCGGAGGCTAATTAAACCATTTCCTTCTTTGGGACTTATTAATTTTATATGGTTAGTAATAACTCGTTTATCTATTTCAAATGCTTTTAAGGTTTACTATGTTCAAGACAGTTTTAGATGTACCATTAAAGTTAGTTTCATACTTTTTATTAGTTAGTTAGTTTTTTATGGAACATATTTCAGAGCAAGTAGAAATACTTAAATAGAAATACAAGAAAAGTAGAAATACAAGAGAAAGTAGACGCTGTGTATCATTCAACGCTGTGTATCATTCAACGCTGTGTATCATTTAATGTGTGTAAAAAAAATTATTTCAAAGTAACGGGAGACTGTCGCATTATTTTCTAATACATATTTTGTAATTGGAGGTTTATCTATTTTCATTAACCCTTTATCTACTGACGTACTTATAAGTACCTTTAAAATAACTTGTTATAAAATTCATTTAATACATCGATTAGTAGTAATGCAGTTTAGAATGAGTTATAGATGCATTGCTTTATCTTGTTCCAAAAGCATTATTGGTTACACAAAATAAAAATATTTTTAAAAGGATGATTTTTCTTTTGCCTTTGCATCTTTTCAGATTTTTTGGCGTTGGGGGGGGGGGGGGGGGGGATTTTTCAATTCGGAAATATTTATATATTTCTATAGTAAGAACATTACGTTTGTACATTTCCTAATTCTACAAAATACTAAAAAAATATTTAAAATAAAAGATTTGACTGGGATTATAAAGGTCAATATCACAAAATACGGAAATTGCAGTTCGCACAATAAAATTTCTATTTAATGTTATATAATGCAATTTTCTTTTTTACATCCTAATAAAAATATTCTTAGAAGTATATTCATAATAACACAAAAATAAAGCAATTAAAAGACTTAAAATTTCAGATGGTCCTTTTCCTGGCATGTCACACTGTGATATGTGCAAAGTAAAAGACTTTCTGCTATCATGTACAAATATCTTTTTCTAGTTTTTTTAATTTCTAATTAATAATTATACCTTATAAAACACATATATGTGAAAGGTAACGAGTTCTGTATTTTATAAATAATTTTCCATGATTAAAATATGATTGTCACTGAAAATGAATGTCATTGTCCTGGCCTGCTCATTTTAGTCCTTTATGAGGTATAAAGATGCAGCTGCAGAGTAGTTCTTATTGTTCTTGACATAGATCAAGTCAGAAGTAGTAAAATTATTGCTACCAGCAAGATCTTTTAGATATTTCTTTCAAAATAATGTGTTTAAAGGCTTTGTAAAAACTGAGTAGACTTTTATTATGTCATTTTCCTGGCTTCTATAAATTTCAAATAAAGCACAACATTACACTGAATTTGGAGTACTATAGAGGAAACATGTTCCTTTAAACAAAATTAAAATGTTAGATCTAAAAATAGAAACAACAAAAATGTGAAAAATGTTTTAGAATGAAATTGTCATTATCCTGGCATACATATGCCAAAAAAAGACACATAATTATAATTATATAAAAATGAATTTAAGCTCTTCAAACTTTAACAAGTTTATAAATAAATTCCTTTATTCAGCTGTTCAACCAACATTTTTAAAAAATCAGATGCTTTGAAACGATTTAAATTTTCAAAATTTTTGTTTTCAAAATCTCACATTATGTGATATTCACCCATAAATATTGCACAACCCTATAAATTCAAATTTAATTAATCTTTCAATCCTTTTCAATCTAAAATTTATTAAATGATTATGTAAATCTTCTAATGTAGTTTCAAAAATTCACTAAAAATACTTTAGAAGATAAAATGTTCATGAATTCATAATTCAGTAGATAAAGGGTTAATAAAAATACAAGAAATGTAGAAATACAAGAGTAAATAGACTCATTCAATGTGTGTAGAAAAAAATAGTGTCACAAATGTTATGTGTCTAAAATATCACACAAAAAAGAAAAGTAAACCTTAAAGAATTCTGTCCAAATATTTTTTAAAAAAAAGGTTACTCAAATTTTCTGGTTATAGTTTTATTTTGAAGTTTTTAAGAAAGAAATTAAAACACATTATTTTTTTCAATCTATTTTTTAAATTTGCAAATATACCTTTCATTTTTAGCCTATAACATTGATTCTCAGAAAACAAAATAAAAAAATAGTTCAGCGTTTGTTTCCGGCTAATATTCCATAACGAAAATAACGCTTCATCAATAAATAAATAAAACAGTAAAATAATATAAATGAAACACAAATTTAACAGACATGGTATCGAACTACGCATTTAAACCACTGAAATTATCAGAATCAAAAAGATTGGTATAAGTATCAAAACCTCTTGCGATTTTTTTCGCCTATAAAATCCTAGCGTACGGCTAACACGGAAAGCCCGTGTTTTTTTTTTTTTTTCTTTTTTCACTGGAACTACATCTAAGTTCACATTATAAAGCTCACGTGACTATACTGTTTTTTACAAATTAGCTAAGCTATTTGGATTCGTTCAGACGCTGCAGATGTTATTTAGTATAAAATATCCCAAAATATCTGACATAGCATATATGAGACGTTAAAATATCGAATGAAGAATAATTGCTTTGAATATAACTGGAGATGGACATCAAATGAAAAATACAGTCAGGGCAAATATGAATATAATACATTTAAAAGTTAAACAGATTTTACATTTCTTTCCTAACCTCTGACATCCCGAAATGGTAATTTTAGAGACTAGCCTAAAAATAGGCGTTAAATTTATATATATATGATACTGACCAATCTAATATTTTTCAATTTCCAGTTGATTATCCTACTAATTTAGAATTAACGGAAAACCTTTTATCCAACAATGCTATTAACTTTTTAGATCTAAAAATTAAACTCAATGAACACAAAACAGTAACTGATCTTTATAACAAACGTAAAGATTTTCGATTCAAAGTTAATACTTTTACTCATTCTAAATCTTGCCTTCACATTTCAGTTTACCGTAATATACTCTTTAATCATCTGTATAGAATCGAAAGTTTATGTTCCTCTAATCTAATCAACATTAAACAATTAATATTTTATGCATTAAATCATGGTTTTCCAAAGAAATTCATATATTCTTTAATCTACAATTAGTGTCTTAATGACCTATACAATGGACAGTATGGACTATAATTGCCAGTTACAATTAACATTTTGCGTATTTAAAAAATATATTTAAAAAAATTATAAATTATAAAATTATAATTAAAAATAAAACATACAAAATAAAACAAAAAAAAAATTTTTTAATAGGTTGGCTGGGTGGATAGATGTTAGTTTATGCAGGAGGGTGGTGTTGTCTGGAAAATTTATGCGCAAATGTTGATTTATTATTATTAAAAAAAAGAAAAAAAGTTGGAAAGATACATTGTAATCATTAATTAGTTAATTTGTTTATGTTATGTATGATGATTCGGCACTTTTTAATAATGCCAAAAATAGTCTTAATTTATATGTTAATTTATTTCTATATAATTTTATTTTATAAATAGTGGACTCTAATATATTATATGATATATCTACCCTATATATATAAAATCCTAATGAAACGAATTTATGTAACGATTCTATGAAACGACTGATTAAACAACTGATCATGTTTTACGGTGATTTCTCCTAAAATATGGAATACTTTGCAATGAAATTAACACCAAAAATCCATATTGATCCACAGATCTCAAAACTGGTAATAGAATTTTTAAATTCGAATTAGTTTTCGAAATATTAATTTTTTTTTAATTTTATATACTTTTCTCTAATGATGGCAACTCAAATTTTAATCATAACAGATTTTTTTTTCATATTCTAGAAAGGGTTATTATTTTAAACTAATTTGGCGACCAGTTTGGCATCCCTTAAATGTATGCTAAGAAATGTATCATGTTACTTTTATTCATAATTCAATTTACTTGAACAATCTTTCGCCAAATCGAAAGATTCTGATAGAGAAATCAAGAACTCGGTATTTTTATGTTAGCGAGATGCAGGTGATAAATCGCAAACATTTTTCCCGTCGCATTTTTTATATTTCATTAATTTCATTTAAAATATAATCCTTTCATTCATTTTATTTAAAATACAAAACTTTCATTTAAAACTGAAACGGTACTTTTCCGTTATACGGACACCATGCCAGAATGTACGGTAATGCGCCAATTATTTCAACCCTGATCATGAAAAGGATTTTTAATTTTATGCCAGCAGTTTAATATGAGTTTTATTTTATTAATTTATTGTATAGAAATTATTTGCTCACTTATTTTAAGTATATATTTGTAGTTTAACAAAATAGCTCAAAAAGTCTGTAATTTTCATATATTATATTTTTAAAATGCTCACTTTACTATCGACAATGTCTTTTCTTTTATTTTACAAATGTACAATTGTACAAATTCACGTGATTTTCATTTTATGCCAACTATTACGCTTGGCGACAATGGTGTCCGTATAACGAAAAAGTACCACTGAAACATTTAAAATTGATGGCTTTCACTTCTTTCTTTTTCTTTAAACAAAACTAAAAGAAAAATATTAGGCAGAGATGTCATATACGCACCGGTGTACCTAATTGGCGCCAAAATGGCATTATTTTGATTGACATGGTAACCCGGCTATTGTTGTTTATTCAATAATAAATGTTTATTTACTTTTATTTCTTTTTTTAAATTATAGGAATTATTTTGTTCTATCAATTATTTTTTTGTTATTTTTTTTTTTTTTTTGAAAATAATAGAAAATAATTAAAAAATACGGTACTACTTAGTTATTCCGTCGACCAATTTCGCCAAATTATACAAATTGACATAATTTTTATTTTAAATAACGAAAGAACAAATAAATTAGTATAACATTAATAAATATACAAATAAAACGTCGAAATAAAAATCACTTGACGACGTAAACACGTATAACTTGCTTAAAGTCAACTGAATGTGACATTTACGATGAACCATTATTGGCATTTAATCTTATAGTTTGGCGATAGATTTTTGGTCGATGGGATAACTAAGTAGTACCGAAAACACATATGTAACTGGTATTCGAAAACGAGGTTTTCGCCAAATTTTCGTAAAAAAAAAATCACGCCAAACCTGCGGGTGCGTATATGACATATGGCCAAATATTAAATATTGCAACAAACCATGACATTTAATTTCAACTCCAAATCAATGCTTTAATTTACCACTCGAAAAATAAAAAAAAATGCTAACTGGCAGTTGAAAAAAAGCTATTGGCGAGATTTGCACCCGGCTAGCGTAACAGTACCAAGAATTCTTTTCGACCATGGCAACTTTTATGTAGTTTTATTCTAAAAAAATGATTTTTTTAATCAAAATGGAAATCTTTTGGCACATATGTCATATACAGACCCATATTGGCGCGTTTTTTTCTGACGCCAATGTCATATACGCTACGGGTACATAACTGGCGCCAAAGAATCGTTATTTTGCTTGATATGGTAAGACGGATGTTGATGCTTTCCCCAAATTGGCGTCGGAAAAAAATCGTGCCAATATATGACATCTGTGCCAAACTTTCAAATGAAAGGCGAAGGGATCAGACCGTATTTGTTTATGGTAGTTGATGACTTGAACTATTATAATATAGATGAAATGATGGCGATAGAATAATATTTGGAGACTTATCACCTGTACTTGGCTAACATTAAAGTACCAAAATGGCGCCAAGAGTATAAAAAGCGAAGTGGTCTGCCCGGAACTGTTGATGATAGACACGTGACTTAGGCTATTGTTATAGAGATTGTCTTAAAATATCGAGAGACAAAGACTCAGTACACTTAATTCATTTTATTTTAGCTTCTTTTCAAATGTTTAACTGATCCTCTTTAATCAAAAACGAAAACAACCATTGGATGTCTTAACAACAACCGATTCGGCCTTAAATTTTTGCAATCAAAGGGAATTGAATGGAAACCCCTTTACAGGGAGATCTGCACAGCTTTTTTCAATATAATTCAATCTTCGCTAATATTTTTAAAACCCATCAGATTAGCGTGTTTTAGATTCTGCGGTGTCTGAACGGGGGTTGGCGAGCGCAGCTTGCAGGGGGCAGAGCCCCCTAGTGTATCTATAAACATGTAGAAATGTTATATTTATCTCTATCTGCCCCTCCCCCCAAATTTAATTTTATAAAGGGAAGAGAAAAGTAATGAATATATATTTTTTTTTTCAAATTAAAAATTAAAGCAAGTATAAAAACATTTTAGACATTGATGATTTATAATCAATATTCTAATTAACTGATTTAGAATTAAACAACAAATGTTATGCTAGTGGGTTTTTTAAATTAATAATGTATAAAACTTGAATTTTAATTTGCATACTTATAATTTTAATTATAATTAAAATATATTCCGTACTTAATTTAAAATCTCAACAATAGATGGAAGCACTATAATTAATTTAAATTCCTCCCTATCTTTTTAAATAGAACTTAGCTTAAATAACAATCAATAGACAGCAGCACTATAATTCGTTCACATTCATTTCTCTTTTTTCTTTTTTAACACTTTCCTACAAAGTTGAAAAGTGTTTATGACTTCGGTTTGTCTGGCCGTCTGTCTGTCTGTACGCGCTCTAACTCCCGTAAATATTCTCGGATCGTTCTGAAATTTTTGAATGTTAGTGACCTCTACCATAGCACGAACTCTATTTTAAATGAAGTTTGTAGCATGTTTAGTTCCTTTATAGGGACAGTCAAAAGTTTTCCGTTACTTTACGGCCTATGGGAAAAAATCGTTTAAAATGATTTTTAATGATGTTACATGCTTTCAAACATAACAAAATTGATATGCATTTATCAAGTGTACTAAAATATGCATTCCGTAGAATATGCGATGCAAAGACTAATCATTATTCATTTACAGGGCCACACAAAAGAATTCCGTTGCACAATGATATAGGGGTGGGGTGAATTTTTTCCGGCGTATTTTAATTATGTTAAATTATTTCATGTATAATGAAATTGATATACGTCGCTAAGGTTTACTATAATTTATTTCATGTATAATACGAAGTGCATAGCATTTACAGGGACACACAAAAGATTTCGGATACTACATTGTATCCGAAGTACTGTACGGTAGCGACGATTGCTGCAAATGCATTTTTAATTATGTTATATGCTTTTATGTTTCACTATATTTATGCATTGTATATGGTGTATATAAATGCTGTAATTCATATACAGGGCTACACAAAAGAATTCGTAATGGTTACTGGTATGATTGCAAATTGCTTAAAGGTGGTTTTTAAATGAGTTATGCATTTTCACGCTGAACTGCAAATAGTTTACTAAGAAATGTTTGTAGAGCATAGATAAAATGATATACAATGTCACGCAAAGGATTGGATATATGGCCGTCTATGAATGATAATTTCTGGAAATGTGATTCTAGTAGTTTTAAGAGTGTTTTACTTTGAATTAAACTTTAGCTAAATAGTGGCGCGTAATAAAGGTACTATGTAAACTACAGGGCTGTACAAAAGTATTCAGGCATATTTCCATCTAGTAGTATAAATTGCTGAAAGAGAAATTTCAACCTGTTATGCGTTTTCTTGCTAAACTAAATTTTCCCATTATATAGTATATATATCAACCTACAGATCAAATACAGGGTTGTTCAAAAGAATTGGAATACATATTCGCTATGGACGTTAACTGCTGAAATCATTTTTTCAAATATTTTATGCGTTTTCTAAAATGTTTACTTAGTTCTCTTATATACATTATTTCTCTAAATAACGAAATTTTGTTAAAGCATTCAGGAAGTGTTAGAAAGTGTTTCATAATATATGCTTAAAGCATTATTTTTCTTACTTGTTATTAAAAATATCTACGGTTGGCATATGGGTCATTCCATGTCAATTCAATCAATTGGATTTTTCTCAAATCACACATTTCTGAATTTGTATTTTTAGACTGCAGTTCCATTTTCAAAAAATTGTTTCTCTGTATCTAAAATGAGAATAATAAAATATCACTTAAAAATATCACTGTAAGTACATCAAAAGAGAAAGATTTTAATAAAAAATATTTCAAAAATTAATTTTAAATATTTCGGGCCAAAAAATTAAACCAAAGTTGAAAGTTATGGTTATTTTTCCATATTTTTGTGGATTTACGAAAAAGGCTCTACACAAAAAGGCAAATAAAAGTTCCAATTTCTTTTTATTTTAAATAACAGTTTATACTTTGGGCTTTCTAGTTATGAAATAAAAGTGATGTCTTTCTAATGACTTATGCAAAAATTTTGCCCTGTTTTTGGAAACTGCACCAATCAAGAAAAAAAAAATCTCTGCCTAATTTTAGCTGTGGTACCTAAATAACTACTATGGTTCCTATGACTTGTTGAATATATTATTCAATGTTTCTTTCTTCCTTTCTTTTGCAAAGTAAAGTTTTAGCTTTTTTCTTTCTTCTGAGTGAAAGGGGGGGGGGGGGAGGTCTATGACTGCAGTCTATCTCCCCTCCATTAAATTTTGTGCATAATCCTTATGCTTCATTTATTTTTTCATTCATATATTCGCTTTTATTATAAGCATTTTTTTAATTAAACAATCTCTTAATTCTGTTTTTACAATATGACTGTAAACAAAAAATCTTTTGTTGGTATAGAATAAGAAAATACAAGAATGACCTTTTACCAATCACATTTTCAATATGTTTTTTTCTGTGTGTGTGTGTGTGTTTGAATTAAAATGCTTTATTTGTATTTAACATTTTTTTTACTTTCTATTTTATTATCTTGGATAATTTTAATCCTTTTAAATATGTTTTTTATAGTTTAAATACCTTATATTTATCAAAGCTAAGTTCATTTCTACAGGATGAAACATATTTCTACACCTGCCTTGTATAAACACATTCTGACAAAGGCAGGAAAAAATTTTTTTAGTAAAGGCAGGTGTTTTCGAATCTGTTAATCAAATTATTATTTGCTGTTTCTCATAATAGAAGGGTGATCTATTTTCCTTGTGCTGCAAAAGAAAATATTAGATGAATTTTAAATAACTGATTATGCTGCTACACAGTCATGACAACTTCTGAGAGAAAAGAGAATATTGTCAATGTCAGAAAAAAGGAAAGGTAAAGCCATAGCCACAGGTCCAGAAACAATTGAACTAATTGAAAAGTTTTATAATTGTAATGAATATTAAAGAATCATAGCTAAAAAAATGTAGTTAGCATTGCTAATAATGTACTATGCACAAAAGCGATTGATATTGTGTGTACCTTCATGAGTTGTATTTTCTTTTTAAACAGGAATTTCGAAAAACTTGAGGATTATAACTCTAGGTATTCAATCCAGTATTAGCAGCACTGTTCCTTTAAATGAATTTGTGACAAGCTTTGTGAAATATTTGGAAAATGTTATTCCACTCTTTTATAACGAAAGCTAAATCTAATTTCATAAAATAAACCAAAGCAAACATTGGCACTCAAAAAGCTATCGTTTTGTTGGATTTCAGCAAAAAGTTTACGTTTCTTATTCAAGATGAGGTTTAAAGTTACCATTGGTCCAAAGAAGCTGCACTCTTCATCTAACTGTTATGCACACTCTATCTCTCAGTATCAGATTATTATCAGCAAGCAATATACACGTTTTATTTTACGATATGCAACATGATGTCACTCTTGTGTGTTTAACACAGAAGGAAGTGATAACATTTGTAAAAGAGATATTTCCTGATGTAAAGAAAGTCTTTGACTTTAGTGATGGGTGCCCTGGCCAATATAAAAATTGCAAACTTTCATAAACCTTTACCAAAATGAAGAGAATTTCCCCTTAAGATATTTAACAATATTTTTTTCTGGGGGTTGAGGGGGGAGTAGGGGGATAGCCACTGATTTTGAAATACAAAGACAATAGTGTTTTAGATACTAAATTACGAGGATCTTCTGATATACCGATGTTTTGTTATATTACTATCTTTGGAGTTGCAGTAAGATAGAAAAATTGAAATATGTATTAGATGATTCTCAATGTTGCTTATTCATAATAAATATAAATTTAAAATTGCACAAAGAAAAAATATTGCAAAGTAAGTCTAAGTGATACTGCAAAAGTACGTCATTTATTTCTACATTTATATTTAGCTCAGTTCTATTTTTAAATTTCAATCTTTTAAGTATAATGCTTATTCTCATTTTTTAGTTTAAAAATTTTGCAAATAATTTGAATTACATAAAAAAATTACAACAATCTATATTTTTAAAATGTTTATAAGCAATTTTATTTAATGTATTAGATTTAATTATTGATTATTTCAATTTTAATAAAAATTATGTCTTTCTCCTAGCTTACGTAAAAATTTTACCCTGTTTTGGGAAATTGCACCAATCAAGAAATAAAAATCTGTACCTAATTTAAGCTGTGGTACCTAAATAATTACTGTGGTTCCTATGACTTGTTGAATTTATTTAATAAGTGCTTCTTCTTTTTATTTACAAAGTAAAGTTTTTGCTTTGTTTTTTTTCCTGAGTAAAATGAGAAAAAAAATCTATGACTGCAATATTCCCCCCCGTCCATTAAATAGTGTACATATTCCTTACATACTACCATTGTGAAAGTATTTATAGAAACTAGGGGATCGAACCCGAGCTCCTCGGGTTACAGAGTATAGGTGAAAACCGTTCTTTCTTTTTTTTTTTTTTTTTTTTTTTTTTTTGTAATTATTTTTTTACATATAATATATATTTTAGATTGCCCACTAACATCAAAAAGAATTTTTATATGAAAAATATCAATTATGCAATCAAATAAAGTTTTAAAATTTATTAAAAGTGATACTTTCAGATGTCACCGCATGCCAGGAGTTATTAGCCCAAAATTTTGCGACTTACGGCAGACTTTCCGATCATTTCAGTGCTTTAAGCGCGTGGTTCAATCACATGTTTGTTATATTTGTTTCTTATTTATATTATTTTATTTATTTTTCTATAGAGAAAATTTTAATTTTGTTATGGAACATTAGACGGAAACAAATGCTGAACTTTTTACATTGTTTTAAGGGCAAGCAGAATAATCTTTCGTAATCGAGCTACACGTGACAGATAAATTTAAAAATAATTCATGCTTGAAAATCTATATACATTATTCTATCGTACGTGGCACAGAAATCGCGATTATTTGTTCATTGTTTAATGGCAACACCTGAATGAAACGCATCTCATTGGTTATTGTGTAATATTTAAAAAAAAGGAATAACAACAAATAAAAAGAAGTTTAATTAATAACTATAGAACAAAACAATTTATATAATTTAAAAAAATAAAATAAAAGTATATAAGCAATTTATTAAGAAATAAACAACAACATCCGGGTTACCATATCAAGCAAAATAACGACTTTTTGGCTCCAGTTAAGTACCCGGTGCGTATATGACATTGGCGTCAGAAAAATATCGCGTCAACGTGATGCGTTATGACATCTGTGCCGTCTTTTATTCATCTCATTTAAAATACATTAAATAAATAAAGATATTTTTCCAGTATAGGTACTTGGCGAAATAGAGAAAAGGTCCATGGCGACAAAAGAAATTTGGCAACGTATTTTCTGGCAACCTATTTCATCAAAATATTTTTTTCGAATGAAACTACATAAAAGTTGCTATGATCGCAAAAAGTTCGTACTTTTATATTAGCTGGCGCAGTTCTCGCCAATAGCATTTTTTAACTCGCTAGCAGCCTTTTTAATTTTCGAGGGGTAAATTAAAACAATGCTTTGATGCTTAAATTAAATGATTTATGGTATTTATTCTTTGCTTTTCTTTTTCTTTTTTTAAAGAATTTTTTTTAAGTGAAATTCATGAATTTGAAATGTTTCAGTTTTAAATTAAAGTTATCCATTTTAAAATGAGTGGAAGGGTTATGTTTTAATCTAAATTAATGAAATATGAAAAAATGGGACGGGTACAATGTTTGGCGATTTATCACCTGTACCCGGCTAACATAAAAATACCTAGTTCTTGATTTCTCTATCTGAATCTACCGATTTGGCGAAGGATTGAGCAAGTAAATTAAATTATGAAGGGAGACCAAACTGGTCGCCACGGACGCCTAGTTATTTTAAAAACCGTAATAACTCTGTCGATTAAGATACAATTTTCAAACAAATTGCATGTGAAAGTAGATTTTTTTCTCTATTTGACGGTGTAAAAATTGAAAATGTGCGATATTTGGAAACTTAAAAAATCGCTGACATAGCACGCATTATAATTTAAATATTTTTTGTTCAGTTTGTATGAGAAAATGGCAACAAAAGGTGCAGTAATATATTATTTTCTTTTCTCTGTTATTATTTTTCCTCTACTTTCAACCCTCCATGACTTTCAACAGCAATGGAGTACTTCAGTTGCCACAATTTCAAAAAATGTATTAAAAACTGCAAAAAAATTAATATCTCAAAATTAAATTGAGATACAGCATTCAAACAAATTGCATTAAAAAGTACATTTTTTTTCTTATAAGACGGTGTAAAAATTTAAAATGTGCGATGTTTAGAAGTTTAAAATTTTGCAGTAAAGAAAATTGCAAAACCAAAATTTCATTTCAAATTTCAAAGTGTTGCCATTCGCAGAATGATTATGCGTTACGCACAGATATGTTTGTCCTTTATAATATAGATATACCACTGAATCCAATGATAGATGTACATTTATGTGACAAACATATGCGATGAGATTGAGAACAACACAATTTCAGATAACGTGTGATATGTACCAATACTATACATTACAAATTTTCCACTGTTGGAAAAATAAATAAATCAGTATGATTTTAAGGGTTCGTTTTAGCAAATAAATCAAAATGTTTTATAAATATAAATTTAAAATGTGCAGCAATTATTTAGGTGCCATAAGCAAAGTTATATAATTTTATCGCCTGATAGGTACAGCATCCCAAAATAAGTCAAAATTTTTGAATAAGCCATGAGAAAGACATAAATTTTATTTCATAAATAGAAAGCCCAAAGTGTAAACTTTTATATAAAACAAAAAGAAATTGGGAATTTCATTTATCTTTTTGTGGAGAGCCTTTTTTGTAAAATGACAAAACTTCAGAAAAATAACCATAACTTTCAATTTTGGTTTAATGTTTTGGCCTTAAAAATTGCAAATTAATTTTTTACATATTTTTTATTTGAATTGCATGTTTTTGTGTACTTACAGTGATATTTTTAAGCACATTTGGATTTTAGATCCAGAGAAACAATTTTTTGAAGATGGATCCACAGACGCAGAAATGTGCGATTAGAGGAAAATCCAAAAATCGAAACTCCCATATCTCACAAACTATGAGGTGTAGAAAGGAGGTTTTGTTTTTGTTGTTCATATCAGGGAAGGGCTAGTATGTACACAAAGTTTCACCCAAATCCCTGTCGGTCGGGTTACAAGGTCTGGTTGAATTGAAATGGAATGACTCATATTACAAATTTCGTCAATTACTTCTTTTCCATTTAATACCTGTATTTCTTCAATCCAATTGTGTAATAAATTTAATCTTAGTTCGTTTAATCCTTCAGGAGCAAAGTATTTTTTTAAAGTGTTGAAATAAAGGAATGGCGCCGGAATTTACCAACAAATTTATTTGCAAATAAGAAAATGCTATATCTCACATACATATTATTGAAAATATTTTTCCAAAATTCTGGTGTCATTGAGGCGTTTGGGAATTAACATTAAGTGGTTTCAAAAACATACCACCCATACGCACCCCCTGAAACACCCTTAACGTGTTAATTACCATATAAACTAATTTATTATTTTTCTTTTATTAGTGTAATCTACTTAATAGTTATTATATTTATATTATTAATAATTAATCCCTCCATTTGCAAATTTTAAACTGTGCGAATTCGCTGTTAACTGTGACTGCTTCTTATAACACGTGAAAATGTTTTGCTATATTGGTTATGACGAATGATTTTGGGGCTATTATGAAGTTTTAGATGTTTCATCTGTTTATATTAAAATAAGTTTTTCACTCGCATGTTTCATTTTTTAATTTATGTTATGTATGGGTTGATTTTTTTCAAAAAAATATTTTGGTTGCGGTTCATCAGGCAATGGTAGAAATTTGCAGTCAAGCAGAGCTTCTAATTTCTACTTCAGAAATTAACTGTATTTTACTTATGATTTCGAAATATTGCCCTTGAAAAGGAGTTTCGAATCATAAGATACATTTTTTATTCATGATCGTTCTCCTTTTTGTATTCCTTTTGTAGTTTTCTTGTTGATTTTACGTATTTCCCACTGTGATATCTTGCATTTCGGACGATAGATTTATTGGTGCTGTCAGTAATTTCATTTTTTCTAATCTTTTTTCATTTGTTAAGGTGAATAATTCCTGTTCCAAATTTTATAATGTATAATGTTTGTATCATGTCATTATACTCAATTTATAAATTATATTTGAAATAGATGATGATTTGTAATATTCTATAATGGTTATATATATATATATATATATATACAGTGTGATTCATAAATATCGAAACAATAGGCCATTTCCTTAAATATTGCCTCTAGACACATACTTCCAGTTGCAAAGTTTCATAAAAAAAAGGTGCAAAATTTAATGACATAACTTGCAACTCCATGGAGGGTCTATTTGACAAAATACAAAAACTAAATTTTTATACAGCCCCCGTAGAGTAAAATTCCCAGCTAGGAAAATGTTCCTTATACATTCCTGAATTAAACACGAAAAAATTCATCTCGATATCTTCAAAATTCGCAGAGATATTAAAATCCAAAATTCGTGACTGACACCATTTATCCATGCCTCTGAGCGACGAGTTTTTGACTCGTTTTGAATGCAAGATAGGGATTATCCACAAATTGTACATTATTAAAAGTCGATTTAAGACAATGCCTCTCCTTTAGACATAAAATAGCAGCGTATAGATTTTACGTTAAGCCTGCTTCCAAAATATGCTTGTGGTCTGCACGGGTCGAAATATCTAGGTCCGGTCCAGAACTGACCCATAGGAAAAAAGTTAGGCCCAGCCTGGAAACAAGTTCAAATCATAGCCCGGCCCGCCGTGACTGAATTTCTACATAGTTTTTTACATCGATATGGTTAAAAATTGTTTCGCATGGAGGAGCTCTGACCAAAAATACTTATTATAGCTTTTCCTTTTCATGTTTATAATTATTATTTTTAAAGACGCACCAAAAGCTATGATTATTTGTTTTATTAATGAATCTCTATTTACATGTAAATGTTTCACTTGCCTTTTAATACCGTTAATCCATATTCCTTGTGTTAGAGACTTTGAAAAATGTTATACAGTAAAATTTTTTAAGGTGCACTGTTAAAAATTTTGCAGCATTCTGGCAGGTCATTCGACTGTTTTTTGAAAAAACGGTTTCATAACCATAATTTAACTGTATTCTGGCCATAAAATGGCCAATAATATGGTCAGAATAGTGTAAAATTACGGTTGTGTAACCGTTTTCGGAAAAAACGGTCAAATGACCTGCCAGAATGCTGCAAATTTTTAACAGTGTGGAATCACACAGGAAAGAAAAAAATGTGTTATAGACAAGTTCCCTTCTAGGAGTTGTAAATGTAGTCTATTTTTTCTCAGGTATTATTATATTCATTCTCCATAGATCAACAGATTTTCCCGTTTAAGAAAGGATTCCGTCATAGGCAGGGTTTTTTTCACTAAGTTTACTGTATTTTAATTTTTTTGCCTTAAGATCTAATATCCTTTAAAAAAATGAATTTTAAAGTTTTATTGTAAAATAATGGCCATTCAAAAATATAGGCATTTGCTGTAAAAGTTTTGGGGCTGAGCCAAATTTTACTTATTTTTGCACGGATTAGGTCAGTCTGTTTGTTTTGTTTGTTTGTTTGTATTTATGTCGGCCAATTATCAGCACGTGGGATATAGGCCCTAAGGGGGGAGTGCCTTCCGTGGAGGTCTTTCTAAGGGAACCTAACCCGTATTAACGCTTAGAGAACCAAGATTCGAAGAAGACCACGAAAACTCCGAACGATTAGGCCGACGGGCGCGATTGGGATCGAACCCAGCACCTCCCGTCTACCAGTTTCGAGAGCAGAACCTCTCGGCCAATAGTGGGGCCCTATTAGGTCAGTCAGAAACAATGATTTTAATACGGGTTGTGCTGAGACCGCGACTGAAAATTTCGCCCCGTGGAGACGTAGGAAGATGGATGCTAGTGGTATAACCAGTGACCGAGAGGTTCTGCTGTCAAAGCTGGTAGACGGGAGGTGCTGGGTTCGAACCCAATCACCCACGTCAGCCTAATCGTTCGGAGTTTTCTGTGGTTTTCTTTGAACCTTGGATATCCTTGCGTAAATACGGGTTAGGTTCCCTTAGAAAGAGCCCCACGGAGGGCACTGCGCCCCCCCCCCCTCCTTCGGGAACATATACCTCGTGTAGATAATTGGCCGTCATAAATCACACCAACACCTGGTTCGGTATGAAAAAATATGTTAGGACTGGCCTAGCTGAGTCTTCAGAAAAAAGTCGCCAGTCCCGGCCCCAGAATGCAGTTTTTTTAACGGCTTCGCCGGGACAATAGAAAGCCTGAAGCTGTGAGGGCCAAAATTATGAAAAAAACTCTTAATCGGCATGTTAGGAAAAGCATTTTTTTAAATTACACATTTAACATTTATTTATGGACATTTAAATAATACAGAAAATAGGTGGAAACCGCAAAAGTTAAACTGAATCGGAAGTTTAAGCTACAGAAAGAAGTTACATTTTCACGTGCAATTTTTTAAAAAGCACTTAAACATTTTATTATGAACATTTACTATGTTTAAAACTTTAAATGCGTTTTTCTGCATGATGTTTTTTTTAACCATTTCTCGTCTTTAAATTATTATAAGTCAAGAATCGTTAAATAAAAAAGGTGCAAACTTGGAACACGTCTTTTTTGTTTATTTTACATTAACTTCGTTGCGGCAAATTTGAAAAAAAATTTACTTTTGAAAATGTGATTTTTTTAAATAAATTGCATTGAAACAAAACTAAAATTATACTTTGCTCTTTAATTAAATGAAAAAAATTTGAAATCCGATAAATAATGTTTCGAGTTACAACGATTTTAAATTATAGAGCAACCCAACGCTAAAAATTTGGCCAGCATATTCATTACAATTGGTGTTTATCTTTATCGTCAGGATTCTTGTAATTACACAGAAATTTGCTGACGACATCTTGGAAGGCAATCCAAGCTTTTTATCCTTTATTTTACACTATTCTCAAATTCTTTATCCTTCATAAGCTTGAGGATATCTGGACCAATAAAGATTCTCTCTTTCAACTTCGCTTCGGGTAAATCTGCAAACTTTTTGCACTGGTATTTGAAACAATCGCAATCTTTTGAAACAGTACATTTTTTGGCTCAACTAAGATGATCCGAATCACATTCTTGGTGCCTGGTTTAAGATTTTGTCTTTTCGGCCTTTCTTTTTTTACCCAGTGTTGAGTCTTATCATAGCTGTCCCACTCACAAATTAACCCTTAAATGCCTAATTTTTCAAATATCATTGTAATAATGTTTTTCGGCTTTCATTTCTTAAATAAATCATGGGAAAAATACTTTAAAAAATCATATTTTGTTTTAAGTATAGTTTACGGCTAAAAAACAGTTTTTTACTAATCGGCAATATTGGTGTTTAATTGGAAAAATAATTTCCCTTTATAAAATTCTATAATATTAAACACACAAGAATTTTAGGAACTATAATAAGAAATAAATTTTATTTGCTCACTGAAGGTCAAAATAGGGTATTTCGCAAGCTTCCAAACAAAACAAAAAGAACATGTAGCAACATTTGAAAAAATAAATCTATCTTTATTCTTAAACAGCACAAGTGTTGTCATCTACATGTTGAAAATCGATTTAATAACATTTTCAGAATATATTTTATTGGCAACATTAGGCATTATAGCTTCAATATTATTCTAATAGTATTTTAGAGCCTAAATTGGGTATGTTGCCGAAAAGCAACACCAGGCATTTAAGAGTTAAACATGGGTACTTTGTGTATCCGCTTTGTTGACCAAGAAGCATAGAGATAACTTTCAAATCACTGCAAACGGCCCAACCGAGGTCGGCATATTTAATTTTGTTGATGGCGAGATCCAGGTTTTTATAGCGTTCTTTTAAATGTATAGTGTATCCAACTGGTACAGATACATACTGGCTTCCGTGATGAAGAAGGACAGCTTTAAGGCTCCTTTTCGACGAATCTATAAACAGCCTCCATCCATCTTTATCGTAGGTGATATTAAAATTGCTCATCAATCCGGGAACATCAGAACAATAGACCAGGTTCTTCTCTTCCTCAAAGTACTTAACAAATCCCTTTTCTCGATTCCTGTACCAATAAAAAAGGTTCCCTTGGCCAATAAGATTTTTCTTTCAAGCTGGAGCCCAACAATTCAGCTGCCTCTTTTGAAAAGTCCAGATCTCTAGTCAGATCATTAAGTTCAACCATAGAGAAGGACTGGGTTGAATCACTTCCAGAGGGCTTATATACCGTAATCGGAGCCTTGAACTTATGGATGCTCCGAGTCTGAAGACTCTGAAGAGATGGCTTTGCAATTGAATTGCAGGCAAAAGCATATTAAGGTATATTAAGGTATACCTTAGCATATTAAGGTATAAGCATATTAAGGTATACCTTAATATGAATTAGTGCTGTTTGTGTTTTGGTGCAAATCGCTCAACAGGTGGCGCTGCTATGCTGAATTTTTCAGAATTTCCCCTACAGCTCTATCTCAATAACTAATGCTCGAATTTTCATCAAACTTCGAATTCAGGGATACGAATTGGTTCTAAATTGATGTAATTTCTTATACTATTTAAATGGTTTAATTGACGTGATTTATATAGAAGAAAGTTTTGTGATGGCCACAACATACTAGTTTAACAAGACTTTGCACTATCCCATTCGTCCTATACAAAACAAAAATGGATAGATAAAGCATTCATGACGATGTCATCCTCAACTTGTCGCCCCCCCCCCCCTCCAGCTACCCAGATATTAACCGAATGGCCTATTACGTATGTGGCGAAATTGAGAGGGACTCCAATAGTGATCCACATAGCGATGTTGCGGCCCTCAAGGACGTCATTGTGTATGCAGTGGCAAATGTTCCCAAAACATATCTGATCATTACCTTCAGTCAGGTTTGAGAGCCTGAAGAGGCGGTTATTGCGGTTGGCATGGTTTCAATGAAGAATGTCATCCACTGCGTATGTGGTCACTTGTACAGAACGTTTAAAAAATGCTCTATCTCTAGTTGTCTGAGCGAAGCGAAGGCTAATACTCAGCGAAATATTACTGTCCGGACACATTACTACTACGATGGATATTAACGCCATGTCCTACTAAAAAAAAGCCTAATAAAAACCTTTCGTCAAGCATAACTCAAAAAATATTTGTCGGATTTCGTTTCTGATTGCACCAGAAGGTACCTATGAGGGTCGCCTACTGAATGCACCTACTATGAAAAATAAGTTCCAAACCGTTTAAAAATTATATAGAAAAAACTGATAAAAAAGCACAATTTATCTGCATACGTCACAGAAATTTTGTGTGCGTCACTTTCACCGGTTGATGTTTTCGTAGACAACTGGTTTGAACACATGGAGCAAATAAAAAAAAATACGCACGCAGTAATATCGAATAGATCAGTTTCAACCACGTGATCACAAACCTTGCAACAACCCGTGGCAACCAGTTTTGGTGGGCAAACAAATAATAATACAGTACTCCGTACCACGGTGACCGTTTTTAGCCTGTTGTACGAAATCTGGCCTGTTGTATGACATATAATTGTGGATGATTAAAACAAAAGACATGAGTGTTTATTACTCCGGGAGGTTAACTTTCTCTGGATGTCTGTCTGTCTATCATACAGCATGCAATTTTCTTGTAAATGATGATATTATTATGCAGTAAAACCTCCATAACGGACACACCCGATTAGTGGACACCTCCATTTAGTGGGCATTTTTTCGATTACCGACCCTTAAGTATAACTGTACATTTTTTACTCTCAGTCGCGAACATCTCCAAATAGAGGACAAATTCTGCCCTCCCGAGGTGTTAGCTATTCAGAGGTTTTACTGGTAAAACCTCCATAGCGGACACACCCGATTAGCGGATACCTCTATTTAGCGGACATTTTTTCGATTACCAACTCTTAAATAACTGTACATGTTTTAATCTCAGTAGCAGTCACATCTAAATAGAGGACAAATTCTGCACTCTCGCGGTGTCCGCTATTCAGAGGTTTTACTGTATATAATTTTGATAGTTATTTTACAGGGCCACACAGAAGAATAAGAATATATGAAACGAATATAAACTAAATTCGGGATTGGTAGATCGCTGATGGTAATGTAATTTTAGGATGTTGTTACAGTCATCCGCAGCATGTTTTCAGAGTTTCGTTCATCTAACGAAACATTACCTGTCACACTCCTTTGTCTTTCTGTCTGTCCGTCTGTCACACTTGTGTATTTAAAGCAATTTTTCTAACTCAGCCCCTAATTAAGTTGGAGACATGAAAGTTTGCATACTTATAGCTGAACACTTGCGATAACACGATAAATCATAAAATTTTGAAAAAGTCATATTTAACCCTCCGGTCTCTAACTTCTGTACTTTAAGCAATTTTTCTAACTCAGCCCCTATTTAAGTTGGAGACATGACATTTTGCATACTTATAGCTGAACACCTCACATCAAACGACAAAGAATAAAATTTTGAAAAAGTCTAATATTTAACCCTCTGTTGGTCTAACTTGTGTATTTTAAGCAATTTTTCTAACTCAGCCCCTAATTAAGTTGGAGACATGAAATTTTGCATACTTATAGCTGAACACCTCAGATCAAACAACAAATAATAAAATTTTGAAAAAGGTCTAATATTTAACCCTCTGGGCTCTAACTTGTGTATTTTAAGCAATTTTTCTAACTCAGCCACTAATTAAGTTGGAGACATGAAAGTTTGCATACTTATAGCTGAACACTTGCGATAACACGATAAATCATAAAACTTCGAAAAACTCATATTTAACACTCCGGTCACTAACTTCTGTATTTGAAACAATTTTTCTAACTCAGCCCCTAATTAAATTGGAGACATGACATTTTGCATACTTATAGCTGAACACCTCACATCAAACGGCAAATTATAAAATTTTGAAAAAGTCTAATATTTAACCCTCTGGGCTCTAACTTGTGTATTTTGAGCAATTTTTCTATCTCAGCCCCTAATTATGTTGGAGACATGAAATTTTGCATACTTATAGCTGAACACCTTACATCAAACGACAAATAATAAAATTTTGAAAAAAATCTAATATTTAACCTCTAATATTTTGTCTCGCGCAATTTTTAAATTTAAACTGTTTTGCAATACTATTTTTTGTTCATTTTGCATAATAAGTGTAATGTGACGTAATTTCTTCTATTTCAGACTTCTAACGCATGTTAATGAATTTATTTTACAATATCCTTTCTCTTTTAAAATTCACATGTAAATATAGTTTTTATGGCGTAATTTCCAATAAGTGCCTGCTTTTTATACCTAATTATTTAATTCTAATTTGAAGGTTTTTTTCTGTTTATAATAGTAACGTGTAAATAATTTTTTTTTATTTGAAGCAAACATTATTGTTTGCGCTGTTTATACAGTTGGCAACAGTTGAAATTAATACCATTTTCTAAAATATGTAAAAAATATCTGTCAAGATGCTGAATATTTGAATTTAAAATAGAAATAAAACCTCAAAGAATGAGTCAAATTTAAAAAAAAATAATGAAATCTGCACACCGGGATCTTCTATTGAATAAAATGATCTAAAAATGATTAAATTCCCATGTATAGCTTTTGCTCCTATAAATTTTTTTTTAATGGAACGATTTTGTCCAACTTTAGCATTAAATATCTCTTAAAATAATTCTTCGATTTGAAAACTGTATGCATTAGCGTGTTGATCAAACATTTCGCTATAATACCACCGATTTTCATATTTTTGTATGCAATAGTTTTTTTAATATTAACGAAGAAAGACCTCCGGTCACAAAAAATTCAAAACCGGCGGCGGCGGCGGTGACAGCGTTAGTTACTTTTTTTAGAATAGAGAGATATATAAAAATGAAAACTTGCCTATCTGTCTGTTTGTAATTTTATAAAAATCCACAATTTGGAAGCCAAAATTGTGAAAAGTACGGGCATGTGTATTAAAACATGGCCGAGGCAACTAAAGTAATCCGGAATCGAAATAATTTATAGTGAATTTTTAATTAATAAAAAACCACCAATTTAGCAGCAATTTCTTATCAAATTTAAACATTTTTCGTTAAAGTAGTTGCTAACAATTAAAAAACACAATAAAATTATTACTACAACAATTAATTTTCTACTGCAAGATTTCCACGTAAAAAATGAAAATGAAATAAATAGTTTGATGAATTTAAAAAAAAAAGGTGAATATTACGTCATAACTTTTCTATTGCAAGATATTCACGTGAAAATATGAATATGAAATAAAGGGTTTGACGAATTTAAATGAAAGTGAATATAACTTCATAACTTTTCTATTTCAAGGTTTCCACGTGAAAGAGGAAAATATTACGTCATATTGGAAATATAAAGGACGTGGTGGATATAGTATAACGGCATATGAGTGTGAAAAATGCATCGAAGCATGATAAAAACCCGATTAGGGAAATTATTGGCCCATTTTAACATTAATGCTCCAATTATAAATAGAAATAAGTTCATTTATAGCTGTATTCTTTTGCGTCTGTTATATACATTTATACATTTTTATGTAGCGTTTTCATATGATTCATTCATACAACATTTCGACTGCTTTTTTTAATGTTTGTTTTGTGTTGTATGTTAAATTTTGAAATTGATTTTTCAGAACAAACATCCTTCAAATTCTGGGCAATGCCGGCACTTTAGTTTGTAACGGATAAATGGCTTTTGTATCTGTACATCTAATGCTAATATTATAAAGCGTTATAACATTATAAAGTATATAATATTATTAATACTTGTACGTTTGTGAGGTGTTATCTCTGAAACTACATAGCCAACTTAAAAAATGTTGGTGGCCATCTCTGCTCCGAAAAAAGACTATTTTATGTCAGTACAAGAACCTACATCGCTGCAGGAGCAAAAAAGTTCTAAAATTGTGATTTCTGCGATATTGATTGGGTTAGAAACTTTAAATTTGGTGCGGTAGTTACTTTTAAGACATAAATACTCGAAATGAACGCTCTCTAAAAGGTTCAATTTGACGGATAAACGTAAAAATTTCTAGAAAGGTTCTAAACTATGATTTATTTGGAATACTGAAATTTTTGGGATACTGTTGGGGTTAGAAACTAGAACTTTGGCATGGTAGGTAGTAATTAATAAGATGTAAATGTTCGTTGTAGAACGAATTCTAAAAAATAGAAAGACGGAAAAAGATCTAAAGATGATCTAAGTAACGAAGTATATGGAATTGTTGGGAATATAAACATGAAAATTGAAATGGCTGTATTTATCATGACGTAAATTCTCGCAATAGAACAATTTCTAAAAATGTCGCTATATAAAACAGTGCAAAAACAAAACTTTCAAAAATTTTCTATTTCTGTGTTACTGCTGAGCCCAAAATCTTGAAATTTTGCTTCGGGTTAGTTTTAAAATATACAATTGTCTCTATGAATGGTTTCTAAAAAATTTAAATAGATGAAATTAACGGAAAGCGATCTCAATTACCATTAATTTGGAATTATTAGGTACAGCAACTTTAAATATTTCATAATGCTGCATTTCCTCCGCAAAACATGCGATTTAAATGAAACAAAACTGATAGATACCCTAGCATTAAATAAATTGTGTAAATATTGAATAAAGACCTGTATGAAACAGTGAGTAGGTTGCCCGAAAGCACTTGTTAAAGTGTTCCTTCTCTAGGCTTTTCTCTCTCTCGTCAAGGCCACTAACAGAGGGATGTGCCGTTTTAAATGTGATATGAATTTTTTATCCGATTCATTTTTCTAGACATTTTATCATAAGATCATATTCTCAATTATCATTAGTAGATTTTTTATATATTAACTTATTCTGGTGAAATTTCATAATCGGGTTCATATTGGCGCATGTTAGCTTGCATGATTTGCTGAATAAATATGTATGGATTTGTAAATTACTTCAAATGACACTTTGACAGCTCAAAAGTTATGCAGCCGATATATTCAGATCTTGTGTCATACTTTATGTTGTAATCATTGCCGATTTCTTTTATTTAATACATGCTAAATACAGCTCAACTTGTGCAGAATATGTTTGAAAACAAAACAATACAGCGTATGTAGTGGCCAGCATACACTCATCATTCAAATTCGATCGATCATATCTAAAACACACTCAAACGAAGCATTGCATGTCACTGTTGATGTATTCGGTACTTTGATACTATATTATATTTTGAGGAGAGAATTCCTTAAATGTTATCGACAACCTCATTGCATCCGTGGAAAACAGATATTGTACAATATTAACTATTCCGGGGGAGCACACACCATATAAAGTATAGTCCATTCTTTTAAACATCATATATTTGTCATTTAAAGTTACTCGAATTGGTGCGGAGCGTCTGATTATGCTCTTGACATCATTTTATACAGTTAAAATTCCGATTTATGCAATTTAGTATTTCATTTTCTATTTTACTTAATATATTGCGTACTTTCAATTTTATATCCATGCATGGCTGTCTTGAATGATTAGATATCCCATTTTTTAAAACAGTGTATACGAATTTATATATAAGATTTTGTAATTCTACGATTCGTTTATTTTCATCATTTCAATTTATCGCAGCATATGGACAATTAAAGATATTATCTCATTTTTATTTGCTTCCATATGTTATTATTAAATCTATGTTCTTAGTAATATCGCTCAGACTAATCCCTCTGAGGGAAGTCCTAGTGTATATTCCTGTTTGAAAGCAGGCGTTGATTTGTTCTCAAATACCTGACACACCCTGTACATATTTATTATTAACTGTACAGATTTATTATTAGTAAAGACACGCTTTATGGACTAACCTAAAATCTTAATTTCTATAAACGACAATAAGTAACGTTCGTAAAAGTAATGTTATTGAAATTCTTTTTAAATCAAAAAGTGTAATAAACGTACCTCTTAGCTCTCATAAAACAAATTCTTTTCATTCAGTATTTTTTTTTTTTCTGAAGAAAAAGGAAGGTCTTTTTTTAGAAGTTGTTTTGTTTAATTTTGCGCCTAGATAATTCATACAAAAAATTTCGTTATCTCATCCACATAGTGTAAGACAAGTAAAAAAATATATTCAACCACTTCTTTTTTCCTCACATGTTTTTATTACCTAAGAGATTTTCTTAATAAATTCGTATTTTATACTTGAAGCAAAATAGTGTATCATACGTTTTTTTCCTAATATAAAGAATAGAAAAAAGTGTTACAAGATATTTTTACGTAACTAGGGGGCTCGGCCCCCTACGAGCAATGCTCGCCAACCCCCGTCCAGACACCGCAGACTCTAAATGCCCGCTAATTTGATGGGCTTTAAAAAGATTTCGAAAGATTGAATTATAATTTAAAAACAGTGGCGATCTCCCTATAAACGAATTTCTATTCATTTCTCTTTGATTGGGGAATTTTAACGCCAAATCCGCTGCGGTACTACTTGATTATCCTGTCGACCAATTTCGCCAAATTATATAAATCGCCAAACCACTCGCCAAATTATACAAATTGATATAATTTTTATTTTAAATAACGAAAGAACAAATAAATTTGTACAACATTAATAAAAACACAAATAAAACGTCGAAATAAAAATAACTTGATGACGTATACACGTGTAACAACATTTCAAAATAAGCTAATATAAAAGGAATTAAGTAGAGTCTTTGTCTCCAGGTATTTTTTAACAAAGCGAAAAGAAAGTTCTTTTAAATGAGACATTTTAAATTAATTCTCAAAATATCAAATAAATGTCTAGCGCAATTTCTAAATTTAAACTTTTTTGCAATATTATTTTGTGTTCATTTTATGTAATAACTATAATGTGACGTAAATATGACGTAATTTCTCCTAAGACTTCTAACGCAAGTTAATGAATTTATTATTTTACAATATCATTTCTCTTTTAAAATTCACATGTATACTTTTTATGACGTAATTTTTAATAAGTTCCTGCTTTTTATACGTAATTATTTAATTCTAATTTGAAAGTTTTTTTCCTGTTTATAATAGTCACGTGTAAATAAATTTTTAATTTGAAGCAAACATTATTGCTTGCGCTTTTTATACAGTTGGCAACAGTTTAAATTAGTACAATTTTCTGAAATCTGTAAAAAATATCTCTAGAAATGCTGAAAATTTGAATTTAAAATAGAAATAAAACCTGAAAAAATGAGTCAAAATAAAAAAAATTAATGCAATTTGCACTCCGGCAAATTCTAACGCATAAAATGATCTAAAAATGATTACACTGCCATGTATAGTTTTTGCTGCTATAAAACTTTTTTAGTGGAACGATTTTGTCCAACTTTAGCATTAAATAACTCTTAAAATAATTCTTCGATTTGAAAACTGTCTGCATCAGCGTGTTTATCAAACATTTCTGTATAAAACCACCGATTTTCATATTTTTGTATGCATCATTTTTGTTAATATTAACGAAGAAAGGCCTCCGGTCACAAAAAAATCAAAACCGGCGGCGGCGGCGGTTACAGCGGTAGTTACTTATTTTTAGAATAGAGAGAAGCACTTCGAAACAAATGTTTCCAGTTGTTTTAAAAGCGCCAAATAATTGATAAACACCGAAAGTCATGCACATTTTTTTATTTCTAGCAATAGATAAAATATGAAAAATCCTAACCTATACCGGAAGGAAAAGATATCTTCCGTATTTCGTGGTTTAAAGAATCCAGCTAATTTTACTCAAACGCACGAAGCTAAAGTGCCAATTTCCGTATACTGAATTTGAACTAAAATTTCGAAAAATTAGTCAGCTATCAGCAAGTTAGCTTCATTTATATCAATTCATTTTTGTCGTAAAATTTGGCGAGAGTTCTCCAAGTATTGCTATTCTTGGCGAGAATTTGACGCTGATGGATTTGACTATGAAGTTTTAAGAGTATGGTAGTAACAACAATGGTTACAATAATTAAAGTAAATTTGCGAGAAACCGCGTTTGCTGTTAAAACTCATAAATTAGGCCAAATTGTGAAAAAATCCTACTGTCTCGTTTTAAATTGGCAGCCACCGTAGAATTTAAAACAGCTGTATCAGCCATTTAAAATATATATATATATATATACTATATATAATGCCAAATAAAAAATGCTCTCGGATGCCGGATATTTGTAACAAAGCCTAACAATTGTGCAATTTAGATTTGTAAATTTGGATTTAAAAAATTTTTGCCTATATTTTTTTTTTCATTTTTTGAAATCTTTAAGTAGCTGATTTACATTCTCATTCATTCTCATTCACTTCATTTATTCATTCTCATTTACATTCATTTTCATTTTAAAACAAGATAGCGGATCGAGCTTGAGTACAAACTTGGTCGGGATCTTGGTATTCGTTCTACATATGCTATTATTACAAGGGAGTCACCAAACATGATGCGTACAGATTTTGATCATTTTAAAGTATGTTGTAGGAATCATACCCTTAACTATTCTGATGAAAGGTTTTCTTCAAATGGGCCTTGGTTTTTAAGAAATCGGATGTTAAAGTTTATCATACGTTTTAAATACTCATTAGTTTGAGTTTCTGTACGTGGTCTTCGTGTCGCTGGGATAAAGTGCTCGCACGCGGTCCAGGAGGTGAGGGTTCGATCCTACATTGAGGCTTTTTTCTTTTTAATTAACTAGGGGGCTCTGCCTCCTAAAGCTATGCTCGTCAATCCCCGTTGAGACACCGCAGATTCTAACAGCACGCTAATTTGATAGTCTTTAAAAAGATTTCGGAAGATTGAATTATAATTTGAATCTGACAATTATAATCTGATGTACTTTTCATAAAACTTTTCTTTATCTTTTTAATATTCACGTAAAAATACTTTTGTTAGAAATGAAATATTATGATCATCTTAAAATATCAAATAAATGTCTCGCGCGATTTTTAAATTTAAACTCTTTTGCAATATTATTTTTTGTTCATTTTACGTAATAAGTGTAATGTGACGTAAATGTGACGTAAATTCTCTTATTTAAGACTTCTAACGCATGTTAATGAATTTATTATTTTACAATATTCTTTTTCTTTCAAAATTCACGTGTAAATATAGTTTTTATGTACGTAACTTTCAATGAGTTCCTGCTTTTTATATTTTCTGTTTATAATAGTCACGTGTAAAATAAATTTTTAATTTGAAACAAACATTATTGTTTGCACTGTTTATACAGTTAGTTGGCAACAGTTTAAATTAATACAATTTTCTAAAATCTCTCTATTCTAAAAAAAAGTAACTACCGCTGTCACCGCCGCCGCCGCCGCCGCCGGTTTTGAATTTTTTTGTGACCGGAGGTCTTTCTTCGTTAATATTAAGAAAAATAATGCATACAAAAATATGAAAATTGATAGTATTATACAGAAATATTTGATAAACACGCTGATGTAGACAGTTTTCAAATCGAAGAATTATTTTAAGAGATATTTAATGCTAAAGTTGGACAAAATCGTTCCACTAAAAAAGTTTTATAGTAGCAAAAACTATACATCGGAATTTAATAATTTTTAGTTCATTTTATACGTTATAATTTCCCGGTGTGCAGAATTGAATTATTTTTTTTAATTTGACTCATTTTTCGAGGTTTTATATCTATTTTAAATTCAAATTTTCAGCATTTCGAGACATATTTTTTACTTATTTTAGAAAATTGTACTAATTTAACCTGTTGCCAACTGTATAAACAACGGAAACAATAATGTTTGCTTCAAATTAAAAATTTATTTACACGTGACTATTATAAATAGTAAATATACTTTCAAATTAAAATTAATTGCGTATAAAAAGCAGAAACTTATTGAAATAAACGTCATAAAATGTATACAAGTGAATTTTAAAAGAGAAAGAATAGCTTGGTCAAAATTACGTCAGATTAAAAACCATTAATTTAAAATGTCTCATTTAAAAGAACATTCTTTTCGCTTTGTTAAAAAATACCAGGAGACAAAGACTCTGTTTACTTAATTCCTTTTATATTAGCTTATTTTGAAATGTTGTTAAATGTGTCTACGTCATCAAGTTATTTTGATTTCGACGTTTTATTTGTATTTTTATTAATGTTGTACTAATTTATTTGTTCTTACGTTATTTAAAATAAAAATTATGTCAATTTGTATAATTTGGCGAAATTGGTCGACTGGATAATCAAGTAGTACCGCAACGGATTTGGCGTTAAAATTCCCCAATCAAAGAGAAATGAATAGAAATCCGTTTATAGGGAGATCGCCACTGTTTTTTAAATTATAATTCAATCTTTCGAAATCTTTTTAAAGCCGATAAAATTAGCGTGCATTTAGAGTCTGCGGTGTCTGGACGGGGGTTGGCGAGCGTAGCTCGTAGGGGGCCTAGTATGTAAAAAATATCTTTCGAAATGCTGAAAATTTGAATTTCAAATAGAAATAAAAAGCCAAAAAATGAGTCAAATAAAAAAAAATAAATGCAGTCTGCACACCGGGAAATTCTCACGCATAAAATGATCTAAAAATGGTTAAATTCCTATGTATACTTTTTGCTCCTATAAAACTTTTTTAATGGAGCGATTTTGTCCAACTTTGGCATTAAATATCTCTTAAAATAATTCTTAATCAGCGTGTTTATCAAACATTTCTCTATAATACTACCGATTTTCATATTTTTGTTATGCAACAGTTTTTTTAATATTAACGAGGAAAGGCCATGCTTAAGCATTTAAATTGGATGCCGATCTGCCGGGAATATCTACGCAGATTTTCATTGGTCCATTTCCAAATCAAAACTTTTTTTTATATATAGAAGGATTTTATATTTTTTAAAGTTTTTATTTTATGTTTTTATTATAAAGTTTTTAAAGCTTTTATTAGTTTTAAGCAAAATTAAGAATTCTGCAGCTTTGAACTTTTTTTATATTTTCTGAAAAAACAAATTTACGTTTATGAATTGTACATGAAAATTAATATTTTTTATAGAATTTTATTAATGGCTAATTCTGTTGCATTTTCTATTTAAAAAAATGTATTTAACTGACCATAAAAACATTAATAAATTGAAATACCTCCTTTCACCGTCCGAGGGTTTTCCTGTATTTTTATAAGAATGCTTGTAAATCCAAGGATATATATATTTTTTAATCGCAGTTTGATGCTATAACATCTTTAATATCTCGTCTTTCTAGACATGGTTCAAAATAGAATTCTGTTTAAAATATTTTTGTCTACAGCCATTTTAACATGATTTCTAGAAACTGAAAAATCCGGGCCAGCCGGTTAAAGGGTTGATATTTCATTTGTTCTAAATGTATTAAAATATGTTAGATGATTAAATACAAAAATGTTTATCATTACGGATATTGGCATTTTAGGTAGATTTCGTAAGAAATACTACCTATTGCAGTCGTTACCATGGTGCGACTTTTGAAAAATTCCTTCATAACTTTTCATTATAGGACCCCAGGAACCCAAAACCACCCCCACCTAAAAAGTTTATATATATATATATATATATATATATATACCGGGTGTCCCAAAAAGGACTGACTGATTTTAAAATTCAATAACTTCCAAACGGTGACAGATATTTAAAAAATTCTTGCAGGAGGGTTATGCATAAAGTCAAAAGTTTTTTTACAGTGATTTTCGATTTTAGTTCGAATTACAAACAATAGATGGCGCTGCGATCAATAGAGGCTAAATTCAGGCTCGATTTTTGGTACTTCGTGATCCGGATAATACATTTCCATCTCCTTTTTCTGCATGGAATAACAGAAAGGACCAAAAATCGAGCCTGTATTTAGCGACTATTGCTTACAGCGCCATCTATTGTTTGTAATTCGAACTAAAATCGAAAATCACTGTAATAAAACTTTTGACTTTATGCATAACCCTCCTGCAAGAATTTTTTTAATATCTGTCACCATTTGGAAGTTATTGAATTTTAAAATCAGTCAGTCCTTTTTGGGACACCCGGTATATATATGTATGTATGTATGTACTAAATTTTGTCCGCACGATAAAAGTCGCAATTATGCACGAATCATCTTCAAACTCGCCAACAACTTTGAGATGGCTAATATCTCGGCGGGGATTGAAAATGGGCGAAATCGGCCCAAAAGGGTGGAAATGGGGAGGGTTCAAAATTTTGAATACTGTCTTAACATGATTCTGATAAAACCAGCTCTTACACAACAATGGCAGGAAAAAAATAAAAGTTTTTCGTTTTAGCAGTTGCCAACAATTAAAAAAAAATAATAATAATAAAATTCTCACCACAACAATTACTTTTCTTTCGCAAAATTTTCACGTGTAAAATTAAATAGTTTGACAAATTGAAAACAAATTGAATATTACGTCATAAGTTTCCTAGAGCAAGATTTCAGCATGAAAACTCAAAATAAATAGTTTGACGAATTAAAAATATATGTATATTGCGTCATATTGGAAATATAATGGACCTCAGCAGGTGAATATGTAACGCCATGTAAGTTTGAAGAAACGTATTAAAACATGATAAAAACCCGACTATGGAAATATTAACATATTTTAACACTTTAAGGTTCTCTGAATTTTTTGTAGCCATTTTTTAAACCTATTCCATATACCGGGTGTCCTAAAAAGGACTGACTGATTTTAAAATTCAATAACTTGTAAACGGTGACAGATATTTAAAAAATTCTTGCAGGAGAGTTATGCATAAGGTCAAAAGTTTTTTTACAGTGATTTTCAATTTTAGTTTGAATTACAAACAATAGATGGCGCTGATATCAATAGACGCTAAATTCAGGCTCGATTTTGTGGTACTCCGTGGCCCGGATAATACATTTCCATCTCCTTTTTCTGCATGGAACAAGATAAAGGACCAAACATCGAGCCTGTATTTAGCGACTATTGCTTACAGCGCCATCTATTGTTTGTAAATCGAACTAAAATTGAAAATCACTGTAATAAAACTTTTGACCTTATGCATAACCCTCCTGCAAGAATTTTTTGAATATCTGTCACCGTTTGCAAGTTATTGAATTTTAAAATCAGTCAGTCCTTTTTGGGACACCCGGTATATGTGTGTGTGTATTCGTGTATATTACAATTTTCACAAAAAGTTTAGCTCCCTACAGCTCGCTCTGAACAACTGAACAGAAACTGGACAGCTCTGAACAGAAACTGGGTTTTATCTCTAATCTTGATTTAAGTTTTGTTGGAGAATTTAGTACTTAACATCGAAATCTACCTCCGCCTGTAGGCCCGAGCCGGCAGGGATTTTTTTATTTTGAAATATGCAGTTAATCGGGTGATGCATGTGGCAAAAATATTCACAACATAAAATGGCATTAAAATCTCAATATAAAACATTTCCTTGTATGAATTGTTTTATCAATGTTGGATGAATGCCCTTATGAATATTTTTTAAGCACTTGATTTTTGATAAATATATTAGAAAATGCGTTAAAAGTTGAAAAACAAAAATGCCTAACTATTATCCGGGTAAAGGCAAGTAAATACACATTTAATCGGAGAAACTTGTAAAATTATTCAAAACATAAAATGACATTACAAATGGTACATTATATAAAAAAAGATTTTTTTTCGCATGATCATAAATAATTTTAACATAATCGGAGAAAAGCATAAAGGGATGTAATACAGGCGACGCTCGTTATAACGACTGCCCATTACAGCGACCGTTCCATTATAAATACCAACGCAAAATGTACCGAAATATATCCCATTTATGATATGTTATTTTTGCATCCAATATAACGTCTGGCCAGCACCTTTTTTCCCAATACAGCGACCGAACTGACCTTTCTTCCAGACTTTCCCAAAAAAAGATTATCATTTTCTTTGCTCACTGCTCGTTGATGCCTATTGTAAAACGTCTTAAAATGTCATTTTTTGCTTATCATCTCTAACGAGATAAAAAATTTTGTTTAAAGAAAATATGAAATAAAAACGAAAAGATCATTGGATTTGGTCACGTGTTCGAGAAAATTTGATTAGTGGGTCATTTTGGGTCATAATGGGTCAGGGTCAAGCTAATTATATATAAAGAACGGCTCGATCGATTTTAACTGAATTTTGTATCCAACCATTTTCGGGTACGAGAAGACTATTGGGCTAGGTCACATGTTCGAGAAATTTCGATTTGTGGGTCATTTTTAGGTCATTGTGGGTCAAGCTATTTTTATCTAAAAAACGGCTCTAACGATTTTCACTAAACTCTATATTCTACAGTTTTGGATTACGGGAAGACCATTGGATTAAGTCATATGTTCGAGAAAATTCGATTAGTGGGTCATATTTTGGTCACCGTGGATCAAGCTAAATTTATCTAGATAACGGCTTTAACGATTTTGACGAAATTTTGTAATCTATCGTTTTCGGACACGAAAAGGCCATTGGGATGGGTCACGTGTTCGAGAAAATTCGATTAGTGGGTCATTATGGATCAGGGTCAAGCTAAGTTTATCTAGATAATGGCTCTAACGATTTTGACGAAATTTTGTAACCTATCGTTTTCGTGCACGGACAGACTATTGGAATGGCTCACGTGTTCGAGAAAATTCGATTTGTGGTCATTATGGGTCATTATGGGTCATATGGTCAAGCTAATTATATCTAAAAAACGGCTCAAGACATTTTCACAAAATTTTGTAATATACCGTTTCTGGGCATGAGATGGCCATTGGGCTAAGTCATATGTTCGAGAAAACTTAAACGATTTTGACTAAATTTTGTATTCTATCGTTTTCGGGCTCGAGAAGACCATTGGGCTAGATCGCATGTTCAAGAAAATTCGATTAGTGGGTCATTTTGGGTCACAATGGGTCAGGGTCAAGCTAATTGTATTTAAAAAAAGGTACAAAACATTTTGACAAAATTTTGTATAATACCGTTTCCGAGCATGATAAGACCATTGGGCAGGGTCGCGTGTTCAAGAAAATTCAATCAGTGGGTCATTCTGGGTCCTAATGGATCAGGATCTAGCTAACTGTATTTAAAAAAGGATTCAAACGATTTTGACAAAATTTTGTATTACACAGTTTCTGGACAACATAAAACCATTGGGCTGGGTCACATGCTCAAGAAAATTCTATTAGTGGGTCATTTTTATGATAATGGGTCGGGGTCAAGCTAACTGTATCTCAAAAAGATTCAGACGATTTTGACAAAAATTTTTATTATACCGTTTCACAGTACAAAGAGACCATTGGAATAGGTCACATGTTCAATAAATTTCGGTTAATGGCTCATTTTTGAATAACGTGAATCAAGCTTATTTTATCTAGAAAACGACTAACGATTTTCACTAAATTTTGTATTCCATCGTTTTCAGGCTCGAGAAGAGCATTGTGTTAGGTCGCAAGTTCGAAAAAATTCGATTAGTGGGTCATTTTGGGTCACTATGGAGCGTCATTCAGGGTCAAGCTAATTGCATCTAAAACAGCAAGAATGATTCAGTGGGAATAGTATATCAAGATAAACACAAAGCTACTTTTGACCAAGCTTAGCTCGGTCACTCCTGCTAGTGAAATATAAATGGGAAAGTTGATAGGAATTTTTTTCCATTTAAACATTACTACAATAGGTAAATAGAAACAGTGTAAAAGACTAAAAAGGACTAGAAAGTATGAAAGCAGCAGTCTTAACACTTTCAGGGGCAGTATTCTTCTGAAACCGCTTAATTTTAATTCCCAAATTCCACAATGGCACCAGAATTTTGCTGAAATCTTTTCCATTTAATATGTATGTGAAATATACCCTTTTTCTTATTTCCAAATAAATTTGTTCGTAAATTCCGGTACCAGTCATTTATTTCAACATTTTAGAACTGAAAGTACTTTGCCAGTGAAAGGGATAAAGAAGATAATGATCAGTTAAGTGCACATGTGGCAGCAAAAGAACATAGCATTGATCGAAAAACTTTTGGGAAGTACGTAAACAAATTTCTCCAGCATGAGTACAGTGAGATGAAGTCAAACTATGTGACAATTAGACTTGTCAGGTCGAGTGTTACAAAAAGTAGGAAAATGAGAAAAAAATGCGGGACAGTGGCTCTTAAATCCGGACATAATAATACATCAAACCCTATGAAAACGGAACCTGTCTCCAATGTCTTAAATGTTAAAATTTCATTTTCCCTGCTGTACAGTTATACCTGCTTAGACAAAATTCTATATAAAACAAAATTTTTCTCCTCTGACTTGCGATTGCGTCTAAACAGGTTGGTTTAAGCATCATATTTTCAAAAATATTTTTTATAATAATTAAAGCATGTAGCATAAAGTCATTTTGCTTTTTTTAAACTGATCTTATTTCTCTTCACAAATAATTTTTTCAATATTTCAGTATAAAACAAAATGGGTCAAGCTTCCCGTATAGTGGGTCAACCATCCCATATGTGGGGAGCCTTGACCCATTATTTTCTCATGATTAAAATCGATATCATTTTTTTTTATTTCTTATGTAGCAATTTTATTTTGATAACTGATTGTATAACGAATAAAATGATATATAAAACTTTATTCTATGTTTAATATTTAAAATATAAAAAATTATTTTGTAATAAATGGGTCAACCCTCCCTAGTCTCCCCTAAATGCAATTTAATAGGAAAATATCTCAAAATTCAAAGCTTCAAAAATCATATTTCTGATTAAAACTTGTAACGTGTCAATAATATAAAATTAATTAAAAAGGGAAAAGTCACAAGGTAGTATCGAACTCAAATTCATTCATACATTCTGGACCGTGCGCGAGCTCCATACCTCGACCCCGCGAAGACCACGAACAGACGCACAAACTAATGGGTATTTGAAATATGTGCTGAAATTTAACCCTTAATTTCTCAAAAACTAAGGTCTATTTGAAGAAACTTTTCTCCAGAATAGTTGGGGGTAAGACCCCTACGGCATACTTTAAAATTATCAAAATCGGTGTGCACCATGTTTAGTGGTCAACTTGTTAGTCACATCCAAATCGATTTATAAATACGAGTGTTATCACATGACCAAAATCGTAAATGTTAAAAAATTGATAGAATCTAGCTATCATATACGATACCGACAGTCATCTGGAAAATAATATCGTCGAACTCATAGCGAAGTATATGAAGAAGATTAATGTAGCAAAGAGTTGGCACATAGATGTACGAACATGAAAGAAAGGAAACTAGAGCAACAGCTTCGCCTTTTTAATTGAACAGTTTACTCTTTATATTCGATGATCATTCCTCATTAAAGATGATTGGCAGTCCAGTGGCTTATGATGAAAGACAATGAAAATGAAAATTGGGATTTCTCCAGGAGACAAGTAACGAAAGCAATAATGTTCACAGGATTTTATTCCATAAGATCGCGCAGCAGTTCTCACACTTCACGATTCAGTTCCATTAATAACCTCGATGTAGAAATATTTATCGACAATAGTAATCATATTTGATTAGATCGAAAAGAAAAAATCAAATGGGTAAAATCTTTAGAACGAACTTTATTTTCTGACACACAGCCAGGTGGCAGTTTACAATTCAAAAAACTTAGCAAATCTGCTTGAGAATCATGCGTAACTGCTTTTTACTCTCCAAGCGTAGGAATACAATTTGGACGTATTAGGCGCTCTAAAGCAATTAAGAAATCACAGCATGCAAAGAGTACTGACAGAACGGATGGAAGGATAATAAAGCAAAAAGGAACCCCGGAATAAAGCGCGGGAAGAAGGTAAAACTCGGCTGGAATAAAAATAAAAATGGCTACCAAAGAACATTCTATAATGCGAAAGATTGGAAATGGAACATTTAATTTAAGAATACTAAAAGCGTAATAATTAAGTGAATTAAAAAAGTGAGACAATAAATTAAAGGGAATTTAACAGAATTAATGACAGAGATTATTTAAGAATAAGAATTTAGGGAATATAGATAAGTAATTTAGAATAGTACAGGGTAATCGCGGAGATATATCTAATTTTGTAACAAATGCATCCCCTCAAAGAAAGAATGAACTAGTATGTCCCTCTGACTTACAAGTTCATTGGAAGAAAAGCAGCTACTCGGATTTCAATACTGTCACATGGTTGTCATTTATAAGTTTCAAAGCTCTGAATTCTTTTTAGCCAAAAAAAAATTTTTTTGAAGAATAATTAAACAATCGCGGCTATGTGAGAACTGCTTTAAATTTTTTACAGCCTTCAAGAATAATAAGTTACAGCAATTCTTGATATTGTTTAACATAAAATTTTTCTTTCTGTTAGTAATATAATATAACAATATTAAGATAAGTTAACTAGATTGCAACAGTAACACAACATTGTTCAAATCATCTCGTTTATATCAACAATCAATATCAATTGATCAGCATCATTCACTGAGTTAGAGTTCTCAAGTGACATTTATGTCCATACTGAAAGTATTAAGTCCATCATTGTTGAATAAGAGTTTATGGTTCCTCAATTTTTGTAATCACAAAATTTGTTGCAATAAAAATTCCAAAAATAAATTATAATAGCAATAATAAATAAATTATAATAACAATAATAAACAAATTATAATAACAATAATAATATGAATAAATTATATATCAAATAACAAAATAATTAATAATAAAATTAAAAAATCCCTGCCGGGTCGGGCCTACAGGCGGAGGTAGATTTCGAAGTTAAGTACTAAATTCACAAACAAAACTTAAATAGAGATTAGAGATAAACCCAGTTTCTTCACAAAGAGTGAGCTGTAGGGAGCTAAACGTTTTGTGAAAATTATAATATACACGAATACACACGCGCACATCTATATGGAATAGGTTTAAAAAATGGCTACAAAAAATTCAGAGAACCTTAAAGTGTAAAAATATGTTAATATTTCCATAGTCGGGTTTTTATCATGTTTTAATACGTTTCTTCAAACTCACATGGCGTTACCTATTCACCTGCTGAGGTCCATTATATTTCCAATATGACGCAATATACATATTTTTTTAATTCGTCAAACTATTTATTTTATTTTGAGTTTTCATGCTGAAATCTTGCTCTAGAAAACTTATGACGTAATATTCAATTTGTTTTCAATTTGTCAAACTATTTAATTTTACACGTGAAAATTTTGCATTAGAAAAGTAATTGTGGTGAGAATTTTATTGTTTTTTTTAAATTGTTGGCAACTGCTATAACGAAAAACTTTTATTTTTTTCCTGCCATTGTTGTGTAAGAGCTGGTTTTATCAGAATCATGTTAAGACAGTATTCAAAATTTTGAACCCTCCCCATTTCCACCCTCTTGGGCCGATTTCGCCCATTTTCAATCCCCGCCGAGATATTAGCCATATCAAAGTTGTTAGCGAGTTTGGGGACAATCCGTGCATAATTGCGACTTTTATCGTGCGGACAAAATTAAGTACATACATACATACATATATATATATATATATATATATATATATATATATATATATATATAAAAACTTTTTAGGTGGGGGTGGTTTTGGGTTCCTGGGGTCATATAATGAAAAGTTATGAAGGAATTTTTCAAAAGTCTCACCATGGTAACGACTGCAATAGGTAGTATTTCTTACGAAATCTACCTAAAAAATCCGTCCTTGTAAATTTCATGTTTTACTTTACTTCAATGTAAATGTACAAACTATTCTCAAATCGAATAAATGATCCGTTTGGTTTATAACTAGTTATTTCCTCAATTCTCGACCTAGGTCTCTCATAATTCATGGTATTTCATAATTTTGGTTAACCAAATCACAATTACTCGTTCTTTTGGTATCTCAATTCTTTTATCAGTTTTAACTTAAGTTGCCTTTGAAAAGTAATGACCCAGAACTTTGAGTATAGACAGCATGAGATCTACTTCCTTATAGGTGATTCAAGGTTTAAATTATCATCACTGTTCCAGCAACTTATGTTTGTTAAAATTATCCCTTAATTCTATCTTTTATTTTTGCATTGTTATCATCAAAAATAATTTAAATCTCTATATAATAATTCAATGACATTCTTAATATTAGTATTCTCCATTAATCTTTTTATAATAATAATACAATCTTAATCCTGTATTACATAGTAATTCACAATTATAAATATCTCGTTACATCATTCATTTCGTAATTGAGTTGTCAAATTTAATTCCCTTTTTTCTGACATATAGGAATTACATGTACACTCAAATATATATATATATATATATATATACACTGCTCAAAACAATTAAAGGATATTTGAAGTTTTATATAAAATAAAGATATAAACGAAATTTTTTTTGCCGAAAATAGAAGAAGAGAATCACAAATGCAAATTTTTCTGGTTTTCAAACTGTGGAGTATGCAAATTTTGAGTTCGACGTCAAAAACATCGCTTCAGCGGCAGGGAATGAAATTTGACTTTCAACTGGATAAAAGAGAATGAAGACAAGGATGATCGGCATTCAGTGATTGCTTTGTTTCGATGAGTACGATGTCTCAGCGAAGTCATTTGACAGATTCAGAAGCTTTGAGAATTGTTGGTAGGTTAGAAGGGGGCCAAACTCAAGCCGAAGTAGCGCAAGCCATTGGAGTGTCACAAAGTGTCATTTCCAGGATCTGGAACCGTTTTTTGGAGAGTGGATGTGCAGGCCGAAGAACATTGCAAGGTCGTAGACGGGCAACAACGCCCAATGAAGATCGGTATTTAGCGTTAACAGCTCGGAGACACCGAACCATGAACGCTACTCTTCTCCAACAACACCTTCGCTCGGCTACAGGCACCACGATTTCAACTCAGACTGTCCGAAACCGGCTCCATGCTGTAGGTCTGTATGCTCGCCGACCGATGGTATGTGTTAGATTAACATCAAGGCATCGTCGCGACCGCAGGGAGTGGGCAACCGAGCATGTCAACTGGAGGAGAAATGAATGGAGCAATATTCTGTTTTCTGACGAGTCCCGTTTTTCTGTGCATCCGGATAATAGGCGTATTTTCATCTGGAGGGACCGTGGCAGTAGGAATAATCCTGCGTTCGTGCACGAAAGTGTCAGATTTGGCGGTGGAGGAGTGTTGGTGTATGGTGGCATCTCCATTGACGGGCGCACTGACCTCTACATCATTCGATATGGAGCTCTGACTGGTCGCCGATATAGGGATGAGATCCTCAGACCTATTGTAGTCCCTTACGCTGCAGCAATCGGAGATAACTTCATTTTAATGGACGATAACTGCAGGCCACATCGTGCAAACCTGGTGGAGGATTTCCTTTTCGAGGAAGGAATCGTTCGAATGGAATGGCCAGCGTGTTCTCCAGACATGAATCCAATCGAGCACGTTTGGGACGCTCTAGGAAGACGAGTTTCTGGCCGCCAACAACCCCCACAAACTCTCCAAGAACTGGAAAGAGCTCTTCTGGAAGAGTGGGGCAGAATACCCCAACTCGTCATTAATAGCCTCATTGAGTCCATGCCTCAAAGGTGTTCAACGTTGCTGGCCGCCCGTGGAAACCATACTCCCTACTGAAAATGGTTTTCTTTGAAGAAAACACGTTTTCTTATTCTTTTTTCTCATATGCACAAATTGTATTTTTTTCCTTTAGTACACAAATGCGCAATAAAATGCATTTTTTCTGCCAGACATGTGTAATTTATTCTCATATAACCTACTATGTCTGTCGACCATGTATCAATCAGCTAAACAGTTTACCAGATACAAAATCCACCTAAAACTGCAATATCCTTTAATTGGTTTGAGCAGTGTATATGGAAAAGGAAGATATAATGTGTGAATTGCAGAAAAAGAATCAAACTAGCGTTTCTTAAGCCGCATCTGTAAATTACATTTACCTCAAATAATAAAAAGAAAAAAAATCAAATCTATAACTACAAAATGAATTTTGACTTTCGTGGAAAGAAAGCAAAAAAAATAGCAGGCGAAAATTATCATTAAAGTCCTTGCAATTCGAAAAAGTAAGTTTCGCAACCACCTCATTATACAAAGTTATCAAGATATTTTAAATTAATCCTGAATAACTTTTCTAGAGCTTTTTTATTACCCTCATATTTGTGGATACGGAAATTAAAATATGAAACATTCTTTTCACTTTTTTTTGTAAAGGTTGATAAAGATTGTAATTTGTTTTATTTTTGTAAAATTAGTCTAATTGTTTTCAGAACTATTTAAATCATTTGAAATATTATTAATTTGCGTTTTTATTATAGTTTTTTATAGCAAACAACATCTTAAACTTTTAATTACAGTTAATAATTTAAGTAGATCTACTCATGTCATAACTCCAAATATCCTAAGTAAATTTAAATTTTTAATTTAAGTAATAATTTAAGTAAAGTTACGTTTTAGATTCAACATTAATTTGAAATCTTAAATTGAAATACTAATTTATCCCATATAAACGAGTTTAATCAAAATACGATTTCAATTCTTGCATGGCCATTGCAAGAACATACCGTAATGTTGAATTAACATATTTTACTTTAAGCTTTAAAATTTTAATATTAAATTACAAACTCATTATTGCTAGGAACTTAAGATTAACAATTGATTTAAATTAACTCTAGAGATTTTTTAGTAAGCAAAGTATTTAATTGAACTCAAAAGAATTTTTTTAACAAGAAAACAATGTTATTTATCGCAACTTTTAAAATTTAGACTCCCTCAAGCATAAATTCTCAACATAAATAAATCACAAGAGAATACATTAAATAATACACACTTTATAATAATAAATCACTTTAATAATTGAGTTGGTTACTTTATTCAAGTTTTTAATGGGTGCGCTTAGGTCTTCTAGCAATTATCAAGTATTTTCATCTTTATAAATTATTTTCGTAAATCCTCTAAATATCATCAATTTATATCATCAACTTATAATCATCATATATCAAGTATTTATCATCATAGTAAAATCATATCATCTTATCAAGCAAGTAAATTGATCATCTTATAGCATCATCAAGCAATATCTCACCTAGCATTTCGTCAATAGTATCACCCACCTTCACAATTTATTCCAAAAGTGCGTGGTTTGTACATACACCGGGATTTATGTGTTAAGTAAATAGATACCAACCATTATCTCAATTCCTATTGTAGTAGCAGTTTAATAAGTACGCTTTATTGCATAAACCCAAAATAATACCAAATTTTTATACCAACTCAAAATAATATAACTCATAATAATAATCAATAAATAAATAAAATATCACTATAAATAATAAATAAAATAACACTTTAAATGTATCACAATTTACATAAATCCTTCTAGTGTTTACCAATAATATCAATTTAAACTTGGATAACCAGAATTTTTACTCAATTTATTTTTACCATGGTCCATAAGCTTCTAAGTTACTTTCAGCAGTCCGACATAATATTTTTATAAATAGAATATCAAAGCAACTTATAAGAACTCATCTGGTAAATTATTATTTAACTTTTCTTCCTACGATATTTGTAGAATTCGTGACAATAGCTACACATTATGTTCTGATCCACAAATTTGACTAAACATTTACAACAATTTATAATATTCCTATTATCAAATTTTTGCTCAAAAATATCAAAATCAGTCATTGGATCTTCATTATTTATATCAAAATGTCCTACTCTTATAGCCCTACATTTGTTAATCTCATCCACAAGTATTATTTTAATATTTTTCCTTCTTATATCCCTATTTGGACCATTACATTTCAAAATATCTGAAAGTCTGCCTGTGTATTGGCGATAGAGTAAAGGACGAATTATATTTTTTTAGTTATTTGAAACATAACTTGTATAACCGTTGTTATCTTTGTCATAAATTTCTTCACAATCAGCCCTTAGTTCAACTAAAGTGTTAGTAAGTATTTGTCTTTTTAAACATTTTAGTTTAATCTTACACAATTGTAATTTAAAGAATAAACCAGTACTTCTTATCTCTCTAACATATTACTTTAACAGAATATAAACAGTAAATAAAATCTAATCCTTCTATATATAAAAAAAAGTTTTGATTTGGAAATGGACTAATAAAAAATCTGCGTAGATACCGTGAAATGCATCTGATTGGTCAGAGCTTTATGACGCTATAAGGGAGGTTACCAATGGGGGACGCATCTCTCTGTCGCCAAAAGTGACGCCAACTTGGCACTATTTCCAATATTTCGCCTACCTTAAGGGTACTTTTCCGTTATACGGACAGCATGCCAAAATGTATGCTAATGCGCCAATTATTTCAGCCGTCATCGTGAAAAGGATTTTTCTTGTAAAACATGCGAAACATTGTGATTTGTTATTTATGAAACGTGAATTACGTGAATGATTATTATTTAACTTTAACCTTGGAAAGCTTTTTAAAATGCTATTATTCGAAATAAAAATGCTTTTTTTAATAAAATTATAATTTACTTTTACTGCTGACGCTGAGATGGATTTTACCATCTGTCAATTACCAAATGATGAGAAAGTTGCGATAAAACTGTTTCAGGAATTTGGAATTCTGCATAATAAAAGGTTGTGTTCAAACAACCATGAAATGAAATTATGGATGAGTTCTGGAAATCCGAAATAGAGATGTAGCTTACGATCAATCGAAGAATGCGACAAAAAACATGGTTTGAAGGATCACGGTTGTCTTTTCTTAATGCTTTGAGGTTTATATATTTATGGTGCCAAGAGCTGACATCGATTGAGCTTTGTGAGCTGCAACTTGATATGAACCACAATACAACAGTGGACTGGAATAGTTATTTTAGAGAAGTTTGTGCAAATGCTTTATGTTCACGACCAAATAGAACAAGTTAGAAATTGCTCGTCAAACGTGGCAAATGAGGTGCGTTCGTACTATAACAAGTTTTATAATTATTTTTTGCACCCCATATTGTACTGAATGTATAATTTTTTGCACTTCATAAAGTGCATAGTCTTTAACATCAAACCCTCCGACTGTCTTGGAAAAGGGCAAAATTGTAATGTTGTTTTCTCTGCATTTTGTTTTAAATGCTAAAAAAAATTATTCTTTGAACATTTTATAAAAAAAACTTTATAACGAATACGAATGCAATCCTTGGAAGTATTGATCATTGTTCGATGTATTAAAAATACATTAAATCAATAGAATTATATTACTTTAAATATTGCTTGTATTGCAGTGAAACCTGGAGCTTAGTGAACGTATTAACATGGGCTTGTCAGTGAGGGGGTTAAAATGCACTCCCAATAATTTTTTTCCCATTCCCCGAACACTTTGGACTGTCCCTGTAATTAAACTATACATCCGATTTTCCTAAAATTTGAAATGGCTCGACAAAATTTTGTAACAATTATATATTTAAAATTTCAGACCATTTGGAAGGCTGTAACATCATTAAAATGCACTTGCAATAATTTTTCCCATTGGCCGTAATGTAAAGAAAAACTTTTGACTGTCCCTGTAATTAAACTATACATCTGATTTTCCTAAAATTTGAAATGGCTCGACAAAACTTTGCAACAATTATATCTTTAAAATTTCAGACCATTCGGAAGGCGGTAACATCATTAAAATGCACTTGCAATAATTTTTCCCATTGGCCGTAATGTAAAGAAAAACTTTTGACTGTCCCTGTAATTAAACTATACATCCGATTTTCATAAAATTTGAAATGGCTCGACAAAATTTTGCAACAATCTTATATTTCAAATTTCAGACCATTCGGTTGGGTAGTTTTTGCTCTGTTATATGCGGACAGACGGACGGACAGACGGACGGACTGAACGACGACTATAGGTGCTACGTATTTATATAATTACGAACGCACCTAAAAATCGGTGGACCTAATAAAATTATAGAAGTAGATGAAAGTCTTTTTACCAGAAGAAAAAGCAACGTAGGGCGTGTTCTTCCTCCTCAATGGGTGTTAGATGGTTTATGCCGTGAAACACGGGGATGTTTCCTTACTCCTATTTCCGATCGCACAGCTGAAACTTTAATGGCGGCAATAGAAAACAATGTAGCTGATGGAAGTATTATTTATACAGATTACTGGAAAGGATATAAACAGATGAACTGCGAAGTGCTGGTTATGATAATTTCACAGTAAATCACAAATACAATTTTGTCAACCCTAATACTGGATGTCATACTCAAAATGTTGAGAGATTATGGGGCATCGCAAAATGGCGCAACAAAAGACATCGGGGAACAGTTCGTCATCATTTAGAGTCGTATCTCATAGAGTTTATGCGGCGACGTCTTCATTCAAAAAATGAAATGTTTACTGCAATGCTAAAAGGTATGGCACAGATGTATTCGCCCCATATTGGAGCGATTTTTTCCTGACGCCAATGTCATATACGCAACGGGTACTTAACTGGCGCCAAAGTGTCGTTATTTTGCTTGATGTGGTAACCCGGATTATGTTGTGCCACAGATGTCATATATCTATGTCATATGTATTGGCGCGATTTTTTTCCGATGCCAATTTTGCGAAAATATCAACAGTATAAACAGCAACATCCGGGTTACCATATCAAGCAAAATAACGACACTTTGGCGCCAGTTAAATACCCGTTGCGTATATGACATATGCGTCAGAAAAAAATCGCGCCAATATGGGGCCGTATATGACATCTGTACCTTTGTTGTTTATGCTGTTGATGTTTTCGCCAAATTGGCAACCGAAAAAAAATCGCGCCAATATGGGGCGAATATGACATTTGTGCCAAAGGGATATGTAATTTTATGGCAGCAGTTTAATATGATTTTTTTATATTATTACTTTATTGTATAACAGTTATTTGTTCACTTATTTTAATTATATATTTGTGATTTAATAAAATAGTTCGTAAAATTCTGTAATTTTCAATTGTTATATTTTTAAAATGCTCACTTTACTATCGACAATGTTTTTCTTTTATTTTTCAAATGTTTCAATTCACGTGATTTTCATTTTGCGCCAACTATTGCGCTTGGCGACAATGCTGTCCGTATAACGAAAAAGTACCTTAAGCATAGCCTACTATGATATATACGGCCCACGCATTTCGCCGAAAACCGTCGAAAAAGTGAAGTCGGATTCAGCTTCAAACCCTGAACCAAAACATCACAACGTGCTCTTTTTTGTTTACATTTATACCCTGCCCAGATATCGGCTTGTTTCTCATCGTCGAAGTTTCAGAATCATTGATCGTATTTTCAGAATAATAAATTAAATACTTATATTCTTCAATTTCCTTCGATTTAAAAGGATATTTTACACAGCTTGTAGTGTTTTAATGTTCACATACTTTTAAGATTAGCTGAATTACTTATTGTTTACTTGATCGTTTGGTTCATTCTGTTATTCTTTTTTGAATGTCCCGTATTTACATAAAAATAGCTTGTGTTTCATATACACGTTTTAAAATTAAAATTTGGTTTTTATCAAACTACAGTTCTCATAACTGGCTTGAAGCAGTTATTTTTGACGAATTTATTGCTACCCGTAAAATGTTTGTGTTTGATATCGTCCGAACTAAATAATAATAATAATAGTTTTTAAAAAAATGACGATCTTCCTTAAACATTAAATATTCGGTACAGATGTCATATTCGCCCCATATTGGCGCGATTTTTTTCCGACGCCGATTTGGCGAAAACATCAACAGCATAAACAACAACATCCGGGTTACCATATCAAGCAAAATAACAACACTTTGGCACCGGTTAAGTATACATTGCGTATATGACATTGGCGTCAGAAAAAAATCGCACCAATATGGGGCGAATATGACATCTGTGCCAAATATTCTTATTTTTAATCATAGAAAGAAATGGTGATCGCAGATTTAACTATCGTTGCAATATTTTATGTTATCCAAGCAATTTTGATTAAATCATGTAAGTGTATTTGTTACTTAATAAATTATATTTATTAATTATTACAAGGAAATTTATGAGTACTTTAATATATTTAAAAGAAATTCCATTAGTTTTATTGTTTCAGCAGTGAAGATAGCAAATAAATTTGTGACATTGATGTTTTTAGACTATGCATGTTTTTATTTATTGGGGTGAATCGTAGAATACTCTACTTCTCCCCAACCTGGCGATAAATGCGCCAAAGTGGCAACCTTGGTATTTAGTATTAACTTGGTATTAAGTAGCAACCTTGGAAGTATCTCCGGTCGCACCATTTATTATTCCGATAATTGTTAAAATGATAATGTTTTTTTTTTTTTGTTTTTTTTTTATGATTAGAGTTAATATTTTTTATTAAACTCTTTTGAATCATATCTATACGGGGGGAAAAAATGCAAACACATTGGAATTCTCTGAACCCTGCCCAGAGCGGTTTGATTGGTTCTCGTCGTTGAAGTTACGGTCAGAGTCAAATTTCTGTTTTGGGCAGCGTATCAGAGTCCTCTGGCGAGCAACGCAAATCGGTCTGCCGGTAGTAGTATCTAAGTATGCCTTGCAAAAAGTAATGCTTTGGAAATGGAACAATGAAAATCTGCGTAGATACCGTGAAATGCAACTGATTGGTCAGTCCTTTATGACGCTATAAGGGAGGTTACCAAGGGGAGACCCGTCTCTCTGTCACCAAAAGTGACGCCAACTTAGCGCTATTTCCAGTATTTCGTCAAATTTCCATAGACTCCCATTGAAATACAATAGGGTTTACTTGCATGCAGGAAATCAACAAATTGAGATATTTCAATGCAACAAAAACTAATATTAGCTTATGAATAGAGCTTAATTGAACTATTTACATTATTTTTAAGCACAAACAATAATCTGGGGTTGACTAGAAAATAGGAATTGCTTCGCTATACCGAATGCAATAGCTAAGCGATTACGCGGAGGGTTGGTGAGCGTAGCGAGCAGGGGGGCGGTGCCCCCCTAGTAATATAAATTTTAGTATACCTTTTCATAATAAATAATAATATTAGAACATATGTAAAAATTTTAGAATTCAAAACATTCTGTCACTTAATATGCAATAAATAAACTCAGATAGTTCCGAAACTCATTTGTCACTTGGTTTCAAATTATGTAAGAATAAAATTAATTACAGACGTGTGAAAATTATTAGAATAATTGTGAAATTTACATTAAAATTTTGTTATATTAAATAAATAATACATTTAAAAAATATTGATACATTTAATGTTTAGTGTGCATCCCCTTGTTTTTTATTAAAGATTCGATACGTCTTGGCATACTTTGTATGCGTTTTTGCCAATTAATTAGTATTTCGTTGTCATGATGCCAAATTTGGATGAGTTTTTTTTTATCAGAACATTCTTGTTAGTGATATTTCATTTCTTTAATTTAATTAAAGAAAACACTTCCATGGCCTAGAAACATTCCAGATATGAACCCCATAGAGAACCTTTGGGGCATTGTAAAGAAAAATTAAAGAAATGCAACATCACAAACAAGACTGGTCTGATAGATAGACTCATCCAGATTTGGCATCATGACAACAAAATACAAATTAATTGCCAAAAACTCATACAAAGTATGCCAAGACAAGTATGCGATCATTTCTTTAATAAAAAACAAGGAGTGCATACTAAATATTAAATGTATCAATATTTTTTAAATATTTCTTTAATATAACAAGTTTTTAATGTAAATTTCACAATTATTCTAATAATTTTCATACGTCTGTAATTGCTTTAGGTAACAGGTGTAAATAAAATATTTCAACAAAGCATAACAAATATCATTTCACAAAATCAACTTACGTAACTGCTGACTTGTTTTCGGCGAGACTATAACAATATTTTTTTGTTGTTTTTTTGAAATCTAATATTTAATACAGTAAAACCTCCATAACGGACACTCCCGAATAGCGGACACCTCTATTTAACGGACAGTTTTCCAATCCCCACTGCCAAAACCTAATTTTTTGTATGTTTAACCTCTGAATAACGGACATTCCGAATAGCGAACAGTAATTTTGGCGATAAAGGATAAAAAATTATTTTTTAACGAGAAAAAAAATGGAAAACAATTTAAAAAAAGCCCTCTAAATTTATCAGGGTAACGTGTCAAGTGTCAAGAAACAAAGAAAAAGCAAAAAATTCATTTTAGTAAGGCTTGTTCATAAAATTCAAAAAGTAATTAACTAGATTGCATCATTGCATAACATAGAAGAGAGTAATCAGAGACGTTATATGTCATCATATAATCTGAGCAAAAGAAAATAATCTCTGAAAACCTAACGTACGATTTTATTTATTTACTTTTACTCTTTTATAAAACAAAGAACAGAGTTACTCTATTTTATTTATTTTTTTAAATTGGGAAATTTCGTACTAATTTTTTGGCAGCAAGAATTAAAGCCGCCAAAAATGCGACGAGAGCAGAGGAAAAACTATTTCGCAATGTCGATTACTGTTTGATTCTTGTCCGTGATTAATGAAATGTCGAGAATGGCCTCAAAAAGAAAACGATTAACTTTAAAAGAAAAATTTCTACTTATAATTGTATCTTAGAAAGAGAAATTGAGTTTACGGATACTTCCTGAAAGTTTTAAAATAGGTAAAACGCAGGTGAGGAAGATTTTACGAAATAAAAAAATTGTGGATTACTAATTCTAACGAGAAACCCAAAATGTGAAATTGAGGAACACTAATTCCACTGAAATTGATTCTATAATTCTTAATCGGTTTACTTTAGTTCGTTCAAAAAACACTCCTATCAGAGGGCCTTTAACTTCTTTTGACAATAGGATGAAAAAGCAACAAATAAAAGTTCTCTTGTTTTTGAACAATGCAAGTTCTCATCCAAAACATTTCAAATTCGACGATGTTAAAATTGTGTTTTTTCGCCAAAACACAACTTCGGTATACCAGCCACTTGATCAAGGCGTAATACACAATTTTAAAGCCTAGCACAGAAAGATTTTACTACGCCACATTCTTTCAAAGTTAGATTCTATGAAAACACTTGAGAACTGCCTAAAGTTAGTTAATGCTCTCGATGCTATAATTTGGATTTCCTCAGCTATAAAAAACATAAAATCGGAAAGCGTACGACAATGTTTCAGAAAAGCAAGCTTTATATTAAAAGTAAACGATATAAACATTTCCGATACAAATGAAGAATTAAGCGAAATAAATGAATTAATGAAATGTATCAGGAGTGAAGAAACTGCCAAAAATTTCATTAGTATTGATGATGAGTTCCCTACTGAAGAAGAATCAGTTGATGTTTGCGAGTGTATTCCTTCAGAATTTTCGACAAAATATGTCTCTATTAGTGATGATGAAACAGATACTGAAACTGGAGATGCTTCCTGCAATATCGAGAATTTCCAAGAAGCAGCAAAATACGGTTATCAGTTGCACAATTTTTTTTGTAAAAAAAGATGATTCAGAAGGATTAAAACTACTGACAGAGTTAAAACTTCACATTAAAAAACAAATTGCATGTAATCGCAAGCAAAAGCAAACTTTTAGAACAGTTTTTTTTGTAAGAATGTAATAAACAGTGGATAAAGTTATGCACAATTTTATTTTAGTTTTATTACTAAAAAAATAATTTTAATTTCTGATTAATCATATAATAGAGGCTTTAGAACATATAAAAGTCAATTAATGAAACATTAAGCATTTATTAGCAATTTTTGAATCTCTGAGGTTTTCCCAATAGCGGACACCTCCGAATAGCGGACAGTTTCCGCGCTCCCGAGGTGTCCGTTATTTAGAGATTTTACTGTATTAGTTTCTTGTCCGTCTAAAGATTTTCTTCTAGCTGACGTCATGGGTAGGGTTTTAGTATCGTTTTTAGCATAAATTGGATTCGTTCCTTGGTTTCTCTCTCATAGTTCAGGTTTCTTGTAATCCTTGCCGGCTAATGTTATAAAATCGATGGATGGTTGGAGTCTAATACGATACCGATGATTGTGGTTGACTGGATGGATCCTGTCGACTAATGTTATAATAAATGGTTGATTGGATGGAATCTTATTGAGCAAATAACTACTTAAAATGTTATAAAATGGAAAAAATACCGGCATATCTCACAGCGAATTATATGAAGAAGATGAATGTAGCATGGAATTGGCACATAGATGTACGAACATGAAATAAAGGAAACTAGAGCAACAGCTTCGTATTTTTAATTGAACAGCTTACTCTTTATATTCGATTAACATTCCTCATTAAAGATGATTGGCAGTCCAGTGGCTTATGATGAAAGACAATGAAAATAAAAATTGGGATTTCTCCAGGAGACAAGTAACGAAAGCAATAATGTTCACAGGATTTTATTCCATAAGATCGGGCAGCAGTTCTCACACTTCACGATTCAGTCCCATTAATAACTTCGATGTAGTAATCGACAATATCGATCTATCGACAATAGTAATCATTTGATTACATCAAAAAGGAAAAATCAAATGGGTAAAATCTTTAGAACGAACTTCATTTCCTCAGACACACAGCCAGGAGGCAGTTTACAATTCAAAAAACTCAGCAAATCTGCTCTGCAGAATCGTGCGTAACTGCGTTTTACTCTCCAAGCGTAGGAATACGATTTTGACGTAGTACGCACTCTAAACCAATTAAGATGCCAAGAAATCACGGCATGCAAAGAGTACTGACAGAGTGGGTGGAGGGATAATAAAACAAAAAGGAACCCCGGAATAAAGCGCGGGAAGAAGGTAATACTCGGCAGGAATAAAAATAAAAATGGCTACCAAAGAACATTCTAAAAAGCGAAAGACTGGAAATGGAACATTTAATTTAAGAATACCAAAAGCGTAATAATTAAGTGAATTAAACAAGTAAGACATTAAATTAAAGGGAATTTAACAGAATTAATGATAGAGATTATTTAAGAATAAGAATTTAGTGAATATAGATAAGTAATTTAGAATAGCACAGGGAAATCGCGGAGATAGATCTAATATTGTAACATATATATATATATAACGTCTTGGTGTCAGGTATGTTGAAGATAATAATTGGACTCAGGAGCCTCTTTGTGAACCGAACTCGTTTAGTTACCGTTCTACCTTACAGTCATCTTCGCGAGCTCGATCGGTGGTCCCGCAAACCATTTACGTCAATTTTGGGACCTACGTGGTCGTAGGTTGTGCAAGCATCTCAAATGTGCAAAATTTAATCTTTTTCGCGCGACTTCTTGCTTAATATTTTGGTGTTTGTAATATTTTCCAGCAGAGGGCGAAATAGTCAAAATAGGTGTAAACTTACTTTTAATCCGATAAGAACTTTTATTGGTGTGACTATATGGTTGCAGTAAGGTTTGGCCACAATGCAATTGCAACACTAATAGTCATTTCTAAATTTGACGGGTAATTGTTATTTATGATCTAAATTTAAGTATTGCGCGGTAACACAATACTTATTTATTTCCAGTGTCATTTCTTAGGCAAGTCACACACTAAGACCACACATAAGACATGCCGCTTGAATTCGCTGGAAAAACTGGTTTAAATCAACTTCGTTCTTTGCTTCGAGCGGTTTTTGCGCTTCATGTTGTGCTTCATGTCGCTTTGTCGTCTCAGTGTGGGATATGCCTTAATGTTAATTTAACATAGAAAAGCCTATGGAGCTCATAACTCTTTCATTTTTTTTCTTCCCACCTTCTTGTCCCTGATGCCACAGTTTTTTTATTCTTGACTAATTCTAATGATATTATAAATTTAAAGTGTAAAATTGTTTGCCAGATGTGAGGGTCAAAAAGGATATAAAATACCTTTCCATAGGGGTGAATAGGGGTGACCCAGAGAGTATCATGAGCTAATTTTTATTCACATTACTCAAATATTTTTTCTTAATAATTCCAAATTTCGCTTTTTTCATTGAGAATTAAAGGAGATTTTCGCTAGAAAATTTAATGTTTTTTCTTCATTGCTGCAAATAATTCAAAAGCCGTAATAATAATTTATCTCTTTTTAGTTGAAAGATTTCCTCGTGAAAAATTAAATTAAAATAGTTTTTTTTTTTTTTTAAAGAATTAAAGAGATGAATATGGCGTCATAGTGGAAATAAAAAGGATATTTTCAGAATACGTTTTTGCTTTGGTCAAGTTTATGTTTTACTCAAAAGTTTCAAATGGATAATTATTTTTCGAATTTAGTGAGGAATTACATAACTTAAATTTTAAAATGTTTTTTTTTTCCAAAAATGAACTATTTATATCCCAAGTTAAACTTAGGTAATAATTTTCTCTTGTGTTTACATCACCCCTTGGGAGGGAATAAGTTAACAAAATTTAAGTAAAACCTTTTTTTTAATTTTTTTACTGTATCACAGCTATAATATTATTAAATAACAGCAGCAAAGATTCAACGCAATTTATTTTTGCATTCATAGCGTTAATGAGTGGAAAATAGTGTATTTAAATTTAAGTTAAATTAATTTTTTATGTTTTGATTATAGATTTTTTACGTTCAGATAAGTTTTTGTCCAAACTACAGCAAAATGCATTACTGCAGTGGTGAAATATTTTGAATTATACAGTGGTAAACTGCATGACAAATTGTGATATATTACCACATACATGAAAGCCTGATGGTGATACCCCCCATTAATTTTGAAATGAGTTCGTCTGAATGCAATAGTTATTAAAAAACTTGACACATTAAACAAAAACATAATTGTAAGAACAAATTAAAAAAACAAAATTTATTTCCTACATTGTTTTACCCGAGAAGAGACAGATATTAAGATATTTCATGCAATTAGTTCTAAATTTAATGTTAAATTTTTGTAACAAATGGGTTAATCCAATTGAAGATTATAAAATAAAAATAAAATTCATACAATGTGATAGTTAAAACACCCTAAAAAATTAGATTCCGTTCAAATGAAATCTAAATAAATCTTAGACTCTTTTTAAAGTTTTGTATTTTGCATGCATTTTATGATTTTATGTACAATCGTCATAAACATAATACAAAATCTGCAATACAAATATTTTCAATTAAAAATGAAAGAAGTATAAGATTTATTTCAATTTCATTTGAACGGAATCTAACTTTTTAGGTGTTTTAAGTGTCATATTGTATGAATTTTATTTTTATTTTATAATCTTCAATTGGATTAACTTATTTGTTACAAAAATTTAACATTAAATGTAGAACTAATTGAATGAAATACCTTAATATCTGTCCCTTCTCGGTCTTAAACACTGTAGGAAATAATTTTTTTTTTTAATTTGTTCTTCAAATTATGTTTTGTTTAATATAATAATAACTGTCAGGCAGAGAAAAGTTATGACTTAAATGTAATCATCAAATACTTACTTTGACAATAATTATAATTTATAACTTAAATATAACACGGATTCTAATAACTGCCACATTTAAAGAAATTTAATTAGACTTTTATTACTTTGAGTAATCATCTATCATAAACATGTCAATCAACTTATATTTTGAGAGCTTGGTTTAATAAACATTAATAATCGTTAAGATGTTTGTTCATGATCGATAATTTCTTTTATTTCAGGTATATATCAAGATTTGAAGAGACGATGCCGATTTAAGTTCACATGAATAAAGACGAGTGATTGTGCTCTTGGAAACTCTCTCCCTGACGGCATAGACACTGCCTCGCTAGGGCCTGAGTCCGTATGGTCGAGCGTACTCGGCTCCTGGATCCGAAATCACTACCCACTTAACCTTACCACACAGCCACCGATGATTCCTGGACCCGAAAACCCCTCAACCGCGCAATGGGGGCCGCTACCAAGAAACTGTAGACGTCACTAGCCATCCCTGGTGGGCTGTAGAAACTTGCCTTCCCCCGCAAGATCTGTAAGGACTCCCAGCTCGGAGTTTAGTTGCGTGAAACTTGGTTTGAGACATTGCTCGCATTCATCGTTGGCCTCAGAAAGTTCCAACAGAGCACAGACACTCCGGGCTGATCGCCCGAGGTATCAGCTTAGAATCGAGCGCCGCCGCGTTATTCGGCGACAAGATCGAAGAAAAGATGACTAGGGAGACAAGATCGGACAAGCGGACCACCTACCAGGCAATACGGCACAAACATTGGTCACTGTACCCATAACAGCCGCCCACCGCCTCCGCCCTCCGGTCCCCGAGGGAACCTCCCATCTCTGTCTACCTTGGGTTCGGCTCATTGACACAGCTACAGTGGTCTAAGAAGATGAGCATCACCTGAGGACCACAAAAGCGCCAGACTGCTGTCCAAAGCCTCCTCCGACGCGAGTACTGGGAATTTCTGCATGACCTTCCTGCGCACTGAGCCGACACTAGCGGGACTTTGAGCCTTCCTATACGGAGCCCGCTCTACCTCTACCTTCACCACGGACAAGCGTCTGGCCATGGTCTTATCCTATTAGCTATCCTTGGTTCAGAGTCATTATCCGACTGGAAAGTCGGTATTGAGATCGGACTACGAAGCACTGCTGCCCGCATTGCCCTAGGGATAACTAGAGATAATGGTACCACACCCGAACGCAGTGCTCCCTTTCCCGCCCACCGCCACATGGGGGCTAGGATTCGTCCATGACCACCCAGTACACACAGCGTACTGTGCTAGGTTCCAGGTCATCTCCCCTACTCAAGGAGCCGATTCCGGACCACCCGGATAGGCTGCTGGCATGCATTTAAAGGTAATCAGAGAGTAGATATGAGAGTAAATATATTTTTTATACATTTTTAAAGTGTTGCTCCTCTGGTTACAGCTTGATTTGTGGCTATGATTTTTTGAAATTAGTGCTCAATCTTGAGTGCTTAAGTTTAGTAATCTCTAAACTACTGTGTTTATCAAAACTATTGAATCCTGTCATGGACAATGTTAAAACTGGACATTTCTCTTTTAATGGACAATCATTTTTAGAGACTTTTTTAATAAACTTTTGTTTTTACGGGACATTTCTTTTTTATGAACATTTCTCATTCAAGAACATTTCTCTCTTATGGACTTGTGTTTTTAATCCTCATCAAGTTTCTTCAAGTTTTCTGGATTGATGTTCTACAGATGCTGGTAGAGAATTTTACTATTTATTTTGGTTAGTCAATTGGATTAACAGTTTGGATTCAAATTTTAGTTCCTTAAAACATACATTTATAGTTTGTAGCCCTGACATACGGTGGTAGATGTTTCTAAAGGATGACTCTTTTCTGTCTCCGGTGGTGCACATTTGTTGTTTTGCCATGTATGTCTTAGTTCACAGTTAAAGTAACTGACTTTTTTATTTCGTTATTACTTTTTATGAACTAGTGGACTTTACTAGAATCAAGAACTTTTTTATCTGTTATATGTAGAATGTCGTCAAGCCAAAACTTTCTTTGTGAAGTTTGCCTGTTAACTTGTCTTGTAAATTTTTTTTCATTGTTTATTTTCTGTATCTATCTCAAGTGATTTCACCTCGGTATGTTGATCTCTTCTTTGAATAACTGCCGTTTTTCTGGTTTTTCCGGGTCTGTTTGGCTTGGCGGTGGTTTCGTTTGGTAGTGGAGGGGATTCTCCTCCGGAGCATATAGCCTATGCCAAATTTGGTGGGCGCTTTGGTTGGGTGATCAAGTAAGTGAACAAAAGCATTTTCGTATTTCAAAATTTGTTTGTAAATTCTGGTGCCATTCACTAATTTCAACATTTTTCGAATAGAAATACCTTGCCCCTGAAAGGGTTAAACGCATATTAATGTATTTATTATTTTAAAGTTTCCTTTCTCTTTTAATATTCACGTGTAAATACAATTTTCAAGACATAATTTTCAATATTTTCCTGATTTTAACACGTACTCATTTAATAGTAATTTTAAAGTTTTTTTTTTCTGTTTTTAATAGTCACGTGTAAACGTGTAATTTTTAATCGTTAGGAAGTATTATTCTTTGCACTGTTTTTAAAACTTAAAACAATCTCTATAATAATAACCTAAGTCATGTTACTATCATCAATAGTTACGGGCGGATCCCTTTGCTTTTTATATTCCAGGCGGCCATTTTGGTACTTTAATATTAGACAGCCACAGGTGATAAGGCGCCAAATATTATTCTATCGCCATCATTTCACTTATATTATAATAGTCCAAGTCATGTAACTGCCACAAACAATTACGGTCAGTACAACCCTTCGCTTTTCATAGGAAATGTTTCCAATTTGATTAAAGAATCAAATTACTTTTTCGAATAAAACTACATAAAAGTTGCCATGATCGCAAAGAATTCTTGGTACTTTTATGTTAGCCAGGGGCAAATTTCCCCAATAGCTTTTTTTTAACTCGCCAGTCAGCATTTTTTTTTATTTTTCAAGTGGTAAATTAAAACGGTACTTCTTGGTTATCCCATCGACCAAAAATCTATCGCCAGACTATAAGATTAAAGGGCAATAATGGTTGATCCTAAATGTCACATTCACTTGACTGTAAGGAAGTTACACGTGTTTACGCCATCAAATGATTTTTATTTCGACGTTTTATTTGTATTTTTATTAATGTTATACTAATTTATTTGTCCTTTCGTTATTTAAAACAAAAATTACGTCAACTTGTATAATTTGGCGATTTATATAATTTGGCGATATTGGTCGACAGGATAACTAAGTAGTACCATTAAAACATTGCTTTGAGTTTGAAATTAAATGTCATGATTTGTTGCATTATTTAATATTTAACACAAATGTCATATACGCACCGGGTTTGGCGTTTTTTTTTTTTACGACAATTTGGCGAAAACCTCGTTTTCGAATACCAGTTACATGTGTATTTTTAAATTATTTTCTATTATTTTCAAAATGAAAAAACAATAAATAAAATAATTAATTAATAACTATAGAACAAAGTAATTTATAACTTTTTTTTTTTAAATAAAAAGAAAGCAAATGTAAATAAACATTTATTAATAAATAAGCAACAATAGCAGGGTTACCATGTCAGGCAAAATAACGCCATTTTGGCGCCAATTAAGTACCCCGGTGCGTATATGACATCTGCGCCTAATATTTTTCTTTTCGTTTCGTTAAAAAAAAAAAAAAAAAAAAAAAAAAAAGAAGAAGAAGAAGAAGTCAAAGCCATTAATTTTGAATGTTTCAGTTTTAAATTAAAGTTTTGTATTAAATAAAATGATAATGAAATACAAAAAAAAAAGCATTGTTCTTAGCATACATTTAAGGGAGGCCAAACTGGTCGCCAAATTAGTTTAAAATAATAACCTTTTCTAAAATATGAAAAAAATATCTGTTATGATTAAAATTTGAGTTGCCATCATTAGAGAAAAGTATTTAAAATTAGAAAAAGAAATAATATTTCGAAAACTAATTCGAATTTACAAATTCTAATACCAGTTTTGAGATCTGTGGATCAACACGGATTTTTGGTGTTAATTTCATCGCAAAGTATTCCATACTTTAGGAGAAATCATAATCAGTTGTTTTAATCAGTCGTTTCATAGAATCTTTTCATAAATTCGTTTCATAAAATCGTTTCATAAATTCGTTTCATTAAGATTATATATATAGGGTAGATAAGGGTACATACACTGTATAGCCTTTAAAGACAGTCAACTTTCAATTTTAGACATTTTGTCGAATATTTAGAAATATACTTGACAGATTCGTCTGGAATTTCAGGATTAAAAGGAACAGGTATGACCTCATATTTAGCAATGTCGATTTGATAAGGGGGGCAATTAGGGGGCCAACAAAAAATCAAAGAAAAAAATAATACTTGGGATCACCCTGTAAAATAAAATGCACGAAATGATCTATCGCTACCGAATATAAATAAACAGACATTGTGCAATATGTGTATTCTTTTGTGTAAGAATAGCACGTATATTAATAGAGATATAGCGATTTATTTAAAAAAATTAAAAAATTCTTGCATGTTTTTTGCGAATAACATGCAGGGTTTTCAACCAAATTTAACGTCAATGAATATAAATATATTAAATACTTCAGGAAATATGAGCAGTTGTATGAAAAAATTTTTATCTGCGCATGCACGAGCGATAACAAGGATTATTTTACATAATTTAATAGTCAACTCTATGGAGCAACTTATTAAATAAAATTTAGTCAAATATCGTAAAAATTCAAAAAGATATCGGCGTTAGAGTGAGTAAATTTTTAGTTGTTCTCTAAAAGCAGCTGAATGATAAGGGATTTTCCAAAAATTGTCATTTTTAATTTTCATTTTTTTTTTCATTTTTTATTTATGCTTTAGTTCTTCTTGGATAACCACCAGAACGAGCCGAAACCATGATCAAAAGAAGTATCAAAATCGAAGCATTTTTTCCAAATCTGCTCGGTGACAGTCACTAAATACTAACTTTTTCTGAAAGTCAGTTAATAAAAAATGACAATTTGTGTAAAATCTCTTATCACTCAGCTGCTTTTAGAGAACAACTAAAAATTTGCTCACTCTAACACCGATATCTTTCTGAATTTTTACGATATTTGACTAGATTTTTTTCAATCAGGTGCTCCATAGAGTTGACTATTAAATTATGTAAAATGATCCTTGTTATCGTTCGCGCATGCGCATATAAAAATTATTTCATACAACTGCTCATATTTCCTAAAATATTTAATATATTTGTATTAGAATTGCGCTATATTGTGTCTACTATATTTTGTCAATTTTTCTGAAACCGGCGTTAAATTTGGTTGAAAACCCTGCATGTTATAAGCAAAAAACCTGCAAGAATATTTTAATTTTTTTAAATAAATCGCTATATCTCTATTAATATACGTGCTATTCTTACACAAAAGAATACACATATTGCACAATGTCTGTTTATTTATATTCGGTAGCGATAGATCATTTCGTGCATTTTATTTTACAGAGTGATCCCAAGTATTATTTTTCTTTGATTTTTCGTTGCCCCCCCCTAATTGCCCCCCTTATCAAATCGACATGGCTAAATATGAGGTCATACCTCTTCTTTTTAATCCTGAAATTCCAGAAGAATCTGTCAAGTATATTTCTAAATATTCGACAAAATGTCTAAAATTGGAAGTTGATGGTCATTAATGGCCATATAGTGTATATAGATTCATACTTATTAAAATATTTACTCATTTGCAATATTTTAGTTTTTACTTGTATTGGAGATGTGCAACATAAGAAAAGGCTGACGTACTATACGAAAAATGTATCTCTGATTTTGTTTTTCATTATTTTTTCTGTGTTGCCTTTCAGAGAATCATATATATTTTTTTCGAAACAAAATAAAAATCATGCATTTAAAGGTTAAGGTCTCGGGCGCGTGATCGATGAAAATGTAACGAAATTTTCCGGAATTGCTTTCCTCCGAACTGCTGCAATCTCTTTATCAACTATAAGTTGTACAGTTACAACCTACCGTAAGAAATCAACTGCAGGTTCATTTCTTACTTTTTGTAATGAGGGCTAGCTAAAACTAATGATCATTATTCAGATACGGTATATTAGGTAGCTTTCTTTACAAAAAGCTACCTATTGCAGCCGTTCGGAGGAAAGCTATTTCAAAAAATTTTAGTATATTTTCATCGATCATGACCCCCAGACACCGAAACCACCCTCCGTTCAAAATTGATATATATATATATATATATCAATATATATATATATATATATATATATATATATATATATATATATATATATCAATATATATATATATATATATATATATATATATATATATATATCTGACGTATGTCACACTGTAACTCTCGTATTTATGAACCGATTTGGATGTAATTCGGTGTGTACATAGTACATACCAATGTCTCGACCGAGTTCGTTGGCCAGCTTCATCCGCCATTTTATTTCAAAATGGCGGCGATTTAAAAATTTTTTAAAAATTTAAAATTTGAAATGTGGTATCAAAAAATTGAAAATAAAAATATATTTTTTTCTTATGTATTTGACATTTATACAAAGACTCAGCAGCAGTTTTTGTTTCGTCTATATCTTACAAAATGGCTGAGTTATAGCATTTTGAATTTCTAGCGAAGCTGATATTTTGAAACGTCCTGAATTTTGTCAGGCAATAAAAGGCGTATTTATGAACCGATTTGGATGCAACTTCGTTTATACATAGTACAGACCAATGTCTCGAACGAGTTCGTTGGCCAGCTTCATCCGCCATCTTGTTTAAAAATGGCGGCCATTTAAAATTTTAAGAAAAATTTAAATTTGAAATGTAATAGCAAAAAATTGAAAATTGAAAAAATATTTTTTTCTTATGTGTTTGACCTTGATAAAAAGATTCGGGAGCAGTTTTTGTTTCGTCTATATCTTAAACAATGGCTGAGTTATAGCATTTTGAATTTCTAGCGTGGCTGACATTTTGAAACGTCCTGATATTTGCCACGTGGTAACAGACGTATTTATGAACCAATTTGGATGTACCTTGGTGTGTACATAGTACATACAAATAACTCAACCGAGTTCGTTGACCAGCTTCATCCGCCATTTTGTTTCAAAATGGCGGCCATTTAAAATTTTTTAAAAAATTTAAAATTTGAAATGTGGTACCAAAAAATTGAAAATGAAAAAATATTTTTTTCTTGTGTATTTGACATTTATACAAAGACTCCGCAGCAGTTTTTGTTTCGTCTATATCTTAAAAAATGGCTGAGTTATAGCATTTTGAATTTCTAGCGAAGCTGATATTTTGAAACGTCCTGAATTTTGTCACGCGATAAAAGGCGTATTTATGAACCGATTTGGATGCAACTTCGTTTATATATAGTACAGACCAATGTCTCGAACGAGTTCGTTGGCCAGCTTCATCCGCCATCTTGTTTAAAAATGGCGGCCATTTAAAATTTTAAGAAAAATTTAAATTTGAAATGTAATAGCAAAAAATTGAAAATTGAAAAAATATTTTTTTCTTATGTGTTTGACCTTGATAAAAAGATTCGGGAGCAGTTTTTGTTTCGTCTATATCTTAAACAATGGCTGAGTTATAGCATTTTGAATTTCTAGCGTGGCTGACATTTTGAAACGTCCTGATTTTTGCCACGTGGTAACAGACGTATTTATGAACCAATTTGGATGTACCTTGGTGTGTACATAGTACATACAAATAACTCAACCAAGTTCGTTGACCAACTTCATTCGCCATCTTGTTTCAAAATGGTGGCCATTTAAAAAAATTAAAAAGAAAATTAAATTTAAAATGAGATACCAAAAAATTGGAAAATGAAAAAGATTTTTTTTGTATGTGTTTGACCTTAATACAAAGATTCCGGAACAGGTTTTGTTTCGTCTACATCTAAAAAAAATGGCTGAGTTATAACATTTTGAATTTCTATTGTGGCTGACATTTTAAAACGACCTGATTTTTGTCACGCGATAACAGGCGTATTTATGAACCGATTTGAATGTAACTTGGTCTGTACATAGTACATACCAATGTCTCGACCGAGTTCGTTGGCCAGCTTCATTCGCCATCTTGTTTTAAAAGGGTTGCCATTTTTTTTAAATGTAATTTAAAATTTAAAATGAGGTATTAAAAAATTGGAAAATGAAAAAGATTTTTTTTATGTGTTTGGCCTTGATACAAAGATTCTGGAGCAGTTTTTGTTTCTGAAAATTTGTTCTTTTGTTTATATCTTAAAAAGTGGTTGAATTATAGCACGTTGAATTTCTATCATGGCTAACACTTTGAAATGATCTTGTATTTGTCACGCGATACCACACGTATTCGCCTATTTCGATGGAAGAAGGCATGTGGATAGTATACATCAATATCTCGACCAAGTTCGCTGGCCAGATTCATCAACCATCTTGTTTCGAAATGGCGGCCATTAAATTTAAAAAAATTATATTTAAAGTGAGGTGCAAAAAAATTAGAAATTTAAAAAGGTTTCTTTCTTAAGTATTTGACCTTGATATAAGGATTCAGGAGCATTTTTTGTTTGTCTTTATCTTAAAAAATTGCTCAGATATAGCAGTTTCAATTTCTAACGTGGGTGACATTTTGAAAAAGCTGATTTGTTATCTGCGACAGCACTCGTATATATCAACCGATTCCGATATGAGTGAGCATGTGCACAGCAATTACTAAGGTCTCGACCAAGTTCACTGGTTAGCCTCATCTACCATGTTGTCTTAAAATGGCAGGCACTTTAAGAAATCGCCGAATTTGGCAGCCAAATATAAGTGACTTTAAATAAAAGCAGCCTGGATAAAGCTGACTAATTTCGCGAAATTCTCATTCATAATGATTTAGTATTGATAAAAATTAGTATTGAATCTCCTACATTCGGTTTCCACTTAATTGAGCTTCGTGTGTTTGAATAATATAAGTTGGCTTTTTAAAAATAAGGAATATGAAAGCTACCTCTTCCTCCCGGCACTGGCCGGAAGGACTTTTTTCTACTTTTGTCATGCTTGTTACAGCCTGTTCTCGCAAAAAGAAAATAATAATAATAATAAGATAAATGTTAAAATTTCAAAATGTATTTGTTGAGTTATTTATTCTCTTTTACTGCAAATACGTTTAAATAAATGACGATTAATGATCATTACCTCTGCAACAATGTTTATTGTTTATTATATTAACAACACAGTTTATTTCAAACTAGAAAGGTAGACCGTCAAAAATGACGGAAATTTAGATATAAAGATATATACAACTCATGTGCAAGAATATGAGTTTTCTCGATTGTTCCGCAGTGATAGATGAAAATAACACATTTTTAGAACGAAACACATTTATGAAAAATTGTGTACAGTATAAGACCACTAATCTGCACAGTTTGGTTCCAAATGTTATGCAGATTTGAGGCTTTTTGCGGTCATGTCAATTCAATCTTTGTTTACATTTTTTTAAATTTACATATTGGACAATTTAGATTGTTAAGCCTTAAAAATAAATAAATTACACACTTGAAGTAAGGTAAAAAATATTAAATTATCGTATACGATTTCATGAAATGATATTATATGTGTGTGCTTCACGATCTTGGTTACGACGTTGGCGAAATTGGCTGCAACTTGTCATAATCCTAATAGTGTGGGCCGCTATAACAAAAAAGTAACCAGTTTTTAGTAAAATTTCTGATATAAAGTAGTTTTCAAAAACTTGTGTAAAATTGCAGGCCGTTCTCATGTTATGTCAGTCCTAAGAATAACATTTCTAACACTGAAGAGTTTCCATGTATATGTGGAATTTAGAAAAGTTTCTCCAAAAGAAAGGTCCTGAAGTGACATTGTAATTTCTCTAATTTCAAAGTTTAATCGGGCCCTGATGTTGTTTACTGAAATCTAATAAATACAGTTATTTTGAATATTACAACAGAATTAAACAGGTAAACTTATTTAACTTAAACCCGATGTTATTTTTTACTCTTAAGAAAGAAAATTAGGTACTTCTTAGTTATCCCGTCGACCAATTTCGCCAAATTATATAAATCGCCAAACCACTCGCCAAATGATACACATTGACATATTTTTTTTTATTTTAAATAACGAAAGAACAAATAAATTAGCAAAACATTAATAAAAATACAAATAAAACGTCGAATTAATGGTTATTTTAATGGTGAATTTAATCTTACAATTAATTAATTAATGGCAACCATTATTGGCAATTAATCTTGCAATTTGGCGACAGTAATTTGGTCGACGGGATAACTAAGAAGTACCGAAAATTATTTAAATTTTTCAAATCATGCATTTATAATTTTTTTTCGTCTTTAATAACTAAAAAAGGAAAAAATATGCTTTTGTTCTGAGCTCATAAATATAACAATAAAATAATGTAACTAAGAGACATTGCAAAATTAAATCTTTGTGATTTCAAACCATAAGCAAACGATACCGTCACCATTTTACCTACTATGACGTCATTAGAATATTGTCCATTGATTGTTGGAGAACTTACTTTGTGTATGATTACCTGAATGATTTAATATTTTTTATGTTTCACGATGAATGAATCACTTGTGTTTGTATAGGTTTATGGAATGATATATTAAGCTGTGAACCTAATTTCAACTGAAATTATCCAAGGATATATGTATTTTTAATTGAAATTAAAAACCATGCTTTGATCTCGAAATAAAAAGTTTTAGTTTGTATAATTGGTTATTTCTGTTAATTATTTATTTAGGTACTTTCCCATGATAGAGCATTTTTAAAAGCTTGACGCAATTCGGGCATCAGAAAGTGAGATATGTTGCCAAAATATGTAAACAGCTATGAAAACAAATCTAATGAACTTTTATTTTTGTTTATATATGCACTTATATACATAGAAAAAATAGTTTCTAAATATATATAATATTTTTTTATATACAAATTACACACAGATTTCAGATAGGAACCGGGATACCTAACTGGCGCCAATATGGTGTTATTTTGCCTGCTATGGTAACCCGGTTATTGTTTTTTATTTATTAATAAATTGTTTATTTACTTTTATTTTCTGTTTTTAATTGTCTGAGCGAAGCGAAGGCTAATACTCAGCGAAATATTACTGTCCGGACACTTTACTACTACGATGGATATTAACGCCATGTCCTACTAAAAAAAAAGCCTAATAAAAACCTTTCGTCAAGCATAACTCAAAAAATATTTGTCGGATTTCGTTTCTGATTGCACCAGAAGGTACCTATGAGGGTTGCCTACTGAATGCACCTACTATGAAAAATAAGTTCCAAACCGTTTAAAAATTATATAGAAAAAACTCTTAAAAAAGCACAATTTATCTGCATACGTCACAGAAATTTGGTGTGCGTCACTTTCACCGGTTGATGTTTTCGTAGACAACTGGTTTGAACACATGGAGCAAATAAAAAAAAATACGCGCGCAGTAATATTGAATAGATCAGTTTCAACCACGTGATCACTAACCTTGCAACAACCCGTGGCAACCAGTTTTGGTGGACAAACAAATAATAATACAGTATTCCGTACCACGGTGGCCGTTTATAGCCTGTTGTATAAAATCTGGCATGTTGTTTGACATACAATTGTGGATGATTAAAAAAAAAGACATGAGTGTTTATTGATCCGGAGGTTATCCTTCTCTTGATGTCTGTCTGTCTATCATACAGCATGCAATTTTCTTGTAAAGGATGATATTATTATGCAGTAAAACCTCCATAACGGACACACCCGATTAGTGGACACCTCTATTTAGTGGGCATTTTTTCGATTACCAACCCTTACATAACTGTACATTTTTTACTCTCAGTAGCGAACACCTCTAAATAGAGGACAAATTCTGCATTCTCGGTGTGTCCGCTATTCAGAGGTTTTACTGTATATAATATTGATAATTATTTTACAGGGCCGCACAAAAGAATAAGAATATATGAAACGAATATAACATAATTCGGGATTGGTAGATCGCTGATGGTAATGTAATTTTAGGATGTCGTTATAGTCATCCGCAGCATGTTTTTAGAGTTTCGTCCATCTAACGAAACCCTACCTGTCTCACTCCTTTGTCTGTCTATTTGTCCGTCTGTCACAGAGCCCGTTCTCAGAAACTATATATGTCGGAGACTTGAAAATTTGCATACTTATAGTTGAACACCACACATCAAACGGCAAATAATAAAATTTTGAAAAAGTCTAATATTTAACCCTCTGGGCTATAACTTGTGTATTTTAAGCAATTTTTCCAACTCAGCCCCTAATTTAATTAAGTTGGAGACTTATAGCTGAACATCTCGCATCAAACGACAAATAATAAAATTTTGAAAAAGGCTTAATATTTAACCCTTTGGGCTCTAATTTGTGCATTTAAAGCAATTTTTCTAACTCAGCCCCTAATTAAGTTGGAGAATTGAAAGTTTGCATACTTATAGCTGAAAACTTGCGATAACACGATAAATCATAAAATTTGGAAAAAGTCATATTTAACCCTCCAGTCTCTAACTTCTGTATTTTAAGCAATTTTTCTAACTCAACCCCTAATTAAGTTGGAGACATGAAATTTTTCATACTGATAGCTGAACACCTCACATCAAACGACAAATAATAAAATTTTAAAAAAGTCTATTACTTAATCCTCTGGGCTCTAACTTGTGTATTTTAAGCAATTTTACTAACTCAGCCCCTAATTAAGTTGGAGACATGACATTTTGCATACTTACAGCTGAACACCTCACATCAAACAGCAAATAATAAAATTTTGAAAAAGTCTAATATTTAACCCTCTGGACTCTAACTTGTGTATTTAAAGCAATTTTTCTAACTCAGCCCCTAATTATGTTGAAACATAAAAATTTGCATACTTATAGCTGAACAACTCACATCAAACGACAAATAATAAAATTTTGAAAAAATCTAATATTTAACCTCTAATATTTTGTCTCGCGCAATTTTTAAATTTAAACTGTTTTGCAATATTATTTTTTGTTCATTTTGCATAATAAGTGTAATGTGATGCAATTTGTTCTATTTCAGATTTATAACGCATGTTAATGAATTTATTTTACAATATCCTTTCTCTTTTAAAATTCACATGTAAATATAGTTTTTATGGCGTAATTTCCAATAAGTGCCTGCTTTTTATACCTAATTATTTAATTGTAATTTGAAGATTTTTTTCTGTTTATAATAGTAACGTGTAAATAATTTTTTTTATTTGAAGCAAACATTATTGTTTGCGTTGTTTACACAGTTGGCAACAGTTTAAATTAATACCATTTTCTAAAATATGTAAAAAATATCAGTCAAAATGCTGAATATTTGAATTTAAAATAGAAATAAAACCTCAAAAAATTAGTCAAATTAAAAAAAAAAAAATTAATGAAATCTGCAGACCGGGATCTTCTATTGAATAAAATGATCTAAAAATGATTAAATTCCCATGTATAGCTTTTGCTCTTATAATTTTTTTAATGGAACGATTTTGTCCAAATTTAGCATTAAATATCTCTTAAAATAATTCTTCAATTTGAAAACTGTATGCATTAGTGTGTTGATCAAACATTTCGCTATAATACCACCGATTTTCATATATTTGTATGCAATAGTTTTCTTAATATTAACGAAGAAAGACCTCCGGTCACAAAAAATTCAAAACCGGCGGCGGCGGTGGTGGCAGCGTTAGTTACTTTTCATAGAATAGAGAGATATATAAAAATGAAAACTTGTCTATCTGTCTGTTTGTAATTCTATAAAAAATCCACAATTTGGAAGCCAAAATTGTGAAGAGATACGTACATGTGTATTAAAACATGGCCGAGACAACTAAAGTAATCCGGAATCGAAATAACTTATAGTTAATTTTAAATTAATAAAAAACCACCAATTTAACAGCAATTTCTTATCAAATTTAAACATTTTTCGTTATAGCAGTTGCCAACAATTAAAAAACACTATAAAATTATTAATACAACTATTAATTTTCTACTGCAAGATTTCCACGTGAAAAATGAAAATGAAATAAATAGTTTGCCGAATTAAAAAAAAAAGGTAAATATTACGTCATAACTTTTCTATTGCAAGATATTCACGGGAAATATGAAAATGAAATAAATGGTTTGACGAATTTAAATGAAAGTGAATATAACTTCATAACTTTTCTATTTCAAGTTTTCCACGTGAAAGAGGAAAATATTACGTCATATTGGAAATATAAAGGGCATGGTGGATATAGTATAACGTCATATGAGTGTGAAAAATGTATTGAAGCATAATAAAAACCCGATTAGGGAAATATTGGCGTATTTTAATATTATTGCTCCAATTATAAATTGAAATAAGTTCATTTATAGCTGTATTCTTTTGCGTCTGTTATATACATTTATACATATTTATATAGCGTTTTCATATGATTCATTCAACAACATTTCGACTGCTTTTTTAATGTTTGTTTTGTGTTGTATGTTAAATTTTGAAATTAATTTTTCAGAACAAACATCCTTCAAATTCTGGGCAACGCCGGCACTTTAGTTTGTAACAGATAAATGGCTTTTGTATCTGTACATCTAATGCTAATATTATAAAGCGTCATAACATTATAAAGTATATCATATTATTAATGCTTGTACGTTTGTGAGGTGTTATCTCTGAAACTACATAGCCAATATAAAAAAATGTTGGTGGCCATCTCTGCTCCAAAAATAACTATTTTATGTCAGTGCAAGAACCTACATCGCTGCAGGAGCAAAAAAGTTCTAAAATTGTGATTTCTGCGATATTGATTGGGTTGGAAACTTTAAATTTGATGCGGTAGTTACTTTTAAGATGTAAATACTCGTAATGAACGCTCTCTAAAAGGTTCAATTTGACGGATAAACGTAAACATTTCTAGAAAGGTTCTAAGCTGTGATTTATTTGGAATACTGAAATTTTTGGGATACTGTTGGGGTTAGAAACTAGAACTTTGGCATGGTAGTAATTAATAAGATGTAAATGCTCGTTGTAGAACGAATTCTAAAAAATAGAAAGACTAAACAAAGCGGAAAAAGATCTAAAGATGATCTAAGTAACGAAGAACATGGAATTGTTAGGAATATAAACATGAAAATTGACATGGCTGTATTTATCATGACGTAAATTCTCACAATAGAACAATTTCTAAAAATGTCGCTATATAAAACAGTGCAAAAACAAAAAACTTTCAAAAATTTTCTATTTCTGTGTTACTGCTGAGCCCAAAATCTTGAAATTTTGCTTCGGGTTAGTTTTAAAATATACAATTGTCTTTATGAATGGTTTCTAAAAAATTTAAAATTTAAAAAGATAAAATTAACGGAAAGCGATCTCAATTACCATTAATTTGGAATTATTAGGTACAGCAACTTAAATATTTCATAATGCTGCATTTCCTCCGCTAAACATGCGATTTAAATGCAACAAAACTGATAGATATCCACCTAGCATTAAATAAATTGTGTAAATATTGAATAAAGACCTATATGAAACAGTGAGTAGGTTGCCCGAAAGTACTTGTTAAAGTGTTCCTTTTCTAGGCTTTTCTCTCTCTCGCCAAGGCCACTAACAGAGGGAAGTGCCGTTTTAAATGTGATATGAATTTTTTATCCGATTCATTTTTCTAGACATTTTATCATAAGGTCATATTCTCAATTCTCATTTGTAGATTTTTTATATATTAACTTATTCTGGTGAAATTTTGTAATCGGGTTCATCTTGGCGTATGTTAGCTTGCATGATTTGCTGAATAAATATGTATGGATTTGTAAATTACTTCAAATGACACTTCGACAGCTCAAAAGTTATGCAGACGATATATTCAGATCTTGTGTCATACTTTATGTTGTAATAATTGCCGATTTCTTTTATTTAATACATGCTAAATACAACTCAACTTGTGCAGAATATGTTTGAAAACAAAACAATACAGCGTATGTAGTGGCCAGCATACACTCATCATTTAAATCCGACCGAGCATATCTAAAACACTCTCTAACGAAGCATTGCATGCCACTTTTGATGTATTCAGTACTTTGATACTATATTAGGTTTTGAGAAGAGAATTCCTTAAATGTTATCGACAACCTCATTGCTTCCGTGGAAAACAGATATTCTACAATATTAACTATTCCGGGGGAGCACACACCATATAAAATATAGTCCATTCTTTTAAAACATCATATATTTGTCATTTAAAGTTACTCAAATTGGTGCGGAGCGTCTGATTATGCTCTTGACATCATTTTATACAGTTGAAATTCCGATATAAGTAAATTAGTGTTTCATTTTCTATTTTCTATTTAATATATTGCGTACTTTCAATTTTATATCCATGTATGGCTGCCTTGAATGGTTTGATTTCCCATTTTTTTAAACAGTGTATACGAATTTATATATAAGATTTTGTAATTCTACAATTCGTTTATTTTCATCATTTCAATTTTTCGCAGTATATGGACAATTATAGATAATATCTCATTTTCTTTGCTTCCACATGTTATTATTAAATCTATGTTCTCAGTAATATCGCTCAGACTAATCCCTCTGAGGGAAGTCCTAGTTATATAAACTGTTTTGTTCTATAATTATTAATCAAACTTTTATTTATTTATAGTTATTTCCTTTTCAAAATGATAGCAAATAATTTAAAAATATATAAGTAACTGGTATTCGAAAGCGAGATTTCTGCCAAATTGGCGTCAGAGAAAAAACATGCCAACCCCGATGCGTATATGACATATAAAAATGGGTAAATAGCTTTTCTTATATTAAATAAATTGCATACAAATGGAAAAATTGCTTGTGAGTATGAAGCAGTAAATAGGTTGTCAGAAAATACGTTGGCAAACTTCTTTCTAGCCAAGAAACTTTTCTCCGAAGTATTGTACATAAGCAATAATTGCTAGAAATGCATTTTTAATTATGATATGCGCTTTTATGTTTCACTACATTTATGCATACTATACTGTGTGTATAAATGCTACAGTTCATATGCAGGGCTACACAAAAGAATTCGTAAGGGTTACTGAGTATGAGAGTAAATTGCTTAAAGGGTTTGTTTTTAACGGGCTGGTTTTTAAAGGAGTTATGCATTTTTACGCTGAACTGCATTTAGTTTACTAAGAAATGTTTGTAGAATATAGATAAAATGATATACAGGGTCACGCAAAGAATTGGATACATAACCGTCTATGGATGATAATATCTGGAAATGTGATTTCAGTAGTTTTAAGAGTAGTTTAAATTAAATTTTGGCTAAATAGTGGCATGTAATAACGATACTATTGGATATGGACGGTAACTGCTGAAATCAATTTTTTAAATATTTTATGCGTCTTCTAAAATGTTTACTTAGTTATCTTATTTACCTGATTTCCTCAAATAACGAAGTTTTGTTAAAGCATTCAGGATGTGTTGGAAAGTGTTTCATATTCTATGCTTAACGCATGATTTATCTTTCGGCACAGATGTCATATTCGCCCCATATTGGCGCGATTTTTTTCTGTCGCCAATATCATATAGGCAACAGGTACTTAACTGGCGCCAAAGTGTCGTTATTTTGCTTGATGTGGTAACCCGGATTATGTTGTTTATGCTGTTGATGTTTTCGCCAAATTGGCAACCGAAAAAAATCGTGCCAATATGGGGCGAATATGACATCTGTACCTATCTTTCTTCTTTAGTCTTATTTTGAATTTATTTTATTTTTAAATTTTTTTAGTCTTATACTGCTTTATAGAAACTTTGGCACAGTTGTCATATACGCCAATTTGGCGAAAACACCAACAGCATAAACAACAACATCCGGGTTACCATATCAAGCAAAATAACGACACTTTGGCGCCAGTTAAGTACCCGTTGTGTATATGGCATTGGCGTCAGAAAAACATCGCGCCAATATGGGGCGTATATGACATCTGTGCCGAAACTTTAATATTTAATGTTTAAACTCTTCGCTCCAACCCACTTGCATATAGTACAAACTATAACACAGCTAGCGCAAAATAATAGACAGTTTGGTACTTTTCCACCGTAGGGGCTTTGGCGTTTTTTTTTTAAAGCTTGGTGTAATTTGGGCATCAGAAAGTGAGATTTGGGTACTTTTCCATTATACGGATACCATTGTCGCCAAGCATAATATGGGCGCAAAATGAAAATCACGTGAATTGAAGCATTTGAAAAATAAAAGAAAAAACATGTCGATATTAAAGTGAGCATTTAAAAAATATAACATTTGAAAATTCCAGACTTTTACGAACTATTTCATTAAATCACAAATATATACTTAAAATAAGTGAACAAATAAGTGTTATAAAAATAAGCAATAAAATAAAACTCATATTAAACTGCTAGCATAAAATTACAAATATCTTTTAGCATTTGGAAATAATTGGCACATTAGCATACATTTTGGCATGGTCGTATAACGGGAAAATATCGAGATTTGTTGTCAAATCATATAAACAGCTATGAAAACAAACTTGATGAGCGTTTTTGTTTGTTTTATATGTTTATTTTATATGTATATTATTGATGTTTTTATGTACAAATGACATCTGTTTCTGTATAAAATTAGAGAAACGGCTTTTTTATGTTAAATAAATCGCATAAATATCGAAAAAAAATGCGTGTGTATATAAAATGAAACAGTGGATAGGTTCCCGGAAAATAAGTTGCCGAATTTCCTTTTCCGCCAAGGCACCTATACTGGAAAAGTACCTAAAGCACATTAAAATCGCACAGTTAGGAGCTCTCACAGTACTGCGTCGGCTATTGGCGGTTATTTTATTAGTAGCATCGAGAGGAAGAGGTAAAGATGTACTTTAAATTCTCACTCATAGGTTTTGAAAAAATATCTTAAAAGAGCGGAGTTTAGATTAAATTTCGGAGACCCCCTTTATGAAAGATTAATGGTTTTAAATGGGAATTTCGCCAAATTAGCCAGCTGTCACAAAGTTGGCTAACATTTTGCGCTACTGTGGTGACCCTGCATTAGTATATTTTCACAATTACTCATCTCAATGAGGCGGTCCTACCGGAATCGTGAGGGACACACAGAGACTTGGATTTTATATAAATAGATGTTGAATAAATTTGTTCTCTGCAGCCCAAGCCATTCAACAAATAAAAAAAAGAAGAAGAAACGATAACATTTCCTTCTTATAAATACTCAACGTTTCGTTTAATATTCTTAAAATATTTTCCAAAAGTTGAAATTTTGAAAGCTTGCATATCTAAATACAGTTTTTAAAATTGAAATACAAAATTTCTATTGTGAATGCGTATAACAAAAAAATAAACCTTTTTATTTACTTGCAGTGCATTATGAAAACGTTGAATGTAAAAATATGATTGATGACTTTTAGTATGATGTTTTTTTCTGTTCTGTGAGTTATATAAAAATCAAATCTGAAGAAAAATGTCACACTAGCTTAATAAAATGTAAATTTTTTATAGAGGGAAAGATTTTTTTTCTTCTGATACATTACAATATATTTTTCCTTTTCCCGCCCTCTGAAATGTGCCTACGTATTTAAACATGTTTGAAATTTTGAAGTCATTCATCATGAATACCATAAGTTTTAAAAGAACTGGAACAGAAAATGTATATAATATTGAATAATAGACGTATTTTTTGCTAGCTATGTGAACTGAAAGCTATTTAACTTATTCTTGAGATTAAAATTTTTATAGAAATTGGAACAACACTGGAGAATAATATTAATAATAATGATTTATATCAGTAGAAATTTTTACATTCATCGTCCTGGTATTTTAATTTATTACTCTAAAATTGTCATTTTCACAGACACTTACTGCTCAAACTGATGAAAAGTCTCAATAACATTGTATTTTGAAGATACTGTTGTTAAAATCAGTAAATTAACTATATACCTAATTATAAAAGATTATTGAAATTAGGGACAATTAATTACAAGTATATAAAATGGTATAAACACTAAAAAACATTTCAAACGGATTCCATTCCTCATCAGCAAATTTCAACGTAAAAGTCATAAAAAGTTGTTCAAAAAAATCAACTCACAGAAAAAATTGCATCAGACAGTCAAGATGAAAGTTATACTCGTATTAACGCTGAGTATTCACTTGGAATCGATCCAGCTTCATTAATAGTTAATTGGTAATTTTGGTGTACCATGCTACTAAGAAAGTTCGACTTCTTCAGTTTTTTTTTTTTTTTTTTACTTTTATGACTTTTCTTTTGCGTTGAAATTTACTGATGGGGGATTCTATGGAATCCGAAACGCTCTTTTTAAAAGCTTTTTAGTGTTTTTAACATTTTAATTATAATTGTAATTAATTGTCTGCAATCTCAATCAGCTTTTATAGTTGTAAATACGTTCAGATGTAGTACTATTGTTTACACCATTAGAAATCTGTAGAATGTTTCCTAATGTTTACCTAATGTTTCAAAGAATTGCATATTAAAAACAGTGATTCTAGCGACAAGTTAATTGAGACAGTTACAGAAAAGACTTTAATTAGAATTAATCCTTTTGACACCCAATTTTTACTTCAGATTCTAACTCAAGAGTAGTTATTACCGGAATATCTTTTATATATAATGAAGCTTGAAGGAAACAAAATTATAGCTTCGGAATTCATTAGTTCAAATGATTAAAACTATGGTTGATCATCAGTTCAAGTAATATTAAACAATTATTTTTCGCCTAAACTATCAAAAAATCTTATCTGTTGTCTCTATATCTTTAAATGTAATTAAGTTGTTTCTTTTTCTTTTTTCTAATAACAAATATTTTTCTAAACATATATATTCTATTTTACTTTCATACTAGCTTGTGATGCATTTAACGTTTCTGTATAACTATGCGTATCCTTATAGACATAACTCTTTTCAATAAAAGACTTTTATAATCAGTCTTGCACAAAACACTGAAAATTTGTATGTTTTTGTATTCATATGTATTTGCACACATACTTGCTGAAAGTGCGTCTATAAACATTTATGTATAATAATTACGTATAAGAAATATCATATGATAATTAAAAATGAAAAATAAAAATATATGAAAAACGTTCATCATCATATGAGGACGTGAGTTTCAAAACTCGACTTCTCCAGAAAATCAAATTTTGGGAAGTCGCGAAAAACCTCTGTGGTATTACTAATAATGTGCCGTGAATTTGAAAGGTATAATTAAATTTGAAGTTCTTTTTAGTTACATGCGTTGTGTAATATTGCAATAAACCCTCCGTTCTTTAAGGTCAGCAATTGTAAAAAAAAAAAAAGAAATAAATGAAACTTCTTACTTGGATCGTGTCGTCTGTAAAATAAATGAAGAGGAGACTTGATAACAATATAAATTACATGTTTATTCCATCTTTTTAGAAGAGAAGAAAAGGCTTCCCGTTGGTCACCGTTCATAAATTAATTCTTGCCAATAAAAGCATCTACTCCACTTGAAGATAGATATTTCTTTTAAAAATTAAAGTGCAGCATAAATCAAGAAATTATCAAGAAATAATTTAACAGGCGTTGTTAAAATCGCAGACATCGTTTACGCAAAAGCTTTTCACCGGATTCCACATTCATCGGTAGACAGACCGATGGGAGCCCGCAGCCCCGCGATCTTTTTAAAACGAAACTATGTCATGACAGCAACACCAACAAAACAGATTCTGATTTAAAATTAACGGAATTTTTAATTTATAGTAAGAATACGGGGACTTCAAAAGTTAGTGAAAGAAAAGATTTAAATCTATTAGAGAATTTAAAATATTAGGTAATGTCTTAATAAACAAATCCGAAAGAAAACATTTAAAAAGCTTATTTTTCATTTGCTCCACGCACGGCGAATAGACACACCTCCGAAAGATAAACATCCATTCAATGCATATGCCGTGAGAGGCTTGCTCCGATGGCGTCATCACAATCGTACAAAGTTCAAAGGAGAAGCATCCTATGCCAGGGGCAGCCGAACGTCAGCGAACTTGCCGATCTGCGGTCGAAACGAATCGCCCGCGCAAAAATAAATATGAATTTAAGCTTAAAGAACATCGATGTATAAGGTCAAAAGAAATAAAACAGTACCATAATTTAAACACTGTGAGATTTCATCTCACAATACCCCCATTTACCGAGTAAAATTTTGGCAGAGCAAGTGATGTAAAAGGTACAGTGAAATAAAAACCTTTTACAGAAACGGGATGACAAAATTTTAGATGCCAAAGACAGAGAGAAAAAAAAATCAAAGTTAAATTATTAAAGTAAAGCCAAAAGTTAAACTGCTGCAAATAAAAATTTAGTGGTGACCAAAAGGGAAGATGAGGGGTTCATCTTCCGGTCCCAGGCCCTTTTCCGGCCCATTTGTCTACGCAAGGAACCACCCGTGAAGCAAGCCCCGTGCCGCGTCCCGAAGGTCGCCGCCAGACAAGCTCCAACAGAGCAGAACCCCACGCAAACTCCGGTCAGGCCGACGCACTGCCCAGCGCACGTCACGTCGGCTATTCCCAAGTTGGTGAACAATCGCTACGACAGTCCTCACCACCCAGCTAGAAAAACCAAGTGGTCCCTAAACTTGGTTACTCGAGCCGGTAGACCCCGCAAGCCATCGCAGGAACCAGACGCCTATAAAGACGCTGGGCCCACGGACTGAACCGAGGCTTCCCGACCCGAATTTAATTTACGGAAGGCCCCCAAGATCAGATACCATTTTCCGGCAGAGACATTTTTGTGGGCCAGCCGATAGGAAAGTTATTGAAGAGCCCCTAACTTGAAAACCAGGGAGGAGGGGGAAATCCCTCCGGCCGTAAAGCGACCCGGCTCCTGGCTTTTCGCCCAAGCCACCCGGCTCAACCGACGGAACCCCTCGTGGATCACGCCGGGAACCAGTTGGCCCAGACTAGGTGCCGTTAGCGACCCCAGGCGGGCACGGAAAGCTCCACCTAGACCCCACCGACTCGACCCCATCCTAGGACAGAGAAGCCAGTGGAGGCCGACAGAAGCCCGCCCGCCACTACCTTACCTCACGGCCGTCGAGGGTACCCAGGCCCGAAGGCCCCTGACCCCGTGCAGTGACCGACCGCTACCTTTGTTAGTGCGTTCGAAAGTTAGGTGGAGACACCTCTAGGTCCTCATCACCAGGCGAGGAAAACTCCGGTACCGCATAGACACGGAGGACCTGGATCGGACCAAGAGTTCACCTGAGGCACGATGAGCCGCCGCGTTACCGGCGAGCCTCCGGCCCGTTTCCCTGCGGGAGTAGTGTTCGATGGTGGACCTGCCGGCCGACCCCCTCCCATGGGTCACGGCACGACATGGAGCAACCAGAACCATACTGGCCTCCCCACGCGACCGCTCCTTGGTCAACGGGGGCACCGCCAAACCCCACCACCCTTAGGGTCGGCTCCCAACTGCTCCAGCTGAGTTCCTCGGAGGGATGAGCCACCCAAGTCATAAAGTAACCTGGGCGCTGTCCGAAACCCTCGCCCTTCGGTTGCTCCGGGAGTCCCTGCATGGCGTTCCCGCGAGCCCCGTCGTCACTAGCGAGCACCGAGGACTTTCCACTACAAAGCCCTCACTCATACTTCAGGCTCCCTCTTAGTCAATTGGTGGATGGGGTCCTATCGCCTTAGTTATCCTTTGCCCAGAGTCACCACCCGGCCACCGCCGGCTCTGGGATCAGACTATGGAGCGTCGCTACCCGGCTTGCCCAGAGAACCCGGGTGCCGGAGGACCGCATCTCTGAAAACCCACCGAAGCGGGCTACGGTCCTATGCACAACGTCCGTTAACCGTGGCCACCGTGCTCAACGCCTGTCGGAGATGAGCCTCTCGAGGAGGTGGCGAATCGTCCCCATCCGGCCCCCTCGCATTCGTACACAACGAACTCTGCCGAGCTTCCGGTCACCTCCCCCACTCAAGGGGTCGGGTCGGAACCACCTGGAGGGGCGGCCACGTGACCAAAATGGAAGAGAGAAGAAAAAGAAATTACATCAAGAGTATACATAGTCAAAAAGCATACATAAAAAATGCCAAATCTTCCATTTATGGGAATTGCAGTATGATGTCATAAACTTATCTTCACAAATACTTAAGTACAAATGCTAAAGAAAATGAATTAGCATATATAAAATCCTATGTATTACTTAAGTAAAAATGCTAAACAAAATCAGAATTATCATATCTAAAATGAGAATTGGCATATATAAAATGAGAATTGGCATATATAAAATGAGAATTGGCATATATAAAATGAGCTCATTATCAAACATTTAATTAAATTGATATACCATATAAGAAAAGTTGCATTTTACAAGCAACAAAGATCAAAATAACTTTAGTATTTGATCACAGCCTACGACTTATAACTCATAAAATAGAGCATTTATTTGCAGTTACTCTAAATATAAACTGGCCATGCATAAAAATTTCTTTAATAACATTTTCACAATATGATATTCATCATTTTTTTTTAATTCAATTTAGTTTAATTTAGTACTAAATATTTTGACTTCAAACAACCAGCTGTATTCCACATAAACAAGTAGCCAAATCGTGCACTAAATGACCACTCACATGTAAAACACAGATAGTTAAAGTAGTTGCAACAATATATATATGAGAGACATGTCTAAAATGAATTAAGTGTTTTATTGCTGAATCATATATACTCTTACTACTTTTCATTAGCCCTGAAAATATGTATTGCAAAAGCAATATATCAACAAACACCAATACTTCTTGCATTATTTACTCATCAAAATTTTCAAAGTATATACTATTCTTTAAAGTATGAGACATCTCTTAATACAATTTTAAATATGTATAAAGATAAACTCATAAATTTGTAGACAAATAGACAAACCGAGAAACCATGGTTTTAAGAATAAGTAGGTACTTGGTTGAGTGGGTGGGGATCCCCAGAAAAAAAATAAATGCTTTCATATACAATGAAAGATTAAAAAGAATTGACACTATCATGGGAAATTTAAATTTTTAAGTGTACCATAATATAAATATTATAAATCATTTACATAAAATATTTCATGCAGAAAAATCAAGAGAATTATGTAAAAAAATATACTATTATCCACAATCACAGAACAATATACACTGTGACTACTCATGTTTTACTCAAGATTTCAGGTGGCTTGGCTTTTCCCTAAACAAGGCTCCTGACACCTTGTGCAAAAAGAAAAAAATAACTATATACACTAAATAGCACAATATACCATCCCATAACTGCAAAAACAACAGCAATGTCCTTCTTTACAGATCCTTGATTCCTTAGCGTTATAAACACAATTTAAAGTTTGCATGAAAAATAAATGTTTATCAGAATGTTAAAAAAAAAAAAAACACGCTGAAAGTTTTGGTACACAAAAAGACATCAGTTATGTGTATTGTTGCAAAGGTGTAAACATTGTGTTTACCATGTAGAAACAGGTGCATATCTCTAGATGACATACACAAAAAGGCAACATCAACTTAACAGTTGAATAGACATTATACAGGAACATTGGACGATAACTTTTTTGGGGGCGACAACACAACATCTGTGTGCTTCACTTCTTTTGAAGCTAATCATCAACTTTCAGTAATCACTATTTTCGGACACACTAAAAGACTGAATTATAGAGCACTGAAGTAGACAAAATGATGTTGTATTTGGTGAAAAATCGATAATGTAATGAAGATTCACACACACATCGTGGGTAAACAAATGAGACATAAGTAGGTAGGTGATGATATCAATAAGCACTTTTTCTTTAAACTTCTTAGTAATTTTGAAGATTCACTAAGGAACACTTCTATATCAAAAGGCGCTGTTAAATAGTTACTAAGAACTGTGCTTTTCTTTTCTTTTTGTGTAATCTTGTTTAGAAATTGACTTGATGCTTTAAAAATTTTTTTAATTTCTTCATTAATAATAAATCTTCAGAATTCATTCACTTAATTACTTGTGTAAAAATATGAGGCATATGACAACATAAAAATTTAGAGACTTTGGGTATATTCACAAATGACAACAAAGGCACAATAAAATTTTTGAAATATGGGGAATTTAGACAGAAAATAAATTGATCTTGAGAATTCCTGAATCAAAATACAACTCTTGTAATTGCAGGTATATGTAAGAATCAATATTGAAAGTAACTAATTTTATAATATTTCATAAATCTTCTTGATTTAGCAAAAAAAAAATATTTTTGCAAAAAAATAGCAACACTGACTTATAGGAGCAGACAAGTCAACCAATCCACTTAGTAAGGATAATTTACATCTCACAAGAGAAAAAGCAAACCAACAACACTTCCATAATCAGGTCTTGTGACAGTTGTTACTTGAGAAAACATTTGAGATTACTCGTAAATCTTACTTAGCTTTAAAGACAAACATCGAAGATATTGAATTGAAACAGACATTGTAAGGATAAAATGACTCAAACATGACATGACTCTTCTTCAATAGTTACTTCAGCGTTGAAAATGAAGCATAAATTTTAAAGTTATTGTTTTAAAACAATGAGTTAAGCAGGTAAGTATTAATACATTTATCTTCTATCATCAAACAAGGAAAATACTAGAGAAGAGGTCAGCACAAATGGATACAACACATCAGTGAATAGCCAACTTCATCAGGTAAGAAACTGTTTAAACTAAAGCAAAGTTTTTTTTGCAGGTGAGTATTTTTTTTTTAACAGGTTGGAAGAGAAACTCTTAGATCAGCATATGTAGAGAGACAGCGAAACAGCAGTGACACACAGTTAAAATTATTGCAGAGAAATACTGACAATATGAGAACTTATTTTAAAAGCTGTATAAAACCATAAGACTTTTTAAGTAGATGATGTAAAATAATTTCAAGAATATAACTGTAACAGGAATGAAATAGCCCCATGCCTACTTCTTCTCAAGAAAAAAAAAATAATGCCGCTTTCATTCTTTTTTCTGAGAGCAACATGAGAATCTTGTCTGTTGAAAACTGTCATAGTCTGCACATACGATGAAGTAGAAAGGTCTTGATGTCAAAATTACAACTTAAAAAAAAATGAAGCATCATGAATTTTTCAAATATAAAATTTTGTCAGCTGAGAGTGCCTTTAGAAACCCGAGAACAGTTGTAAAATAAATGTGAAAATATTCTTAAATGCATACATTCTTAATTTGTAAATTGCAGATTATCTTTGCACTAAGCCAAACTGTATGATTATAATGGAACATCACAGTCCAGATGGCATAAGAATAAATCTATGAACAAACTCTTGTATTCAAATTATTGTTAAAACAAAATATCTTGATTTGAAATTTGTAGAATAGAAGCATAGAAATCTCTAAGAATGTTATATAGGATATTTGCAACTACTAACTTCTGTGAAGAATTTCAGCTTCAGAATAATAAGTATGACATTAGAATAAAATTTCTCAGTACCAATAATCATGATTTCAAAAATAATGCTTCTTATAAATATACATAGAATTTGCAAATTTTGCAATTTAATAGTGCCATAATAAAATTTAATTTAAAAACCCAAAGTCATAGCCTCTTAAAATATGAAATATGTTCTTGAGAACAATTTTATTATTTCAAACTCATTACAATTTTTCTAAGAACAATATATAATTCATTTCAAAAATATATATACCAAATAATCATTCTTTAAAAAAAATATGTTCTCTAATAATTAATTACAAAAAGAAGAATATGTAGATGAAATTCTTTCAAATAAAACTATTTAACTGGAATGATAATTATGCATCATCAAAAATATGACTATTCTTCAATAGAAAATTGATCTTAATTTAAATAATTGTTTAAAAAAAATATGGGAAACTTAGTAAAATATATTATATTCTTCAAGATGGAGCAGAACAATATTCATTCTAGAATCATAAAATTTAATTCTTCAAAGCAGAAAAAATCTATGCAAGAAATTTTTTGAGAACAGAAACTTCCAATACTAAAAAAATATTGTCAATTGTAGTTATGCAAAAATTCTTACATAAAATATTCCATATTTCTTAAAATTCAGTAAAAGAATAAATCTTGAATTCTATTGAACACATCAAAAAATTTTCAAAAGTTATTCTGAGAACAAAAGTTCTAAAATATTACGATTTTCTTTAAATCAATCTAAATTTTTCTTCAGAACCACTGTTTTTGCGGCACCGAAATGTGGTATTACTAATAAGAATGTTATATAGAGAATGTTATCTAAGAATGTTATATAGGATATTTGCAACTACTAACTTCTGTGAAGAATTTCAGCTTCAGAATAATAAGTATGACATTAGAATAAAATTTCTCAGTACCAATAATCATGATTTCAAAAATAATGCTTCTTATAAATATACATAGAATTTGCAAATTTTGCAATTTAATAGTGCCATAATAAAATTTAATTTAAAAACCCAAAGTCATAGCCTCTTAAAATATGAAATATGTTCTTGAGAACAATTTTATTATTTCAAACTCATTACAATTTTTCTAAGAACAATATATAATTCATTTCAAAAATATATATACCAAATAATCATTCTTTAAAAAAAATATGTTCTCTAATAATTAATTACAAATAGAAGAATATGTAGATGAAATTCTTTCAAATAAAACTATTTAACTGGAATGATAATTATGCATCATCAAAAATATGACTATTCTTCAATAGAAAATTGATCTTAATTTAAATAATTGTTTAAAAAAAATATGGGAAACTTAGTAAAATATATTATATTCTTCAAGATGGAGCAGAACAATATTCATTCTAGAATCATAAAATTTAATTCTTCAAAGCAGAAAAAATCTATGCAAGAAATTTTTTGAGAACAGAAACTTCCAATACTAAAAAAATATTGTCAATTGTAGTTATGCAAAAATTCTTACATAAAATATTCCATATTTCTTAAAATTCAGTAAAAGAATAAATCTTGAATTCTATTGAACACATCAAAAAATTTTCAAAAGTTATTCTGAGAACAAAAGTTCTAAAATATTACGATTTTCTTTAAATCAATCTAAATTTTTCTTCAGAACCACTGTTTTTGCGGCACCAAAATGTGGTATTACTAATAATGTGCCGTGATATGATAGGTATAATTAAATTTGAAGTTCTTTTTAGTAACATGCGTTGTGTAATATTGCAATAAACCCTCCGTTCTTTGAGGTCAGCAATTGTAAAAAAATAGAAATAAATGAAACTTCTTACTTGGATCGTGTCGTCTGTAAAATAAATGAAGAGGAGACTTGATAACAATATAAATTACATGTTTATTCCATCTTTTTAGCAGAGAAGAAAAGGCTTCCCGTTGGTCACCGTTCATAAATTAATTCTTGCCAATAAAAGCATCTACTCCACTTGAAGATAGATATTTCTTTTAAAAATTAAAGTGCAGCATAAATCAAGAAATTATCAAGAAATAATTTAACAGGCGTTGTTAAAATCGCAGACATCGTTTACGCAAAAGCTTTTCACCGGATTCCACATTCATCGGTAGACAGACCGATGGGAGCCCGCAGCCCCGCGATCTTTTTAAAACGAAACTATGTCATGACAGCAACACCAACAAAACAGATTCTGATTTAAAATTAACGGAATTTTTAATTTATAGTAAGAATACGGGGACTTCAAAAGTTAGTGAAAGAAAAGATTTAAATCTATTAGAGAATTTAAAATATTAGGTAATGTCTTAATAAACAAATCCGAAAGAAAACATTTAAAAAGCTTATTTTTCATTTGCTCCACGCACGGCGAATAGACACACCTCCGAAAGATAAACATCCATTCAATGCATATGCCGTGAGAGGCTTGCTCCGATGACGTCATCACAATCGTACAAAGTTCAAAGGAGAAGCATCCTATGCCAGGGGCAGCCGAACGTCAGCGAACTTGCCGATCTGCGGTCGAAACGAATCGCCCGCGCAAAAATAAATATGAATTTAAGTTTAAAGAACATCGATGTATAAGGTCAAAAGAAATAAAACAGTAACATAATTTAAACACTGTGAGATTTCATCTCACAACCTCTGACTGCATCCATTGGTTTTCATTGTAAACCAAGATTTTACAACGCCAGACATGCACGATAAAACTAGTTTTTTTTTTGTTTTTTTTTTTCAGATTGTAGTGGGTTTTTTTCGGTGCAGGTTTATCAATAGAATAGATTGATAGAGAAAACTCAATTTTTTTCATTTTGGATAAGGCGAGTTTTGAAACTCACGTCCTCATATATATGAACTTTAAATTAAGATTTTTTATTCACAGGCATTTCCCATCTGGAATTTAAGTAACTATAAATTAAAAAGGTGCAATAAATGTATGAAAGAGTTAAATAATCTATATCCAGTTCGAAAAGAAAAATACACATATGCTAAAGCAAATGTAAATAATATTGTAACTAAAAGTAAAATGGAAACTAATGCTCCGCAAATCAATGTTAAATTGGTGGAAAATCAACGCTTACATAAAAAGTATTTATTCCTGATGCCTGGATATTTGCTGCTACATTCTTTTTCTTTTCTTTTTTTTATCATTTCTTCTTCTTATTTTTTTTTTTTTTTAGACTAGGGACTCTGCCCCCTACGAGCTACGCTCGTCAACCCCCGTTCAGACACCGCAGACTCTAACAGCACGATAATTTGATCGGCTTTAAAAAGATTTCGGAAGATTGAATTATAATTTGAATCTGAGAAATATAATCTGACGTAATTTTCACCAAACTTTTCTTTTTCTTTTTAATATTCATGTAAAAATACTTTTGCTAGAAATGAAATATTATGATCATCTTAAAATATTAAATAAATGTCTCGAGCAATTTTTAAATTTAAACTGTTTAGCAATATTATTTTTTGTTCATTTTATATAATAAGTGTAATGTGATGTAAATGTGACGTAAATTCTCCTATTTAAGACTTCTAACGCATGTTTATGAATTTATTATTTTACAATATTCTGTCTCTTTTAAAATTCACGTGTAATTATAATTTTTATGACGTAATTTTCAATGAGTTCCTGCTTTTTATATTTTCTGTTTATAATAGTCACGTGTAAAATAAATTTTTAATTTGAAGTAAACATTATTGTTTGCGCTGTTTATACAACTGACAACAGTTTAAATTAATAACATTTTCTAAATTTTGAAAAAAAAATATCTCTCGAAATGCTGAAAATTTGAATTTAAAATTGAAATAAAACCTCAAAAAATGATTCAAATAAGAAAAATAAATACAATCTGCACACCGGGATCTTATAACGTATAAAATGATCTAAAGATGATTAAATTCTCATGTATAGTTTTTGCTCCAATAAAACTTTTTTAATGGAACGATTTTGTCTAACTTTAGCATTAAATATCTCTTAAAATAATTCTTCGATTTGAAAACTGTCTGCATCAGCGTGTTTATCAAGCATTTCTCTATAATACCACCGATTTTCATATTTTTGTAAGCAACAGTTTTTTTAATATTAACGATGAAAGGCCATGCTTAAGCATTCAAATTGGATGTGGATCTACCCGAAATATCTACGCAGATTGTCATTGGTCCATTTCCAAATCAAAACTTTTTTTTTATATATAGAAGGACATATATGAAACAGAATAAATTAGTATATGCTTTATGGGTTATCATAGTAACATGGTTATAACATTTCTTTTTCACCGTGAAGAGGGAATTAATTTTGGAGATTTTTGTTTGTTAATACTCCTATAAAACACACATAATCCTACCCTTTGGGAAAGATTTATTCACGGTTATAAACACATTTTACGGAAAAAACAGTAATGTTTTTCCAACTGTATATAATCACTATCAAAGATTATATTTCTCTTCGAAGGAAATTTAAATGATCCTTTTCTGGAAATGATGAAAAGTTTTTCTTTCAGTTCAGTTGGAAATCAATCGAACGAATTTAGAATTATAAATCAATCAGATGAACTTCTTTTAACTTTTACAAAAATGATTGTTTTCTTAAAGATATTTTTAAGATCCTAGCATGATCATCTGCGAAAAATTTGTCTCAATTTTCACTAGTCCTTTAATGTATGAGCCAGTTTTAGTAAGAGTCACTGTCGTAAATAAAGATAAAAGTATTTAGTTGGGGAAGTTTTCAGACTATATATTTGCTGTTTTGTATTCTGGAAATAAAGTACGAAATATTGAAAATTTCCGCAGCAAAACTTATTCTTCTAGTCCTGATTAATGGGTTGCAAAAAATTTATCTTAGTCTATTTATTTTTTTTTTTCCTATCTTTGCAAGAAAGTATTGGATTCGTGAAAAATTTCGACTTCCGGGTTTTGACGGATTTATAAGTTTTAGAAGGTCCTGAACACTATTTCAATGATTTTAAAAAATGTCTGTCTATGAGTCTACCAGTCTGTAACGAAAATTTTGTGGGCGCTATATCTCAAAAACTAATGTTATGGAATTTAATAAAACTTTAGATTCAGATAGTTCTTTATATAAATTGGGGCTGATTAGTTTTTGATGTATATCACACAACAGGTGGCGTTGCTATGCAGCATTTTTCACGATTTCCTCAATAGCTCTATCTCAGGAACTAATGCACGGATTTTCATCGAACTTGAGATTCAGTTAGATGTTGACATAAGTTGTTGCTAATTAGGTTTTGGTGCAACTCTCCCAAAAGATTGCGCTACTATGCTGCATTTTTCACGATTTCCGCAATAGCTCTATCTCAAGAATCATCGAATTTAATAAAAGGTTAGATTCCGTTAGTTCTTGATATATATTGGTGCTGATTAGGTTTTGGAGAAAATCGCACAACATGCGGCGTTGCTGTGCGGAATTTTTTACGATTAACGCAAAATCTTTATCTCAAGAACTAATGCACGGATTCTCATCGAACTTCAGATTGAATTAGACGTTGACATACACTTTCACATAAATAGATTCTTATTAAGCTTGGATGTAAACTGCAAAATAGGCACTTTGGGTTAGACATTTTGGTTACAGACATTTGGTTAGAGGGTGGGTGCCGAAAATCAATGATTTGTTTGAAAAATGTGGTGCTTCTATCTCCTTTTTAAATGCATAGAATTCAACCTTTAAAATCTTCATAATGGGCATAGATTTGCATTTCATTTTGGCACTGTGATAGCAAATTTTGAAGTGTTATCATGTATGAGATAGCAGAAAGTTTTGGGATTGCCATATCGAACTAGCTTAGAATGGAACTCTTTTTTATATAAAAATATATAAATGCATACTGTATTTATGAAGTTGAAGTATAGCATAGTATTACAAAGTAAATTAAAATTTTAACCCCTTTCGTTAAAGATGAAAAAATTATCTGCCTTAAGCATACTCTGTATTCATAACAACATACTACATACATATATAGCGTGTATGATGCATGCAGATTATGAAGTATTTAAATTTATTATTATTATTATTATTATTCACCGAGAACGTACATTCTAATTTTATGGGGGGGGGGGGATTCAAAAATTGCCAACTTTAAACAAACTACTCTGATTTTCAACTCAAATTATATGTAATATAAATTTAAAAACAACGTTAAAAACGTGTTTTTAACGTTGTTTTAAAATTAATATTATACTGCGCCAAGTAGCATCTTAATGATCAAATGATATGTGCAACGTATGTATGATAATGATAAAAAAAATGCGTAAAAAAAATTTCTTTCCTAAGAAAAATACTCAAACTAAAAACATAAAAATTCTAATTATTGGTTCGTTTAATAAAAGTTGAAATATACCTCTATCACTTAGATAATTTCAATCAAACCTAGTTCATTTTCTATTTTCTTATCTTGGAATCATTCGGCAAGAAAATAAAGATCAAAAGATAAGATAAACATTTACAAAATGAATAGTTACAGAAGCTTGGACTCATTCTTTCTGAAACTGAAAATTTTGTTTATTCGTGCATAGAAAGAAGAAAAAACTTTTTGTTTCCTTTTTCTTAAAAATTAGTTATGCCATTTCAACATATTTTAATGCTATTTGAGATCAAAATGAAGGGGAAAGAGACGTCGTGTTTCTATTTTCTAGTTTTAGAATAGATTGCTATTTTAGAAAAAAAATTTGTGATATTTGCAGATTTATGTCTGACATTGATGGCAACGACTAAGGACCTTATATAACCGCTCTGGTGATGACCTATTGATATAGCGCCAATCAGAAGGCACATGAATAATTTATTGTCTAATTTTCATTTGTGACAGTAGGTTATTTTTTTTTCAATTCCTACTATTAGTTCACACTCTCCCTATATTTATTTAATTATTTATTTATTTATTTATATATACAGTTCACTCCCTCTAATTCGCAACTTTATAAACCGCAAACGTTTATAATCCGCACCATATTTCAGATGTAAACAAACAATTAAAATCTCCTTTTTTAAAGCAAAATAATGTACACTTTGACCATAATAAAAGTTGACTGCCCTGATGAATTTATTACGATATTTTTAATGCATTCCTGCATTCATTAGGCAGAAATGTTTTATGTATCTTATCTTATAAATAACTATTAGACTGCTATATTCTGAACACATTCGCTGGTTATATAAAAGATAAAATTTCTTCCAAAGAAGGATTAGCCCTTGAGGATAAATATCTTAATTTTTTTTTTAAACAAACTTTTGTTACTGATCAAAAAATCCTGACCATTAATAGGCTTCAAGAATAAACTGCATAGCAAAAATTAAGAACTATAAAGCAAATCCATATCACTTTGATGTTTGATAGATTTAAAAATAAATAGAAAGGTTTTCCATTAATTTTCTTCATTATATCATTTAAATGTATTCCTAATATTGAATATAATTTTTTATACAAAAAAAAGCATTTTCTTTCATTTCTGTGTTATTTATTTGCAGTATGATTACTATATTTGTTGATAAATTGCAAATATTAGAATGTAAACAAAGAAATGATCTATAATCTGCAAAATTCTACAATCCGCAAAACCCATCGTCCCGACCTATGCGGATTAGAGGGAGTGTACTGTATATCTTGTTCAAATTTTCAATCGTTAATAAAATACTTATTATTCATCCTATCAAGTTGAAATAAATTTTTTAAAACTTGTATTGGATGACAATTGATGTTAATACAGTTTTTTCAAATATTAATTCATTAATTAAATTTTAATTAATTAATTTTAGTTGTACATGGGAGACAAAATGGCGGCCATTGGTTATTGAAGCATTGAATGCATCTTCATATCTATAAGGGGGTTACCATTGGGGGACCTTGTTCTGTCGCCAAATACCGCCAAGTTTGTCGCCAACTTGGCGATATCTCTAATATTTCGCCAAATTCCCATAGACTTCCATTGTAAATCCACTTGCTTATAGAAAATCAACAAATTGAATATTTTAATGCAACAAAAACTAATATTAGCTTAAGGGATTACATTAAATTTTTCTTTGATGACTTAAGTAGGAATTGACTTTAAAAACAAAATTTTTATATTACTTGTTAATAGGAAGGCTTATTTTATTTTTAGAGATCTAACGTGAAATGACCCCTTTTTATTTATTTTTAGTCAACTAGCATTAGTTTAAAGTTTGTGAATTCTTTGTCTTCTACTGTGTACGAATTATAATTGCTCTTCATATGAAAATAATGTCAGTGATTCTTAACAAGAATCGCTGACGTTATTTTGAAATTGTTGAGTAAGGAACAAAGTACAGAAGTACAGGAGTACAGAAATTAAGGTCTAGTGGGTGTATGATATTTTAAAAGAATGGAGAAACACAATGACAGACTGAGTCTGGTTGCTTTCTTTTTGTATTTCTTTTGATTATTTAACTTGTTTACAGTTACAGTTCACAGAAAAGAAGTCACCAAAACAATAAAAAATTCATATTTACTTTACTACTATTTTTTTAAAAGAAAAAAAGGCATTTCAAAAATCTAGAATTTCCCACCTCTAAGCTCAAATTTCCCAAGTTCACAAATATTGGAGGGGGAGACTCTCCCCCACATAATACCCCATGGCGACGCCTCTGCATACAATGGAATGACTCCACCATTTTTTATTAAAAATTAAAAACGAACATTTAAAAAGATAAGCTAGTGGTGAGTTATCTGCAAATAAAGATGCTGGTGATTTTGCACCGCATCTCAATTGTTAGCAAAATGCAAACTTTATTAAGTACAAAAAATAATATATATTAATTAAATATTGTTTTTATGTGAAATATGTAAAAGTGTATACATTATAATGCCCACATATGAGAATTGTAGGGTCTTAGACCACACAAGTAGCCTGGTTTACGACCCGAATTTATTGCAGGAATGCAAATAAAACTCAGTTTACAATAAGGTGACCTTTACGACAAAAATTTATGAGGCCAATTTAGATCAGTCGTAAATATGAAGCTTGAGTACAGGAGTAGTGACACGCCGGGCTAAGTGATGGGGTAAACTCACTACCCAATCCTTAGTAATGTGCGTTGTACACAAGTGACCAGTAATTTGCAAAGATGGGCAAGACCCGAGGCCGCCCCAGATCCAATGACAGACCGCGTCGGAGGAGGGCAGGCCAAGTAGTCCTCGAGAACCATTCCATCTCAAAAAAAAAGAATGTTATAGCATGATTATTCCATCTGGAGGATCTTGGGGAGTGATGCTGTTGCAGACCTGCCAACCTTTGAAAATGAGAAATCGTAGCACACAAAATTTAAATTAATCTGCAGGTTGGTTGGTTGTTTTTTCGTGTTACACAGCCATCTTTTGTCATTCGTAAAAGGAATAAGGTTTCAGTCTTTCAACTCAATATAGTAAATTTTTTCCTCTGAAAATTTTTATACGATTTTTAAGAGTTTCTTTTCGTAGCGTTTTTTTTTTTTTTTTTTTTTTTTTTTTTTTAATTTGTAAAAAGGAGCCTGGTTCGAATTTTGAAATTCCCGCTTTTTTTCCTGCGATCATTTCAGGATATACACAATTTTTCCTCAATCGTAATTCACATTTTTCTATCACGATTCTTTGTTGAAATCCACACTTTTTACCATGAACTTTTGACGAAAGTCGCATTTTTTACCACGATCCTTTGTCGAATTTTGATTTTTTTTCCGCGATCCTTTTGACGAAATTAGTCTTTTCTTTCTGCGATCTTTCAGTGAAAATTTGCGTTTTCTTACTGATCTTTCGATAAAATTTGCATTTTCTTACTGATCTTTTGAAGAAATTTGTGTTTTCTTTGTGCGATATTTTGACAAAATTCATGTTTTTACCACGATCCTTTGATGAAATTTATTTTCTTCTGCGACCAATTGACGGAATTGATTTTTTTTTTATTAGGCTATTTGTCGAAATTCGCGGTAGTTTATCGCAAATCGTGTGATTTTGCACACTATTTCAAACCTTGCCCCTCAAAGACCCCTTCCCCCCTCCTTTCCAGAAATCCTTAAAATGGCACCTCGTTTCTAAGGAAGCTAATTCCTGTATAAATATTTACAGAAACACGAATCACTCGTGGTTAATATACATGAAGAGAGTGTTTTATGTTAAGAAGTTTGTTTTGCAGCCCAGATTTTTTTTTTCCATGAGCATTTTTTAATGTCCGAATTTTCAGACTAATGGCCAATTTTTTAAAACTTTCGGCAATGAATACTTTGAAATTTTGGAAATTTCGCAACAGCATCACTCCTGAAAAATATGCTATGCGGGATAAAAATCGCAATTAGAAACAAAAAATGCGTTGGCGTTTTTTTGCAAAAAATCGTAGTTTAAGACCGATTTTCGTAGCATCGTAGTTTATAGGTCCAAATCGTAGCAACTACGATTTTTTCGTAGCAGTTGGCAGGTCTGTGTTTTAGTAAAAACTTTACGATTTAAAAGCAAATTATGCCCAGTTGGCCTAATACGAGGCTTGTGTTAAGACAGCAAAGTTTGTCGTAATAGTTATAAAAAATATATTTTTGTAATGAAATTTGTAAAATTATTTCGACTGCTATAATTACGTAAATAATGCAGTGGTCTCAATGAGACTGTATCCAGACCCGTTTGCATGCACAGAGAGAAGGATTTTGAAGTATCTGATGACGACAGCTTCAAGCTATGGAACACAGGCAGCCTCTATATTTTATTATGTGTATGTGCAATTTTAGTAATGTAAGAAAATACAACAGGGCCTGCTTACAGTCAGGAGTTGATTATCTTAAATAAATATGCTTAGTAAGAGAACTTATACAAAAGAACGAAACTTACTTAAATGCTTTTAGCATTACAATGTCTGTAATCTGTTTTTCATTAATGCATGTATATAATGTAAATAAAATAATTGTTAAATGTTAATGACTTTCTCTTCATTATTTATGCCTATATAGTTCATATTAATTAATTTTTGTGTCGAGTTTGAGAGGTATGTATTTATTTATGTCCCTCATCGATATGCAGGTGTCAGGCTGCAGTTAAGATTTTAATCCCCAAGGTTTTTGATAATTTTAAGGCCTAGTGCAGTCTTTTCCAAAACGTTGAGAGTCTTCAAAAAAAGTAACACAGCGCTTTGGATTTATTTAATTTATTAATCAGAGTAATCGTTGATTCTAGTTTTATGTTATGCAATTTAATCTAATTACTTTTCCCTCTCAACTAGGAACTTATACGATCCTGAACATTAATTATTTACTAGCAAATCGATAAAATTAGGGTAAGAAGGGGAGTTTTACCTGTTTACTCCACTACTGTGTTTGAGTTGCTCTTTAAGGCCGTAACCGGATTATAATTGTGTAACTTGCCTAGAACTTCCCAGCAAAAGACTTTCAGTTTTGAAGAAACATGCTCTCTTTTGATCAAAAACAAAAAGTTTCTTGAGCAGAGATTCGATTTTAAATGAAACAAGATAAAGTAAAAAAACTAAAACCCAACTACGACAAAAAACTACGCTGAAAAAGTATAAAAGTACCCCATGAATACAGGTAAAGTCACAAGCAAATGCTAGTAATATATAGATATATTCAAAATGTACAAGTAAAGCGCTTTTGAATGATACCAAACACGGCATATTTATCTTAACTTTATTTTTTGACGTGAACGTTAATAGAATAACGTTCACGCTGCTCTACATTACAGTTCCCGTGATCCGCGCTTTACTCTTATCGCTCATTTTTTTTAAACATCTTCAAAGCAGTCTTGTAATTATGTATAAGCATATAAATACTGGTGAAGCTCTTTCAAGTAATACCAAACACATTACATATATTTTTATTTTATACTTTTTGTCCGCTAGAGGGCATAATAGTAAATTTGGTGACAAACTTTATAGCTCACAACCAACAGAATATCAAGATCAAGACCCTTCTAATGGCACTGCAGTGGTCTTATTCTGATTACTAAGTACCAAAGAAATTAAGAACGAAAAGATGTGAATTATATGCAATTAGCCCATAAATGCAAGTAAAGTCACAAGCAAATGCTAGTAATATATATATATTCGAAATGTACAAGTGAAGCGCTTTAAAATGATACCAAACACGGCATATCTAGCTTAACTTTATTTTTTTACTCTGTATATTTTGTCCGCTAGAAGGCGCCACATTGAATTTGGTGAAAATCTATATAGCCTATAACCAGCGGACAATTAAGACGCTTCTAATGATATGTCATTTGTCGAATTCTGATTAGTGGTTTAGAAGTTACGAGGGAACAGATGAACATACATACATACATACATACATACATACATACATACATACATAGCCTGTCAAAATCATAACCCTCCTTTGGCTTTGCCGTAGTCGGGTAAAAATAGGCTATTTTCTGTTGCGGGAACTCTCCTTAGCACGTGACGGCTTAAGTACCGAAACCTTGATATCGAAAGTAGAGGGAAATGGCACCCACTGGTACGTTCTACTAAGCGGAATCATCTGGAACTTACATTGTCAGTTAGGTAATTTTTAGGGGAAGGTTTTTGTACATATACATCGTTTTACGTTGCTTAGTTCTAGAGCTATGGGGGAAAGTTCGATAGTTAGATGAACCCGATTATGCAACATTTACCTTTTTAAAAAGTTCTACTTCGCGGATTTTGATCAGAGTTACACCGATGGTCACATAATTTTTTGGGAATGCTTTCGCTATGTAACATATCAATCATTCTATGTTGCTTAGTTATAAAGCTACAAGGAAAAATTCTTTAATCAAGCGAATGCTATTGTAAAAGTTATATCTATATATAAAATACAAATTCGTTCTCTTTTCAACGATTCTGGGCGTAAATGCAAAGTGCTCCTTTATTGTGGTCGGCATATTATTGTATTTTTCTTTATTTTACAAAGAATACAAGGCCCATATGGTTAACACGTGAATAATCATGTGGTACTACTAGTATAATTATATATTAATATTTGTTTAATTGTTATAGTTGCACTTCTATTTCGCTCAAAAGCGGTTTTTAAATGATAATTTCTGGATATTTGTAGAAAATGTTGAACTAGTAAAAAGATTTAAATTAGTAAAAAGTTTATACCACATTCCAAACAACACACAAAATTTTGACATTATTACTTACTTTTGCAGCCAACTTTCACGTCAAAAACATAACGTAGTGGAAATTAATAATAAATAAGTATTTTTTATGCTATATGGAAGATTTTCTTGGCTAAAAACATGCAAATCCCAGGAAACACATTTAGTTTTTATTTAAGGGTGCAAATATTTTTTAAGATGAACTACTCGGATGTGCCAATTTCAAAACTTTCTCCTTTCTCATACATGTTAATATTTCAAACAGTTGTTACGCATGTTAATCCTTCAGTGTTATTTCTTCAATATTACACCAATTTTGATTTCCATCTTAAGTTCCTGCTTCATTTTACTAATCCGTAGTTGCATGAACAACCGGTGTACAACAGAACTGTAAAAAAATCGGGAAAAACCGTTATTACAGCACCCCATTCCGGAGCATTGTTCCCAAATTTACGTGGGACCTGCTGGCCATAGCCACATATACAAAAAATTTGGTTCAATTCTATGCATAAATTCATACACTGTAAAAAAAAAAATTTGTAAAGTTACTAAAGTTTTTCTAGGAAACTGGGATTACTAGGAATTTTTATGCAACGGCAACAACAAAAATTCCTGTAACGGACGAGGAAGTAGTTGCCGTTTCATAAAAAGTTCTAGGAATCCCAGTTTCCTAGAAAAACTTTAGTAACTTTATAGTTGTTTTTTTTTTTTTTTTTTTTTTTTTTTTTTTTTTTTTTTTTTTGTAGTATACACTTTTCGATGGTACAATGCTGAAAGAACCACGAATATCGCTATTATAGTGCCCTCTTCCGGCGAAATATTTCTAAATTCAAGGAAACCTACCGGTTGACCATAGTCAAAAACATACACAAAAAATTTCGTTCAATTCTATGCTTAACTTCATACACTTTTCCACAAAGCAGCCACAAGAACATATGGACACGCGGACATACAGACGGACACAGACATTTTGTATAAACATGTTTTTCAGGATCTCTGATCCCTAAAACATGTAAATTCGTCAAATGCCGGAAGTCGAAAAAAATTTCGCTTACAATACTTTCTTCTTTGGAAAGAAGAAAGCAAAAAGATGTGCAGAATTTTATTCCTCTTCTGTAAATCTCTGTCAATACACTCAATTTCTCTTTCTCAGAACGTCAAGATTTCTTTTACATTGATAGCTAAAAGATAAAAAGTTGACAGAGAGAGCTTTCAATGGAGAAGAAAACGTGATCGTATTTTTTACACTTCGATCTGGCTGTATAGGCACTGGTGAAAGGGAATCAATATGAAAAACTGACTTTCGACTTAGCTTTGAATTCTGTCACTGCTAAAGATCTATTTCTTTTCGGAATACAAATGCAAGCATTTGTCTTTACTAGGTACCTTCCTTTGATAATTCATAAGTAAATACCATAAGTTATCAAATAATTAGATCTGAAGAAGAAATATAACTTTAAACTAGTAGGATGTGCCAATCTTAAGACTTTCTTCTATCTCATAAATGTTAATACCTGAAAATTCCCCATCACAGTACCAAAATTAAATCCCCATCATGCCCATCATGAGGATTTAAAAGGTATAGGTTCCTTGAATTGTGTGCAGTTAAAAAGAAGATACAAGCATCGTATCTTTCAAGCAAATCATTGAATTTCAGCAGATGTCTGCTACCAAAATTCCCAACACAAAGAGCATAAAAGCGACACCTGTCGTGTTGTATAGGATCTATTTATGTGAAAGTGCAACATAATATGAAGCTAGATTAAATTCGGTGCATTAGTTTTTGTGATAGAGCTATTCCATAATCATGGAAGACGTAGCATAGCAGCGCGACCTGTTGGGCGATTTACACAAAAATATAATCATCACCTGTTCATATCAAGGTATACCTGAATCTGAAATTTGATGAAAATCCGTGGAATAGCTCCTGAGATATAGCTATTGCGGAAATCGGTAAAAATGAAGCATAGCAGCGCTACCTGTAAGTTTACTTGCACCAAAAACTTATCAGTACCAGTTTATGTCAAGGTCTAACTGAATCTAAACTTTTGTTAATTTCGTGCATTAGTTCCATGAGATAGAGCGCCCAAAAAATTTTTGTCACATAGACAGTCTCACAGACTCACAGACAGACATTTTCTAAAAGCCATCAAATGGTGCTCAGATCCTTCTAAAACGTATAAATCCATCGAAAACCGGAAGTCGAAATTTTTCACAAATCCAATACTTTCTTCTTGTAAAGATAGAAGAAAGTAAAAAGTTAAGTAACATGTTAAATGAGGACAACAGAAGTCAAGGGGTACAAGTGACAAAATTTCGATTTGGAGTAAATTGAACTCAAAGATAATTGACGTTAAAGTTGAACATCAATAATAATTGACTGAATTGAAATAGGAAACTTCTGCTTGTTTCACAGTGGTCTTTAAACTCTTATTTCAATAATTGTGAAAAAAGTAGAGTGAAATTTTCTTTATATTTATGATTAATCAGTATTGATCATTATTCGACAAAAGTGGTTGATCTCTAAAACACAACACATAATTAGAAAACCACTTATATTTCTTTACCTGAAAAGAAAAAAGCATATTTCCAGGTCGTCTCTGCACTTAGTTCAATTTTTTTTAATTTTGTCGCTTATACTCCTTGGCTTTCGGGGTCCTCAAATAAGAATGCATTCGTTAAAAACATTTAAACTTGCTCGACAATAAACAAGAACCTTATATGAACTTGTAGAATTAAAATTAATTATTTTAATTTAAAATTTAATATTATTTCAAACAAAAACGAAAAGAAAATTCCGCCGCTGAACTCTGCCCCTGATGAGGTAAGGCCTTGAAACTATATGAATGATGCATTTTCATCAACAATGAATTTGTGTTCGATATTCGAGCAAAACTGATTCTTTAGATACATGTGATTTCAATCAAACACCTATGATTTTGCATTAGAGGGAGTCCAGTGGCAAAAAAAATTTTGACTATTTTATTGAAAACATATATCTAAGGAGCAGTTTTTTCCAAATGTTACACACGAGTTTGAGCAGAATTTCATTCCTCTTCTTTAAATCTCTGTCAATACACTCAATTTCTCTTTCTCAGAACGTCAAGATTTCTTTTACTTTGATAGCTAAAAGATAAAAAGTTGACAGAGAGCTTTCAATGGAGAAGTGAACGTACTTTCAAACGTGATCGTACTTTTTACACTTCGATCTGGCTGTGTAGGCACTGCTGAAAGGGAATCAATATGAAAAACTGACTTTCGACCTAGCTTTGAATTCTGTCATTGCTAAAGATCTATTTCTTTTCAGAATACAAATTCAGACATTTGACTTTACTATGTAACTTCCCTTGATAAGTCAAAAGAAAATGCCTTAAGTTATCAAATAATTAGATCTGAAGAAGAAATATAACATTAAAAAAGATGTTAAATAAGAATGTATTCGTTAAAAATACATATACTTGCTTAAAGGTACACATAAACAAGAACCTTTATATGAACTTGTGCAATTAAAATTAATGATTTTAATTTAAAATTTAATATGGTATCAAACAAAAAGAAGATTCCGCCTCTGGACCCAGTCCCTGCTGAGGTATGGCCATGAACTACATGAATAATGCACTTTCATCAACAATGAAGTTGTGTGCGAAATTCGAACAAAACTGATTTGTTAGATATGTGATTTAAATTAAAAAACTATGATTTTGCCTTGGAAAAAGGGTTTAGTGACAAAAAGATTTTTTTAACGATTTTTATTTAAAACATATATATGTAAAACATATACATTAAAACATATATATATATAACGTTTTTCCCAAAATGTTACACACGAGTTCATTGACAATGACGATGCAATTTTCAGGTTTTGGCAAGACCATACCCCATCAAAAGCCGGGTGGAAAAGGCAAAATCATACGTTTTTGCTTGAAATCACACATCTAACGAATCATTTCATTCTTCGATATTTGATTTTAAAATGTCAGACGTTGTTCTGCTACACTGTTCTGAATATGTGAGATAGTATTTTCATAAACTATGCTTGACGTATGATTTTCCTTTCTTGTTTATATATTTTCTTACATTCGTTTTTTAAATCCTGTGTGATACTTTTTAACACATTGTAAAATGAGAGTGGGAATAGGTGCATTGTAAACTGCTTCCTTATCGAGGACATCACCTCTTTCATCTTGGAAGTTAAGCAAAAATAACTAGTCGGATGTACTAATCCCAAAACTTTCTTCTATCTCATACATGTTAATACTTCAAAATTCGCTATCACACTGCCAAAATTAAATGGCAATCTATGCATCTCATGAGGATTCTAACAATATGAAATTCCGTGCATTAGTTCTTGAGATATGACTATCGCTGAAATCGTCTAAATTCAGCAAAATGCTGCCTAGCAGCGCCACCTATTGGGTGATTTATACCAAATCCTAATCAGCAACAATTTATGTCAACGTCTGACTGAATCTGAAGTTTGGAGAAAATCCGTACATTAGTTTTTGAGATAGAGCAATAACGAAAATCGTGAAAATTTCTGCATAGCAGCGCCACCTATTGGGTGATTAACACCAAAACCTAATTAACAACAACTTGTGTCAACATACAACTAAATCTGAAGTTAGATGAAAATTGGTCCATTAGTTCTATTGATAGAGCTATTGAGGCAATCGTGGAAAAGGCAGCAGAGAAGCGCCACCTGTTGGGCGATTTACACCAACACCTAATCAGTAGCAAGTCATATCAAGGACTAACTTAATCTGAAGTTTGATGAAAATCCGTGCGTTAGTTCTTAAGATAGAGCTATTGGGGAAATCGTGTAAATCCTGCAAAATTCATCATAACAGCGCCACCTGTTGAGCGATTTACACCAAAACGTAATCATCATCAATTCATATCAAGGACTAATTAAATCTGAAGTTTGATCAAAATCCGTGCATTAGTTCTTGAGATAGAGCTATTGCGAAAATCGTGAAAAATGCAGCATTGCAGCGCCACCTGTTGAGCGATTTACACCAAAAACTAATCAGCATCAATTTGTATTAGGCACTAACTGAATATCAATTTTTATTAAATTCCGTGCATTAGTTCTTGAGATAGAGCGCCCACAAAATTTGTGTCACATACACACAGACAGACAGGCAGACAGACAGACAGACTCACAGAGTCACAGACAGACATTTTGTAAAAACATGTTTTTTGGAATCTCTGACCCCTAAAACGTGTAAATCCGTCGAAAACCGGAATTCGAAAATTTTCATGAATCCAATACTTTCTTCTTGTAAAGATAGAAGAAAGTAAAAATATATAATGTCCTAGCCTCGGAGAGGCGAAACGCATCCCTTGTAAAAAGGATGTCATATTTTTTTAAAACATATCCACTTATAAAAATAAACCATTTTACCGTAAAATTACTTAAAATATTGATCTGAATATTGATTAGAATATGCAAAATCATTTAATATTAATTACATCATTTGATAAATGTTTAAGTAAACGATAGTCAGACGAACTTCTAGATATGATAATAAAATAACACCCGATTTTGTATATGATAATAAAATAAAGATTAGAGTAAATTAAAAATAGTTAAGTAAAGATTTAAATTTACTTTGCATCGCTTAATATTAATTACAATAATAACTAGTATGTTGCGGCCATCACAAATATTTCTTCTATATGAATCACGTCCGTGGTCCGCTTAACAATTGGAAGTAAGGGAAGCCCGACGTCACACAGGGGGCCCCCTGTTACTCTACAAATTGCTTTTTTATTTACTAAATCCCTTTTTCGTATGCTTAAATAATTTGAAATTTTACCATCAAAATTTAGAGTAAACAACACTTTTGATATTATTATACGTTTAATTTTAAATAACCAATTTATTTTGTAACTGTTGTTGTTTTGTAATTGACAAATATGGAACTACAGTTGAAAATATTTGAACTTCAAAATATCTTTTGTGATTTACAAATTGCCACATAGTAAGAAAAAAAAGTTTTATTAGAAAAAAATGCATTTTTTACCCCGATTGAGTTTCTTTTTTCTAAAAATTAGTCTGAAAAGTAAAATTGGGGGCCCTTTTGTATTTCAGCGGGTAAGCACGGACTTCACGGGCCTATTCCGTAAACAGGCCCTGATCACGTCAAATAAATCATCTAAATAGTACAAGAAATTACATCAATTTAGCACCAATTCACATCAAAGTATATCTGAATTTGAAGTTTGATGAAAATTCGTGCATTAGTTTTTGAGATAGAGCTGTAGAGAAAATTCTGAAAATGTAGCATAGCAGCGCCACCTGTTAAGCAATTTACACCAAAATATAAACAGCACTATAATTGATATCAAGGTATACTTGAAAGTGAAGTTTGAAGAAAATTCGTGCATTAATTATTGAGATAAAGCTATGGTGGAAATTCTGAAAAATGCAGCATAGCAGCGCCACCTGTTGAGCGATTTGCACCAAAACATAAACAGCACTAATTCATATCAAGGTATATTTGAATCTGAAATTTGTTGAAAATCCAAGCATTAGTTCTTGAGATAGAACTATTGCGGCAATTGCAAAAAATACAGCATAGCAGCGCCACCTGTTGAGCGATTTACACCGAAATGTACAAAACGTCAATTCATGTCAAGGACTAACTAAATCTGAAGTTTGATGAAAATCCGTGCATTAGTTCTGGATTGATCTATTGTGGAAATCGCGAAAAATATTGCATTGCAGCGCCACTTAATGAGCGATTTACACCAAAAACTAATCAGCACCAATTTATATCAGGGACTAACTGAATGTAAATTTTTATTAAATTCCGTGCATTAGTTCTTGAGATAGAGCGCCCACAAAATTTGTGTCACTGCCACATACGCACAGACTCGCCGATAGACATCTTGTAAAAAACATGTTTTTCGGAATCTCTGACCCTTAAAACGTGTAAATCTATCGAAAACCGAAAGCCGAATATTTTCACGAATCCAATACTTTCTTCTTGTAAAGATAGAAGAAAGTAAAAATTAAACATTTTACTACAATATTAACTACATATTAATTACATGTTAATATTATGGTATTTTCGCTTACTTTTCAATCCTCTTAAACAGATATAAAAACTCGAAAATATCACACATATTTTTATATTATTACTTTCTCCTATCTTTACAAGAAGAAAGTATTGGATTCGAAAAAATTTTTGAATTCCGGTTTTCGACGGATTTACACGTTTTAGGGGTCAGAGAACCTTAAAAACAAGTTTTTACAAAATGTCTGTCTGTGAGTATGGCTGTGAGTCTGTCTGTCTGTGTGTGTGTGACACAAATTTTGTGGGCGCTCTATCTCAAGAACTAATGAACGGAATTTAATAAAACTTTAGATTCAGTTAGTCCATGATATAAACTAGTGCTGATTACTTTTTGGTGTAAATCGCCCAACAGGTGGCGTAGCTATGCTGCATTTTTCACGATTTCTGCAATAGCTATATCTCAAGAACTAATGCACGGAATTTTATAAAACTTCAGATTCCATTAGTCCTTGACATAATTTGGTGCTGATTACTTTTTAATGTGATCAATTTTTAATGCGACTTTTAAATCGCTCAACAGGTGGCGCTGCTATGCGATATCATTTATGATTATTGCAATAGCTCTATCTCAAGAACTAATGCTCGAATTTTTACCAAACTACAGATTCAGTTCGTCCCTAATATAAATTAGCGCTGCTTAGTTTTTAGTGCAAATCGCCCAACAGATGGCGCTACTAGGCTGCATTTGTCACGATTTCTGCAAAAACTGTATCTCAAGGACTAATGCATGAATTTTCATCAAACTTCAGATTCAGTTAGTACCTCATATAAATCGGTCTTGATTAGTTTTTGGCGTAAATCGACCAACAGGTGGCGCTGCTATATATATTTTTTTACGATTTCCGCAATAGTTCTACCTCAAAAACTAGTGCACGGATTTTCATCAAGCTTTAGATTCAGCTACAACTTGACATAAGTTGTTTGCTGATTAGATTTTGGTGTAAATCACCTAAAAGGTGACACTAACATGTTTTATTTTTCAGGAAATATTAACATGTATGAGATAGAAGAACGTTTTGGGATTGCCACATCCGACCAGTTTTTTATGTCTTCAGAACATTTAAATGTTATTCTTAAAAAATGCATTTTTTTTTTCCTCAGAATGTGATTTTTTTGCTAAAGAAAGCAATTAATTTAATTTTAAATTTTTGTAATGCAGGTATCTGAAAAGCTACTGCTTTTGTCAAGGACAAAGTATTATTCTGTCATATGTCCTTTTATCGTACACAAGGGGATAAACCTGGGCTTTCCGGGTTACAGAATATAGGTGAAAACCATCAAATACATTACTTCTGATGTTAACATCTTTTTTTTTCTTCACATACTAAAAGCACAACGATGAATGAGATATTTTTCGAAAGGTTTTGCAACCGGCTTTTGACATAGTATATTTATATATCGTTAAAACACGTTGTTTGATAAAATGAATTGAAGTTAAATCAAAAATTAATGAAAAAACGTATCAGTACATAATCTCAAAAATTGCTGTGCGAAAGCCTCGTACGGGTCTACTTTATTTTTTTTTATACTTTGATAGATTTTTTACATTTAATATATTTTATAGAATGCCTAGCCTATTCATATGACTTTACTAAATGACCAAAACTTTATCGATAACACAAGCGATGTAAAAACTATAGAAGATTTAATCTTTTTCTATCATGGGTCAAAGTTACCCCAGTTGACGGCACTCCAAGTAATATGCAAAAAATTACTTAAATTAAAAATGCATACTACTACTGAAAACTCACTTCCAGCAATTATCGCTTATAGATAGTATTGAAACCGAATTCCTTTACAATTTATTTGGCATTAATACGGTTATAAAGTTGAAATTTGATAAGATGTAAATTTAAGAAATAAATGCTCGCAGAGATGACTAGTTTCTAAAAAATTTTTATTTTAAAAAGTGTAGGAACAAAAAACATTTTGAAATTTCGATTTCTGTTTGTTATTGGGGCTAGAATCTTGAAATTTGGCATGGTGGTTATTTTAAAATGTGAATGCTTGCTAACAATGGTTTCTAAAATATTAACAATTTAAAAGGGTGAAATAGTCGGAGAGCATCCTAATTACCATTTATTTGTAATTGTTAGAGCTATAAACTTGAAATTTGACAAGGCTGTTATTTTTTACACGTATGGACAGGTTTCTAAAAAATTCGAAATTTCAAAGTGTTGTAAAGTCTTGGCGTAATTAAATAATTAATTAACAGAACTGTGCCTGTACCAAGACTTCATAAGCAGACTGGGTTCCCACGGGCTATAAACCATTAATCTTTAATGGACAATCTCTCGAAATATTCTAGTTCCTATGTCTCGTGACGTTAGTAATTCTCCACGGTCCATCCCTAAGGCTGCGACCGCACCATCCCTCTAACTGTTATCAGTGTCGGCTTCGTTTTTGTGGCGACGCGGTGTCTTTGATTTTTAACGACTTCAGCAGGAAAGGGACTGATGTCCGGCAAAAGAGGAACCTTTCACTCAAGTTGAGTCGAGCTCCTTATCTTCTGATCCATTGTTGATTCCCCTCATTCTTTTGGGAATAAACCGCAGAACCGTGCAGAATAAAAGATTTTCCAAGAAAACTAGAGAAGTAGGCAAAATACGCGTATGTACGCAGCTTTATGGATCGATTTCTCCTCCAGGCGACCTCCGCGGGGAAAGAGTTTCAGCATCTCGCAGACTCGGAATGGCAACAGGTGCCAGCAGAGACACAAAGAGGATCCAATGAGAACGCGGGGACTTGGCCGGTTGAAGAAAAAGATGCCCTTCGTTTTGGGGGATGAAACAGGGGATGGAGATGAGGAGAGATTTTTTTAGAGAGAGAGGACTCTTGGAATTTTCGATGACGGCAAAGGCCGGCGAAATCCCTAGCTCCTAGAGACTTTGAACCGCTAAAAAATAGCGACGAGACTCTTGGTGAACGTGATCTTAAATTCTCGCAGATGGGCCCGGCCGGCGAGATTCCTTTCAGAGACATCAGTCTCAACTGAAATAGGACATTCAGGAATTAGACATTCTTTCAAAGACATCAGTCTCAACTGAAATAGGACATTCAGGAATTAGACATTCTTCCAGAGACATGTCTCAAATGTAAAAAGACATTCTGTGTATAATAGACTCTATAGCAAATGTCCCTTCGTATTTATAATTTGATGCGGACCCAAATTTAAATGTGTATAATCCTAAATAATCACGAATAAAAACGTTCGAAGGCTAACTTAGAGCGATTCCCCGTCTTTTGCGTTACCAGATCTTTTTAGAAAGAGGGAAATCGTTACAGGGTGAAATGAGCGGAAAGCGTTCTAAAATCTCGATTACTTTGGAACCACTGTACCGATTTCAAGAAATTCTTTCAAGATAATACTGATTACATTTCTGCTTAAAACTACGCTATTTTTATCTCTGTGCAACTACTCTCAACGCTCAAAATAGTGTAAGAACGACATACGTTTTAAAATTTAGGTTTCATTGACTATGTTGAGGCTAGAAACATGTAATACTCGTATGACATGGTGGTTACCTTTAAGGTGTAAATGCTCGCTAGGAGCGGTTCTGAAAAAATCGAAATTCAAAAATGTGAAACAAACCGAAAATGTTCTAAAAATGTTCTAAATTACTTTTTTTCTTTGCCACTGTTTGGGTTAGAAACGTGAAATTCCACATGGTAATTACTTTTAACACGTACAAGCTCGCTCAGAACAAATCTTAAAATTTCGAAATTTAAAAAGGCTAAATGAGTTGAAAATGTTCTAATATCACAAATACTTTGGAACTACAGAACCAATTTCAAATCTTCTCTCAAAACAAGTAATATAAAAATTTTGTTTTTAAAGTCAATTCCTACTTAGGTCATCAATGAAAAATTTAATATAATCCCTTAAGCTAATATTAGTTTTTGTTGCATTAAAATATCTCAATTTGTTGATTTTCTATAAGCAAGTAGGCTTACAATGTAAGTCTATGGGAATTTGGCGAAATATTAGAGATATCGCCAAGTTGGCGTCACTTTTGGTGGCTCATTTTGGTCCCCAAATTTGGTGATATATCGCCACGTTGGCGACAAACTTGGCGGTATTTGGCGACAAAACAGGGTTCCCCTATGGTAACCCCCTTATAGATATGAATATGCATTAAATGCTTCAATAACCAATGGCCGCCATTTTGTCTCCCATGAAAAACTAAAATTAATTAATTAAAATTTAATTAATGAATTAATATTTGGAAAAACTGTATTAACATCAATTGTCATCCAGTACAAGTTTAAAAAAAATTATTTCAAGTTGATAGGATGAATAATAAGTATTTTATTAACGATTGAAAATTTGAACAAGATATATATATAAATAAATAAATAAATATAGGGAGAGTGTGAACTAATAGTAGGAATTGAATAATAATGAAAGTGTATGTTTAAAAATCGGCTATATTTTATCTCTGTACAAACTGTTTTCAAGGGTTGCAAGAGCAAAAACGTACAAAAATTCGAATTTCTGTAATTTTGTTGGGTCTAAAAATATGAAATTTTATAATACGGTGGTTACTTATACTATACTATAAATACTATATATAATACTACGTAAATCTTCACCAAGAACGTTTATTTAAATATTCGAGATTTAAAAAAGATGAAATGATTCGAAAATGCTATTTAATTATGATTAGTCTGAAACTATCGGACTAGAAATTTTAAATTTGGCATGCAGGTTTCTACTCCTATTAGCATGTGATGCTCCCAAAGAAAAGTTTTTTAAAATGTTCGAACTTCTAATGTATGAAATGGGGAAAAAAGTTCTACAATTATATTTTCAATGTGATTTCTCTGAAACTGTCAACCTAGAAACTTTAAATTTGGTATAGGGATAACTTCTATGACATACATGCGCACAAATAATGATTTTGTATTTCAATTTAAATTTTTAACCCTCTAAGTATTTGGGGCGTAATATTCTGTTCACTAAGCTTCAGGTTTCAAGGCAATACAAGCAATATTTAAGATAATATAATTCTATAGATTTAATGAATTTTAAATACATTGAAGAATGATTAATACTCTCGAGGATGACATTCATATTTGTAATTGAGTTTTTTTTTATAATGTTGAAAGAATCATATTTTCTTCGCATATAAAACAAAATGCAAAGAAAACAACATTACAATTTTACCCTTTTGCAAGACGCTCGGAGGGTTAAAAATTAAAAAGATAAGAAAAATCAATTATTTGCTATGGTAGCGTTAGATACTGCTTTTCTGAGCAATGTGATAAAAAGCAATTACCAGTAATTGTACCTATTAATTAAAATGATGGTAATAAAGAAATTAAACAAAAATATAATTTAAAGAACAAATTAAAAAAACAAAATTTATTTCATACATTGTTTAAGCCCGAGAAGGGACAGATATTAAGTTATTGCATTCAATTAGTTCTACATTTAATGTTGAATTTTTGTAACAAATTAATTAAGCCAATTGAAGATTAAAAAAATAAAAATAAAATTCATACAATATGATACTTAAAACACCCTAAAAAATTAGATTCCGTTCAAATGAAATCGAAATGAATCTTAGACTTCTTCCATTTATAATTGAAAATATTTGTATTGCAGATTTTGTATTATGTTTATGTCAATTGTGCATAAAATGATAAGATGCATGCAAAATAAAAAAGTTAAAAAAAAGTCTAAGATTTATTTCGATTTCATTTCAACGGAATCTAATTTTTTAAGGTGTTTTAAGTATCATGTTTTATGAATTTTATTTTTATTTTTTAATCTTCAATTGGCTTAATTAATTTGTTACAAAAATTTAACATTAAATGTAGAACTAATTAAATGAAACAACTTAATATCTGTCCTTTCTCGGGCTTAAACAATGTAGGAAATAAATTTTGTTTTTTTTAATTTTTTCTTTAAATTATGTTTTTGTTTAATATGTCAAGTTTTTTAATAACTAATGCACTCAGATGAACGCATTTCAAAATTAATAGAGAGTATCATCATCAGGCTTTGATGTATACGGTATTGCATCATAATGTGGGATGCAGTTTACCAATGTGTAATTTAAAATGTTTCACCACTGTAGTAATGCAGGTTGTGGTAGTTTGAACAAAAACTTCCAATCTCAACGTAAAAAACCTATAATCAAAACATAAAAAATTAACTTCACTTAAATTTAAATACCCTGTTTCCAACTCAGGCACGCTTTGAATGTAAATGTAAATTGTGTTGAATCCTTACTGCTAATATTTAACAATGTATTAGCTGTGATACAGTAAAAAATAAAAAATAAATGTTTTCCTTAAATTTTTAAACCTTATTTTCTCCCAAGGGGTGATATAAACACATCAGAATCGACCTAAGTTAAACTTGGGGTATTAATAGTTCTCATCTCGGAAAACAAAATACATTTTAAAATTTAAGTAATGTAATTCCCCACTAAGTTCGCTACCTGCGTAAAAATAGCTATCCATTAGAAACTTTTTAAAAACCAAAGCAAAACCTTATTCTGAAAATCAAGACTCACTTATCATATTATCAGACTTGACAATCGCTAATTTTCCTTTGACCGCTATACACGTGGTTTGAAACCACATGGTTGTCCTGCTACTAGCGCCATCTAACCTGAGAAATAGAAATATTTTTTAATTTGTTTTCCATATCTGTTTTCGCATTTTCTTTACGATATGCTGAATATTTGTAGTTTACAAATGATAGTTGCTAATTTAAAAAATTTCATACGTTCTCGACATTTTTTTTTAATAACGTGGACTTATTTTACTGTTAGACAAAGAAAAGTTTGGCACAGATGTCAAATACGCAATGTATACTTAACCGGCGCCAAAGTGTCGTTATTTTGCTTGATATGGTAACCCGGATGTTGTTGTTTATGCTGTTGATGTTTTCGCCAAATTAGCGTCGGAAAAATAACGCGCCAATATGGGGCGAATATGACATCTGTGCCAAAAGTTTATTGCTGAATTCCGTTATGTAAATAATAATCTAACAAAAACATAGCTGTGAAAAAAGGGAGCCAAGTTCTGTAAAGACAATGGCAAGAAAAGAAGTGATATCTAAGTAGGTGCCAAGTTCAAATAAAATTCACTCAAACTTACCTACTGAAGTATTATAGCATTTTTTAAATTGTTTAGAAATAAAAATTATTGATAGCATATTAATAATAAATCTAGAACTTGGCAAGTTTTTACCTACGGGTCATTTATTTTTAATAATGACATTATTATATCAAATCTTGTTATTTCATGATTGGAAGCCTTAATTTGAGCGAGCTCCTTCCCTTTGAAGGGCGGTGGGATAAAATATATCCCACCTAATTTAACTGCAAAATGCCACATTGACACCAGAATTCAGGACTAAAAAGTTTAATTTTATTAAATACATGAAAAGAAGCGTTTACCCATTTTGAAATAAATTTGTTTTTAAATTCTGGTGTGATTCAATCATTTCAGCATTCCACGAATAAAAGTTATTTGCCCCTGAAAGGGTTAAAGGGGTGCAGTCTCTAGAGTGATGACCAAGAACAAGCGTAAGTATATCTGTCTCTTTGTCAGGCATCCTAGTCTGTTTGCATTGAGGTTTCTGGAGAGTGGGTGCTAGAGTGATAACCAAAGACGAGCGGGAGTGTATCTTTGTATTTATTGGTTTATCAAATCTTTTACATGAGTCATTTGTTTATAATAATAACTATATTAATTTTTTTTGTAATGTCATTGAAATTAATATTAACATCACCATTTTATTAAGACATGAAATTGATAGGCATAAATTTATCAAAAACTTGCCAAGTTCTAGATTTATTATTAATATGCTATCAATAATTTTTATTTGTAAACAATTTAAAAAATGCTATAATACTTCAGTAGGTAAGTTTGGGTGAATTTTATTTGAACTTGGCACCTACTTAGATATCACTTCTTTTCTTGCCATTGTCTTTACAGAACTTGGCTCCCTTTTTTCACAGCTATGTTTTTGTTAGATATCATTACTTTTTGTAAAGTTACAATATATTTAGACACTTTACTTAATGCTTTTTAATGTGTTTACATGTGACTATTTTATTCACCAAGCAACATTCAATTTTAATTTAAATTTCCTACAACAAACTATTTGGCTGTCAAGTTGCGGCAGAAATCTGTATTTTAATACTGCTACAATGAATGCATGTTTTGAAACGAAATGCATTGATTCGAAATTTTTATTGTTTCTGAAACAACAATTCCTATTAAATTTCTATATTAAATTTTCCAATTAAATATCCTATAGCTGGGCCTGCTTTTTTGTACTGAAAGTGAAAAATAAAGTTATGTGCTTATGCCACACTATGTATCATTTATCCATGGGTGCCGGCAAAGAGGCAGTGCAGAGGAAGGACATTGCCCCTCCCTGGATTTTCAAATTTAATTAACTAAATATCCTTTTCTCTGATGATTTTGAAAATAACAAGTGGGTAGGTGTGATCACAGATCGCACAGAGGGTTTCATTTAATATTCCTTTCAAAACACTTTATACTTTTGAAAAATCTGTTAGTTCCGCATTTCGCAACCAGGGGCGCACTCGTCTAAACAAACCTCTATCCGAACGAAACTCCGTTTTACATACTATCCGTAGATATACTAGTCAAGGGGATTGAGCCCATAGTACCCGAGATAAGTACGCGCCCCTTGCGGTAAAACGTGGAACTAAAATATGTAAGGCTATGGTGCATAATATGAAAGAATGGTCAAAGGGGTATCGGCAAAAGTTGGAAAAGTGCTCCCCGGGTGAAAAGGGCGGAGGATAGAAAAATTGCTTAAAATACACAAGTTAGGGCCCGGAGGAGTAAATAATACAAGACTTTTTGAAAATTTTATGATTTGTCGTGTGGTCTGAGGTATTCAGCTATACGTATGCAAAAAGTCATGTCTCCAACTTAATTAGGGGCTCCCTTAGAAAGAATTGCTTAAAACACATATGTGGTAGCTCAAAGGGTTAAGCGTAAGACTTTTTCAAGATTTTATGATTTGTCGCCTGGCCTCAGGTGTTCTGCTATAAGTATGCAAAATTTCAAATCTGCATTTTAATAAAGGGCTCAATTAGAAAAAATTGCTTAAAATACGCATGTGGAAGCCCAAAGGGTTAAATATACGACTTTTTCAAAATTTTATGATTTGTCGCATGATGGTGTTCAGCTATAAGTATGCAAAATTTCACGCCTCCAACCTAAATAGGGTCTCACTTAGAAAGAATTGTTTAAAATACACATGTGGGTGCCCAAAATGTTAAATGTACGACTTTTTCAAAATTTTATGATTTGTCGTTTGATGTGAGGTGCTCAGCTAAAAGTATGCAAAATTTCACACCTCCAACCTAATTAGGGGCTCATTTAGAAAGAATTTTTTAAAATACACATGTGGGAGCCCAAAGAGTTAAATGTACGACTTTTTCAAAATTTTATGGTTTTTCATTTGATGTGTGTTCAGCTATAAGTATGCAAATTTTCACGCCTCCAACTTAATTAGGGGCTCACTTAGAAAATATTGTTTAAGATACACATGTGAGAGCTCAAAGGGTTAAATGTACGACTTTTTCAAAATTTTATGGTTTGTCATTTGATGTAAGGTGTTCAGCTATAAGTATGCCATATTTCATACCTCCAACCTAAATAGGGGCTCACTTAGAAAGAATTTTTAAAATACACATGTGGGAGCCCAAAGGGTTAAATGTACGACTCTTTGAAAATTTTATGATTTGTCGTTTGGTGTGAGGTGTTCGGCTATAAGTATGCAAAATTTCACGCCTCCAACCTAATTAGAGGCTCACTTTCAAAGAATTGTTTAAAATACACATGGGGAGCGCAAAGGGTTAAATGTACGACTTTTTCAAAATTTTATGATTTCTCGTTTCATGTGAGGTGTTCAGCTATAAGTATGCAAAATTTCACGCCTCCAACCTAATTAGGGGCTCACTTAGAAAGAATTGTTAAAAATATCTCAATTATTAAAATATATCAATTTGTTAATTTTCTGTAAGCAAGTAAACCCAGATAAACCCCCATTAAGTAGATAGGTTTACATTGGAAATCTATGGGAATTTGGCGAAATATTAGAGATATCGCCAAGGTGGCGTCACTTTTGGCGACTAATTTTGGTCGCCAAATTTGGCGATATATCGCCATGTTGGCGAGAAACTTCTCGGTATTTGGCGACAGAACAGCGTCCCCTCCTAAGGTAAATTAAAATCTAACAAAAACATAGCTGTGAAAAAAGGGAGCCAAGTTCTGTAAAGACAATGGCAAGAAAAGAAGTGATATCTAAGTGGGTGCCAAGTTCAAATAAAATTCACTCAAACTTACCTACTGAAGTATTATAGCATTTTTTAAATTGTTTAGAAATAAAAATTATTGATAGCATATTAATAATAAATCTAGAACTTGGCAAGTTTTTACCTACAAGTAATTTATTTTTTATTAATGACATTATTTTATTATATCTAAACTTGTTATTTCATGTTTGGTAGCCTTCATTTGAGTGAGCTCCTTCCCCTTGAAGGATGGTGGGATAAAATATATCCCACCTAATTTTAATTGCAAAATGCCACATTGACACTAGAATTCAGGACTAAAAAGTTTAATTTTATTAAATACGTGAAAAGAAGCTTTTACCCATTTTGAAATAAATTTGTTTTTAAATTCTGGTGTGATTGAATCATTTCAGCATGTCACGAATAAAAGCTCTTTGCCCCTAAAGGGTTAAAGGGGTGCAGTCTCTAGAGGGATGACCAAGAACAAGCGTAAAGGTATCTGTCTCTTTCTCAGGCCTTTTAGTCTGTTTGCATTGAGGTTTCCGAAGGGTGGGTGCTAGAGTCATAACCAAAGACGAGTGGGAATGTATTTGTGTATTTATCGGTTTATCAAATCTTTAACATGAGTCATTTGTTTATAATAATAACTATATTAATTTTTTTATAATGACATTGTTGTTAATATTAACATCATCATTTTATTAAGACATGAAATTGATAGGCATAACATTTATCAAAAACTTGCCAAGTTCTAGATTTATTATTAATATGCTATCAATAATTTTTATTTCTAAACAATTTAAAAAATGCTATAATACTTCAGTAGGTAAGTTTGAGTGAATTTTATTTGAACTTGGCACCCACTTAGATATCACTTCTTTTCTTGCCATTGTCTTTACAGAACTTGGCTCCCTTTTTTCACAGCTATGTTTTTGTTAGATATCATTACTTTTTGTAAAGTTACAATATATTTAGACACTTTACTTAATGCTTTTTAATGTGTTTACATGAGACTATTTTATTCACCTAGCAACATTCAATTTTAATTTAAATTTCCTACAACAAACTATTTGGCTGTCAATTTGCAGCAGAAATCTATATTTTAATACTGCTACACTGAATACATGTTTTAAAACGAAATGTATAGATTCGAAATTTTTATTATTTCTGAAACAACAATTCCTATTAATTTCCCATATTAAATTTTCCTATTAAATTTTCCAATTAAATATCCTATAGCTGGGCCTGCTTTTTTGTACTTAAAGTGAAAAATAAAGTTATGTGCTTATGCCACACTATGTATCATTCATCCATGGGTGCGGGCAAAGAGACAGTGCAGAGGAAGGACATTGCCTCTCCCTGGATTTTCAAATTTAATTAAATAAATAAACTTTTCTCTGATGATTTTGAAAATAACAAGTGGGTAAGTGTGATCACAGATCGCACAGAGGGTTTCGTTTAATATTCCTTTCAAAACACTTTATCCTTTTGAAAAATCAGTTAGTTCCACATTTCGCAACCAGGGGCGCACTCTATTCTAAACAAACCTCTATCCGAACGAAACTCCGTTTTACATACTATCCGTAGATATATTAGCCGAGGGGATTGAGCCCATAGCACCCGAGATAAGTAGGCGCCCCTGGCGATAAAAAGTGCAACTAAATATGTAAGACTATGGTGCATAATATGAAAGAATGGTCAAAGGAAGTTGTAAAAGTGCTCCCCGGGTGAAAAGGACGGAGGTTAGAAAAATTGCTTAAAATACACAAGTTGGAGCCCGGAGGAGTAAATAATATAAGACTTTTTGAAAATTTTATGATTTCTCGTGTGGTCTGAGGTATTCAGCTATACGTATGCAAAAAGTCATGTCTCCAACTTAATTAGGGACTCCCTTAGAAAGAATTGCTTAAAATACATATGTGGGAGCCCAAAGGGTTAAGCGTAAGACTTTTTCAAGATTTTACAATTTGTTGCCTGGCCTCAGGTGTTCTGTTATAGGTATGCAAAATTTCAAATCTGCAATTTAATAAGGGGCTCAGTTAAAAAGAATTGCTTAAAATACGCATGTGGAAGCCCAAAGGGTTAAATGTACGACTTTTTCAAAATTTTATGATTTCTCGTTTGATGTGAGGTGTTCCACTATAAGTATGCAAAATTTCACGCCTCCAACCTAATTAAGGGCTCACTTAGAAAGGATTGTTTAAAATATACATGTGAGACCCCAGAGGGTTAAATTTACAACTTTTTCAAAATTTTATGATTTGTCATTTGATGTGAGGTGTTCGGCTGTAAATATGCAAAATTTCACGCCTCCAACATTTATAGTTTCTGAGAACGGGCTCTGTGACGGACAGAATATCTCAATTTGTTGATTTTCTGTAAGCAAGTAAACCCAGATAAACCCCCAGTAAGTAGATAGGTTTACAATGGAAGTCTATGGGAATTTGGCGAAATATTAGAGATATCGCCAAGGTGGCATCACTTTTGGCGACTAATTTTGGTCGCCAAATTTGGCGATATATCGCCATGTTGGCGAGAAACTTGGCGGTATTTGGCGACAGAACAGCGTCCCCTCCTACGGCAAATTAAAATTTCGCCTAATAGACGCAATGGTAAAGTAAAAATGGGCACCCCCAGGTGGGTAATTTATCGATTTTCACAATTTTTTTATTTTTTTCCTTAGTTTTATAGTGTAAACGAACTTCGCACCAAATTTGAAGTCTGTGGCTGCAGTAGATCTACGAGATCTTTTTGATGAGTGAGTCAGTCAGTCAGTCAGTCAGTCAGTGGTAAAATTATCGATTATCAGACAATTTCAAATGTGATTAACTCGGAAACTAATTATGCGTTATTTATAAAATTTTGGATTTTAGGTAATTAGGGTGGCCTTACTACACATTTCGTATAACAAGTACGTAGGTCCAATAGATTTTCAGTTGTAGAGCATTGAAATTTGATGAAAACAGCTCGAAATGGTTCGTGTAAATAACACACGGCTATGTCAGGCGAACTTGGCTGACACACTGCCGTGTGTCTAGATTTCGCCTAATAGACGTTATGTTAAAGTAAAAATGGGCACCCCCAGGTGGGTAATTCATCGATTTTCTCATTTTTTTAATTTTTTTTCCTTAGTTTTACAGTGTAAACGAACTTCGCACCAAATTTGAAGTCTGTAGCTGCAGTAGATATACGAGATCTTTTTGATGAGTGAGTCAGTCAGTCAGTCAGTCAGTGGTAAAATTATCGATTATCAGACATTTTCAAATGTCATTATCTCGGAAACTAATTATGCGTTATTTATAAAATTTTGGATTTTAGTTAATTAGGTTGGCCTTACTACACATTTCGTATAACAAGTACGTAGGTCTCATAGATTTTCAGTAGTAGAGCATCGAAATTTGACGAAAACAGCTTGAAATGGTTCTTGTAAATAACACACGGCTATGTCAGGCGAACTTGGCTGACACACTGCCGTGTGTCTAGATATTCAGGAAATGAATTCGTCAGTGATATTACATTAGCTTTTGGAATAAATGGATAGCATCTAGATCCCGAAAAAGTTAAATATTTTAATATACTTTCTCATTTATATTTTCAAATATGTGATTCACTTTATTACTGTTGTTTTGCTTTTTTTCACAGTTAATTTCATGTTACAGTATTAATTTAATATCGTTCCTTCAATTTTTAAAATGCGCACTTTCATTTATTTATTTGTTTATTTGTTTATGATTGTTTTATTTTTGAAGCGATGCGGGATCATTTCAGCTTAACATACTTTCGGCGTAAGCTTCGATGTTTTTACTTTCTTCTATCTTCAATAGAAGAAAGTATTGTAATCGAAATTTTTTTCGACTTCCGGTTTTCGACGGATTTCCATGTTTTAGGGGTCAGAGGTTCCAAAAAACATGTTTATAGAAAATGTCTGTCTGTCTGTCTGTGTGTCCGTCTGTCCGTCCGTCCGTCTGTCCGTCTGTCTGTCGCCATTGTACCATCAAAAAGTGTATGAAGTTATGCATAGAATTAAACCAAAATTTTATTATAAGTTTTTGGCTATGGCAAGCAGGTCCTCCCGGAATTTGGAAAACATTCGCCGGTAGGGGGCGCTGATATAACAATTTTTGTGCGATTTTGAATATTGTACCATCCAAAAGTGTATGGAGTTCTGCATAGAATTGAACCAAATTTTTATTTTAAGTTTTTGGATATGACAAGCAGGTCCTCCCTGAATTTGGAAAAAATTCGCCGGTAGGGGGCGCTGTAAATGCGATTTTTGTGCGATTTTGAATATTGTACCATCGAAAAGTGTATGAAATTATGCATAGAATTGAACGAAATTTTTATTTTAAGTTTTTGGCTATGGCAAGCAGGTCCTCCCTGAATTTGGAAAAAATTCGCCGGTAGAGGGCGCTGTAATAGCGATTTTTGTGCGATTTTGAATATTGTACCGTCTAAAAGTGTATGAAGTTATGCATAGAATTAAACCAAATTTTTATTTTAAGTTTTTGGATATGGCAAGCAGGTCCTCCCTGAATTTGCAAAAAATTCGCCAGTAGGGGGCGCTGTAATAGCGATTTTTGTGCGATTTTGAATATTGTACCGTCCAAGAGTGTATGAAGTTATGCATAGAATTAAACCAAATTTTTATTTTAAGTTTTTGGATATGGCAAGCAGGTCCTCCCTGAATTTGCAAAAAATTCGCCGTTAGAAGGCGCTGTAATAGCGATTTTTGTGCGATTTTGAATATTGCACCATCGAAAAGTGTATGAAGTTATGCATAGAATTGAACCAAAAAAAAATTTAAGTTCTTGGCTATGGCAAGGAGGTCCTCCCTTAATTTGTAAAAAAATCGCTCGTAGAGGTCGATGTAATAGCGATTTTTGTACAATTTTTGTGCCATTTTGAATATTGTACCGTCGAAAAGTGTATGAAGTTATGCATAGAATTGAACCAAATTTTATGTGTTTATTTTTGGTCATGTCACGAAGGTTCTTCCTGAATTTGGAAAAATTCTGCCGGTAGGGGGCACTATAATTGCGATGTCTGTACAATTTTCATTATTGTACCATCGAAAAGTGTATGAAATTATCCATATAATTGAACCAAATTTTTTGTGCATGTTTCTGGCTATGGCAAACAAGTCCTCCCTGAACTTGAAAAAATTCCGAAAGAAGGGGGCGCTATAATTCCGATCTCTGTGCCATTTTCATTATTGTACCATCGAACAGCGTATAAAATTATGCATACAATTGAACCAAAATGTTTGTGCTTGTTTTTGGCTTTGGCCAACAGGTCCTCCTTGAATTTGGAAATATTGCTTGGTAAAGGGGCTCCGTGTTAGCGATTTTTGTATACTTTTATGATTTTTCGTAGTTCTATTGTGCATCGGCGGCTCATGCAGCGGCGGGAACTCGCTTCCTGCTAAGCCGGCTATTCGCAAACAGCTGATAACAACAGAATAAGGAAAAATTAATAATTTTAACAAATATCATGATATAGATTAACTCGTTTTTAGTCCGTTTAATTGACTTGAGCAGAAATTTAAGATGAAAATCAAAGTTGGTATAGTATTGGACTAATAATATTGAAGTATTAACATGTGCAACTAGGTTTTGAAATATTAAGATGTATAAGATAGAAGAAAGTTTTGGGATTGGCACATCCAACTAGTTTCATATAAAGTTTGTATGTATTGATCCATGAAAAGTTTCATAATCGGGTTCACAGCCAATTGGCATATCTTGGCGCAAAATTAATATCCTTGTTGTAACTCACATGTGTTATGTTTTCTTACTGTGTGTATGAGAACTTATGTACGTCTGTATATGATATATAGAAGTTCAATGGGCACAGATGTCATATTCGCCCCATATTGGCGCGATTTTTTCGGTTGCCAATTTGGCGAAAACATCAACAGCATAAACAGCATAATCCGGGTTACCACATCAAGCAAAATAACGACACTTTGGCGCCAGTTAAGTACCCGTTGCGTATATGACATTGGCGTCAGAAAAAAATCGCGCCAATATGGGGCGAATATGACATCTGTACCGTTCAATGCACTTCATAATGTACTAAAATTTATCTAAGCACGAATCTTGCAATTAGTAGCCTTAATAATAACAATAACAGTGAAACTTAATAACATACATAAATTTCGCGATAATCAAAGTATTTTAGGAAAGTTAGAACACGGGTAAGACAAACAAATGGACTGAAGCCATAAACACTTTAAAAAATTGGAAACATAAAAAAGTTTGGCATAGATGTTATATATACGCCCCATATTAGTGCGATTTTTTTTCCGTCGCCAATTTGACGAAAGCATCAACAGTATAAACAACAACATCCGGGTTACCATATCAAGCAAAATAACGACACTTTGGTGCCAGTTAAGTACCCGCTGCGTATATGATATTGGCGACAGAAAAAAATCGCGCCAATATATGACATCTATGCCAAAAGTTTAATAATCACTTAAAATTATACGTGTCCCTCAGCTTTTACCCAAAAAGATAAATTATTGTCATGCTACGATTTTGGTATTTGTAAATCTTGGTTTGGGATTTGGCTAATTGCAGTATTACGCTCGCTTATTACATTAAGTGTAGTTTGGCGCAAAACTAAATTTATTTTTAAACCATATAAATGATACCACATTGTTCCAGCATCGCGCTTTTTGCAGCTAACTTTGGCTGTGGAACAGATTACATAAAATTTGCTAATACTACATTATATAATAAAAAATCGGTACTTTTCAATCCTTGGCGAGAGAACGAAATTTGGCAACGTAATTTTTGAAAACCTATTCACTGTTTCATATAAAGAAGCAATATTTTTCAATATTTATACAATTTATTTAATATAAAAAAGCAATTTATCTATTTTTATATACAAATAAGTAAATTGTATATACAAAACAATAATAATATCTATAAATTAAATGTATACATGTAAATTCTTATAAAATAAGCTAACAGTTCATAATTTTTTTTTTCGTAACTGTTTGTATCATTTGGCGATAAATCTCACTTTTTAAAGCCCAAATTGCGCCAAGATTTAAAAAAAAAAAAACGCAAAGGCCTCTTTACTGAAAAAGTACCAATAAATTTTGCACATAAATCTTCATTTTCAACATTTTTAAAAGCCAGAAAATAATTGTGCGAAATAATTTGACTTTACGTATTTATTTTAGTGAAATTCAAAAAATATTTTTTAATGTCAATAACACAATACTTTCCATTTTCACTAAACATTTGTTTACGTAGTATTACCAGTAGTATGCACCAGGTGGCGTAACTTACGGGACAAGTTCAGTTAATAAGTTGGCAATTATCGCGGACAATTTCACCCATAGACTTTCACCGGATTGTCAAGTCTGATAATATGATAAGGGAGTCATGCTGAAAATATCCTTTTTATTTCCACTATGACGCCATATTTACCTTTTTAATTTTTGAAAAAAAAAAAAAAAAAAAAAAAAAAAAAAAACTAGCTCAATTTAATATTTCACGTGAAAATCTTTCAACTAAAAAGAAATAAATTATTATTACGGCTTTTGAAATTTTTGCAACAATGAAGTAAAAATGTTACATTTTCTATGAAAAATGTCCGTTGATTTTCAACGAAAAAAGGGAAAATTAGAATTATTAAGAAAAATATTTGAATAATGTAAAAAAAAAAAAAAAAAAAAAAAAAAAATGGCCCATGTTTCTCTCTGGGTTATAATTCACCCATATGCAAAGGCATTTTAACATTCGTTTTGACCCTGACGTCAGGTAAACGTTTTTACACTTTAAATTTATAATATCATTAGAATTAGTAAAGAATAAACAAGTTGGAAATTGCTCGTCAAACGTGGCAAATGAGGTGCGTTCGTACTATAACTAGTTTTATCATTATTTTTTGCACCCCATATTGTACTGAATGTATAATTTTTTGCACTTCATAAAGCGCATAGTCTGATACATCATTAAAATGCACTTCCAATAATTTTTTCCCATTCCCTGAAATGTAACGGAACACTTTTGACTGTCCCTGTAATTAAACTATACATCCGATTTTCCTAAAATTTGAAATAGCTCAACAAAATTTTGAAACAATTATATATTTAAAATTTCAGACCATTCGGAAGGCTGTAATATCATTAAAATGCACTTGCAATAATTTTTCCCATTGGCCGTAATGTAAAGAAAAACTTTTGACTCTCCCTGTAATTAAACTATACATCCGATTTTCCTAAAATTTGAAATGGCTCGACAAAATTTTGCAACAGTTATATCTTTAAAATTTCAGATCATTCGGAAGGCTCTAATATCATTAAAATGCACTTTCAATAATTTTTCCCATTGGCCGTAATGTAAAGAAAAACTTTTGACTGTCCCTGTAATTAAACTATACATCCGATTTTCATAAAATTTGAAATGGCTCGACAAAAATTTGCAACAATCATATATTTGAAATTTCAGACTATTCGGTTGGGTAGTTTTGCTCTGTTACATGCGGACAGACGGACGGACGGACTGAACGACGACTATAGGTGCTACGTATTTATATAATTACGAACGCACCTAAAAATGAGTGACATCAGGGACAAAAAGGTGGGAAGAAAAAATGAAAAAGTTATGATCTCCATAGGCTTTTCCATGTTAAATTAACAGTGAGAAGTGACACTGGAAATAAATAAGTATTGCGCTGGCGCGCAATACTTAAATATGATTGACAACTATGGAAGTACTTCATATATTTAGCCTTTTGCCACACAAAAATTACGCTTAAATATACTAAAATAATGTTCTCCTATTTATTACTTGATGGTATTTTTTTCCATTAATGTATCAAGCTATGCTAATACTATAAAAAAATTGCTTTTTTGTAGGAAATAAACTCTGAAACTACGGCACCGATTTTATGCAGGGTGCCCATAACTAAAAGGCCCTACTTTAAAGTTGTCTAAAGACAAAACTATTCTTCATAAAGTTATGAAATTTTTTGAAAGACATAATAAAGGGATGGGAATTTGTTTAAACAAAACCAAGAAAAAATCGCCACCAGAGGGCAATATTTAATAAATTACACATTTATTTACGATAGTTTAGAAATGTTATTTATTAACCTGTTTCTAAACACAGCATTTCACATGTTCCTAGCATTTCCCATAACACAGTGTGGTCAACTGTGAAACATGCTAGCTTACGATTCCAGATGGAATCTAAAAATGATAACCGTCATGCGGAACGAACATGTTTGGTTATAACAAAATTTGTTATACTATCGTAAATGTGTGTTAAATGTATAATTCATTAAAAACCGGCCTCCTGATTTTATTTTTCGCTCAAACAAATTCCCATAACTTTATTATGTCCTCCACAAAATTTCATAACATTCTGAACAGTAGTTTCGTCTAGGCATTTTTAAAATAGGGTCGTGTAATTATGGACAACCGTAAATAAAATTTCTATACTATCGTAATGCTAAATGCGTAATTTATTAAAAATTGCCCTCTGGTGGCGAAATTTTGAACTTTTTTTCCCTTTTTTTATTTAAACAAATTCTCATCCCTTTAATATGTCTTTCACAAAATTTCACAACTTTATGAACAATAGTTTAGTCTGTATACAACTCTGAAATAGCGTCTTTTAATTATGAACACCCTGTAAATTCTTTCACAATAGACAGTACGATAGCTGATAAACAGAGTTCCAAAGTAGACTGCATAGTATTTGTTTTTAGAAGAGGGTGACTCATATTACGAAGAAAACTAACCGGTAAAAGATACAGGAATTTAAAAAAATCGTACAAACCGAATAAAACAATAGTAGGTTAAAAATTCAAACCGAATAAAACAATAGTAGGTTAAAAATTAAAATATTACTGTCAGATGAAAAACCTATTCGTGAATGTCCAAGGAGATTCTCTCTAGTTCAGCAGGAAATCAACAATAAACGAGTACAACAGTGGTTAGAAGATGGGATCATTAGATGGTTACTCTGATTTTTCGGCACCAGTAGTCCTAAATAAGAGAAAAGATGGGAAAGAAAAAGAAATCGATCGGAAAATAGTCACTGCTAGACAGGAGTGATCCGAAAATAAAGCCACCGGAAAGAAAACAGAAAGTAGCGCCAGTTCAACTACTGTTTGTGGAGATACTATCAGGCCCTGACTATCGCACGGGCATCCGGAGCCCATGCCCTGAGCACAAAATTTTGCGTAATTTCATCTAAAATTCCATTAAAAAATCATAATTGCTAAAAAATATGATATTTGAGATATTAGTACGATGAAATGACAAAAACATATATCAATATATGGTTAAAAGCACATTTCAATAAATAATTGAAAAAATATTTTATTTTCATTCCTTAAACCGTTTTTCAATTTTCCGGAAAACTTAATTTTTTGAGTTGACATTTTTCGAATAAATATGTAATATGTAAATAAAAAACTAGTATAAGTAAATCAACCAATGTAAGGGGGCACGAAAAATTGAAAGTGCCCTGGCCACAGATGCTTGCTAGTCGGATCCTGGATACTATTACTTCTAAACATAAAAAATCTGAATAGAAAAAGACTCAAAAGAAAAGCTACTACTGAGGATCAGTGCGAAAATGGCTCCGAACAAGAAGCAGAAGGTGAAACATCTGCATAAAACAGAAATTTTAAAGAAAAAGTGATAGTACGGTAAGTCCTAAAAGAAAAACGGTTAGAAAGGAAAAGTGCAAATACAATTCTGATCAGAAAATAGAAGATGATCCTATTGGAAATATTTCAAGAAATGTTAAAGAAAACGAAAATAAAAACGCACAAAAAGCTACAATTAAACTTTTAGTTTAACCTGAAGTACAGTGTCTAGAAGTACATAGCGAAACCGTATCCAAAAAATTACATTTTCACCAGACAGCGCTATGATCGAGTCTCTTGCTACGACTGAATAAAAATCCAATCTGTTTTTAGATAATTATGATGCAATTTAAACTACGGGAAACTTATTTTCGAAAGATAAATTTTGTGAAAAACAGAATTTAAACGATTTATGTTGTAATACGGGATACGTTAGTAATGAACGAAAATTCAGGCATGCATTAGGTCATTAAGTATAAAATGTCGGATTTGATAGCGATTTTTTTATTTAAAAATTCCGAATTCACACCGGAAATTTTTGAATAGTAATATTCTTTTATTTAATTTGTGAAATATCTATCATCTTATATAGTAAAGATAATTGTTAAAACATTCTGGTGAGAATTTGGAATTTCTAAATTAAAAAAACCGCTCTCAAATCTGACGTTTCATACTTAATAACCTAATATTTTAAGTGCATTTCGTAACACATATTTCTAGACGCTGTAACTAACGCTTAGTGTTTACGCTTTCAGACAATAAATTCGATGGCAGCGCCGCCCAAGAAAATGTAATTTTTTGGATATATTCTAAAGCAATACTGGTAAACGCGACTTCCATACACAGTATTTATTTCTAGACACTGTACCTGAATCATCTAGTGACCATCATCTAATATTGCCAAGTGGTATAAGTATATGCCAAAATTACAAATAATTATCAATAGCACACTAACTCGAGGCACCAAGTACATGTAGTCCCTTTTAGTTGAATACCGGAGTTAAAATGAAGGTCAGCGACATTACAAGACATTAAATGAATTTTTGAAGAAGAATATACCGGGTGTAATACAGAGGAACGCGAATCCATTAGAGAAAAGACGAAGAAAAAAATACTCAAAATACAAGAAGAGAACAAGGTGCAATTTAATAAAAAAAGAAAAGTCAAGAAAGTACGAGATAGGAGATATCGTAGCTATAAAAAGGACACAGTTTGGCAACATTACTAAACTAAAAGAAAAATATTTAAAGGCCATATGAGATAACTGCAGCCAAGAATCACGATCGATATGAAGTAGCAAAAATAGGAGAAGAGGTCCAGAACAGACGTCAACAGGAGCTGAGTATATGAAGCCGTGACCTATGCGTTAAACTTCTGGATAAGTTATCGTAGATTAATTATATGTGTGCGTGCATTGAACTAAGACTGTGTTGAAATCAAAATTTTCTGTACAAGAAAGAATATACCTCTAAATTTAGCTGTGCAAACATGCATATAGAGCAAGCCAAGATGTTGATGTCGAGACGCCATCAAGTCAGGATGACCGATCTATAGGATTTTAATTTTTAGATAGAATCGTTTATTTCACTTATGACGTGCGTGATCTGCAAACTAATTAACTCTCTAGTATTTATTATTGTCTATAATTTGAACGTAAGAGATATCAAAGCAAAATTCGCGGCTAATGAGAATAATTAATTTAGAATTTGAAAATCAGGAAAGAAGCAGTCTCTTAATTTTCATAACTCATGAAGCGTTGGCACGGAAGCTGTCAATAAAGCGATTGGCTCTACTAGGCCTAATTGAAATGTTCTGCAGTTATTATATAAACTACTGTTTTTAAGTGCTAACCCTGGTGTATTTGAAACAATTAGTTACAGCGCATTGTAAAATTAAGTGTCTTCAAGGCATTAAATTGAATTTCGTATTATTTCAGCATTCTGTGATTATTTGAATATTTCAATTAATTGACGTATCGCACATCATCCTACTACATGTGCAGGGTGGTCATAAAATCTTTCCCTGATTACAATAATTTATTGCAGTAAAACTAATATAATTAGGCATATGCTTGTTTCAATATATTGTAAAGACATTTATGAAGTTTTTGATACAAGTACTTACGTCGCGTCGGTAAAATTCGATATGGTAGCTCGAAGAATGTCAAGGCGGTATTCCATTTCTTGTGAATTATTATGACTAAGATTATGATTAAGATTAAAATTATAAGTTTATTTATGAATAAGATTCATAAGAAACTTGAGAACATGACTTTTCTATAATAGAAATTTTATAGTGTTACACTCAATGGTTATTTCGTAGTAATTTTTTGTAATCAGGGAAAGACTTTATGACCACCCACATGCATCTGGGAGCACGGCAGTGCGTCCGTTACACTGTTAAAAATTTGCAGCATTCTGGCAGGTCATTTGACCGTCTTTTCCGAAAACGGTTACACAACCGTAATTTTAACACTATTCTGATCATATTATTGGCCATTTCATGGTCAGAATATAATTAAATTATGGTTATGAAACCGTTTTTTTCAAAAAACAGTCGAATGACCTGCCAGAATGCTGCAAAATTTTTAATAGTGCAAGTTCGCACAAGACGTAAGCTACCTTTTCCTGAACCATTTCGACATACTTTTCACCCCCTCATAACGTCGTTTTAGGGAGATATATAGAATTTTTTCTTTTATACACATGTTCGTATGACCAAACTGAACTAGGTTCTTCGATTTCATGTTTCTGCACGTAGTAGTTTTCGAAATATTACATTTAAAAAAAAGCGCTTTTTTGTCACTGACTCACTTCCCATCATCAAATAACTAAGGTACTTCTAAAAGTCGTAGAATCGTGAAATTTCACATGTAAGTCGGGTTTGTAGCACAATTAACTAGGAAAATCTGAAAACACAGAATTTTTGCCTCTAAATCTTCAAACAGGGGCTGTTGATTTGGCCGTAAATAGTTCCTTAACACATTCAAATGGGCCATTGTTGGTCGCCAAAACTCGATTACAGAGTTTTGAAAGCGTCACGTAATTTCAAACAGAATAAAATTTTATATGCTTTTCCAAAAATGTTTGTTAAATAGAAAAAATAAATATACCTGAAAATTTTAATCAGTATAGGTTATGATTTAATCACGATATTAAAACATTTAACAAAACATAATCGCAATTCGGTACTTTTCCGATATGGTAGCCTTGGCGAAATAGAGAAAATTGCCTTGACGAGAAAAGAAATTTGGTAATATATTTTATGGCAACCTATTTACAGTTTCATGTACGCAAGCAATTTTTTCCATATGTATACAATTTATTTAGTCTAAGGAACCAGTTTATTTATTTAAGTATTGCGCGGCAGCGCAATACTTATTTATTTCCAGTGTCACTTCTCAATGTTAATTTAACATGGAAAAGCCTATGGAGATCATAACTTTTTCATTTTTTCTTCCCACCTTTTTGTCCCTGATACCACTCATTTTTTTATTCTTTACAAATTCAAATAATATTATAAATTTAAAGTATAAAAACGTTTGCCTGACGTCAGGGTCAAAACGAATGGTAAAATGCCTTTGCATATGGGTGAATTATAACCCAGAGAGAAACATGGGCCAATTTATTTTTAGATTACTCAAATATTTTTCTTAATAATTCCAATTTTCGTTTTTTTCATTAAAAATCAACGGACATTTTTCATAGAAAATGAACATAGAAAATGAACTTTTTTCATAGAACATTTTTACTTCATTGTTGCAAAAATTTCAAAAGCCGTAATAATAATTTATTTCTTTTTAGTTGAAAGATTTTCACGTGAAATATTAAATTGAGCTAGTTTTTTTTTTTTTCAAAAATTAAAAAGGTGAATATGGCGTCATAGTGGAAAAAAAAAGAGGATATTTTCAGAATAAGTTTTTGCTTTGGTCAAGTTTATATTTTAATAAAAAGTTTCTAGTGGATAGCTATTTTTACGCAGGTAGCGAACTTAGTGTGGAATTACATAACTTGAATTTTAAAATGTATTTTTTTTTCCGAGATGAGAACTATTTATATCCCAAGTTAAACTTAGGTAATAAGTTTCTGATGTGTTTACATCACCCCTTGGGAGAGAATAAGGATTAAAAATGTAAGTAAAACTTTTATTTTTTTATTTTTTACGGTATCTCAGCTATAATATTGTTAAATATTAGCAATAAGGATTCAACACAGTTTACATTTACATTCATAGCGTTCCTGAGTGGGAAATAGGGTATCTAAATTTAAGTGAAGTTAATTTTTTTATGTTTGATTATAGATTTTTTACGTTCAGATTAGAAGTTTTTGCCCAAACTACCGCAACCTGTATTACTACAGTGATGAAACATTTTGAATTACAAATTGGTAAACCGCATACCACATTGTGATGCAATACCGCATATATCTAAGCCTAATGATGATACTTTCTATTAATTTTGAAATGCGGTCGTCTGAGTGCATTAGTTATTAAAAAAAACTTGACATATTAAACAAAAACATAATTTGAAGAACAAATTAAAAAAAACAAAATTTATTTCCTACATTGTTTAAGCCTGAGAAGGGACAAATATTAAGTTATTTCATTCAATTAGTTCTACATTTAATGTTAAATTTTTGTAACAAATTAGTTAAGCCAATTGAAGATTAAGAAATAAAAATAAAATTCATACAATATGATACTTAAAACACCCTAAAAATTTAGATTCCGTTCAAATGAAATCGAAATAAATCTTAGACTTTTTTTTAAGTTTTGTATTTTGCATGCATCTTATCATTTTATGTACAATTGTCATAAACATAATACAAAATCTGCAATACAAATATTTTCAATTAAAAATGGAAGACGTCTAAGATTTATTTCGATTTCATTTGAACGGAATCTAATTTTTTAGGGTGTTTTAAGTATCATATTGTAGGAATTTTATTTTTATTTCTATATCTTCAATTGGCTTAACTAATTTGTTACAAAAAATTTAACATTAAATGTAGAACTAATTGAATGAAATAACTTAATATCTGTCCCTTCTCGGGCTTAAACAATGTAGGAAATAAATTTTGTTTTTTGTAATTTGTTCTTCAAATTATGTTTTTGTTTAATTTTTTTATATACAAACAGAAATAATTTGTATATAAAAAACAATATTTTATACATGTATTAATAAAATGTTTATATATATATATATATATATATATATATATATATATATACATATATATATTATATATTATATATATATAGCTGAATGAATTTTTATATTCTTTTACAAAAATCTTGATAAAACAAATCTTTCAGTTTATCTGTCCATCTTTCTATCTTTTACTTCCTTAAAACAAATGTTATTAAAGACCGGGAGGCGCCTGCACAGATTATCACCTCATCGAGTTGGCGGCTGAAATTTTAGGATTAGTTAAAAATCGATTAGCGTATTAAATGCAACGGGTCTGCCAAGTCATATCTTTGTGGAAACCACCTACAGATCCGATTTTAGTGGTTAATTGGTGGATTTTCTATTGCGTTTCCCTGCACCCTTTCCTCCATGTTTCCATACTTTTGGATGGATTGGGTGTTCAGGTGGTTTCCACCAAGATATGACTTGGCAAACCAGTTGCATTTTAATATGCTAATCTAGTTTTGACTAATACTAAAATTTCAGCTGTAAATTCGATGAGGTGATGGAGTGTGCAGACGCCTCCCGGTCTATTATAAATGTCGGAATTCTAATCTCAATAGCACTCTAGTCAATCTGGCAAACATCCGCTACTATTTATGGAACACTATTCCTTGAAGTGCGTTTTAGTGATGTTAATGAACTTTATGCTTATGCATCATACATATTATAGCTATGCATATAATACGTAATACATTTGCATCATACATATTATAGGTATGTGTGTAATACATAATACATATGCATCATTATGACGTCAGAAAAAACAAAACATTTTTCGTCGCCAAATTTGAGAATTGACATGCTATTACCAAATTTGGGGACACTTCGCTTAATGTCGCCAGGTTTGGTGAGAATTTGACGCTGGAGGCTATTTTTCATTAGGTTAATTATTAGTGCGAACCATCTATTTATATTTTTCCGCATATCATCTGATTAGTTAAATGGTATAACGGATAAATATTTATCTACTAAAAACCAACTTTTCAAAAGTAAAAAAAAAAGATGAAACTTGTGGCTAAAAAATGGTGTGATATCATATTTCCAAGCTTATATTATGGCACTTTTTTAACATTTTCCACTAAAAAATTTACCATTTGTAAGTCGAGTGACTTCGTATATGTTGATAGAAATCCTTTTCTCCTGTACTAAATACATCATAACGTGTTTCTGAAAATTCAAATGTTTTAAAATTATGCATCATGGGCTTGGTGGCCATCTTTCCATATTTTACACAAATTTCTAAGCACCCAAGTTTGTAAAGGGTAATAAGTTTGCATTAATAACAATTTAGAACTTCTGATTTTAACTACGAACAAATAAATTTAAAAAGACTTATTTTGGGAAAAAAGGTTCATTATTACTGCTTTTAAATGATTAATTACTCTAAAAAAATAATCATAAGAGGAATAGCGAAGATATGTCACCATTACCTTAACACACAAATTTCTAAGCACACAATTCCGTGAAGGAAAGGCATAAAATGTGTGCTTTGGTAATAATGTCGAACTTTGGTTTTCAACTGCAAACAGCTGATAAATTGAAAAAGACTAATATTTTGAGAAAAGAAATATTTTTTTTTTTATTGCCTTTAAATGATTAATTATTTTATGAAATAAATCACAAGATGAATCCTTTAGATAAGTCACTATTATTTTAAGACACAATGTTCTCCGAATACAAGTCCGTAACGGAAAAGCTTACAATGTCTGCTTAAGTAACAATTTTGAATTTCGGATTTTAACTATGAATTATGGTACATAGAAATTTGTGTAAAATATGGAAAGATGGCCGCCAAGCCCATGATGCATAATTTTAAAACGTTTGAATTTTCGGAAACACGTTATGATGCATTTAATACAGGAGAAAAGGATTTCTATCAACATATACGAAGTCACTCGACCTACAAATGGTAAATTTTTTAGTGGAAAATGTTAAAAAAGTGCCATAATATAAGCTTGGAAATATGATATCACACCATGTTTTAGCCACAAGTTTCATCTTTTTTTTTCTTTTTTTTAGCTTGGCTTTTTTTTTTTACTTTTGAAAATTTAGTTTTTAGTAGATATCATTTCTTTTTTTTTAAAGAAATTATATATAATTTAAATAATCTACTCACTTAAATTAAAATGAGTTCTATTAGAACCGTTGTAAGTAGAAAGGAAACCCAATATGTGTACATTTTGTTTACATATCATTCATTTCTTAGAGTAATTAAGGATTTAAAAGCAATGAATGAAGGCCAACTTCTTTTCTCAAAGTACCAGTCTTCTTCAATTTATATGGTATTTTAATTTTTATGAAGAATGAAAATTTTGTAAATAATTGATAGAGTCAAAATAACATATAGACCTAATAGTTGGTCTTTTAGTTAGATATTCGTTTATTGTTAGATATTTAGTCAGATATTTGTTTAAAGAAAACTTTTTTTTTTAATTGTTTTAACTTTGCAAATATCTACGGCTAATCCGAGAATGAAGGACGACATACAAAACAGTGCAGATATTTTTGGAAACGGTTCTTAATGAACCTTTACATATTTTAGATAATTAGTATGCCAAACGGTATCACAAAAATTGGAATTTTAGAACTTTTTTTTGTTGTTTTTTTTAACCCTTTTAAACTTCGAACTTATTAGGAAATTATTTCTGAGAGCATTAATGTTTCAAAAGTTACAACCATGTTAAATTTCAAGGTCATGCTTTGACAATTTTTTTAAATCGTAATTTAGAACGTATTTAGAACGTTTTCTGCTCGTTTAATCTCTTTAAAGAAAGACTTCATTTTTCGAAACAGTTCTTAACACTCTCGCTGTGTAAGTAAATTCTTCGCGATGAGCATCTTTTACAGAATTTTTAATCTTTTATCACCGGCTCTTTAAAGCAGAAATTTTTTACTATTGTAATCGGGGAAAATATTCTGATTAAATAAGACAAAGTTTTCGCTAAAAAATAACTGGTGGGAACAACCAAATAATATTAATTTGACAGGAAAATGCATGCCCGGACATAGCTCAGGCTACGCATCGAGAGGGTTAACGAGCGCTTAGATCTTAAAATTAACAGCTTGCCAAAATTCAGGTTTCAGTCTTTAAGTATGTCGAGATAAACCCAATTTTAGAACTTTTTTGCTCCTGTGCCGTTAAAAATTTCGATTTTTTTTAGGAACTGTTCATGGTGAATATTTACATCTTAAATGTCAAATTTCGATTTCCTTAAGGTTAAGAATTCCAAATAAATCGTAATTTAGAACTTTTTTAGAAAACTTCTTTACTCGTTTCACACTTTTAAATTTCGATTTTTTTAGAAATAGGTTTTAGCGAGCACTTACATCTTAAAAATAATCACCATATCAAATTTTAAGTTTCTCCCCCCAACAGTTTCATAGAAATCTTAATTTATGAATGACTTTTGCTCTTTCAACCTCTTAAATTTCGAATTTTTTAGAAATTGCTCAGGACGAACATTTTCGTTTTAGTAGCAGTAATCATGTTAAATTTCAAGTTCACGCTCTAGCAATTCCATTCAAACCGGAATTAGAAAGTTTTTAAAAAGCTTTCCACTCATTTCAACCTTTTAAAATTAGATTTATTTAGAAACAGTTTTTAATGAGCATTTACATCTTATAAGTGACCACCATGCCAGGTTTAAGGATTCTACCCCGAACAGTATCACAGATTCAAAAATACAAGAATTTCTTTGCTCTTGTGCACTTATAAATTTCTAATGTATTAGGAAATGCAAAGCATTTACGATTTAGAAAATGACAACTGTGTCAAATTTCATGTTCGTAGCCCAAACAATCGCATTAAAATCATAATGCAAACCGTTCTTAAAACGTTTTCCGCTCGATTCACCTCTTAACATTTCGATTTTTTACTAACAGTTCTTAGCGTGCATTTACATCTTTAAACAAACCGGCATACCGAAATTCAGACCTCTATCCCGAACGGAATTACAGAAATCGCAATTTTAGAACTTTTTTTTACGCCTGCATCCATTCAAATTTCGAATATTTTAGGAACTTTTCTGTGGGATCATTTACGCCTTATAAGTAAAAAGCACGTCAAATTTCATGTTTCTAACAATTTGCAGATTTAACAATTGTTGCAGATTAACAATTGGAAATAAATCATAATTTAGAACGTTCATAGGACGCTTTTTTGTCGTTTCGAACTTTTAATTTCTACCTTTTTTAGAAATCATTCTTATTGAGTATTTAAAATAACCACCATGTCCCAAATTGTCGGTTTCTATTCCGAAAGGTATCACAGAAATTTGAATTTTAGGAAATTCTTTTCTTTTCTACTCTTTTCAATTTCGAATTTATTAGATTATTTTCGCCTCTGTCTAGCAGTTTGATCCCCGTTAAATGTATGCTAAGCATTGCATCATGTTACTTTTATTCATAATTTAATTAAGTATCTCAATCCTTCGCCAAGTAGGAAGATTCTGATAGAGAAATCATGAACTCGTCACTTTTTTGTTAGCGGGCGCAAGTGATAAATCGCCAATTATTGTTCCCTTCTCATTCATTCGTATTGTCTTAATTTTACTTAAACTTTACTTCTTTCACTTATTTTATGTAAAACTAGGGGGCTCGGCCCCCTCCGAGCTACGCTCGCCAACCCCCGTCCAGACACCGCAGACTCTAAATGCACGCTAATTTGATCGGCTTTAAAAAGATTTCGAAAGATTGAATTATAATTTAAAAAACAGTGGCGATCTCCCTATAAACAAATTTCAATTCATTTCTCTTTGATTGAGGAATTTTAACGCCAAATCCGCTGCGGTACTACTTGATTATCCTGTCGACCAATTTCGCCAAATTATATAAATCACCAAACCACTCGCCAAATTATACAAATTGATATAATTTTTATTTTAAATAACGAAAGAACAAATAAATTCGTACAACATTAATAAAAACACAAATAAAACGTCGAAATAAAAATAACTTGATGACGTATACACGTGTAACAACATTTCAAAATAAGCTAATATAAAAGGAATCTCTCTATTCTAAAAAAAAGTAACTACCGCTGTCACCGCCGCCGCCGCCGCCGGTTTTGATTTTTTTGTGACCGGAGGCCTTTCTTCGTTAATATCTCTCTATTCTAAAAAAAAGTAACTACCGCTGTCACCGCCGCCGCCGCCGCCGGTTTTGATTTTTTTGTGACCGGAGGCCTTTCTTCGTTAATATTAACAAAAATAATGCATACAAAAATATGAAAATCGGTGGTTTTATACAGAAATATTTGATAAATACGCTGATGCAGACAGTTTTCAAATCGAAGAATTATTTTAAGAGTTATTTAATGCTAAAGTTGGACAAAATCGTCACACTAAAAACGTTTTATAGCAGCAAAAACTAGACATGGCAGTGTAATCATTTTTAGATCATTTTATGCGTTAGAATTTGCCGGAGTGCAGATTGCATTAATTTTTTTATTTTGACTCATTTTTTCAGGTTTTATTTCTATTTTAAATTCAAATTTTCAGCATTTCTAGAGATATTTTTTACAGATTTCAGAAAATTGTACTAATTTAAACTGTTGCCAACTGTATAAAAAGCGCAAGCAATAATGTTTGCTTCAAATTAAAAATTTATTTACACGTGACTATTATAAACAGGAAAAAAAACTTTCAAATTAGAATTAAATAATTACGTATAAAAAGCAGGAACTTATTAAAAATTACGTCATAAAAAAGTATACACGTGAATTTTAGAAGAGAAAGGATATTGTAAAATAATAAATTCATTAACATGCGTTAGAAGTCTTGGGATAAATTACGTCATATTTACGTCACATTATAGTTATTACATAACATGAACACAAAATAATATTGCAAAAAAGTTTAAATTTAGAAATTGCGCTAGACATTTATTTGATATTTTGAGAATTAATTTAAAATGTCTCATTTAAAAGAACTTTCTTTTCGCTTTGTTAAAAAATACCAGGAGACAAAGACTCTCTTTACTTAATTCATTTTATATTAGCTTATTTTGAAATGTTGTTACACGTGTATACGTCATCAAGTTATTTTTATTTCGACGTTTTATTTGTGTTTTTATTAATGTTGTACGAATTTATTTGTTCTTTCGTTATTTAAAATAAAAATTATATCAATTTGTATAATTTGGCGATTTATATAATTTGGCGATTTATATAATATTGCAAAAAAGTTTAAATTTAGAAATTGCGCTAGACATTTATTTGATATTTTGAGAATTAATTTAAAATGTCTCATTTAAAAGAACTTTCTTTTCGCTTTGTTAAAAAATACCAGGAGACAAAGACTCTCTTTACTTAATTCATTTTATATTAGCTTATTTTGAAATGTTGTTACACGTGTATACGTCATCAAGTTATTTATATTTCGACGTTTTATTTGTGTTTTTATTAATGTTGTACGAATTTATTTGTTCTTTCGTTATTTAAAATAAAAATTATATCAATTTGTATAATTTGGCGATTTATATAATTTGGCGATTTATATAATTTGGCGAAATTGGTCGACAGGATAATCAAGTAGTGCCGCAGCGGATTTGGCGTTAAAATTCCCCAATCAAAGAGAAATGAATTCGTTTATAGGGAGATCGCCACTGTTTTTTAAATTATAATTCAATCTTTCGAAATCTTTTTAAAGCCGATCAAATTAGCGTGCATTTAGAGTCTGAGGTGTCTGGACGGGGGTTGGCGAGCGTAGCTCGTAGGGGGCCGAGCCCCCTAGTTAAGTAAAGAGAGTCTTTGTCTCCTGGTATTTTTTAACAAAGTGAAAAGAAAGTTCTTTTAAATGAGACATTTTAAATTAATTCTCAAAATATCAAATAAATGTCTAGCGCAATTTCTAAATTTAAACTTTTTTGCAATATTTTGTGTTCATTTTATGTAATAACTATAATGTGACGTAAATATGACGTAATTTCTCCTAAGACTTCTAACGCATGTTAATGAATTTATTATTTTACAATATCCTTTCTCTTTTAAAATTCAAGTGTATACTTTTTTATGACGTAATTTTTAATAAGTTCCTGCTTTTTATACGTAATTATTTAATTCTAATTTGAAAGTTTTTTCCCTGTTTATAATAGTCACGTGTAAATAAATTTTTAATTTGAAGCAAACATTATTGCTTGCGCTTTTTATACAGTTGGCAACAGTTTAAATTAGTACAATTTTCTGAAATCTAAAAAATATCTCTAGAAATGCTGAAAATTTGAATTTAAAATAGAAATAAAACCTGAAAAAATGAGTCAAAATTACAAAATTAATGCAATCTGCACTCCGACAAATTCTAACGCATAAAATGATCTAAAAATGATTACACTGCCATGTATAGTTTTTGCTGCTATAAAACTTTTTTAGTGGAACGATTTTGTCCAACTTTAGCATTAAATAACTCTTAAAATAATTCTTCGATTTCAAAACTGTCTGCATCAGCGTGTTTATCAAACATTTCTGTATAAAACCACCGATTTTCATATTTTTGTATGCATTATTTTTGTTAATATTAACGAAGAAAGTCCTACAGTCACAAAAAAATCAAAACCGGCGGCGGCGGCGGCGGTGACAGCGGTAGTTACTTTTTTTTTAGAATAGAGAGATGCATAACTTTAATTTAAAATACAAACGTTTAAGATACATGCCTTTCACTTATTTAATTTTTAAAAAAAGAAAAAGAAAAGAAAAAAAATAATAATAATAAAGGAATTTAACAAATTACAACGACCATTTGGAAAATGATTTTTTCGAAGATTAAAATTTAAGACATAAAAAATTGCACGGAGTTGATCATACATTACGTACGCCATGAATTAAACATTAACATTCCTGGATCCACCATGAACAAATTTTAAAAGAAATTTCAGTTTTACAATTTTCGGTACTGTAAATTTTTAAACTTCTACGGAGCTGATCATACATTACGTACGCCATGGATCAAACATTAATATACCTGGACCAATTTTAAATGAAATTTCATACATTACGTACGCCATGGATTACATTTTTCGGTACTGTAAATTCTTAAGCTGGTCATACATTACGTACGCCATGGATTAAACATTAATATTCCTGGACCAATTTTAAATGAAATTTCATTCTTAAACTTCTAAATATCCCACAATATTACTTTTTACACCGTGGTATAGAGAAAAAAATGTATAGTCCAAGAGCCGGCCTTCGATTTTCCTATGTATAAGATACAAGAGAAATTCGGCCGGCGTAAGTAAGCCCCAACAAAGACCTATAGAAAGCCACCTTTTTAAATTATTTTTTCCTGCCGGGTCATGGATTTTTTTGCGTCACTTCCGGTGTCATTTTGAGTGTTTGCCTATGTATCGAATACAAGGATCAAACATATATCCCAATGTAGGTTTCAAAGTGTACATTAAGAATATACCGGTCTGCCAAGTCTAATCCAGCCGGAACCATGCGGCAGACTTACTTTTATGACGTCAATTTTATGTGTTTACTTATGTATCGAATACAAGGAACGTACATACATCAAAATGTAGGTTTCGAAGTGTACATTAAGAATATATTGGTCTGCCAAGTCCAATCCTGCCGGAAATAGGTGACAGACTTACTTTTATGACGTGAATTTTGAGTGTTTACCTATGTATCAAATACAAGGACCGTGCATACATCAAAATGTAGGTTTCAAAGTGTACATTAAGAATATATAGTTCTGCCAGGTCCCATCCTGCCGGAAATAGGTGGCAGACTTACTTTTATGACGTGAATTTTGAGTGTTTACCTATGTATCGAATACAAGGAACGTACATACATCAAAATGTAGGTTTCGAAGTGTACATTAAGAATATATTGGTCTGCCAAGTCCAATCCTGCCGGAAATAGGTGACAGACTTACTTTTATGACGTGAATTTTGAGTGTTTACCTATGTATCGAATACAAGGACCGTGCATACATCAATATGTAGGTTTCAAAGTGTACATTAAGAATATATAGTTCTGCCAGGTCCCATCCTGCCGGAAATAGGTGGCAGACTTACTTTTATGACGTGAATTTTGAGTGTTTACCTATGTATCGAATACAAGGACCGTACATACATCAAAATGTAGGTTTCAAAGTGTACATTAAGAATATATTGGTCTGCCAGCTCCAATCCTGCCGGAAAAAGTTGGCGGACATACATTTATGACGTAAATTTTGAGTGTTTACTTATGTATCGAATACAAGGACCGTGCATACATCAATATGTAGGTTTCAAAGTGTACATTAAGAATATATAGTTCTGCCAGGTCCCATCCTGCCGGAAATAGGTGGCAGACTTACTTTTATGACGTGAATTTTGAGTGTTTACCTATGTATCGAATACAAGGAACGTACATACATCAAAATGTAGGTTTCGAAGTGTACATTAAGAATATATTGGTCTGCCAAGTCCAATCCTGCCGGAAATAGGTGACAGACTTACTTTTATGACGTGAATTTTGAGTGTTTACCTATGTATCGAATACAAGGACCGTGCATACATCAATATGTAGGTTTCAAAGTGTACATTAAGAATATATAGTTCTGCCAGGTCCCATCCTGCCGGAAATAGGTGGCAGACTTACTTTTATGACGTGAATTTTGAGTGTTTACCTATGTATCGAATACAAGGACCGTACATACATCAAAATGTAGGTTTCAAAGTGTACATTAAGAATATATTGGTCTGCCAGCTCCAATCCTGCCGGAAAAAGTTGGCGGACATACATTTATGACGTAAATTTTGAGTGTTTACTTATGTATCGAATACAAGGACCGTACCTACACATATTTTAGTTTTCAAAGTGTACATTAAGAATATATTGGCCTGCCAGGTCCAATCCTGCCGGAACCAGGTGGCAGATTTACTTTTATGACGTCAATTTTGAGTGTTTACAATCGAATACAACGACCGTACATACATCACACTGTATTTAAAGTATACATTAAGAATATACCGGTCTGCCAGGTCCAATCCTGCCAGAAACAGGTGGCAGACGTAATTTTATGACATCAGTTTTGAGTGTTTACTTATGTATCGAACACAAGGACCGTACATACATCAAAATGTAGGTTTCAAAGTGTACATTAAGAATATACTGGTCTGCCAGGTCCAACCCTGTCGGAAATAGGTGGCAGACTTAATTTTATGACGTGAAATTTGAATGTTTACCTATATGTCGAATACAAGGATCAAACACGCATCATAATATAGATTTCAAAATGTACATTAAGAATATACCGTTCTGTTAAATTCAATCCTGCCAGAACTGGGTGGCAAACCTACTTTTATGACATGAATTTTGAGTGTTTACTTATGTATCGAATACAAGAACCGAACATACATCACGCTGTAGTTTTCAAAGTGTACATTAAGAATATATTGATCTGCCAGGTCCAATACTGCCGGAACCAGGTGGCAGATTTACTTTTATGACGTCAATGTTGAGTGTTTACTATATATCGAATACAAGGATCAAACACACATCATAATGCAATTTTCAAAATGTACATTAAGAATATACCGGTCTGCCAAATTCAATCCTTGCCAGAACTTGAATCCTGCCAGAATTCAATCCTGCCAGAAAAATCACCCTCTTTCAAATTTAATCTGTAAATTCTATGGATAAGGAAAATATAAAAAAGTGGTGCATAGGTAAACACTCAAAATTAACGTAAAAAAGGTAAGTCTGCTACCCGGTTGTGGAAAGATTAGACCCGGTAGACCTGTATATTCCTATTGTACATTTTAAAACCTGCATTGTGATGTATATTTGATCCTTGTATTCGATACTTAAGCAAACACTCAAAATTGACATAATAAAATTAGGCCTTGAACCCAGTTGCGGCAGGATTAGAACTGACAGACCTGTATATTCTTAATATACACTTTGATACCTGCATTGTGATGTATGTACGGTCCTTGCATTCAATACATAGGCAAATACTTAAAACTGAAGTCATAAAAGTAAATCTGCCGACTGGTTCCGTCAGGATTGGGCCTGCAGACCAATATATTCTTAATGTACACTTTGAAACCTACAGTTTGATGTATGTACTGTCCTTGTATTCGATACATAGGCAAATACTTAAAACTGAAGTCATAAAAGTAAATCTGCCGACTGGTTCCGTCAGGATTGGGCCTGCAGACCAATATATTCTTAATGTACACTTTGAAACCTATAGTGGGATGTATGTTTGAACCTTGTATTCGATATATAGGTAAATACTCAAAATTTATGTCATAAAAGTATGTCTGGCACCTGGTTCCGGCAGGTTTGGACCTGGCAGACCAGTATATTCTTAATGTACACTTTTAATCCTACAGTCCCTTAGAAAAAAATGACATAGGATTTTTTATGGAAACATATGGTTTTATATGGAAAATCATAAAAATTTTATATCATTATATGTAAACCTACTGTATTCATATGGTAAACATTCTTTTTCCTATGGTATTCATAGCAAAGTGTATGGTAAAATAATAGGGTAATGACATGTACCATATATTATATGGTATTCCATAGCAAGGTGTATGGTAAAACAATAGGGTAATGAAATTTACCACACATTCAATGATGTTCCATAGCATGATGTATAGTAAAATCATATGGTAATTGCTTGTACCATAAATTGTATGGTATTCCATAGCATGATGTATGGTAAAATTACTTGTACATAGCTGATAATATCTTTTTTTCAAAATATTTCTTTTAAGCTTTTAACAAGGGAAAATTTCACAAACTATGTGTTTAAGAATTCTTGTTGTTCATAAAATATGTATATTGATCCAAAAAATACGAAAAAGCACAAGTAAAACTGATTATTCCCAACGCAAAATTCCTAATAAATTTAAAATTCATCATTTGCATAAATGTTTTCTCAATGCTACAAAAAGTGTCACATTTTAGCCTATGCAAAAATATCCTAAAAGACAGAAATTAAAATTAATTTTTGATTTTTTTTTTAAATTTAAGTTTAAATATTTTTTTTTCAAGACTAGGGGGCTCTGCCCCCTACGAGCTACGCTCGCCAACCCCCGTTCAGGCACACCAAAATCCAAAAAGCACGCTAATTTGATCGGCTTTAAAAATATTGAATTAAAATTAAAAAAAAAAACAGTAGCGATCTCTCTGTAAACGGGTTTCCATTCGTTTTCCTTGGATTGGGGATTTTTAGAGCCAAATTTGCTGCTGTTAAGACTTAAGAGATACAGTAGCTTTTTTCGTATTTAATTAAAATAATTAGTTAAACTGGTACTTCTTAGTTATCCCGTCGACCAATTTCGCCAATTTATATAAATCGCCAAACCACTCGCCAAATTATACACATTGACATAATTTTTATTTTAAACTAGCAAACCCCGCGGCTTTGCTCGCGTAATATTTATATATGCCAAGTGATATTTATATGTCTAATTTTTATTAAAATGTACTAACTAATTTTTTATTTTATTAAAAGGTAATATTTTATTTTATTAAAAGGTACTTATTACTTTTAGGAATAATTAAAAAAATTACTATTTAAAACACAGTTTGATTAAACATCATTGTTACACTGCATAAGGCAGAAATGAGACTTAAATTAATAAAACGAAATAAAAATAAATAAATAATAATTTAGAAAATATTTTGAAACTTTTATGCTCAATTAATACGCTCATTTCAGTATTCATTTGAAGATTTGAAATTTTTAGAAACCATCTTCTTACATCTTAAAATTAACCATCATGTCAAATTCCAAGTCCTACCACCTCTCCCAACATAAAGGGCTATGTTGAGATAGGAACTGTCACCATTAATTTGCCAACATTAATTTTGAAATCGGTTTGTTATTTCCTAATATTCCACAGAAACGTAATTTAGAAAACTTTTAAAGGCCTTTTTTAGAGCGTTTGTTGTTCCTGTGAACCCCAGGTGGTAGAATCATCGGCATTAATATAGCCTGTGTAGGATCAGAGACTGTTACCATTGACTCGCAACTATTACTTTTATATTTGGTTTATATTCCTTGAAATTGCGTAGAAATCGTAATTTAGGACTTTTTTAGAATGTTTTTCGCACCTCCACTTCACTTCACCCCTTTTTAATTCGAATTTATTTTCGACAGTCCTTCGAGGGCATTTATATTTTATAAGTAACTACCATGCCATATTTAAAGTTTCTTTCCTTTTCAGTATCACAGAAATCGCAATTTAGAAAGTTTTTAGCTACTGCAACCCACTGGTGGTAGTGTCACAGACATAAAATATAGCTTATGTTTAAGCAGATTCTATCACCAACAATTTGTAATGATTATTTTTTTAATTGATTTGGTATTTGATATGATTACATAAAAATTGTAATTTATAACGCTTTTCGCTCACTTCATCTTTTTAAATTTGAATTTTTCTGTCGACAGTTCTTAGAAAGCAGTTGCATCTTGTAAGTAAATACCATGCCATACTTCAAAGTGTTAGACCCTTTAGTTATGCAAAAAACGCAAATTAGAACATGTTTTGCTTTTGCAACCCTCAGATGGTAGTGACAGCAACATAAAATATAACCTATGTTATAGCAGGGACTGTCACCATTGATTTGCAACCATTACTTTTGAAATAGCTTTGGAATTTCTTGAGATTGAGTAGAAATCGCAATTTAGAACGTTTTTAGAAAGCTTTTCGAGCATTTTTACCCCTTTTTAAATTTCCAATTTTTTCGAAACTGTTCTTAAAGATCATTTATATGTAATAAATATGTACCTTGCCTAATTTTAAGTTGCTAGCCCCTACAGATCACAAAAATCGAAATTTGGAATGCTTTTTTGCTCCTGCAACGTCTAGGTGATAGTGATACCGACTTGAAATAGCATCTATATTAGAGTAGAGGCTGTCAGCATCAATTTCTTACCATTACTTTTGAAATCAGTTTGATTTTTCCTGAGATATTGGTGACAAATCGGCATTTAGAACGTTTTTAGAACGCTTTTCGCTCATTTTGCTCCTGCATCTCCTCTGGGGTAGTGGAAACAGATATAAAATATAGCCTATCTTGGAGCAAGATCTGTCACCGTCATTTTGACACCAATATTTTTAAAATCGGTTTGGTATTTCTTGAGATTGTGTAGAAACCACCATTTAGAACGCTTTTCGCGCATTTTCACCCCTTTCAAATTTCGAATTGTTTAAGAACTGTTCTTAGAAATCCTTTATATCTAATAAGTAGCTAATATTTCAAATTTCATATTTCTAGGCCCTTCAGTAACACATAAATCGCATTTTTAGAACGTTTTTTGCTCCTGCACCACTTTTGGGGTAGTGGCACCGACATAAAACATAGCCTATCTTGGAGCAAGGGTTGTCACCATCATTTTGACACCAATATTTTTTAAATCAGTTTGTTATTTCCTGAGATTGTGTAGAAACTACCATTTAGAACGTTTTTTAGAACGATTTTCGCGCATTTTCACCCCTTTCAAATTTCGAATTGTTTAAGAACTGTTCTTAGACACCATTTTTATCTTATAAGTAACTAATATTCCAAATTTCATATTTCTAGGTCATTCAGTAACTCAAAAATCGCATTTTTAGAACGTTTTTTGCTCCTGCACCCCCTTTGGGGTAGTGGCACCGACATAAGATATAGCCTATGTTCTAAGTTGGACTAACACCATCATTTTGATACCATTACTTTTGGAATCCGTTCGGTAGTTCTTGAGCTTATCTCCGACAAATAAACAATTTTTTCCTCTTTATAATAGGAGTATAGATAACGAAAGAACAAATAAATTAGTAAAACATTAATAAAAATACAAATAAAATGTCGAATTAATGGTTTTATTGGCCATTATTGGCATTTAATCTTGCAATTAATTAGTTAATGACAACCAATATTGGCATTTAATGTTACAATCTGGCGACAGTAATTTGGTCGACGGGATAACTAAGAAGTACCATTAAACATTTGAAGATAAGCTAATGTAAAATGAATTAAGTAAACAGTGTCATTGTCTCCCGGTATTTTTTAACAGCGCTATAAGATAGTTCTTTTGAATAATTTTAATTTAAACTTTCATTTTAAATGTAATAAAACACTCATACTACAATATATATTAAAACCCACATACACACATAAATAACGCCTGCATTCAACAGTTAAAGGTATATATAAATATTATACAGACATACAAACAATAAATACAATAAACCCAACTGGAGTGAAAAATTAGCCAGAGCCAGGAATCGAACCCGGGACCACAGTATACAAGACTGCTGCTCTAACCACTGAGCTACTCCGGCCGATGCCTGAGTCTGCAAGTTCTCACTAATAAACCATGTTGGGGAAGTCACCAGCCATCTATACGACAGCCTTGGATGACCGGACAACGATGAATAGATTTTACTATTACATTGATCTAGGATAATTATAATAAAACACTCATACTACAATATATATTAAAACACACATACACACATAAATAACGCCTGCATTCAACAGTTAAAGGTATATATAAATATTATACAGACAAACAATAAATACAATAAACCCAACTGGAGTGAAAAATTAGCCAGAGCCAAGAATCGAACCCGGGACCACAGTATACAAGACTGCTGCTCTAACCACTGAGCTACTCCGGCCGATGCCTGAGTCCGCAATTTCTCACTAATAAACCATGTTGGGGAAGTCACCAGCCATCTATACGACAGCCTTGGATGACCGGACAACGATGAATAGATTTTACTATTACATCGATCTAGGATAATTATAATAAAACACTCATACTACAATATATATTAAATCACACATACACACATAAATAACGCCTGCATTCAACAGTTAAAGGTATATATAAATATTATACAGATATACAAACAATAAATACAATAAACCCAACTGGAGTGAAAAATTAATTAGTTAAAATCGTTTTAATCGTTTCAAATCTGACGTAATTTACACCAAAGTTTTATTTCTTTTATTAATATTCACGTGAAAATACTTTTGTTGTTAGAAGGAAATATTATTTGCGCTGTCTTCGAATTCACGATAATAGTTGAAAAGATTATCTCAAAATATCTCGCGCAAATATATTTTTCAATTTAAATTGTTTTGCTATATTTTTTGTCATTTTAAATATGACGTAATTTCCTCAAATTACAAGTTTGAACGCATAATAATGATTTTTTTTATTTTAAGATTTCGTTTCTCTTTTTAAATTCAAGTGTAAATATGGTTCGGCACAGATGTCATTGGCGCAATTTTTTTCTGACGCCAATTTCATATACGCAACGGGTACTTAACTGGTGCTAAAGTGCCATTATTTTGCTTGATATGGTAACCCGGGTGTTGTTGTTTATGCCATTGATGTTTTCGCCAAATTAGCGTCGGAAAAAAATTGCGTCAAATTGGTATATGATATCTGTGCCTATGGTTCTTATGACGTAATTTTCATACTTTTAACATGTAATCATTTAATTCTAATTTTAAAGTTTTTTTTTCTGTTTGTAATAGTCACGTGTAAATAAATTTTTAATTTGAAGTAAACATTATTGTTTGCGCTGTTTATACAACTGGCAGCAGTTTAAATTAATAACTTTTCCTAAAATTTGTAAAAAATATCTCTCGAAATGCTGAAAATTTGAATTTAAAATGGAAATAAAACCTCAAAAAATGAGTCAAACAAGAAAAATAAATGCAATCTCCACACCAGGAACTTATAACGTATAAAATGATCTAAAAATGATTAAATTCTCATGTATAGTTTTTGCTCCAATAAAACTTTTTTAATGGAACGATTTTGTCAAACTTTAGCATTAAATATATCTTAAAATAATTCTTCGATTTGAAAACTGTCTGCATCAGCGTATTTATCAAACATTTCTCTATAATACCACCGATTTTCATATTTTTGTATGCAACATTTTTTTTAATATTAACGATGAAAGGCCATGCTTAAGCATTCAAATTGGATGCCGATCTACCCGGAATATCTACGCAGATTTTCATTGGTCCATTTCCAAATCAAAACTTTTTTTATATATAGAAGGATGTTTAACCAAGCAGTCTGCAGACCCAGAATGTGGTACACACCGTTTGAAATATTGGTTTCAAGTACTTGATCGTCAAAAGTAGGTTATTCATTTTTAATTAGACACACACACAGATATATATATATATATATACTATATACAAGGTTGCCACAAGCGACTATTTTTATATATTCTGTTCGCACTTTTATTATTATTTTTAATATATTTTGTAGTGTATTTCCCTTGCATACATGCCAACCACTGGCTTTTTTTAAATAAAACAATTATACTCTAACCAGAAATTAATTTACTTAATGGAATTAAATAAACTTCTAACGACTAACTCATTGCATGTAATTAAATAAATTTTCTGGTTCAAAGTTTGTTTTCTTAATTTTAAAAAAACAGAGGTTGGCAACTATGCCCTTGTAAATTTTTTAAAGCGAAAGCAAAAGGTTTCTGTTTTGAAAATTTAGTGCAAAATAGAATAAAAAAATAGTCGTCTCTGGCAGCCTTGTATATACATACTATATAAAAAATACTAAGCTTATATGGCCAATTTATGTTTGTGTTAACTTGTTTATAGTGTGCCATTTTTTGCAGAAATGTGTACATATTGATGACTTAAATTCAATTAAAAAATATTTAAATTTCTTTACAAAAAAATCAAAATAATTAACTTTTAAAACCTTTCTTTACAGTTGCCAATGGATTACATGATTTTTAAGACAGGAAGCTTTAAAACTTCTTACTTGCTCTAAATTTCTTATCAGCTTTAAAATAATACTTTACAAATCTCTAACAAACTAAAAAAATAAGTTCATTGTGATGGAAAAAATATGAAAGAATTAAATCATAATTTTATCAGATATTTTTTAGTCACTAACAAAAAATATCAACTCCCACCACTTTTGTTAAAAAATTCTTATAAATATATATTTTTGCTTGTTTTCATTAATATATTGAACTAAAATCAGGGAAGTCTTTTGTCTGGTTATGTTACATAGCGAGACTGGACTTCCCTTGAGAGCATATCTTTGCATAAACCTCTCTGTTCTCAGAAGGGGGAGTTTGTGTTCACCACACCTCTTAATCACAGTCTCTTGCGGTAAAGGAATCTATTTATATAAAATCCAAGTCTCTGTGTGTCCCTCACTATTCCGGTAGGACCGCCTCATTGAAATGAGTAATTGTTGAAAAATATTAATGCAGGGTTACCACTGTAGCGCCAAATGTTCGCCAACTTGGCGATAGCTGGCTAATTTGGCGATATTCCCATTTAAAACCATTAATCTTTCATAATGGAGGTCACCGAAATTTAATTTAAACTCCACTCTTTTAAGATGTTTTTTCGAAATCTATGGGTGAGAATTTAAAGTACATCTTTACATCTTCCTCCCGATGCTACTAATAAAATAACCGCCAATAGACAACGGTGTACTGTGTGAGCTCCTAACTGCGCGATTTTAATGTGCTTTAAGTACTTTTCCAGTATAGGTGCCTTGGCGAAAAAGGAAGTTTGGTAACATATTTTCCGGGAACCTAATCAATGTTTCCTTTTATATACACACGCATTTTTTTCGATATTTATACGATTTATTTAACATAAAAAAGCCGTTTCTCTAATTTTATACAGAAACAGATGTAATTTGTACATAAAAACATCAATAATATACATATAAAACAAACAAAAACGCTCATCAAATTTATTTTCATAGCTGTTTATATGATTTGACAACAAATCTCGATATTTTTCCGTTATACGGACACCATGCCAAAATGTATGCTAATGCGCCAATTATTTCAAAATGCTAAAAGATATTTGTAATTTTATGCCAGCAGTTTAATATGAGTTTTATTTTATTGCTTTATTTTATAGCAGTTAGTTGTTCACTTATTTTAAGTATATATTTGTTATTTGATGAAATAGTTCGTAAAAGTCTGGAATTTTCAAATGTTATATTTTTTAAATGCTCACTTTAGTATCGACAATGGTTTTTCTTTTATTTTTCAAATGCTTCAATTCACGATTTTGCGCCAACTATTACGCTTGGCGACAAAAGTGTCCGCATAACGGAAAAGTACCCAAATCTCACTTTCTGATGCCCAAATTACACCAAGCTTTTTTTAAAAAAATGCCAAAGGCCCTACAGTGGAAAAGTACCAAACTGTCTATTATTTTGCGCTATCCGTCTTATAGTTTGTACTATATGCAAGGGGAGTGGCGCGAAGAGTTTAAACATTAGATATTAAAGTTTCAGCACAGATGCCATAGCGCCCCATATTGGCGCGATTTTTTTTCTGATGCCCAAATTACACCAAGCTTTTTTTTAAAAATGCCAAAGGCCCTACAGTGGAAAAGTACCAAACTGTCTATTATTTTGCGCTATCCGTGTTATAGTTTGTACTACACTATGACGCAAAAGTTTAGACAATGAAGAAATTCTTACATACTTTGAAAAATATTTATTCAATTTTCAAATCACTGCTTGAAATTAATGTGCTGTACATATAAACAATATTTATAACAAAGAAAAGTGGAATTGTGCATATTGCAATAAATTAAATGGTAACAAATATAAACTGCTGTCTCAAAAGTTTAGACACAAATTAAATAAAATCGAAATAAACAATTTTTAAAACCTGGTTGCGCATCCATGCTTATGTATTACGTCATATACACGAGATTGCATGGAAGAAACTAAATCTTGCATAGTTTATGGATCGATATCGTACCATGCATTCTCAATAGATGTCTTAAGTTCCTTTTCAGAAGAGTATTGTCTAGCGTTGCTATAAACTTTGCGACACATGATGCTCCAAAGGTTTTCTATAGGGTTAAGATCTGGGCTACATGCTGGCCAGTCGAGAACTCTTATATTATGGGAATTAAACCAAGATTTTGAATGTTTTGCAGTGTGAATTGAAGCCTTGTCTTGCTGAAATTCCCACTGAGGACCCCCTAGAAGCTCAGCAAATGGCAGTAGGTTTTCTTCTAATGTCTGTGTATAATGCTGTGAAGTTTGACGACCACTGGTGAAGGTCAGAGATACTTGTCCATTATAGCAAAAGGCTGCCCAAACCATCACCGAGCCCCCTCCTTGTCTGCGACTAAAAAAACGTCGAGGTTCCTTCCGCAAGTCATGCCAATACGATAAACAACCATCTGGACCATCCAGATTCCACTTTTTTTCATCGCTAAATATGACTGACTGCCATTTCTCTCCATATGACATATGCTTTCGAGCCCACATAAGTCTTTGTAACTTATGATATGGTTTCAGAGCTGGTTTCTTCTGCATTTTGCTATAAACGATTGTTCCTTTTTACAAAATTCGTCTACGAATCGTATCCTTTGATACAGAGAGTCCCGATGAGCTTTGAACTCCACGTACGCTCATTTGTTGAGTACTCGCTAGTCTTTGTATCAGGCGATCCTCTCGTACATTTGTCACACGTGGCCTCCCAGACCGACATTTTGCTTTATATTCGGAACCACTCGATAAAACTCGATAAATAGATTATTTTTACCTATTAATAATAGCAGAAATTTCAGAAACGCTCTTCCCTTCACCTTTCAACTGCCAAATCCTTGAAACCTCATTCACTTGAATTTCTTTAGCTCTCGGCATGTCGACTATGAAGCGCAATCGTTTGCAGAACTTAAGTACTCCAAATTTGTAACATCATCGATTCTAAATTTGCATATGCCAGCGAATATTCAAAGAAATTTAGAATAGTGTCTAAACTTTTGCGACAAGCACATTTGAATTTTTATGAAAAAAATTAGTATTATAGCAAATAAAACGACTGTCTTTTGTACATAGCATTTTAAATCAGTTTTTGAATATATTTACAGGTTTTTGTAATTCTGACGTCATAATTCTACATTTTAAAGCTGAATGACGTCATTGTCTGAACTTTTGCGTCATAGTGTATATGCAAGGGGAGTGGAGCGAAGAGTTTAAACATTAGATATTAAAGTTTCGGCACAGATGTCATACACGCCCCATATTGGCGCGATTTTTTTCTGACGCCAATGTCATATACACAATGGGTACTTAACTGGCGCCAAAGTGTCGTAATTTTGCTTGATATGGTAATCCGGATGTTGTTGTTTATGCTGTTGATGTTTTTGCAAATTGGCATCGGAAAACAATCGCGCCAATATATGATAACGTGTATGACAACTGTGCCAAAGTTTCTATAATGTCTCTATAAGTTTCTATAAAGCAGTATAAGCAATATAATTAAGAATAAAATAAATGCAAAATAAGACTAATGATGAAAGAAAAATCATGCGTTAAGCATAGAATATGAAACACTTTCCAACACATCCTGAATGCTTTAACAAAACTTCGTTATTTAGGGAAATAAGGTAAATAAGATAACATTACTTCTTAGATATCCTGTCGACCAATTTCGCCAAATTATATAAATCGCCAAATCAATAGTAAAACATTAATAAAAATACAAATGAAACGTCGAATTAATGGTTTTATTAGCCATGGCCATTATTGGCATGTAATTAATTGATTAATGGCAACCATTATTGGCAATTAATCTTACAATTTCGCGACAGTAATGTGGTCGACGGGATAACTAAGAAGTACCAAGATAACTAAGTAAACATTGTAGAAAACGCATAAAAATTTTTAAAAATTGATTTCAGCAGTTACCGTCCATAGCCAAGAGTACCGTTATTACATGCCACTATTTAGCTAAAATTTAATTTAAACTACTCTTAAAACTACTGAAATCACATTTCCAGATATTATCATCCATAGACGGTTATGTATCCAATTCTTTGCGCAACCATGTATATCATTTTATCTATATTCCATATTCCACAAACATTTCTTGGGAAACTAAATGCAGTTCAGCGTAAAAATGCATAACTCCTTTAAAAACCACCTTTAAGCAATTTACTCTCATACTCAGTAACCCTTACGAATTCTTTTGTGTAGCCCTGCATATGAACTGTATCATTTATACACACAGTATAGTATGCATAAATGTAGTGAAACATAAAAGCGCGGAACAGATGTCATATTCGCCCCATATTGGCGCGATTTTTTTCTGTCGCCAATATCATATAGGCAACAGGTACTTAACTTGCGTCAAAGTGTCGTTATTTTGTTTGATGTGGTAACCCGGATTATGTTGTTTATGCCGTTGATGTTTTCGCCAAATTGGCAACCGAAAAAAATCGCGCCAATATGGGGCGAATATGACATCTGTACTAAAAGGGCATATCATAATTAAAAATGCATTTCTAGCAATCATTGCTTATGTACAATATTTCGGAGAAAAGTTTCTTGGCGAGAAAGAAGTTTTCCAACGTATTTTCTGGCAACCTATTTACTGCTTCATACTCACAAGCAATTTTTTCCATATGTATACAATTTGGCACAGATGTCATATTGGCGCGATTTTTTTCCGACGCCAATTTGGCGAAAACATCAACAGCATAAACAACATTCGGGTTACCATTACAAGCAAAATAACGACACTTTGGCGCCAGTTAAGTACCCGGTGCGTATATGACATCGGCGTCAAAAAAAAAATCGCGCCAATATGGGCGTATATGACATCTGTGTCGACAATTTAATATAAAAAAAGCTTTTTACCCATTTTTATAAAGAAACAGATGTAATTTTTGCACAGATGTCATATACGCATGGGGGTTGGCGTGATTTTTCTATGACGCCAATTTGGCAGAAATCTCGCTTTCGAATACCAGTTACTTATATATTTTTCAATTATTTGCTATCATTTTGAAAAGTAAATAACTATAAATAAATAAAAGTTTGAATAATAACTATAGAACAAAGCAGTTTATATAATTAAAAGACAGAAAATAAAAGTAAATAAACAATTTATTAATAAATAAAAAACAATAGCCGGGTTACCATAGCAGGCAAAATAACACCATTTTGGCGCCAGTTAGGTATCCCGGTTCATATCTGAAATCTGTGCTGTAATTTGTATATAAAAAAAATTATATATATTTAGAAACGATTTTTTATGCATATAAGTGCATATATAAACAAAGATAAAAGTTCATTAGATTTGTTTTCATAGCTGTTTATATATTTTCGCAACATATCTCACTTTCTGATGCCCGAATCGAGCCAAGCTTTTTTTAAAAATGCGCTATAATGGAAAAGTACTTAAATAAATAATTAACAGAAATAACAAATTATACAAACTAAAACTTTTTATTTCGAGATCAAATCATTGTTTTTAATTTCGATTGAAAATACATATATCCTTGGATAACTTCAATTGAAATTGGTTTCACAGCTTATTATCTCATTCCATAAACCTAAACAAACACAAGTGAGTCATTCATCGTGAAACGTCAAAAATATTAAATCATTGAGGCAATCATTCACAAAGTAAGTTCTCCAACAATCAATGGGCAATCTAATGACGCCATAGTAGGTAAAATGGTGGTGGTATCGTTTGTTTAATTTTGCAATGTCTCTTAGTTACATTATTTTATTGTCATATTTATCAGCTCAGAACAAAAGCCTGTTTTTTCATTATTTAGTTATTAAAGACGGAAAAAATTCATAAATGCATGATTTGAAAATTTTAAATAATTTTCTTTCTTAATACTAAAAAATAACATCGGGAAGTAACAGCGGGTTTAAGTTAAGTTTAACTGTTTAATTCTGTTGTAATATTTAAAATAACTGTATTTATTAGATTTCAGTACTCAACATCAGGGCCCGATTAAACTTTGAAGTTAGAGGAATTACAATGTCATTTCAGGACCTTTCTTTTGGAGAAGCTTTTCTAAATTCCATATATACATGGAAAATCTTCAATGTTAGAAATATTATTCCTAGGACTGACATAACACGAGAACGGCCTGCAATTTTACACAAGTTTTTGAAAGCTACTTTATATCAGAAATTTTACTAAAAACTGGTTACTTTTTTGTTATAGCGGCCCACACTATTAGGATTATGACAAGTTGCAGCCAATTTCGCCACCGTCGTAACCAAGATCGTGAAGCACACACATATAATACCATATAATACCATTTCATGAAATCGTATACGATAATTTAATAGTTTTTAACCTTACTTCAAGTGTGTTATTTATTTATTTTTAAGGCTCAACAATCTAAATTGTCCAATATATGAATTTAAAAAAATGTAAACAAAGATTGAATAGACATGACCGCAAAAAGCCTTAAATCTGCATAACACTTGGAACCAAACTGTGCAGATTACTGTACACAGTTTTTCATAAATGTGTTTTCTTAAAATGTGTTATTTTCATCTATCACTGCGGAACAAGCGAGAAAACTCATATTCTTGCACATGAGTTGTATATATCTTTATATCTAAATTTCCGTCATTTTTGACGGGCTACCTTTCTAGTTTAATATATAAATGCCATAAGATTTCATCCCAAAAACTCTTTATACGTTTACCGTACAGTGCCAAAAAAAAATTACCATACACTTAATGTTTATATGGTTTGCCATAGAATATTTTTTACCTTAGGCCAAAAACCATAAGATTTCACTTATGGTTCTTTTTATGGTAATTCTATGTCATTTTTTGCTAAGGGTTGTGAAGTATGTACTGTCCTTGTGTTCGATACGTAGGTAAACACTCAAAATTTACGTCATAAATGTATGTCTGCCACCTGTTTCCGGCAGGATTGGACCTGGCAGACCAATATATTCTTAACGTACACTTTGAAACCTACATTTTGATGTATGTACGGTCCTTGTATTCGATACATAGGTAAACACTCAAAATTCGCGTCATAAAAGTAAGTTTGCCACCTATTTCCGGCAGGATTGGACCTGGCAGGCAAATATATTCTTAATGTACACTTTGAAACCTACAGTGTGATGTATGTACTGTCCTTGTATTCGATACATAGGTAAACACTCAAAATTTACGTCATAAATGTATGTCTGCCACCTGGTTCCGGCAGGATTGGACCTGGCAGACCAATAAAAGTACGTCTGCCACCTGGTTCCGGCAGTATTGGACTTGGCAGACCAGTATATTCTTAACCCCTTCGGGACGGTACTATTTTACGAATTTTTTAATCTTTTGTCACTGATTTTTTAAAACAGAAATTTCTGTCTTCTTGAATCGAGAAAATGCGCAGATTAAATAAGGCAAATTTTACAGTAAAATTTTACTGGTGAGAACAAAGAAGGATTCTGAGCGCTTCATGCGGCACGTATACGTGTCACTCGTCCCCAAGGGGTTAATGTACACTTTGAAACGTACAGTGTGATGTATGTACGGTCCTTGTATTCGATATATAGGTAAACACTCAAAATTTACGTCATAAATGTATGTCTGCCACCTGTTTCCGGAAGGATTGTACCTGGCAGACCGATATATTCTTAATGTACACTTTGAAACCTACATTTTTATGGATGTACGGTCCTTTTATTCCATACATTAACACAACATTCGATAATTAACAGGTAAACACTCAAAATTCACGTCATAAAAGTAAGTCTTCCACCTATTTCCGGCAGGATTGGACCTGGCAGTCCAGTATGTTCTTAATGTACATTTTGATGTATGTACGGTCCTTGTATTCGATACATAGGTAAACACTCAAAATTGACGTAATAAACGTAAGTCTGCCACCTGGTTCCGGCAGGATCAGACTTGGCTGACCGGTATATTCTTAATGTACACTTTAAAACCTACATTGGGATACATGTTTGATCCTTGTATTCGATACATAGGCAAATGCTCAAAATTGACACCGGAAGTGACGAAAAAATTACATGACCCGGCAGGAATAAATAATTAAAAAAGATGGCATCTTATAGTTCTTTGTTAGGGCTTACTTATGCCGGCTGAATTTCTCTTGTGTCTTATACATAGGAAAATCGACGGCCGGCTCTTGGACTAGTACTTTTAAATGTAATTTCTTTGAAAGCTGTATCTCAATTTGTTTCTGAGTTATTAATTTTTTTTTGTAGTTTTTATTACTTTTTTGTCATAGTGGTAACAGAAGTATCCATCTCTGTTGAAAGTGAAGGGAAAATACGGATTACTGTATAGACCAATCAGAAAACAAATAAAAGGCTGGATTCAACCAATAAAACGCTTCAAATATGTTTTTGATTTCCTACCTTGACATAGAACAATAACCATTTTTCCAAATGGTTAAAAAATGCCAATTTCATTGTCAAAGCATTGTTTTTAATTTACCACGCAAAAAATAAAACCTGCTACTGGCGAGGTTAAAAATACCATTGGAGAGTTTTGAGCCTGGCTTACATAAAACCAAGAACTTCTTCCGATCATGTCAGCAATTGTGTAGCTTTTTCGTTGTTATGTAGTTCATCTTTCTTGAGAAAACCGCTTAATTCACGTAGGCATTTATGCTTCATGTTCGCTTGAGCACAGCTATCTCAAACGCACCGTGATTGGCGCAATACATTTTTGGGTGGTACTTACGTATTAACGCCAACGCAGCTTTTAAATATATATATATATTCATATTCATTAAATATTTAATAAAGTTAACGATTAACTTGTGTTTAATTTTTAGCCTACTCAGGACAATATCATATTAATTTCTAATAGTATACTATCTTAAAAGAGAATAAAATGCATAATGAGTGTATTTGTTATACCTAATGCTATGACAGTATGGATTTTAATTTGGTAATTTTTTTTCTCCTGTATCCTTACTAATCTTGTTTCATTTTTAACTTAATTGGTGTTCAATGGTTTATTTCCCGGTTTTCTGTGTGTAGTAGTCCCAAATTCATATTCTTCAACTTTTTTACCTGTAACCTCTTACCTGTTAGACCTAGTTGACGAAAATAGCATTTTGGTTTTATTTATTATGAAACTGTTTATTTGGTATAAAAGCACAATTTTATTATAAAATACACAAAACTATGGCGCGAATGTCATATTGGCGTGATTTGTTTCTGACGTCAATTTGGCGAAAACATCAACAGCATAAACAACAACATCCGGGTTACCATATTAAGAAAAATAACGACACTTTGGCGCCAATTGAATTCCCGTTGCGTATATGACATTGGGGTAAAAAAGATCGCACTATATAATATATGACATCTGTGCCAAAACTTTTATTAGAAACACACACAAATTATTTTATTATGAAATGCACAAAGTTTAATTTAATGTCAAACACACGCAATCTCTTCTATTGGATTGTTACATGAAGGATAATATCATCAAAATTTCTGGGTTGCTATGGAATAAAATTGCCATTTAGGCACTAAAAGGATACCCTGGTGCGTCTGAGACATCATCTTTGCCTCCGTTTGCTTATATGTTGAAATACGTTCGTTAATACGGAGATTTGGCACAGATGTCATATATGCCCCATATTGGCGCGATTTTTTTCCGACGCCAAATTGGTGAGAACATCAACATAATAAACTACAACATAATTGTTACCATATCAAGCAAAATAACGACACTTTGGCGCCAGTTAAATACCCGTTGCGTATATGACATTGGCGTCAGAAACAAATCGCGCCAATATGCGTATATGACATCTGTGTTTTTTTTTTTTTTTTTACCTGAAAACCTTTTCACATTCAACTCAATTCATTTTCAAAAGTTTTGTTTACATTAGGAATGAAACCTTAAATGCCGATAACTTTCAATGCATACTTTTTAAAAGGTACCATTTCTCTAAAAATTTATTTTTATTTTAAAAATCTTTCTAAAAATGTAATTTTTATGCAATTTTATTCGAAAAAATAATCTTGATGGAAAATATTCATCTACCAGATTGAAGTTGAAGTGGATTTGTGCTATTATAATGTGGATAGTACGCGTTCGTTGGCGGGTTTACCACTGTTCGGCACAATTTGATAATTTTAGAATAAATTAACAGTTTTTTTTGCTTATTAAGGATAGAAATTTTATTTTTTTTTAAACTAAATTTTATAAAAGCACTTAGATTGAGTAATTACCAGTCCGAAAATGCATTCCATACTTTTTTCTGTCCATTATTTAAGTCTCTAGCTTAATTAAATTAATATATGTTTGACGAAGGTTTTTTTTATGTACATATGTACATTAGAATGAAACTTCTATAATCGGGTTCCTCGCATTTTAGTTTTCAGGTTTCGAGTAAAATTAGCTAAAATCTTAAACCACGGCATATTGGCACATTGTTCAAGACGATTAGATGAGAAGAATGATAGATTTTCAAATGGATCATAGCAGTGAGCCCGTAGACCTTCTATTCTTCCGTAATCAATTCTATTGAAAAGGTTAGCATGAAACAAAAAGATATTAGCATCAATATGGTTTAATGTAAATGCAGTCAAAGGATTTCATAAGAACCATTTCACGTGCATCAAATGGTATCAGTTAAAATACAATAATTAGCAGTGAACCGAATTACAAAATATTACTTAATGGGATTAAAAATCTCCGCATTAGAGAACGTATTACAACTGATAAGCAAACATACATTAAGAATAAGTAAGTTAAAAGATATTCGTCACGAAAGATGAAATACATAACAAAACAAAATATCATAGAAACTCGACAGCGTTTCTCGCCAAACAAAAGAAACAACAGTGCAATGAGCCGTAAATGAAAGGAATTTCCGCCAATTGATGCCAAACGATTTTGTAAAATTTTTTTAGTGCTCTGTCTAGTATATATTTTCCGGACTGACCAAAACGGGATTTTGACACATCTATAGCTCAAGAACTATCTATGATAGAAACAAAATTCTTGTTCCTATGGAATGGGGCGTGCCACGTGACTCAGAAAACGAAAGTAAAGTGGAATCCGGCGAATAGGTTTTTAGTAAATGCGATTTTAAAAGTGCTGTTTTTTGCACTTTTTAAATTCTTGTTCCGACCAAATCTGTTGACAGGGCTACAGCAATGTGTAATTATCGGATTTTTACGCGCTTTACGGCATTTGAACTGTTTTTATGAGTAGTTCAAACCTTTGAAAGTTTCATGTAAAAATATTAATTAGTTTTTTATTTATACCAGTTTAAAGTAATTTACTACTATATTTCAGCGTGGCGTACGTAATAATATCTCTACTTATATTTCCATGTGAGCTCAGCGTGGCGTACGTAATATGTAAGGTCATTGTGCCTAAATCAGACGCGATTCCCCATTGTTTTTTCGCATTTAGGGTATACAGTGAAACCTCTCTGTGCAACCACCTCCATTAAGCGACCACCTCCCTGAACGACCATTTTTTCATGGAACGAAATTTATTCCCATAGGCTCAATACTAATTTTACCTCCATTCAGAGACCATCCCAGTAGAACTCCCTCCATGTGCGACCCATTTCTTTGAAGAAAATAAAACAAATTCCGTTTTTTCCTGTTCGCTTGAAAAAGATTTTATTAGCAAAATAACTCCGGAGAGCGCATTTTTCATCAAACTTCTAAACTAAGTTTAGATTTTTTTTTATCCCAATAACTTTTAAGTGTTTAAACACATTTATGCCTTTTTAGGCAATGAATTTAACTCTGATGACAAATTAAGGATGACGGTCAATAAACTCCCGTACCCTATTCTGCCAGGAAACGAGGAAACTCTCAAAGAAATAGATAAATTAATGAAATCGTCATTATTTGTTCCCGTCAAAAAAAATGTAATTTAATAGATTACAACGACATTTGGATTTTTTTTTTACTTAATATTTACTTAGTTTTAATTTTGGGGCATTTCGACAAGAGAAGCCGAGAAAGATAAGAGGTTAAAAATCGAAAGCAGTTCAACCGAATCGTCCACAGATCACGACAAATCACCTTCGTAACAAAATATAACCGAAAAATCTAAATTTCATCCACCAAATTCCGTCGCATCTTCTTCAACAACAGATCGCAAAGATCGAACTTCAGACGACCAAAACCTTCATCGATAAACCCTCCAAGTCCCGTTTCGAGAAGAAAAATAGTTTACAAATCGAAAGCAGTTCCACCGAATCATCCACAGATTGCAACAAATTACCTACGTTGAGCTCAATTTTTCCCTGTTAGAATCGACCGATTGTAAAACGCCGTGGCTAGTGGATTGGAGCCCCTCAAAACATGGCATTTTACTATCAATCGATTAAACATTAGATTGTTTCCTTTTTCACGTTCGTCTTTTATTCTGTAATCGATTTTCATGGGCTACATAAGTTGAAGACCTCAATTTTTACTTTGCAAGACGATTTTCATTTCGGCGTCGCTCTTTGGGTTTGGATTTTTCCATATCTGATAATTTGCGCATACCCATTTTGTAACTTTTTCAATTTTTAACGATTTTATGCCTTTCGATTACCTATTCAAACAATTTTTAACGATTTTATACCTTTCGATTACCTATTCAAATAAAAATTCTCTTAAAAGTAAAGAACATCGTTGTATTCCGTTAAAAAAAAAAAAAATGCGAGCATCATTTGGTCCCATCCTCGACCGAAAACAGCAACCATTTACAAATGGTTGAAAAAAAAAACATTTATTTACTGAACTTTGAAAGGACTTGGTAATAAAAGTTATAAAAAATAAAACAGTAAAATAAAAGCAAATGTATTCATTTTTTAAACTCTGCAGTAGTTAATTTATCTAATTAACATTTGTTCTTATGCTTAAATTTTCATATTTTTCTCTAATGTGAAAAATAAATGTTAGTAACATTAGTTGTTACCTTTTTTCAACAGTTAAAATCTAGATTTAAAAATGACCTCCATTAAGAGAACGTGGTTTCTTTAGGGAGGTTTTACTGTATTTGGCATTTTATTATATAAATATACATTTTATTAAGCAGCAAATTACTGAATAATGTAGCTATAGTTCAAAACTAACTTGTTTTGTATAAATTTAATAATTATCTGTAGTCACCACAATATACGATTGGCGGTCGCATTTAGGTAATTTTTGTCGCATTTACGGCAGTTAAAACCTGAATGAGATGTCCATAGTCCTAAATGTAATAATGCATTTTACACATGAAAATTCATCTGAAAAAGTTCATTTAACACTTAACTGCTGTTGCAGAAAATTGCCACATAACAATTCAGAAAGGTTTGCGAAACTATTCGATTGAAAGATGAATAAAAGTCGCAATTAATCATAAAATACTGTTTTTGCACTAAACTGTTTGTAGAGTAATATTTCTAATAAAATCTTGCTTTTTCAAACATTTCAAACAATTGTACTTGGACTCCAAATGAAGCAAAATTTTACTGTATTGATAGTTAAACTAGAAATTACAAGTTAAACTGTGAAAATTAAAAAAAGCAGCACTAACAGCAGTTGAGGGTTAATTGCAATTATTTTTTGGAATTACTTAACCATTAACTGCTGTGACAGGAATTGTCGCATAACTACTGCGTGTGTTCTCCGAGACCGTTTGATTAAAAGATGAATGAAAAGCTCTGTTAACTCACAAGTACTGTTTCTGTACTAAACTAGTACAGGACTATTATAATTAAACTAAAAAGATTCAGAATGTCTAGCAATAGTTCTAGAGCTCAGAATGAAAGAAAATTTCACCAGTGTTCATACCTTAACTGGAAATTACAAGTTTAATTGTAAAAATTGAAAAATGTAGTGGTCTGCGAGATCGCTAACAGCAGTTAAGGGTTAATAAAGAGTTGAAATACATAAAATTGAAAGATAAATAGCTTATTATTGAACTACTAAATAAATTTTATTTAATAGTAATTTAGGTCTAATCCAGGTTTCTACTTTATGAAACATGTTTCTATTATCCACTTTATTAAAGATACTTCTAGATTTTAGCACACACCCTTTTAAAATTCCCATACTATGGGTATTTTTGCACACAAAATTTAGATCACAATTAAATGAAATTTTATTTTGCACGAAATCGGAATAATTTTTGACGAAAGTACTGCGCACAATAATCATCGCGGAATGTTCTGCTGATATCTGAGGAGAAACTAGATTATAGAAACGTGCCAGTGGACCTCGATTATGGAAAGATTCTGGGTAAATACCGACTACGGAGGAACCACAGAACGTGCTTAGAAAGATAATGTAAACACTTTAGTGAATCACAGATTACTTATAGTTATGAAGACAATTCGACAGAACTTTAGGAATACTGTCTAGTGTGTATCATATTGAAATAAGCGGGTAAATATTCTCTTCTGTATTGCTTTTATATTAAAACGCACATATACTGAAATATTTTTTTCAAAATTCCAAACATTGCAATTTATTCAATTTAAACCATTTTACAAAGATAATACAGTCAGTCTGTTTTTTATTACACAATTTCTTTTTTTTTTTTTTTTTTTTTTTTTTTTTAATCAAATAAATTTTTGGTAGTTTTATTGAAATTTTTCGTTTTACTTTTCATTTAAAAAGATTAATAAGGGGATTTATTAAACTAATCGACTCTTATATTGGACTTGGTAATTAAAGAATGCTATCAATATGCCAATAGCATTTAGTTAATTTTTAATCAGATTATAGAGCTACTTAAAAATTTACAAATATGACAGAAATTAAGGAAAGTCATTTCATAACGATGGAATATCGAATTCTGAACTTTTATTGAAATGAAGTTAATTTATCGGATGAATTATCCGAAATACATGAGAAAATACATGGAAAGCATACGACTTAGTATGTCTTGTTAGTCACGTAAAAAATTATTAGGAATTTAGAAAGTACATGCATTGAAAATTCAGAAAATTCAACATATGTTAGAGCTTATGAAAATATTTAAAAATAAAAAAAATAAAAGCTTAATCAGATAATCTGAGTTTCTGTCGCGCTTTTCGGAGGGACGTTGGATTTCCTGAAATAAAAAAACTAATTTTATTTAAAAATTACTTCAAGCACGCCCGGTGATAAAACAAATTATCATTATTCAGTCTGTTTTTAAGTCTTTACATATTTTGTGTAAAATGATGTCAATTTTGAGAATGTAAAGGTAGGTTTTGAAAAGTTATTAGGATAAAATCCTTGCTGAGTTAATTAATGAATCACCATATAGCTTATTGAACAACAGAAATAAATATTCCCGGTTAGTTCGACAGATTTTATCATTTCTAAAAAATAAATGATTTCTTCTAAGATTTGAAAGATCGATAAAATGGTTTTGAATTATTTTAAAAAAAGTCCAACATTATATTTACTAGATATATTACACTTCTGAAAAGTTTATAGCATCACTATTAAATTATTTTTTTTACTTCTATCGTCTTTCGTTTATCTTTTCTTTTCTGAATTAAAAGGGAATATGTATAATGCAAATGAAATACCTTACAAAAAAAAGTGATATCTAATCAAAAACAACTCGTTGTAAATGATCCCGCCAAGCCACAAACCTAAAACGTTAGTCATAAAAAGAAGTGATATCACATAAAAAGAAGCGATATAGAAGTGCATACTACGAGTGCCGTGTAAAAATCTATCACTACTCATAATGTTTCCAAAGGACTCGGAGTGAGGTAGAGTATGTGAAAACTGCTTGGCGACCTGCAGGCGTATATTTAATATACGCAATACCTACATCAATTTCGAAAAATTGTGAAAGTCAAAAAAATTAATTTTAAATTCTCATTATATAAGTCTTATAAATATTTGTAGGAGGAGGATCTGTAATAAATCCGAAAAATTTGTAAGGCAAGCAGAAAATAGTATGTAATTGTGGTAATCATCGATTTTTACAATTATACTTTTCAATATTTTAAACATAATGTTTAATTACATAAATACTTTTAAAAATACACTGTTTCAAAATTAAAGGGAAAACTGGTAAAATGAATACTGTTTATGACAAAATTAATTCTTAAACGTAAAATGTCATGTTTCCGACATAATGAATACTATAAAATACTATTGGAACAAAGCCTTACTAGAACAGATTTTTCCCCTGTCATGTGCAATTCCGTTAACGCAAGCTTTACTGCAATATATCTTAGTTTAGTTAACGTCTATTATTAGGTGCATTGTTAGTAATATTCATATGATCATTATTTTTTATTATTATTTCACAAACTCAAAATATTTATTACATGTTTACTTAGAAAATCCTCCGCGTAAAAAAAAGTCCTTCCGGCCAGTGCCGGGAGGAAGAGGTAGCTTTCATAATCCTTATTTAAAAAAAGCCAACTTATATCATGCAAACACACGAAGCTCAATTTAGTGGAAACCGAATATAGGAGATTCAATACTAATTTTTATCAATATAATGAATGAGAATTTCGCAAAATTAGTCAGCTTTATCCAAGCTGCTTTTATTTAAAGTAACTTATATTTGGCTGCCAAATTCGGCGATTTCTTAAAGTGCCTGCCATTTTAAGACAATATGGTGGATGAGGCTAAGCAGTGAACTTGGTCGAGACCTTAATAATTGCTGTGCACATGCTCACTCACATCGGAATCGGTTAATATATAGGAGTGCTGTCGCATGCAAACAATCAGATTTTTCAAAATGTCACCCACAATAGAAATTGAAACTGCTATATCTGAGCCATTTTTTAAGGTAAAGACAAACAAAAAATGCTCCTGAATCCTTATATCAAGATCAAATACTTAAGAAAGAAACCTTTTTCAATTTCTAATTTTTTTGCACCTCACATTAAATATATATATTTTTTTTAATTTAATGGCCGCCATTTTGAAACAAGATGGCTGATGAATCTGGCCAGCGAACTTGTTCGAGGTGTTGATGTATACTATCCACATGCCTTCTTACATCGAAATAGTTCGAATAAGTGTGTTATCGCGTGACAAATACAAGATCGTTTCAAAATGTTAGCCATGCTATAAATTCAAAGTGCTATAAATCAACCATTTTTTAAGATATCAACAAAAGAACAAATTTTCAGAAACAAAAACTGCTCCGGAATCTTTGTATCAAGGCCAAACACATAAAAAAAAATCTTTTTCATTTTACAATTTTTTAATACCTCATTTTGAATTTTAAATTTAATTTTTTTTAAATGGCAACCCTTTTGAAACAAGATGGCGAATGAAGCTGGACAGCGAACTTGGTCGAGACATTGGTATGTACTATGTACAGACCAAGTTACATCCAAATAGGTTCATAAATACGCCTGTTATCGCGTGACAAAAATCCGGTCGTTTTAATATGTCAGCCACAAGAGAAATTCAAAATGCTATTACTCAGCCATTTTTTTTTAGATATAGACGAAAGAAAAACTGTTCCGGAATCTTTGTTTTAAGGTCCAAAACAAAAAAAATCTTTTTCATTTTCCAATTTTTTGGTATCTCATTTAATTTTTTTTATTTTTTAATTTATTTAAATGGCCGCCATTTTGAAACAAGATGGCGGATGAAGCTGGCCAACGAACTCGGTCGAGATATTTGTATGTACTATGTACACACCAAGGTACATCCAAGTCGGTTCATAAATACGCCTGTTATTACGTGAGAAAAATCAGGACGTTTCAAAATGTCAGCCACGCTAGAAATTCAAAATGCTATAACTCAGCCATTTCTTAAGATATAGACGAAACAAAAACTGCTCCCGAATCTTTTTATCAAGGTCAAACACATAAGAAGAAATAATTTTTTCAATTTTCAATTTTTGGTACCACATTTCAAATTTAAATTTTTCTTAAAAATTTAAATGGCCGCCATTTTTAAACAAAATGGCGGGTGAAGCTGGCCAACGAACCCGGTCGAGACATTGGTATGTACTATGAATAAACGAAGTTACATCCAAATCGGCTCATAAATACGTCTTTTATCGCGTGACAAAATTTCGGACGTTTCAAAATGTCAGCCACGCTAGAAATTCAAAATGCTATAACTCAGCCATTTTTTAAGATATAGACGAAACAAAAACTGCTCCGGAATCTTTGTATAAAGGTCAAATACATAAGAAAAAAATATTTTTCCATTTTTAATTTTTTGGTACCACATTTCGAGTTTTAAATTTTTTTAAAAATTTTAAATGGCCGCCATTTTGAAACAAAACGGCGGATGAAGCTGGCCAACGAACTCGGTCGAGACATTGGTATGTACTATGTACACACCGAATTACATCGAAATCGGTTCATAATTACGGGAGTTACAGTGTGACATAGGTCAGATATATATATATATATATATATATATATATCAATTTTGAACGGAGGGTGGTTTCGGGGTCTGGGGGTCATGATCGATGAAAATATACCAAAATTTTTTGAAATCGCTTTCCTCCGAACGGCTGCAATAGGTAGCTTTTTTGTAAAGAAAGCTACCTAAAAAGTGGCCTTTCTTGTTCAAATGATGGTAAATAAAATCAACAAATTGATCCCATGATGTTAAATAAGATGGACATGTCAACACCAAAAGCTTCAACTTTTCACAGTTTAATGGGATCAATAATTCAAGAAGAGAATTTTTAAACAAATAGTCATATGTAAGTGCAGGGCGTCAAGCAGTTTTCACATACTGTACCTCACTCCGAGTCCTTTGGAAACATTATGAGTAGTGATAGATTTTTACACGGCACTCGTAGTATGCACTTCTATATCGCTTCTTTTTATGTGATATCACTTCTTTTTATGACTGACGTTTTAGGTTTGTGGCTTGGCGGAATCATTTACAACGAGTTGTTTTTGATTAGATAATATACTAGCAAACCTCGCGGCTTTGCTCTCGTAATATTTGAAATATGCCAAGTGATATTTATATGTCTAATTTTTATTAAAAGCTACTAACTAAATTTTTATTTTATTAAAAAGTAATATTTTATTTTATTAAAAGGTACTTATTACTTTTAAGAATAAATCAAAAATTACTATTTAAAACACAGCTTGATTAAATATCATTGTTACACTGCATAAGTCAGAAATGAGACTTAAATTAATAAAACGAAATAAAACTAAATAATTGATAATTTAGAAAATATTTTGAAAGTTTTATGCTCAATTAATATGTTCATTTCAGTATTAATTTGAAGTTTTGAATTTTTTAGAAACCATTTTCTTACATCTTAAAATTAACTATCATGTCAAATTCCAAGTCCTACCAACATAAAGGGCTATGTTGAAATAGGAGCTGTCACCATTAATTTGCCAACATTAATTTTGAAATCAGTTTGTTATTTCCTAATATCCCACAGAAACGTAATTTAGAAAGCTTTTAAAGGCCTTTTTTAAAACGTTTGTTGTTCCTGTGAAACCCAGGTGATAGAATCATCGGCATAAAATATAGCATGCGTAGGATCCGAGACTGTTACCATTGATTCGCAACTATTACTTTTATAATCGGTTTATATTCCCTGAAATTGTATAGAAATCTTAATTTTGGACTTTTTTAGAATGCTTTTCGCACCTCCCCTTCGCTTCACCCCTTTTAGGTAGATTTCGTAAGAAATACTACCTATTGCAGTCGTTACCATGGTGCGACTTTTGAAAAATTCCTTCATAACTTTTCATTACATGACCCCAGGAACCCAAAACCACCCCCACCTAAAAAGTTTATATATATATATATATATATATATATATATATATGTATGTATGTATGTATGTACTAAATTTTGTCCGCACGATAAAAGTCGCAATTATGCACGGAACGTCTTCAAACTCGCCAACAACTTTAAGATGGCTAATTTCTCGGCGGGGATTGAAAATGAGCAAAATCGGTCCAAGGGAATGGGAATGGGGAAAGTTTAAAATTTTGAATACCGTCTTAACATGATTCTGATAAAACCAGCTTTTACACAACAATGGCAGGAAAAAATAAATATTTTTCGTTATAGCTGTTGCCAACAATTAAAACAAAGCAATAAAATTCTCACCACAACAATTGTTTTTCTAATGCAATGTTTTCACGTGAAAAATTAAATTAGATAAACAGTTTGACGAATTGAAAACAAATTGAATATTACGTCATAAGTTTTCTGGAGCAAGATTTCAGCATGAAAATTCAAAATGAAATAAATAATTTGACGAATTAAAAAAACAACAAAATATTGCGTCATATTGAAAATGTAATGGACCACAGCAGGTGAATATGTAAGGTCATTGAGTTTGATGAACGTATTAAAACATGATAAAAACCCGAGTATGGAAATATTAACATATTTTAACACTTTGAGGTTCTCTGAATTTGATTTAGCCATTTTTAAACCTGTTCCATATACATGCGTGTGTGTATATTAGAATTTTCACATAATGTTTAGCTCCCTAGAGCTCATTCTTAGCGAAGGAACTGGGTTTATCTTTAATCTTGATTTAAGTTTTGTAGGTGAATTTAGTACTTAACTTCGAAATCTACCTCCGCCTGTAGGCCCGAGCTGGCAGGGATTTTTTAATTCGAATTTATTTTCGACAGTTTTTCGAGGGCATTTATATTTTATAAGTCACAGAAATCGCAATTTAGAAAGTTTTGCTCCTGCAACCCTCTGGTGGTAGAGGCACAGACATAAAATATAGCTCATGTTTGAGCAGGTTCTATCACCAACAATTTGTCATCATTATTTTTTTATATCGGTTTGGTATTTGATAAGATTGCATAAAAATTGCAATTTAGAACGCTTTTCGCTCATTTCACCTTTTAAATTTGGAATTTTGTTTCGACTATTCTTAGAAAGCAGTTGCAACTTGTAAATAAATATCATGCCATATTTCAAAATTTTAGACCTCTCAGTTATGCAAAAAATGCAAATTAGAACATGTTTTGCTCTTGCAACCCCCAGATGGTAGTGACAGCAACATAAAATATAGCCAATGTTGGAGCAGAGACTGTCACCATCAATTTGCAACCATTACTTTTGAAATAGGTTTGGTATATCCTGAGATTGAGTAGAAATCGCAATTTAAAACGTTTTTAGAATGCTTTTCGCGCATTTTCACCCCCCCCCCCTTTTAAATTTCGAAACTGTTCTTAAAGATCATTTATATCTAAATAAATAGGTACATTTCCTAATTTCCAGTTGCTAGCCCCAACCGATCACAAAAATCGAAATTTAGAATGTTTTTTGCTCCTGCAACCTCCAGGTGATAGCGACACTGACATGAAATTGCGTCTATATTAGAGCAGAGGCTGTCAGCATCAATTTCCTACCATTACTTTTTAAATCAGTTTGATTCTTCCTGAGATTGCTCACAAATCGGCATTTAGAACGTTTTTAGAACGCTTTTCGCGCATTTTCACCCCATTTAAATTTCAAATTTAAAAAAAAATGTTCTTAGAGATCATTTATATCTAATAAATATATACCATGCAAAATTTCATGAATCTAAGTCCTTCCTGAGTTCAAAAATCACATTTTTAGAACGTTTTTTGCTCCTGCACCCCCTTTGGGGTAGTGCACCGACATAAAACATAGCCTATGTTAGAGCAAGGGTTGTTACCATCATTTTGACACCATTATTTTTTAAATCGGTTTGGTATTTCCCGAGATTGTGTAGAAACCACCATTTAGAACTTTTTTTAGAACGCTTTTTGTGCATTTTCACCCCTTTTAAATTTCGAATTGTTTAAGAACTGTTCTTAAAAATTCTTTATATCTAATAAGTAACTAATATTTAAAATTTCGTATTTCCAGGCCCTTCAGTAATGCAAAAACCGCATTTTTAGAACGTTTTTTGCTTTTGCACACCCTTTGGGGAAGTGGCACCGACATAAAACATAGCCTATGTTAGAGCAAGGGTTTTCACCATCATTTTGACACCATTATTTTTTAAATCGGTTTGGTATTTCCCGAGATTGTATAGAAACCACCATTTAGAACGTTTTTTAGAACGTTTTTTAGAACGCTTTTTGTGCATTTTCACCCCTAATTTCGAATTGTTTAAGAACTGTTCTTAGAAATCTTTTATATTTAATAAGTAACTAATATTTAAGATTTCGTATTTCTAGGACCTTCAGTAATGCGAAAATCGCATTTTTAGAACGTTTTTTGCTCCTGCACACCTTTGGGGTAGTGGCACCGACACAAAACATAGCCTATGTTAGAGCAAAGGTTTTCACCATCATTTTGACACCATTATTTTTTAAATCAGTTTGGTATTTCCCGAGATTGTGTAGAAACCACGTTTAGAACGTCTTTTAGAACGCTTTTGTGCATTTTCGCCCCTTTTAAATTTCGAATTGTTTAAGAACTGTTCTTAAAAATCCTTTATGTTTAATAAGTAACTAATATTTAAAATTTCGTATTTCTAGGACCTTCAGTAATGCGAAAATCGCATTTTTAGAACGTTTTTTGCTCCTGCACACCTTTGGGGTAGTGGCACCGACACAAAACATAGCCTATGTTAGAGCAAAGGTTTTCACCATCATTTTGACACCATTATTTTTTAAACCAGTTTGGTATTTCCCGAGATTGTGTAGAAACCACGTTTAGAACGTCTTTTAGAACGCTTTTGTGCATTTTCGCCCCTTTTAAATTTCGAATTGTTTAAGAACTGTTCTTAAAAATCCTTTATGTTTAATAAGTAACTAATATTTAAAATTTCGTATTTCTAGGCCCTTCAGTAATGCAAAAATCGCATTTTTAGAACGTTTTTTGCTCCTGCACCCCCTTTGGGGTAGTGGCACCGACATAAAATATAGCCTATGTTCTAAGTTGGACTAACACCATCATTTTGATGCCATTACTTTTGAAATCGGTTCGGTAGCTCCAGAGATTACCTCTAACAAACAAACAAACTTTACTTCTTTATAATATTAGTATAGATGATGTGCTTCCATGATCGTAAAGAGTTCTTGATTTTTCTATCAAATGCTTCCAATTTGGAGAAAGAATGGGCAAGTAAATTAAATCTAACAAAAACATAACTGTGAAAAAAGGGAGCCAAGTTCTGTAAAGACAATGGCAAGAAAAGAAGTGATATGTAAGTGGGTGCCAAGTTCAAATAAAATTCACTCAAACTTACCTACAGAAGTATTATAGCATTTTTTAAATTGTTTAGAAATAAAAATTATTGATAGCATGTTAATAATAAATCTAGAACTTGGCAAGTTTTTACCTACGGGTCATTTATTTTTATTAATGACATAATTATATCAAAACTTGTTATTTCATGTTTGGAAGCCTTCATTTGAGTGAGCTCCTTTCCCTTGAAGGGTGGTGGGATAAAATATATCCCACCTAATTTTAACTGCAAAATGCCACATTGACACTAGAATTCAGGACTAAAAAGTTTAATTTTATTAAATACGTGAAAAGAAGCTTTTACCCATTTTGAAATAAATTTGTTTTTAAATTCTGGTGTGATTCAATCATTTCAGCATATCACGAATAAAAGCTCTTTGCCCCTGAGGGGTTAAAGGGGTGCAGTCTCTAGAGGGATGACCAAGAACAAGCGTAAGGGTATCTGTCTCTTTCTCAGGCCTTTTAGTCTGTTTGCATTGAGGTTTCTGGAGGGTGGGTGCTAGAGTGATAACCAAAGACGAGCGGGAGTGTATCTGTGTATTTATTGGTTTATCAAATCTTTATCATGAGTCATTTGTTTATAATAATAACTATATTAATTTTTTTATAATGACATTGTTGTTAATATTAACATAATTTTATTAAGACATGAAATTGATAGGCATAACATTTATCAAAAACTTGCCAAGTTCTAGACTTATTATTAATATGCTACCAATAATTTTTATTTCTAAACAATTTAAAAAATGCTATAATACTTCTGTAGGTAAGTTTGAGTGAATTTTATTTGAACTTGGCACCCACTTACATATCACTTCTTTTCTTGCCATTGTCTTTACAGAACTTGGCTCCCTTTTTTCACAGTTATGTTTTTGTTAGATATCATTACTTTTTGTAAAGTTACAATATATTTAGACACTTTACTTAATGCTTTTAAATGTGTTTACATGTGACTATTTTATTCACCAAGCAACATTCAATTTTAATTTAAATTTCCTACAACAAACTATTTGGCTGTCAATTTGCGGCTGAAATCTATATTTTAATACTGCTGCATTGAATGCATGTTTAGAAACGAAATGCATTGATTCGAAATTTTTATTGTTTCTGAAAAAACAATTCCTATTAAATTCCTATATTAAAATTTCCAATAAAATATCCTATAGCTGGGCCTGCTTTTTTGTACTGAAAGTGAAAAATAAAGTTATGTGCTTATGACACATTACGTATCATTCATCCATGGGTGCCGGCAAAGAGGCAGTGCAGAGTAAGGGCATTGCTCTCCTGGATTTTCAAATTTAACTAATTAAATATCCTTTTCTCTGATGATTTTGAAAATAACAAGTGGGTAAGTGTGATCACAGATCGCACAGAGGGTTTCGTTTAATATTCCTTTCAAAACACTTTATCCTTTTGAAAAATCTGTTAGTTCCACATTTCGCAACCAGGGGCGCACTCTATTCTAAATAAACCTCTATCCGAACGAAACTCCGTTTTACACACTGTGCGTAGATATATTAGTCGAGGGTATTGAGCCCATAGCACTAGAGATAAGTAGGCTCCCCTGGCGGTAAAAAGTGGAACTAAAATATGTAAGCCTATGGTGCATAATATGAAAGAATGGTCAAAGGGGTGTCGGCAAAAGTTGGAAAAGTGCTCCCCGGGGGAAAAGGGCGGAGGTTAGAAAAATTGTTTAAAATACACAAGTTAGAGCCCGGAGGAGTAAATAATATAAGACTTTTTGAAAATTTTATGATTTGTCGTGTGGTCTGGGGTATTCAGCTATACCTATGCAAAAAGTCATGTCTCCAACTTAATTAGGGGCTCCCTTAGAAAAAATTGCTTAAAATACATATGTGGTAACTCAAAGGGATAAGCGTAAGACTTTTTCAAGATTTTATGATTTGTCACCTAGCCTCAGGTGTTCTGCTATAAGTATGCAAAATTTCAAATCTGCAATTTAATAAGGGGTTCAGTTAGAAAGAATTGCTTAAAATACGCATGTGGAAGCCCAAAGGGTTAAATGTACGATTTTTTCAAAATTTTATGATTTGTCATTTGATGTGTGTTCAGCTATAAGTATGCAAATTTTCACGCCTCCAACCTAATTAGGGTCTCACTTAGAAAATATTGTTTAAAATACACATGTGAGAACCCAAAGGGTTAAATGTACGACTTTTTCAAAATTTTATGATTTCTCGTTTGATGTGAGGTGTTCAGCTATAAGTATGCAAAATTTCACGCCTCCATCCTAATTAGGGGCTCACTTTGAAAGAATTGTTTAAAATTCACATGTGGGAGCCCAAAGTGTTAAATGTACGACTTTTTGGAAATTTTATGATTTGTCGTTTGATGTGAGGTGTTCAGCTATAAGTATGCGAAATTTCACGCCTCCAACCTAATTAGGGCTCACTTAGAAAGAATTGATTAAAATACACATGTGGGAGCGCAAAGGGTTAAATGCACGACTTTTTCTAAATTGTATGATTTGTCGTTTGATGTGAGGTGTTCAGCTATAAATATGCAAAATTTCACTCCTCCAACCTAATTAGGGGCTCACTTAGAAAGAATTGTTTAAAATACACATGTGGGAGCCCAAAGGGTTAAATGTACGTCTTTTTTAAAATTTTATAGATTTTCGTTTGATGCGAGGTGTTCAGCTATAAGTATGTACAATTTTACGCCTCCAACCTAATTAGGGGCTCACTTAGAAAGGATTGTTTAAAATACACATGTGGGAGCGCAAAGGGTTAAATGCACGACTTTTTCAAAATTGTATGATTTGTCGTTTGATGTGAGGTGTTCAGCTATAAATATGCAAAATTTCACTCCTCCAACCTAATTAGAGGCTCACATAGAAAGAATTGTTTAAAATACACATGTGGGAGCCCAAAGGGTTAAATGTACGACTTTTTCAAACTGTTATGGTTTGCCATTTGATGTGAGGTGTTCAGCTAAAAGTATGCAAAATTTCATGCCTCCAACCTAATTAGGGCTCACTTAGAAATTATCTTTCTAAAATACACATGTGGGAGCCCAAAGGGTTAAATGTACGACTCTATCAAAATTTTATGATTTGTCGTTTGATGTGGGGTGTTCAGCTATAAGTCTGTAAAATTTCACGCCTCCAACCTAATTAGGGGCTCACTTAGAAAGAATTGTTTAAAATACACATGTAGGAGCCAAAGAGTTAAATGTACGACTTTATAAAAATTTTATGATTTGTCGTATGATGTGTGGTGTTCAGCTATAAGTAGGCAAAATTTCAAGTATCCAACATGTATAGTTTCTGAGAACGGGCTCTGTGACGGACAGAATATCTCAATTTGTTGATTTTCTGTAAGCAAGTAAACCCAGATAAGATAGTTTTACAATAGAAGTCTATGGGAATTTGGCGAAATATTAGAGATATCGCCAAGGTGGCGTCACTTTTGGCGGCTAATTTTCGTCGCCATATTTGGCGATATATCGCCACTTTGGCGAGAAACTTGGCGGTATTTGGCGACGGAACAGAGTACCCTCCTACGGCAAATTAAAATTTCGCCTAATAGACGTAATGTTAAAATAAAAATGGGCACCCCCAGGTGGGTAATTCATCGATTTTCACTATTTTTTTATTTTTTTCCTTAGTTTTATAGTGTAAACAAACTTCGCACCAAATTAGAAGTCTGTAGCTACAGTAGATATACGAGATCTTTTTGATGAGTGAGTCAGTCAGTCAGTGGTAAAATTATCGGTTATCAGACATTTTCAAATGTCATTATCTCGGAAACTAATTATGAGTTATTTATAAAATTTTGGATTTTAGGTAATTAGGGTGGCCTTACTACACATTTCGTATAACAAATACGTAGGTCTCATAGATTTTCAGTAGTAGAGCAATGAAATTTGACGAAAACAGCTCGAAATGGTTCGTGTAAATAACACACGGCTATGTCAGGCGAACTTGGCTGACACACTGCCGTGTGTCTAGATTATGAATAACAATAACATAATGCAATGCTTAGCACGCATTTAAGGAGAAAAAACTGCTTGCTAGAGGCGGCTAGTTCTTTAATATGAAAAGAAATAAAGTATAAATTTGTAAAACCCAAAAAATAAATTTAGGTATTTTTATGTTAGCTGGGCGCAAGTGGCAAATCGCCAAATACTGTTTCCATCTCCATTGTTCATATTGCATTCATTTCATTTAAAAATATAAACTTTTCAGTCATCTCATTTAAAATAGATGCCTTTCACTCACTTTATTTAAAACATAGAAATAAATAAATAAGAAATAATAACATAAACCAAAATATTTTATTTGAAAATCAAAGCATCGTTTCTAATTTAAACATGAAAAAAATGAAAACTGCTATTAGTGAAAAACTAAAATGCTATTGAGGAGATTTGTGCCCGGCTAACATAAAAGTACCGAAATTTCAAAACATGTTTTATATTAATATCGTTTAAAAAAACACACTTGAAAAAACATGCAAAAAGTAGAGATATCCCAACCAAAAGTTTTCTGTTAAAAAAAAAAAAAAAAAAAAAAAAAAAAAAAAAAAGTGCCAAGCTCTCCTTAATGTTTCGGCCAGAAAAAGTAGTGATATCTGAAGTTCGCACAAGTTAAAAGCCAAACACCCGAAATCTTTCTTTGAAAATGGCTTCCTGCGACTTGGCCGTTAACATATATAATTTAATGATTGGAAATTACGCATTTATGATTTATTTAAATATTAAAAGTAATATTAGAATGCAAAGAGACGAATTCACATGAAGACATTACAAGTAAAAGATTTCTCATAAATACTATTGAGTTTCAACAAACATTAGTTTTGATTACAAATCATTTAGTCCACTTATAGCCCAGTGGTTAGGGAGTTGAATTCGAAAATAATTAGGGGAAAGCTGGAAATTGTTTTAACCCCTTCAGTTTAGGTCTAGAATGAATATGCTACGTTTTCCCCCTCGTACTAGGTGAGCGTTAGGAATTATACATTGATTTATAGTCAAAAAACACGTTTTTTTTTTTTTTTTTTAAATACCATATATATATATATATATATATATATATATATATATAACAATATCTCAAAATAGTTAATTCTATCAAAAACATTGTCAATACAAATGTTGTAGAGCTTAAAATTCTGAATAAAATGAGCACCCACATTAGTATTTTTTTTTTTTTCAAAATTAAAGTCGCAATTCTAATTTCAAAATTTTGCCTTAATCGCTAATCAAGAGTTTGAAGTCCGTAGAGACCAAGTTACCTAAGAATATCTCAAAACGGCTAAGTCTATCAAAAACATTGTCAGTACAAATGTTGTAGAACATAAAATTCTGAATAAAATGAGTACCCACATTAATATTTTTGTTCAAAATTAAGGTCGCAATTCCATTTCAAAATTTTGCTTTAATCACTAATCAAGAGCTTCAAGATAGGAGAGACCAGATTACCTTAACAATATCTCAAAACAGCTAACTGTATCAAAAAATTGCCAATACAGATGGTGTAGAGATTAAAATTTTGAATAAAATGAATACTCACATTAATATTTTTGTTCAAAATTAAGGTCGCAATTTCAGATATTGTTAAAAATATTAAAGAAAAACGTGTTTTTCGAATGTAAATGTCTACATATTTCCTAACGCTCACTTAGTACGAAGGGGAAAACATAGAATATTCATTTTAGACCTAATCTGAAGGGATTAAAACAATTTCCAGTTTTCCCCTAATTAATTCTGAGTTCAACCCTCTGACCACGGGGCTAAAATTTTAATGTAAAATTCTGACCTTAATATTCAATAAAAGTATTAAGTGTAGGTACTCATTGTATTCAGAATTTTAAGCTCTACAACATTTGTATTGTCAATGTTTTTGAAAAAGTTAGGGATTTCGAGATAGTGTTATGGTATTTTTTAGAAAAAAAAGTGTTTTTTTCTATAAATCAATGTATAATTCCTAACGCTCACCTAGTACGAGGGGGGAAACGTGGCATATTCATTCTAGACATAAACTGAAGGGATTAAAACAATTTCCAGCTTTCCCCTAATTATATCCGAATCGGGCATTTTTTTGCTCCCCTACCACTGGGCTATTATAGTTTAATTGAAATTTATTTTGAACGGTCTAAAGCTAAAGTCATTAACATGAAACCCAAGAAATAAAACAAAATTTACTTTTTTCAAGTCTCACAATGTGTTACATTATATTTTAATGTATAATATTGAAATCTTGTGCATTGAGGAAAGAGATTTTTTCATTTGAACATTTATTATAGTTTGCATATATTAAGAGGTATTGCAATAACCTTAGAATGCACTTATTCGCTTTAACTCTTTCAGGGGCAAAGCTCTTCTATTAGTAAAATACTGAAATGAATGAATGACTCTGGAATTTACAAGCAAATGTATTTGAAAATAAGTTGGCTTTTTCTTCACGTACTAGCTAAAACGACAATTTTCAAATCAAAATTCTGGTGTCAATGTCCCATTTAGGGATTAAATATAAATGGTCCAAAAATAAACCACCACTCTTGAAGGGGTTAAACTGTTAAAAGCAGATACTAATGGTGTTTTAGCAGTTAGCTCTGTTGGAATATTATATTCTGGATACAGTTATTTTGTTATTTTGAATTTCTAAACATTTAAATAGACTAATGTGGTTTATATGCCTTTTTAAATGTGTATTTTATTTCTATACTTTGTGTCACAAAATGCCTAAAGTCCTCAAAAAATGTAGTTGGCATGTAGCTCATTTGTACATTACTTTAGAATTTGAAAAACCCTCTAGAAGGCATTAACGGCCAAGTCGCAGGGAGCCATTTTCAATGAAAGATTTGGAATGTTTGTCCTTTAACTTGTGTGAACTTCAGATATCACTACTTTTTCTGGCAGAAACATTAAGAAGAACTTGGCGCTTTTTTTTTTCCTTTACAGAAAACTTTTTGTTGGGATTAAATTTTGTGAGAGGATAAGTTGCATATTTTCTAATGTGAGATGTGTGAGGAAGGTAGCGTAAGATACACTTATGATACCCAAGCTAGGTTTTTAACAGCTCTGTCCATGCCTTTTATTATGTAAAATTATAAAATACAAAAAAAATTATTAAAAATCATTAGTAGTAATTATTAGTAATTATTATTTGTAAAATCATTTTTAGAAATAATAATAGTAAAAAAAAATCAATAGTCAAATATAGTTTTTTTTTACTTAGAATTATAAATTATTGATTGAAATGCATTCCCATTACCAAATTGGATTAGATGTCGACAAAACTATCCCCCTCCCCTCTTCATACATTGTTGGGTAGCGTGCCACCGATGAATGTTTTTGCCCTAAAACCTCATTTCGTAAAATCCGACCATTGGTTATTCGTAATCTACGCTGGACACATGACTTTACGTTCTTGTTTTTTTATCCAAATGGAAAATCTCGACAAATGATCAGAAACTTTAAATGAAAACGTAAAAATTAGTGGTCTATGTATTTTAGTAACAACGATTTGATCTCTGACTGAATGGAATAGCAACCACTTGGCCACTAAAAAAGAACAAAAAGAAATGTGAAATTCAGCATATCCGCCCAAAAAATGCTCATAAAAGTCTTTTTTAATTTCAATTCAGACCTTTTTTTGAGTAGCATAATTTCTAAGTCGTGTGCCGAAATTAAAATCTAATTTACTTAATGGGAGAAAAATATATGACATTCTGCAGATTGCTAGAATAATTCTATTAACGTGCTACACATAAACACAGTTTACTTAAACGTGAAAAAAATGTGAAATTAGTTTAGCATATTACGTATCTTTAAAGCAACAAAACAAAATCATTAATGTTAATTATGAATACTCATACGAATTAATTATTCATGAAATTTCTCCAGAGAATCATAGAAATGTATAATTTAGAGATTAATTCATTCCGAACAAACAAGACAAATACAAATATATGTTTATTGCTAGAGCAAGCACTGCACACTGCTTAATTTTTTATGAATTTACTATAAAAAAGATTATTTGTCTGGAGAACGATGCGTTTGCTTTGTTCATCCACCTTAGATTAAATTAATAAAAGCAAATATCTTACCAGAGAATGTTAATTTTTATGTGGAAGTAAATATACAGTAAACTTGAAGTTTGAGAATGTATGCCAACATTTAATTCTTAATTTTTTCACCCTCTTAAAATTATTCTGTGCCCTTAAATGAATGCTAGCTATATATAATTATTAAGATGCAATATATAATTTTTAAAACGAACCTTTAAGTAACGTACCAGGTTTATTGGCAAATTTTATGTATGCTTAGAGCGTTTGAGATTAATAAATGTTTTTTCTATACTATACTTAATATTATAAAGAAGTAAAGTTTCTTTGTTTGTAGGAGGTAATCTCTGGAATTACCGAACCGATTTCAAAAGTTAACGGTATCAAAATGACGGTGTTAGTCCCTGTTCGAACATAGGCTCTATCTTATGTCCATATGCCATTACCCTAAAGAGCCGGGTGGGAAACTATCTGGCGTTCTATGAGTACTTTAACTCTAGCTGTCAAAGAGATCTAATAAGCGGATTTGGTAGTGCATTGACACTCTGACGGTTCACCTTTCATTTTACGTGATAACCGTCAAGGTCCATAGTGAGCAGTTGAGTAGTGTGATTTTAAATACACTAATTTTTATTTTTATATTTGTAGATCTCTTAATCTGTGTAGAAAGTTTCGAACTTGGTTCGGAACTTTTCTTTTTTTTATCAATTTTTTTTTATTTTCTTTTAACGTACCACAGGATAGGACGAGTTGCGGCGCCTTGGCGTGGCCACCCGGCTCCTCAACGTAGGAGAAGCGTTGAGGCCTAAGTCCGTCTCGTCGTCCCGGTCTTTTTAAAATTTCGGGAAGCCAGAGAAACCAGTAATGGTAGTGCAGACCTGTCAAGGAATTGAAGTTGATTTTAAGGAGTTGAATGATGGCATCTAATGAGAGTAGTGCCTCAGTGGACCTTGAAGAGTCCATCTTGAGTTCTGACGGGAGGCTGGCTGCTAAAAATTTAATTAGTAAGTTGAGAGTACAAATAATTGCAGCCTTGCCAGGTAAAACTCAAAAAGAAAAGACACAGTTGAGCGCCATTGACGCTGATCTGGATGACGTCTATGAGTTGTTCGTGGAACATGCTCTCGAGTTGGTTAAAGCCAGACAGGAAATTGATGGCTTGAAAGTACAAGTGGCTGAACGGGACCAGCGAACCTCATTCGCGGACGCTACTCGGGCGTCGGTTCCGGAAGAAAAGGTGTGCAGTATTACGAAAAGTAGGCGTCCCGTTGAGAGTGGAAGGAAGACCCGTGCCGCAGGTCCGTCCACCGACCATGTCCTTCTGATCTACCCTAGGGATGGAAATGAGGGATGCAAGTCCGTGGAAAAGAAAGTGGTGAAGGCCATAAAGACCGACGAGCTGGCCATTGAAGTCCTCGGGAAAAGGCCGACCCGCTCAGGTGGTCTGTTGGTACGCCTCAGCTCCCACAGTGATGCCGAAATTCTTGAGAAAGCCGTGAAGGAGGCAGAGGGATACAGTGCAATGCGCCGTTCTGAAGCTCCGACGCCCCCGGATCGTTATTTTTGATGTCCCTCGGGACATTGAAGGGAGTGAAGTGATTGCAGCCGCTGCAGAGCAGGCTGGTGTGGGGGCAGAATCGATTTATATCAAGTTTTCCATGAAAGGAAAATAAATGAATAATTGGGTATTGGAATGTACTCCTTCTGCCTTCTACCCGTTGTTAGATCTTCGTAGGCTCGTTATTGGCTGGTCGAGGTCAAAGATAAGCGAGCACCTACGTGCTACGCAGTGTTATAAGTGTGGTCGATATGGACACATTAGTTCGTCTTGCAGTAATAAGGAGGTCTGCTTGGAGTGTGGGAGCTCCAAGCATAAGGCGGGCAAGTGTAAAACTTTGTCCTGCCTTAATTGTAAGGTGGTAAACAAGTTTTACCCCGAACACCAGAGGGCAAGCCTAGATCATTCTGCTCTCGACCCCTTTTGCCCTACGCGTGCCTTGGAGTTGAGTCGTTTGAAACGTAGAGTAGACTATGGCTAAGTTGACGATTGGTCAACAGAATGTTAGCAAGTCTATAACGACCATGAATACTCTGCAAAGGGGTCTCGATGACTATGATATTTTATGTCTTCAGGAGCAGTACATCTTGGAGAACGGGAAATTGGGTAGTCTTCCTGGTGATGTAGTGGCTCATTACTCATCGAGGCGGTGTAGAGCCGCCATCGCCGTCTTGAACAAATCTCTCCCTGTCATAGAGATCTTGACGGAGAGTAATGTGGTTGCAGTGTCAATAGACCTCGGCCCTGGAGTTTCTGTTTTGGTGGTTTCAGTTTATGTTCCACCTAGGGGCGAGATCTTTGCGGAGCTTGACGTGGTCAAGGACTTGCTTGATCGAAATATAGGAAAGTCTATTCTTATTGTGGGTGACTTTAATTCTAAGAGTACGTTGTGGGGTAGTCCGCTAGACGATCAGTCCGTAGATCGACCGTTTAGACGTTCAGTCCGTAGGGCCAAGTGGGCGCATTACCGCGCGGTTTTAGAGGAAATTGGTTAGGGTAACCCATTTGGCCCGCATTTTGACTGGTCACGAGGTCGATCTTCAAATTGACTCAAACTTAGTGGAGTCGTGACAGAGTCAAGGAGTAAAACTGCGGATTTCAGCTCGACTGTTGAAGAGCTGCTGCATTACCATTTTCCAAGTGAAAATGATGTTAACCGCCTTGTTCAGAACATAACTGGGGATTCGGCGCATGAACTCGGAGACGACGACCCGGAATTCACTCTAAAAGAGTTCGAAGTAGTGTTCGGAGCTTTGAACAAAGGTAAGGCTCCCGGCGTGGATGGGCTACCTCTCGAGATAATTAAAATTCTCTTCAGGGCCAACCAACCCCTGTTCATAGGACTTTTGAACAAATGCCTCAGAGAAGGTGCCTTTCCCTCATCTTGGAAAAGGGCAGATCTGGTCCTATTCAATAAGATGGGCAGGGATCGTTCGGCCCCTATCTCATATCGTCCAATATGTTTGTTGCCGGCCTGGGGCAAAGTGTTGGATAAGTTGGCGACCAATAGGCTCATATTTCATGCCAAGTCCCAGAATTTCCTTCACCGGAACCAATTTGGTTTTACCTCAGGAGTCGGAACGAAGAACGCACTCCATGAATTGCGTACGACAGCAGAGAATTGTGATAAACGGGACCATGATTGTTGTCTCGTCATGTTGGACATAAAGGGAGCATTTAACAACCTTTGGTGGCCGTCGATCTTTAAAGCCCGCTTTCGGATGGGGTGCCGGCGTAACCTATTCTATCTGGTGAAGAGCTTTCTGTCTGGGAGGAAGGTTTTATTCTGAACCGATATTCAAGTCATTGAGCACGAGTATAATGTTGGGTGTCCGCAGGGCTCTAACTCTGGGCCATTCTTTTCGAACTTGGTCGCAAACGCACTCCTTGATTTGGATTTGGGGCGGTTTGTGAAGCTGATAGCCTATGCGGACGACTTTGGGCTTCTCATAGAAGCTCCGAACGCCTACCAGTGTGGTAGGCGCGCTGATGTGGCACTCGCAAGAATAGCACAGTGGGCAAGGGAGCACAGGCTCACTTTCTCCCCGGAGAAAACAACCTCTATCTACTTTAGAAAAATAAGACGTAGAGGCAGGAGGGCGAACCCACGGGCCCATCCTCGTATCCACTTTCTTGGAAAGTCGGTACAAACAGTTCAGCATGCCCGATACTTAGGTGTCGTGGTAGATGCAAAGTTGAATGGCTTGGCACATGTTGCGTACATTAAAGAATCGATCGCCAATTATGTTCGGTCGCTACACTCGCTCAGTCGGAGGGGCTGGAGTCTGAGGGGGAGTGTTCTGAAGAAGCTTTATAAGCTGGGTATAGAGAGGCTCGCAGCGTATGCCTGCAGCTTTTGGTGGACGGGTACAAAGTGCATGCGGGACAGGCTGATCTCGGCACAGATACCGGCACTTCTTTCAATTACAAGATGTTTCCGTACAACAAGTACGGCATCGGTGCAGGTACTTGCAGGTGCCCTTCCACTGGATCTGCAGGTCGAGAAGGAGAGTCTTCTCGCGCGAACTCTCAGGTTGAATGAGGATTTAAATTGTGGTCCTAAGATGAAATTCAGAGGAAAGTGGAGAGTCACAGAACGCACCCCGCGAGGTCCCCGGCCATCGACTGGTTTGAGGCTCCTCAAAACACCTTCCAAGAATAACTGTCTACACAGACGGTTCTAAAACAGACCAGGGTGTCGGGTCTGGTGTGGCGATTTACGATCACGGTGTCCTAGTTGCGGAAAGGTCCTACGGACTTCCGCCGTACGCGACTGTGTTCCAGGCGGAACTGGTAGCAATTTTGAGGGGGTTGGAGCTGTGCGGCTCGCTGTATGAGAGATTCTCGGTGCTCAGCGATTCAATGTCGTCCCTCATGGCGCTGTCAAATCCAAACAGTAGAGATCCGCTCATCGCGGAGATCCATGAGGCGGGAGAGGAACTTGAGATTGATTGGTTTTGGGTCAAGGCTCATGTTGGAGTCCGAGGCAACGAAGCTGCTGATTTGCTCGCAAAAGCGGATGCAGAGCTTGACGTTGTGAGTGCCCATGTTGACCTCTCACCTAGTGTAGTGAAGCACTTCCTGTCTAGGGAAATAGTGAGGACCTGGCAGGGGAGGTGAGAGGAAGAGACTCTCAGCCGAAGTGTCTTCCGTATAATACCTAGGGTTTCGGAGAGACAGACTTGGACGTCTCCATTACTCAACTGGGCGGTAACCTGACATGGCCCGTTCCCATACTACTACCGGAGATTTCGAGTGAAGCCCTTGCCTCGTGCGTGCCCATTTTGCACGTCCCCATGTCCAGCTACCAGCGAACATCTTCTGTTGGAGTGTGTGGGTACTCAGCCACTTAGAGACAAATATTGTCCGAGGCTTTCCAAAACCTCAGTTCGGAACTACTTTACTGTTCCGAACCTGAGACGGTCCCTCGAGACCTTTCTCAGAGTAATGGAGCCTCATTTATGGTGACATTACGACAATTTGTCTCTTCATGGAATGTTGTGAGATGGTCATTCAGTGGTTTCGGTGGGCCAACTGTATATAGCAGCTAAATTGTTGAAAAGAAGGAAGAAGAAGAAGGAAGAAAGAAGAAATGTAAATATTGGCATATAAATAAACTCATTTTGAAATATTGTATTTATTCCTTGATAGTCTAACATGTGTTTTGGTTGAAGGCCGTGTAAATATGTAAATAGTTTGTAAATCTGCACTCGTGCGGATCCCACCCATATCAAATGTACTCTGTTTGCTGAATAATAAAGTTGTGTTAAAAAATTGTAGTAGAGTCGTTATTTCACAGGGTACTAGCCCAATTTGAGGGTGGGGTCGACGAGCTAGGCAGGCCTTCCTTCAGGAGTCTCGGCTCCTGCTGTGTACAGATGTGTACCCTGGATGTAAGCTTCGTTGCAGGGTTAGAATGTGCCAGTGTCCGTTGTCTGTTGTAATGGTGGGATATCAAAGAAGTAAAATAATTTGGGGTGAACGGCTTTGACCCACGTGGACGCGTGGGTCCGATGTTCCCTGAAATTGTGCGATACCGAAAGGAGACCTAAGGGGGGTCCCTGCCTTGGCGATCTCATATCCGGGAGTTGACCCGCTCACTCGGTGGGCCATGAAACTCATTTCATGTGTCCTAAGGGAGGTATCGACCCTTTGTGGGCGAGTCCAAGCGCATATGAAATATGGGCCCCTTGGTAGCTTGGAAGCCGTGGTGGTCCTTTTCAGGTGCACCGTGTGGTGACCAGCAGTGGTCAAGAACACGTATGTAGCTGCTTTACCCTAAAGAGGGTCCTGGAGAAAAAACGTTCTAAAAAATGCGATTTTTGTGTTACTGGAAGGCCTAGAAACATGAAATTTGGAATGGTAGTTACTTATAAGATATAAATGATCTGTAAGAACATTTCCTAAAAAAATCTAAATTTAAAAGGGGTGAAAATGTGCGAAAAGCGTTCTAAAAAACTTTCTAAATGGCGATTTCTATGCAATCTCAGGTAATACCGAACACCGATTTCAAAAGTAATGGTTGTAAATTGATGGTGACAGCCCTTGCTCCAAGGTAGGCTATATTTTATGTCGGTGCCACTACCCCAAATGGGGTGCAAGAGTAAAAAAAGTTTTAAAAATGCGATTTTGTGTTACTGAAGGGCCTAAATACATGAAATTTGGCATAGTAGTTACTTATTAGATATAAATAATCTCGAAGAACATTTCTAAAAAAAATCGAACTCTAAAATGGGTAATAATGCTCGAAAAGCGTTCTAAAAAAATTCTAAATGGCGACTTGCCAGTGGCGCCAACTTAAATGGGCCCATGGGGCACGAGCCCACCCAATAATTTGATCTCTTCACCCACCCATTTTCAGTTGATTTATTTCGTTATTTATTTCTTTTATCGCTAGTTTTATTGACGTACTCAAATTAATTTTGTTTAAAAAATAGTAAGGGCATCAATTAGACTTACAGGATCACTGAAAGCCCCTTCATCGGATGAATATATAGTTAAATTTCTCTCAAAAACAAATTTCCTGCATATTTTGTCATCTGTTAATGTTGAATTGATACACTTAGGTGATTAAACTGTATGTTTTTCTTGACATTTAGTTTTTTGCAATTTCAATAGTTAGCAATTTTTAAGATATTTATAATAAATGTTAGTTTGTTTACAAGGAAGAACTTATAAAAATATAATTTAATAAAATTGTTTATTAAATTATAATAATTTTATATTTTGCTTAGAAAAAACATAATTTAGCTTCAAATTATCATCTTTAAATCATTCTCTTTTCTTCGCTTCTCTTTTCAAGGGGGAGGGGGTGTTATTTTACTCAATTGAGCCCACTCAATATTTTTCAAAAGTTGGCGCTACTGGCGACTTCTATGCAATCTCAGGTAGTACCGAACTGATTTCAAAAGTAATGGTTGTAAATGGATCGTGACAGCCCTTGCTCCAACATAGGCTCTATTTCATGTCTTTGTCACTACAACCTGGGAGTTGCAGAAGCGAAAAACTTTCTAAATTGTTATTTTTATGATACTGCAGGGGCTAGCAACTTGAAATTTGGCATGATAATCTATATACAGTAAAAGCTCTTTAATCCGGCATGTTCGGGACCACAGCCGTGCCGAATTAGCAATTTTTCCGGATTACCGAACGTCAATGCATTTTTGTGTTCACCTACATTTAGAACCTGTGCAAATTATATAATTATCTGACAAATACTGTTCTGTATTTCGCCATTCTAACAACTGCGAGAATTAAAGAAAAACAGAATGCAAAATTAAATTCCAATTATTTAATATATACTTTTTATGTACATTACATTTATATGTAGTAAAAAATTAATATGAACATTACATTTTTAAAAAGTCTCCAATATCACGTTGCTTCCGCGATGCCGATTTCTTTTTCAAAAATCGTTACAGATTATACACAGATATATGAATTCTGCAGAGTTGTAGCTTTTGTTCGATTCGGAAATTTTTATGAATGTATCTAATGCATCAGAAACCTGTTTCCATTTCCACAAGACTTTAGATTCATCTGCCACGGTTCATTCTTCATCCGATTCCACCTCCTGAATCAGGACTTCTTGTGGGTTCAAAACACTTTGTATAATCAGTACGTCACTGATTTCTTTGATCACTGGCATGCTGTCGTTGATTTCAATTCAGTCCATAATTTCCTCACGGCAACAGGGTATATGTCTGAAAGAGTTGTTTGGCACGGCTTCTACCAAATCTAGCACTATATTTTGGTCATCACTTCAAACATTTGAATCTTGATCATAATCTTCGCCAATAAGCCGCAATTTGAGTCACGGTAAATACTGAGTGAACTAAACTAAACACACAGTAGCGCGACCTAGTGGTCAAGGTCCAGAGACATCTAAATCCTGAGTGAACTGCTCGCAACCTAACGATCCTAGTCAAGAGAGATCGTAAAAAAAAAGAAAAGAAAATGCAATTTAACAAATTACAACGACCATTTGGAAAATTATTGTTTCAAAGACTAAAATTTAAGGCATAAAAAATCGCACGGAGTTGATCCTACATTACGTACGCCATGGATTAAACATTAACATTCCTGGACCCATCATGAACAAATTTTAATAGAAATTTCAGTTTTACAATTTTCGGTACTATACATTTTTAAACTTCTACAGAGCTGGTCATACATTACTTACGCCATGAATTAAACATTAATAGTGTTATTACACGTAAAAATTGGAAGCGATAAAAATCGTCTGCGACTCGTCAGATTTCCTATGAAACTTACGTATTAGCCAAGATTTTCATTGGCTATTCGGGAAAAGGCTTTTCCATCGTCAGATTTCCAAGAAATCTGAAGACCAATTTTAAATGAAATTTCATTCTTAAACTTCTAAACATCCCATAATATTACTTTTTACACCGTCGTATAGAGAAGAAAATGTACTTTTAAATGCAATTTGTTTGAAAGCTGTATCTCAATTTGTTTCTGAGTTATTAATTTTTTTTTGTAGTTTTTATTATTTTTTTGTCATAGTGGCAACACAAGAAACCAACTCTGTTAAAATTAAAGGGAAATGCAGATTACTGTGTAGACCAATCAGAAAACGAATAAAATGATGATTAAACCAATAAAAACCTTCAGATATGCTTTTGATTTCCTACCCTGACGAGGACAATAACCATTTTTCCAAATAGTTTTAAAAAAAAAAGCAATTCATCAAATTACAACGACCATTTGGAAAACGATTTTTTTGAAAACTAAAATTTAAGACATAAAAAATCGCACGGAGTGGATCATACATTACGTACGCCATGAATTAAACATTAATAGTGTTATTACACGTAAAAATTGCAAGCCAAAAATATCACCTGCGACCCGTCAGATTTCATGAAACTTAAGTATTATCCATCCACCTCTGAAACTTATGTAAATATCCAAGCATTTCATTGGCTGTTCGGGAAAAGACTTTTCCATCGTCAAATTTCTAAGAAATCTGACGGCCAAATTTAAATGAAATTTCATTCTTAAACTTCTAAACATCCGACAATATTACTTTTTACACCGTCGGATAGAGAAAAAAATCCACTTTTAAATGCAATTTGTTTGAAAGCTGTATCTTAATTTGTTTCTGAGTTATTAATTTTTTTTTTGTAGTTTTTATTACTTTTTTGTCATAGTGGCAACAGAAAGTATCCATCGTTGTTGAAATTAAAGGGAAATACAGATTACTGTATAGACCAATCAGAAAACGAATAAACTGCAGATTAAACCAATGAAAACCTTCAGATATGCTTTTGATTTCCCATCCTGACGAGAACAATAACCATTTTTCCAAATGGTTAAAAAAAACCTCAGCCTACTATTCCGGATTATAGAATGTGCCGAACCATAGAATGCCGGATGAAAGAGCTTCTACTGTATATATAAAAGTCTAGTGTGTGTGGGTAAAGCCAGACTTTTCTCCAACAACACGTACTTCCACCAACACTCGGTTGGTGTGGTTAGATAGCCTTTGGTCTCCTGCTGTTAGTAAGGCAGTTTGGTCGTGGTGGGTGTTAAGAGTTCTAAAGAGGCTTAGCTTAAAATGTAATACTAACCTTCTGATATTCTTCTTGCGAGTTGCATCTACACGATGCTGGGCGTTAATGAATTAGAATCTGGGTTCAAACTCATACAAAGAGCCATTTATAGTATAAAATAAACATTTAATTCCGACAGTAAAAACATATTTCATTTTACTTCAAGAGAATTCAACAGTTCACATACATTCATGGAATACTATCAACTACGCATCATCAATAAATTCACATTACAATATCACGCACGGCGCGTGCCACTAGTTTCATTTCACTTCAATTCCTAACATCCTCCCCCCTTTGAAACTTGGGGAGAGTTTCAAATACATAACAATTGTTATTAAAAAGATCTAATTTCGTCTGAGCTCTTTCACATCTTCCAGAAGAGGTATATTTCTTAGTTATGACACTATCAGGAAAAGATTTTTGACAGATGAAAGAACTATATTAATAATTTATGACTTTAAATGTTATTTAGTGTTTTATTGATATAAGTAATCAAGAATTTTTTATTTATGTTATTTAATTATTATCAATAATATTTTTTTGTAAGTTATAATTTCTTCAGTGTGTATATAGATATGTAATCAGAAAAGAGCAAAGATGTATGCTTTAGTGTGTATTCATTTAGTCATATATAAATTAATTTAATTTCAAAAGGTGGTACAAATTTCTGTGGTACAAATAATGAGAAAAATACACTCTTTTTAATATACACCTTTACAAGCTTTTTACAGGATTAATTATCAAAGATATTTAAATAATCAATGGATAAATACTTGCATTCATTGGATAAGATGAAGAAAGTACCGGTTTCTTCGTGGACGATCATGAACCAAAAGTTAAGGAGATTTACCTTATCTTTATTTTGTGATTTAATGTGATTATTGCTATTTCACGATAAGTCTCATTTTTTATCTAACAATGATTATGAGACTGACGCGTTGTCTTCCTTAAATATTAAATATAAGTATATGATAATTTAATAGAAGGGTTTATTTAAAAATTAAAAGGTGGTAACAGTAGTTAAAAATGAATTCAGCAAAAGGTGCACAGATAGTAGAGAAGCTCAACTCGAGTAATTACAATGTTTGGAAATTTAAAATCGAGATGCTTCTCATAAAAGAAGATCTTTTTGAGATCATTACTGATGAACCACCAAACCCAATTACGGCCGATTGGTCCAAAAAGGACTGGAAGGCATGGGCTATAATTAACCTCAGCATTGAGGATAGCCAGATCGTCCACGTAAAAAATATTCAAAATGCTAGAGATACATGGAATACTTTAAAAGCAATTCATGAAAGAAGTAATTTGTCAAGCAAGCTATACCTTTTACGCAAGTTGTATAGCACAAAATTACCTGAAGGTGGTGATATGGTAAAGCATATCACAAACATACTTGAATTAATTGACAAATTATCTGCAATCGAAGAAACCATAAAAGATAATCATATTTCAGCGCTTTTATTGTGTAGCTTACCAGCTTCATACGATACACTTATAACGGCACTTGAATCCCGAAATGAAGAAGAATTGACACTAGTTTTATTAAAAGTAAGTTGATTGATGAATATAATCGCAGAAGCGATAGTTTGGAATCATCTGAAAATACCGCTGGAGCATTCAAAACTACAAAGAAATTTAAGAATGCAGGATATAAATTCAATAATGCGGGATATAAAAAGGAACAAAAATACTGTTCAAATTATAAATTAAAAAACCATACCACTAAAGAATGCTGGCATAATAACAACTATAAAAATAAACAAAACAATCCTTCACATAATATGAATTACAAACAAAACTACAAAAAAAAATTTAATTCATCGCTTGTTTTCCAAAAGGATGATAAAACTGTTAGAAATGATTATGTATCAAATTCGGATAAAAATGCCGATTACAATGAATATGAAAGTCATCAAGGTAATAAACATTGTGCGTTTATAATAAAACCGCGCAATAACAAAGCGTGGATAGTTGACAATGGCAGTTCTAGTCACATAACAAATGATCAACATTTATTTACAGAAATTAAATCAAATGAAAAAACTAATGTTGTTATTGTAAACGGAAACAAATTAGTTTCTTATGGATCAGGAAATACACTAATAAAAACAATAACTTCTGACGGTGAAACACACAACATAACACTAAAAGATGTGTTATTTGTTCCAGATATTGAATCAAACCTATTTTCCGTTAGTAAAGCTACAGAAAATGGATGCGAGATTTTATTCAAAAATGATAAGACGGAGTTCCATCTTCCGGTCCCAGGCCCTTGCAAGCCCATACTTCTACGCGCGGAAAGACCCCCGTTCCACACCCCGCGACGCGTCCCGAAGGTCGCCGCCAGGAGTGGCCCGTCAGAGTCGATCCACACGCACACTCCGGTCAAGCCGGTGCACTGCCCAACGCACGTCACACCGGTTGTTCCCAAGAGGACGAATGGTCGCATGCGACAGATCCCGCCACTTAGCTAGAGGAGCCAAATGGTTCTTTCTCTTGGTTCCCGACCCGGGACGCCCCGACAGCCCGCAGGAACCGAACACCTATGAAGGAGTCGGGCCCACGAACTAATTCGAGGTTACCGAGCCGGAGTTGTTGTACGGAGGTCCCTCAAGATCAAATACCATTATCCGGCAAAGACATATATGAGGGACAACCGATTAAAGGGGAAGGTGCCGCTCGCGAGCCCAGGAGATTCGCGGAAAGTATCTCCTTGAGTGCATAGACACGCCCTCGCTGGGGGTGGGCTGCGGAGTCGGACGTCTCCGGCCCCCAGTCCACGGGTACCTTACCTACATAATTATTGCACTACACATATTATACACTACTACATAAATACACTACGACATATTATACACTACTAAATGCAGGTTCATGAGACAAAGCCTAGAACCTGAGAACTTCATGCACCACCACCTCCAGTGCCGCGCGTGCGGCGGACTGGTTGATTTGCGTTCAATTGCGGCGCTTGACCGCGAAGGGCTCTGATGCGGCGACCATGCCTTTGGCGACCCAGATCTCGATCCAATGTCCGCAGGAGGAGATCATTTACAATGGCCTTCACTCCCTTCCGACAGTAGCCATCTAGACACAGGTCGAGAAGCGTTCGAGTATGGAAGTTCCACGGGAAAAATCTTTCCCTGATGGACCGCCATAGGATACAAGAGTAGAGACAATGTCTCCTGTCACTTATCCCTACCCCACAAAAACATGTGGGATCCTTCTGAAAGAAGCGAGCCTGATGGTCACCAAAGGTGGCGTGTCCCGTCAGAACTTGGTTGAGGTAGAAATCGCCGTGCAGACGCCGTAGACGTACGCGCGGAAAAAGTTCGTATGTCACTTCGCCTTTGCCCGTGGTTACCCATTTGCTTTGCCATCTCGAGACGTGGCCGCCCCTCCGGGTGGTTCCGACCCGACCCCTTGAGTGGGGGAGGTGACCGGAAGCTCGGCAGAGTTCGTTGTGTACGAATGCGAGGGGGCCGGATGGGAACGATTCGCCACCTCCTCGAGAGGCTCATCTCCGACAGGCGTTGAGCACGGTGGCCACGGTTAACGGACGTTGTGCATGGGGTGCGGGGACCTTCGGGTTCGACCTACACGCATCCCCCGGCAACCAGGTTCTCTGGTCAAGCCGGATAGCGACGCTCCATAGGTCGATCCCGGTGCCGGTCTAAGGGCCGGACGGTGTCGCCGGGCAAAGACTAGCTAAGGCGATAGGACCCCATCCACCAATTGACTAAGAGGGAGCCTGAAGTATGAGTGAGGGCTTTGTAGTGGAAAGTCCTCGGTGCTCGCTAGTGACGACGGGGCTCGCGGGAACGCCATGCAGGGACTCCCGGAGCAACCGAAGGGCGAGGGTTTCGGACAGCGCCCAGGTTACTTTATGACTTGGGTGGCTCATCCCTCCGAGGACCTCAGCTGGAGCAGTTGGGAGCCGACCCTAAGGGTGGTAGGGTTTGGCGGTGCCCCCGTTGACCAAGGAGCGGTCGCGTGGGGAGGCCAGTATGGTTCTGGTTGCTCCATGTCGTGCCGTGACCCATGGGAGGGGGTCGGCCGGCAGGTCCACCATCGAACACTATTCCCGCAGGGAAACGGGCCGGAGGCTCGCCGGTAACGCGGCGGCTCATCGTGCCTCAGGTGAACTCTTGGTCCGATCCAGGTCCTCCGTGTCTATGCGGTACCGGAGTTTTCCTCGCCTGGTGATGAGGACCTAGAGGTGTCTCCACCTAATTTTCGAACGCACTAACAAAGGTAGCGGTCGGTCACTGCACGGGGTCAGGGGCCTTCGGGCCTGGGTACCCTCGACGGCCGTGAGGTAAGGTAGTGGCGGGCGGGCTTCTGTCGGCCTCCGCTGGCTTCTCTGTCCTAGGATGGGGTCGAGTCGGTGGGGGCTGGCGGGACTCCGTTCCGTCCAACCCCCTAGCGAGGCGGAGTCTATTCCGTCTAGGTGGAGCTTTCCGTGCCCGCCTGGGGTCGCTAACGGCACCTAGTCTGGGCCAACTGGTTCCCGGCGTGATCCACGAGGGGTTCCGTCGGTTGAGCCGGGTGGCTTGGGCGAAAAGCCAGGAGCTGGGTCGCTTTACGGCAGGAGGGATTTTCCCGTCCTCCCTGGTTTTCAAGTTAGGGGCTCTTCAATAACTTTCTTATCGGCTGGCCCACAAAAATGTCTCTGCCGGAAAATGGTATCTGATCTTGGGGGCCTTCCGTAAATTAAATTCGGCTCGGGAAGCCTCGGTTCAGTCCGTGGGCCCAGCGTCTTTATAGGCGTCTGGTTCCTGCGATGGCTTGCGGGGTCTACCGGTTCGAGTAACCAAGTTTAGGGACCACTTGGTTTTTCTAGCTCGGTGGTGAGGACTATCGTGACGACTGTTCACCAAACTTGGGAATAGCCGGCGTGACGTGCGCTGGGCAGTGCGTCGGTTTGACCGGAGTTTGCGTGGGGTTCCGCTCTGTTGGAGCTTGTCTGGCGGCGACCTTCGGGACGCGCCGCGGGGCTGGTTTCACGGGTGGTTCCTTGCGTAGACAGATGGGCCTTTTGAGGGCCTGGGACCGGAAGATGGCAACCCGGTCTTGCCATCTCGAGACGGCACGGGCCAAGAGTTCTCTCTTGGCCTGGCGGCGGGTGGTTTTCACCTCCACGTCGACAGCCGAGCGGGTCGTAGCGGCTTTCGCCAGCTCGTCCGCGCGCTCGTTGTAGACGTGTCCCACATGGGCTTTGATCCAGTGCATGTGAACACCGATTCCACTACTCTTTACCAAGTCCCTGATCTCAGAAATAGATCTGTGCCTTGGCACAAGACTATTTATGTCTTGAAGCGCCGATCTCGAATGTGAGTAGATGTCGAGTTCACTGAGATCCCTCTGATGGGCATCTGCTATCGCCTCCTTGATCGCTTGAACCTCGGCTGCGAAGACTTCCGCACCATCTGAGAGGCGGAACTGGCCCTCACTAACGATCTGACCCTCAGTCATGGCAGTAAACGCACACCCTACGGTGCGGTCTTGCTGTCTGGATCCGTCCGTGTAATATGAGCACGTCGTCCGGGGACTGAGATCCCTGGTCCACGGGATCCGACCGAGAACTTCTCGTCGGTAGGATGGTCGCCAGAGATCGACTGACTCAGGGTCGAGCCCTGTACCGTCAATGCCCCTGCCCCACCTGACAAGGGCCGTGAAGTCTCTGTCCATTTCTGCACGCAAGTCGAGAGGTAGAATCCCTGACAGGACGTGCAGCGCGTCGTTCGAAACCGTGCTATAACACTTAGTCACGCACAGGAGAAGTCTCCTTTGTACGCTGAGCAACCTGTTTGCTTCTGCTACTTTGCCAGTGTACCAAATAGAGGCCGCGTACAAGATAATTGGCTCCGCGACGAGTCGATAGAGCATCTTGCGTAGAGGCGGCCTGATCCCCAGCTGGCTGCGGTGAGACGGTCCATTTTGTGCAGCAGCTTGAACGCCCTTTCCTGAACTGCATTCAGGTGGGGCATCCAACTCAGATGCATATCGATGGTCACCCCCAGATAGGTCAGGCGCTGCTCGAATTTGATCCTGTGACCGTTCATTAGGATCGGTCTGAATGGAGCATAGTTGAGCCTTCCCCTCGGAGGAACCACCGTGTAGTTGCACTTGGCGTAACTGAATTCCAGACTAAACTCCGAAGCCCATTGATGAATCGTGGTCAGGACGGGATTCAGGATTTCGGCAAATCGGAAGACAGCTCTGCTTCGTGCCGCTACGAAGACGTCATCGGCGAAAGCTTGTATTAGCCACGCCTCATCTATATGCGACCGCCCCAATAAGATATTAATCACAACCAGCCAGAGAATCGGGCCTAAGCATGACCCCTGTGGGACACCGACATTAAAGTAGTGTTCCCCGGCGAAGAGAATGATCGACCTGTACCATAGGTAGTCGTCAATCAGCCCTAAGAGATAGGGTTCGATGCCGAGATTCGCCAGATACCGGAGGATGTCTGCTCGACGAACGCTATTAAAGGCGCTCTTGATATCAAAAGTGAGCAGATACGTGAAATCCCCACGGGTCTTTGATTCGGCTATGTAGTCCAGCACTCTGCGCAACGCGTCCACCGTACTGATGTTTTTCCGAAATCCGTACTGTCTAGCGTCGAGCAGTCCGTTGGTCTCAAGGTGGAGAGCCAGTCTCGTTGCGCACATCTTGTCCAATACCTTCCCGAGGGTCGGTAGTAGACAGATCGGGCGGTAGGACGAGGGGTTGCTGCGGGGCTTCCCCGGTTTGGGGAAGTACACCGCCACGGCCCTCTTCCAAGTCCGCGGGAAACAAGATACTCTCAAGCAGTGGTAATAAAGAGCCAGTAACCATTGAGGATGGAACTGGAGAACCTTACGGACGATCTCGAGGCTGATCCCATCGTGGCCGGGTGCCTTATTAGGCGGCAGTGTATCCACTGCAAGCTCCAGCTCTTCGATGGTGAACCAGTCTGGTTCGCCGGTTCTGTTGTGCGATACCTGCGAAGCTTCATCGGCCTGCAGGAAGTGGTGTCTTGCAAGTTCGTCCTGAGATTCCTCCCAGGTGGAGATTTCCTCCCCTGAGGGAAGAACTGGAGAAACCGGATCTTCCCTTCTCCACTTTCCTCGCACCACCTCGACTGCACAACCTAGCTTGTCCGTGACCAGTCCCTCCGAAATGAATCGGCGGAACGATGCACGTTTGGTATGCAGGATCGCCTTTTTATACTCTGCTCGCCTACTCTTGTAGAGAGCATCAAGTCTCTCCCTTTGTGGCTGCTCCAGCGTGTGCTGGTAGAGCCGCCTCAGCGCACGCCACCGAGATCTTTGGCTGGACAGTTTATCCGTCCACCAACACGCTCCCTTACGTTCAGCAAGTGTGCGCTTTTTGTACTTTTGACACAGCCTCACCAGGATCGACATCAGGTGTTCGACACCTTCGTCGGGGGTTTCGAAGCTGTACCGACTCAGATCTACCGTGCGTAGATCGTGTAGGAACTCGTCCCAGACCAAATCCCTTTGTTTCCATCTGCGGTGGACGTTCCGGGGAAGGGGTGTGCCTGGTCTGCCTTGATAGGCCCACGTCATGAGTCGGTGGTCGCTGAGTGTTTCGATATCGGACATCCTCCAGTCTTCAATGCGAGAGGCGTAAAACCGAGCCAACAAGATGTCGACCCAACATTCGCCCTGAGGGCCTTTGAAGGTCGAAATGCTGTCCGAATCGTTCACGATTTCGAGATTCGCGTTCGAAGCGAAGGTGATCATGGACCTCCCTCTGACCCTTCCTCCGCAGTCTCTTCCTCATACTCTTTGTAACCACCTTCGCCCAGGACTGATTCTCCACGTGGTCAGCCGCTTCTGATTGGGTTTCGAGGTTGCCTTCAGCAGGTTTCTGTCTCGGTTTCACTGGCCGAGATTTCTCCTTCTTCGGGTTCCCTCTACTTCCCTGCTGAGAGTGGTCTTTGGTAGGCTGCGTACCCGGTTTCACTAGCCGGGACTGTTCCTTCCTCCGACTACCCCCAGACTTCTTGGCTAGTACGTTGGTCTGCTTAGTGTCCTGAGAACCTGCCCTGCTCCTTCGGTTTTGACTTTCCTCCCGGGGAGTCCGTCGCGAGTGCTTTGGCGCGACTACTTATACCTCAGTTAGATCGTCTCCACCTCCGTTGCCTCCCGAGCCGCTCTCATTGGTCTTCGCTGACGTTCGCAGGTCTGTCGGGTCGCCCGTTGACTGCTGAGCCCTGCTCTTTCGACGTCGGCATCTCTTGCGTGGAACTTTCTGAGTTTCCTCAGGCAGCTCAACACCGCTCAATTCGCTTTCGTCTAAATTACCTACCGAGCCAGCCTTCTCCGTTGAACCCGACTTATGCGTTTCAGTCGGTCCTTCCTTCCGATCCGTGGCCCTGCCCCTCGGGTTCGAACCGTCAACTTCCGGATCAGAACTCGATGGTTTCTTACCTCCTTTTTCAGGTGGATCAGAATCCTCCTTTCTCTGCTCAACGGAAGGACTATTCTCCCCTCCGGCGCCTCCCGAGCCCATTTCTTCAGTCTGGACCGCCTTACTTTTCAACTTGAGGTTTCGATAGGACATCGATCCCTCTACATCTTCGCCATGTTTTGGTACCCCTCGTTTCGGGATCCCAGCGACAGTCGAGAGCGGTTTTTCGAAGAGTAGGGTGTGTTTCCTACTCCAACCTCTCTACAAACTATCGGCTGTTCTCCCGTCTGCGAGGCTTTCCCATGCAAGAGACAGAGCCAAGAGTGTTGTCGGGTCACAAGTCCACGAGCGAGCAAACGAGTTCGCCGTACTCATCTTTCTTCGCAACCTTGATACTCTTGTCCCGCTCGAGTTTCTTGAGGAATATCGCACCTATAGAGTGCGCGTCCTCTGCGAAAACAGTCGAGATCTCCACCATCTCCGCAAAGGAGATATGGGCAGAGTTCGGGTTGATTTCGTCTTTAATCTCTGCATCCGCATGCCTATCCTTAAACGGAGCATCATTTGGGGGATTGGGGACGTTCGAACTCGAGTCTTGGCGTTCACTGGCCTCCTCTCGACTCGACTCGTCACCGCTGCGTTCGATAGTAGTCGTGTTATTGATTAACACTATTGATCCCAGCTTCTCCTCCGGGCTCTTGGCCAGGTCTCCCTCCTGAACCTGCCGGGGCCGCACCGCGTCGAGGTGGCCCGGAGGATGAGGACTTTCCGCCCTGAGAAGGGCGTTTTGCAAATCTTTGTTTGCTTCAGCCATCCTCAATTAAGCAAATGTCAAGGACGTTATGCAGTAAATGAAAGATAGAAAGTATCTCGAAAACGCAAGAACTGCGTGAAAGACTTTGGTGCTTTGATATACTCTGGGATGTTGTCAAAGCCAATCTCTCAAAAATAACTTTCTAGAACGCCCCGGGACCGCAAGTTTGCTCAAAGCTGGTGCGGTCCCTTCAAAAATGATAAATGTAAACGTTTAACGGAATAACCCGCCTGGAAGCGGTAAAGAAAAATAACTTATATGAAATTCAATTAGCTAATGAAAGTGCAAACGTAAACTATGTAAATAAAACTTACATCTGTAAGGATAATAATTGCATAGAATTATGGCCATAAACATTTTTCATCTATAAAACAAATCAAAGAAAAACACCTAGCGAAAAGAATACAAATAAATAAATTTAAACCTGACACAACTTGTGAAACTTGCATCAAAACAAAGCTAAGAGATGCACCTTACCCAAAATTAGCAGATTATAGAGACACTAAACGATTGGCGTTGATACACTCTGACTTATGTGGTCCTTTCCAGACACCAACCAAAGGCGGAAAAACATACTTCTTAACATTTGTAGATGATTACTCTAGATTTACCATTCTGTATTTATTATCAAAGAAATTAGAAGTTTATGAAAAACTTAAGGAATTTGTTGCCTTAGTTAGTAATAAATTTGGCGAAAAGCCGAAAAACACAAGAACAGACAATGGAGGGGAATTTAACAATAATTTAGTTGACAATTATCTTAGAAAAAACGGCATAAAGCACCAACACACTGTTTCGTACTCTCCGAGCCAAAATGAAGTGGCTAAACGTAAAAATAGAACTTTAATTGAAATGACGAGAGCTTTGCTTAGCGAAGCAAACTTGTCTCAAAAATTCTGGGGTGAAGCTATCTGTACGGCGAATCACCTGCAAAACCGATTGCCTACAAAAGCTAATGAAAAGTCCCCGTTTGAGCTTTGGAATGAACGACCACCAAATCTATCTTAGAGTGTTTGGCTGTAAAGCCTTTGCTTATGTCAACAAAAATAAAAGACAAAAATTAGATGATAAGGCAGTCGAAGGCATTTTTGTCGGCTATGACAATTACTCCAAAGGGTACCGCATTTACACAAGTGGTAAAGAAATAATAATCGCAAGAACAGTAAATTTCTAGAAAACAAAAATACACACGAGAAGGTAGAAACACAATTAAATTTGAGAAAAAACCATCCGATGAAAATGACAAGTCACAGAACAAAAACTTCGTAGAAATTGAAGTCACAAACACTGAAGACACACCAAGTGAGTCTAAACAATTAATACCAGAACCAAGGCGGTCAGATAGATCAAATAAAGGAGTCCCTCCAGACAGATTTATTTACATGACAACACACGAACATATAAAAAAACCAAAAAATTTTCATGACATAATGAATATTGAAAATCCAGAAGAAAAACAACATTGGTTAAAAGCGACACAAGAAGAGATAAATTCTCTTAATAAAAACAAAACATGGACACTAATTGATCCCCCACAAGGTAAAAAAATAATTGGATCCAGATGGATTTTTAAAACTAAATATGATGATCAAGGAAGAATACAGAAATATAAAGCGAGATTAGTGGCAAAGGGATGTTATCAAAAATATGGCGTAGACTACGAAGAAACGTTTGCCCCTGTTGTTTCATATACGACACTTACATCTTTTATAGCAGCAGCTTACCACAAATTAAAAATTAATCACATTGATATTAAAACGGCTTTCCTGTATGGTAAATTAGATGAGGAAATTTACATAACTCAGTCAGAAGGCTATATTATTCCAAATCAGGAAAACAAAGTATGCCGATTAAATAAATCCATTTACGGCTTGAAACAAGCAGCCAGGGCATGGCACACTAAGACAACAAAATCATTAAATGATTTAAAATTTTAAACAGTCTAATTCAGACACATGTTTATATATTCGACATGAAGGAGAAAGCAAAACGTATATTATCGTTTACGTCGATGATATCCTGATAGCAAGAAAAGATGACGAAATTAAAGAAATAATAGAAAAACTTAAGCGAGAATATGAATTAAAAAATCTAGGAGAACTAAGTTATTATTTAGGAATCAAAATAGAGAAAACAGCAGAAGGTTACGAATTAAATCAAAGGGCTAAAATAGAAGAACTAGTAAAAAAGTTTAATTTAGAGGAAGCTAAACCAGTCGGTACTCCGATGGAACCTAATTTTAATAGATTAGAAGATAATGACAATTTACTACCAAATAATGTTAAATACAGACAGGCGATAGATTCATTGCTTTATATCGCATCTGTCAGTAGACCTGACATTTCTGCTGCTGTTAATATTTTAAGTAGAAGAAATGAATCCCCGCGTCAAAAAGATTGGATGGCAGGTAAAAGAATAACACGATATTTAAACTGCACAAAACAACTAAACTTGTGCATTGACACTAAAACTGAACCGATTTTAAAGGCTTTTGGGGATGCCGACTGGGAGGTGATACTAGTGCAAGAAAATCAGCCAGCGGCAATCTTTTTACCTTAGGTAATAATCCAATTCAATGGATTACAAAAAAACAATCATGCATCGCCCTTTCATCAGCAGAAGCTGAATATGTCTCAGCCGCAAGTGCAGGGCAAGAAATTACGTATTTATTGAAACTCCTGGAAGATTTGGACTTAGCGCAGACAAAACCTGTCTGTTTATATGAAGACTAGGGGGCTCTGCCCCCTGCAAGCTACGCTCGCCAACCCCCGTTCGGACACTGTAGAATCTAAAAGCACGCTAATCTGATCGGTTTTAAAAAGATTAGAGAAGATTGAATTATACTGAAAAAACCTGTAGCGATCTCCCTGTAAACGGGTTTCCATTCAATTCCCTTTGATTGCAAAAATTTAAGGTAGAATCAGTTGCTGTTAAGACATCCAATGGTTGTTTTTGTGTTTGGATAAAAAAGATCAGTTAAACATTTGAAAAGAAGCTAAAATAAAATGAATTAAGTAAACAGAGTCTTTGTCTCTCGGTAATTTTTAACAGCGTTATAAAACGATTGACATAATACAATTACTAAAATTTGCTGCTTTAACCCCTTCAAGGGCGGTGATTCATTTTTGGACCACTTAATTTTAATTCTTAAATGCCACATTAGCATCAGAATATTGGGATGAAAATTTCCCTTTTATTAGTGAACAATATATGCCGTTGGTTTGCCCGGTCCTTTGGTAGTGCGCGGAGCTGGATTGTGGAGGGTTTTTTTCCCCGCCAGGACATTAGTTCCATAAACCTCACGGTTGGAGTCCTGGCTGGGTGTCAAAAAAGTAAGTGAACAAAAGCATTTTTGTATTTCGAAATTCGTTTGTAAATTCAGGTGCCATTCACTGATTTCAAGATTTTACGAATAGAAGTGCCTTGTCCGTGAAAGGGTTAAATGCATATTAATGTATTTATTATTTTAAAGTTTCCTTTCCCTTTAATATTCACATGTAAATACAATTTTCAGGACATAATTTTCAATATTTTCCTGCCTTTAACACGTACTCATTTAATAGTAATTGTAATTTTTCTTTTCTGTTTTTAATAGTCACGTGAAAACAAATTTTTAATCGTTATGAAATATTATTCTTTGCGCTGTTTTTAAAATTGAAAACAATCTCTATAACAATAGCCTAAGTCATGTGACTATCATCAACAGCTCCAGGCGGATCCCTTCGCTTTTTATATTCCAGGTGGCCATTTTGGTACTTTAATGTTAGCCAGCCACAGGTGGAATAAGTCGCCGAATATTATTCTATCCCCATTATTTCGTTTATATTATAATAGTCCAAATCATGTAACTGCCATAAACAACGGGCTGATTCCTTCGCTTTTCATAAGAAAACTTTCCATTTTGATTAAATAATCAAAATTATTTTTTCGAATAAAACTACATAAAAGTTGCCATGATCACAAAGAATTCCTGGTACTTTTAGGTTAGCCGGGTGAAAATCTCGCCAATAGCTTTTTTTTAACTCGCAAGTTAGCATTTTTTTTTATTTTTCGAGTGGTAAATTAAAACGGTGCTACTTGGTTATCCCATCAACCAAAAATCTGTCGCCAAACTATAAGATTAAATGCCAATAATGGTTGATCGTAAATGGCACATTCACTTGACTTTAAGGAAGTTACACGTGTTCACGCCATCAAGTGATTTTTATTTCGACGTTTTATTTGTATTTTTATTAATGTTATACTAATTTATTTGTTCTTTTGTTATTTAAAATAAAAAAATTTGTCAATTTGTATAATTTGGATATTTATATAATTTGGCGAAATTGGTCGACGGGAAAAGTAATAACATTAAAACGTTGCTTTGAAGTGGAAATTAAATCTCATGATTTGTTGCATTGTCACATACGCACCGGGTTTGGCGTGATTTTTTTTTTTTACGACAATTTGGCGAAAATCTCGTTTTCAAATACCTGTTACATTTTGTAAGTAAAGTCGCATGATAATATTTAAATTATTTTTTCAGAACATGAACTCTTGGACAATAGACCTTTTTTTTTTTACTTTACTCCATGATTTTAATTTATTTTGGTTCAGACGAAAAACGTGAGATGTTCGACGATAATATTGATGTTGTTATTAGGGCTTGGAGTATTCGTAGTATTCGTAGTTGCTGTGATGTGTTTGTCTAAATAAATGTTTTGTGTGTTTTTTAAAGAAGTTATGTTTATACTAAAATAATTATCATTATTTTAACTAAAATGTTAAAAATAAACAACAATTTGGTAGCAGAGCGTGGTTTTAAAGCGAATTTTATATTTTGAATGTACAAGTAAGAAGAGTAAATAAATATGAATTGCAGTTAAACTAGGCCTAATACAAGATAAGAATTTGTTCCATTGGACTAACCGCCAATAGGAAAAATTTAAGAGGTAAGAAATTTATATGCATTTAAAAATTGTTTGGAATATAAAGTATTTTAACTATGTGTGAATCCAATATGTTTGGAATTCCTAGAATAGAACCGTTAACAAGTAAAAACTACACATTATGGAGTATGCAAGTTGAAGCTTTAATTAAATCGAAACATTTATTTGATGTTATCGAAAATGATGAACCAATAAAAAATGAAGGTGATCCCGATAGTTTAAAAGCGCATAAAACATGGTTAGAAAAGAATGATGAAGTTTACGGTATAATTATATTAACGTTGTCAGCAGAACAAATGATGGCTGTTAGAGGGATTAAAAAAGCTAAGGATTTATGGCAATTACTGAAAAAGCGTTATGCGGGAATTGAAAATCAGTGAAGAATTCAATTAAAAATTAATCTTGCGAGAATAGAGAAAAACGAAAGAGAAACAATAGAAGGATATTTGATAAGAGCTCAAGGGATAGCTAGTGAAATATTAGAATTGGGTACAGAAATTGATGAATGCGAATTAATAGGATTTATTATAGAAGGGCTCCCAAAGAAATATAGCGAAGTAACAACTGCGATATCATCAAACCGAAATATAACTTATGAAGTAATGCGAGAAACTTTGTTGAGATATGAAAGAAAATATGATAAATTTCGAGAATACGAGTCTAAAGCATTTGGGGCTAATAAAAAGAAAAAGGTTTTATGTTTTGCTTGCGGAAAGCCAAATCATACAGCGCGGAATTGTTATAGTAAATCGGATATGGCACACTCGCGAAACAATAGGGAATATTCAACTAAGGAAAATTTTCAAAATTATTATTGTAATAAAGTTCAAGATGTAAGAGAATACTCACGCAACAATAAGAATTATAACAAGACTAAAAATGTTTCAAACAAGAAAACAAAAGAATATACATGTTTTACAAATGAACATGCATTGCAGTCAAACGAATTCAATAGAAATGAGTGTAAAGAATCCAAAAATAATAGGGAAATAACCTGGATGTTAGATTCAGCTTGTACTTCGCATATGACGCATAAAGAAGATATTGTTGTAGAAAGAAAACCTGAAGATATAGAAATTGCAACTGCTGACAGCGAGCGATCAATACAAGCGAAATGCCTTGGAAACGTTCATGTTACAGCTTACAATAAGAAAATTGGCGAAACAAAAATAAAACTTACAGAGGTTCTTTGCGTACCTAATTTAAGAGAAAATTTAATGTCAGTTCCAAGTTTAGTCAGAAAAGGAAAGTATGTAATATTTGATAATGAAGGAGCAGCCATATATGAAAAGAATACAGGCGAATTAATAGCTAAAGGAACATTCGAAGATAATACATTTAAAATAAACTTAGCTGTACGAGAAACAGATAAAGACAGAAATGAATCTTGTTTACAGACAAATGAATCAAAGAAAGAATTGTGGCATAGAAGACTTGGGCATATAAATTATGTATACTTACAAAGAATGTCGAGAGAAAATCTTGTAAGGGGATTAGAAAAGATGAATGGTGAAGAAACAAAATGCGAAATATGTATTCAAGGAAAATTGGCAAGAACACCATTTAATCACGTGATAGAAGGAACAACACGCATTTTAGAAAGATTACATGTTGATTTATGTGGACCAATGAAAGTACACTCATTGGGAGGGAGTAAATACATGCTAATGGTTGTAGATGAGTATAGTAGTATATATTTTGTAGATTTTTTAAGAAGTAAAGATGAAGCAAAAGAAAGAATTATAAATATAATAGAGAGAAGAGAAAATGAAACCGGCAAGAAAGTAAAAGCGGTTAGATCAGATAATGGTAGTGAATTTACTAACGAAGAGCTCGTGAATTATTATAAAAGGAAGGGTATAAAGAATGAAAGAACCACGATTCATAGTCCACAAAGTAACGGGATTGCAGAAAGAGCGAATCGGACTGTTATTAATACTGCAAGAACATTGCTGATAGAAGCAAAACTACCTCTATCCTTTTGGGCCGAAGCAGTATCAACAGCTGCTTATATACATAATGTTACTCCAACAGCCACGAGAAAGAAAACGCCATTAGAATTATGGTCAAATATTAAACCAACTGTGAAACATATGAGAATATTTGGATGTAAAGCTTTTTATCGCAACGATGATATCAATAAAAACAAATTTGATGTAAGAGCAAAACCAGCAGTGTTTATCGGATATTCAAGAGATCGGCGAGCATGCAGATTGTACGATTTAAAGGAAAAGAGAATACGTGAAAGTAGAGATGTAGTATTTATAGAAGAAAAAATGGGATATGAAGATATAGCTAATAAGGAAGAAACCACTGATGAATTTGAATACATCAACATTACCAATAATAAAAATGTAAGATAAACAAGAAGAGAATAATTCCGATGAAAATAAAGAAGAATTAAATCAGAAAAAGGAAACAATTGCGTTGTCAAATGATTTGAATGATTCTGTGACACAAGAATATGAAGTAAATGATATAATTAATGAAAATGAAGAACAGAAAGAAAAAGAAACTAATGAGAATAAGCTGTTTGAAGAACCTATAAGATCATCACGAATTAGGAAACCGAATCCAAAGTAAACAAATTTAGTGCACGAGGAAGTTCCAAATAATTACAAAGATGTATTAAATTCTAAAGATAAAGATAAATGGATAGAAGCAATCAAAAAGGAATTATACTCGTTAGAAGAACACAAAACGTGGAAAATCGTTGACAAACCAAAAGATGTGAAGGCACTGAGAAGCAAATGGATTTTTACTGTAAAAGAAAACGGCGAAGATGTAAAATATAAAGCAAGATTAGTAGCCAACAGATCAAGACTTAAATTTGGAACAAATTATCAAGAATCGTATAGTCCTGTAATGAAAACTGAATCTTTTAGAACTTTATTGGCAGTCGCAGCGATGAAAAGTTACAAAACTAGATTTTTCGACGTAGAAACAGCATATCTGAATGCAGATCTAGAAACTGCTGTTTATATGAATCCACCTGAAGGTCTACAAATTGAAGGAGGGAAAATATTATTGGTAACAGGAAATTTATATGGGTTGCCAGAAGCAGGAAGATGCTGGTATGAAAAATTAGTTAATATAATTGATAAAATTGGGTTACAGCCATGCAAAGCAGATCCATGTGTGTTTTTTAATAAAAATGATAATAAATTTATTGCAGTTGTAATATATGTCGATGAAGGAATAATCGTTAGTGAATCCGAAGAATTAATAAATAAATTGATACAAAAATTGAATAAAGAAGCAAAAATTAAAGAGCTGAAGAAAAACATTAAATTCCTTGGGATTGATGTTGAAGAAAATAATGGAGAATTTTTGCTAGGGCAAGCTATGTATGCAGAAAAAATCTTAGAAAGATTTCATATGGAAAACTGCAAAAGTGTGAAAACCCCTGGTGTTCCTGGAATAAAATTAGATGAATATGAAAATGAAAATAAAATTGATGAAACATTATATCTAGAAATGCTTGGAAGTATAGGATATCTAGTAAGAGGAACAAGGCCAGATTTAGCTTTCACTTTGAGTAATTTGTCTCAATATGCAAAAGATCCTAGAGAAATTCATTTACAGGCAGTGAAGAGAGTTTTGCGGTACATTCAAGGCACTAAAAACTACAAACTTCGAATTAAAAATGAAAAGGGCCAATTAACACTTTGTTCTGATGCTAGCTGGTGTACTACACGAGATTCAAAATCATTTGGTGGATATATCGTAAAGATAGGCGAATCACTAATTGAATGGAAATGTAACAAACAGAAACTGGTTGCGCTTTCTACAATGGAATCTGAATTTTTAAGTTTATGTGATGCTGTTTGTGAAGGAAAATGGTAATGAGTCTCTTGGAAGAGTTAAACCAAGAAGAAATGGTGAAGCATCCAATAGAAATCAGTACTGATAGACAATCTGTAATTGATTGGATTAAAAACCCAAGAGTGAATAATCACAACAAACATATAGGTAGAAAATATCATTTTGTAAAAGATGAAAGAGCGAAAGGAGAAATTGAAACAAAATATATAAACTCGTCTGAACTGGAGGCAGATATAATGACTAAGAATTTGAGTTATGATGTCATGAAAAAACATATTACAAGTCTAGGAATTGCTGAGGATTATTGACATGCGAAAGGAGGAATTTGTAAGTAAAGTCGCATGACAATATTTAAATTATTTTTTCAGAACATGAACTCTTGGACAATAGACATTTTTTTTCCTTTACTCCATGATTTTAATTTATTTTGGTTCAGACGAAAAACGTGAGATGTTCGACGATAATATTGATGTTGTTATTAGGGCTTGGAGATATGTATTCGTAGTTGCTGTGATGTGTTTGTCTAAATAAATGTTTTGTGTGTTTTTTAAAGAAGTTATGTTTATAGTAAAATAATTATCATTATTTTAACTAAAATGTTAAAAATAAATAACACATTTTACTTATTTATTGTTATGCATGCTTATGTTATGCATGTTATATGCATGTTTATTTTTACGTATTTTTAAATTATTTTCTGTTATTTTTAAAATGAAATAACAATAAATAAATAAAAAATTAATTAATAACAATAGAACAAAACAATTTATAAATTTTTTTGTAAATAAAAAGAAAATAAATTCAAATAAACATTTATTAATAAACTAGACGCCCTTGGAGACCAGTTTGGTCTCCGTTAAATGTGTGCTAAGCATCTCTATAATAATAGCCTAAGTCATGTGACTGTCATCAATAGTTCCGGGCTGACCGCTTCGCTTTTTATATGCAAGATGACCATTTTTTGCATTTTTTATTTTTCGCGTGGTAAATTAAAACAATGCTTTCATGTTGAAATTAAAAGTCATGGATTTTGGTTTCATTTATTATTTTTCTTTTCTTTTTTTAAAAAATGAAAGAAAGAAGTGAAAGTCATGAATTTCAAATTAAAATTATGTATTTTAAATAAAATGAGTGAAATTATTATATTTTACATGAATTTAATGAAATATGAAAAAATGCGACGGGAAAGACAATGTTTGATGATTTATCACTTGCGCCTTGCTTACATAAAAAAGTACTACTTAGTTATCCCGTTGACCAATTTCGCCAAATTATATAAATTGCCAAACCACTCGCCAAATTATACAAATTGACATAATTAAAGTAAATTAAGTTTTGGATAAAAGTAACATAGTAAGACGGAACTATTGATGACAGTCACATGACTTAGGCTATTATTATAGAGATAAGCAACAATAGCCGGGTTACCATGTCAGGCAAAATAACGCCATTTTGGCGCCAATTAGGTACCCCGTTGCGTATATGACACCTGTGTCTAATATTTTTCTTTTCGTTTCGTTTAAAAAAAGAATGAAGTAAAAGCCATTTATTTTAAAGGTTTCAATTTTAAATGAAAGTTTTGCATTAAATAAAATGATAATGAAATACAAATTGAATTCTGAATAAAAGTAACATGATGCATTTCTTAGCATACATTTAAGGGAGGCCAAACTCGACGCCAAATTAATTTAAAATAAACTTTTCCAAAATATGAAAAAAAAAAATATCTGTTATGATTAAAATTTGAGTTGCCATCATTAGAAAAAAAGTATTTAAAATTAGAAAAAAATTAATATTTCGAAAACTAGTTCTAATTTTAAAATTCTAATACCAGTTTTGAGATCTTTGGATCAATACGGGTTTTTGGTGTTAATTTCATCGCAAAGTATTCCATATTTTAGGAGAAATCGCCGTGAAACGTAATCAGTTGTTTAATCAGTCGTTTCATAGAATCGTTACATAAATTCGTTTCAATTCGATTCATTAGGATTTTATATATATAGGGTAGATAATGAAAGTTGCATCAAAATGATTGAAAGTGAGAAGTTTTCAATAAGGAGTAAGCACATAGATATTAGATTTCATGCAATAAAACAACTCAAAGAAGATGGAATAATTGAATTAAAGTACTGTCCATCGAAATGTATGATTGCTGATGCACACACGAAACCCATTCCCAAGTCTGAATTAGTGAATCGCAGAAATTCAATGAACTTGTTTGCCTCATCAATCTGAAGAGATTAAGGGGGCATGTTGGAAATACTAATCTCTTTCAGAATTAGATAAACTCATTATTAATCATGATAAACTGTTTTTCAAAAACACTTTATGTCTATCATAAATAAGACTTGATTATTCTTTCAACGATCATGTCAGGAAAATAGAAAATGACTTCCTTGGTTGTGCAATGTATCACAAAAACTGATAAACATTTAGATTAAATGACTGCAATTTTTGACAGATGAAAGAACTATATTAATAATTTATGACTTTAAATGTTATTTAGTATTTTACTGATATAAGTAATCAAGAATTTTTTATTTATGTTATTTAATCATTATCAATAATATTTTTTGTAAGTTATAATTTCTCAGTGTGTATATAGATATGTAATCAGAAAGGAGCAAAGATGTATGCTCCAATGTGTATCCATTTAGTCATATATAAATTAATTTAATTTCAAAAGGTGGTACAAATTTCTGTGGTACAAATAATGAGAACAAGTAATATAAAAATTTTGTTTTTAAAGTCAATTCCTACTTAGGTCACCAAAGAAAAATTTAATATAATCCCTTAAGCTAATATTAGTTTTTGTTGCATTAAAATATCTCAATTTGTTGATTTTCTATAAGCAAGTAGGTTTACAATGGAATTCTATGGGAATTTGGCGAAATATTAGAAATATCGCCAAGTTGGCGTCACTTTTGGCGACTTATTTTCGACGCCAAATTTGGCGATATATCGCCAAGTTGACGACAAACTTGGCGGTATTTGGTGACAGAACAGGGTCCCCCCTATGGTAACCCCTTATTGAAAATACTTTCATTGACCTGCGATAACCAATGGCCGCCATTTTGTTTCCCATGCAAAACTAAAATTAATTAATTAAAATTTAATTAATTAATTAATATTTGAAAAACTGTATTAACATCAATTGTCATCTAGTACAAGTTCAAAAAAAATTATTTCAACTTGATAGGATGAATAATGAGTATTTTATTAACGATTGAAAATTTGAACAAGATAAATATATAAATAAATAAATATATAAATAAATAAATATATAAATAAACAAATATAGGGAGAGTGTAACTAATAGTAGGAATTGAAAAAAATACACTCTTTTTAATATATACCTTTACAAGCTTTTTACAGGATTAATCATCAAAGATATTTAAATAATCAATGGATAAATACTTGCATTCATTGGATAAGATGAAGAAAGTACTGGTTTCTTCGTGGACGATCATGAACCAAAAGGTAAGGAGATTTACCTTATCTTTATTTTGTGATTTAATGTGATTATTGCTATTTCACGTTAAGTCTCATTTTTTATCTAACACAATCAACTGTGGAACATGCTATCTTACGATTCCAGATGGTATCTGAAAATGATGAAAGTCATGCAGAACATGTTTGGTTATAACAAAATCTGTTAAACTATCGTAAATGTATGCTAAATGTGTAATTCGTTAAAAAACGGCCTTAATTTTTTTTTTCAATTTTTTTTTCGCTCAAACAAATTTCCATACTTTTATTATGACATTCAAAAAATTTCACAACATTCTGAACAATAGTTTTAACTGTAGACAACTTTAAAATAGGGTCGATTAATTATGAACATCCTGTAAATAAAATTTCTAAGCTATCGTAATACTAAATATGTAATTTTTTTTAAATCGCCCTCTGGTGGCAAAATTTTGAACTATTTTTATTTATATATTTCTTAGCTTAAACAAATTCTCATCCCTTTATTATATTTTTCACAAAATTTCACAACTTTATGAACAATAGTTTTGTCTGTAGACAACTTTAAATTAGGGTCGTTTAATTATGGACACCCTGTATATATGTGTTACATTATTAGATCTAATTCCGCGATTTCCTTTTCTTATTCTTAATCACTACTTTATTTTCACTAAATCCTTATCCTTAAATAATCTCTACCGTTAACTCTGTTTAATTCCCTTTAATTTAATGTCTCACTTGTCTTAATTGCTTTAATATTACGCTTTTAGTATTCTTAAATTAAATGTTCCTTTTTCGCGCCCTTTTTCTATCTAGATTATTCTTTTAGCTTCCATTTTTACTTTCCCGCGCATTTCTGAGGTTATCCTTTTTCCCTTCAAATTCACCCGCGTGCTCTGTCCGCACTCTTTATATGACGTGACATTCTTAATTATTCATTGGGTGAGAGCGCGACCTACGGTCATATTTGTATTCTTACACGTGAGGAACAAATGTTGATACTCGCTGTGTTTCAGCAGATTTTGGCAGATTTCAGTCAGTTTTCCAGTTTACATCCATCCCCTGGTCATCGTCCTTTTATTCGATTATCTGGAACTTTGTTTAAACCTAATTACTACTACGGAGAGATGGCTAATTATCTTAATGGAAACTGCACCTTTTGCAAGATGTTCTAATAAAGTGCTTAGCTGATATTATGAGTTGTTTCAATTTCTTCTGGGAAACTTCACGGAACGATGTATTCCATTGTTTTCACTCAACAACTGCATTTCAACAATTTGTTCTACTAATATAACAGATTCGAATTATCTGTTCTGACCACTTCTTTTACGCCATTATCGCTGGATGTGATCCACAACTACTATCGTGACAGCCAGTACTGCATTTTCAACGATAAAGCCAATCCAATGTTGGTAGAATGCAACACACACATATATATAATAAATTTGAAATCACAAATATATGAAGAAATTGATAAAGTTCTAAAGATGATTTAGAAATGAAAATATCAAACCAGTATGTAAAATAAGAAACTATGAATGACTCACAGAATCATCAGAGGAGCTTGTGAGTTCATTCATAGAAGATGCGTTATTTCATCCAATTTTGTCGGCATTAAGCCTAAAATGACAAAATTTAGCTCCTTACAAAGCAAACATTACAGAAAATAGATTGGATCTGGATTAATAAATTGGAACTGGATTAATAACAATAATGTTTAAAGTTGCCATCTTAAGTCAAAAAAAAAAATAATAATAAATAAATAAATAAAAGGAATGAAAATGATTGAAGAAATCAAGAAAATACTTAGATTAACTGTTAGTTAAACTAGAATGAAAAAATAGGAATAAACTTAATAAGTACTGAGTGAATACAAAATAAAATAAAATAAAAAGGAATAAATTAATACAAATAAATAAAGAAAGAAATAAAGAATTATATAAAAATAAATAAAAGGGCAATTGATTAAATTAATGTTTTAAAGACAAAAAATTATAATATAAAAAAATGAGAATATAAATAACATTTAAAAAGATGAGGAATATTTGAGATAGTAAAATTTAGCCTTTATATATATATATATATATATATATATATATATATGAGTTAATAATTTAAAAATAAGTTAGAATTTTGAAATGGAATTAATTCAATATAAAATTTGGGCCCCCTCTTTTCTCAACAAAATCTACGGCACGTACGAGGATGAAAATTTTTGTTGGGCTAGCTCAAAGTGTCTCCTGATGCACCTGAGACATAGAATTTTAAAATTCTAATAATTAGTTGAGTTATTAATTAAAAATCCCAACTCACTCTCGTTAAAAACTCAACTCGGTTCTTGCGAGAAAGAAAAAGCTCTGGCGCATGCACAGAAGCCTTATTTACGCATCAGTTGAAAATGAAGAACGAAAACAAGAAATTTCGGGGGGGTGGGGGTATTTTGTCATTATTTATTAGCTTACATCAGCCAAACTGCTTAGTAAAGTTAAAAAAGAAAGATATATTCTGAAAGAACGTACTCTTACGTCTTAAATTCCACAATAAAAAAAAAATATTGCAATTAACTCTTTGAAAAACAATTGTCAAAAGGGGTCGTTTTTTCAGAAAAACTTTCTCTCTTATTGAAACGCCCCTCCAGGGCGCAATTTTAGAGGTACCGAAACCAAAAAAATTTTCTTAAAGCTGAAACCTCCTTCTCATCGATGGTGTAATCAGTTTTTAAAAATATGAATTTTAGCCCATTTTAATACACTGACAAACTGAGGACACCTCGGTCCTCATGGAGACGAAATTCTTTCTATGCTAAAAGTAACTAAAAGTCTGTATTTTAACACAATCTTTTTAGAACATCTCAATAGACTAGGTTTACGTTACCTACAAAAATTTTCAAATGTACTGATGGGTAGAAATATTTTTAACAAAATAAAATGTGTGAAAATTTCGACGAAATCTGTAAAAAATTTAATATTTCGTCGTTGTTTTGCCCTTCCAGAGCGCTAATTTAAAGATTCCTACAAGCCAAAAATATATTCTTAAACCGGATACCATCTTCTAATTGATGGTGCGATCGGTTTTAAAAATCAGGAATTACAACCCTTACAAATACATCGGCAAATACAAATAATTCGCGCCTCATGGAGACGACATTTTTCTACGCTAAAAGTAATTAAACGACCGTATTTTAACACAATCTTTTAAAAGCGTCTCAAATTGAGATGCTATTGAGATTCTCAATAGATCAGATTTACATCATCTACAAAAATTTTGAAACACTAGGGGGCTCGGCCCCCTACGAGCTACGCTCGCCAACCCCCGTCCAGACACCGCAGACTCTAAATGCACGCTAATTTGATCGGCTTTAAAAAGATTTCGAAAGATTGAATTATAATTTAAAAAACAGCGGCGATCTCCCTATAAACGGATTTCTATTCATTTCTCTTTGATTGAGGAATTTTAACGCCAAATCCGCTGCGGTACTACTTGATTATCCAGTCGACCGATTTCGCCAAATTATATAAATCGCCAAACCACTCGCCAAATTATACAAATTGACATAATTTTTATTTTAAATAACGAAAGAACAAATAAATTAGTACAACATTAATAAAAATACAAATAAAACGTCGAAATAAAAATAACTTGATGACGTGGACACGTGCAACAACATTTCAAAATACGCTAATATAAAAGGAATTAAGTAAACAGAGTCTTTGACTCCTGGTATTTTTTAACAAAGCGAAAAGAAAGTTCTTTTAAATGAGACATTTTAAATTAATCGTTTTTAATCTGACGTAATTTTGATCAAGCTATTTTTTCTCTTTTAAATATTCATGTGAAAATACTTTTGTTAGAAATGAAATATTATTTGTGCTTTCCTAACAAAAATAGTTGAAAAGATCATCTCAAAATATCAAATAAATGTCCAGCGCAATTTCTAAATTTAAACTGTTTTGCAATATTATTTTGTGCTCATTTCATATCATAACTGTAATGTGACGTAAATATAACGTAATTTCTCCTATTTAAGACTTCTAACGCATGTTAATGAATTTATTATTTTACAATATCCTTTCTCTTTTAAAATTCACGTGCATACTTTTTATGACGTAATTTTTAATAAGTTCCTGCTTTTTGTACATAATTATTTAATTCTAATTCCAAATAATTTTTTGTGTTTATAATAGTCACGTGTAAATAAATTTTTAATTTGAAGCAAACATTATTGTTTTCGTTGTTTATACAGTTGGCAACAGGTTAAATTAGTACAATTTTTAAAATAAGTAAAAAATATCTCTCGAAATGCTGAAAATTTGAATTTAAAATAGAAATGAAACCTCGAAAAATGAGTCAAATTAAAAAAATAAATGAATTCTGCACACCGAGAAATTATAACGTAAAAAATGATCTAAAAATTATTAAATTCCGATGTATAGTTTTTGCTCCTATAAAACTTTTTTAGTGGAACGATTTTGTCCAACTTTAGCATTAAATATCTCTTAAAATAATTCTTCGATTGGAAAACTGTCTGCATCAGCGTGTTTATCAAACATTTCTGTATAATACTACCGATTTTCATATTTTTGTATGCATTATTTTTCTTAATATTAATGAAGAAAGACCTCCGGTCACAAAAAATTCAAAACCGGCGGCGGTGGTGACAGCGGTAGTTACTTTTTTTTAGAATAGAGAGATTCGGAAGGGTAGCAATATTTTTTATAAAACTAGGGGGCTCTGCCCCCTACGAGCTACGCTCGCCAACCCCCGTTCAGACACCGCAGAGTCTAAAAGCATGCTAATTTGACCAGCCTTTAAAAAGATTTCGAAAAATTGAATTATAATTTAAAAAACAGTGGCGATCTCCCTATAAACGGGTTTCTATTCATTTCTCTTTGATTGGGGAATTTTAAGGCCAAATCAGCTGCTATTAAAAGATACAAAGGCTGTTTCCGTCTTTGATTAAATAAAATCAGTTAAACATTTCAAAATAAGCTAATATAAAATGAATTACGTAAACAGAGTCTTTGTCTCCCGGTATTTTTTAACAAAGCGACAAAAAAGTTTTTTTTAAATAAGACATTTTAAATGTATCGTTTTTAATCTGACATAATTTTCACCAAACTTTTTTTTCTCTTTTTAATATTCACGTGAAACGTACTTTTGTTAGAAATGAAATATTATTTGTGCTGTCCTAACAAAAATAGTCGAAAAGATCATCTCAAAATATCAAATAAATGGCTCGCGCAATTTTTAAATTTAAGCTGTTTTTCAATATTATTTTTTATTCATTTACATAGTAAGTGTAATGTGACGTAATTTATCCTATTTAAGACTTCTAACGCATGTTAATGAATTTATTATTTTACAATATTCTTTCTTTTAAAATTCACGTGTAAATAGTTTTTATGACGTAATTTTCAATGAGTTCCTGCTTTGTATGTTTTCTGTTTATAATAGTCACGTGTAAATAAATTTTTTATTTGAAGCAAACATTGTTTGCGCTATTTATACAGTTGACAACAGTTTAAATTAATAGCCTTTTCTAAAATATGTAAAAAATATATCTTGAAATGCTGAAAATTTGAATTTAAAATAGAAATAAAACCTCAAAAAATGAGCCAAATTAAAGAAATAAATGCAGTCTACACACCGGGAAATTCTAATGCATAATATGATCTAAAAATGATTAAATTCCCATGTATAGTTTTTGCTCCTATAAAACTTTTTTAATGGAACAATTTTGTTCAACTTTAGCATTAAGTACCTCTTAAAATAATTCTTCGATTTGAAAACTGTCTACATCAGCATGCTTATCAAACATTTCGCTATAATATCACCGATTTTCATTTTTTTGTATGCAATATTTTTGTTAATATTAATGAAGAAAGTCTTCCGGTCACAAAAAATTCAAAACCGGCGGTGGCGGTGACAGTGTTAGTTACTTTTTTTAGATCAGAGAGATTCTTACTCTTTTAAAATTCACGTTTAAGTATAGTTTTTATGACGTAATTTTCAAGGAGTTCCTGCTTTTTATATTTTCTGTTTATAATAGTCAAGTGTAAATAAATTTTTAATTTGTAGCAAACATTATTGTTTGCACTGTTTATACAGTTGGCAACCGTTTAAATTAATACTATTTTCTAAAATATGTAAAAAATATCTCTCGTAATGCTGAAAATTTGAATTTAAATTAGAAATAAAACCTCAAAAAATGAGTCAAATTAAAGAAATAAATGCAGTCTGCACACTGGGAAATTCTAATGCATAATATGATCTAAAAATGATTAAATAGTCGGTGGGCTGCAAAGTGTCCCATATATCAATACACATGAAAGTGTTTCTAGATGTCTGTGCACAGAAAAGTGTCTTTTTATGTGTAGCAGGGCTGTCTTTATCAGATTCGGACTAAACATCCAACAACTACTGCTCATTTCTGATGTCTTTACTAACTGAGGATAGGGAGTTTCGGTATGAGAATGGCGACATGCAAGATATAAAAATTTATTGATTGATAGATTTTGAACAAAAACTATTGAAAAGAATTTTGACAAGCTTGCCATTATTGCCAAACTAATGCTTGTTAAATTGTCCGTCACTCGTATAATCGAACTTGTCCAAGTGAGTATCACCAAGTTCTGAAATAGAAAAGTTTTGCCAACAATGACAATCGATAATGATCACAAAGAATAATTTGCTGAAGAAATAAAGCATTTTTTTCCGAATTTGTATCATTTTTTCCATCATCACTTTATTCATGGTACTAGGTACAATATATTCATAATTTTAGTATACTTAAGATAGTTTGGCACAAACTTCAAAAACTAATTGATTACTTTTTATATGTACATATTCGCAAATTAAATCATAAATATGTTAATTATCTTTTGTAAAAAATATTCTCTCAAAAATCCATGTTTTGTGGATATTAATTTTTATATATTAAACGTAATGTTTTTATGCCAATACACGATATCCAATGTGTGGTTATTGGATAACGCTTCGTCATTTGAGAATTTTGAAGAATTATTTAATTCTTCCTTGGTGCATTTTTTGAAGTCGGTTAATATATTTTTTTAGAAATTAAACTTTACTGACAAGAATTCAATAATGTTTTTTTTTTTTTTTTTTAATGTTGGTACCATTTATATTACATTTGGTTTAATGTTAACAATTCGAAAATGAAAGATACTTTTAATACAGGGGCGTCATTGGGAGAAGGCTTGGAGGGGGAGAAGGGGGCTCAATGAATTTGATATTTTTAAGTGTATCAATTGTTATAGATTAGATTAAAAAAAAATCTGAAATTGCACAAAAACTAAATTTGTTGTATTTGAATAAAATAGAGACGTTAGTATTAAATAAACACTTTAAGTACATAAATTAATAAATATCAATAACGTTTGCTAAAACCTTGCTATGCAACTTTCTAAAGTGAAGCACATTTATCAATAGTGAGTACTTTGGCTAATTTTATAAACAAATGTGAAAGTAAAACTGTGTCAATTGCTTCTCAACTGTGCGTAACAAGATTTAAAAAAAAAATCCCCTTCCACCATCTCCCAAGAAAATTTTGAAATGGCAGCCATGTTTTAACCCCTTGGGGGCGAGCGACAGGTGTACATGCTGTGTAAGGTGCTCAGAATCTGTTTATTCTCACCAGTAAATTTTTATTGTAAATTTTGCCTTATTTAATCCCATCACTTTCTCGATTCAATTAGGCAAAAATTTCTATTTTGAAAAACCAGTGATAAAAAATTAAAAATTCTGTAAAAGATGCTCGCCTCTAATGGGTTAATCATGCACAAACAGGAATCAGGTGGAAAGTTGAGTAAAGTAACATATTAAAGTTTAGCATTTTATTTCTTTCATCCTTTTCAACTTTTTCATTCAAAATCAATTATTGAATTAAATTAAAATTTATTAATATCTTAAATTTTTATTTAAAATGTTTAAAGGACAAAGTACTACAACAAATGCATCATAAACTGTAATATTCTAAAAAAAATAATAATATAAATGTAAGCAAATACTATATAGATTTTCTGTAAAACTACTATCAAACAAATTTATTTTTTTAATACAGTAAAATCTTTTTTAACCGGAATCCTGCTATAAATGGAACAAAAAATCATGGTCCTGAAAAAAAAAAACAACATGCAATTATAACTTTTAAAACGATAATAACCAGTCTAAAACGAAATTTTAAACTGGTAGTTTACGTTTTATGTCTAAGAATGTTTTACTGTATCATACTTATGGTGGAGACATTGGAATTATTATCTGGGCCTGCAGTTTCTCTGTATGGCCCTAGCCCCTTCACAAACACACTAGCTTCCCTCCTCCCTCCCTCCCTCTCCTGAAATCAGCACTGCAAAATATATGCAATGACATGAGATATTAATAATAACTGAGATATAATATTAAATTAATAAAGATTTTAAGTGACATTTAAATGTTTTATGTTTGACATCTATATATTTAAAATGCTAAGCGTATTCTTTCGACAGTCCGTGAGAAGAAACTACTGCATCAAATTACACCAATCTTTCTTTAAATGAAAGATATTTGGCCACAGATTTGTTATCATACATTCGTTTGTTCAAATATTTTATTAATTAGCCGTAATTTTAAATTAAAATTCTACAGTTGCGCATGCGCATTATATAAGCAGAAGTCTGCCTTTGGAGTGACGCGCGGCACATGCGCAAAGATTCTCGCTCAGTTGAAATATCATATTACAGGTAGAAGTTGTTTTAAGTTCGAATGCTATTCGATCTTACTGTAAACAAGCTTTTCTTTCTTTCAGAAAGTTAATATTTTACTCTTTCAGCATTATTAACTATTCAAAAATTTATTGTGTCGATATTAAGAGCTAGATAAGACTCATTTCAGGGGTGTCACACTGTTTTGGTCATATTACACGCTGAAGATAAACACAGTGATTTGAAACTAAAAGTTATGGCTGGTGAATTGCCAATAGTTACACAGGAAGATTGGGAAACTAGCATGTTAAGTTGTAGTTTCTTCTTTTTTAAAAATAAGGTAACATATATAAATATTAAAATTCAAAACTATTGTTGTAAGATCAAAACTCAAATTCAAGGCAATTGCGTATGTGTCAACTGTGTTTCGAACCTCTTCAATTTAGAAGGTAAAAGAACAAGTTCTTGATAGCGTAGTCGGTTAAGGCAGCAGTTTAAGGCTCTGAATTTTTGCAGAGGACGCAGGTTCGAATCCAAGCCTGGCAAAATTAGTACTATTTTTGTCGATAATTCATTTCAATAATGACATATTTTATTAGGAAGAGAAATTATAGGATTTTTATTTTATTATTATTTGAATGCATTATAATTAAATAAAATTTAACTCTCAATAATATTTTGAAAAAAAAAATAATGATTTTAAATTTAAAATATTTTGCGTGTAATTATCAATTAAATAAACTGAACTGATCTACAATTTTTGTTATATTCTCTGACCATTATCCAGAATATATATGGGTGTGTGTCAGAAAGAAAAGTTTGTCATTCATATGCATAAAAAATAAAACGGAAAAAAAGAAAAATATTCGTATAAGAGCTATAAAAGAAATTACCTTGATATTCAGGTTTAATATTTAAAAAATGTAAAATAAAATTCAAGTAAAAAAATATATATATATTATAAATCGTTAGCTGCATCAAGTTTCAGATTTAGGTTTTTAGAGAATGAGGCAGAAAAAAATAAAATTCATGGCAGCTTTTAATGGTTGTGTAGTTTTAATAAATAAATGAAAATAAATATTGTTATTAAGGGAAAAAAAAGGCTGTAGTAAGTAAAAATAAATTCTCTACCCAGTATTTTAAGGTAAATTTCTGATAAAAAGCAAGCATAATTGGTTGTAAATAATAAACTTAAAATTCTTTCACTTCACTGAATAGGTTAGACTGACAGCACCAGCTATCGCCTTAAAGAAATAGGAGTCACTTATCAATATAGAAATTCATCACGTAATTCGTCATTCAATAATTAATTTAAAAGCAACTAATTAAAAATTCAAGAATTTTTCTAATGAAACATTCAAATTATTTACCGTCAAATCCTGACGGGCATTATCTAGTTTTTTAATAAAATTACACTTATTGTAACTGACAAAAGTATAAAATTACTTAAAATGTGCAGTTAAAAAGAAACTTCCGTTATTTTTTTTTTTTTTTTTTTGAGAGAGAGAGAGACATGAAGAGATCTACATGAGCAATGTAACAAGATGCGACATAATTGGGCGCATTTAAATATTTATGTATTTCATATTGCATACGAACGCATAATGAGACAGGAAAATACCAAACTAAAATAAAATCAGATGCAGACAAACTGAATTTATTTTTACATTGTACATAATGCCTCACAGAGGTATGAGCATTTAATTAAATTATACAATAACATTGACATTGGTGTTTAAAATTTATAAAATGACAATTATATGACATCATTTACAATGATTTGGCCCTCATTTTCACATTAACTGTGAAAATATGTAAATATGAATAGTATTTGAATAAGCTACTCTGAATATTATGATCTAAATGATTTTTTACAAGCTACACATAATGATATATGTACGTCACAATCTATCACAATAGAAATTCACAAAACATAAAATATATTTAGGAATAAAAATCACAAAAACAAAACAAATGAAAAAATTAGTATGACTTTAATCACAAAAAAAAAAATTTTAACAAAATTTTATGCAATTTAATTGTAGCATAAAGTAAATGACTTTCTAAATTCATAAACAACAAACAAAAGTAAGCATAATGGTATATTTATTTATTTATTATTGTTGCGCAACGTCTGAACAAAATATACTGAAAGTAAGAAGATAAAAGAAGTTATAATATTTAATTGTATAAAAAAATTGATTCAAATCAATTTTTGTGATATACTGTATGAATGGGTTATATCATACAATTATTTAGAACCAAGACACTTTTATTTAACTTTGCATAGATACTTTAATTAACCAAATACTAAAAAAGTAATAAATTAGCATTTAGAAATATTACAGACATTATGTAAAATAAATAACTACTAATCATAAATAAAGCAAAATATTTAAAAAATAACAATAATCTTTATTTAAAAAGGGAAAAGAAATATACCTATATATATTTCAAAATTAACTTAAGACATGCTCATTTATAAAGTTACATTTGTCACAAATAATTACAATTAATTCATTGGTGATAGTAAAACTTTTAGCAACATAAAATTACAAGACAAAAGAGAAATGATGTTCAAAAACCTATTATAACTGTCAAATATTAAAAAGTTGTGTTTTACTAATACTTATCATATAGGAAAGAGGAAAAGGCTAGGGATGGAATTTTGTACACTAATTATCATATCAATTATAAAAGATTATAGTAACTTTAACCATAAACTAGGAATGACTCATTGTACAATTAACATTTGTTTTCCACCCTTTTACTGACATTCCCAAATCCTTATAATACATTTTTCGTATAAAAATATCAATTTGTACAATATGTATATTATGCATTAACTTTCTTTTAAGAGTTTAACAAGAAAATTTTTTAGTTAATTTTTTAGCAAATATTTTATTAATAACTTCAATTTGTATTTTATTTTTATTTTTCATTGTCATTTGACTGAGGCAAATAGCATCAAGTTTGGCTGCTTTTCAATAGCACTAATGCTACTACAAATATAAAAAACTCAATATATTAAAAGAAGTTACTTAGCTTATAAAAGTGAATGTGAAGAAACTGCTATAATCTAAGTGAATACACACAAGTTGATATCTAAAAAATGATCACTGAGATACTACCATTATTAGACTATCTATAATTAAATAAAAGTAAAGCAATTGATTATTTTTAATCTATGCATACAGCTTGGTATTTAAGCTTTGACACATTTCTTAAAAGCATGCATTTTGTACATCTAATCTTTAAAACATTAATTAAAGTAGATAAAGAAAAGTAGAAAAAATAACAAGATAAAATACAATTCTGAGCTTTCTCTGATGCAGCATATCTTTTAATCAATTCCACTTAACTTATTAATTTTATGTTCAACATAAAATGAAAATCTACCTTTTCCTTGACAGATTTCAATCTAGCACCAAAGTGTTTGATCAGAAACTTGTGTAATCATATTTATAGCCAAATGGTATATTTAAGTAAATGTATTTGGTGCAAGAGTGTTCTTTAAAACCTTTAATGGTAGTCATATTCACTTTAAAGGACATTGTAGCCATAATAACAATGCTTAGAAGTCGACCCAATTCTAGACACAATCATATATTAAAAAGAATATTTGACTTAAAATCAATTTTTTTCTTTTCAATATCACATTTGGACAAAGCGCTGTTCGTTACATCACAGTAACAATCATCTCAAGAGATAAACTAGTATTCAATGGAGGAAGGGGAGAGAGGGGTCTGTTGGCGCTGCAGAAATCTCGCATGCAAAAGCCCCATAACTGCAATAAAATAGCCGTTAAATCCAAATGAAATAAAAATAGTAACTGATGTTTGGCAGCCATCCAAAGGTAAACGGCACACTTCTGATAATGAAGGAAAAATCTGTAGTGAAAGAAATAGAACTTTGTAACTAAAATATCAATGTGAAGACAGTTTTATAGCGAATTAAAAAGAGTTTTAAGATTTAAAATAACAATATTGTATATGTCGGCACACGGAAAAGCTAATACAGTGGCTACTATTGTAAAGCTAATGCAATGGAACATTGATAACTCAACACCACTCAGAGAATTAAAAGTATCAAGTTATCAATGTCAAATTATCCAAATAATGAGTGAATTGGTTTCATACTAGATTTATTTTAACAGGCATGCAAGTGCAACAATGCTTCCAAAAAAGTGAGAAAAGTGACAAAAAGACCAAAATAAGTGACAAAAAAGTGACTAAAGCGTGTCAAAAAAGTGACTAAAGCGTGTCGAAAAAGTGACTAATGCGTAACAAAAAAAAAAAAGGGGGGGGGGGCTAAAGCACCAAAAAAAAAATGACATGAATGGTACGTGATAATGATTTTTTTTTTCAATTTATTTGTAAGTTAAATTATGTAAATAAAACACCTTTTTGCTTTTAAGATGACAATCCTCTATCAAAATGACGGATAAGGTAAAACCTCAGTTTTATTTAATCATATAAAACAAAACGTACAAAATTACCACTATTTCTAAAGAACAATCTTCATTTTATTTCTACAACATTTGCATTAAAAATCTATTGTTTGCAAATAGTGATATGATAATAGGTCACTGGTAGGATCCTTGCAATATTTTCTGTGACAAGTTCCAATTTTAACTGCAAGTAACTATACAAAAAGAAACTAGATGTTTAAGAAAAAATGATGGAAATAAAGAAAAATTAAAATTCTATTGCTAAATTCACCCCGAGTAAATAATTAAAACTCTTAGAAAAAGCGCAAATTGTTTACAATGCACACATCTATATCTATAAAAGAGTTTGTCCTGACTGACTCATAATAGCACAGCCCTAACTACTGAACCTAGAAGCATGAAAATTGGGGACAAAATACTTCTTATAACATAAGCACACACTAAGAAAGGATTTTTGAAAATTCCCTCCTAAGGGGGTCAAAAGTTTTATAACTTCTGGCCATATCTCAGCAGCCGTTTTAGGTAGGAGTGTGAAAAGCCATAAAATAAATCTATTAAAAAAATAATTAAACACATATTTCAGCGATTTTATAAATTCCCCTCCTAAGGGGGTTAAAAGGGGGAGCAGAAAATTTTAGAACATTTGGCATATATCAGCAGCAGTTTTAGGTAGGAGTGTGAAAAGCCAGAAAATAAATCTACTAAAAAATAATTCAACAAGTATTTCAGCAATTTTAGAAATTCAACCCCTACAGGGGTTAAAGAGGGGGGGGGGGTCGAAAATTTTAGTACATCTGGCCATATCTCGGCATCCGTTTTAGGTAGGGCCGTGAAATTCCAGAAAATAAATCTACTAAAAAATAATTAAACACATATTTCAGAAATTAATAGAAATTCCTCCATAAGAGGGTTAAAGAAGGGTTGAAAATTTTAAAACATTTGGCCATATCACAGCAGCCATATTAGGTAGAAGCATGAAAGCCCAGAAAATAAATCTACTGAAAAAGTAATTAAACACGTATTTCAGCGATTTTAGAAATCCTCCACTGACCCCCACCACCTCTATGCGGGTTAAGGGGATAATCAAAAATTTTAGGTCATTTTGCCATATCTTAGCAACCGCTTTAGGTAGGGGCATGAAATTGCAGAAAATAACTGTATTCAAAATTAATTAAACATGTACTTCAGTTATTTATAGAAATTCCCCCCCCCCCCCCCCAAGGTGGTTAAAGGGCGAGGGGTCAAAACTTTTAGAACATTTGGCCATATTTCAGCAGCCGTTTTAGGTAGCAGCGTGAATGCCCAGAAAATAGCTGTACTAAAAAATATTTAGACAAGTATTTCAGCAATTTTTGAAATGCCCCCAATGGGGGTTAAAGAAGGGTAAAAAATTTAGAACATTTGACCATATCTTAGGAGCCGTTTTAGGCAGGAAGATGAAATTCCGGAAAATAAATCTATTAAAAAAAAAATTAAGCACGCATTTCAGCAATTTTACAAAATCCCCACCTAAGGCTGTTAAAAGGAGGTCCAAAATGTTATAACATTTGGCATATCTCAGCAGCCGTTTTAGGTAGGAGCGTAAAACTCCAGAAAATAAATCTACTAAAAAAATTATTAAACACGTATTACAGCGATTTTAGAAAATTCTCCACCTAAGGGGTTAAAGGTGGGGGCAAGAATTTTAGAACATTTGGCATAAATCATAATAAATAAAGATGGAATTGTGACTGGAACTGAAATTCAATGAAGAGTGTGCACGCTATGAATCTTACAGTCATGTGACGAGATTCCTTTTTAATTCTACCCTACTTTTCAATGAAATTCAAATGCAACTGAATGATGTTTTGCTCCTATTAGCCGTGATCCTACTTTTGTAATTCATAATAAGCGAGAAAATCATAGTACAGTTTAAATGACAACTTTTCTTTATGTCCAAATTGCTTGTTTTAACCGTGCACTCAAATTAGCCAGTCTCGTATTAACCGAGTTCGAATGTATTTACACATGGCTTTTTGTGCAAAAATATCAATTATTGATGCTGAGGATATCAACAAATCTGAAAGATAAAAATGTCGACTTTAGTTACCCCCTTTTTTTTAAATGTGAGCAAACCAGTTTCCGCACCTTGCTCACTTTTAGAGACTTCATCTCTTTTAGTCAAAAAAAGTGACTAAAAGTGACTTTTTTTAAAAATAGTGACTAAAAGTGACAAGTTTTAAAAAAAGTGAGAAAAGTGACTAACTTGCATTCCTGTTATAATAAAATATTTCATTAGTTAACATGAAAAAAAAAATGATTTAATAAATGTGAATCCCCCACTTTGTGGGACAAATACTAGAAGACATTGTTATTGCATTAGGTGAAAACAAAAAAAAAAAAAAAAAAGCTATTATTAAATACTTTTAAATAGTAGCTATCTTTTTAAGTGTTATTTGATATTAAGTTATTTACATATAATTGTGATATTTTATTCACTTCTCTTCGTTTGAATCAATAAAGCATGCGAATAATAAATATATAACCATATTTGTATATCACTGCCAGCAACACAAAAAAATTGCAAAATTCAATATAATTGTTAGACATTGATAATGATATCATTAGGCAGAGGAGGAGGGGGTTCGTAGGATGATAATCTATGATATCGTAAGGGGGGTGGGGTCCAAAGTTACTGAAACGTTGATAACGTTATATATATATGTAAAGCCTTTTATCTGAGGATCAAGTTATCAAAGTTCCACTGCATATATATTCCATTATAAATCTTGTAAGCTAAAAATAACAAATTCAAAAAGAAACAATATGGTATTAAATTATCAGACATTTTACATTAACCATTTTATTGAAAAATCAGTTATTTTTTATTGATTAGTTGTGTTCTTTTAGTCATTATTTCTTTTATAATTTTTCTAATAATACTGCTATTTTAAAATTGTAAGAAGCTTTGAATTTTACAAAAGATTATTTTTAAAATTATGTACATTGAAATTCCAGTTAATTTACAAAAAAAAAAAAATTATACATTTCAAATACATATTTTATGAGAAGTTGCAGAACTTCTCAGGTGAAACTGCCGCAGAATTCGCGGAGCGCGGCATTCTGCTTGCTAGTCCAAGATCCTTTCACTTTCTTTTCAACACTAACCACTTTCTGACACTTGACCGGAATGGGAGAGAAAAAGAATTAAAAAACATTACCAGGCAAATTTAAAAGAGAAATTTATAACACATCAAAAAGTGGGAAGGACGGGGCAGGGACAAGCCGTCAGACAACCATTGTGGCTTCAAGCTTAACGTTAGTCTCTATGGCAGTCGGCAGGTGGGGATAGCCACAGAATTTGCAGATTGTGGTGTTACGCATGTGTGTTTGAGGACTGCATGCATAATTTTTTTGAATCCCCCCCCCCACTACAAAGTATTCAATTCTTCCTTCTTTTATTTACTGACTTAATCTCGAACTTAAATACTTTAATGACATAAAACCCATACAACAACATTTGTCAACAGACAATTGAATGAATTGATTTAGCTCAGAATTTCAATGTTCATTTTGGGATTTTAATGTGTGTTTTTAAAAAGGATAAAAATAACAGAAAATATATTATAATGAAAAAAATATTACATGAATATGAAGCAAATTTTCAAATATTTTGAGAAATTAACCAAAGATAAAGATATATTTAGCATAAAATTGCTCTTTTAGAGATTGATAATCAATCCTTTTTTAAATTTCATTTTCAGTCTCAAAATTTTTACATATTTAAAAAATAATAACAATCATTGAAAGCATGTTTCAAAGATAAATGTAACTGAAACATTAAATAAAAAATTACTTTAGATTTTATAAAATTAAAAGAACCATAATTATTCAAATGTTAAACACAGAAATAGTCCAGATAATCTTTTAAGAATAAACTTAAGCATTATATTATTAAAATCATAATTTTGAAAAGAAAACAACATAACAATATCTTATAATATCTTATAACAATCTTTTATAAATAAATATTTAAATATTTACTTTAGAAAGTATCTTTTGATATGCAAGATACATTTAAACTCTAAATTTAATAATCAATTCTTGTTGTGACAGCTTAAAACTTCATTTCTCACATCTTATAACCATATTGTATATTACAAACTGACAGCAGCTAACAGAGGCCGCTACAATCTTGCACAATAAATCAAAAACTACACATGCTGAATAAAATATTAGTTTAATAGCATTTTGCTCTATTTTTTTTTTTTTAAATGTATTCACACAAACTTTATCTTGTGTAAAGAAAAAAAAATTAAGACTAGATTATTAAAGGTAAACATACTTTTACGTCAATATTGTCCATTAAAAAAAAACATTTACAAATTTTTAATTTGTGGCATTTAACATTTTAAAAAATGAATAACTTTAACAAAATTTTTAAATCAACGTAACAACTAAAAATAAAGACTAACAAATTAAATAGATATACACTATAAAACAAATATTTTGTACTAGATGAGTCTAAAGTAGAACGATGAAATATTTTTCACATAACTTAAAATATTACATGAATAAAATGTGTGATTTGGTGCTTTTAAAAATAATGTAGATATGTACAATAGCATGTATATAAATCACAAGCACGTCAGTGACATGACAAGTTGACTAATATTAAATGACTCATACAAAACAAAGTACAAACAATGAAATGCTTAGCAATCATAATCAAGATATAATACAAAAATATTTATGATACAATAAATAACACAACTGTACAAAAAAACAGAACAACCAGGGGGAACATCAGGGGAGGCAAGAGAGACAAAGCCTCCATTATATATTTCTTTAAAATAAACAAAAGCCAAATTAAAACAGTTCTAATAAAATGAAATTTAAGATCACATTTTGTAACTGTTCATCAGCAAAATACCTTAAAATTCCACCAATAGCACATAATGAATAACAGAAATATTCATATATCTTTTTCAGAGACAGGGGCTAAAAATATTCTAGCCACATGTAATACCAATTACAAGTGAATAAATTTGCCGAGAGAAGAGCGAAACATTACAAAACAATGTAGTTGGGAGATTTTACTTTATTTAGCCTCAGTGTGGGAAATGGAAGGAAATACTCTATTCTCCTTAAATTTTAATTGTTTTATCTTTTATAAGATTTTCATGAAAAAAAGGCATGTATTTAAAAATTGCTTAAATGTTTGTAAATTAACAATAAAATGCACATTTAACTCACGGTACTTGTAGTATTTTCCTTTAAAAGTCTAAATATGAACGTTAATAATTTAAAAGTATTTTTTTTAATTTAATTCTTCAAGCTTTCAATCAGATGCAGGCGATTTTCTTATTTGAAAATTTCTTGATCTATGAACAGATCTATAGTACTTGGATAGGTTTGTAAAAAACTTAAAATTATTGCTATTTAGATCGAATTGTTTTTCTCAAAACTATTATAGGCATTTAGAGAATTAAACTTCATTTATTTTTTAATAAAATTAGATTTAATCCTCCAGCGCATGAGACAAAAGTCTAATGACTGCATGATTTCTTTAGTCAAAATGGCTTAGTTTAAAATAGGACTGGGCGATGTAGAAATTTCTTAAATCGATTTATCATCCATCCAACATCGCGATTTAGTGCTAAATCGCGATTTAACACCGATTTTACATTTTAGAATATGGAAGCCTATTTTTTAAGTTTTAGTAACAAAATACGATCTTTACATGCCCCCCCCCCCCCCCCACCTCCTGTATTATTTAGTATACTTAGCTGTTAATTTGTCAAATAATTTTGAAAAGAGGTATATTTTACACATAAAAAAGCTTTGAATGCCCCAAAACACTAGTTTTTTTTTTTTTCCATTTTAAAAATTAGTGACCTATTGTAATACATTTTATAAACTCATTCTATAAGAAGTAATATAAAAGAAAATGATTTTTTTTTTGTTGTCTGACTTGTTATGCATGCTACAATTTAAATTCCTTAAGGGGGGGGGGGGGGAAGGGGGTGCTTCCCCTAGCCCACTCAAATAGCACTTCATTGCTAACAGCCTACATACACTTTTTTTTTACAGACACAGATTTAAAAAGTTACTGATGTAAAACAGAAGCATATTAAAAGACTTCAATGATGAATTTAACTATTCATTTACCATGATGAGAAAAGTAGTAATAAAAAGGGTGGGGGGGGGGGGGTGAGATATGAGAAATAAGGTGCAATTTTATATCTTTTTAACTTTTAGATTAAAATAAGATTTGTTTAACATAAATGCTGACATTTATATAGCGGATGGAGAAGGATTGAAAGTGTGACCCTTGGAGCACATCACTGAAATTGCTGATTTTTTTTCGTGGTTGTTGCCATCCTTTAAGATTAGTAATAAAATATAATCTTAAAATATATCTCTTTTTAATGATAACAAAATGTCAAAAAAGCAAAAATTCGCAGATCTGCAGAAAAATCTAATGAATGCCTCCTCCAGCCCTCCCTCATTCTGCTGTAAAAATAAAGTTACTTGACTCATTACAGAACTTTATTAAAGTATTTTTAATTAATTACAAAATAATAATAAATTAAAACTAAAATATTCCCATAATACCTAAAGATATGAAAATTAATTTTTCATGAAAATAATGCATAAAAATATAAACTAAAAATGGATGAATTTGGATATAAAGAGTGAATCAATTTCAGCAAGATACTCAATCCATGTGACTGGCATTGAAATCGGATGTCAAATCTGATCTATTTTAAAATATTTTAATTAATTACAGAATAATAGAAAATAAAGAATATGTATTAAAATATTACCCAAACATGTGAAAAATGAATGTTTCATTAAAATAATGCATAAAAATAAAAAATTAAATTCGATGAATTTGGATTTTAAATATGAAACTTTATTCTTTTTTTTCCAACCATAAATACTCAATCAATTTCAGGAAAAAAATATTATTAGTAAAAGAAAAATATTTAATGTGGATCACGGCCAAATAGTGATACACAAAACAATGCATGATTATACCTTTAAAATAATTTCATTAATTACAAAATAATAGAAAATAAAAAATAAATGTTAAAATATTACTAAAACATGTAAAAAATGAATTTTTCATCATAAGAATGCATAAAAGTATAAACTGCAAGTCGATGAGTTTGGATTTTAAATATAAAACTTTATTATTATTATTTTTAATCATATAAATGCTGAATGAATTTCAGGAAAACAATCTTTTGAAACAATGCAGGATTCTACTTTAAAACATTTTAATTAATTACAGAATATTGGAAAATAAAAAATACATGTTGCAATATTACTCAAATATGTGAAAACTTAATTTATCATCAAAAGATTGCATTAGCATATAAATTGAAATTCGATGAATTTGGATTTTAAGATTTAAACATTATTTTTTTCTTTCAACTTTCCACTATATAAGTTCTTAATTTCTGAAAAATACACATTCCAATCTCGTAAACTCTGAATCTTGTTTACAAAATAAATAAATAAATACCAATTCTTACTTAAATCGTTTTCTTAAATCGCCTTTTTCTAAAATTGGATCCTGCTAAATCAATTTAACACCAGCTTGCCTTGTTTTCATTAAATCGTCTTTTTCTTAAATCGGAAAGCATGGAGGCTTGCGATGTTTGCTTAAATCGGATCGTCCTAAATCGATTTAACACCAGCTTGCCTTGTTTGTCTTAAATCGGAAAGCATTGAGGCTTGCGATGTTTGCTTAAATCGGATCCTCCTAAATCGATTTAACACCAGGTTGGTATGTAAGTGGTAGATACATCAAAGTAGATAAATCGATTTTCCGATGTTAGCTCTGAATCAGTATTTTGTTTTAAATCGATTTAAAGCCAACAGCTAAATCGCGATTTAAGACAATGGCTAAATCGCGATTTAAGATAATGGCTAAATCGCGATTTAAGAGATTGGCTAAATCGCGATTTGACATTAGCTAAATCGCGATTTCCGATTTTAGCTTAAATCGATTTAAGACCAATGGTTAAATCGGATTTCCGATGTAAGCTTTAAATCGATTTAAGAGTTAAATCGATTTAAGGCCCAGGCCTAGTTTAAAACATGCATCCAAGTTAAACTGTTCCACGTACATGATGCAGAAAACATATCACTGGAACATTCACCTAGAAGGCAGAATGTGTTACATTAATTTTTAATACTTTATAGTCTCCCTTCCTATCTTATTTAAAGATCTTACAGGACATCTGTGTAGCTATACATGAAAACTATTACTATGATTGAATTTAACAAACTTTACAGTAATTTAAGCAAATTATAAATCTCAAGAACTTTGTTTACCATAGAAAACCTTTTTAAAGAAAGAAATATTAAATCTCAGAAAAGGTTCAAATAATAAAAATATTTTATCTATTTCAAATGACATAAGACAACATAGACATAAATAATGAAGTAAAAATTTAAACTTTTACTATAACAATTTACCTAAAATAAAATATTTAAAAAATATATATGATAAAATTAGAAAATGAATTAGCAAACATAAAAAATAATGTTTAATCTTTTAATCAAATAATATAAAAATAAATAGCAAATATATAACATTTCAATGCATAAAATATTTAAAATAAACAAAAGGAAAACTCATCAAAAAAGGTTAAATGAATGTAATTTATTTCAGATAATTTTGTTAACATTCCATGCTTTGAATATAGATATATCAAAGAAAAAAAATTAAAATATTGTTCCGGTTAATTAATTTAAAATTTCATTCTAAATAACTTACTTTTTAAGAAAAATAAAGAATTCTAAAGCATAGATAAAATTTAGAAAATTTTAATATAACTTTCATATATACCTCAATTAGTTTCTTTAAATTTTTAAGTCATCTACATTCATTTCACTGATAATAAAAATGTTTTTTATTTATAAAAAATGTTCTGAAAACATATGGATTTTAAACACATTTTTATTCTAGTATGTTAAAACTGTATGCAACTGAATGAAGACAAGGGAGAAAGAAAAAATCAAGTAAAATAAATAATTTCTCATATCAATTCATATATTCTCAGGGGTAACAGTCTCCTATATTTTCTTTGCCATTCTCTCTAAACAAAAATATTTGTGATAAACTTCTATTGCACACATTAAAGAATTCTACAATGCATATTATTGTCTAAAAATTATTGCTTAAAAATAATAGTATAGAGAATACAGCAGCCTTCCATTCCTATATTCTTAAAAAAAACACTTATTTTATGCCGATATTGAAGTAATAGATATATAAGTTTGAGTAACCATCTCCCTTTCATGAAGACTGGCAACCTTTTTTTTTACAATGCAAAGACATCAGATTATTATAAATGATAACGTATTGAGAATCTTATAATCAACCATTTAATTTAAGACGCAGATGCAAGTATCTTAAATGCCTGAATGGAGCAGTGATTGATTTTACTAAGACATTGTTAGAACATTAGGGTTACATAAATGTTTACTGTCTTAAATTTTATACTTTTACTGTGAAAATAATGCAATAATTACATTAAATAATCATAAATGTGTCACATAATTATATATAACATTATTCCAAAACTACCCACAGAAAAGCAGTATAATAGTTTTGAATAATTTTCAGTGAAGAATTATTTAAATTTCCAAAGTTAAACATTTTTTAACTAAGAAATATGTGCAAATTCATACTCAATTCTATTAGAATGCATTTCTAATACATAAGACTAAGGTCAGTTGCATCAATTTAGCAAAATAGAGAAATAAGCATACAAAAAACTTAAAAGTTATGCAAGTTTGTAAAAAATAAAATAAAAACAAAAGATTTGCTAATTTCAAAATACATGACACAATTTTAAAATACATACAACAATTCCAAAAATCAATTATTAGAAGAAGAAAAACTATACTTTTAGTTTAAACAGATAATAAGTGATGAATGTATATGTATGTTAATACTTCATGTGCATAAGGAACCTCAAAGTCATGTGTTAAATATAATATCAAATGAATGAGATCTGCTGCATTCAGAATTTTAAGTGTTAAAAAGTCATACATTTTCATTTTATTAGTTAAATTTTAAATGGGCTACTTTTTTTTTAACATGCACAAAAAGAGATGTAGGGGTGTACTTATTAAAATGTATATTAATTCCAAAATCTGTTCTGCTTTAAACTCAATATCTTACTTTCTTCCAAAATTGCTCCATTTATAAGAGCATGATCGCAATTGTTCTCGTTTTTGTATATAGTGAATCCTTGAAAGTCAAACACTTTAATAACTGAATTAAATAATTTCATGAAAAACAACTTTGAAATTAATCCAAATGCTGCAGTTAGCTACTAATTTGTTTGTCTTTGTTTAATCACACATAGTACAGTAAACTCCCTCAAATCTGCACAGCTTGGGACCAGAGATTGTGCAGATTTTAGAATTTTGTGGATTTCTGGTCATTGCTTAGTTTACATTTTTTAAACAGTAATTTGATTTGAATGTAATAATGCAATTGAGATTATAATAAATAATTAGAATATAGTAAAATGTTAAAATAATTCAGTAATAAATTAAAATAACAAAAAATTTAGGTAATTTTAAAAATTATTAAAATATTAAAAGTAAAGTTCAAGTAAATAATAATGTATAATTAAATATGCATAATAAAGATGAGATACATTTTTCTTAAATTATTCAATGAAACTTGCCTCATAAAGTACCCTACTAATTCCCATCAAAACCATAAAATAAGGAAGCTTTATTTCAGGTTTAGTCAGACTTAATAACCAGTAAAGCTGGATTAATATATAAATATATTTGGTAAAAAGATGATATCAGCAATATCTTGAATTTTTTCAAAAATGTATACTTCCTTCGTGAAAAAGCATGAGTTCAGTAATATTAATGAGAATTATATATTAAAATACTTACGGAACTGACACAAAAATAAAAATGTCTAATTGTGTCCCTACATCTGAACTGAAAGTTTCATTGTTTACATCTGTGATAATGTGCGGATTTTAGGCGTTTGTGGATTTGAGGGAGGCTACTGTATATATTTAGTTGTAATAATAAAATATTGAACCTAAAGTGAGCCGCAACCCCCAATTGGAAGAGAACCATTTGAAAGCCATAAAATTCATTTTTCTTTAATTCCCTTTTTTACTTTCACTCCAAGTATAATAACACAGAAAAAATAAAATATATTTCAACTTTTACTGTTTTCAGCATATCTGATTGCATGCATGCAATGTGAGAGATACATTCATTAAAATATGCTGATTAAATAACCAGCACTTACTTATAAAATATATATATATATAATGAGGCATTTGAAATTTAATTTACATTCTCATTTTATAGGTAAATTAAAACTTTGAAACTGAACTGAATTTAATTTTACTAATTTTTAAGGATCCACTGTATATATAGACATATATATTTTAATCACAATTCCAAAAAATGACCAATTACATTTTACAAGGTCTGTTGTTGTTACTGTTTCTAAATCTTCAAGCAATATAAATAAGGTAAGTAATTGATCAGACAATAAATATACTTAAAATCAATGATATAGAGGCCATTAATTTCACAAATGCTCAAGAGATATTATGAAATTTTTATTAAGTAAATTAACAGAAGAACAAAATGTTTCCTGCCAGAAAATTACTCTCAGTATTAAATATAGTTTTAATTCAGCTTATATGAAAACAAAAAGTATTAATTTTGGCAATATTTAGATTTTATCAATAAAAATATTAATGCAAAAAATAAGCACAACTACAGACATTATTATTAGTACCATGCATTTCATTTCTAAGCCTAGTATCATACCAATTATTAATTTTTGAAAAATATTAAAAACTGATCAAAATACTCAAAATATTAGATTTTCATGGTACAAAATGCAATATAAAATATTACTTCAAGTGATCAAGAAAAATAAATGAATGGAATAATGGCAGAAATAATAACATAATTTATATAAAAATAAATAATTTACAGTCTATATAGCAATATTCAAAACAAATACTGACATACACAATATATACAATAATTAATGACTAGACAATTTCTTATAAGCTAATGACTAACTTATTCCTTTAAAACATTTCTATCCAACATGAAGATTACAGGTATGATTAATGTACAGGAAATGCAGGAATTGATATATATCACTTATAAAGATTAAATCCCCCAAAATCTAGCAAGTAAAATCTGGGATATTACAAATTCAAATATGAAACTTTCTATTTCTAAACAAATGATAATCTCAAATTTGAATTCTTTGAACTAACTAAAATACAGCAAATCACATCCTCCTTCCCAAATACTGAAAGTTTTAAGATATAAAGTTTAACATGTATTCCCAGTATATCTTACAGCTTTGGTTACCAATCAAATTTCTTTGTCATTCATACTGAATCATTATTAGATCATACTAAATACATTATTAGATTTAATAAAACATATAAAAAAGAGGGGGTGGGGATTAAATAAAAGGCTTGTATAATCATTCCATAATTATCTTTAAATTCATACCTAACTTCATCCCCAGATGTTTGAGAAATGTTATTTGTTTATTTTTAAACAATAAGCGGGATGTATAACATTTGTCTCACCGATTCTCAAGTTAAAAATGATTACATTTTCCGTGCATTCATCAATAATTACTTTACCCTCCAGATACTGGAATGTACAGCTGTCGCAAGCTTTGTCTCTAATAACCCCTTTCCTTCAACTTGCAAAGCAAAACTGCTCGCAGAGTGCTCACTCTGTGAAACTACTGGTCTCTAACTACAGAAATCTCAAATCCCGGATCTCCTAATACACAGTAAAAACACCGGAGAGCAAGATTTTTCTGTATTATTTTCAGTAAAGGACTCTTTTTTTTTTAACTCGGCCCCTAAAATAGAAGCCCGTACCCAACTCAACCAAGCAAAATGAAACTTTGAAACCGGCCGGATCAGCAGAATTAGACAATTTTTTAATGAGCCGGGCCGAGCGATAAACAAAATAAACGGTCCTGACCAATATAAAAAATTAATTTGGCCGACTTCCGCGATATAAATATTTAAAAGAAGCTGATAAAATATGAACCATTTTCAACGCATATGACTTTGCAAGAATAAGTATAAATGTGCTGCACGAGCCGAAGCTGCTATTTTACTCATGCACAAACCCCGGTTCGTTAATGTAAATACTAAGAAAGAATTTTTTTTTTTAAATGTGTCGTTCGCATTCCATTATTTTTACATGATCTTTTTTGCATTGGATAGCTGAGGCCGATCTCTAGAAAGAGTCTTTTTTACTTTTCGATTGTGTTTAGTTTTTTTTCCATTTCAAATTTTATGAAAATTGGATGAATAGTTTAATTACATGGACAGTCAAACATTTTCGTTACATTATAGCCAATGGGAAAAAATTATTGCTAGTGCATTTTAATGATGTTACAGCCTTTCGAATAGAATGAAATTGATATGCACTGATGAAATGCACTAAAATATACGTTCAGTACAATTTGCGGTACAAAAAATATTTCTAAAACTAATTATAGTACGAACACACCTCATTTGCCACATTTGACGTGCAATTTCCAACTTGTTTACTTTTTCGATTGTGTTTAGAGGGTTTTTTTTTTTACTAGAATACTTTCACTTTCGAAACTGATTCCGAAAATCAAAGTACACTATGAAAAACATATGTAAACAAAATTGAAAAAGGGCCTTTTTAGAGATCGACCTCAGCTATCCAATGCAAAAACAATCATTTAAGCATATTGAAATGCGAATGATGTATTGAAAAAAAATTCTTCTATAGGATTAACATTAGCGAGCGGGTGTTTTCCCTTGAGTAAAGTAGCCGATTCATAGAGGAAAAAAAAATCGGCCCGCACAAAAAAAAAAAAAAAATTAATTAATGGCTCGACATAAAAGCTAAAAGTTTGGCCTGGCCCGGAAAACATTTAAAATCTCGGCTTGACCCAACTGAATTTCTTCAAAACATTGACTTTTATGTTGATATGGTTAAAAATTGTTTTGTGCGAAGAGTTCTGAACAAAAATACTTATTTTATCTTTTTTTTTTTTTTCATGTTTATAATCTTTATTTTTAAAGAAGCGCCTAATAAAATCACTCAAGTACGTATTTATAACTAAAAAACAAACATACAATTTTGTTATGTCTTGACTCAGCTAAAATAAAAACACACTTTATTTCAAATTCACTCCATCTCCTCGGACCGAAAGTTCAGACACATTGTTCTATGACCTTAACGTGTTGTTGGCAAAGAACTTTGAACGCAGTAGAAAAAAGAGGTAACAAGATAAGAGATTTTTTTAATGCAAAGTGGATTCATGGATTTTCTTCTCTTTCCTTAAATTTATGATATATATCTTCATAATAATTATCATCATAATAACTTATGATGAAAAGGAAAGTCTAAATTCTGAGCTAGAGATATTTTTAAAACTTACAAAATTATTTTTATAAATGAACAAGAAAAGATGCATATGTAGCAAATAAAAAATAAAATCTGCCACAAAAGGAATCAATAAAACATTTATCAATAGCTGAAAAAAAAAAAAAAAAAAAAAAAAAGAGAGAGCATTTCTAGTTATGCTAAAGTGGTTTCAGCAGTTCTCCAGAAATCTGCACGTGCCGGGCCATACTCTTTTCTGAAGGTTCTGTCCGGGCCGGATTTGGGCCTTACTTTCTCCTGAAAGATCGGGCCGGGCCAGACCTAACTTATTTTTTCTGTACAGAGCCAGGCCTGGTTTCTTTTCTAGTCTTCACAGCCCAAAATGTTTAGTTTTGAGCCAGCCTGTATGAAAATCATTGTCTCGGCGTGACCTGTCCATTCATAGGTCAGTAAAATTAAGCCTGGCCCAAAGATTTTTTCAAAATATGCATACATTTTTAAATCGCCATCATTCTACAATTAAACATTAAAATTTATTCTTTTTAAAGAGTAGTAGATTTCATACGCTTATTAAAATATAGTAAAACGTGTGAAAAGAGCATGCCTATGTCGGAATCCTGTTTTAAACTGAACAATGTGTTGATCCATGCAAAATTAATATACTAATACGTAAGAAAAGAATATATAATACATTTACACTTACTAAGAAGTGTCTATAACGCATTTTTTTTTTTTTTTTTTTCTGTGCAATTCCGCCTTAGCAGATTTTACTGTATAGCATTTTTCAGATTTTTAACATTTCAATATATGGAATACAGATTAACAATAGTAATGATAGCTGAAACATTTACATACAAGAAATAGAGAGTCATTAAAAAAATAAATATCACAGCCTGCGGCACTTCTATAAAAATGAAAATTATAAAAATTAAAAAAAAGTTAAGATAAATATTTTTGGTCAGAACTTCTCGTACGAGACAAATTTTTAACCAAATCGACATAAAAATCAATGTTTTGTAGAAATTCACTCTGGCTGGGATTTTAACTTTTTTCCAAGCTGGTCTCCGGCCGAACTTTTAGCTGTTATATTGGGCCGGGCCGAACTTTTAAATTTTTTACGGGTTGGGCCGATACTTCTTTTGTACGGGACGGACCGAATTCTTAATTTTTGTATCGGGCTGGTCCGGGCCAAATTTTTTTCCTATGAGTCGAGCAGTCCTGGGCCTAGAAATTTCAGGCTGTGCCCGGACCTGGAAATTTCGGCCCGTGCAAACCTCTAAGTGTCTCTATACGATATTTCATGACCTCTAAAATGTGGAAAAGCCGCAAACGGAACGATTCTGGAATGTAGAGATTGTATATATATCAGCTCCTTGGGTGCGGCGCTTACGTCGATATGCTTTTTTTTTTTAAAGCAGATTTTCATTGATGTGTCGCTTAAGGTGGGGGCGGCGGGTATTCCCGAAAATACAGTACACAATTTGTAAAACTCGATGACATCAGGAATTGGGTGAAAATTGAAATTCTATAATGAACTAAGCTAAATAAATAGCTTAGGATCAGATTTGTTTTAATATATCATAATAAATATGCATGTGACACAAATAGTAAAGAACAATCTTTGGTTAAATATTCTCACTGTACCAATAATGGCAATTTATAAAGCAAGATATTTGTTCTACATTTTGTGTTCTAGTCACATTAATATGCATAATACTGTATTGCTACTTATTTTCTAATTATGAGTAATTTTATCTTGGGTGATCAAGATTCAAATGTATGCAAGACTAAATAAATACAAAATAAATAGATAAATAAATACAAACAAACATGGGAAAGCTTCAAAATATTTATATTTGAACATTTTCCTTTTCAAAACTGACTTGTGTAACACTTCCCTTTCTCATACATTTATTGACAAAAATGTAAATAAAAAGCAAGAATTAAAAACATTTTCACTAAGCAAAAATTATGGTGTTATACATTTCTGAGTACATTGTGTTCTAAACGCAATCTGAAAATATTATAATGTATATATAATTTGACAGCACCTTTCAAATGCTTAGCTACAAAAGCCATTTTAACATTAATATAATGTGTATTCTACCATTAATATAATTATGTTATAACTTTAATATTTCCTGCAGAAATAAGAAAAGTTATTATTAGTTCAGCTCTTATTTCATTTTTTCATTACTTGAAATGAAAAAATGATACTCTTATGAATGAAAATACTCTTATGAAAATTTCGTATTTAATTTGTTTGATACATTTGTATGAGATTTAGCTATCAAAACATAGTTACATATTACTACACTGATGACCAAAAATTAAGGGACAGTGACCAGACGTCTTTGATTGTACATGGTTTATCGAATATCTACTGAAATTCTTGACAAATTGTTTTTGAATTTCGAGGATGTGAAGCACATGTTTGACTTCATATTTTTCAGTGAATATTTAGTTGCATGGACAATTGGGGAGGGGGGGGGGGGGGGGGCAAAGAATAAATTTAATAATAAAATAATTTTTGTGATCACCCATGTAACAGAAAATGCTCTAAATGGTCTATCACTGAAGCAAATGACTATGCGGGTTCAGTTTAATGTTTGCATGCATTTGTGTAGCATGCATATTCATGAAGAAGTAAATGTTCCTGCGGTGTATTCAAATTTTTTTTTGTTTATAGCATACAGTTTACAACCAAATTTAACACCAATATCCGAAAATATGAAAAAGAACAGTAGAAACAGTATACAGCTATTTAAACATGAATATCTGATGAGATATGTGAATTTGTATGAAATAATTTTTAACTGTGTGTGCATCAAAGGTTCCAAAATTTTTATTTCATAATTTGGTAGTCAGCTAGTTAAGGAACCTTATATAAAAAGTCCAGTCAAATATTGTGAGAACTCAGAAAGATACAGTAAGCTGATTGAAAAATTAGACCATTTTGAGGATTTTCTGTTACAAGAGTGATTGCAAACACTATTTTATTATTAAATTTATTGTTGGCCCCCTAATTGTCCCTGTGACTAAATCTTCACTCAAAAAGATGAAGTCAAACATGTTCTTTACATCCTTGAAGTTGAAGGACAATTCGTAAAAAAATTCAGTAGATATTCGACAAACCATGAACAACTGAAAGCATCCGGTCACTGACGTTTAATTTTTGGACATCAATATATAAATCAATGATTGCCTTATGAAACACTGTTTTTAGATATAAAAAGACTGTTTCTAAAAGAGTTAAGTCCCAGTTTTTATGCAAAATTTTGGGGTTATTTAAAATAACAAAATCAAAGCACCTGAATGCAGCAGAGGCAAATTAAAATTGCATACACAAAATATGTCAACATGCCACAAATATATGTACAAAGTATCACGTTTTTCTTAAATTTAATTATCTCTAAAAAAGAACTCATTGTTATAATAAGGAGCAACATAAGAATCACAATATAAAAACACAAAAAATATTGATAAATACGAATTTTATATACAAATAAAAAGTGATTCAAATATTCTTACTGCTTTCTTTCTACGTCCAAGAGCTAAAAATTTTTATTAAATAAGTTGTTTTTTGTATAATTTACAACAACAGATGCATGGCATAAAACAAAATAAAATCATCCCATGAATCAAAAGCCTGTATACATATTTCTTCTGGGTGAGTAGGGAATAAAAATACAATGAAATCTTGGTAATTTGGCATTCTTCTTATCTATTTTTTAAAGAAAAAAGGTGGGAAAGAGAGAGAGAGAGAAAATGGAGAAACCTTAAATATAACTGAGCCTTTGTAAATTAGGAAGTCTCAATGAAGCAACTTTTGTTTTTATGTGTGCAGCTTTGAAATATAACAGAAAGTACCCTTGATAGTTTTTATACGGATCGTTATTTTTAGAGAGAAAAGAAAAAGAATATTATAGTTCAAGGATTTCAAGGAAATCTCCTCTTTGATATTTTGTTTACAGATTTTCTTTTTACTTTATTTAAATTAGAATGAAAATAAAAACATGCAAACTTTACATTTGCTAAGTACACTTACTCACTTACAATCATACATGGAAGGAAGAAGAACAACATTATTTCTAGCAAATCTGCAAAAGCAGGTGATAAATTAAAAATAAGCCTGAAGAAATTTTTTCATTGAAGATTAATCATTGTAGTAACTTGAAACATTTGGCACAAGATTTTTTTCAGCAAAACATGAAAAAAAAAAATATCTAACTCAGCTAGAAAACACGGGATGAGACAGGAATAAAATGTCTAGCAGATATTTAGTAATATGAGTATGACAAACATGAAAACTATCTTAAATGATTGGGAGAGAGGGAGATTTTTTTTCTAAAGTAAAAAAAGAAAAGAATTTAACAAAAATTATAGATATGTTCAACTTATACATGTTGTTTCCTGTCCACATTTTTTTATAAGCAAGACTGCAGTAAAACACTAGTCCTTAACATGATCACCTATTCAGATTAGTAATGATGACGTTTGGTTCAGGTTATGCTTATTGACAGCAACTGCATTTTTGAAACATAAAATATGACAAATCATAATAAAAACTGGAAGTCAAGTAACTATATTGCATCTAAACTAAATCAACTCAATAATCTGAATGGCGAAAATTTTTTTAACTACATTTTCAAATGTAGTAAATGTAAAATATGACCAATTAAATTGAAAACTGAACTTGTAAAAACAGGGACTCATTTATCACAGGCAAACAAGACAAATACATGGGCTTCAATTTGAGAAGGGAACCCAAATTAGCTAAACTAATTAAATAAAGTTAACCCAATATGTTTAACAATCCATTTGGAATATCGGCAATTTTCTATGGGACAAATTACTGAATTTTTTTAACTTGTTGTTTGACTTTCTCATCCATATATTTGTGCACTGCCTGTCTAACATTTAAAATTTTTAGATTTTTTTTTCTGTCTATAAACATAAGTAAACGCTGTAACTCATTTAGAAATACCTTTTCTATAGCATTTATCTATTGACATTTATCTCACATTTAACTTTGCCATCATCAAGATCTTAAATTTCATTTTCAGTCCTGATTGATTAAATTTAATATATATATATATATATATATATATATATATATATATATATGCATTTAATGATCTAATAGGATAAGCTGCATATTTTCTAATGCGAGAAAGGTGAGCATAATGAATACCAATTGATCAATATATGCAATATTTTAAAGATTGATCCAAGCTAGTGCAAAAATAAAAGCAAAAGAATGTAATAATTACATAAATAATTAAAAAAAGAAATAAAAATTTAGCACCTTAAGATCTACTTTATATATATATATTATGTGGTTCTGGCTCATTACCAAGATTTCACAAGTATTTTTTTTTTTTTTTTTTAAATAAATTTGCTTTTAGAATATGATAAAAGCAACCATGTTGTACCATGTATTGTCATTCAATAAAACGTTTCAATAAAATATAATGACAAGTTTAAAACTTCTACAGTGTCTTGTGATTATGTCTAAAAGGGAGAAAAATTTTAAGAAAAATGATATTTAAGAAGCAATTGCAATTTTGAAGTTTAAAAATACTATTTTTTAGATTCTACTAAACAAGGAGAAAAGAACAGTAAAGACACACACATATACAACTAGAACATTTACATCTAAAAAATTAAAATGCCCACACATAACACAAGAAGTACAATCAATATCACAATTTTTAAGTTACAAAAAATGATTATCTAAAAACTGGTGAAGGGTTTATTTTAATCAATAAAGAAAACACAAAATGGATCAGTTTTCCCAATGAAAACTGTTTCTAAGCTCTTTTTAGGCATGGAAATAATTTTTGGATTTTATTCCAAATACTAGAGTATTTACAACACATACTAAAGAATTTCAAGCTTCTTAAAATGTTAAAACATAAAAAATGCAGTCGCTGGCAAGTAAATCTTTCCAAGTATGAATAAAACATTGATTATGTTGAATCATCCAAGGAATCCATTCCCTTCAGCAACTAAATAATGACATCATAACTTAAAAACTAAAGAAACATTTCTGAGAAAACAAAGATGGCACAGAATAATTACAAGTTATATTTAAAAACATACATTTCTTAGCTTAATATTTACAACTAAATAAGCATACATTAGCTCCTGGGTGTAGATATTCTCTATTCATATACTGAATATGAATTAATGCTTGCACATTCCAGTAACTTTTTTTTTTTTTATAGTGTACGACAAATTTGAGCATTTTTCTGTGGTAGTCTTGAAGGTGACATTTGCAGGAAATTCCACAGGAACATATATATTCTTATATATACACTTTTATCTATATTTCCAGTTTCTATCTTTATATTCTATATTTTTAGCTTTCTATGTTTATGTTCTCAACATGTCTAACTGATCTCTATATTCTACAAATAACCTTTGAAATCTAAGATTTGAACCAATTATTGGCAATATTTCACGAAGAAGATCTCGTTTTTGGAGCTCCTGAAAAAATAAATAAACATTATTTAAAATACAGAAGAAAAGTAGAATAATTTTTTAAAACAAATTTTGAAACTCTAGAAAGAAAACAAATGCATCAAGATGAAAAAGCTTATTTGGGTAGTTCTGAAATTAAGTGAAAATTTGAGTCCCAATCAAATTTTTGTACTTTTATGGAAATAATTGTTCAATTAAATAGATAATCTATGAGGGCACATCTAAAACTTCTATTAAAAAATACTTTAGAATAAATTTGAAATTTAAAACTATTTTAATAAAATTAAAATATACTAAATATCACCTCCATGGTATGTCCTTCCATGCCTGTTTTTACTTTATAACATGAATTTATCCCATAAGATAAAGGAAAAGAACCGTATAAAATATATTAAGTTAAAAAATGGATATACTTTATTTACATTTTTAAAGAAAATTTTGAATATTTATTTATTTATTTATTTATTTTTTTAATTACAGACAAAGACACTTCTGCCCCCAGAATTATAGCTACTTCCATGACATATCAGTTATAGTTATATAAAAATCTACTAGATGGCAGAATAATCTGGAAATTGGAAATAAAATTAACTACTGGAAGCTACTTGTTGGATGGAATATTTCTGAATCGTGGTAAATTGTTATTTCATCTAGTTTTAATTTAAAAACTTTTAATTATCATAAGGTACTTTAATTGGATGCCAACTCCATGGCCTCATTAATTATGTCCGTTTTAAAAATAGCAGAATTCTGTTGGTAAGTAGCTTTAAATTGGGCTATTTATTTTTGTATCCAAGTAGCATTATGTTAATGTTGTGCATAGTTTAGAAAATATTAGGTCTAATCTATATGTCACCTCCATGCCATTGTTGTAGCATGGAGGTGACATTGATCCATGGATGTGACATTTATTGATGTAGATAATATTTGAAGGGTGCTTAGAGTATATTTTCAATTATCGAATCTATATTTTTATTTTTAGGATAATTTTATATTATTAAAAAAAATTGAAACTGAAAATTTTTAATTCTAAAATATTCAATTTTGTATAACTTTGATTTATTAGTGCCTTTCAGTATTTCTTTCAATGCAAGTTAAATTTTAGATTTAATTAAGCTTTATTTTAAAGCCTTTTATTAGGGTGTCAACGATTTAAATCAGTTGATTTAAATCAGCAATTTTAATCATGATTTTAATCAAGTGATTTTTTTTTTTAAATCATTGATTAAAATCAAAAAAATTTTTTAATGTTTAAAATGACATAAAAAAGTATTCAAATCTAAGATGAACATAATTTGGAAAGTTTTTACAGGTATTGTGACTTATGAATACACAAAACAAAGCTTTAAATAATTGTTTCAAAGCGTAATTCCTGAGTATTGTGAAAAAATTAAGTACAGTAAGTTTGTAAAAAGCATGCTTTTTATCTAACAAACATAAAAAGCATTTAATTTTAAAATGATATTTAAATCTAATATAACTTACAAAGTCATCATTTCCTTTTAATAATCAAGTTATTCATTCTTTTATATACGATAAACATGGCAATAGAGTGCCAATGATTTTAATCAATTGATTTAAATCAGATGATAAAATCACATATTTTTTCATTTTTTAAAATAGTGTGAAAAAGCATTATAATCAGTAATGGAAATTATCACTAAATCACTTATAAAAAATGTAATATTTGTTATTGTTAATTATAATAATATTAAACTGTGTAAAAAGAAGTATTACACATTTAAAAAACATCTAACTAAATGTTAAATAACTTCAAAACATTACAATATTTAGTAGCTATTCAAATATTTTAGTGTTGTGGGGAAAAAAATCTGATTTAAATTTCAAAAATACAATTTTTGTAATATATTTATAAATTATGTGCGAGTTTGCTGTATACATTGCTGCAATTTTTGATCAATTTGATATACATACGCTTTAGAACCTGTGTAAAATTACTGGCTGCTTTATGAATTTATCAACCATTATTTATCACCTTTTTTCGGCCATTTTTTTAAAAAATGTAGATTGTATTCTTAATTAAACAGTTAATTGTTTAATAATTACAAAATTTAATCTGTATCATTAATCTGTATCATCAATTTGAAAATAAATGCAATTTATCAATAACTTTAAAATATAAGCAGTATTTAATATTGGTTTACATAATTATTACAAAATATTAATGCACATAATTTTGTATGTTACTAAAGAAATTTTCAATTGCAGTTTTTTTTGTAATTTCTATAATTACATAATTAAAATTTTATTAATTAAAGCAAAAAAACATAGATTATGTTAGTAATTGGAGGGTTATTCATTTTTGAAATGCTTAGTTCTTGATAGATGTTTAATATTTTAACACAGGAAAAAAAAATAAAAAAAATCCTATTTAAATAAAAAAAATCTGATTTAAATAAAAAAAATCCGATTTTTTTGATTTTTTTTTTAAAAAATCATGATTTTTTTACACCCTACCTCTTATTGAATATCCTGATCTTCTAAACTTAAAAATAAAAAAAGATGATAAAAATATTTTGATAAATGAAAAACACACAAAATGTTTGTTTAATATTTAATATATTAAAATAATATGGCCACACTAGGGCAGTCTGCAGTGATACATTTAAAATGTTGCATTTTCTATTTATCTATTAATCTACTTATTTTTATCTAATTTCACATTAATATTTAAAAATATTTTTATTTATCATGGCTTGGCCAAAAAGCAAAAAGATTCCTGTACAGAAGAAAAGAAAAATAAAACAAGAAGCAGAGCAGAAAAGACGGGATAAAATTAAAGAAAATCCAGAATTGTAATGAAGAATGTAAGAAAAAGGAACGCAAAGGTATTACAAGATGAAACAAGAAGGAAAAATTAAAGTTATTTCTCAACTGAGTGAACAACAGAAGCACACACAAAGAAAGAATTGGGTACAAAGGACAAGGAAAAGTCGAGAGAAGAAAGCAAATAAAGAAAAATTACAGCAAGTTCTTTTAAATTCTACTACTCCAGAAACAGATGATGATCCAGAAAGTATAAACAATCCTATTGTGAATGCTAAAGATGTGATAGGTAAAGCAGGTCCTAGTCGGGTAAAAAGTGGTCGAAAAATTGTTAACAGAAACAAAACAAAGGCATACAGAAGAATAAAATTGCTTGAAAAAGAGCTTGAAACTGAAAGCTATGAAAAGTTGAAAGAGAAAAGAGAAAAAGATAAATATAAGAAAAGATATCAACACAACATAAGTAAAAGAAAAAAATTAAACACTACAAAAGAGAGGGTACAAAAAATATTGAAAGTCGAAAATGTTTCTTCTAAAGTCAGAAAATGCCTTGAATTTGGTTCAACATTGAAATACTCAGATCAAGAAAAATTTTGAAAAATTGAGAAGTCTCAAAAGTCAAATAAAGCCTTTGGACTTGTTCTTTCTCAAAAAATAATAATGAAATACCGCAGTATGCACAAGTTTCCAGTTAGTGTACTGTTAAGCTGTGTTAGCAAATGTGACCTCGGTTGAAGATTACGTAAAAGTTAATGTTATGCAAAATGTTCAGGATCCAAAAACAAATTAGTTTTCAGTAAAGAGCCAGAAGCAATCATTAGATATGAAGAGTAGATTTGTGTGGTTGAACAGCCGAAAGTGAACAATCAGTTACAATATATCTTTGATATTTAATCCCTCAAAACTGCAACATTATTTAATAAAAAATTTCTTTTTTGTTGTTTTATTCTTTTTTGTTAACATGTTACTCAAGAGTATGTGTTTTTTACCTGTATCGTAATCCAGTTTTTGTTTTGATGCGTTATTTGACTTTCTGTATTTCATTGAAATAACATATTATACCTCTTAAACAACAAAACAACCTAGTATCGCAACCATAAATGTTTTTCAATCGAGTAAATAAACAATAAAACTTATATTCATCGTTAATATTAAAGGTTGTCAGATTGAGGTTTTTGGATAACCCTGTAAAAACTTACGTAGCAAAAGCGTTCAAACTCGAGATTATTAATAAGTGGCTTATTATAATATACTGTGTTCATTTTTATGAGGATAGCATGTATATACTCGTCGAGAAAATAAAGTTTTTATAAAAACAGTCCCAAATTTCACTGAGTTTTTTTGCTTATAATTTGCAGAGTTCTTAATACAGTCAAACCCTGCTATAGTGATCCATCGACGGATCCAGCAATATGTCCACTATAGCCGATGGTTCACTATATCCAAATTCTTTGAAAAAAGTATTTTTTAGCATATGATATAGTATTATTAAAAATAGTGATTGCAATAATACGTAATTTGCTTACAAATTATTAACTAATTAAACAATTATTTTCTCAGTGTGACCATTTTTTTCGTTCCCAGCTCTCTCGCTTCGGGAAATTCGGTTCAAAACGGCAACTTTCACAGTGTTTTTCGAAATATTTTGACTTTATCAAAATAATCGTCAAAAACGGCACCTTATATAGTTTCGGAATAAGAGAACCTGCCAGTTGGATGCGTTTGAGAGCAATAATGAGTGAGAAAATAAGTAGATTGGATTTGAGTACACCCGTAAAAAAATTTCGACCTAGTTTAAGGCAATGAGCATGAAAGAGTAAAATTTGAATCAATATAAAGAAATGCCATCATTTCCAGACACCAACAGTGCAAGGTTAAAGTTGGAGAACGGGAAAAAAATTCTGTGGAAATAAAATTTTCCCTGGGGAATTAAAAAGTCCTCTATAAATGAACTACCAAATTTTCATCTGTCCACTATAAGCGTATAAAATAACATTAGTTAAATGGGAGTTCGAACGGGACCGCTAAAAAAGTTCACTATATCCGAGTGTTCATTATATCCCAGGTTCACTATAGTGGGGTTCGACTGTATAAAAAAAAGTTCTTTTCAGAAAATATGACAAGCAACATTGTACACTTCGCAATCAGAATTAAAAAATAATAAAAATCGGATGAAAAATGAGCAGGTTTACTAAAAAATGTTTTGCTATGGATGTGCGAATGCAATCAAAATATAATGTGCATAATATATTAGCTAAGTATATGGAGCAACTTTTGTAAAAGTCTCAAAATCATAGCTTGAAAATTCTGAAAATAATCGTTGATAGAATAAGCTCGAAGTCCGTTGTTCCCAAAAAGAAGCAAAAAGATGAGGGGTTGTATCCAAATATAGTAGTACGAACAATATTGTGTACGCTATCTTGGCACTAATCAACAGATATTTGATACAAACCCTCATGTTTTTGCTTCTTTTTGGGAACAACGGATTTCGAGCTTATTCTATTGACGATAATTTTTAGAATTTTCAAGCTATGATTTTGACACTTTCACAAAAATTGCTCTATATGCTTAGCTAATACATTATGCACATTATATTTTGATTGCATTCGCGCATGTGCAGTGAAAGATTTTTTAGTAAACCTTCTCATTTTTCATCCAATTTTTATTATTTTTTAATTCTGATTGCAGAGTATTGTGTACATTGTTGTTTGTCATATTTTCTCAAAAGAACTTTTTTTATATAAAGAACACTGCAAATTATAAGCAAAAAAACTTGGTGAAATTTGGAACTGTTTTTATAAAAACCTTAATTTCTCTACGAGTATACATGCTATCCTCATAAAAATGAACACAGTGTATTACAATAAGCCACTTATTAATAATCTCAAGTTTGAACGCTTTTGCTACATTAGTTTTCACAGGGTTATCCAAAAGATATTCATTCTGTTTCAATTTGTTGAGGGTCCCCTATGGGGTTTCAGAAAAAAATCTTCGCGGAAGTATATGACCTATACTATACTGATTACACACTTGCAGTTTCAGGTTAATTCCTCATGCATTTTTCTAGATATTTAACAAAATGTCTAAAAAAGTGACCAATCACCTTTGGCCATATAGTGCATTTTTAGATCATAAGCATACTATCTTAAATCATTTAACCATTCTCTTTTGAAAAAAATAAATCAACATCACTTTTCTATTGCAGTTGTAACAAAAAATTAAAAGGATTAATCTTACTTACAAAGACATAAATGCATAAAGAAATTTTTATTTATTTATTAATTATTATTATAAAATTTCTATGCTGAAAAACACTAGAAAAATAATTTATCACCATATTTCAAATTAAGATAACATTTTGCTATAAGATTTAAAGATACAGAAAGATAAAAAATATCTGAAAAAAATATATATTAACCACTTCAATGGCAGCCCCAAGATATGTTGGTGGTAACAAAATTATTTCCCTATCTCTGCTGATCGTGAAGTGGTTAATGAAACTTTAGATTTTGCACTTGAATAAAGATAAACAATATATAAAACTATAAAACATTTAAATTTCCTTAAAATTAAAATTTTTAAGTACCAAAATAGTAGGTTGCCAATCAGTATTCTTCGCAGTTTTAACAATTGGTCCTAGAAGGCTATCACAAAGATCACGAAGTCTACTTTCTAATCCTAAAATGAAAAATATTGACATTATAATAAAAACTAAACATATTACAAGTACAAAGCTCAAGTAGCCACTAATATATTTTCATAATACAGTAGCATCTTGTGATATTACATGAATTTCTCATTTGAATATATCAATATTTTTTGTTATTAACAAAAGCAATGAGTACTATTTTATCCAAACTTTTTAACTAACTTTACATGCATCACTTACAAAGAATAGAATTCTCTACTTTTATTTTAATTGTAATGTATGCACAAAACACACAATTAACAGTCTAGAAAAAAATGCAAAACATTAACTTTTAGGTACAAGAGGTTCTACTTTTTATCAATACACACACACATCCATCTCTCTCTCTCTCTCTCTCTCTCTCTATATATATATATATATATATATATATATACAGTACAGGACCTATTATTTGGAATCCTCGGGACCGAAGGCTTTCCGGATTTTGGAATTTTCCGAATTTCGGGTCCCCCCAAATTTCGTCAAAAAAATCCCAGGAAAAACGCAAATTTCATCAAAGAATCGCGAAAAAAAAAATTCTTCTAAGCACCGCAAAAACCCCCCCCACAAATTGCGTCAAAATATAGTGAAAAAAAAACAAATTTCTTCAAAGGATCGAAAAAGCCTCCTGCAATTTCGTCAAAAGATCGCGAAAAAATCCGCAAATTTCGTCCAAAAATCGCGAAAAAAAAAAATTTCGTCAAAAGATCGCGAAAAAACCGCAAATTTCGCAAAAAGATCGCAAACAAACGAAATTTCGTAAAAGGATCGCGAAAAACACGCTAATTTAGTTAAAGGATTGCGGAAGAAAACCGCAAATTTCGTCAAAATCTCGCAGAGAAGAAACGCAAATTTTGTCAAAAGATAGCAAAAAAAAAAAAAAATTCTTCAAAGGATCGCAAAACACTCTCTTAATTTCGTCAAAAGATCGCGTAAAAGCGCGAATTTCGTTAGGATCGTGGAAAAAATGCATAATTAGTGTCGAGAGGCCCCCTTCCCTCTTCTGTAAACTTTCAAAAAATTTGCTGTGAATTTCAGAATTTTTTTTTCTTTTTTAACTCAGAATCACCCCCTGATTCAAGTAACATAATTGTGTAGTCATAATATTTTATCGAAGTGAGAGGGAGGGTATGAAATATCTTTTTTTAAAACGAATCGTAATATAAATTCATTTTAAACTAAAATTTGACAGAAAAATAATTTTTTTCTAATTTTTTTTTTTTTTTTTTTTTTTTTGGGGGGGGGGGGGGGAAGCACCGTGTTCCCTCATCACCGATGTAACATATTTTAGTGGTTACGCATTGCAACACAATAGACCAAAAAGAAAATTAGGAATCTGTAAAATTTTTGACAAATTTCAGAAATTGCAAAATTTTAGTAAAAATTTACAAATTTATAGAAAATTTTCAATTTTTTTTCTTCCGGATTTTGGGTCCTTCCGGATTTCGGAATTCCGGATAATGGGTCCTGTACTGTATATATGTAAGAAAATTATAAAGATTGGACCTATTGATTAGTTTTTGTAATGAATCGTCCCTCAATTTGGATACGGGCCCAATGACTGATAATCACGGGTTTGGCGGGGTAGCCAACTAATCCATTTTATCGTTAAATTAATAGAAACACATGGCCCTTTTTAACTGGTAACCCTAGGAGATGAGCAATTTCAGAGATATACCTCTACGCCACTTGGTATCTGAAGTCTAACCTGTAAGCAGCTATGGAAATTGATTGCCACCTTTTTGATTATTTAAATAAAACTTAATAAAGTTAATTTCAGTGAATACTGTCATTTCGTTAAAATGTGACAGTATTATGAGTCGTCTGGATTATACTACCTGCTCAGCGGGAAAACATGAGAAGTAAAGAAAAGAAAAAAAAAAGAATTCTTGGTGCTACACGATACGGAATAAGCTCCGATTGAACATTCAAAGAGGCCCCAATTGGGTGGTGGGAAAGTGTTCACCCTGCCCCTACAAGTAGAGTAAATACAAGAAGTTTGCCTCATCAAAGAATCTGTCAGCAGTGATATGCTTTTAACTCTTCAATTCCATTATAGAAAGTGTCTTCCCATTTCTTCTACTATATTTTGAAGAATATCATCTTAATTAAAATCGATCAAAATGTAGATCATTTTCAACATATTCTGCGTTTTAAAAGTCAAGTATTGCAGCAGTGATATCCGCATTTTGTTTCAACGGTGCAGTGAAAGTTTCACAACATGAAAACTGCAATCTCTAAGTGGAATTCATCTTCTTCAGTTGTGTTGATGATTTTATAGTGATTTTCTTCAGAGCATCTCTTAAAGTAAATTTCATGCAGTGAAAGATAGCATCGTTGCTGTCATTGCTTTTTATTTCATGATAAGTGCGCACTACAGTTCTTTAATACAGAGATATATATATTTTTTTCCTTCTCCGTTTTTGCGGAATGTTTTTTCCTTTTATTTTGTGTGTGTCTGTATGAGCTCATGGGGTACCCTAGTGTTATTTCTTTTTATATAATATTATTATCCATATTATTTTTTATTTTTATTCTGATTACATAATTTAAGGTAAGTGATTTAATAAGTAGTATATCTCCAGTGATGTTTTCATTTTTGGTATTTATGAAAACCATGGTTTTAAAGCATTGCAATCTTTTAAATTGAAAAAAAAAAAAAAAAAAAAAAAAAAAAAAATTATTCATGTTTTCTATATTTATTTCTTTAATTATTTTTAACTATTTTATTCTTTTTATCAATTTTATGCACATGCTTATATTATGTTGAGAATGTTTAAACATTTTGACGGATATTAAGAGTGTTATAATATTTAGATTATTAAAAAGTTATCTTAAAATTAATTCAAAATGGAAAATATTAAGAAACAAAAAACTGTTCTCAAAGCAAAAATTACCCGTATAAAAAATATCATAAATCCCAAAATTGATGATCAGACGATAACTCTAGAAGAGTTAGATTTGTATCATGGTCAGGTGCAAGATATTAGTACAGAATTAAGTAAAAATCAGGAAAACGCCGTTCTTGAGAGCGATACAACAGAAACGGAAGCTATAATTGAGGAATACAATGAAATTGCCCTTAAATTGGATGCGTTAACTATCGCAATAAATACATCACGTAATAAATTAACTAAGAGTTTAAGCATTAACGAGGGTGGTTCAGAGAATAACAATAAAAATACAAGTAATGTTTTTGAAAAAACAGTCAATCTTCCCAAATTTGAATTAAAACCCTTTTACGGAGAAGCTGATCAGTGGCTCTCTTTTAAGGAGATTTTTACCACAACTATAGATCGAAATCCAGATTTGGGAGCCGTTTCTAAATTGCAATATCTCTTAGCTAGTGTAAAGGGTCCTGCCCATAAATTGATTTCCGGATTTCCTCTTTTGGAGGTCAATTATAAAAATGCATGGGACACCCTTTGCGCTCGCTACGATAAGATTAGGGATTTGGCCATAGCACAAATAGGCAAGTTATACAATTTTAAAAATATGAAAAATTGTTCCACTTCCTCTAAAGCTATTTTCGATATAATAGATACCTGCAATGAATCACTTCGAATTCTAAATTCTTTAAAACTTACTCAAAATGCTTTAGTGGATAACATGATAATTTATACCATAGTTCAAAAATTAAGCGATAATCTCAAAGAGCGGTGGGAACTATCCCTTACCCATAATAATATGCCTAATCTCACGGAATTTCTAAAATTTTTAGAGATTCAAGCTAAAAGCTTGTTAACTTTAGAGAACCCAACTAAAACAGATGTAAGAAATATAACTTATGTCAGAGATTCTTCCGATAGATCGAAAGGCCACAAAAATTTAGAAAATAGTAAATGCGGTGTTTGCTTTGATTCGCATGCCACCCACACTTGCAGAAAATTAATAACTATGCCTGTAGATAGCAGATGGAGAACCATCCAAGTGAATAAGTTGTGTGTAAATTGTTTGCGTAGTGGCCATTTTGCAATTAAGTGTGCATCCAAGATGAGTTGTAAAAATTGCCACCGAAAGCATCATACTTTACTACATAAATATGATGTTCAGGGAAATGCAGGAACAACAATTTCATCCAACTTAGCAACCCACAGTAATGAGACCCAACCCCGAAACGCCCATGGGTATTCCCCTGATCAAGGAATACACATGAATTCTTTATGACGGTTTATTGTGCCCGGGTACCTCAAATGCAAAAATTATGAAAACCGTAGAAACCCAAAAACTTGTCATAATGAGGTTCAAATACCCTTTTTATTGGATAGCGGAAGTACTCTGTCCCTCATTCCAGAAAATCTAGCTACAGCTTTGGATATGACGTCTATTCAAAGTTGCCATCCTCTTAATGTTAACCAAACCCAGGGACAGGTCCAGATTTCCGAAAAAGTTCAAGTACCCCTCCAAATAGGGAATATCAGGCAAAATAGCACCTTATATCTAGTAAGGTCATACTTGCCATATGCGATACTGGGAACCCCAGCATTACAAAAATTCCATATCTCGATGGATTTTTGCTCAAATACTCTGACTCAAGATGGAGTCATCATTATGAATGACCAAAACGTTTCCGGTCAAATTTCTCATGAAAGTTCATTCAACCACACCTTAACGTTAACAGGTGATATGAATTGCCAGAAGCTGCTTAGTTTTCCTTCCAAATCAAATCAAGCAAATTTGTCTCAAGAGGGACATTGTTGCCTTGATACTCAAACTCTCTCGGATTATGATGATATAACTTTTAATCATTATACTACTGAAGAGAACCTACAATTGAAAGGGCTTCTGAGCGACTTCAAAGATATTTTTGCACGCAATCGGTACGACGTAGGTAGAGTCAGATGCGAACCCCAGCGAGTAACTCTCACCTCGGAACTTCCTATCTCGCTTAGGCCTTACCGTACATCACCTAAAGATAATGCAGAAATTCAAAAACAAGTACAGGAGTTGCTGGATGCTAAACTCATTAAGGAATCCTGTAGCCCCTATTCCTCTCCCGTGACAATGGCACATAAAAAAGGAGAAGGTAAAACGCGTCTTTGTATTGATTACAGGAAAATCAATGCCATTACGAAGACAGATTCAGAGCCTTTGCCGCGAATAGACTGGCTTTTAGACAGACTTATCAATGCAAAATATTTTTCCACGCTAGATTTAGCCTCTGGCTACTGGCACGTCCCCCTCCATCCTTCAGACACAGAAAAACTTGCCTTTGTAACCAATCAGGGACTTTACGAGTGGTTGGTCCTCCCATTCGGATACAAAAATGCTCCGGCTCAATTCGCAAGAGCTCTCAGAAGGATCCTAAATAAACATAGGGTCAACTTCGTTACCAATTATTTCGATGACTTTATAGTTTATTCGGACTCCTATGCCGAGCATTTGGTTCACCTTAAAACTATATTCAATATTTGCCGTCAAGAAAATCTAAAACTAAAACTTTCCAAATGTAATTTTGCCAAATCTCAAATTGACTTCCTTGGCTATGAAATTAGTAATGGCCGAATAAAACCAGACAATGCTAATACCGAAACCATTAAAAATTTAATTCCTCCAAAAAATGTTAAAGAATTACAAAGATTCCTCGGATCCATAAACGTATACCATAAATTCATTGACAAGTATGCTAAAATTAGAGCCCCTCTAAATAAATTATTAAAGAAAGACACTCCGTGGGAATGGTCAGAAATCTGTCAGCAATCATTTGAACTACTTAAAAATGCATTAATTTCTAGACCTATTTTGAGATTATTTAATCCTAATCTCCCATGCCATGTTTTTACTGATGCCTCGAAGGAAGCTTTAGGTGCTGTATTGAAACAAATGGATGAAAATGGAGATTTGCATCCCATTGCATTCCACTCAAGGCAACTAAGGCCCTACGAGCGAAATTACGCTATCACAGAATTGGAATGTCTAGCCATAATCGATGCTCTTGACAAATTCCATTATTATCTTCATGGAAAACCTTTCACAATACATACCGATCATGCTGCTTTAGTATGGCTTAAAAAGATAAAACATTTAACCGGTAGATTATTCAGATGGTCACTAAAATTAAGCATGTACGATTATACCGTAAAATACAATAAAGGGTCCACAAATTTTGAAGCCGACATGCTCTCAAGAAATCCCATTTTATCAAACGTAAATCCCCACATTCATTTATTAACCTTAGATGAAATTAAAGAACACCAAGAGTTAGATAATGTAACAGGACCTAAATTTCAAAAATTTAATGACATTTTGGTAATTCACAAAAAGGGTTTTCAAAAAATTGCCGTACCTTTCTCCTTAAGAGAAAAATTATTAATAACAACCCATAATCAATTTGGCCATCCAGGAATTCAAAAAATGCTAAATTTAATTTCACCACAGTACTACTGGAGCAGCATGACACAAGATATTACGCAATTTGTCAAACATTGTGAAGTCTGCCAACTAAACAAGAAATCCCACCAACCTAAATTTGGCCTTCTTGAAGCCTTACCTCCTGCAGAACAACCCTTTGATATAATATCATTAGACACAGTAGGGGGCTTCAATTATTACAATTCAACAAAAAAATACATGCACTTAGCTATTGATCACGCTACTCGTTATGTTTGGGGTTTTACCTCTAAAAATGTTACAACAGAAGTTTATATTAATATTCTAAAACAGATTTTTAGCATTCAACTTCCCAAGAAAATTTTAACGGACAGAAACCCTGCTTTTACAGCGTCTAAACTGCGTAAATGGGTACATAAACATAATGTAAAAAAATTACTTACTTCATCTCACAGGCCCCAGTGTAATGGGAAAAATGAACGCGTAAATCAGTCCATTTGCACTCGACTAAGACTTAAAATCAATGCTACACCTTCAAACCTTCCATGGCCCAAAATTCTGGAGGAGGTGATTAACGAGTACAATAATACACCGCATTCCTTAACCAAATACCCCCCGGCATATTTAATGTTTGGCCAATTTCCTTATCCATCAGTATTAGGCAATGAAAACTATTACCCTACGGTTGAGGAAGCCAGGAAAGAGGCTTTCCAAAGAACTGGTGAGCACCATTTAAAAAACAAAGTCAGATATGACCTAAAATTTGTGGAAGCACCTTTCAAACCTGGTGATCTCGTAATTGCAGAAGAATTTCATTATCCGAACACCAGGAAGTTAAGCCCGCCTTTTTCTGGTCCATATCAAATTATTGAAAAGTTGTCTAATGTAAGTTTTAAAATAAATAAACCTAACTGGTTGACAAAGAAGGACTATGAAGTAATACATGCCTCCAAACTAAGGTACTTTTTGCCCAACGATCAATTTAAGTTAACACCATCTATGTAAAGTATCAGATATCATATGAACTGTTATGGGATGATATTTGATAGTTGAATTTACATCTTTATGAGTATAGTATAATTGTATTTTGAGAGTCTACACTCTACTGAATGAAGTCAAGACATTTTCATTCAAGTTTGTATTTTATATGTAATGTTGGACTTAGCAATTCTAGAATATATTTCCTATTTTGATTATTTTATTTGGCATATAATATTACCAGTGTCTTGAATTTATTAATATAACTAGTTTTTATCATGTTCAATTGTTTATGGTATTGAAAATTTTAGTGGTATTATTCTTATTATTTGTATTATTTTTATTATTTTTAATATTTTTATTATTGTTGTGATATCACATGTTAACTATACGAAAGAAATAACTCATCTCCAGGCAGCTCGATTAAAAGTAATTCACTTCCAAAATTTTAACATTCCTTTAATAAAGAATGCTTTATACTTTCCAGGCGACCCTCGTGTATGGAAGCCGGCCCATCCCCGGGGACTTGTCTGGAAAGGGGGGAAATTGTAAGAAAATTATAAAGATTGGACCTATTGATTAGTTTTTGTAATGAATCGTCCCTCAATTTGGATACGGGCCCAATGACTGATAATCACGGGTTTGGCGGGGTAGCCAACTAATCCATTTTATCGTTAAATTAATAGAAACACATGGCCCTTTTTAACTGGTAACCCTAGGAGATGAGCAATTTCAGAGATATACCTCTACGCCACTTGGTATCTGAAGTCTAACCTGTAAGCAGCTATGGAAATTGATTGCCACCTTTTTGATTATTTAACACTAGAACGCCCGCTACCATTTCTCCCCTAGAACGCCCGCGGGAGTCGCTTCGACTCCTGTCTGTTTCAAAAGAGAAAAAATAAACGAAACGCATAGAAATGAATAGAAGAGAGTAAACATAATATTTATATTTGAATTTAAGATTCATATATACATTTTACAATTGAAAGAACAATATTTATACACGCATTTTTAGGAAATTGGAAAATATTTTCAAAGAAAATACTCACAGAATCGTTTCAAATTTTCAATCTGAAATACAGTTTTTGCAGGTATAGTCAGTTTTGGCCAAGCATTTTCCACAAACCATTTTCTTGCATGTTATGCAATCATTGAATGTCATGTTGCCTTTACATAGTTTTACTTCGCATTTTCTTCTCTTTAGGGATTTTGTTTCAGATGATTTATCAGGGAGTCTTTTTCTTGTTGGTTTATTTTTAGCAGATGTATAATTTTGACGCAATTCATCTGCTAATAACTGAATAAATGCTTGCCTGCTTATTTTTGTTTCTCCGGTAACTTCTTTATAAATGATCCAGGCATTTATTGCTGCTAAATCTAAGAGATTGTAAAAAGTATGCACAGGCCATCTTCTGGAGGGCGCCTTCACTGAATATGTCCTAGCCATTTGATCAATAACGTCAACACCACACTTAGTTTCATTATAAAATCTAACAGTTTCCGGGGTTTTCTTTTCGTTGTTTTCAATATCAATGAATGGGTGGAGAGTGCTAAGAATAATAACATTTTTCTTTCTCTTTCCTTGATACACGGTTAGAGTAGTACCGGTTTCTTCGTGTTTTAGAAATTTTGTTTCGTATAATTTATCTTTCGAATCTTTCAAAGATTTTGGAATTTATCTCCTAATTTTTCTCATAGTGCCTACTAAACTATTACCTTTCTTTTTCAGTTGTTCAGCCAAACGCAGTGACGTGAAATAATTTTCAACCGTGACGTTAAGGTCTTTGTTTAGAAATGGCTGCATCAATCGCATAACTACATATTCTGATAAAGTTTGATCTGAAGGCCGTTCTTCACATTTGCCTAAATAAGGGAACGCATTCAGTAAGTACTTTGTTCGAGGGTCTACTGCAAGCCAAAACTTTAGTCCGTATTTATCCAGTTTTGAAGGTATGAATTGCGTGAAAGGACAACGCGTTTTGCTTGGAAATAACTGTTCATCTATTGTTATATTTTCACCAGGTTTGAAACAGGCAATACAGTTTTCAGTGAATCTATTCCATATATCAGATATCATTCAAATTTATCTGTTTTTAAACGTATAGATCTGGTAGATTTCAAATCGAATCTCAAAAAGCGTAAAATTTCACAAAACCTATTTCTTCCCATAGTTTCAGTGCAAAAATTCAAACCCCATGAGATTGACCACAAAGAATGAATATCGATTCCATTTTCACCACATGCACCTCGGGCATACAAAATTCCAATAAAGGCATATAGCTCGTCTAACGTAACTGTCCAGTTATCGGTTTCAAGAACACGTCTTGCCTCTGTTTCTGTGCATCTTTGTATTTGTTCCAGTATTTTTTTATCTACAAATAACAGCCATGCACTCAAAACGCTTTCAGATTTCACGAATTTTTTGGTATAAATAGTTGGTCCAGTAGAATGACACATGATATTTTGCTTCGGATATCTTCCAGAAATTTTCTTATTTGCACAAATTTTCCATTGTGCGCCATCTGGAGAAACATGAATACCATCTCTTTCAGATGCAATAATTAGCGCATCTTCATTTGTATCGGAATCCGATGAAGAATTATTTCCAATGCTAATTTCTTGAATTTCGTTTTCATTTTCTGATAACTCACCACCTTCAGATTCATTATCTGAAAGCTCACATAATAGAGCAGTTATTTCGTCCGGTGTTAGAAATTTTTTCCGTGACATTATGTTTTATTTCTAATAAAAAGGAAGAACGGATTTGCTTAGCTATGATGAAACACAAGACAGATAAAAATTAAAACAAAAATTCAATTAGAATGATACAAAGAATTTTGCAAGCAGTACGCAATCATTTCAGCAGGTCAGCAGGTGCATGGAACTAACCATTTTTTCAACAAAAGGGGTGTAGGGAAAAGAGGAGCAAAAACATTTACTTTCCTGATAACAGATAAAAATATTATGAATCCCAAGGTCATGTTACGCAAAAATAATGAAAGCATTTTACAAATTTTACTTTGGAGTCGATTCGACTCCGTTGGGCGTTCTAGGGGTAATGCCTCATTATCAATTTATTAAATGTGCAAATAATTTATAAATTTCAGAATAAATAGAGGTTATAAAAATAATAAAAGTCAAGGAAGCGGGTGGAAAAAAATCAAAATTTCTCAGAGATATGGGTATTTTAGGGGCATTTGGAGTCGAAACGACTCCATCGGGCGTTCTAGTGTTAAATAAAACTTAATAAAGTTAATTTCAGTGAATACTGTCATTTCGTTAAAATGTGACATATATATATATATATATATTACAACTGAAGCAAGTCTTTTGACAATTAAATCATAAAAGTAATACTAGATGGCAGCACCACAATTTGTGTTTTTTTTTTTTTTTTTTTTTCGATAAGTTCTAGATTTACTTATTCCAGCTACATTTCAGTTATAATTTACTACACCAGGGGGAATTTTTAGCTAAATTTTGACGATATTGTTTAACGTTTTTTAATTAATTTAATAGTGCATTTTAATTATGTAATTACTTTCTATTTATATTATTTTATATTATATTAAAAGTTATTTAACATTTATTTCAATATGTATTAACTGCATCCTATGGTATCAATTACTGTGATTTCTTAACAGTTTTATTAACCTTAATCTTTACGATATGGGTGCCATGTGCGCGTGGATTTATTCTAAAATATTAATCGGTATGGTGTTTATTATTTCATTTTATATCCTATAAATATTTAAATAGGTTTTATTGTTTTTTCCATTTCATATTATTTGTTTCTATTCTGTTTTCATTTTTAATCAATTCACTTGATTTAGTGGTGGTTTGGGCACAGGGGAAAATAACTTTTAGCTTTAGCTTATTTTTCCCACAGAAAACAACCATTTTGCTTATCATTGAATTCTGTGCCCTTGAAAACGTAATTCAATATATAAGCATTTCCATTATTTGTCGGTGTCCACTTTCTTATTTTTCTTCCATAATAATTCTTATAATTTAATCTTTTATATATATATATATATATATATATATATATATATACTTACAGCTTTAATTCATAATATTACGGTTTTTGATGGTGGTAGGTTATGTTTAATTATTGGTTATATATTAGCATTCAAATTACTATGATGCATTTGCGCAAGTAATTATGAATGTAAGCTTTTTTCGATGTTTTTAAATATCTTTTCATTTTGAATGTCAATAATTCATTTTGAAGTATTTTTTCCTTTTGGTATCTTATATATATTCATATATATTCCCAGGTCGCTAAATGATTTAGCAATCTTTTAAATATTATACGCTTAGATAATTGCTGCAATAGCGCACTGTCTATGTGTATTATCAATATGATTTCTACTATGTAGTTATCTGATACCCTTTTTAGGATTCCATTAATTTTTTCATTCCTATCACTGCATACCTTTATTTTATGTTATTTAATTTTCTAGTTATGATTTTATCTGTATTTTCTTGTGGTTAGTATATGATATTGTCCTATATATTCTCTATTTTTGCTATAGCTTTACATAATTCTGAAGAGATATCATATTATATCTTTACATCAATATGGTAGTAATAATTATTTCTGTTCATAGATTTAATGTTAATATGCTTTAGAAGTTTAAATTCATATTACTTTGATCTGAGAAATTAATTGGGAATGCGTTTTGGATGTCTTTGCAAGGTTAATGTTGTTCTGGGATATGATGTTAGATGCGGATCTTTTTTTGCCTTACTTGTTATCAATGGGTCCAGTGGTATCTTGCTTTTTTAGTCTACGAAATAAGGGTTATTATTTGGTTATGGTAAATTTGAAGATTGTTTTTACGTTCTGCTTCTATTATTGTAAATATTGTATATATTATTCTTACTCAAGATTTATTATTTATTCAAGACTAATTTAATTAAATAATTAATTTTTATATTATTAAATTTTCTTTTTTTTTATGGCAATTATTGCATTTTCCAAACATTATTTTTATATGGCAGTTCTTAGTAAACATCTCGATCCTGGCAAGATACACTTAGCATCTATGCAGTGTAGTGGCCGGTACAGGAACAATAATTGGGTTGTTCCTGGATCGTCATCCAGCAACCATTTATACTCTCCCCCTCGTCCTTTATTTTTTCGTAAGTGTTATGATGCTCGGTGCAAGACATGTCCATACGCTTCTCAGACACAAATTATCTCAGATCCTAATTATTCAAGCTTTTGTAAAGCATTTAATGTGATTTATAGTATAAAGTGCAACTTATGTAATATGAAATATATTGGTGAAACATCAGGTCCAATTCATAAACGTATCAATCATCATCGTTCAGACTCTAATAATAACAAAGCAAAAAATATACAATCTACAGCTGAAATTCAACATTTTCATATACATCAATTTAAAAATACGACAATTGAAATTCTTCAAATTCTAAAAAATAAATCAGAACGTCTTTATATGGAATCATCATTTATGAAATATTACAACACAATTTATCCTTATGGACTTAACAGTGAAGTATTTAACAGACCTGTCAAAGTCTTCACATCTATAAATAACAATATTGATTATTCTCCAATTTATCCTACTCTTAATCATAATTTAAATAGTAAAACAACACGTAATAAACGAGGAAAGGGTTCATCATCAGTTGTAGTTTCCAAAAAATCTATCACGAAACATATAAATAATCTTCAAAGAACATATTTAGAGAATTGTAACTGGTTGTTAATTCGAAAACACATCTTTGCTATTAAAAGGAAACAGATTGTACAACATTTAAATGTATTTCTAAGTAAATCTTTCTCTAAACATTTCTCAGATATTTATTTTGACCTCATTATGTCTAGGGTTAATCTTTTAAATATTAATTTACAAAAAAAACATAAAATTCAAAACATGAATACTCTAATGTTAATTACTTTTTCAAATCACATATTTAATAAAATTAATATCAATTCTATAATTAATGATAAAAATTGTTTTTTTCCTATTAATAATCTTCATATCTCAAAAACCTTTAAATATCCTAATACAATTGGTAGAAAGATTTTTAACTACAATACATTTTCAAAAAATACATCTGCTGCAAGTAAATTTCCGTGTAAATGCAATGACCCCACTCTAAAAAAATACATAAACAATGATCATGGACATATAATCACTGGAAATCTTGATATTGTTAATGATTTTAAATTGAAACAACTAATGGGTTATGGTACTAAATATAGACTTCCATCTAAATTTAATGTTAAATCTATTATCAAACAGTTTACACATGATATTGATATTTTTATTTATAAAATTTCTATCTCTTATAATAAGCCTATTGAATATTTTAATCAGTGGAAAATATTAGTAATTGAAAAATTAACTATGGCTTTAAAAAATAATATGGCTGATTTGGTTTCTATTAATACACAGCATATTTTCCAACAAATTACTAAATTACAAAAAAACTACGTTATTACATATGTAGACAAATCTCCTAATAACTATGCTATTATTTGTAAATCTTATTATAACCAACTTCTTACAAATTGTATTTCTTCTAATAAGTCATTTAAAAAAACTAATGAAAATGTAATTGTAAATAATCGTAAAATTCGAAGTTATTATAAACTATTAAATATTTTATCTACTAACTTTAATTATCCATATTTAGTTCTTATTCCCAAATTTCATAAAACTCCAATTAAATTTAGGACTGTAACTATTGGTTGCAATACATATAATAATAAAGCCAATAAACTTCTCTTTAAAATTCTTAATCAATTATATGTACTTACTACAAACAATGATAATACACATTGTATAAAAAATAGCTATCAACTTGTCAATATTTTAAAAAATCTTCATTGTGTATATAATATAACGACATATGACTTCAAAGATCTTTTTAATAATATAGACCTATTTGATTTACATAAAATTATAAATGCATTATTTAAAAAGTATTATAAAAAACTGGAATTACCATCTAACATTGATATTGCATATTTTAAATCTTTAACTAACTTCATTATCTATAATAATTATATCTTGCAAGATAACACTTTATATTTACAGCATGTCGGTATACCACAAGGCGGTTGTACATCCAGTTTACTCTCAGACTTATACTTATATCATTATGAACGTAATTTTACTAATAATAATCTACATTTATATCGTTATATTGATGACATAATTTTAATTGATACTGATCATTCTGCAATTACTCCATTTCCAGTTGATTATCCCACTAATTTGGAATTAACGGAAAACCTTTTATCTAACAATACAATTAACTTCTTAGATCTTAAAATTACAATAAAAGACAACAAAACAATCACAGATTTATATGACAAACGTAAAGAATTTAAATTCAAAGTTAATACATTTACAAATTTTAAATCTTGTCTACATCATTCTGTATTTCGAAATATAATACTTAATCATTTATATAGAATAAAATGTTTATGTTCTTCTCCTCTAATTAACAATAATATAAAAAAACTAATTTATGATGCATTAAATCATGGTTTTCCAAAAAAATTCATATATTCATTAATATACAATTAGTATTTTTCTTACATGATCTTTTAAAACAAATTAACACATGCGTAAACAAAATTACAAAAAAATTTAAAAAAAAAAAAAAAAAAATCTCTATAAAAAATAAAAATTGTAAAATAACATAAAAAAAATATTATAGGTTGGATGGGTGGGTAGATATTAGAGTACGGAGGAGGGTGGTGTTGTCTGGATAATATGCAATGGTTAATTTATTAAAAAAAAAAAAAAAAAAAAAAAAAAAAAATGGGGCTTTTGTATTATCACTATATGTTTGATACGTATTTTATAAGGATGTTGATTTGATATTTTATATGTAATTGGTGAATTTTATTAATTATTAGCTTAATTATTGTTTAATCTTATTTACAATCATTTGTTATAAATTTTAATTTAATAAGGACAATATCATATTAATTACTAATAGTATGCCATTTTTATAGTGATTAATATACATATAAGTATATTTAATATAAATAAAGTTATACTGTATGTATTAAAATTGGGAAATTATATTTATTATTATTCCTCTATTCTTATTAATATTTTAATATTTATTTATTTTCACTTTGTGTTATATAATTTATTATCGGTTTAATGTTTTTGAATGTCCCACATTCATACTTTTAGGATTTTTATGGATGTATAAAATAATCCACACACTATATTTGTGCTTTTTAGGTAATCGGAATTTAAGTATCAGTTCACCTTCTTTATACTACCATATGTTTTTTATTTCCTGTTCATTTTATAATTATCTTATATATAATAGTTTTTATTAAAGATTTTTATATTTTTAATAATTATTTATATTAATTATTAATGAATTTATTTTGTTTTATAGCTATATGCTATATATTATCGATGTTCTAGAATTATTTAAATTCTTAGTGTAGTTTAAATAAGTTTGCTAATAGAATATTTTGTATGCTTTTTAAATTTTATTAACAATAGTTTTTTTAAAATACATTGTGTGGTTTATATTCAGTTTATAATTATCTATATATAAGGATATGTTTGGTTTTGTTGTTAATAAAACAATTGTTAAATTCAATTGCTTACAACTGAAGCAAGTCTTTTGACAATTAAATCATAAAAGTAATACTAGATGGCAGCACCACAATTTGTGGTTTTTTTTTTTTTTTTTTTTTTTTTTCGATAAGTTCTAGATTTACTTATTCCAGCTACATTTCAGTTATAATTTACTACACCAGGGGGAATTTTTAGCTAAATTTTGACGATATTGTTTAACGTTTTTTAATTAATTTAATAGTGCATTTTAATTATGTAATTACTTTCTATTTATATTATTTTATATTATATTAAAAGTTATTTAACATTTATTTCAATATGTATTAACTGCATCCTATGGTATCAATTACTGTGATTTCTTAACAGTTTTATTAACCTTAATCTTTACGATATGGGTGCCATGTGCGCGTGGATTTATTCTAAAATATTAATCGGTATGGTGTTTATTATTTCATTTTATATCCTATAAATATTTAAATAGGTTTTATTGTTTTTTCCATTTCATATTATTTGTTTCTATTCTGTTTTCATTTTTAATCAATTCACTTGATTTAGTGGTGGTTTGGGCACAGGGGAAAATAACTTTTAGCTTTAGCTTATTTTTCCCACAGAAAACAACCATTTTGCTTATCATTGAATTCTGTGCCCTTGAAAACGTAATTCAATATATAAGCATTTCCATTATTTGTCGGTGTCCACTTTCTTATTTTTCTTCCATAATAATTCTTATAATTTAATCTTTTATATATATATATATATATATATATATATATATATATACTTACAGCTTTAATTCATAATATTACGGTTTTTGATGGTGGTAGGTTATGTTTAATTATTGGTTATATATTAGCATTCAAATTACTATGATGCATTTGCGCAAGTAATTATGAATGTAAGCTTTTTTCGATGTTTTTAAATATCTTTTCATTTTGAATGTCAATAATTCATTTTGAAGTATTTTTTCCTTTTGGTATCTTATATATATTCATATATATTCCCAGGTCGCTAAATGATTTAGCAATCTTTTAAATATTATACGCTTAGATAATTGCTGCAATAGCGCACTGTCTATGTGTATTATCAATATGATTTCTACTATGTAGTTATCTGATACCCTTTTTAGGATTCCATTAATTTTTTCATTCCTATCACTGCATACCTTTATTTTATGTTATTTAATTTTCTAGTTATGATTTTATCTGTATTTTCTTGTGGTTAGTATATGATATTGTCCTATATATTCTCTATTTTTGCTATAGCTTTACATAATTCTGAAGAGATATCATATTATATCTTTACATCAATATGGTAGTAATAATTATTTCTGTTCATAGATTTAATGTTAATATGCTTTAGAAGTTTAAATTCATATTACTTTGATCTGAGAAATTAATTGGGAATGCGTTTTGGATGTCTTTGCAAGGTTAATGTTGTTCTGGGATATGATGTTAGATGCGGATCTTTTTTTGCCTTACTTGTTATCAATGGGTCCAGTGGTATCTTGCTTTTTTAGTCTACGAAATAAGGGTTATTATTTGGTTATGGTAAATTTGAAGATTGTTTTTACGTTCTGCTTCTATTATTGTAAATATTGTATATATTATTCTTACTCAAGATTTATTATTTATTCAAGACTAATTTAATTAAATAATTAATTTTTATATTATTAAATTTTCTTTTTTTTTATGGCAATTATTGCATTTTCCAAACATTATTTTTATATGGCAGTTCTTAGTAAACATCTCGATCCTGGCAAGATACACTTAGCATCTATGCAGTGTAGTGGCCGGTACAGGAACAATAATTGGGTTGTTCCTGGATCGTCATCCAGCAACCATTTATACTCTCCCCCTCGTCCTTTATTTTTTCGTAAGTGTTATGATGCTCGGTGCAAGACATGTCCATACGCTTCTCAGACACAAATTATCTCAGATCCTAATTATTCAAGCTTTTGTAAAGCATTTAATGTGATTTATAGTATAAAGTGCAACTTATGTAATATGAAATATATTGGTGAAACATCAGGTCCAATTCATAAACGTATCAATCATCATCGTTCAGACTCTAATAATAACAAAGCAAAAAATATACAATCTACAGCTGAAATTCAACATTTTCATATACATCAATTTAAAAATACGACAATTGAAATTCTTCAAATTCTAAAAAATAAATCAGAACGTCTTTATATGGAATCATCATTTATGAAATATTACAACACAATTTATCCTTATGGACTTAACAGTGAAGTATTTAACAGACCTGTCAAAGTCTTCACATCTATAAATAACAATATTGATTATTCTCCAATTTATCCTACTCTTAATCATAATTTAAATAGTAAAACAACACGTAATAAACGAGGAAAGGGTTCATCATCAGTTGTAGTTTCCAAAAAATCTATCACGAAACATATAAATAATCTTCAAAGAACATATTTAGAGAATTGTAACTGGTTGTTAATTCGAAAACACATCTTTGCTATTAAAAGGAAACAGATTGTACAACATTTAAATGTATTTCTAAGTAAATCTTTCTCTAAACATTTCTCAGATATTTATTTTGACCTCATTATGTCTAGGGTTAATCTTTTAAATATTAATTTACAAAAAAAACATAAAATTCAAAACATGAATACTCTAATGTTAATTACTTTTTCAAATCACATATTTAATAAAATTAATATCAATTCTATAATTAATGATAAAAATTGTTTTTTTCCTATTAATAATCTTCATATCTCAAAAACCTTTAAATATCCTAATACAATTGGTAGAAAGATTTTTAACTACAATACATTTTCAAAAAATACATCTGCTGCAAGTAAATTTCCGTGTAAATGCAATGACCCCACTCTAAAAAAATACATAAACAATGATCATGGACATATAATCACTGGAAATCTTGATATTGTTAATGATTTTAAATTGAAACAACTAATGGGTTATGGTACTAAATATAGACTTCCATCTAAATTTAATGTTAAATCTATTATCAAACAGTTTACACATGATATTGATATTTTTATTTATAAAATTTCTATCTCTTATAATAAGCCTATTGAATATTTTAATCAGTGGAAAATATTAGTAATTGAAAAATTAACTATGGCTTTAAAAAATAATATGGCTGATTTGGTTTCTATTAATACACAGCATATTTTCCAACAAATTACTAAATTACAAAAAAACTACGTTATTACATATGTAGACAAATCTCCTAATAACTATGCTATTATTTGTAAATCTTATTATAACCAACTTCTTACAAATTGTATTTCTTCTAATAAGTCATTTAAAAAAACTAATGAAAATGTAATTGTAAATAATCGTAAAATTCGAAGTTATTATAAACTATTAAATATTTTATCTACTAACTTTAATTATCCATATTTAGTTCTTATTCCCAAATTTCATAAAACTCCAATTAAATTTAGGACTGTAACTATTGGTTGCAATACATATAATAATAAAGCCAATAAACTTCTCTTTAAAATTCTTAATCAATTATATGTACTTACTACAAACAATGATAATACACATTGTATAAAAAATAGCTATCAACTTGTCAATATTTTAAAAAATCTTCATTGTGTATATAATATAACGACATATGACTTCAAAGATCTTTTTAATAATATAGACCTATTTGATTTACATAAAATTATAAATGCATTATTTAAAAAGTATTATAAAAAACTGGAATTACCATCTAACATTGATATTGCATATTTTAAATCTTTAACTAACTTCATTATCTATAATAATTATATCTTGCAAGATAACACTTTATATTTACAGCATGTCGGTATACCACAAGGCGGTTGTACATCCAGTTTACTCTCAGACTTATACTTATATCATTATGAACGTAATTTTACTAATAATAATCTACATTTATATCGTTATATTGATGACATAATTTTAATTGATACTGATCATTCTGCAATTACTCCATTTCCAGTTGATTATCCCACTAATTTGGAATTAACGGAAAACCTTTTATCTAACAATACAATTAACTTCTTAGATCTTAAAATTACAATAAAAGACAACAAAACAATCACAGATTTATATGACAAACGTAAAGAATTTAAATTCAAAGTTAATACATTTACAAATTTTAAATCTTGTCTACATCATTCTGTATTTCGAAATATAATACTTAATCATTTATATAGAATAAAATGTTTATGTTCTTCTCCTCTAATTAACAATAATATAAAAAAACTAATTTATGATGCATTAAATCATGGTTTTCCAAAAAAATTCATATATTCATTAATATACAATTAGTATTTTTCTTACATGATCTTTTAAAACAAATTAACACATGCGTAAACAAAATTACAAAAAAATTAAAAAAAAAAAAAAAAAAAAATCTCTATAAAAAATAAAAATTGTAAAATAACATAAAAAAAATATTATAGGTTGGATGGGTGGGTAGATATTAGAGTACGGAGGAGGGTGGTGTTGTCTGGATAATATGCAATGGTTAATTTATTAAAAAAAAAAAAAAAAAAAAAAAAAAAAAAAAAATGGGGCTTTTGTATTATCACTATATGTTTGATACGTATTTTATAAGGATGTTGATTTGATATTTTATATGTAATTGGTGAATTTTATTAATTATTAGCTTAATTATTGTTTAATCTTATTTACAATCATTTGTTATAAATTTTAATTTAATAAGGACAATATCATATTAATTACTAATAGTATGCCATTTTTATAGTGATTAATATACATATAAGTATATTTAATATAAATAAAGTTATACTGTATGTATTAAAATTGGGAAATTATATTTATTATTATTCCTCTATTCTTATTAATATTTTAATATTTATTTATTTTCACTTTGTGTTATATAATTTATTATCGGTTTAATGTTTTTGAATGTCCCACATTCATACTTTTAGGATTTTTATGGATGTATAAAATAATCCACACACTATATTTGTGCTTTTTAGGTAATCGGAATTTAAGTATCAGTTCACCTTCTTTATACTACCATATGTTTTTTATTTCCTGTTCATTTTATAATTATCTTATATATAATAGTTTTTATTAAAGATTTTTATATTTTTAATAATTATTTATATTAATTATTAATGAATTTATTTTGTTTTATAGCTATATGCTATATATTATCGATGTTCTAGAATTATTTAAATTCTTAGTGTAGTTTAAATAAGTTTGCTAATAGAATATTTTGTATGCTTTTTAAATTTTATTAACAATAGTTTTTTTAAAATACATTGTGTGGTTTATATTCAGTTTATAATTATCTATATATAAGGATATGTTTGGTTTTGTTGTTAATAAAACAATTGTTAAATTCAATTGCTTACAACTGAAGCAAGTCTTTTGACAATTAAATCATAAAAGTAATACTAGATGGCAGCACCACAATTTGTGGTTTTTTTTTTTTTTTTTTTTTTTTTTTCGATAAGTTCTAGATTTACTTATTCCAGCTACATTTCAGTTATAATTTACTACACCAGGGGGAATTTTTAGCTAAATTTTGACGATATTGTTTAACGTTTTTTAATTAATTTAATAGTGCATTTTAATTATGTAATTACTTTCTATTTATATTATTTTATATTATATTAAAAGTTATTTAACATTTATTTCAATATGTATTAACTGCATCCTATGGTATCAATTACTGTGATTTCTTAACTGTTTTATTAACCTTAATCTTTACGATATGGGTGCTATGTGCGCGTGGATTTATTCTAAAATATTAATCGGTATGGTGTTTATTATTTCATTTTATATCCTATAAATATTTAAATAGGTTTTATTGTTTTTTCCATTTCATATTATTTGTTTCTATTCTGTTTTCATTTTTAATCAATTCACTTGATTTTAGTGGTGGTTTGGGCACAGGGGAAAATAACTTTTAGCTTTAGCTTATTTTTCCCACAGAAAACAACCATTTTGCTTATATCATTGAATTCTGTGCCCTTGAAAACGTAATTCAATATATAAGCATTTCCATTATTTGTCGGTGTCCACTTTCTTATTTTTCTTCCATAATAATTCTTATAATTAATTTAATCTTAGCTTTAATTCATAATATTACGGTTTTTGATGGTGGTAGGTTATGTTTAATTATTGGTTATATATATATATATATATATATATGAAAATTGCATGATAGCATGAAAATTGGGTTAAAAATACCTCTTATGACATTAAGTGCGGACTAAGAAAAGATTTTTGAAAATTCCCCTTCTAAGGGGGTTAAAGGGACTGTTGAAAATTTTAAAACATTTGGCCATATCTCAGCAGCCCTTTTAGGCAACAACGCGAAATTCCAGAAAATAAATCTACTAAAAAAATAATTAAACACGTATTTCAGAAATTTTAGAAATTCCCCCTCTAAAGGGATTAAAGAGGGGTAAAAAATTTTAGAACATTTGGCCATATCTCAACAGCTGTTTTAGGTAGGAGCGTGAAATTCCAGAAAATAAATCTACTAAAAAAATAATTAAACACATATTTCAGTGATTTTAGAAATTCCCCCCTCTAAGAGGGTTAAAGAGGGCTCAAAAACTTTAGAACGTTTGGCTATATCTCAACAGCCGTTTTAGGTAGGAGTGTGAAATTCCAGAAAATAAATCTACTAAAAAAATAATTAAACATGTATTTCAGCAATTTTAGAAATCCCTCACACCCCCTAAGGGCGTTAACCCCTTAACAGTGTGGCCCGAACTGGATTCGGGCAAGAACACTTTGCTTGCTTCGTTATTAAAAGCATTTTACCACTAATTTGTAGCTGTAAATTTATCTTTATTGATTGTCAGATATTTTTCGATTAAATAAGGTAAATATTTTAGTATGATATTTTGTTACCACTAATTTGTAACTGTAAATTTATCTTTATTGATTGTCAGATATTTTTCGATTAAATAAGGTAAATATTTTAGTATGGAAAAAGTGGACTCCAGCCCCATTTTTGATTTTTTTGTAAGAAAACAAATGTCACTGTTAAGGGATTAAAGGGGGTCGAAAATTTTAGAACATTTTGCTATATCTCATTAGCCACTTTAGGTAGGAGCGTCCTTTTCAAATGAAATGTAACTTTAACATTGAAAAAAGACAGGAAATAATGTTTTTGTTAATGAAACAAAGGTTGCATTATAGATAGATTTCTTGTAATTCAATATTCAATAAACAGTAAGAATGTGATTATTTATGAGTTTCATTCTTAATGATAAAAAAAGTTTGACAATTGATTATTTTGATTAATATTATTTTTTAAAAGTAACGTTCATGAGAGTAACAATCAAGAGTTAAAAAAAAAAAAAAAACAAGTGGATAAATGTGATCACAGATCGCACAGAGGGTTTCGTTTAATATTCCTTTCAAAACACTTTATCTTTTTGAAAAATCTGTTACTTCCACATTTCGCAACCAGGGGGCGCACTCGATTCTAAACAAACATCTATCCAAACGAAATCCTGTTTTACATACTATCCGCAGATATATTAGTGGAGGGGATTGGGCCCATAGCACCTGAGATCAGTAGGCGCACCTGGCGGTAAAAAATGGAACTATAATATGTACACAATATGAAAGAATGGTCAAAGGGGTGTCGGTAAAAGTTGGAAAATTTCTCCCCTGGTTAAAAGGGCGGATGTTAGACAAATTACTTAAAATACACAAGCTAGAGCCCGGAGAGGTAAATAATATAAGACTTTTTGAAGATTTTATGATTTGTCGTGTGGTCTGAGGTATTCAGCTATACGTATGCAAAATTTCATGTCTCCAACTTAATTAGGGCTCTCTTAGAAAGAATTGCTTCAAATACATATGTGGTAGCTCAAAGGGTTAAACGTAAGACATTTTCAAGATTTTATGATTTGTCACTTGGCCTCAGGTGTTCTGCTATAAGTATGCAAAATTTAAAATCTCCAATTTAATTATGGGCTCAGTTAGAAAGAATTGCTTAAAACACACGAGCTGGAGTTGAAAGGGTTAAACATAAAACTTTTTCAAAATTTATTATTTGACGTGTAATCTGGGATGTTGAGCTATAAGTAGGCAAAATTTCACGCCTCCAACCTAAATAGGGGCTCACTTAGAAAGAATTGTTTAAAATACACATGTGGGAGCCCAAAGGGTTAAACGTACGACATTTTCAAAATTTTATGATTTGTCGTTTGATGTGAGGTGTTCAGCTATAAGAATGCAAAATTTCACGCTTCCAACTTAATTAGAGGCTCACTTAGAAATAATTGTTTAAAATACACATGCAGGAGCCCAAAGGGTTAAATGTACGACTTTTTCAAAATTTTATCATTTGTCGTATGATGTGTGGTGTTCAGCTATAAGTATGCAGAATTTCACGCCTCCAAACTAATTAGGAGCTCACCTTAGAAAGAATTGTTTAAAATACACATGTGGGACCCCAAAGGGTTAAATGTACGACTTTTTCAAAATTTTATCACTTGATGTTTGATGTGAGGTGTCCAGCTATAAGTATGCAAAATTTCACGCCTCCAACATAATTAGGGGCTCACGTAGAAAGAATTGTTTAAAATACACATGTGGGAGCCCAAAGGGTTAAATGTACGACTTTTTCAAAATTTTATGATTTGTCGTATGATGTGAGGTGTTCAGCTATAAGTACCGAAAATTTCATGTCTCCAACATAATTAGGGGCTCACTTAGAAAGAATTGTTTAAAATACACATGTGGGAGCCCAAAGGGTTAAATGTACGACTTTTTCCAAAATTTTATCATTTGTTGTTTGATGTGAGGTGTCCAGCTATAAGTACCCGAAATTTCATGTCTCCAACATAATTAGGGGCTCACTTAGAAAGAATTGTTTAAAATACACATGTGGGAGTTACCGACATTTATTCTTCTGCGAGTTAAACCGATTAATTAAATAATAATTAATATTTCAGCTTGTAATTAAGATAGGACTTAGAAATAGGTATCAATAAAATCAGCGAGAAATTTGACATCGGGATGCCATAAAATTTAATCAAAAAATTTAATATTTAAAAAGTTAAAATTCCGTATTAAAATATGCTATTAAGAAAAACTGCAGCGTCATCATGTCTACCTGCTTTGAAATCTTTTGAATTGAAATCTTTTTTCTTTGTCTTTCCAATTAAAGAAAATAAATTTTTATCGATCGATTTTTAGTGGATATTTTAACTTATACACATCGCAGAAATGTGAACTTTATACCAAATGAAAGTAGATTTTTTTCTGCGTCTGTGTATTCCATTTACAAATTTCTGGGACCAATATTTTCTGATATGCGATTTCGATTTATAATGCCCACTTCATTTTTCGGCTTAATTTCCTCCGTGGTTGGTTGGTTGGTTGGTTGTATTGGGTTTTATGGCGCAAAATCCCCAACAAGACATGCTGCGCCAAACAAAGGCGAAAAAAAAGAAGTGAGTAAACAAATGACACCGAGAAAAAATAATATGAGTTGAAATAGAAAAGCCATCTGGATGGGGTAACCCATCCAGATGTAGTCGTTAAACAAGGGTAGAAATCAATGTAAAAAAGAAATCCAGTAAAACCAAGTAAACAAGTTATCTGGATGGGCCCTCCATCCAGATGTCGATAAGAAAGTCCCACACATGAAGCCTATAAAAAAACTATATATCAAAATAAAAACCAATGCGTTTAAAAAAAGTAAAGAGTGCCCCATGAGGTGTTTCCCCAATGAGGTTTGTCAAGGTTGGTGATGATGTGCTAAAATAAAATCTATATAAGTGCCGGAGGCCCGGACAGTCAGATAAAATATGATGGACGGTCAGGTTATCAAAATGACAATGTGGACACATGGGTGCATCCTCCCGAAGTAATAGATGTTTATGAGTAATTCTTGAATGTCCAATTCTCAAACGAGTCAGAATAACATCAGTTTTTCTTGGATAAATCGGAAGCCAGGTTATGATTGTTGGTTTAATACGATGCAGTTTATTATTGTTTTCTAAATCCCAACTCTCTTGCCAATTATTCTGAATAAAGTGTTTTATAAGTAGTTTAACGTCTGAGAAAGGAACTTTATGGTGTAACGGAGTAAGAGCACGTTTTGCCACCTCATCTGCTTTCTCATTACCAGGAATACCCATGTGTCCAGGTACCCAGCAAAATAAAATATTATAGCCGCGTCTTGTCAATTTATTATAAAAATCTAAGATGGATGAGACAAAAGGATGTTTTTTAAAAGATTTTATTGCGTCAATAGAACTATTTGAGTCAGTATAATGGTGTTATTACACGAGGGGTCAAAGACGCTTCAGATTCCAAGCATCTCCATGTTATTCCTATGGCTCCAAGGGAGTCGCTTGGAGAGCGAGCATCTTTTTTCTGTCGGAGCGTCTTTGACGCCCGAAACGAGGCGAGTCGCCAGTAACAGCCAATCAAATGCTTAGAAATCTGATAATAGAAAAGCCTTTTCTGGAACAGCCAATGAAATGCTTGGAAAAGACAGCCGTGAGGCGGCTGTTGTCGCTAGACGCCTGGGATTTCAAGCGTCTTTGACTCCTCGTGTAATAACACCATGTATGATGAAGGATGTGTTATGGTGATGAGAAATGTGCAACATGGCTCTCTCTATTGCGATCAGTTCAGCTGTAAACACAGAAGTAGACGAATGCAGCCGGTAGCTGAGACAGGTGTTTTCACAAAAAACACTGCAACCAACAATATCTCCCATTTCGGAACCGTCTGTATAAATGTCAGTGTAACTATTGAAATTTGATCTATGTGCAGCAAATAGTTGTTGGAAAATAATTGGAGCCAAATTATTTTTATCATATCCTTTAAAAGGGTGGAGAGAAGTAATATTAAGAGGTTTCCAAGGAGGTAGCACATGTGGGTGACATGAGCTCACCTCGAGATTACTCAGAGGGCTATTGTCAATAACGTTTCTTATTCTTAAACCAAAAGATGGGATGCAAGATGGGCGATGCTGATAAAGCATGGCATTGTCAGTATTTAACAAGTGGGAATGAAGTGGATGACCATAATGCGAAAGGAGACGGTAATACAGAATCAATGAGAGTTTTTCACGAATCTGATAGAGTGACGCTTCATTACAATCTACATACAAGCTTAAAACTGGTGATGTACGAAATGCACCAGAGCAAACACGAAGTGCACTATGGTGCACAGTGTCAAGTTTATTAAGAACAGAATTACGTGCTGAACCGTAGAGCTGGCAGGCATAGTCAATTTTTGAACGGATTACAGAACGATAAATTTTGAGGAGAGATGTACGGTCTGCTCCCCATGAAGTATTTGAAAGCACTTTAAGTAAATTAAGCGATTTTTCACATTTTGTCCTTAGTTGTAAAACATGTGGTAAAAAAGTCAGTTTGTTATCAAAATAAACGCCTAAATAACGAACATTGTCTACAACGGGGATTTGAGAAGAGCCAATAAAGATTTCGGGATCTGAATGCAGACCCCTACATCTACGTAAATGCACACAGGAAGTTTTGTCATGGGAAATAATAAAACCATTATTATTTGTCCAGTTAAGAATATTTTTGATTGCAATTTGCAGTTGTCTCTCAATAAAACGCATGTCCTGTCCCATACACATAATTCTGAAGTCATCAACGTATAAATCTCCCTTCACAGAAGGGGGTAGTTGATTCAGGATGTTATTTATTTTTATTGCAAAGAGGGTGACACTCAGGACACTGCCCTGAGGTACACCCTCTTCTTGTTCATAAAAACTAGATAAAATTCCACCAATCCGAACTTGAAAAAGTCGAATTGTGAGGAAGTTTTTGATAAAAATTGGAAGGTTCCCACGAAAGAGCAAGTTAAAAAGCTCACAAAGGATTCCATAACGCCAGGTTCTGTCATAAGCTTTCGCCATATCAAAAAATATGGACACCAAATGGTTGCGTGTTAAAAAGGCTGTCCGGATGTGATCTTCCAAATGAATCAAATTATCGATAGTAGACCTACCACGTCGAAATCCACTTGAAAAGCGGCAAGGCAATTGTTGGTTTCTAAAACATGAACAAGGCGGCAGTTGACCATTTTTTCAAGCAATTTGCAAAGACTGCTAGTAAGTGCGATCGGCCTGTAATTATTTGGATTGGTAGCATCTTTTCCTGGCTTAGGAAAAGGAATAACGATAGCCCTGCACCAAGCATTGGGAAAAAGCTGTTCTGTCCAAATCCTGTTATAAAAAGAAAGCAGATTGTTAAGTGAAATATGTGAGAGATGTTTGAGCATGATGTAAGTGATGCCATCGTGACCTGGAGCAGATAAGTGACTGTCTTGTAAACAATTTAAAAGCTCTGAAATAATAAATGGCTGATTGTATGAAAATGAGTTATGAGTATTAAAATTAATTCTGGTCATTTCAGTCTGTCTTTTGTAAGATAAAAAAGGCTCCGGATATGCGTCTGATTTAGAAATAGATGCTAGGGTACTACCTATTGTCTCAGCAATGTTCTTAGGAGAAGTGATGGTGTGACCGTTATGTTTTAAAATAGAAATATGATTTTCAGAGTAAAGGCCCATACATTTTTTTACTTTTACCCAGAGTTCTTTGCTTGAAGTATTGGAGTTTATGCTTGATACATAATTAATCCAGGACTCCCGTTGGCTTTTGCGTCGCACTCGTCTAGCTTCTGCCTTTGCTTTTTTAAATGCTATATAGTTATTATTATTTGGGTATCTCCGAAAGAGACCCCAAGCCCTCTGTTGTTTTTTCTTTGCACTTTGGCAATCACTATTCCACCATGGTTTTCTGTTTTTATGGTTAGATGATGTTTTTGGAATGCTGAAATCAGCAGCATTGATAATACATTGTGTTATATTATCAAGTGCATTGTCAATATTCCCCGCAATCATGTTAGTGGTGATGTTTGCAAGTGATGTAAAAGATGGCCAGTTGGCTCTGTCATATATGTAATGTTTTGTATAGTTATTACAATCCGTAACAGGAGTAGTCAGTGTAATAAAAGTGGGAAAGTGGTCACTGCCATGTAGGTCACTTGAGACCCAGAAGTTCCAGAAAGGATAAAGATATGGTGAGCAAATTGCAAGATCTATTGCATGGAAAGTACGAGTCGGCTTGTGAAAATAAGTGTGATCACCATTATTGAGCAGGCATAAGCCGTTGTCAGATATAAGTTTTTCAATAGTATCACCACGGAGATTAGAATCACGGTTGCCCCAGAGTTGGCTGTGTGCATTAAAATCTCCAACAATGACATATGGAGCAGGGAGTTGGAAAAGGAGATTATCAAGATGTGCTGACTGAATAGTTTGGTTAGGAGGTAAATAAATTGTACATATTGTTATGAGTTGTTTTATATGTACACGGACTGCAACAGCTTGTAAGTTTGTGTTTAAATTAATATGAGTATGGGGTAAATTGCGAAGGATGAAAAGAGCCACTCCACCAGTGGCCCTTTCATTTCCAGTAAAATCTTTACGGTAGCTAGCAAAATTACGTAATTTTGCATTGTCATTGGGTTTGAAATGGGTTTCCTGAAGTGCTAAACATAATGGATAATGGACAGAGAGAATATTACGGATCTCGTCATGTTTATTATGATATCCACGGCAGTTCCACGAAATAATATTAGTCATTTTTTTTTCTTATATAAAATTAACTGCGTTATATTACTCGGAGACAGTGGACATACTATCCCCATCGTTAAAGTTTTCATCCGGTTCTGGGTGAAGAGCTAAAGCATCATCCTCTTCCATTTTATCATGTTGTTTTGTATGAGTTTGATTTTGGGAAGTTTTACTTTTTTTCTTTTTGGTAGTATTATCAGATGAGACACTGGATTTAACTATTGGTAGTTTATGTTTTTCTGCATCAGCTCTATGGCCCGGTTTTAAAGGTGTTGGTTTAGTGATATTTTGAGAGCCTCTTTTATGGAGTGGAAGTTTCGAAAAATTAGGTTGTGCTGACTTAGAAGAGACAGTTTCTGGTTGCGGTGATTTAGGAGGAACAGTATTCGATGGCTTAGAAGAAACTGATTTCGGTGGTTTAGGAAGAACAGATTGCGCTGAACTATTTACCTTACCAGTATTATTAGACGGGTTAATTCCCTTTTGTTTTGGTTGGCAATTATTTTCAGTAGGGAAATCTGTTTGGGTTCCAATACTTTGATAAGTTTTATTCACAGTTTTAGTTAAGGCAGCTGCATATGAAAGACCGACTTTAGGTGCCCTGGATTCAACTATTTTTCTTGCTTCAGGGTACGACATATTTTCTTTTGTGCGTATTGTATGTATTTCTTTTTCCACTTTCCATTGTTCACAGGATTTAGAATAGGATGGGTGTTCTTTTTTACAATTTACGCAATGAGGCGGTGCCTTACAGTCAGTACTTTCATGGCCAACTGTACTGCACCGGCCACATGTGATTTTACCACGGCAATTTGTTTTGGAATGCCCAAAATGTTGACATTGAAAGCAGCGTAGAGGATTTGGGATGTACGGTCTAACAGAACATGATAGATATCCTGCTTTTATTGACTTGGGTAAGTTGGGTGAGTTAAACGTGAGTATAATGTGCTTGGTGGGTATTTGGACTTGATTTGCTGGTATTTGTTCGTCTCGGCGAAAGAATTTTATTTGTCTGGCTGCAATAACATTTTGTTCTTTTAAATTATCTACTATTTCTGATTCTGTAACATGCAAGAGGTCAGGTTCAGAAATAACTCCACGAGATGTATTGAGTGTTCTATGCGGGCTTACAGAGATGGGGATATTTGCAAAATGTGTACATTTCATTAAGTTTGTGGCTTGTTTGCTATTGATTACTTCAATAAGAAGTTCACCAGATCTTATTTTTTTTATTGTCTTAGGTTCACCCATCAATCCTTGGATAGATTTGTGGATCAAAAAGGGAGAGGTCTTGTCAAAACTGCCTTCTTGTCTTTTGATAACAAAGAATCTTTCAGCACATGAATTGGTATTGGAGGCAATATCATCATCTCTATCATCACACAATTTATTTTGGTTTGCATTCTCTCCACATGGGAGAGGATTTAAAGGAAGTAAAGTTTTTCCATCCATATTGAAATAAAAAAAATCAATTCAGACCCCAGTCGTACCACCCACCACCGAGCCCAACAGGGGGATGCACATTCGTGCACCAGTGCTAACCAGGGCCCATACGGTCACAAGACACTCCTATGCCAGCCTCCACTAGAGGTCTGCACGGGCCGGAATTTCCAGGCCCGGGCCCGGCCCGGCCCGAAGGAAAGCTATTTTGGCCCGGCCCGGCCCGGTGTAAAAATTGAAAGTTCGGCCCGAGCCCGGCCCGGCCCGTTTACATTTTTACCGTTCTCGGCCCGGCCCGTACAAAAATCAGTGAAAACAGACCCGGCCCGGCCCGGCCCGACTAAATGTCTACAAAAAATTCCGTTTTTTCTCGACATACAATTAAGATTCTTTTAATGAATACTACATGCATATTTATGGGCACATTTTACAGTATATTTTAAATTACTATGTGTTCGCAAAATAGAAAACACACAATAGTAAACGTTAACGATTACTTACAGTGTTTTAGTCAACGTCTCTACAGACGTTTCAAAATTTAAATAAGGGTTCATTAAAAGATTATTGTAGTTTAGAATAAAGGGTTAAAAAACATGATAACTTTTGAAGCTTATAATAAAAGGTAGATTTGTGAAAATATTTCTGTCATTTTTAAGGCTTTTCTCAAATCCAAAGGAGCTACATTTTGATACATTTATGAATTCATTTCTTTTCGGAAACGCATGAGATTGGCAGGTATTCTTATTCAGAAACCATGTAAATGCCGTTTTTTTTTTAGATAAAAGTAATATATCTTTCAGAAAATACTGCCAAAGTTAGCGTTTTGAATCGAATTTCCGGAAGCGATAGCACAGGAAAGGAGAAAACGTACAGTCACGTGACAAGAGTCTCTGTTATCTCTGTACGTAATTTATGAAAAATAGAAACGCTATTTGATCCCAATTGCCTTCAATACTTAGCCTGTCAATTTTATGCCTTTATAGTTAAAAATGAGTCAGAAAATGTGTCTGAGAGTTTCGCATTGTTGAGCAGTAAATATGAGAACCATTTCCAAAGATAATTGAGGTACATTTCCAAAGATACTGTTAACAGAAGTTCATTATCGCTATTAATACTTTTACAAAACATAATGCCTGCCCTACACATCCTGAGAACGATTAAGACCAGTTCCGTACCGGCACAAGTCTGCCGAAAAAAATTAAACCCGCGATCAGGCATCATGTAACTGTACGATGCCGATCTCTGCGATGGACATGTTACATTTCTGTATTGATGTTGTTAAACTCGCATCGGCTCGTAACGCACATTTATACTTCTCGAAAAAGTCATATTCATTGGAAATGACCTCGTATTTATCTGCTCCTCTCAAATTCTTATATAGGGCCGATAGGCCCGATTAATTTTTTTTATCGGCCGGGCCCGGCCCTTCAGGCCCGTTCAATTTTTTGCCGGCCCGGCCCGGCCCGTTTATTTTGTCTGTCGGCCCGGCCCGGCCCGTTGAAAAAATTGTCCTAATTCTGCCGGCCCGGCCCGGCCCGTTTGAAAATTCTCCTCCATTCCGCCGGCCCGGCCCGCGGGCCGGGCCGGGTACGGGCCTCGGGCCAAGCCCGGGCCCGTGCAGACCTCTAGCCTCCACCCTTAACGAGATGGCTAGTAAGTACTCACTCGCTTGATCCCAAGCCAGTGACAAGTCAGCTGACCAGCCGATTGATGCATACGGGACCAATATGCACCTCCCGTCTACCTGAAGCAGGGGCCAAAGCAGCATGTTGGTTTCCCTCAACTGCCAGGATCCCCCTTTCCAGGGACACGGGTCAGCACATGAATTGGTATTGGAGGCAATATCATCATCTCTATCATCACACAATTTATTTTGGTTTGCATTCTCTCCACATGGGAGAGGATTTAAAGGAAGTAAAGTTTTTCCATCCATATTGAAATAAAAAAAATCAATTCAGACCCCAGTCGCACCACCCACCACCAAGCCCAACAGGGGGATGCACATTCGTGCACCAGTGCTAACCAGGGCCCATACGGTCACAAGACACTCCTATGCCAGCCTCCACCCTTAACGAGATGGCTAGTAAGTACTCACTCGCTTGATCCCAAGCCAGTGACAAGTCAGCTGACCAGCCGATTGATGCATACGGGACCAATATGCACCTCCCGTCTACCTGAAGCAGGGGCCAAAGCAGCATGTTGGTTTCCCTCAACTGCCAGGATCCCCCTTTCCAGGGACACGGGTCGCCACGTACGGCAAACACGTGGGTGGTTTACAATTCTCCATGAGTCGATATACAGGATGATATCGGCTCATACAGAATTGCCCTCACCTCCGAAGAGGAAACCACAATGAGAGTGAAACAAAGAGGAAAGAAAGACAAGAGAAAAGAGGAAAAGGAAAAAAGAAAGATCGCTCAGGAACCCGGGGTTGCGAAGCCCGTGAATACCTAAAGAAGGTATCCCCCTGGGGGGGTTTCCTCCGTGGTAACCATGCATCGGCTGATTTTACTGGCAACCCTTAGGAGAAACACGGATGATTTGGAGAAAGTTCATTTGAATCTGTGTTAAAAAGGTGGATTGGTTAATTTTAGAAGTTAATTAGCCTGTAATTCAGTTAATTACCAACTTTTTCAAAATTTTATGATTTGTTGTTTAATGTGAGGTGTTCAGCTATAAGTACCCAAAATTTCAAATCTCTAACATGTATAGTTTCTGAGAATGGGCTCTGTGACGGACAGACGGACAGACAGACAGACAAAGTGATGAACGAAACCCTAAAAATTGACCCTAGAAAAATATTCTTAGGAAAATAATATTGAACATAATGGATTCTTAAACAAAAAAATATGCAATTCTTAAAAAACAATATAAATAAGTAAATAAATAACAGCTGAGGTTTAATGTGGAGACCCAAAAAGTTTTTGGTGTCTGTTAGACCTGGATGATATCAGAAATTTAATATCGCAATATATCAACCAGTTAATATTGATATTGGTGATATATTGCAATAACTACCTTAATGTGCGTAGGAGTTGAAAAAAATCCTTATTTCAAAAGATAGGTAGGTAGCAGCAATTTAAATACAAAGAGTTCTAGAAAGCAAATCAATTGTTTTATACCTATTTTTTCACAGAGTATCCCTTAAATAAATAAATTTATATATATTGTATATATTTCAAGGGCTGTAGTCACACGGCGTGACCAACTAATTTTAATTCCGAAACTGACAACCCGCTCCAAGACAATTTTAATAAAATTTTACTTTTATAATGAAAGTGTCGAAAAGCAAGTTTTTATTTTCTAAGAAATTCGTTTTAAAATTCTGATGTCGGTCGATTACTTCGTCATTTTACTAACAGAATTTTTCTGCCCCTGAAAGGGTTAAAATAAGTCAAAAGCAAAAATCGAAATTAATTTATTGCTGCATGTCACGTTAATATATTTGTAATTAAATAGGTTTCAATGGATGGGAGATGCAGCAGAAATGTTGTTTCTCAATATTTTTCTATGGTATCATAGTATCTTAATTCAAAAATGCAAAGCAAAAAATGAATGTCACTGTATTTATGCCTTCCTATCTGTTTACTACATGAATACAACACTAAAACGTTTTCTGAAATATTAATCAAATGTCACATGGAAATAGTTTTATACTAATTGATTTTTTTTTTTCATTGAGTAATATTCATTTTAAGCTGAAATACTGAGGCAGCTTACGTTAAATTCACACAAAAAACATTCTTTATACCGCTAATAAGGCAGAAAAAATAAGATCATACGAAAATGTTCTACGAATAATATGGCGCAGCAGAGACAATTTCTAGACGATAGTAGCTAGGAAATTCAACTCAAAAGCAACCAATGAAGAAGCGGAAAGGCTTTGCCATGGTAACGAAAAGCAAAAAGACGAAGCTTACTTATTACGAAGCGTACCATTAGCGTACTCCGATTGGTTTTTCTCGAGCCGAGCTTTCCAGCTGTTAAGCTACAATAATATTCTTTACTCCGTACGTATTTTAGCTGGTGATAAATCAAAGCCTTCATACATATGCATACTTGCCAACTAAATTTCGGTAAAACTCAGAAGATTTTGGACAAAAAATCAGAAGAAATCAGAAGATTTTGGCGAAAAATCAGAAGATTTTAAAAGTTTTATAACACTTTCAGTAAGGATTAAAAAACAGCTGAATCCTTATAAATAAACAAATTTCAAAGAGAAACTCGAATAAAATATTCACTAATTTGCAATTACACAATATACAGTATGACAAAAAAGAACAACTTGAATATATTAAAAATTACTATTTTTTTTTTATTATTATTATTCATAGATATCCTACTTTTCACATTAAAAGACACTTAAAACTTCTGACTCCTAATTTTTTTTTTTTTTTTTTTGGCGGGGGGGGGGGGGGGGGGGGGGGGATCCACTTATGACACCAGCTATGCGTTTTTTTCCGCGGCCCTTTCACGAAATTCGCGATCTTTAGCCGAAATTTGTGTATTTTTCGCGATTTTTTGACGGAATTTGTTTTTTTTTCGCGATCTTTTGACGGAATTTGTGCTTTTTTCGCGATCTTTTGACGAAATTTGTGCTTTTTTCGCGATCTTTTGACGAAATTTGTGCTTTTTTCGCGATCTTTTGACGAAATTTGTGTTTTTTTTTTTTTTGCGATCTTTTGACGAAGTTTGTGGGTTTTTTCGCAATTTTTTGACGAAGTTTGTTTTTTCGCGATTTTTTGACGAAATTTGTTTTTTTCGCGATCTTTTGACGAAATTTGTGCTTTTTTCGCGATCTTTTGACGAAATTTGTGGTTTTTTCGCGATCTTTTGACGAAATTTGTGTTTTTTTTGCGATCTTTTGACGAAGTTTGTGGGTTTTTTTCGCAATTTTTTGACGAAGTTTGTTTTTTCGCGATTTTTTGACGAAATTTGTTTTTTTTTTCCGCGTTTTTTGACGAAATTTGCCATTTTTTCGCGATCTTTTGACGAAACATTCCTTTTTTTCGCGATCTTGTGACGAAATTTGCCGTTTTTTTCGCGATCCTTTGACGAAATTGACGATTTTTCTGCAAACAATTGACAAAAGTAATTTTTTTCGGCGAAGATGTCGAAATTCGCGATATTTTTTATGTCCGAATTTTCGAATTGCTGGCCGATTTTTAAAAATTTTCGGAAATGAATGCCTTAAATTTTCGGAAAATTCGGACCAAAATCACCCCTACGCGTTGTTTACGCAATCTTTTGACGAAATTCGCGTCTTTCCCGCGATTGTTCGGCGAAATTTGGGTTTTTTCCGCGATCCATCGGTGAAATTTGGGTTTTTTCCGCGATCTTTTCACTAAACGCGCGTTTTTTGCGCGATCCTTTAACGGAATTCGCGATTTTAAGCGATCTTTTCACGGAAATAGTCGATCTTTTCACGGAATTCGTGTTTTTACGCGATCTTTTCACGGAAATAGTCGATCTTTTCACGGAATTAGTGTTTTTACGCGATCTTTTCACGGAATTCGTGTTTTTACGCGCTCTTTTGGGAGAATTCTCGTTTTTTACGCGCTCTTTTGGGAGAATTCTCGTTTTTTACGCTATCTTCCGACAAAATTTGCGTCTTTCCCGCGAAATTTCGGGTTTTCCCGCAATCCTTTGACGAAACTCGCGTAAAAAGCGTAAGAAAAGGCCGAAAATAGGAAGAAAATGACGAAATGCGGAAGAAAACGCATTACGCGTGTAAAATCGGAAAACATGCCGATTTTTCGGAAGAATTCTGAAAAAATCGGAAGAGTTGGCAGCTATGCATATGAATAGGTCTACACCAATAGCAGCCGCAGAATTAAACACAGACGATAACAGCTTTATTCAATAATGAATGAGCAAGGAGCTTTATTCAGTAACGAACGAGCAACGAAATATGCGGTTAATAACAGCAAATGTAGATAACGTATTGGGATATGAACAAACAGAGATAATCACTGAAGGGGGATATTCTGCTCTGAATAGAGCGGGGCGTTGAAGTAAGGATTTGAGAAGGTATTGCGATACGTATTGGGATATTTTTGGATATGAACAAACAGAAATAATCACTGGAAGGGGATATTCTGCTCTGAATAGAGCGGGGTGTTGAATAATTGCATTTGTTAAAGTAAGGATTTGAAAAGGTATTGAGATATTGATACGGGATATTTTGCACTTTTTTTTTCATGGTTTAATGTCGCGGTACGGAAATAAAAAATATTTCTTGGGATGTATTGGTAGACTCAGAACTTTGATATCGATATTGGGATATATCATCAGAGGCAGAGTTTGGATATTGTTATTGTGATAATTAAAACATATCAATATTTGTCGATATATTGATAAATAATCCAGTTCTAGTGTCTGTTTGTTTGTTTGTTTGTACGTCTCGCGATAACTGCCAGAAAAAGCATCCAATTAGTCTAATCAAATAGTTATGTTGGTGAAGTACCCGGAATTAGCTGTATAGTTTTTTGGTTAAATTTAGTTCATTTATTCGAAAAACATAGTTTTTTCTTTATGTGTTTTATCTTTAATGCTTTCCTATGGGAATTCAGATGACTTTAAACTTTTACCTTTCATTGAGAAAAAAATGGCATATTTAGATAATGGATTTAAATGTTAAATTATAGATGCTGAAATTGCCCAATAGGGATCTTCAATTATTTTGATTAATTTAAAATTTTGTCAATACATATGTCAGACATTCTAAATTATCTATACATTTGTTGATCGAATTTTGTGCATTTACTCGAAAAATTTAAAGCATTTAACTCAATTCAAAAAATTTTTATCATAAGTAATTATTTTTTCCCTTTTAACCTATCAGTTGCCTAGCGACTCTATTTCATGATGTGTCATAAAAAGGAAATTTATCAAAATGCATTTGTTGTGACTTTCCCAGTTACAAAAGATTTGGATAAAAAGGTTTAATTAAAATATAAAACAGTTCCATAATCGAATCAATGGATATGGTTAATGTCCAAGATGGTGGATGCTAGAAATGATATAGTTTAAAATGAATATACATACTATAAAAGAATTGTCACAAAAAATGTAAATCACATTCGCATTTAGCAGCAGACCTGACAATAGGTTTAACTACCTATACACAAGACACAAGTGAATTTATTCAATTAAATTGCAAATGAATATTTTGAAGGATCACTGATGAAATAAAAATAGTTTTTGTCAAGCTTTGTACTGGAAAACTGAAGTATATAATGGTACAAAATGTATGAATTGATTCCATGATGGAAAGTATCCATCTCTTTGCTATTGGCTTGTTCCTATTTGGTGGAGGATACAGTAACTAATTTAATCTGAGAAAATATCATGTAGAAATGCCATGGTTCATACACTCATGAACAAATAAAATTCAAGCACTTTTCAAGGACTATTCCAGCACTATTCAAGGACTGTTTAGATATATGCATTAAAATTGCATAGAATAATACATAAGAAAAATAGCCACCCCCATTGCTTATCTATTTCAAAGAAATCTCATTAAATCTTTTAATTTTTATAACAGGAACTTTCAAGACATTATTAGAGAATTTTTTAAAATAATGTGTTTTAACTTAGTAAGTTACCGTGGGAAGAAATTTCATACATAAGAAAAAGTTAAGAAAACAGAGCTTGAGTTTTTTTCTTTAAGTGCAAAAAAAAAAAAAAAAAGAAAGAAAGGTATGGTATGACTACAAGAATAGAAAACAGGAGTAAACCAGTTAAATTTTAGGAATTCTGAACACTCATCATGAGTCAAATATTAGCATTTCTGACGTTGTGAACAATTTTTTACAAATTATACTTTTTAGCTCACAGGCTATCAAAGCCTGAGAGCTAATGTGCCCACCCGTTCTGTATGTATGTACGTACGTACGTATGCTTGTATGTACGTAACGTGATAACTCTTGATAGAAACATCTGATTTGCTTCAAATTGTTTTTCTAGGTTCATTCTGATAAGGCGCTTCCCTGATTAGTTTTGGGGGTTCATTGGTTAAGTATAAAGGGAGGAAAGAGGGGGTAGTCCCCCCCCTTAATTTAGATAAATGCATTTTTCATGCAGAGTTATTCGATTTGCTCCAAATTTGGTATACCGGTTTATTATGTTAAGGAGATTCCCTGATTAAATTTGGAGGTACATTAGTTAAGAATAAAGGGGGGCTATCTCCCCTTCATTTAGATAAATGGGTTTTTCATGCAGAATTATTCTACTTGCTCCATATTTGGTATACTGGTTTATTATGTTAAGAAGCTGCCTTGATTAGATTTGGAGATTCACTAGTTAAGTATAAACAGGGAAAAGGGGGACTAGACACCCCCCCCCTGCCCCCTTAATTTAGATAAATGGATTTTTCATACAGAATTATTCGATTTGCTTCAAATTTGTTATACCAGTTTATTCCGGTATGGTGCTTCCTTCATTAGATTTGGAAGTACATTGGTTAAGTATAAAAGGGGGAAAGGGGGACAAGTCCCCTCCTCTTAATTTAGATAAAGGATTTTCATGCAGAATTTTCCAATTTAATTTTTTTTTCTATGTTCATTCTGATAAGGAGCTTTCTTGATTAGATTTGGAGGTTCGTTAGTTAAGTCTAAAGGGGGAAAAGGGGGTTAGCCCCCCTAATTTAGCGATATGGTTTTTCCATGCAGAATTATCTGATTTGTTTCAAATTTGGTATACAGGTTTATTATGTTAAGGAGCTTCCCTTATTAGATTTGGAGGTTCATTGGCTAAGTATAAAGGGGGGGGGGGGGGAAACGGGGGCTAAGCCACTTTCATTTGTTTTTTGAGGGGCATTATTCTTTGAAATAAGAATATAATATACAATTAGTGTGAATAGCCTGTGAGCTCAATGCTATCAGTTTAACTGGGCACTTTTCTTTTTTACTAATAAATATTCTCTGAATTCTCAAACCTTACAGCATTTGCAATTATCCATACGGAAATAATTGAAAAAAAGGTTAGATAATTTGCTTTTACTTTTTAAATACAAAAGATTTTTTTTTTAAATAAATTTATAAAAAGGAAATAATTTTTTTTTTTCTTTATCAGTTACACAGTGAAAAAATTGGAATTAATATAATTCAGTGAAGTTTTAACTGATTGACAACATTCGTGATTTTTATGAATGACCCAATTTTTTTTTCTTCATGACCGATTAACTACGTTAGGGGGGGGGGGGGGGCAATATATGAAATTGGCATATAACTGACGAATTTTGCGATTTTTTCGACAAATTGACGAAATGTGCATCTTTTATCGATGTCCAATGGACAAATTTTGTGGTATTTTTCCCCGGTGAATTGCTAAAATTTGCAATTTTTTTAAATAACAGATTGAACAAATTCGTTATTTTTTTCACCGTATACTTGACGAAATTTTCAAGGGTTAATGTGACTTTAAAAAAAAATTTCTAAAATTCACAGCAAATTTTCTGAAAGATTACAGCAGAGAGGGGAAGGGGTAAATCCCCTCCCGGCACTGGCTATGCATTTTTTTTCGAGGCCTTTTCGCGATCTTTCGACGAAATTTGCCATTTTTTCGCGATCTTTCAACGAAATTTACGGTTTTTCCGCATTTCTTTGACGAAATTTGCGTTTTTCCCGCGATTCTTTGAAGAAATTTGCGTTTTTTTCGCGATCCTTTGGCAAAATTGGCAATTTTTCTGAAAACGATTAGCAAAATTAATTTTTTTCGACGACCATTTGTCGAAATTCGCGATTTTTTATGGCCGAATTTTCGGATTGGTGACCGATTTTTTTAAATTTTCCGAAATGAATGCCTTAAATTTTCGGAAAATTCGGAACAGAATCACCCCTACGCGAACTTTTGGAGAAATTCGCAGTTTTCTGCAATCGTTTGTCGAAATTTGTGTTTTTTTTCACGATCCTTTGTCGAAATTTGGCGGGGTTTTTTGCGCGATCCTTTGATGAACATGCGTATTTTAGCGATCTTTTAATGCAATTTGCGCTTTTTCCGCGATCCTCCGACGTAATTTGCGCTTTATTCGAGATCTTTTGTCGAAATTCGGGTTATTTTTCTAGTCTTTGACGAAATACGCGCTTTTTTCCGCGACCTTTCGACGAAATTCGCGTTTTTCCGTGCTCTTTTGACGAAATTCGCATTTTTTAAGCGGCCCTTTGGCGAAATTACCGATTTTTTCATGCGAACGATTGTTGAAATTGATATTTTTCGGCAACCATTTGTCGAAGTTCGCGATATTTTCAAGCACTTTTCATTCCTTGAAAATGACTACATTTTTTTCCAGCACTTTTCATTCCTTGAAAATGAATACTTTTTTTTCCAGCACTTTTTCTATTTTTTCCAAAGCGTACGAACCAAGAATGCATAGTATGTTAAATGTTGACCAATCTGGTCACTACATAAGGATATTTAAACTAAAATTAAAACTTTTTTAAGCCTTTTTTTTTTGGGGGGGGGGGGATGATTTTCAGATGCTTCCTGTATCGGAATAGATTTTTATTTAGATAAAAGATTTTTTATTAAATACTCTATAATAACCACAAAAATTGGTTTTTCCGAATAAAAATTATTAAAACATTGGATTTCTAAATTAGATATGTGCCTCGTAAGGGGTGTTTATGTTTACATGAGTATTTTATACAGGAATTATTGTCCAACTTTATCAACAAATGTCGATGTTTTGTGGTTGAGAGGTAATGATTTGATCTGTATTTTATTATGATAGGGCCATAATAAAATATTTTAAAACACCCTCATAGATATACTAAAATCTTGAAATACCACAATTGTTTGCATAGGTAACATTCATCAGAGATAAAAAATATTTATTATGTTTATATATATATATTTTTTTTTTCAATAAATAAAAAATACAGTAGCAGTTTTCCAGTTATTTCCTTACATAAAAAAAGGAACAATATAGCTTCCTTTAACTTTGTTGTCAACTCCAAAAATCAAAACCTATATAAAATGACTATAGTAACCTCCTAAGGTAACACTCATGAGATGTAATATGAACAAATGTTAAATTAAATTTTAAACTATTATGTAAATATTTTAGAAGAATTATTTTTGAAGATTATAGTGTATTATTGCCTTACTTCCCAATTACGAAAACTAGTTTAGTTAAGAAGCTTTGAAAAGGACTTTGTTAAATAAGAACTCTGATTTTAGTGTCTGTGTTGTTTATGACAGCCAATTATCTACACAAGGGATATGGGCCCAAAGAGGAGGGTGCCTGTTGCAGATTTCTCTGCAACATATCAGTTTCCGCTCCCCGTTACTCAAAACCTACTTTGAACAAGTAAATTCATTATTATAATTCTTTTTCCTAAAACAATTCATAGTTCTGCATTCATATATATATTTTTTTTTCTTTCTCCTTTCACAATGAACTTGACTCCAAATATATAAAGATTTATAATTTCATATTTTTTTCCACTTATTCAAAATTCTCATTCTCGCATATTTATTTTTCTTTCTTAACGGTTTTTTGTTAAAAGCAAAAAAAGACACGTATACCTCCGTGCATCTGCCCTTTTTTTTTAACGTTTCATTTTCTTAATCGTATTTTATCTGTGTTTTAAATAAACCACTCTTATTTCCTATTAGAATTTAATGTGTAAAATGAAATAAAGAAAAAAAGTATTTACTGGAATTGCGATTTCAAATTATATTTCATTTATCATCATGCCTTCTACATGTTACATACATTCGCTAAAGATTTCACACTCACATTTAACTGCAATCTGTTGTTAAAGTAAACAAAGCCAGACTTTATGTTGCACTTATTCTTGAAACATGTAGGGTTGGTTCACATCCTGTAGCTGCGCTGAAAAGGAGGGCTGCCATATTATTTGTCTGCTAATTAATTATTTGTCCGGCATCAAAAACTTTGTTGGTTGGCGATAATGCAATACGCCAAGTCATGTGATTTAGTACGCATTAAGTTCAGTTCGCTCCCGACCCTGCTGCTGTAAGGTCCATGAAAGGACCGCCGTTGTTTTCCCTGCATTGTGACGTTATGGAGCACTTTGTCATGGATAAATATATTTCTACATAGTTTCATATCTGAGGCTCCTTTTTTAACGAATTGTCTTTTTCATTTGAGAAATGAATAAACAGTGACTGTACTTTCACCTATAATGTTGGAGTTTTTTTTATCTCACCATTTCATCGAGCCCGTGAACCACTGCTGCATGGAGAATCAAACGCCTCCATAAGTATTTAGGATTCTCCCTTACAGTGCCTTCCATAAGAGTCTTTCTAAGGGAACCAACCTGTATTTACGCAAGGAAATCCAAGGTTCGAAGAAAACCACGGAAAACTCTGAACGATTAGGGCAACAGGTGCAATTGAGTTCGAACCCAGCACCTCCCATCTACCAGCTTTGAGAGTAAAACCACTCGGCGAATGGTGGGGCACTTTGATTTTGGACAGATAAATTTATGTGATTTAATACTTAAATAATCTAATATTCAGATTTAAAAACCTATAACAATTTTAATGAATATATCAATAAATCAAATCAAATGAATGAAACAAAGAATTACCCTTTTTAACAAGAAATATGGATTCAAGGATTAAGACATTGAAAAGGCAATGCTTTTGAAAATGATCCACATATAAAATTCCTTCATTTTAAGGGTCTAGTTTAAATTAGTAGTGTACCGAGTAGTACTTTGGCTGAGTACTGTGTAATTGTGTGTAAGAAAGAATCACTGATGTGCACATGAAGCTAGCTTAGAGGTAACAACTCCATATTATATATACATAAACATGCATCTTGAGCATATAATCACATTTTTTTTAATTAACTTCGATTTCGAAATTTAATTTATTGTGCCCCTTTTAAAGACAATTTTTGTAAATTCAAGTTTTAAAACAGAAGCATTATTTTAAAAATATGACAAAAAGTACAATTAACCAGTATGAAATTAAAAGTGATTCTTTAACCCATCATTACTCATTCTGATACCTGAAATCTGCCTATCAAAAATGGTTACTGCTTGTTGTAACAATTCAACGAATGATGCAAAATGTTTTATATTTTCTAACTGCACCATATTTTCTTTTGATTAAAATAAACTGTATTAGCTTAACAGTTTCTTTTCTTTTTTTTTTTCTCCATAAGTACAGCATACAAAAATGTTATTTTAGCAGTGCTCGCAGTGAACACATTTTTTCTGAGGCAGGCCAAATTTACAATAATAAAAGAAATGCACTATCTCCAGAAAATCTAGAAAGATTGATGTTTTTGCACCATAATTTGCAATATAAGAAATTTAATTGCATTTATTGTATTTTCAGTTTCTACAATGTGTTTCTTTATGCAAAATCATAGTATTTTCCTACAAATTTAAAATGACTCATTTTTATTTGAATAAATAATATAAAACTAAATTAATTTTAATCCTTTGTGACTCAACAACTCAGACTTGAAAAATGCTTACTCAGATGTTACAATACACCATTTTAAGCATGTAAAAAATTATCTTAAAAAAAAAATAGAACATGAAAATAAAAAAAAAATTATTCAGTAAAAGATACTTTTTTCAAATCTGGAAAAAACAGAAAATCACATACATTTCACAAATACAGTAGACTCCCTCAAATCCGCACAGCTTGGGACCAGAGGTTGTGCGGATTTTAGAATTTTATGGATTTCTGGTCATTGATTTGTTTACATTTTTAAAACATTAATATGATTGGTAGTTAAGCAAGGGACATTATAATGAATGCTTACAATAAAGTGAAACATTGAAATAAGTAAAATATTAAAATAATTTATTAGTTTAAACGTAAGTAATTATTAAAATAATTATGTAAAATAAAAATTTAGAAAAATATTAAATTATTACCGATCAATTCGATTCCAAAAGTCCTATGCTGCCATCTAGTGGTTAAAGCGATCATAAGATCGACACGTCATCATTATAGATATGCTAATTTATATCAAAATCAAAAGTAATGTAAATTTATTTAGTAATAAATCAGCTGTAATAACCAAAAGAGAACGATTAACAAAAAATTTAGTAAAAAAAACATTGCGGTAGTCACTGATTTCGGCACCATCTTGAATTTTGTTCCTGCAACTTAACTGCAAATTTCATTGTTTACATCTGAAAAAAATACGCGGATTTTAGGCGTTTGCGGATTTAAGGGAGTCTACTGTATTGTCAATTCTCTAATACAAAATTGTAAAGTTTACGAACTTACCTTACCTAAAAAAAATCGATTGACGTCTATAGCCTTTTTCATTTTACAAAATATACGGTGTTCATTTTAGCAATAATGATACAAAACTGCTCAAATGAAAAATAAAACTTTGGCATAAAAAATTAACTCAGTATCAAAGTCTGTTGAGAAATCTATAAACTATAAACAATTTATATTAACTGATGTGTTGGGCAACAGCAGCCAATAAAATAATCTTTGAGTCACTGCATAAGTAACTTTTGGGTACGTTAGACATGGAACACAGTGATACAAAAGGTTAATCTGCATTAATTTTACATCAGTATTTTTCTTACCTTTTCTACATTTTGTAGATATTTTTTCTGTATTTATTAAATGGTTTTATGGATTATTGCAGGGTGTCTACAGAAATTGTAAAAAAAAAAGTTCCCTGATTTTTTATTAAACCACCTGAATTCCATTATTAACAATACAAATTCAGTATTTTTTCATGTATGCTGCTTCCTTGTATAACATGCTTATACAGCTTGGAGATATCTCATTTGGAAGAAAAAATATAAAAATTGTCTAATATTCATAAAGTACTGATTGACAATTTTATAAATTCAAACTCAAAATTTAGTCCAACAACTTCATATAATGGCCAATGGATATATAGTGACCAGAAAATTTCCTCATTTTCTGAAGAATGTCCAATTCTAAGACATATCTACATCTGACGGGCTAGCTAATTGGATTAAGCTGGCCACCTGGTCAGGTTATGCCAATGTATCATTTACAATTTTCAAAAATGGGTAAATTGCTTTCAATATAATTATAAACGCTATCCATAGAAAATGAAGACATCTGATCATCTTAATTTGTGTTAAATATCAAAAACTCATACCATGTGCATCTTTTTAAAAATATTGGGGTAGACTAATCAGCATGTGAAAAAATATGATATATACAGTGGGGGGTGGGGGGTGGGGGAAATTGTTTTTTCTTTTTGATTTGCTATACTGCGGAAAACTTGTGTCTAGGGTAGCTTAGTAAATTGCAATAACAAAATTAATAAATTTTTACGTTTGGCGGTAGCGCATCGTGCCTAAAATTTGAGAAAAAACACAATTTTGATAATTTTTCCAATAAATGGAAATAAATCAAATAGCTTATATAACAAGCAGCTATAGACATATTTTAGTAGAAAAGAGTATAGGAATGATAAATAAATCAAAAAATAAATATATTTTGCAACACATTGGCAGCAGATTATGTTTAAAATAACCGGTCAAGTGCGAGTATTACTCGCGCACAGAGGGTTCCGTAGAATAAATATATGAATTTGTAATTGTATTATTAAAAAAAAAAAAGTTGCTAAAAGAATACTAAGACTTTGTAAAAAACTATACAACGTAGGGTTGGGTATAACTGTATATATTAGAAAAGTGTAAATGGATATATCATGAAAGTTCAAAGAGATATGGAACCTAAATAATATCAAATATAGCGATTCGTATAACTCTTTTTTTAATATTATTCTAATCTGTTTATGAAACTTAATTCAGTACTGACAATAACAGCAGTGCATATTTAAACTTCATTTGGCACTTCATAAAACTAAATTCAGCATAGTAATAACCTTTATTTCTACAGTGTAGCTAATTTGGCATTGTGCTAAGCGTGCTTCGAAAGGAGGTCTCAAAGTTGCAACGCTGCCTTGGTCAGTTCCACGTTTTTCCAAATAGGTTTTTAATTAACTTTTAAAGTCACTCAATGTGTATCCAGAGATACAAGCAATGCAAACTAGTCGCAAATCCAACAGTATTTATGTGATTCATTCTAATTAAATCTTTCGAGGGCGGTGCAATTAAAAAAGGACACCTAATTTTAATTCCAAAACAGAAAAACGGCCCCAAGAATATTTAATTAAAATTTTCCTTTTATCATGTACGTGAAAATAAGCAAATTTGTATTTTCTAATAAATTCGTTTATAAATTCTGGTGTCAGTCAATTATTTCATAAGTTTATAAATAGAATTACTCCGTGCCGGAAATGGTTAAATGGTCGCAGGACTCTTAAAGCTTCAAAATTTAAGAAATTTTAATTTTTTAGATATTAAACTCCTATATTTTCTGAACATTTTGATATAATTGTTTCTTTGAAATTCCCATTAGAACAGAAATTATGGTTTTTAGAATTATACCCGCTCAATAGCTGAAACGGCATTTCCGAAACTTTGAAGTCATTTTTCTCCAAATGATGTTTTTTGGGCATAACGCGCAGGATACCTCAAAAACTTCTATATTTTGCCATGAAATTTTCAAAACATATATTTCATGTTAGTCTGTATAAACTGAACCTAAAATTTCCTTTTTATTGTTCAAAAAAATATTTTTTAGGTGATTTTACTGTTGAAATTTTCAAAATTTTGTATTAGCTAAATGCAACATTGCATTAAAAATATAAAAATGCTTTAAATACAAATTTATTTAAGTTCAGGGAAATTATTACAATCTGAAGTATAAGTAAGCACCAAAATTTTCATTCTAGCTGCAATATTTATTTTGTAATCCTACGCGTAAACTGTTATGCCAATTTTCTGTTCGACAAATGTCTAACAGTTTCGAGCCCCCTATAAATACTAATTCTGCATCTTGCAATTTTTTAAGTACATGAAATGAAAGAACATACTTATATATTTCATCCCAATTAAAATTATGTTTTAAAATCATATACATTTTAACACATTAAATGTTGAAAATGGTCTTTTTTCCATTTTTTCCAATTTTTAGAGTCTTGAGATCGCTTAAATTAGTATGTTTTTAACAATTTGATGTTTATTGCTTTTATACTGTTACTGGACATTACGTTATGCATATATATCATTCAATGTTGTTAACTAGGCATGGAGTACGCCACCTCTGTCTTTTGTGTATGTCCAAACAGCCCATATCTTTATGGGTTAATACCTCGGCTAATTACCGATGATTTTTTTTTCGAAAATCATTATCAACAATGCTTTTATACTTCTGCTACGATAGGTATATCCAACGATGCTCAACAATTTTTTTGAATGCCTGTAAATCGAAATTTGTGTATAACAGAAAAATGCTAATTTCTCAAAAATTATGTGACCTAGGGTAATCGCTATAATTTTCCGGCAAGGTTTAAATGAACGTCTACTACCTCTAATTTTTTCATAATTTTAGTTTCAGTCGATTCGGAATTAGATGGGAGGGAACATATTTCTGCGCTGCATTTTCGACAATATCTTTGAAAATATAATACCTAAAATTAAAAGGATTATATTTTTTAGTTCAGTGTTGCGAAAGCTTTCACAGGATACCCCACATGATATACAAAGAAAAGAATTTTTTTTTCAAGTAGCATAATTAGCCCCTCTACATTTTTACTAAATATATTTATGAATGTTTATTAATCTGACAATATGTGGGTCAATGGGCATTATTACTTCCCCAAATTTGAACTTCCCGCATTCCATAGTTTACGAGTAAAATGGCTGTGACAGACGGACAGACACAAGAGTGATCTTATAATGGTTCCGTTTTTACTGTTTAAGTAAAGAACCCTAAAAAAAGGCTTTTTATTTTTAAATGACAAATTCTCATTGAAATAAAAACTACTTTTCTGATTGTACTATTACCTGATCTGATTTCCTTTATATGATTGTACCCGAGTATAATTTCACTTTGTAATAAAATATAGTGCTTTACTTGTCTTTACTGTCTTCTGGCAGTTTGAAATAAGATTTGCTTGAAAAACTAGGCATTGAAAATCTCGAGAAAAGTGTCGTTCTTATAAAACCATCTCTGGACCCGAAGACTTTTTGTGATGCTTCGGCTACCAGCCTCATGCGCTGTTTTACTGTTTAGGTGTGACATGGGGATTGGTCAATGTTCCACTGGGCCGCTGTTTCACCTGATTCAACCTTAGACCAATTCTCTTCATTGGTGACTCTTCTCAGAAAAGGTGGTGGTGAAAGTGTAATAGAGTTCCAGTGAATCATTTCGATGTAGTCTGTAGCTAGAAAAATGATTTTGGATGTTTGAAAACACCTGATTGACTTTCTAGCCTTTATAATTCTTCTGAAACATAAATCTCGTATATGATCCCTTTTATCTACTATTATACTCAAAAGCAAGTTTTCTGCATTGGCAAAAATGCGTTTCTCTCAATTATTGGGTCAATGACCTTTAGCAAGTTTTCAAAGAGGAATTTTGATGATTTCATAACTTTCAATACATGTTCTGGCCCATTTGTGAAGTACTTACTTTTTTCTTATATTTAACCATACAGGTACATAAGACTTTAGGAGAAAAGAAACTATAATCTTGTGTTCGTCTGTTCGATTTTCAATACTTAAATACAACTGGAGAATTCTGTTCATCATCGTTAACCACTTTGAGTAAAAAGTATGCCAGGCTCAGAACAGATAAATCTTCAGGACAGTTGCCTGCTTTTATAGTACAACTAATGTCCAGTAGGTACTGCTGATCTTTACTTAAAATCTGCTGGTCAGTTCTGGAAATTCACACTCAACACTGTCAAAATTTACCACTGGGAGTTTCTCACATTTCCTGAGCTGTATGCCAATCGGACTAATGATTTTGGCCCAGTCGTTTCACCATCTAAAGTTTCAAACAAATGCCGGAATGGGAATTCATTGAAATATAAAAGGCATACACCACCACCCCTCCCCACTGTAGTGGTCTTTTAACTTATTCATCAATTGTGTGAATAACACAGGTTTTCCATCCCGTATTAGTAACAGTTCCATCACATCCAATCACATTTTTTTGTTTCCTTTACGTCCACACTTCCAATTTTACCAATACCATGCATTCTTTGGAAGTATGCGAATTTTAGTTCAATGATAAGTATCTTTTTTGCTTTTTCACAATTACAAATAATAGAGACAGGACACTCACAAACCTCAGGGACCATTTTACAATTGCCGTCTAATGTTATTTTCACTTACATGCAGAGACATCAAACAGTAACAAAGATTTTTTTTTTTTTTAATCTTCAACTCTCTTTTTCAACTTTTACTTTCCCTTATCACACTTAAAGGACTCCATAAGATTACGATAACTGCCATGATATGCATTTATTAACTGAACAAGTCTGTAAGGCGTTACTGTCAGTATTGAAGCTTTATCAAACACAGATTTAACTTGTAATGTCACAATAATCGAAATGTGAGAAAAATTAACTGACCTGTTGTTTGATTTCAAGTCTAAGTTGCAATTTTCATGGAAGCAACACTTGAGAACATCTTCATAAGTTAGAAGTTTATTCACAGGTAACTCTTTTGGGTGACCAAATAACGGGCAGTTAAAGTCACTGTGAGTAATTTCCTTGGAAACAGCCATAATACAGTGGTTAATATAATCAATAAATCAAATCACTTATTAAGCAGTCATTAATTAAATCAGTCTTTAAAAAACGCGATTAAAACAAACACACTGCCAGCAAAATTCTAGTGAACAACTCACACAAACCGTTGTGTCATAAAGCACACGCATCGCACAGTGCATTATAAAATGTCAGTACAAGTAGTATTGACAGGCTCCAATTCGCAGAAGGGTGCATCGCGCTGGACTGCTGCCAGTATAGGACTCAGAATACAGCTTGAATGTGTTAATTTAAGGATATTTTAATTGCTTTGCGCTACCCTAAATGAAATAATTTTATTTCTTTTTTATTATTATAATGTGTTTTTTATCTTTCTTTTAAAGCCTTTCCATCATAGCAGTTTATCTTTTTCGTTTATAGCTTTAAAAAATCAAATGAAAACTACTGCTTTTACAATAAATTTCAAATATTCAAGTGCGATGCGCTACCGCCAAACATAAAAAATTATTTATTTTGTTTTTGCATTTTACCAAGCTACTCTAAAGCCAAGTTTTCTGCGGTATACTGAATCAAAAAAAAAAAAAAAAAAAAGTACTTTCGGCCCACTCTAATATACAGGGCTCCCACTTGGTCTGTTTCTTGAACACCGTTTTTATTTAAAGAAAAATCTATTTTATACATTTTGTAGAAACATACTGGAAAGAGCATTTTTCTTGCAATTTTTACAGAAACCTATCACGAATTCCTTTCTTAAAAATTACTTTTTCAAAAAACGGACCAGTGGGAGCCCTGTATATAAAATAGATAAATCTGTCTCGTTGGCAAGGTGACAATGCAAATATTTTTGTATATAGACAAATTTCCCTGATTTCATGTATTTTTACAAAATTCCCTGACTTTTCCAGACTGATAAACATCCCTGATTTTTCCATGATTCAATGATTTTCAGATTTCGTAGACACTCTGATATGATGTACATTTTTATCAAAATATTTTTTTAGAGATCAGTTATAAATTGCTTTGTCTTGAAATATGCGTAAAAAATTAAATTCTTACAACTACTCGGTATTGGCCAAGTACCAAGTATATACCGAGTACTTCGTATGGCTCTAGTTTAAATCGTATTTCAAAACTCACAATGGTATAAAAAACTAAAATAATAAATGAAAGATTAACTTATGGAAATCACACAAAATTGTTATTTTCCAAAAAGGTTAGGAAAAGATAACAATTATAAAATTGTGTTAGTAGTAATTTGTAATGAATAAATTATTTTATTAAAATTATTTTTAAATCTTATATGTAACATTAAAAGATGTCTGAATATATATATATATATATAGGCATATTTTGCAATTTTCCTGCAGTAAATTTTAACTAAACATTGACAGATGGCTTTTATAACTTGAAAATCAAATTAATTTTCTTGTATACAATCAATATAAAATAAATAAAATGCAAAATCAAATTAAAAAAACATTTACAGACCTTCTTGCACTAGATATCGTGCCAAAGAAAGAAGCCAGAATTTATATTCTTTACTAGAATTCAGACTTAAAGATGCAGCTATTTGACAATCCAAATGACTTAAGGTTCCAATCTGTCTCATATTTGAATCACTGTTGAAAATTCCTCGAGCCATATGCATGGATTTGCTAAACAATTAGAATTACATAATTACATATAAGGCATACAATTTCATGTTTTCATAAAGTTATATTCAGACCATAGAAGAGAAAAAAATCTTTATAATCTTGTTTTTGTGTCAGTCTTTGTTTTCTACAAATAAATTTACTGTATTTTAAAAACCAAAATTCTAACAATAAATGAAACTTAAAGATGGGTGCAGAATTTATCAAAATGCAGCATGGTTGTATCCAATGATACTAACTGTCATAAAATCCTCTATGGTGTAAAATTTAAAAATATGACTGTTTCACAATAAATGAGGTGATTAAGTAGAAATATATGCAGGCTAGTGTTAATCTAGAAGTCAGCACATGGTACACTGTAAGCAAAATGAATGAAAGTTTTCACACAGCAAACAAAATTAAGAATTTATTATTAATTGTTGTTATTATATTATAAATAAAGTGGGTTAGACTATAAACAGTGCAATGGAAATGCTCAAGGCAAAAGAATATACTGATTGGATGGTAGAGATATAATATGATTTATCACTGACTTTATATTAACTGAAATATGTAATTAAACATTTGATTGTTATTTCTTTTTTTTCATAACAGACAATTAAAAAAAAAATGGATAAATTCACATTTCAGACACCACTGAATGAATATTTGCACCTTGGGACACACTGAATTTTAAATTGATAAAAACCAAAGAAACTTTAACATTGGGAGTTTAATAATGATAAGTCTTCTGCACATTATCTATAATAGTTATTCTCAATTAGATACAACAGTTAGTTCCATATTAGTACAGCATGTAAAATTTCAAGTATATTTACTCCTTCCCAGAACTTGAAAATAATAATAGAATATAATGACAGAAAATTTTCTTCCAAACACAGCTACTCCAACAATATTAATTATTTTAACACAATCATACTGAGTAGTAAAGAAATAATATGACTTGTAATTTTTTTAACAGAGTGAAAAAATAACCAGGACCTTGGCTTAAGCTGCCAATGCTCTTCGAATTAAGCTATCCTGGATAAATCTGGTGGACTCCAACAACATCAATTAAAATGTAAAATTTACTTTTCTTGTTTGACAAAATTAATTTTTAAGTAATTTTTTTAACAGAGTGAAAAAATAACCAGGACCTTGGCTTAAGCTGCCAATGCTCTTCGAATTAAGCTATCCTGGATAAATCTGGTGGACTCCAACAACATCAATTAAAATGTAAAATTTACTTTTCTTGTTTGACAAAATTAATTTTTAAATTATAATAAACATTTACATATAATGATAAAAATGTTACATTGCACAAACTTTTTAAGCAGTCTGTTTTACAATACTTGAAAGCATTTTTTAAATTATTATTTAATTTTTTTTAATTCTTTTTATAATAGTGAAAGAGAATGATTTCCCCCCTCTAGTCTCTACTGAATACTTGTCTTTCAGACACCTTATATTAGATTCATTAAATAAAGAAGCTGAACATAGTCCCAGCAAATAAATAAATTTTAAAAAAAACATTTAAAAAGATTGTTAATTATTATTATTTACACTGTTGGCTTACTTGAAAAATAAATTAAAAACTATTTAAAAAGATTATAAATTATTATTATTATTTACACTGTTGCTTTATTTAATTAAGAAATAATTATACATGTTTATATAATCTTACTTCTGTGTTTGGCCTTGTAGAGCAGCAAGAGGCAATATAGTTCCATTACATAAATCTTGAGGTGAAAACCTCAAATGGTGGTCTGAACATAACTGCACTGGATTATTAGCACTACTTACTAATAACCTACATGGAAAAAAAAATCCTAAATAAATAGATTTTACTTTTTCTACATTTAAAACTAAATTTAATTAAGGAAATTTTAGTTAATATCATAGAAAAAATGATATAATAGTATGTCTAGACAAATTTCCTTTCTATAATCCTAAAAAAATATTAAAAAAATTATAACAATCTTACAAATAATTTTCTTTAGCATTTCAGTTAAAATGCCTAAAGAGTATTGTAGCTCTTTCTTTGAAGCAGGGCAAGCAGAAGGAAGGATTATAACAATTCTTAAGTACTTTGGGGGAAATTTAAATATAAAATTACATACATTTCAATAAAAATGAGAAGTTTTTATTTTTATTTTTTTTTGTGTGTGAAAATCTTACTGACATTTTTTACAAAATACGAAATTCTTTCACAAAATGTGAAAAAAAAAATTAATGCAGTTTAAACCCTAATAACAATGAGCTCATAATTAAGCTAGAAAGCAGTCGACAAAAGCAATCAGTGAAAAACTTTTGTGGTCTGCAGAAAAATCTGGGAATTGTTAACATTTCTTATGTTTTATTAATATTAAAACAAAAATAATATTCAAAGAAATTTATTTGTGAAATTTTAGATGCTCAGTTTCAAAATTTTAAATTATAGCAGGAACAGGCATTGACAATTATATTAACAGACATTATCGGCAAAACAGGTTAATTTTGTTCAAAAATAACTACATATTGCCCAAAGAAAAGGGAATGAAATTTTGATTTGGTTATATTTGTGTTTTTATACATATATTTATGCAAAAAGACATTTTTATCTGTCACAGCAATAAATACTCTGTACTGCTGTATGCTTGAAATTATCTTGCAGTAACACAATTAGAAGCACAGTATCTAGAATACATGGTAGAAATCACCAAAACGTGTGCAGTAGCAAAACCCCTCCTCTGACGTCATCTGGATCCCAGCGCACCTTAACTCCATCATTCTTCTAATACTAACAAGGAAGGTCTCCATACGGGCTTACTCCGAAAAATCTGAAAAAATTATAGAATGCCCTTCTCATGAGGATAGGTATGTTTATTTTTTAAAAATTCGTTGGAACCTCGATAGAGTGCCCATAAAAAAATAATGAAAATTTCATTATTTGGTGATGTATCACCGGTTGGCGATGGAATAAAATTTTAAAAAATATTTTTTTAAATCACATACTCTTTAACTTAAAAAGCTTTCATAACGAACTTGTTTAAATTTAAATATTTTTAGTTTTGTCGGTTTTAGTTTGTTTTAACAATAATTTTGTCATATAACATTTATATGTATTTATAATGAAATTTAACTATCAGATTTTATGATTTACAGCAAAATTTAAATTAATTAAAATTGTTTCAAGATCAAAACTAAGTCCAATTGAGCACTGTCGCAATGATTCAGTTTTGTTGCTATGGAAACGACGACATCTTTGATACCGAATGAAACGTATAACTGCTTCATCTGGCCTTTATAGTTTTCTTTTTTCATTTTTAATAAACAATTTTTTATTATATTTAATGGTCATTTTAATTTCTGTTTGGTGATTCTTAATAAACAGATAGGCAGATAAAATAGGTATAGATAATATGCAACAATATTTTAATATTTAATCTAATTAATAATTATGGAAGAGAGGGGGAACATTGAAATGTTTTTCTCTTGTACAGGGGCCGGTGGTCCAGAAGAGGTTGGGAACCTATGGTGTAGACTAGGGATGCACAACCTGTGGCCCACGGGCCACAAGTGGCCTGCGAGTTTCGTCAATTTATAACTGGAAAAAATTGCAATTTTAGTTCATAGGTTGCAGGAAAAAATCAAGAATCTCGTCAATTTGCCTAGGGAAAGTTGAAAGTTTCATCAGTGAGATAAGAATCGCGAATGTCGTCGATCGGCCGCAGAAAAATCGCGATCGTCAATCGGGTGCAAAAAAGTAGCGAATTTTGTCGATCAGGCACAGAAAAATCACAAATTTCGTTGATCAGGTATAGAAAATCATGAATTTTGTCGATAAGGCGCAAAAAATCGCAAGTTTTACCGATCGGGCACGGAAAAAATGTGAGTTTTGTCAATCGGGCTCGAAAAAATTGCAAATTTCGTTGGTCAGTCTCGGAAAAATAGCAAATTTCGTTGACATTCATGCCTATTCTTGACTTTCAGCCACTTTCATGCTTATGTCACAGGCTATATGCGGAAAAATTGCAAATTTTGTTGATCGGCAGCTGAAAAATCATGAGATTCGTCAGTCGCGAGAAAAAAAACCTTGCATTTCGTCAATTTTCTGCGAGAAAAAATTGAAAATTTCATCAGTCAATTAAGAATCGTGAATTTCGTCGATCAGGTGCAGAAAATCGTGCATTTTGTCGATTAGAAACTGAAAAAATCTCAAATTTCATTGATCGCCAGCAGAGAAATCACATGTTTCGTCTTTTAATTGCGAGAAAAAATCCCGAATTTCGTCAATTTACCACCAGAAAAAATTACAAATTTCATCAGAGTCAGTTAAGAATCGCAAATTTTGTTGATTGGGCACTGAAAAATCACGAATTTCGTCGATCAGGGGTGGAAAAATCGAAAACTTTGTTGATCGGGTTTTGCCTATCTGGCTTCCAAAAATTGCAAATTTTGTTGGTCAGGTGCGAAAAACTGTGAATATTGTTAATCAGGCTCGGAAATATAGCGAATTTCATCAATCAGGCGCAGAAAAATCACGAATTTTGTCGATCAGGTACAGAAAAATTGTGAATTTTGTAGATCAGGCGTGGAAAAATCTGAAATTTTGTTGATCACCAGCGAAGAAATTGCATGTTTCGCCTGTTTATCGCGAGAAAAATGTGAGTTTCATCAGAGTTAGTTAAGAATCACGAATTTAGTTGATCGGTTGGGAAAAATTGCAAACTTTGTCGATCGGACAAATAAAAATCTCGAGTTTTGTTGATTAGGCACAGAAAAATAGCTAATTTCGTCAATTGGGTGGAGAAAAATCGCAAATTTCGTCGATCAGGAATTTCGTTAATCGGCTCCTCCTACCCCCTTCATTTATAAAGTTCACACTTTTTTTTAGTACTAGCCATTTTCATGCCTATGTTTTTTTTTTCAGCACTTTTAATAAAACAAAATTTACTCCCTTGAATAAAGTCAAGGGATATTATCTCCTTGAAAGTAATCCTTGCTATATCTTTGCTATATGTACAAACGTAAACTGTTGATATACCCTTGACTACTGAATTGTATATGTTGACTGGGTAAGGGAACCTAGAGGGGTACCCCCCCCCCCTTTTAAACCATATTTTTTATCTGTTTATAGGCCATAGATCAGCTCCCTGAAATAGAATTCTCTCCGTATTACTGATGTGGCCCTCGACAACCCAGATATTTTTGTAAGTGGTCCTTCTCTTAAAAAGGTTGTGCACCCTTAGTGTAGACCATGTGTCTGCCGCACATTTTGATGAAAATTGCTACTTGCATGACTTAAAGAGTGTCTCTGTTTAAAAAATAGCGTATTTGATAAATAAGGCAGATTGAGACCCTTTGGCCAAAAAAAATCCACTCAGAAATCGTTCTGCCAGGAAACATGGTATTTACCTAATAAATCATCCAAACTTTTTTTGCGAACGTTATGAGTCTGCCAATATGCTAGTCATTATTTAACATATTCAATTCATGAAGAAGTAAAAAAATCTTTTAACATATTAAAGTTGCCATATTTTTTTTTCCTTATTGCAGTGTTTTAATATTTAAAAACAAAAATAATATACTCATCAGTTGATAAGCCCTAAAAGTACAATTCATTTTATAATATATTATACATTAAAAGTATCTCTTACTATATTAAATTTCATATACACAAAATATTAGGAGATAAATAAAATTGAAGATAGCCAGTAAAATAACAATTAGCTATATAGCAAAAAAATAATGATTTTTTGTGTTTTTGCTAAATCTACCAAAATGTTCTACACAAAATTCTAAATTACTATCTTCAATTAAAGTGTTACATAAACGTATATGTATGTATACATTAATAAAAAAATTTAGTTCACTAAAAATATACAAAATGGGAAAAATATATTTATCATCAGAGATGAAATAACTGAGCACTTTATTGATATGAATCCCTTTTCACAGTAAAAAGACAGTATAAATAGTACATATTTACGAGCTGGGGAGAAAAACAGTGTTCAGACAACGTCATCACTGAAAAGTAACCTGCACATGATCCCTACCATGTATTCTAGATACCGTGATTAGAACCAAAATCCCACAAAATTATTTTAAAGAAATAGGAGCAAATATCACACTAAAATTGTTTGATACTTGAAACAAGCTTCAATTATTTTGTAATAATTAAATGAATTTAAAAACATACATTTTAACTAAACTAACAATATTAAGATTTTTCTTAGAATTAAATAAGCTTTGTTATTGTCTTATAATTAAATATTTAAAATTTTGTTACATTAAATAAGAGAATTTTATATTAATAAATTTGCCATTGTACATCATTATTGTACAAAGGTATTTATATTTTTTTAAATTATATTGTGGGTGTGTGTGATTTAAAAATATAAATTTAGCAGTTTGGAAGGTCCAAAAGGTTGGCAACCATTGAGCTAGAACGTAGCATGATAATGCAATATAACAAATACATTTTAAAATAAAAACAAAACTTACCAGGAACTCATACTTGAACTAAAAGCGTATGACTTTCCATTAGATAAGCTAACCATTGGAACACCCTTATCGCTCAGCCCTGTTCCTCTGACAGATAAATCTTCAGAAGCATCACCTAAAAAATTATTTTTAGTTAAAATTTGAATTTTTTTTGCTGATGAATCATTAAACAAAAAATAAAGATTTGAATAACTCATTTTTCTTTAATTAAAAATAATCTTTTAAATAAAAATATAGAAATAAGACAAACAAAAGACAAGAAAAAAAAGGAAGGAAAAGATCCACAACAGAAATAAAATTTTTATCTCTGGGTGAAAGTTGAGTATTACCTTGCATGATTGGTAAAAGTGATTCGTTCTTAACCAAACAGCACATTTTGAAACAATCCCTAAAAAATAGGTGTAAAATTAAATTAACACAAAACAATCCAACAAAATATTTGCAAATATAATTAAAACCAAATGTAAATTATACAAGATCAATTTAAGCAAACAAATTAACATGGCCAATTAAATAATAAAGAGAAGAGATCATAAGTTTTTGCACCGGCAGAACATTTCCATAAGCAAAGGTCACCCAAAAAGTGAGAAGGATTACACCAAGGGGCTGCGTCACAGTTTATGCCTTCCCACATATGTAAAACACTACGGCATTAAAGCTGAAGCTCACCAAAGAAGCTGAACTTTACGCATAATACAAAGTTACTGCAATATAAATGCACATGAACACGCAGAAATAAATATTATTCAAAAAATAAAAAGAGATTTACATATATAACTTATAACATGTATAATAACTATGCAAGTCAAGTTAAAAGACACACTTAAACCATTACTATTTTTATTCACAACTATTTTGTCCTATTTTTACTATGAGTTAATTTCTGCACTATATTGGCATAATTATTCAAACTGAAGTAAACAATATTGTTGCAAGAAAATACACTAAAACAAAAAACAAAGCTATCACAAAATTTGCATATGGATGCCAATACGAAACCAAAATACAATTAATATATTTTAGTTTAATGCTTTTTAAAGAAATAGTTTCTTTGTTTCTTTTTCTTTCTTATTTTAGTTCCCCCTTTCCCTTGATATCCTAATAGAAAGAGTATCGGTGAAACTGGAAACACTAGAAAAAGGTGAATACATGTAGTTATTAAGTATTTCGTTATGCATTTAAAAATCAATTTTTAAGCTTATATTTTTACATTTTTTTTTAATTGCTCTTTTGTATTTAAAATGTTACATATGTCACATGAAAATTTTAAAAGCATAGAATTTGCCCACCATTACAATTTTATTATTTACCACCTAACCCTAAAAATTTTCCAGGTTATGATTTCTCCACGTTTTTGCATCAATATCAGAAATAGCCAAAATGACATTAAACAAGCTGAAAACTTTCATGTCCGATGCTGTTTTGGCATTTCAACCTTTCGCTTTCTCTTCTTTTAGTATCAATTAGCAGTTGGCTGAAAAAGCTAAAGTATTTCAACTACGGTTAAATTTTAGACAATTAGCATAAATAAAAGCAAAACAAAAACTTACCTGTCATAAAAAAGATTGAAGATAACATAATATCTTAATCTTAAGATAATATATTATGCATATATGCACACATTTCATATAAGATCCTGCCTAAATTTTTTGCACACATTTCATATAAGATCCTGCCTAAATTTTTAACTTTTTGCAGAGTCTAATCTTCATACACTGCAACAGTGTGTTTTTTAAATCTAATTCCAAACAAATTGTTTTTAATAAAAGTTTTATGTTTTTTATTTACCAGTTGTCTGTTCAGACTCTATGGGGTCCTGCTTCTGTAAAATTGTAAAAAAAATTACATTTGTGAAAAACCTAATCATAATTTTGTACATTCGAAATTATCATTATATATTCAGATTCCTTTTCATTTATTTTTAACACGAACTTTATGTATAAAAATAGCTAGGTAATAGGTTGCTTGATTGACTCAGCTATTTTATGACAAGCCAGATTTTGTTTTAAAACTATGAAAATTCTGTAAGATTCAGTTTGGAGATGAAAATGTTTTGTGTAAGGTCCTGACAACAATTTAAAAAATCAATTTTGCTTACTAATGCACATTAAAAAATGGTGGAAAATAACCACTAAATGAAAAGGCAAGAAAAAATGAAAAAGCATAAAACTTTAGACCCGATTTCATCCAACATTTAACCCATACTTGCCAACTAAATTTCAGTAAAACTTAGAAGATTTTGACAAAAAATCAAAAGATTATTTTCAAGTTTTATAAAACTTTCAATAAGGATTAAAAAACAGCTGAATCTTAATAAATGAACAAATTTCAAGAGAAACTCGACTAAAATTAAATGTTAGGTAATTTGCAATTACACAATGTATATTATGATAAAAAAGAATAACTTGTACACATTAAAAAATTACTACAAAAGATTATTTAGAACATTGATAGATTTAATACATTTCACATTAAAAGACACTTAAAACTTCTGCCTCCTAGCATTTACTTTTTTTAAACAATTTACAGCCAATAAAATATTTTTGTTTTCATCATAGACAAGCAAAACTGTAATATTATTTAGATTTTTCAAAATTGACATATTTGCTATCCAAATCACACAGCTTAAAGTATCTAAAACAAGCTTTTGCTTCCACTGGAAACTGACTAATTTTTCTCTCATGCACCGTGACGTCATGTCAGGAGTGATTGTGAGTAAAAAAATAAATAAATAAAATTATAAAATTCACAACAAATTTTCTGAAAAGTTTTAGCAGAGGGAGAAGCGGGGCATTCTCCTCCTGATATTAATTATGTGTTTTTTCCAAGATATTTTCATGGAATTCGTGTTATTCATGAGATCCTTTCACAGAATTTGTGTCTTTTACACGATCCTTTCTTGGAATTCGGGTTTTTTATGCAGTCTTTTAACGAAATTTGCATCTTTCCCGCGATCCTTTGGCAAAATTAGGTTTTTTTCGAGGTCTTTTGACGAAATTAGTGTTTTTTCTACAATCTTTTCACAGAACTTGAGTCTTGCCTGCGATCTTTCAGCGATATTTGGGTTTTTCCGCAATCCTTTGAAAAAACTTGCCTATTTCTGCGACCCATTGATGAAACTCACTTTTTTCCATGATCCTTTCATGAAACTCTCGTTTTTTTTCCGCGATCCTTTAATGGAATTCACTTTTTTACATGATCCTTTTATGGAATTAGTATTGCGCTCTTTTGACGAAATTTGCATTTTTTACACAAACTTTTGACAAAATTAACATCCTTACGTGATACTTTCATGGAATTTGTGTTCTTACAAGCTTTTTGGGGGAATTCACATTTTTTATGCGATCTTTTGATGAAATTCACGTCTTTCATGTGATGTTTCGTCGAAATTTCGTGTTTTTTCTGCAATCCTTTGACGAAACTCGCATTAAAAGTGGAAGAAAATGCATTATGCACGTAAAATCGGAAAACATGCCGAAGAATTCTGAAAAAATTGGAAGAGTTGGCAGCTATGTTAACCCAATACACATGCGTTTGCAATTTCAAACTTATTTGCAGTTTTGTTTTGTTTTCGATAATTAGTTTAACAAGTGAAGCGAGAGAAGTGCACAATTAAAATAAAATAAACAAGGAAAACATTCATGCTTAATTTGTATAAGCCATGTTAATTGTACCTTTTTCTTATTGTTAATTATCTAACTCTACATCTTTTATCCCTAAAATTTAAATACGAATACACCTATAAAATTAGCTAAAAAGATCTTAATATCAATTTTTAATCATGTTGGATGCCACAATCATTCTAGAAAAAATTCTTTTGCTTTCTCATGCTTAGTTTCTACTAATTTATTATTAATTATAATATTTGCATATCTTTTAATAAATCTTAAAGTTGATTTTAAACTTACAATAATAGTATGAGAATATATGTACATACCATACAGATAAATAGCCCTTAGAAGTTATTACCATAACATAATGATCACTACATGATAATCGTGTCACTGGTGAAGACAAAACAATAGGTGGGTACAAACGGCGTCCATTCTGAGAAAATATCGACAATGTATTATCCTCACAAACAACACAGCATAAAAACCTGGAAGAAAGCAAATTTATAATAAAAAGAAATAATGACTAAAAAAAATATCTCATGAAGTAAAATATTCTTACAGAATTTGCTAATGTTATTATGTATTAATAGAAGAATGTAATTGTCGCAAGAAGAAGAAACCCACAGAAGCCACTTTTACTTTGTTGCGAATGGCAACAGCAGGTTTGTTGATAGAATGTTGTTCGACGGTTTTGAGTTGTAACAATGGAATACAGAAGAAAATGCTTTTATTTTGATATATAAGATTTTCAGAATGAATGTTTTGAAAGGAAATTATTTTTAAATGTAAATATGTAAATATTATGCGCTTTATATTTAGCTGTGTTTGTTTATTGGAAATGTGTTATATACAAGTAAAACAATGAAACGTATCTACGTTGTCTGTCGTCAATTCCAGCGAAGTCTCTCATTTTATTTTAATTCATAGTTTTTTCGAAACTTTCCATTTTAAAGTTATATAATTATTATGTGCTAGAATTTAAAAATATTTAAAAATATTGCATAACTCAGATAGCAAAAATGGAAGTTTTAAAGAAAAATAAAACGACTCAACGTTCAACTTTTACCAAGGCATATAATAAGTTAGAAAGTGTATTGAATGGCGCAAATGCCGAACATGATGAAATCGAAATTCATTTCTATTTATTTAAACAGAAAGCTGACGCGTTAGAGATTACTCATAAGAATTATTCAGATGGTTTGTCAGATGATACCAAATTTGAAGCAGAATTTGATTCAGTTGAAGAATATAGAGAAAAGGCTTTAACAATCCAAATAAAAGCACAGCGATGATTAGATAATTTTAAGACAAAATTAAATCAAGATTTAAATTGAAATGAAAATAATTCGGCTAGTAAATTTGAAACAGAAAATGATAAAGTAAAAACCTTACGACTCCCTGAAGTTGAACTGTATAAATTTGGGGGAGATTTAAAGGATTGGCTTACCTTTTGGAACCAATTTAAAAATATACATGAAAATAAAAATTTAACTAACATGGATAAATTCGATTATTTAATTCAGTCAATGAAAATAAATTCAGAATCCAGGGAATTAGTAGAGTCGTTCCCAGTGACAAATGATAACTATTCTTTAGCGATTGATAGTTTATCAGAAGTGACAAATGATAACTATTCTTTAGCGATTGATAGTTTATCAGAAAGATATGGTAGATCCGATTTGTTAATCAATTTTTATGTGAGAGAATTATTGAAAATAGTATTGAATAATGCAACAAAAAAGAAAGTTGACTCTTTGAGTGAATTATATAATAAACTTTCGACCCAAATCAGGGCTTTGGGTTCTCTAGGTGTTACTAACCGAAATGTGTGGTGTTATACTGTATCCATTAGTTGAAAGTGCATTACCTATTAATATTTTACATTCTTTCGAAAGACAGAGTAAAACTATAGAAAATGAACAAAAATTATCCAGCCTCGACGCTATAATTTTATTTCTTAAAAACGAAGTACAGTCAGAGGAAAAAATAAAATTGAGTAGATCAGATATTTGTAACTTTGTACCAGAAAGAAAAAATTTGGCATCAAGCCAGAATTATAAAGGCAGTAATTTTTCTGCGGCAGAATTGATTTCTCATAATTATAATGTCTCATGCGTATTTTGCTTGAAAGATCATGAATCGCATTTCTGCAAAAAGGCATTTTTTATGCCTATGCCTGAAAAACTTTCGATCATCAGAAGTAAAGGATTGTGCCATACGTGCTTTGCTAAGGGCCACATAGCTGTTTCGTGTACTACATCAAATATGAGATGTCAAAATTGTTCGAAAATGTTAACCATTTAAAACATTGGCCAAATAGAGTGGCTGTGGTTAATGTGGAAGACTTTCAAGACACCAGTTTTAAAAACAAACTTAATTTATTTGAAGCATCATGAACTGATGATATACATTGTAACAGCTTTACTTAGCCATTAAATCATATTAAAAACAAAATAATATCTGAAGCAGCTACATTATGATAGGTGACATAATATTACAAAAAATTCACGAAGCTACTGATCCACAATCAGTCCAGATACTTATACTCCTGAAAACAGCAATGTTTTGCATAAAAACTGTTACCAATCAGTAAATACAAACTTGCTCAAACTACATCTGAAACTCCGATCATATGAACGCAACTGAAATGCCATTGGTTGTAAACTATGATGTCACAAGTCGACCGTTCACGGCGAGAGACGTGATCCCAAAATCACTGTTACTGACAGTTACTCAACAACGGCACTTGCCTCAAGAGCTAATACGCATGAATGAAACTACCGGTCGTTTCGGATGTAAACAAGAACAAGAGAAGGTGAAAAATAAACGTGCATCAATATGAAATAAATATTTTAAAGCTTTATCATTCAATTTAAACTTTACTGAATGTTTAAATAAGCACTAGGTAATTGATGCATAACAATCAGCCTCCTTTTTCACCATCTCTTGAGCTTTACAAAAATATGGAAAAAGGTCATATAGATACAAAAATTACAAATACATGAAAAATTCAAAAACTTCAACAACAAAAAGGTTACACTTTAAATTCAAAAACAACAATCTCATCAATGTCAGGCCATATAAGACTTTATTGGCCTAAATTGACCAGAGTGAAAAACATTGTAGTGAAAAATTATAACCCCCCCCCCCCCCAAATAAAACTTTAAATATCAAAAATAATTTTACAAAATTTCAACAACTGCTCTTTAATCTGTGGCTTTGTGAAACTGTCTGCCAGATTAAACTTACTAGCAATATATTTAAGTTTAAATACTTTATCAAAAACTAGGTTTCTAAGAAAAAGATATTTTATATGAATATGCTTAGTTTTCTGATTTTCAAATGGAGAATTAGAAAAGGCTATTGCAGCTTGGTTATCACAGAACAGAGTACAATCCCTCAAGTTTAAGTTAAGCACCTCATTTTGCAAAACATTTTTGACCCAGATTAATTCTTTTGCAGCTTCAGTTAAACTGACATACTCTGCCTCCATGGTAGAAAGACTTATACATTTTTGTTTAAAAGTCTTCCATGATATGGGCGTTTCATCCAGAAACAAAATATGCCCACCCATAGAGACACGATCGTCTCTGTTTGCTGCAAAATCTGAATCTGAATAACATGAAAGATTTAATTGACTGACTCTGGATAACTCAAGTTTATATTCCTTAGTATATTTTAAATAACCTAACAATTTTAACAAACTATTCCAGTGAGTAATTCCAGGATTTGATTGAAATTGGGATAATAAATTAACTACATACATAATATCAGGTCTAGTCCTCCCAGCTATAAAAGATAAACAGCCTATAAGATTCCTATATGGAAACCTAGACATGATTTCTATTTCTTCTTTAGTGGAAGGTGAATCTTGTTTTGACAAAACCAAGCCCTTGGGAATAGGTACAGAGCTCACAGGAAATTTAAATTCTGCAAACATCTCACAAACTTTCTCAATATACGAGGTCTGGTGAAGGTACAAATGATTTCCTATCTCTTCAAACTCTATGATCAATAGCTTTCTGGTTGTCCCCATAATTTTTAAATTGAAATGTTTTTGCAGTAAATTTAACCCAAAATCTAAATCATCTTGAGTTTTACCAAAAAGAACAATATCGTTAACATAAAGTAAAAGAATCAATCTGGACTGAAACATGTATACACAATTACACCAATCGAGTTTATGAAAATCTAATTTGGATAAAACATCATCCACTTCAAAGAACCACTGTCTACCAGATAGATGCAGACCATAAATGGCCTTATTTAACTTACAAACTTTATTTTTTTCTTTAACAAAACCCTTAGGTTGATGCATGTATACAGTCTCATCCAGATTTGCATAAAGATAAGTATTGTTGACATCTACCTGGACATTAACCCATTTTAACAGACATGAAAATATGGCAAAGAATAATCTAACTATTGAAAAACTAACTACTGGACTAAAAACTTCCTCATAATTTTCTCCCTTAACCTGGTTGAAACCTTTTGCTACCAATCTAGCCTTACACCTATTTCATATAAGGTATACACCCAACGTTTACCAAGAATTTTAGCATCTTTTGGTGGTGTCACAAGATCCCATACGTTACGCTCATGCATAACATTTAATTCTTGGTTCATTGCGTCCCTCCAACTTTATACTTCAGGGGTTTTTATGGCCTGATTGTAGGTTTGAGGAATTTTAATTTCAGTTAAGTTAGCTTCACCTACATTTAAAAGATTAGTTACTTTAACGGATTCTTTATTTTTACTGCTGAAATTAAACAAGTTTTTATCACATTCTATTTTATTTGCTTTACAATAATCTATTAATTCATTAAAAGATCTAATTCTAGTGTTGGTTCCTTCTATGCCATAATAAATGTCTGTTTTATCCTTTCCTGTTTTACGTGTTACTGCCTTACGGGTCCATGGAATAGATCTACAAGGTTTTAAACCAATCTGCTCTGAACTCTGGTCTTGATCTGACACACTAACTCTTTCAATATCATTCCCCAATTGAGGTGTACTCTCACGTTCATCATCAAAAATGTTTCCGTCTTCTGGAAAGTCAAAAAGTGAAAAATTAAATTTTTGCTCTTTTAGTTTTGAAACAATATCTACCCCCCTTTTAGTCTCATCAAACTTAACGTTAATAGTTTCTACAATTTTATGTTCTTCTATTAACCAAATCCGGTAGCCTTTTGTTGTTTGAGCATACCCACACATGATCCCTAGTTTAGCTCGCATGTCAAGCTTCCTTCTGACCTGCCTGGGCACTCCAACATATGCTAAACAACCGAATTTTTTCAAATGAGAAACTGAGGGTTTTCTACCTGAATACATCTCAAAAGGGGTCTGTTTATGTAGTTTGTGACATATTCTATTCCAGGTACAAGTGAAACACTGTAAGGCTTCAGCCCAAAATTTTTGACACAAGCCACTAGCATCGAGGAGAGTTTTTATACCATCAAGAGCAGTTAAATTGAAACGCTCCGCAACGCCATTCATTTCTGGGCTGTACGGATTCGTTTTCTCGTGACTAATTCCCTGCTTCTCTAAAAAATTCTCAAATTCTCTGTTACAAAACTCCACGCCACCATCAGTTCTTATAGAAATTATTTTCTTATTCAAGTACCTTTCTCGTTTCTTTTAAGGTTTACACCCAACGGTTTTACTCTGGAATTTCAAAAACGTCTGAAAAACATCAGACTTATTCCTGATAGTGTATACAGTAACAAAACGAGAAAAATCATCAATGATGGTAAAAAAATATCTACTCCCCCCATGCGATGTCACCTGTAAAGGCCCACACAAATCCATATGCAAGAGCTCCAGAGCAGTTTTAGACCTTGCTTTATTTATTGCCTTGAATAATGTTCTTTTAGATTTTGCAAGTTTACAGGAAATGTAATCCTCGGCTAACTTTGACATCATTGGAAGTCCTCTAACACTTTCATTTTTACATGTGTTAATTAAATATTCATTATTCACATGGCAAAATCTTTCGTGCCACAATTCATTCAAGTTAACTTTCTCTGAATGATTAGCTGAAATGTTAGCCGAGTTGCTTTCTCCTTTACACATAGAATTATAATGAGAAAGTTTAAAAAAATACAAATCATTTTTTCTAACTGCATAAAACAACCAATTCCAATCCTTGTCATATACCACAAGTCTACTTTTACTGCCAACAAAATTTGCACCAAACTTTTCAAGTTTACTGCCAGGCAAGAGATTTCTACGTAAATTTGGATTATACAAAACATTCTTTAAGATAATTTGATTAAAGCTGCCATCTTTACATTTTACAAAAAAATTTACAGTGCCCTTTCCCTGAACAGGACTTTCTTTTTCTCTACCAGCAAGTGACATCTGCATATTTGAAACAGGTTCAAAATCCAAAAACAAATTTTTGTCATTGCAAAAATGAGCCGTAGCAGCTGTATCAAAGACCCAGCTACCACTTTGGCCAAAATCAGATGAATTAGCTTCATATGGAGAAATTTCAATTAAACTAGCCTCTTGTTCATAGAAAGTACATTTTACACTATTACATTTTATACTATTGCATTTTACTTTATCACAATTTACTTTACTACATTTTACATTATTACACTTTAATTCAATATTACTAGTTTCTGAAAATTTATTTTTAAATTGAAAATTTCTAGATTGAGAGCCTTGAAAATTTTTAGATTGATTTTTAAATTTACAATTAGCAATTAAGTGACCGTACGATTTGCAACAATAACAAGGACCAATTAATTTGCTTTGCTTAACATTATTTTTAAATTTAGAAAATTTACTCTGATTTACATAATTATCAGATTTAGAAGAAGATTTACCTGTTTTACATTTAATTACTTCTCCAGAAAAGGCAGCATTGTCAGCAAGGTCCTTTTTTGCAAGTTTCAAACAGCAATCTAGCACCTCTAGCAGCCATTCCAATTTAATCTTGTCCGGAACAAATTCTGTATCTGGCCAACGGTAAATCGCCTGGACTGTTGACTGGAACTCTTCTGGTAAACTCCGGATCATTTGATACCCCAAATACAGAGGTAACAGAGTATGTCCCACCTCTCGAAGGCGCTCGGCAGCTTGCTTCACTCGACAGAGAAAAAGACCAAGATTTTCACTGGGAACATATCTCACATTAAAAAATTCATCCAACAGATGTATCACTCGGGCTCTTGTAGTAGGTTCAAAATGATCTTTCATAATTTTCCAGGCAGCAGCTCCACTAGTGGTACTGGCGATTAAAGGATTAAACTCAGGAGACAAGGTCTGGTATATAATTGTGTACGATCTTGCTTTACATAAGTTCATCTCGCTTCTTTCCCTCCAAGTCAACTGGTCTGTTACAGGAACTGTTTTTTCCTCTTTCCCATCTTTCTGTTCTGACGGTTCACCTGTTTCTTTCACCTCGTTTTCTGAATCAGGACTCCTGACGTAGTTCCAAGCTCCATAATGCATTAATAGGACTTTCACTTCGACTTTCCATGTTTCCCAATTCGTTGAGGTCAAGACATTAATATTTGATAAATCCATCTTTTACGGCTTCCGTCAGAGCAATTGTAAACAAACTTCAACAATGTTGGTAAAGTTCACAAAAAACATCTGAAGAATTGACAAAAAACATAATGAAAGTCCATTGAAGACGTCAGAAAACATTACCGAAAAGCGTCACTCAAGAATATCGGAACTCCAGCAAAGAGGTGTACATCTTTTAGCAAAACAGGAAAAGTTAATCAGCGCTCTGCAGAAAAAAAAACATTATCTTCACTTCCACAAGGGCCACTTGGCCCATAACCTGTTAACCATTTAAAACATTGGCCAAACAGAGTTGCTGTGGTTAATGTGGAAGACTTTCAAGACACCAGTTTTAAAAACAAGCTTAATTTATTTGAAGCCTGATGAACTGATGATATACATTGTAACAGCTTTACTTAGCCATTAAATCATATTAAAAACAAAATAATATCTGATGCAGCTACATTATGATAGGTGACATAATCATACAAAAAATTCGCGAAGCTACTGATCCACAATCAGTCCAGATACTTATACTCCTGAGAACAGCAATGTTTTGCATAAAAACTGTTGCCAATCAGTAAATACAAACTTACTCAGAATACATCCGAAACTCCGATCATACGAATGCAACTGAAACGCCATTGGCTGTAAACTATGACGTCACAAGTCGACCGTTCACGGCGAGAGACGTGATCCCAAAATCACTGTTACTGACAGTTATTCAACAACGGCACTTGCCTCAAGAGCTAATACGCATGAATGAAACTACCGGTCATTTCGGATGTAAACAAGAACAAGAGAAGGTGAAAAATAAACGTGCATCAATATGAAATAAATATTTTAAAGCTTTATCATTCAATTTAAACTTTACTGAATGTTTAAATAAGCACTAGGTAATTGATGCATAACAGAAAAGACATGTAAAATTTGTGTGTCCTAATTTAGAATGTAATAAATCTAAAGAAATATCAAAATCACTTAATGATGAGGCAAAAGAAAAAAGTGCTGATGCACTTTTTACACATAACCATAACATAAATAAGAAATTTTCTTCTACCAATGAAGTTTCATTACAAATGCTAATCTATATATATAAAATAAGAGATGTCTGTCAGTCTGTCTGCCTGCCTGACCGCAGAAAGCGCCGAAATTATAACACCTAGGCCTCTGAAATTTTTGTCATGTGTAGATGCTATTACCGGAAAGTGCACTTCACGGCCGGATTTTAAAATTTCAATTTAGATATTTTAAAAAAAATTTAAACGTTATGTGTTAGAGGCTATTTACAGCTCTAAGCCAATCCGCTGCAATAAAACGTTATGGGTTACAGGCTATTTATAGCTCTAAGCCAATCCGCGGCAAAGAAGAAACCAGCCAATGAGAGCAGGTGGTAAATATGAGATACAGCAGCTGCATTTCCTAGCCTAACTGTAGCGGGAAATTGCACTGCTTATTTCCCATGCTTTATTTATTTTGTTACTATTACGATTTAATCCTATTGACATTTTATAGTGTTTTTTATATTATTTATAAGAAATGATATAATACAATTCACGTAAGTTACTTTAAATTGTATTCGTTCTTCGTATTAATATCTATTTACATGCGCATAGTCGCCCAAGAATGAAACAGTATAATGTTTCTTGAACTTTCTGGGATCTTAAAGTAATTTTTTTTTCAAATTTGCTGAATCAACGCTTCACTGAATGTTTTCATTTCTTAGTAAAAATAGAACTGTACATTTTATAGTAAAGTGTAAGATGAAAACTGTACTTTCTATGAAATGGAAACATTCAGTAAATAATTTCCGTTCTCGGGTGATTAAGAGATGTATGTTGTCATCGCCCAAGAATAGGAATAAAACAAATATTTCTTTTCAGGGGAAATGAATGAAGTTATTTGGGTTTTTCTTTTATCTTTTTTTCCCACTTCCCATATATTATGAGTTTCATAAAAAATCCCAATGAAAACATATTTTTTACACTTTACTGAATGTTTTCATTTCTTATCAAAGTCATGATATGTAACAAGCACAGGGATCTGTTTAGGAAAAATTGGGTTCTTTAAAGGACCCCTCACAAAATTTTTCATTTCAAAACAGGACCCCTCACATTTTTCATGTCAAAACTAGACCCTTCACAACATTTTTTATGTCAAAACTGGACCCTGCACAATTTTTTTCAAATCAAAGCAGGACGCTTCACAAAACTTTTCACCTTAAAAAAAGGACCCTTCACAAAACTGTCATAAAAGTAGGCTTTTTACAAACTTTTTCACCTGAAAACTAAACTTTTCACATATTTGCTGAATCAACGCTTCACTGAATGTTTTCTTTTCATTTCTTAGCAAAAGTATAAGATGTATGTTTTGATTTTAAGATTAGTTATTGAACTCTGTTTCATTTAAGGAGGTCCGGGACATACCTATTTTAAAATAATTTTTATTTATTGAGTTACTATTTTGAAATTTTTTGTAGTGCTTAACCATAACATGATAAAACTTATTAATCGGTATAACTCGAAATGTTATATGTAGAATTTAAACTTTTCTTCATTTAAATAAACAAAAATATAAGTTTTAATTTTGATTCTGCATTTTTAAAATTGTTATTGAACTCAGTTTGCTTCATATACAAATATTCAATGTTTTGATTTATTATTGTTGACATTATTGGGCGATGACAACGTACATTTTATACCTGACTGCATGTCCATTCTTGGACGATTATTCTGAAACTCCAAATTTGTCTAATCGCCCCAAGAAACGAATTTTTTTTTAAACATTCAGTAAATAATTTCCGTTCTTGGGTGATTAAGAGTTCATTCACGTGCAATTCTTATGAAACTCCATGTCACAAAATGCACATCATAACTATTTTACGCACTCAAAATTTTCCATTTTCAGTTATTTTCCTTTTGTTAATCTTTTTTCTCCACTTTCCCACTGATAAGAAATCGTAATGAAAACATATCTTGCACTTTACTGAATGTTTTCATAGTGCCAGGTCCAGTAGCAGAAAATTCAAGATGGGAGACAGGCGTCACAGATTTTCTTATCTCTTTTGCAGATTATTTTTCCATCAAACCTTTTATTATTACGCTTTACAATTATGTTTAGCTCTTTATTACTTAATACAAAACTAAGATTATTATCTATAAAAATTAATAAAATGCTTAAAAATATTGCAGGTAAGTGGTGGTTTGATTAATTAATGCTTCAATTGTAAAATATTTTACCAGCAGATTATTTTCTGCCACTGAAGTATCTGTCACAGACACTTGGGGAATTTTCTGCAACTGTGGTGCCAAGCATAGCAGTTTAAAGTTTAGGCGTAATTCAGTGAAGAGAAATTATGAATTTTTTTTTTGTTGTTGTTGTTGTTCTATCGCCATTTGTCAAAGTTCCCGACATTTCTCAGCGACAGATTGGAAAAATTCAGCGTGTGCTTCTGCACTCTTTTGTCAAAATTTGCTATACATTTCCGCGATCTTTTGATGAAATTTGCAATTTATTCCCGCGACTGTTTATCGAATTTTGTGTTATAGTGATTGTTTTTGCAAGGTTTTACATGAAATTTGCATTATTTTTTTTTTTTGCGACCATTAGCCAAAGATTAGACAAACTTTGCTATGTGTTTCTGCGATCTTTATGAAATGTACAATATGTTTCTTCGTTTACTGAAATTCACGTTTTCTTCAGCAATCGTTTCACAAAATGCACGATTCCCCCCCCCCCCCCCCCCAAATCGTTGTTTCACGAAATTTGCAGTTTTTTTTTCACGATTTTTTTTAAACGATCAGTGACAAAATTTGTTTTTCTTTTCCCTGGCCATTTGTCGAACTTTCCTATATTTCTCAGTGACATACTGGCAAAATTTGTAATCTGCACTCTTCAAACAAACTTTGCTATGCGTTTCTGCGATCTTTTGATGAAATTTGCAATATTTTTCTTCGTTTACTGAAATTCACGCTTTTTTTCAGTGATCGTTTCAAAAATTACACAATTCCCCCACCCCCCCCCCTAATTGTTTCATGAAATTTGTGGGGTTTTTTTAACGATCAGTGACAAAATTTGTGTTTTTCTTTTCCGCGGCTATTTGGCAAAATTCGTAATGTGCACTCTTTAGACAAACTTTGCTATGCATTTCTGTGATCTTTTGATGAAATTTGCAATATTTTTCTTTGTTTCACGTATTTTTTCCAGCGATCATTTCACAAAATGCACAATCCCTTTTGGCCTGTACATTACTAAGCACTCACTACTCTCCTCTTAACTAATTTTTTCATCAGTAGAGGGTGTTTTAAAATTTTAATTTGTTCATGACTATGGCATACAATTAAAATAAAATTTGCATAACATCTCAACAATTTGCAACTGCTTCTCCCCCATTTTCACACTGTGAGTGGGTATGTATTTCAGACAAAATCGAGTTACATATAAATTAAAGGTTTCTTTATAAATATTACCACGGACCCGGGCAACGCCGGGCGGGTCAGCTAGTTGTAAATATAAAAGGGAAAATTTCAAACATTAACGCAAGGTTAATTATAGATACAGGATCACAAAAATCTTATATTTTAAAATCCACTGCTAAGGAAGTGGGTTTTGATTTTCAAAGAGAAGAAAGAGTTTTGCCATTCATTATTTGGCGGTAGAAAAACAAAAATGTTTAAGCATAAAATCTATAAACGTTACAAAATTTATTTAAGTAGTCTTGATGGTAATTATGTTTGTAATTTGGATACTTTAGATCAAGATGTTATATGTAATGATATTTCTGAGATTAAATATGGTTACTGGATACGCGAGCTAAAAGATAAAGGAATCCACTTGAGTGATACTCGGGAATCAGGGCTTATTGAGGTACTTTTAGGAGCAGATGTTTCTGGTAAGCTATTCACAGGAAGAAAAGAGCAACTAAAATCCGGTTTGGTAGCTATGGAAACTAAATTGGGTTGGACTTTAATAAGCAAGATCCCTCAGTTTAATCGTCAGAATGATGCTGAAGCTGCCAGTGGCAGAGCACTGGCGGCTTCAGTCAGGAGGTGCCGGTTTCGAATCCTGGTCCGGACATTTTTCGCCCAGTTGGAAACTTACATCTAATATGATTTGTTTACCAATTAGAATAATTGTGTTAATATTAATCTAGTGTAATTTCATATCCAGCGATTTCTGGAGTTCCATTACCTGAGGTTTATTCTGTTGAGCTGAACCAGGTTTCAGACCAGATGCTGTAATCATCAAGGTTAGCTGGGTGAAAAAGTTTGACCAGAATCGTCCGGGATAGCTCAGATGGCAGAGCACTGGCGGCTTCAGCCAGGAGGTCCCGGGTTCGAATCCTGGTCCGGACATTTTTCGCCCAGTTGGAAATTTACATCTAATATGATTTGTTTACCAATTAGAATAATTGTGTTAATATTAATCTAGTCTAATTAATAATCTTCCGTATTTGGGTCCATAGCCAATAAGCCTAATTAGCTAATACAATTTGGTACAGTGGAGTGTTTCTATGAAAGCCTTTAACGATATTCACAGTTACATTCATTTATACAGTTGAAGTATCATTTTTTTTTCACCCGAACCTTTGCAATAGACTCGACTAAGGAAGATTAGAAAATCTAATATCTTAGCTAAAGTTCGTCAATCTAATGTTATGTACGTAATAAAAGCCTATCAAATTATTGTTTTGAACGCCACTGGCTATTGAGAATGGTAGGTATGATTACGATCAACAATAATTTTCGGTGATCAAATTAGTGAAATCACACTTCCAGAAATTATCATCCATTGACGACCATATATCTAATTCCTTGTCTTACCCTGTAAATCATTTTATCTGTATTCTACAAACATCTTTTAGTATGCAAAATTTAATTCAGCGTAAAAATACATAACTCATTTAAAAACCACCTTAAAGCAATTTATGCTCATAATGTTTAGTGCTTACGAATTCTTTTTTTGTAGCCCTGTATGTGATCTATAGCATTTATAAACATCACAAAGTATGCAAAAATTTTGTTAAAGTTAAAAAAGCCTATCATAACTAAAAATGCTCATCCAGCAATATACATTACTTTGGATACAGTATAGTATCTGAAACATTTTGTTTGTCCCTGTTAATAATATGCATTTCATATTATACAGGAAGTAAGTTGTAGTAAACCTCAGCAATGTATATCAATGTTACGATATATGAAATAGTTTAACATAATTAAAATATGCCGGGAACAATTTTTCGACCTATACTATTATTTAACGGAATTCTTTTACAGGTATTACCTGTATGTAGCCCTGTAAATGAATAATAAATATTCTTTGCATCACATATTCTACAGAATGCTTATTTTAGTGCACTTCATAAATGTATATTAATTTCATTATATGTGAAAGTGTGTAACATCATTAAAATGTACTTGAAACGATTTTTTCCCATTGGATGTAATATAATGGAATACTTTTGTCTATCCCTGTAAATAAATTGTAATTGCTACAAACATCTTTTCTTCAGTAACAAGCAAAAATTTCAGGGCTTTCCGAGTATATTTACGAGAGTAAGAGCGCGGAAAACGGACTGACAGCCAGACAAACCGAAGTCATAAACACTGTTGAACTATGTTGGAAACTGTTAGAAATATTCCAAGGTAAAACCTTATTTCATTAACTCACACAAAAATGACGTCAAAGATGTTTTCTAATTGTAAGTCGAGTCTCATCGTTTACCATGTTTTTTGTTTGTTTGTTTTTTTACCTGAAAACCTTTTCACTTTCAGCTCAATTCATTTTCAAAAGTTTTGTTTACATTAGGAACGAAACCTTAAATTCTTAAAAGGTACCATTTCTCTAAAAAATTATTTTTATTTTAAAAATCTTTCTAAAAATGTAACTTTCATGCAGTTTTATTCGAAAAAATAATCTTGATGGAAAAAATTGAAGTTGAAGTGGATTTGTGTTTTTATAATTTGGATAGTACGCGCTCGTTGGCAGGTTTATCGCTGTTTGGCATAATTTGATAATTAACTAACAGTTTTTTGCTTATTAAAGATAGAAATTTCATTTTTTTAAAACTAAATTTTATAAAAGCACGTAGATTGAGTAATTACCAGCCCGAAAATTCATTCCATACTTTTTTCTGTCCATTATTTAAGTCTCTAGCTTAATTGAATTGATATATGTTTGACGAAGATTTTTGTGATCATTTTCAGTATCTCGACGTTTTTTAAAAATCTTGTATCTCTGTTTATAATTATTTTATAAAGATGAGTTTGGTTTCAAATTGAAACTTTTCTTCTTTAGATTCTTCTGGTCTTCGTTTTATTTCTCTGCGATGGTTACTTTCTTAAATATCTGAAATTTTAAAATGCCACGTTTGGTCGATTTAACATGGAGAAGTTCTCTTGAGTATAATAAGCAGTTACGTGGTTCTGGCTTTTGGTTCTTGGCGTTTGTTTAATTGGCGGGGTTAGCATTTTTTTTATAGCTTGGCTTGGCAGAACGACCGTCCTGCTTGATAGTAAAATTGTTGAAGATTCCTTAGCACTTATCAATACTTGCAATGAAGGAATTCATGTGGGGGAAATCATTTGAAAGTCTAATAAATGTGCAGATGAACTGCAAATGCTTCTCCCAATGAATTTCGCCCAAAAGACCAAGTAAAATACGCGAATTTCGTCAAAAATCGCAGAAAATATGCAAATTTCATGAAAAGATTGTGGTAAAATGCAAATTTCATGAAAAGATCGCGGAAAAATGCAACAAATTTCGTGACAAGATCGCGTAAAAATGCAAATTTCGTGACAGAATCGCGGAAAATGCAAATTTTATGACAAGATCGTGGAAAACGCAAATTTTATGACAAGATCGTGGAAAACGCAAATTTTATGACAAGATCGCAGAGAAATGCAAATTTCGTCAAAAGATCGCGGAAAAAAAGCAAATTTCGTCAAAAGATCACGGGAAAACGCAAATTTCGCGAAAAGATTACGGATAAAACAGAAAATAAGAGAACACAAAATTCATGAAAAGATCGCGGAAAAAATGCAAATTTCGTAAAAGAGCGCGGAAAAAACACAAATTTCGTCGAAAGATCGCCTAAAAACTCAAATTTCGTCAAAAAATCTCGAAAAAAAAGCAAATTTTTTCAAAGAATGGTGAAAAAACCCACAAATTTCGTCAAAAGATTACGAAAAAATGCAAATTTCGTAAAAAGATCGCGGAAAAAACACAAATTTCGTCAAAAAATCTCGAAAAAAAAATGCAAATATTTTCAAAGAATGACGTAAAAACCCACAAATTTCGTCAAAAAATTTGGAAAAAAACGCAGATTTCGTAAAAAGATCGCAGAAAAACACAAATTTCGAAAAAAGATCGCGGATAAAACGCAAATTTCACAAAAAGATTGCGAAAAAAACAAATTTGATCAAAAAAGCGCAGAAAAAACGCAAATTTCGTCAAAAAATCTTGAAAAAAATGCAAATATTTTCTAAGAATGGCGAAAAAACCCCACAAATTTCGTTAAAAAATTTAAAAAAAGAGCGCAATTTTGTGAAAAGATCGCAGGAAAAACGCAGATTTTGTCAAAAGATCGTGAAAAAACTCAAATTTTGCAAAAGGTCACGAAAAAACATGAATTTCGTCAAAAGATGGCGAAAAAAACGCGAAATTCATTAAACGGTCGCAGAAAAAAGCATATTAGTTAGTGCGGGGGGGGGGGGGGTCCCCCTCTGCTGTAACCTTTCTGAAAATTTCCTGTGAATTTATTTCATTGCAATTAATAGTAAAAATAAATTTTTTCAGTTGAGTGTAATCATATCGAATGGTAAGTAATATATATTAGTAAATTACAATGTTGGTAGTTAAAAAACACAATTTTGTATGGAGCGTACATAACTTTGTTACTGTACTGGACAGTGGTTAAAAAAAAATTTGCCAGTGAAAAAAATCTGTGTACTGGCTAGTGGCCAGTGGGTAAAAATGTTAATTTTGACCTATACTGGTTAGAGAAGATATTCCTGTATCCTGGGACCCTATGCACAGACTAGAGTTGGTTCAGGTACATTCAGATTGTTGGAAATATTTAATTCTTTTAAGTTATTTTTAGCATACCAACTGCTTATTTTAAGTTTTAAAACCCCATTTCATCATCTTGTCGTCCACCCTGCAGAGAACACGTTTTCCCGGCGACTGTCGAGATGTTTACGTTCTCAATCGGCGAGTTGAGTTATCTCACGGTTGCTCTTTGGAAGGAAACTTCCATTTTTCAGGTTCTATAGATGGCGCTGTCGTTCCGGAGATGCATGACGCTTCGTCTTTAGTTGACGTTTGCTAGGCTGTGATTCGTCCAGGTAATTAACTGTCCGTTTCGCGGTATTTTATGCAAATGTCTTATTTTTGAGGTGTATATATACCTGTACAAATTTCAGAGATGTGTGCTTGCTCTCACATGCAAGTATCAGTTCGTTCTCATCTTGAACGAACATTAGATTGTAATGGGTATTCTTTTGAAACAATGTTCTTAGCTCTAGTAGAGCTCTGTCTAAAGTTAATGTCTCTTTTAGTTTCTAATAAATGTGTTTGCTTTTAAAATCTTTGTCATTAATCAACACCATCTCACCTTTCATACTTTACATTTTTCAGATAATTTATGAGTAGAAAGAGTATGTTTTTCCATATTTTGGGAAACATCGGTTATGGGCCACTCTTTTTGCCCATATTAAGTATTTAATTTAGAGATGGTGTTAAAGTTAAAAGTTCTAAAAGCTTAAAGATAGGGGGGCTCTAAAAACTAAAGATGGAAATAGATAAACTTAACAATTATAACTATGCCACCTGGAAAGATGATGTGACAGCACTTTTAATGGACAAAGGGGCATATGAACATGTTAGTAATAAAGATTTAAAAGTTAAAGAAGATGCAACTCCTAAAGAGAAGCGCGATTTTGAAATTAAAAAGAATCAGGCCTATAGTACAATATATTTAAATATTAGTAAAGATTTAAAGCCACTGATTCGTGATACTAAGGTTGCGTCAGAAGCCTGGGAAAGACTTAAAGTTCACTTCCAGCCAGCAACGCGGGGAAGATCTATTGGTATTTTAGATGCCTACTTTAATTGTACTTATGATCCTAACGAAGCGATAGGACTGTATGGAGCAAGACTTAAAGAAATTTTAGAAAGTATGGGGGATACGGAAATAGAATTACCCGAAATTGTCAAAACTTACCAGCTGATTAGATTCCTTCCAGACACTTTTTCTGGTATCGTGCAAGCCATTTATAGATGGGATAAAAAGGACTTTACCTTTAACAAGGTATTAGATGAGTTAATATTAGAAGAGGACCGTTTAAAGCAAAGTAGGAAAGATTCGCTTAAAGGGGAAAAATCGGCATTAGAAATAAAGTTAATAAAACCCAAAGAAGTCCGAAAAAGAGATAAACACCAAAATCAGAATTGTTTCAAATGTGGCAAACCAGGTCATAGGGCTGTTAATTGTAGAAGTAACCCTAAAAATGCAAAACGAAAAAGTTACGTGACAGAAGCTAATTTTGGTCAGAATAACAACTTTCAAGATAAATTCAATTGGGTGTTTGACACCGGTGCGTCAAGTCATTTTTGTAACAACAAAGACTTGTTTGTAACGTACAAACCGGTTAACAATACTAAAATGACTCTCGCTGTAGGCGAAGTAACTAGTCCTATTGAAGGAATGGGAAGCGTAGATGTAAATTTCAGAGTAAATGGAAGAGTTAATGAAATACGATTACATAATGTAATGTACTCTCCAAAGTTAAGAAGAAACTTAATTTCAGGTGCAGTATGTGAGAAGAAGGGTTCTAAATTTGTAGGAAAGAATGGCAAAATAACCTTATTTGACGAAAAAGGTGAAGAAATGTTTTCAGCGTATAGAAAAAATGGACTGTACAGCGTAAAACCTACATACCCACAATCTGCCACTTATGTCGAAAATAATGCTATAACTTCGAATGCAACAGAACTAGATAAATGGCATCAGAGATACTGCCACATAAATAACCAGTACATTGTCAATACATCTCAGCATGAAAAGGTAAAAGGATTACCGAAGTTGAAATATCAGGAATTAGGCTGCGAATCGTGTAAAATTGCCAAAACAAGAAGAGTATCTTTCCAATCTCAAGAAGGAGGAAGAACAAACAAACCATTGCAATTACTACATATGGACGTCTGTGGACCAATGCCAACATATTCACTCGGAGGATCTGAATATTTTCTAACGATTATAGATGATTACTCAAAGAAGGTGACTGCTTATCCTATTCAACATAAAAGTGAAGCATTTGATTGTTTCTTAAAATTTCAGAAAAGGAATGAGAGGTTTTTAGGGAAGAAAGTAATAGCTATAAGGACTGACAATGGTAAGGAATTTGTCAACGATAAGTTTAAAGTTCATTTAGAAAAAGAGGGCATACAACACCAGAAGACGAATCCATATACACCAGAACAAAACGGACTCGCAGAACGATTTAATTACACAGCAGTAGATGCTATAAAAGCCATGCTGAAAGGTAGCAAAATGGACGAAAAATTTTGGGCAGAAGCACTTTGCTGTTTTGTATATGTATGGAACCGAGTAGCCAGAAAAGGTCAAGAGAAAACCCCATTTGAATATTTTTGTGGAAGAAAACCATCAGTGAGCCATTTAAAGAAGTTTGGAAGCATTGCATATGTTGGAATACCAAAACAACAAAGAAAAAAGTTTGACATGAGAACGAAGAAAGGATTTTTAGTTGGGTATGCACATCAAACTAAAGGCTATAGAATATGGATTCCAGAGTTGGGTCGAGTCATCGAAACAATAAATGTATCTTTTGATGAGGAGTTTGGTATAAGAGAAGAGAAGAAACAAAACTCAAACAGTAGAAGGAAAGAAGCAAAGCTCCGAAGTGGAGCGAAGCTGGACCCAAAAGTAAAAAGTAACGAAGGTAAAGGTGAGATTAGCCATGGAGGAAGCCGCAGAGCGATTGAACATGTAGAAACTCCAGAAGTACCATCAAAATCTGAAATAGATTCAGAAGTCGAGACCATGAATCAATATCAAAATAACGAAGAATCAAGTACTGATTCTGAAGATGATCAAATTCCGTGTAAAAGTATAAAGTGGATCAGAGAAGCGAAGGAAAGAAGAGATTGTTCAAGAACAGACATCTACTACAAAATTGAAGGTAAAAATGTAATTCTTAGATCACATCCAGATGTGAAGAGGTACTGCTTGAAGAACAATATAAGATATGATCCGAATTTCTTTAGTTTTTCTGGAAAAGATAAATATTCAGGACCCGAACCAAGAGCTGAACCTATAACTGAAAACAAATTGTCTGACATTAGTGAAGAATCTGACACAGATTTAGAAGCCAATTGCATAGAAGTGGAAATTCCTAGATCATTTAAAGAAGCTGTCGAGTCTAACCAAAAGGAAGAATGGATGAAGGCCATGCAAGAAGAAATCAAAATGATGGAGCAGCGAAAAGTATGGGAATTAATTCCAAGGAAAGATGGTGAGAAGATTATACATAATCGATGGGTGTATACTATCAAGAAAAACGAAGAAGAAAAAATTATAAGATATAAAGCAAGATTGGTTGCGAAAGGCTTTAGCCAGAAAAAAGGAGAATCCTATGAAGAAGTATATAGCCCTGTAGTAAATTTCGCCATCATTAGATTGTTTTTCACTATTCTAGTTGGACTTTTTGGTTGGCTCCACCAACAACTAGACATCAAATGTGCATATCTTTATGCAAAATTGCAAGAAAGAATAGTCATGTATCAACCAAAGGGATTTCAAAGCCAAAAGTATCCAGATTATGTTTGTCTCTTGAAAAAAGCTATCTATGGACTCCACCAAAGTGGGAGGCAATGGTACTTTGAGATCCAAGATGTTTTAGAAGAATTAGCCTTCACCAGGTTAGAATGGACAAATTGTGTATTTATTTTTAAGAGAAGAATCTTACTACTCCTATATGTAGACGACATAATTATATTTGGAAAGACAGCTGAACATATAAAGGAAATTATAGAACTCCTGAAAACAAAGTTTGACCTTAAACTCCTAGGAAAAACCAAGAGACTGCTTGGCGTTGAATTTGAAAATGAAAATAAGAAATTATATATCCATCAGAGAGAATACATTGAAAAAATTTGTAAAATTTACTCGAAGTATAAAATTCCAATAATATCGTTACCTATTGCAAAAGGCATAATTTATTCAAAGACCGACTGTCCTAAAACTGGAGAAGAAATAACTGAGATGGAGAAATACCCCTACAGAAATTTAGTAGGATGTTTAGCTTTTTTAGCAAGTCGGACAAGGCCGGATATTGCTTTTGCAATAAATCTTTTCAGCCAATTTCAAGAAAACCCAAGCATGATCCATTGGCTAGGTCTACTTAAACTTCTAGGCTATGTGCAAGCCACTAAAAATTTCAAATTAAATTTATCAAATGTGACATCTCTAAAAGTGACGTGCTATAGTGATGCTGACTATGCATCTAACAGAGATGACAGAGTATCCATGAGTGGAGTTATGATGTTTGTCGACAAAGCTCCAATCATTTGGCGAAGTTTCAAGCAAAAATGCGTATCGTTATTTACGATGGAAGCGGAATACATCTCATTAAGTGAAGCAGCAAAGGAAATGATTTGGATAAGAAGAGTTCTGGAAGAAACTATCAAATCAAAATTAATCAACCAAGACTGTACTGAATATACATTACTGTGTGATAATAAAGCTGCTATCGACTTTTCAAAATCACCTATCGAAAATCCTCGAACAAAGCATATAGATATACGCTACCATTTTCTAAGAAATCTAGTGTTCGACAATATGTTCGAGTTGAAATATGTCCAATCTTCACAGAATTTAGCTGATTGTTTAACAAAGCCAGTAACAAAAATCTCTTTGAAAGCTTTCACTACTGAACTGTTTATCGATGAGTGACTGCTGTCCAATGGACATTTAAGACTGTTTCAAGTGAATCAGGACTTTATATGAACTTTTATTTTTATGTATTAAACTGTTTGCAAATGTGTTTATACAATTTTAAGATATTTGCATAAATGCTAAGTTTTTTTTTTTCTTTCAATTGAAATTTAATAACTTTAAATTTAGTGTTAAAATCGTAATGCATTATCATCTTTAAAAAGTTTGCAAGTTTAAAGTGTTTTCTTTTAGGCTTCGGCAACTTGCCGATTTTTTTTTCTCAAAAACTTAAATCGTTAATGTATGTATTATAAGTAAAATGTTTAAATTTTCATTAAACTGTTTTTGTAAGTTTGTATTTCAAGAAATTTTATGTCAAAATTCAAAATTTACGTTTGGCATAACTTACCCTTTTGAAAGTTTTTTTTAGGCTGTTCTCTGTCAGAGTGTACGAAGGGGGTGCAATGTTGGAAATATTTAATTCTTTTAAGTTATTTTTAGCATACCAACTGCTTATTTTAAGTTTTAAAACCCCATTTCATCATCTTGTCGTCCACCCTGCAGAGAACACGTTTTCCCGGCGACTGTCGAGATGTTTACGTTCTCAATCGGCGAGTTGAGTTATCTCACGGTTGCTCTTTGGAAGGAAACTTCCATTTTTCAGGTTCTATAGATGGCGCTGTCGTTCCGGAGATGCATGACGCTTCGTCTTTAGTTGACGTTTGCTAGGCTGTGATTCGTCCAGGTAATTAACTGTCCGTTTCGCGGTATTTTATGCAAATGTCTTATTTTTGAGGTGTATATATACCTGTACAAATTTCAGAGATGTGTGCTTGCTCTCACATGCAAGTATCAGTTCGTTCTCATCTTGAACGAACATTAGATTGTAATGGGTATTCTTTTGAAACAATGTTCTTAGCTCTAGTAGAGCTCTGTCTAAAGTTAATGTCTCTTTTAGTTTCTAATAAATGTGTTTGCTTTTAAAATCTTTGTCATTAATCAACACCATCTCACCTTTCATACTTTACATTTTTCAGATAATTTATGAGTAGAAAGAGTATGTTTTTCCATATTTTGGGAAACACAGATAGTAAAATTGTTGAAGATTTCTTAGCACTTATCAATACTTGCATGAAAGAATTCATGTGGGGGAAATCATTTGAAAGTCTAAATGAATGTGCAGATGACCTGCAAATATTTCTCCCAATGAATTTCGCTTAAAAGACCAAGTAAAATACGCGAATTTCGTCAAAAATCGCGGAAAAAATGCAAATTTCGTGAAAAGATTGTGGTAAAATGCAAATTTCGTGAAAAGATTGCGGAAAAATGCAACAAATTTTGTGACAAGATCGCGGGAAAATGCAAATTTCGTGACAGGATCGCGGAAAATGCAAAATTTGATACAAGATTGCGGAGAAACGCAAATTTCGTGACAGGATCGCAGAAAAAACGCAAATTTCGTCAAAAGATCACGGGAACACGCAAATTTCGCAAAAAGATTGTGGATCAAACGCAAAATTCGTGAAAAGATTGCAGAAAAACGCAAAATTCGTGAAAAGATCGCGGAAAAAATGCAAATTTCGTAAAAGAGCGCGGAAAACATACAAATTTCATCAAAAGATCGCCTAAAAACGCAAATTTCATCAAAAGATCGCCTAAAAACGCAAATTTCGTCAAAAAATCTCGAAAAAAAAAAGTAAATTTTTTCAAAGAATGTCGAAAAACCCCACAAATTTCGTCAAAAGATTACGAAAAAACGCAGATTTTGTAAAAAGATCGCGAAAAAAACACAAATTTCGTTAAAAGATCGCCTAAAAACACAAATTTCGTCAAAAAATCTCGAAAAAAATATGCAAATTTTTTCAAAGAATGGCGAAAAAAAAATGCAAATTTCGTCAAAAGATTTCGAAAAAATGCAGATTTCATAAAAAGATCACGAAAAAACGCAGATTTCGTCAAAAGATCGCGAAAAAAACGCAGATTTTGCCAAAAGATGGCGAAAAAACGCAGATTTTGCCAAAAGATCGTGAATTTCGTTAAATGGTCGCAGAAAAATGCCTATTAGTTAGTGTCGGGGGGGGGGGGATTCCCCCTCTGCTGTAACCTTTCTGAAAATTTCCTGTGAATTTATTTCAATTCTCTTGTCTTTTATATATTGCATTAAATATGTCTAAATATCTTTGTGTTTGACTTTTATTTTGAAAGGAGTAATTTCTTGGTTATATTTTCTGTTAGATGTTAATGCCAGTTTCTTTTTCAGTTGAGTGTAATGATATTGAATGGTAAGTAATATATATTAGTAAATTGGAATGGTGATAGTTAGAAAAAACACAATTTCGTATGGAGCGTACATAACTTTGTCACTGGCCAGTGGTTAAAAAAAAACTGGCCAGTGAAAAAAATCTGTGTACTGGCCGGTGGGTAAAAATGTTAATTTTGACCTATACTGGTTGGAGAAGATATTCCTGTATCCTGGGACCCTATGCACAGACTAGAGTTGGTTCAGGTACATTCAGATAGTAAAATTGTTGAAGATTCCTTAGCACTTATCAATACTTGCATGAAAGAATTCATGTGGGGGAAATAATTTGAAAGTCTAAATGAATGTGCAGATGAACTGCAAATGTTTCTCTGCAAGCCTAAAATTTTTAAAACTTTGAAATTTGCTTCTCACGCTTTTAATGTTTTTCAAACATTCCTAAATGATTTCAAGGCATTAGTCGCAGCCTCTGTAAAAACAGAAAATGCAAGTCTGGGAGACAAACTTTTATCAAAAAGAAATATCTTCAGTATAATAGTTATTGCTGATATAATTTCGGTACTTGCTACCATGTTAAAATGTATTCAGGTAACAGATCTTCTTCCTTGGGAGTATACAGATTTAATTACAAATCTAAACTGTTATTTGCTAAACATCAAATCCCATCTGACAAGCCTTCATAATTGTGAGATTGTGCTGCCAATTTATTGATATTGTCAGATCACTGCCAAAATGTTTTTTCAAAAATACAATACTTTCATGGCACATGTTTTCAGAAGAAAGTACTTTCCAAAGAGTACCTCTGCCAGACCTTCCAATAAGTAGCAAAATGTTATGGTCTACTACTGATAATTCTAGTATATCGTATTTTATCAGTGACATCAAAGATATAGTGCAATATATTGATACACTGCATCAATACAGTGTCTATTTTGGACAAAGCACAGAACTTGATGAGATCATCAAAGCAACAAAATATTTATTCAATTTTGAATATCTGATTTTTCCACATTCAGATGTGACAAACAAAATCTTGGATCTTTCCAATTTTTTAGAAATTCTGAATGTACTCCCTTGTGTTCCTCCCTCCAAAGAGGAAGGGAAGGAGCTGTATTTTGAATACACTGTATTTCTTGATTGGGTTTATGAAACTGTCAAAGAGTGCCAGGAGAGTGAAACACATTTTCAAAATAAGACCATGTTAAAAAATGCTATGAATACTTTAAAATCAGAGGTCCCGAAATTAACCAGTTTTCTAACTAAAATTTTGTCTATTTCAGTATCTGAAGCTATATGCGAATCATGGGGGTCTACAATCGATAAAAAAATTTCTAAAAGGCCCAGTACAGCTGATGTGAACGAAACAACCATTGGTACAACAGACAAACGTATGTTTATTTATACAAATGGACCTCCATCTGGACATAAATCTGTTAGGACACTTGTAAAAGCTGGCCTTATAACTATGTATGGACCCAAATTTCCAAAGACATTTTCTTCATAAAAGTAATATGTCTAAATATCTCACTTCCAAAGTCAGGAACTTCTGTGTCAATGCCATGGTTCTAGAAATAAATCTTGCCTCCAGAATATGTTTCTTTTGTTTGACAGTGTTTTACGAAACACATCTTTAGCATTTTCATAAAAGATGAAATTACATCCTTACATATGTATATAAATATCCCCCCCCTTTTTTTCCCCCATTGCGCTTTCAGAACATTTTTGATCATCTGAAATTCCGTTGCAGAACATTGCAAAGTATTCTGCTTTGGGGCTCCAATGATTCTTCCTTCGAAACATGCAGTAGTAAAAAGGCTTATTGAGCAAGAGCACATTCTGAACAAGCACGCTGGAACATCTATACTCTCGACCATTCTGCGAGAAAGATTTTGAATTTTAAAAGGAAAAAGAACCATACGGAGTATAATCAACGAATGTATTATCTGCAAAAAGCAAAAGGTAAAACACATTGAAGTGCCATTTCCCCCTCTCCCTACAGATCGAACAAAAGTAGTAGGAGTTTTCCAAGTCTCAGGAGTTGATCTGGCTAGTCCGTTGCTGACAAAATGTGGAGAAAAGGTATGGATAGTCTTGTTTCCTTGTGCAGTATTCTGAGCGGTCCATCTAGAATTAATTCCATCTCTTAGTACTAATGCTATGATTCAAGCTCTGCGACGATTTATAGCAAGGAGAGGGCAGATATCTGTGTTGTATTCTGATAACGGAACAAATTTTACAGGCTTGAATAAAGCATTGAAAGAACTAGATTGGGCAATGATTCAATGAACATTTGAAGTCAATGAAATTTGTTGGAAGTTAAACCCACCATTCCGCCCCATGGTGGGGAAGGTTTTGAGAAAGGCTAATTGGGATTCTTAAAGATCTGCTCAGAAAAAACTTAGGACATTCGTCTTTGACATATGAAGAATTGTTAACTCTTGTCTGCGAATGTGAGGCAGTAATTAACAACAGACCACTAACTTATATATCAGAAGAATCTGATTTAAGAGCTCTAACCCCTGCATTATTTCTACAAGATCTTCGCACAAGTGAAGTTCCTGATTTAGACCAAATTGAAAAGACTAATATTTTGAAAAGATGGCGATATATTCAAAGAGTAAGACAGAATCTAAAACAGAGATTCAAAAGGGAATACTTCAGCTTTCTGCGATCTTCCATTCCTAAAAAGCATGACAAAATCAAAGTTGGGGATGTAGTTTTGATTGGTCGAGATAAGAAAAGACTGTTTTGGCCTCTAGCAAAAGTTATAGAAGTTTTTCCTAGCTAAGATGGAGTAGTAAGGCTTGTTAAGTTGAAAACAGCAAAAAGAAATTTATTGAGACCAGTACAAAGACTTTACGCTCTCGAGATCACACAAGAAGACTGTGAACATTTTCAGTTAGATCCTGCATCAGTTACAGTTGATAAGATTAACGAACAATCAAAAGACAGTAAATCTGTAAAAAAGATAGATATTCAGATTCGTTCTGGTAGAAAAGTAAAACCTCCAAAAAGACTTGATTTGTGAACTATGAACATTTCAGTGTGAACTTTTCCATTGAATATGAAAATTTATTTAATGACTTAAAACCTAGAACTTTAAAGTTTGAAAATATTTTTATTATTTCTAATTTTTTCTGATTTTATGTATCTTTATTAGAGTCTGCATTTTAGTGTTTGTTTAGAATAGTATTTGTACTCATATGTCATTTCCGTATTTTTCAGTTTTATCTTCCAAAACTCAGGTGGGGAGGATGTCACGAGAAGAAGAAACCCACAGAAGCCACTTTTACTTTGTTGCGAATGGCAACAGCAGGTTTGTTGATAGAAAGTCGTTCGACAGTTTTGAGCCGTAACAATGGAATGCGGAAGAAAATGCTTTTATTTTGATATATAAGATTTTCAGAATGAATGTTTCGAAATTAAATTATTTTTAAATGTAAATATTATGCACTTTATATTTAGCTGTGTTTGTTTATTGGAAATGTTGTGTTATATACAAGTAAAATAATGAAACGTATCTACGTTGTCTGTCATCAATTCCAGCGAAGTCTCTCATTTTAATTCTTAGTTTTTTCTACAGTAATCTCTATATAATAAAACACAGTGTAACGCTGGGCAGGGCAAATCCATCAATCTTACCAGTGGGGAAAAGGATCCATTCTCCCATTGGTTGACAAGAAACAAGAATCCCGCGATTACTTCTCAAGGTTACAAGTCCTGATAATTGAGCAGTGGTAGACATTTCTTCCTAACAAATCAGTGCAAGGCACATCGCATTACACCACCAAAATAAATCGCCAAGTGTCACTTGAGATTATTTCAAGTATTAAGTTGCAATCATATTAAATTTTCTTTGCGATATGTAAGGAATTTTAATTTATTTCTCATATAAAGTGATTTACGGAAAACAATGATATGGTATTTTTAAAAATATCCTTTTTTTCTGCAAAAAATTGATAAAACTGATTTTCTTTTAAAAAAGTAAATCAGTTTAAATATTTTAGGCTTATTATTTTGTAACTTACTTTTAAATTACACATTACTTATATTTTCTTTTCTATATACAGGTGTATATAAATTTAAACTTAAAGAAAAAAAAAATTCAATATTTTAAAAGTAAAAAATTAATATTTATACGAAAAGTAAAATTAATAATTTTTGATTTATAGCTTTGCATCAGGAGGACAGAAGCTTAGGGGATTAGACGGTTGGGATTCAACCTGAGATACTTATTTATTAATCAATATACATATTTTAAAAAATTTAGAGGGGGGGGGGGGGGGTAAATGATAAAATACAATTTCAAAGTGTTATTTAAAAAAAAATAGTGTTATTTCAATAGTTGTAGCAAGACTGTTTTAATTACGCACTTTTATTGCATATTTATTAAATTTTTGTTTTATTAAGAAATCTTAATTTTGTTATAGTATATTAGCCGGAAAACCTGGTTTACCCAGAAATATTGTAAATGCTAATTGTGTGTTTATAAGAATATAAACTAGCCGAACTTTGCTCATCTAAACGCTTCCATATTGTCAATTATTTTTTTTAATCAGTTTTTCACATTTTAAGTGAAAACACAATTTTTACCCACTGTCCTAGGACGGGCATTTACACTAGTAATATAAATATATTAATAGAAGAGATTCTATGAATATTTTGAACAAATGATAAAGCAACTAACCTTACCTAAACAAATAATTTTAAAATTAATAAATCTAATATGAGAGATTGACCAGAAATCTTTTTATAATGCTGAGTACAATTAACATCTGTATTGAACATGAACTTTTTCTACTGTATAATTTACTTAAGTCTTTATTTTATACTGATGCTGCATAAGTCAATAAAGGAGCATTTGCACCTTAATATATTGTTTTTAAAACTTGTAGGTTGCTTATTTTAACCATTTGTCCAACATGTTCCAATTTAACTCAAATTATACAATGGTAATTCATTTCAATTATTGTTTATTAAACATTTCTTGTTTATATAGACAATAATTAGCACATTCAAAATTGACATTATTACAGTTTAATCAGTCATGTTAACACCATAATTTAAAACATATATTCCCTAAAATTTTCAACTCAAGTTCTGATATCTTTTTTGCTATTGTCATGAATCACATGCAAATGCAATAAGCTCAACACACACAGGGTAATTTAACTAACAATCATTAAATATTTTTGAAAGGCCTGGGACATTACAAGAAACTTGAGTGCATCTGCATAAATACACAGAAAATGAGTTTCTATTAAAATACTCAGACAGCAGTTAGAAAATAGGATTTTTTTTGACCCTGAAATATTCTAAGTTGAAACAAAATAGCAGGGTACCATGCTGCATAAAATATTCCCTTAACGTTAAGGTGTGTGCATATGTGATGTGCATAAAATTTTGCCACATTTTATACAATTTAGCTTTCTCAAACTAATATTTTTATTTCTTTGTCCCTATTCAAATAAAACATTTACTGCATTACAAATCAAAACTGAAATTTTAAATAAATAAAAAGAAAAGAAAATACTTTTTTATTATTATTTCAAGAAAACTTTATACTTACGAGCTTCCAGAAATAGCACACCCTTTACTGTTTAGGGCTACTTCCCAATTTAGTTTATTTCCAGACACACACTTTAACCTATGTATAAAAGCACCAGATCCAGCAGAAATGTTATTTTCTATTTCTAAGTGTACAGCAGTACCATCCTTCTCATGATACATCTAAAAAATAATTGTTTCTATAAGAGTTGATTTTGTAATCTTTAAAATTGTATAAAGTAAAATTAGCCAAATATTAACTTATTTGTGGAACATTTCATACACAATAAACACACTAAAATAAAATTTTAAATAATAAAAAATAAGCAAAATGACAGAAATAAAAGTGATGATTTTTTTTTCATAATAAAATAAAAGAAACTGAACAGTAGAATTAAAATAAATAAGGAGACGGATAAAAAAAATTGAATAATGTGCATTTTATGCTGTTAATTTATTACACCTATAAGCACACTGGGCAAAAAATTAGCCACCCTTGAATGAACACAATGGTTTTGTTATACAGATGATGTTGCAGAAGTGTTACAGGGTAAACTGATCCTTCGCTGCTGCTCCATGATCGTAACATTAACAAGGGGTTCATAAACGGTTCTGAAGTAGGAGAAATGTTTGTTAAGATGGGTAAATCCAAAGTTTAGGCAGAGTAGGCAAAAGGTGCTACCATATTTAAACACGCCAACAACCACACAGTGAGCGAAGTTACTCGATTTGTCTGTATATGAAAGTGGACTGTCCAATATGTCTGCAAGCAATGGTTCTCCTGGTGGCCATGAAGTATGTCATCAAAATTGTGGTTAGATAAACATCCTAACGCAGTAGTACAAAAAATAATTATCATGCTTTGTCTATGAAAATCAATTAGAAACCTGACTGAAATCCATATTTTTCATGTGCAAGTTATTTTCTATAATAGCACATAGTATATACAGTAAACTCTGTCTAAGGTGGAATCGATCGGGACTGAGAAAATTTTCCGTGGTAGACAATATTCCGCCTTATACAAAAAAATCTCCCCCCCCCCCACACACACACACACAAAAAAAAAAAAAAAAAAAAAAAAAAAAAAAAAAAAAAAAAAATTCCCTCGAATTTGATGATTTTTAATTGATTTTCCTGACTCGAAAATCGGTTGAAAACTGAAATTCGGAAAGATCTTTTGTCTTTATAGATAAATGAGAAACACTATTCAATTTCTTAGTACTGCTGTAGTACATGCGAATTGGAAGTTAACACACACACACACACACACACACACACACACACACACACACACACACACACACACACACACACACACACAAAAGAAAAAAATAAAACAATAAACTTCGAGAATGAGACAGAGCGCTATAACTTTGAATTTGAGTACATCCTTAAAGTATAATATCTTGCACTTTCGAAAATATATAGTATTTTGATAAATGTTCATTCTACTAGGAATATTAACTTTTGAATATAATTTTGCATATGAAAAAACGGCACAAGCATAAATTTCTTAAAATTTAAACAGTTTCTGTCCTTTTGCATTAACTTTTCCAAAGTGTTACGGAATTTAACTAACATCCACGACATTGAGTATTTGACTTATCAGTTTCAAAGTTTAATAAACAAAATGCCTTTCATTTTTAAATTATCCTTTTTTCCACCTTATGCAAAATTTTGGTTTCGGTAGGACCTTAAATTCCTTTCCGTTTCTGCGTTAGACAGATTCCGCCTTATGCAGTATGAATTAATGCAATTTTCTATGGGTTCACCGGGACTTGAAAAATTTTCCGCGGTAGAGAGATTTCCGGCTTATACAGAGTCTGCCTTAGACATAATTTACTGTATTACATTTGATACACTTTTCTTTAATAATGTAGCATAAAAAAATCACAGAAAATCATCATAGTAATTAATTAAAATTAATAAAAATCTGATAATATTCTTTGCTGCAAAAAATATGATATCATAATGGAGCTATTTAAAGTTCAATATTCATAATAATTTAAATTTGTTAATTGTTGCTCTTATACTAAATTCCTCACACATGTTTTAATGAGTTCCAACTTGCTAAAACTATTTTCATAGAAATCAAAAGATACAAGCAGTGTAAGGAAGATTTTGAGGCATGTAGATAGGTTTAGATATAGATAGGCACCGTTATGCTCTCTATATATGTATTAGTAAATCAATAGTCAAGCTTGATTTTATTTTAGATCTATCTTGAATGCATATTTGAAGCTCTTGACTTACAGAAGTACTTCATATGTAGCATCCTTTAATACATCCTTTTTGTAAATATTTACTAAATGTTCAACTGTACATGTTCTTTTGACATATTTTAAAAAAAAAGCTTTCTTGGAGAAAATTAAATATACTACTAAAATTTTGACTGTCTTAAAATCTGCTTCTTAATTCAGGAAGGCTTTTATAGTTCACTGAGATGAACATTAATTTGAATTTTTCATCCTCAGATATATTACTAAACTCATCTTCACAAAATTTGTCGAAAAACCAATGCTTTTCTTATCTTTCTCATTTAACTGAATTTTGAAATATTGCAAGTAATCCTATTTGTATACTGGATTGCATCAGTTGTGATACATATCCTTTCCAAATATAAGGTAAGAATGCAGCATGGAATTTATTTTATTGGACTAAGGGGCAGATTTTTCTATATCATTCTCTTGACAGAAGCACCTGAGTAAATTTTGATATCATTCTTTTAAAATATTAATTTTATATTGATGAAGCGATGTGTGGTGCAGTTATTAGATTACTAAAATAATTTTTACCAAATTAATAGCGTATCTCTCTATTCTAAAAAAAAGTAACTACCGCTGTCACCGCCGCCGCCGGTTTTGAATTTTTTGTGACCAGAGGTCTTTCTTCGTTAATATTAAGCAAAATATTGCATACAAAAATATGAAAATCGGTGGAATTATAGAGAAATGTTTGATAAACACGCTGATGCAGACAGTTTTCAAATCGAAGAAATATTTAAAGAGATATTTAATGCTAAAGTTGGACAAAATCGTTCCATTAAAAAAGTTTTATAGGAGCAAAAACTGTACATCGGAATTTAATCATTTTTAGATCATTTTATGCGTCAGAATTTCCCAGTGTGCAGACTTCACTCAGTTTATTAATTTGACTCATTTTTGAGGTTTTATTTCTATTTTAAATTCAAATTTTCAGCATTTCGAGAGATATTTTTTTACACATTTTAGAAATTGGTATTAATTTAAACTGTTGCCAACTGTATAAACAGCGCAAATAATAATATTTGCTTCAAATTAAAAATTTATTTTACACGTGACTATTATAAACAAGAAAATATAAAAAGCAGCAACTCATTGAAAATTATCATAAAAACCATATTACACGTGAATTTTAAAAATGAAAGAATCTCTCTATTCTAAAAAAAAGTAACTACCGCTGTCACCGCCGCCGCCGGTTTTGAATATTTTGTGACAGGAGGTCTTTCTTTGTTAATATTAAGAAATATATTGCTTACAAAAATATGAAAATCGGTGGTATTATAGAGAAATGTTTGATAAACACGCTGATGCAGACAATTTTCAAATCGAAGAATTATTTTAAGAGATATTTAATGCTAAAGTTGGACAAAATTGTTCCATTAAAAAAGTTTTATAGCAGCAAAAGCTATACATGGGAATGTAATCATTTTTAGATCTTTTTATGCGTTAGAATTTGCCGGTGTGCAGATTGTATTTCTTTTTTTAATTTGGCTAATTTTTTGAGGTTTTATTTCTATTTTAAATTCAAATTTTCAGCATTTCTAGAGATATTTTTTACAGATTTTAGAAAGTGATATTAATTTAAACTGTTGCCAACTGTATAAACAGCGGAAACAATAATGTTTGCTTCAAAAAAAAATAAAAATATTTATACGTGTAATAAATTAAAAATTTATTTACACGTGACTATTATAAACAGAAAAAAAACATTGGAATTAGAATTAAATAATTATGTACAAAAAGCAGGAACTTATTAAAAATTACGTCATAAAACTATAATTACACGTTAATTGTAAGAGAGAAAGGAATTTGTAAAATAATAAATTTATTAACATGCGTTAAAAGTCTTAAATAGGAGAAATTACATCATATTTACGTCACATTACAGTTATTACATAAAACAAACACAAAATAATATTGCAAAACGGTTTAAATTTAGCATCAAGTTATTTTTATTTCGACGTTTTATTTGTATTTTTATCAATGTTGTACTAATTTATTTGTTCTTTCGTTATTTAAAATAAAAATTATATCAATTTGTATAATTTGGCGAGTGGTTTGGTGATTTATATAATTTGGTGAAATTAGTCGACGGGATAATCAAGTAGTACCGCAGCGGATTTGGCGTTAAAATTTCCCCAATCAAAGAGAAATGAATAGAAATCCGTTTATAGGGAGATCGCCACTGTTTTTTAAATTATAATTCAATCTTTCAAAATCTTTTTAAAGCCGATCACATTAGCGTGCATTTAGAGTCTGCGGTGTCTGGACGGGGGTTGGCGAGCGTAGCTCGTAGGGGGCTGAGCCCCCTAGTGTTGTAAAATAATACATTCATTAACATGCATTAGACGTCTTAAATAGGAGAAATTACATCACATTTACATCACATTACACATTACGTAAAATGAACAAAAAATAATATTCCAAAACAGTTTAAATTTAAAAATTGCGCGAGACATTTATGTAATATTTTAAGATGATATTTTCAACTATTTTTATTAGGATAGTGCAAATAATATTTCATTTCTAACAAGATTATTTTCACGTAAATAGTAAAAGGAGAAAGAAAAGTTTAGTGAAAATTACGTCAGATTAAAAACGATACATTTAAAGTGTCATTAAAAAAAAAAAACTTTCTTTTCGCTTTGCTAAAAAATACCGGGAGGCAAAGACTGTTTATTTAATTCATTTTATATTAGCTTATTTTGAAATGTCAACTGATTTTATTTAATCAAAGAGGGAAACAGCCATTGTATCATTTAACAGCCGCTGATTTGGCTTTAAAATTCCCCAATCAAAGAGAAATGAATAGAAACCCGTTTATAGGGAGATCGCCAATGTTTTTAAACTTATAATTCAATCTTCCGAAATATTTTTTAAGCCGCTCAAATTAGCGTGGTTTTAGAGTCTGCAGTGTCTGAACGGGGGTTGACGAGCGTAGCTCGTAGGGGGCAGTGCCCCCTAGTTAGTTTTTAAAAAAAAACTAAATCTATATCCATAATACTCAAGCATTCATTTTCATTTAATTGATTCGTTAAACAGTTTCAGAATTTTGCCAACTGGTTGAAATTTTCTGCAACATATTCCTTTTTCATCTTATACACTAACTATTTAATATAATATAAGGTTCATACTCTATTTGGATAACAAAATTCCCTGACTTTTCCAGGTTTTTCAGACCATGTGCCCTACAATTCCCTGACCACAATTCACGACATATTTAGAAATACGAATTAGAATTCTAGAACTAACTTATACAACAAAAGAGAATACATTGATACATTAATAAGAATAAAATGTACACTTAACTCTGAAAATGAAAATAGCCTATTAAATTGAAACAAAAAAGATCTATATCACTCAGGGTTGTAGTGGGTAGCTGCCCGGGTACCCGCCCAGCTGCCCGCCCGGGCTGGTTTTTTTTTTTTTAATAAAAAACCTATGTAAAAACCCCGGGTTTTTTTAAATATATTTCTGGAAAGGTACAAATGATATATTTGTTAACAGTTTATGGTTATAAAACCCACCAATGGTTATAAAAATTATCCACTTTGCAATATTTTCCTGGTTTCTTTGAACGTTTGAAACATAAACTCAATAAATTCAATATTATCCTAGTCACAAAACCTTCTATAAAATTAAAAAATATAATATGCAAGAAAATAGATCCAATAGAGTCAAACCAGTTATCAGGAGTATACGAAATACCTTTCATCAAAGAAGATGGAAGAAAGCAGTTTTATATAGGTATGACAAGTAGAAAACTTAAAACCAGAATCAAAGAACATATAGCAGACATCAAATACAACAGAAGAACCACAGCTTTGGCCAGATTATGCAGCGAAGAACCGTTACGGATCGATTTTAAAAATAGCAAGTTAATTTACACATATATAAAAGTATAAAAACTTAAATTTTGTAATTTTTTAAGAAATGTTTATAAACTGTTTGTAAGAATGCTTGTAAGAAATGTAACATATTTTTTTATCAACATTTACTATCTTATGTTAATTTCAAACGAGCAAGTTTCTTTTAAGTTATATTTTATTAAATAACACACAATTGATAGCTTTGCAATTTTTAACATTTGTTTGTTATAGGGATCATATATGTTTTAAGAACAGAGATCATATATTTTAAGAACAGAGAAAAATATTGAGATCCTTATTAAGACTATGAAGTCATTCCCATCTATAAGACTATGAAGCGTTCACAAAGATTGTATTTTAGATCAGGATTGCCACTTATTTTGGCAGTCAAATTCCTTGCGCTTTCCTAAGCAAAAAATTAAATTTTCCTCCGAGTAATTCCTCTGAGAATTTTCAAAATTTCAACGGATAAATTTTGAAAAGTATCAAAATTTAGAAAAATTTCTTGTTTTTAATATTCATTTTTGAATTCCCTCAGTTTTTCCAGTTTTCTCTATACAGTGGCAACCCTGAAAATTATTATTTGTGAGGGAGGTGGAATCATAGTCCCCATTTTGGCATGTTAACCCAATTTACCCGGGGAAAATTGCCCATTTCACCCGCGTTTTTTAATAAAACCCGCCTGGGCTGGGTTTTTAACAAAAAACCCGGGTTTTTTACAACCCTGCTATCACTTGACTATAAAAAAAATAATAAATAAAAAACAAAAAACAACTAAAATACAACTAAGATGGATTTTCAAAGTAACTGTTTATTTATGTAACTGAATTTACACATATTAAACATTCTAATTTTTTAGACAGTTATCATCATGTCATTTACTTGTGTTGTTTCAGAAGCAATTTGACATGTAAATATCAATTTTTTTTTTTTTTTACATTTTGATTTCAACTATAGTTTTCTTTTTTCTGTTTCGTTTTTGCTGGCTTCATAATTTTCTTTCTTTTTCTTATTTAGTTATTCATGATAAATCCTAGCCACCTTAACATGGCTCAACATTTCTTTCACAGAGGTATTGCATATTTGGCGACAAATTTGTACAGCTAAAATATATGTTAAAAATGTGAATTTAGCAAAAATTCTACGTGCAAGTGAGAAAAAGGGGAACTTTTTTGCAGATAGACCTCAGAACTTGAGACATGGTTCATAATCTATTTGAATAACAAAATTCCCTCACTTTTCCAGACCATATTTACTACAATTCCCTGACCACAATTAATGACAATTTTAGAAATATGAATTACAATTCTAAATCTTAATGACTGAAGTTATACAGAAAAAGAGAATACACTGACACTTCAATAAGGATAAAATATAAACTTACCTCTGAAAATGAAAATAACCTATGAAATTGAAACTAAAAATCTATATCATTTGATATTTAAAACATAACAAATGATAACAAATTAAAAACAAATACAATTTTTTTTTTTTTTTTTTTTTTTTTTTTTTTAATACAATTCAGATGGATTCAAAGTAACTTTTTAGTCATATAACCGAATTTATAAATATTAAACATTCAAATTTTTTTAGACAGTTCTACTAGATATTAAACATTCAAATTTTTTTCAGACAGTTCTACTAACATATCATTTATTTGTGTTGTTTCAGAAGCAGTTTGTTGTGTAAATTTCAATTTTTTGTCTTTCAACATTTTCATTTAAACTACAGCTATTCTTTTTCTGTTTATTTTATGTTTACTTCATACTTTTCTTTTTTTTTTTTATTTAAATATTCTTGGTATCTCAACTTTATGATATCTTGACAAATTTGTGTAGGTAAAACATTTTTTTGTTAAAAATGTGAATTTATCAAAAATTCTACTTCCAACTGAAAAATCTGGACCTTTTTTGCAGACAGACCTTTGAACTCAGGAGAATCTTGACACATGAAAGTGCACACACAAAAAAAAATTCCCTGACTTTTCCAGGTTTTAGGGAAAAAAAATTAATTTTCCCTGATTTTTTGATCACTTGTCATTTTTCCTGACAATTCCCTGTTTTCCAGGTTTTCCAGTTGCGCAAGAACCCTGTCGGAGAACCGTAATACATGATATGGCATTGAAAAAAAGAAATCCTTGACATTTCCAGGTTTTAGGGGGGAAAAATGAATTTTTCACTGACTTTTTGAGCACTTGTCATTTTCTCTGATAATTCCCTGTTTTCCAATAAATTTACAAAATAAGTTGATAAATAACGAATGATTATGCATATCACATTTAAGAAATAGATTAAAGGCAATTTTTAAAAACACTTACAAGAACATTACTCGTTTTATCAACTTTCAGTGGTGGAAGATGAATAGCAGAACTTTGCTGTGGAGATTTCTCAGGAATTACAAGTCTCTCAACTCTTTCGATTACTTTCTCCGGTGCCTAAAACACATAAAAGATTTAATAAATTATTCAATTTACTTTAACAAAATCCATACAATCAAAAAATAGATGTGGGCATTTTAAAATTTACAGAAAAATCAGAAGGAGGGAAAGGAGAACATAAGATTTAAGACTTTAAATGACTGCAGCATTTCACACCAGCAATTCTTTTACATATTCAGTCATATTTTTTTTATTGTTATTATCATGGGGAATTTTTTTTTCTTAATTAATAGCACAGATTATTCTTTGAAATTCACAAGAATGAAGTTGTGGTCAATATCTGGTTTTGAATAAACCAATTTAAAATCTCATGTAACATTTTATGGTAAAGAAAACACAATACTCACAGCCTTAGGAGTTGACTGCTGTGTCTGTGATAAAGGTGGTCGCCCAGGCCTTTTCTTTTCAGGTTTAGGGGGCTGAATTTCAGCTTTTCTTTTCAAACTATCAGAAGGCATCTTTGGCACTGAAGACTCTTTGACTTTTGTAATATGAGTAGGAGTTAATAATTCTTTAGGTTTTTCAGAGCTATTGTTAAAATAAGTGGAAAATAAAATTTTATAAATAAATAACAAAATCTGTTAAAAAAAAAGATATATATATATGTATTGGCATCTATGTCCATAAGGTTAAAGAAATCAAATACCATAGAGATATAGATAATCATACCATTTATAAATAATTAAAGCATAAATAAAATGAGGATAGCATGAAGCTTATAGATGATAGCATGAAGCTAGAGATGTAAATTTTCCAGAAAATTTGAAGTGGTGGAAAAAAGCTGCTTTTTTTTCCAGTTTTTTTCTGGAAAAATTGATTTCCTATAAATGTTTCTCAAAAATAAGTTATTTTCTTAAAAAGTATACAATAATAAACTTTTTCAATATTTATGCACTTATATCATTGAATTCTGTACTCTTGAAAACGTAATTCAATATATAAGTTTTTCAATTATTTTTTCGGTATCCATATTCTTATTTTTTCTTCCATATTAATTCTTGTAATTAAGTATAAGGCACTTTATTTTATACATGCAGTTGTATATTATAGGTTTGTGGTATCCGTTTTTATTGTCATTTCATTCACAATATTGCGGTTTTTGATGATGGTCGGTAACGGTAATGTTTAATTAATGGTTATATATATATATAGTAAGATATAAAGTACAGCATTTGAGGATCAAAATAGATTTAATTTAATTTTTTTATTTTTTCAGTGGAAGACTATTGTGAGACATCTGACAAAAAAGGGGAAAATCTTAACAGTATACTTTTAAGCAATTTTAGAACTGAGGGAGCAATTCAGATTGCCAAAAGAAGTAACAAAGAGAAGCAGTTTTAGATCCAATTTGATTATGAATTTATTAGTTTCTAGTAACATGCAATTACAAAGCTGATAATAGCAAGTCAAAAAAAAAAAAAAATCTGTATATCAAAGAAGTTACAATAACCATTAAATATGAATTCTGAAAGATAAGAATGGTAAAGGATGCATTTAGACATTAAAAATAGTAGAAAAAAAATTTTTGTATTCTACTATTTTGCCTGATACAAGGAATTATTTTAAGCAATAGAAATCATTCAGAAACATAAAATTGAGGAATATTTCTATGTTATAAAAGGTGCATTTAAAAAATTCAAGATTCGATAATGATACACAATTAATGCACATTTTAAATCTTAGTTGAAAACAAACATTCAGTGCAATACAAAACTGCAGTAGCTCCTCGTCACATTGTGTGTCTTTATTTCACTTAATTTATATCACTCTTTTTTCATGCCTCCTGTGCGAAATAAAAAGCTCCACATTAAAAGTACTTTTTTAAATAACTACTTACGTAAATAACAATAAGAAAATGTAATTCTATGTTCTAAATTTATTGAGAAAACTAATATATGTATAAATTAACATTTTAGTGATAAATAAAAAACATTTAATTGTAGATTATAGTCTTTATTTATTTTATTTTATTTTTTGGTGATAGTGCTATTTTCTCTTGTCTCCTGATAAGTAAGATATAATAAGGAGCTACTGCATAATATGTATTAAAAAAAAAAAAAAAAAAAAAAAAAAAAAATCAGTACTTGTTTTCACTTAAGTATATAACTGAAAAAAAAAAGGCGTAATTGTATAAGTGAGTGAAAAATAACTGGAAACTTACACCGCATCATTCATATTTTCATTTGTTTCTACTTTATTTACAGTTTCGTCCTAAAAATAGAATGGAATTACAATTTAACGTATTGATGAACATGAATGACAAATATTCAGAAGTTACAGTAAAAAAATTAATAATAATTTAAAATGTACTGAATCCCACCTATAACAACCAGAATTGTCAGGTTTACTGTCGCAAATATTAGAACAGAACGGCAAAAAAATGAGAATGTACATTTTTTAATCAAGACATAAAAAATATGAACTTTTCTTTTCTTTATTACTAACTTATAAATCAGATGACTACGAGGTGTAAATTAGGAAGTTAACTACACAATGTTAGTCTTTGCAGCAATTAATATTTGTAAGACAAGCAAAGTCCATAATGTTATATTTAACAGCGTATCATTCTGGTAATGTACTAAAAGTGCTTCCCTTCTATTAAGTGTTTGCAGTCTTTCTATTAATTAAAATTATAATAAATTCAAAAATCTTATAAGGATAAAATGAGTTATGCACTGTTGGTGATTTACTTGCAGTTGTTTATGTTTCATTAAAAAATATAGTCTTGTTTCTTTAGAAAATGAAGTCAATTGATTTTGACACTGACTATAACAATAATTTTTTTTTTTTCTAGTCTTCTGGACATTGTTAACCCCTTGGGGAAAAGCGATTAGTATACATGCTACGTAAGGTGCTCAGAATCCGTGATTATTCTCACCAGTAAATTTTTATTGCAGGATGCGGTGCGGCGGAGAAGTAAAGTTCTTGTTAGAATAGACTTTTTCGTGGTGCTGTTGTTCAACAAATAGTGTGGTGGTGATTTTTGATTTAAATTCAATGTCGTCTGTGGAAAGTACCCAGACACTAAGTGATATTATACAAAGTATAGTGGATAATACTGCTGATCCGAACTTTGCTAAAGAATTTCAAGATCTCAGTTCCCAGTATGAAGGAAAAGTTAGTCAGTGTATGCTTGAATTCTTCGCCTGTCTTGGTGACTACATCCACTCAACCAGGAGTAGAATGGATTATGGAACATCTTCCTCTGATCATCAGGAGGTGAGTGTTGTTTGCCAAGAGGCTTTTTCTTTAATTAGGGAGCCTATCTCATACAATAACTTACTTAATTCAACTTATTTTGGTGTTTTTTGCTTTTCAAAGTATAGATGTTCGGCAAATAAAATTTTATCAGGATTTGATCTTAACGACTTTACTCTACCAAAAAAAGCTACGAAACGTACCCTAGACGAGGGAAACTCACAACTCCCCTTACAAAACAAATATTCTAACCTAGCTAAGGATACCCAAATGGATGAAAATGATCCGGTGACCACTGACGTTGCCGATAACGCGTCGGGAAGTTCCAAAAGTAGGATAAATCCGTTCTATATAGAATTGGAAGGTAATTGGACTATTTTGGCTAAAGAAATAGCTGATATAAATCAGGAAAAACCTAACATCGCACTTAAGGGTGAGCACCTGATGGTTCTTTGTAAGAATGATAGTGATTTCCAGAAAACCCAAAGTTTTCTAGACCAACACGCCAAAAAATATACAACCCTGCACCCAAAGGACCAGCGTCCAAAGAAAATTTGTATTAGAGGATTACCATGTTATACTGAAAATAGTGTTATAGTTGATAGTCTTAAAGAATACGGATATACTGTTACTAGGGCTGCAATGCTCAAGAACAGAAAAACGGGCAATCTTATGCCATTATATATGGTTAATGTACTCCCAACTAAAAACTTTGAGGAAATTTATAAGATTGAGGAAATCTCGTATATATCAGTTACTATTGAGGCCTTTAGGAACCATAATCAGGTAAAACAATGTTACCGCTGCCAGGGCTATGGTCACACCAGCGAGGTCTGTGGGTTTACTGAGAAATGCTGCAAGTGCAGCAAACAACATCTTACCCCTAACTGTACTCATAAAGGACGCATTACGCCTAAGTGTGCAAACTGCGGGCTGGCACATCCAGCCATGTACCGCGGTTGTATTAAAAACCCTTATAGGCAGGAAAATAACAATCAGAACAGTAAAAATAAAGGCAACTCAGCTAGATATACTGGTAGTAAGGTTTCTCAGCAGGCCCAACTGGCAGAAGTCCTCAAAGATTTCAATTATACTAAAACTAAATCGCAGGAAAAAACTAACTCGGAATCAAATGATTCTGCTTCTAATAATGTTGAATCCCCAGTTGAGGTTGCTTCCTCTTCACAATCTCCTGAAAATACTAACTCTGCTAATTCTGAAAAAACTAATAATACTCCATCCCAGTCAACCAAAATTCCTCCCAGCTACAGTAATGATATACAGGAAATATTTAGTACTTTCCAAGACATAAAAGAGATTTTGCAAATATCCAAATTCATTAAATGTATAAAAAATATTTCTACTCTAGCAAAAAAATATAACAATCCCATGGAAAAAAATTGTTTTTATCCAAGAGTTCGACAAATTAGCTAAAGATTTCTCCTCCCCCAACCATGTCTAGTCTTCATCTTAAATCTCTTATTGTGTTATCCTGGAACTGTTCTACTTTAAATAACAAAATTGACGAGATTCGTATTTTTGTCTCTAACCACCCTAATATTGATATAATTCTTCTTCAAGAAGTGCATAAACCTAATAAAAGTATCAAAATTTCTGGTTATAAGCTCTACCATACCCCCCGTCCTGGATCCGTTCAGGGTGGAACTGCCATATACATCAAACACCACATACCACACTATCCTACCCAACAATCTACATACACAGGTCTTGACTACACGGGAATTGTTGTACAATTGCCACGAGTTAATATTAATTTTGTTTCTTTATATGCTAGACACTCACCTTTATTCCCAGTCAATGATCTAACACAGCTTTTCTCACAAAATACGCACTGTTTCATCGCAGGTGATTATAATGTGCACAGTCGGCGATGGAACTGTCACTCAACCACCCGTCGTGGCAGTGCACTACACAACTTAATCACTCACCCAGGACTTAGTTTACATGCACCCAGCACCCCTACACGTTATGGGCTTGGTAGAGATCGCCCCTCCATTATTGACTTTGCAATTTCAAAAAATTTGGTTTTTCCTATTAGTTCTACAGTTATTAATGATTTAAGTTCTGATCATCTTCCTGTTGTTTTCAAAATTGACTGTGTTGATCCTCCCTCTACCCCCCCCCCCCCCCCCCCTTCTGTGGCTGTGGACTGGAGTAAATTTAAAACTATTCTTTCCAATTCTGACCTAACTTTCCCTAATATTACTAACACTGATGATATTGACACGGTTGTTGATAACTTTCAAAATATTATTATTAATGCTCAAAAACAAGCTACTTACCCATATACTAAAAATAATAACTCTTTTACTATGCCTAACTACATTCATAATGTTTGTAAGCAACGTAATGACATCCGACGGCTGTTTCAAAATACTAGAGATCCTACTTTAAAGCCCATGATTAATCGGCTTAATAATAAAATTAAAAACCTCATTTCTAAGGAAAAACAAAAAAAACTCCCTCTCTCCTCAAGATAACTCTCTTTGAAAAATAAAGAAAAAACTTAATAATAATTACTCTACAATCCCCCCCCCCCCTTAACTGCCTTTAATACCACGGCATATACGGACAAAGACAAGGCGGAAATCCTTGCCAGGTCCTATGCTGAGCAGTTTTCCCCTAACCCTTATCTTGCCAGCCCTAATCATTACTTTGAAGTAAATGAAACTGTTCAAAATTTTTTAGCTACCCCTCCCACGGACCCACTCCCGGAAATTCAACCAATTGTTATTTCTAATATTATCAAAAATCTTAAAAACAGAAAAGCCCCTGGATACGATAACATAACTAATTATGCTCTTCCTTGCAACTGTATTATATATCTAACTAAACTTACTAATGCTATTCTTCAGTTCTACTACTTCCCTAAAGCTTGGAAGACTTCTATTATTGCACCTATTCCTAAACCTCAGTGTAATCTTCAAGATCTGACTAACTATTGACCTATCTCTCTATTACCCTCTATCAGCAAAGTTGTTGAGCGAGTCATCAGGTCCCAGTTACATGACATTTTAGACCCACAAAACATACTCATTTCTGAGCAATTTGGCTTCAGAGCTAAACATTCCACATTACATCAACTCCTTCGTGTTGTAGAGTTCTTGAGTGAGAAACTAAACATGAACACACCAGCTGCGGCTGTTTTTCTCGATGTCGCTAAGGCTTTTGATAAGGTTTGGCATATTGGCATTATATACAAACTAATTAAGCTTGGAATTAATGCTAGACTTATCTTTCTCATACATTCTTACCTTAGCGACCGCACCTTTCGCGTCCGCCTTAACAATATACTTTCCACTTTATACCTTATTCTCTCTGGTATTTTACAAGGGTCGGTCCTCGGCCCTACATTATTTAACATTTTTTTCAACGATATCCCAAGAACACTGAGGACTTATCTTGCCCTGTACGCGGACGACACGGCAATGTACGCCTCTGCACAACACCCATTCACATTATACAAAATTCTCCAAAAACACATAGATAAATTCCTTAACTGGTGTACCCTGTGGCATGTTAAGCTCAATGAACAGAAAACAGCTGCTGTCTATTTCTCTAGAAAACTAACATTTCCCAATCGCATTACTATCAATAACACTACTATTCCTTGGACTAATGACACCAAGTATCTGGGGGTTACCCTTGATAGAAGACTTACCTGAAAAAAGTATTTTATTAATATCCGAGGCAAAGTTGCTGGTATCTCCCAGGCCCTCTCTCCTCTTCTCAAAAGCAATACTCTTTCTATTCATAATAAACTAATCTTGTATAATGCATGTATTAGATCAATCTTAACTTATGCTTGTCCGATCTGGGGATTCGCTTGCAAAACCAGTATGGAATATCTTTACGGTGCTCATAACAAAAACTTACGCTATATCCGTAATGGTCACCATTTTCTTTGTAACACCACTATCCGCAGGGATTTGAAAACCACTTCTTTAAAACAGCGCATTAATAAACGTGCTAAAAATTTTTATAAATCTGTATACAACCTCCCTAACCAAATTATAGCGGAACTACCCGACTACGAGGTATCCGACCCCACTAACAGAAAACGCCCTAAATACTCGCTTTTGCTTAACGATGAAGACTGAGTTTCCCTCACCTTCTGCTATACTTAACCTTTCTGTTTGTTCTGTCCTGTCTATAGTATTTAAAAAAATTGTTTTTCTGCTAGTTCTTTAGCATTATATATTTTTAAACTAATGTATGGTCTCTGAAAAGAGTCTTTTTTTTTTTATGGGGCACTCCCCGGTAGCTTTTTCGTCTTTTCCTTCTTTTTTTGGAACTAATGGAATTTTCTTTCTTTTTTAATTAAATTTTTTCTTTTCTTTGTTTTTTCTTTTTCACATATGTTATACTTGTACTTATGTACTTTGTTATTTTTTGTTAGTCTTTTCTTTTTCTTAAAAGTAAATTTAACTTTTGTGGTTACCAGCCACGTCTAAACATTATTATTTTTTTTAAGGCTCCCTAATGCCCTTGCAACACAATCACCTATCCACTGGATGTAAAGTTGCAACGCAACTAGGTAATCCATTCAGCTGCTCACATTGTTCTATTAAATTTTTATTGTAAATTTTGCCTTATTATCTGAGCATTTTCTCAATACAATTAGGCAAAACTTTCTGTTTTCAAAAACCGGCGATAAAGATTAAAAATTCTGTAAAAGACGCTCGTCCCGAAGGGGTTAAACAGAGGTTCCAACTGTACTTTAATTTCACATATCTTCAAAGTCAATTACTTAGTTTTTGAAATACTTCAGAAATAAACATGAAGAAATTATTGAAATACAATGATATTTAATAAATTAAAATAGTTCCAGAATTATTACACTAATAATATAATAAATATTACACAATGTATGGTTTCATAATTACTAAATTAAATAGTTTCAAAGTTCAATCATTTTATGCAATGTCTTAATTAATCTTTTTTATGACAATTTTTAATAATACAAAAAACTCCAGTTGTGAGTACTCAAAGTTTATAAAAGTTAATTATTAATTTCCCAACTTTTTTTAATAAAAATGTTAGAAAACACTAAGTTTACAAAAAGTGAAATTTATAAAATTCAAAACTTTATGAAATAGATAAAAAAAACACTTTAACTAAGCACTGTATACAAGAATTTAAATGCTTAAAAGAAATGTATATATAAAAATGCATATAATATGTTTAAATAAAAAAATAATAAGAAAAGTAAATAAAATAAGAAAAATTTAAACACAAGTCATCAAACAGATAATATAACTTTTAACAGCTAAATTCAAATTCAATGGCAATTATTCAGATTCTTTGAAAACTTTTTGCTAGAAATAGTACTTTTTATTGTAAAGTTTTAAAAAGCTAATTAGAGAAATAGAAGAAAAAATAATTTTTAATTTAATATTTTAAACCTATTTTAAATTTAATTAAATTGATGTTTTCCTTATAACCTAATTTCATAAAGCTAAAATTTAATATTACATTGCAAAAACATGTAAATATTATAAAATATTTTAAAATGTAACTTAATACATAAATTTACATACCAAATAAGTTTTGAAGCATTTTAATTTCTATATAATTTCCTATTAAGTGTTTTAATTTTCTGAATCGAACATAATCACAGGTTTATTATAGTTTTTATGTTTCCTCACTAAGTTACAAAAGTATTACAGCAATTATAAAATAAATATATGCTGTTTAAAAATCGCATGATATGGATGATTTATACATAAAATTTCAAATGAACAAGAAAATAATCAGTTAGATTTATTGTTTCACAAAGAAATTTCCATATAATTTTTATTGACAGTTAACACTTTAAAACAACAATTCTCAATCTATGGGTTGCAAGTATATTTTTTGCGAATCGCAAAATGATCAATCAGGTCTTCAAACATAAAGAATAGCCATAATTAAAGTATAGGGTTTAGAGCAAGGAATGTAGTGGGGCAAACGCAACACCATTTCATATATATAATATTTAGATCATGAGAAAAACAGTAGGGTGCCCACTACTAGATATGTTTATATAGGGTGCCCACTACTAGATATGTTTATATATCATAATTAAGATCATGTATATTTAAGATAACCATTGCAATGATTGTCATTTCACAATTGCCCAGTACAATGCTGAAGGCAGAATGGTCTGCCACTATTAAGTTCGTTTCTCTATTACACTTAAAATAATTTAAAAATATGCTTAAGATTATCCTGGACAATGACAAGCTGGCTTGCTAGTCTGTTATAAAAATATAATGAACATGACATGTTACACATTTAAAGGAAATAATATGGATAAATAACTTTGTGAAAAAAGTTTTTATAAATTTCGCATAAAGAGTGGTTTGTGGATAAAATTAACAGCTTCAATCTTGATATATACTTTCTCATTTTTCCAAAATAGTGTCATAAATCGCACCAGCTTTTAAACTGCATTTTTTCAAATAACACATGCATTAATAAACACTTTTTTTTTACATAGTGAAAGAAGGTTTTATTTTATGATTATTTCACTTTTATGTTAGAATTACTTAGCGTAGTTATATAGATATTTTATATAGATATTTTAAACAAAAGAAAAATATTTTCTATAAGGATAGATTATGTAAAAGACTATATATATATCTACATATTAGATAGCTCATAAACATTTTTCAAAAATTAAGGTGGATATAACAACAAAGTGGGGGAACTGGTACTTTAGACTGTAAAATTCATAATTATTTTGAAATTTATAATAATTTTGGATTTTACTATGCCTTTATATATTAACTTTACTTCTTATTTGCCTAAATATTCCTCATGTAGGTTCAAATATAAATGAGAATTTTCTTTTTTTATTACTATTCCTAAGCCTTTTAAAGCCAAAAACACTCTTTTTCCCTTTAAAACCATTTGATCTGCCTGGAATTTAGAAACAAAAATAATCACAATTTTTAAAAATGTTGCAGCTTAATTTTTTTAAAAAAATGTGTAAAATTAAATTATAATTATGAATATATTGAAACACAAAACCTGTGCTGCTTTTGGTTCCAAAACAACAGTATTAGTGACACTAGTAGCAGGTTTAGGAGCTGCTGCAATAGATGAGGCAGGAATGCAATTAGCTGTGCTGGATATAACTGATGTTTTAATGGCAGTGGCTCCAGTAGAAGTAACAGTAGGTGCAGCAGAATTGTTAGCTATACAGGATGATATTGTTGTGGCAGCGAATGAATTAACAGCAATATTTTCATTTTTGGAAGAAGTGGCACTTTGACTTAAAACATCACAGGATTCATCACGCTTTTCAATAACAATTTTACTTTGTCTTTCAGTAGAAGAACTGAAGGTAGGAGGAGCACGGCTATTGAATGGTTGAGGAACTTCCCTGGAAAAAAATTTAAACATTTTATAATTCTGTAACTTTAGGTAAATACAAAATAAGAAACTATCATCATAAAAAAACTTTTTTTTCTGGTTTAAAAAAATATATAAATTTAAAACTATGGAAAAGTGTAAATTACTTAATTTTTCCTACTTTACATTTCTATTTATTTATCTATTTATTTTAATGTTTGAATAAATCATTAAGTAATATGAAAAATAAGAAAGTATCATCATACAAAGTAAAGTCGATCAAGTATGACAAGCCAAAGATATTTAAAAATATATTAACAGTTTTATTTTTTATTTACTGTTTTTTACACAGTTTCCTGTCTTAGCAGGTATAATTGTAAGGCATTCCTTATGTCAAACCAGGACCATGACTTTTTTTTTGACAAGATTTCATGACAAAATGTGTTTTTACAGGTTTTATAGATAACAGAATGGTACTTTTATACCAGCCACGCACAAATCTTGCCATAAGTATTTTTTTCCTTTTATTTTTTGAGAGTGTAAATTAAAAACAATACTTTAATGATCAAATAAAGTGCTTTGATTCATGATATTATTTTTTATTTCTTATTTTGATTTTAATTCATTTAAGTTAAATTAATAAAAGCTGTGTATTTTAAATATAAGTAGAACATGTATGACAGTTATGTATTTTACATGAAATGAGTGAGGTGTTTATATTTCAAATGAAATGAATGCAATATGAATGATGGTGATGGGAACAATATTTGACAATTTATCACTTGCATCAGGCTAACATAAAAGCACCAACAGAACAAAAAAAGTGGAGTTTTACTATGAATTCATATAGTATTTGTTTTAAAAAAAGAAAAAAATATCTGATAAAAAAAATTTCAATAATTTTTATCTTTATTTAGATTTTGGGACATTTCTTTAGCATGAAGTAGTAACATGTTAACTAAAAATAAACATTTATCTTTTATTATGTTAAATATTATTGACTTAAGCATATGTTTTGTGGAAGTAATTTTATTTATTCCACTATATACTTTTTTTATTTTAAAATTGTTTTCACAAGAAGCAAGAAAGGAGAAATGATTTTATTTATTCCACTACATACATTTTTTATTTTAAAAATCTTTTCATGGGTTGGTTGAATTGGGTTTTATGGCACAAGCACCCTGGGACATGCTGCGCCAAGAAAAAGTTACAAATTAAAACATAGTAAAATTTTTAAAAATTAAGTTAAAAGCTTGTCAGTAACACATAATGAATAAAAACAACAGTCAAAAGCATTGTGGTGATATATGCAATTAAAATCATTCAATGGGGTAAAGTAATGATACAGGGTGTCTACAAAAATTCTAAAAAAAAGTTCTCTGATTTTTCCCTAATTTCCCGACTATCTTTATCAGACTTCCCTGATTTCTATTATTAACAATACACATACAGTGTTTTTTCATGTATACTGCTTTCTCGTATAACGGGGCAAAATTTGCACCGGAGCTCAGCTCCGATACTTGCCTGTTTTTAGTAAATACTTAGTTGTGAGAATTCGCTGGAACTCATAAATGCAGGGCTTCGGAGCCCAGTGCAATAGCGCTTCTGAAAAACTGAAACCTAAATTTCCCTTTCCTTCCCATCTCTAAGCTTTTGCATTATTTTTTTATCAAAACACTTACATGTGATGTAATTTGTCGCACACGTATTAGATGGAGGTGAAACGGACTCTATTTTTATATCAGTTTTTGGCTTGGGCTTGCTCAAGCTCAATCTATCTTACATTCAAAATTTTTTTTATTCATCATGAATAGAAAAAAAAAAAAAACCCTTTTCTTCCTTAAAAATTACATATTCTATTCTATTCCAAATCATTTTAAGGCCGTTTTGAACAGAATGAAGGGAAAACAGAAATCTTGTTTTTCTATTCTAGTAATATTTGCAAATTTATGCCTGGTATTGATGGCAGCGACGTGTTGATATGGCGCCACTCAAGAGACTGAACAATGTATTTGCTTTCAGTTCGATTTTCTTTTGTGACAAAAGGATAATTTTTAATTGGCTGTTTTTTTTTTGTTTTTTTTTTTTACTTAGATATCGAACCTGAAAAGATTTTTTTCTGCTTTCAGTCAACGAGCATCAGCTTGAGGTTTTGTTTGTTTGAGCATTTTAGTCTATATTGTGCATGAGTATAAAAATCATGTTAGTGATTCTTCTATTCATTTTGAATCATGAAAGCTGCCCATGCTAAGGCTCTGCTCTGCACATTTACGAAGTCACTTTTATTTGCAAGTAGATATAATTGCCACGTATTATTATTATTCTGATAGAAAGTAATCAAGCAGTGTTTCCCCTTTTTTATAAAAGCATCAAATCTTTCTGATAAAGGTGTCAATTTTTTTATTTAATCTAATTTTCAGGGATACATCACAAAATATTGTTATGCGGAATGAATCGATTATAGTTTAAGATATGCACCTTTTATGGGAAATTGAAAAATATTATTCTATTCTTCAGCATATAAATATTAATTTCTGTAAATTTCATTCATTTTTTCATAAAAATGCATAGCTGCAAACTATTTCTTTTTTACGTTAACACTGTTTCCGAATCATAATCCTTACTATATTTAATGGAAAAATTCTGCAATTAATAAACATTAAAATTAGGCAAAGACTATTCTGAAGCAGTGATAACTAAAAAGTGGAATTGTTGGCAGCTAACCATACGCAGATAGACATATTTAAAATTTTTATTTTGCTAAAGGAAAAAAAATGCTTTAAATTTTTAAAATAATGTATGAAATATAAATATGTATGATTAGAGCAGACCTGCCAACCTTTGAAAATGAGAAATCGTAGCACACAAAATTAAAATTAATCTGGAGGTTGGTTGGTTGGTTTTTCGTGTTTCGCAGCATCTTTTGATATTCGCAAAAGGAATAAGGTTTCAGTCTTTCAACTCAATATAGTAATTTTTTTCCTCAGAAAATTTTTATACGATTTTTAGAATTTCTTCTTGTTTCACAGCATTTTTTGACATTTGTAAAAGGAGCCTGGTTCTAATTTCTTATCCCTGCGCAGTAAATTTTGATGAAATTCGTGATTTTTTTTCCACGATCGTTTCAGGATATTCACAATTTTTTCCTAATTGGGGAAATTCTTTTATTCTGCAAGGGAAAAAAAAAAAATCACGAACTTCCAAGAAGTTTCAAAATATACTTGCAGAAGAATCATAGGTCTGTGAAAGAATTTACAGGGGTTTACAGGTTCAGAATTACAATTTTCATTATGCAGGTCTTTTCTTTTCTGTGTGTAAATCGTGCGATTTTGCACACTATTTCAAACCTTGCCTCTCAAAGAACAGCCCCCCCCCACCCCCCACCCTCCAGAGATTCTTAAAATGGCACCCCTATTTGTAAGAAAGGTAATTCCTGTACTATAAATATTTACAGAAACACAATTCACTCGTGGTTAATGTCCGAATTTTCGGCTAATAGCCAATTTTTTTAAACTTTCAGAAATGAATACTTTGAAATTTTGCAAATTTCAGAACAGAATCACTCCTGAAAAATTTGCTGCATGGGATAAAAATCGCAACTAGAAACAAAAAAATGCATTTGTGTTTTTTGCAAAAATCTTAGTTTCAGACCGATTTTTGTAGCATTATATTTTATAGGTCCAAATCGTAGCAACTACGATTTTTTCGTAGCAGTTGGCAGGTCTGTTAAAGTGACGGCGGGGACGATACAGTTGTTAGTACTGCAGAATATTACAGCACTGGTACTCTTTTTGTTAGAAATTAAGCCCTGTAGTATAATACACTTATTGGGCTAGCTAACATCTCATTCAGGAAAAAAAACAAGAGAAAAGCATAAAAATTGCCCAATATTCATAAAGTATTAGTTGACAGTTTTATAAATCCGAACTCAAAATTTAGTCCAACAACTTCATACAATGGCCGATGGATATATGGTGACCAGAAAATGTCCTCATTTTCTGAAAAAAGTTCAATTCTAAGACACACCTACATCTGAGATCTGATGGGATAGCTAATTGGATTAAACTGGCCACCTGGTCAGGTTATGCTAATGTATCATTTAAATTTTTCAAAAATTGGTAAATTGCCTTACATCTACACTTTACTATCCACAGAAAATGAGGACATCTGATCACCTTAACTTCTGTTAAATATAAAAAATTCATACAACGTGAATCTTTTTTTAAATATTGCAGGGTTCATACAGAGTTGGGAAGAAAAAATCCAAGGAGTACACAAAAAATCCAAGGAGTCCAAAAAGTTTAAAAGATGTCTTTTTTTTTTTTGTGTGTGGTGTTTTTAGTGCATATGGTATGCACACTCCAATTTTTAATGCCCAATTTGGAGAGAAAAACATTTCAAAAACAAATTTTACTGTATTAGAATGTAATTGTTAGTGCTGAAATTGCACAGTACTCACAATATATTGCTTACCGATTTCGTAAGTTTTAATACAAAATTGACAATCAACATTTTTATGCAGTGACCAATGGTCATGTCACAGGGCTGGTTCTGAGTAAAAAAAAAAATCTTGAAATTCACAGCAAATCTTCTGAAAAGTTACACCAGAAAGGGGAGAAGGGGGGAATCCACTCCCGACACTAGATATGCGTTTTTTCCGCGACTCTCTGACAAAATTCGCGTTTTTTCGCAATCTTTTGACGAAATTTTGGTTTTTCATGATATTTCGACAAAATTTGTGGGTTTTTTGCGAACTTTTGACAAAATTAATTTGTGAGAATTTTTTCGAGATCTTTTGACGAAATTTGTGGGTTTTTTTGCGATCTTTAGACGAAATTTGCGGGTTTTTTGGGATTCTTTGACAAAATTTCCATTTTCCCGCGATTCTTTGACAAAACTGACAATTTTTCTGCAAAGGATTGACAAAATTTATTTTTTTCAATGACCATATGTCCCAATTTTCGGATTGATGGTCGATTTTTTTTAAATTTTCGGAAATAAATGCCTTAAATTTTCGGAAAATTTGGATTAGAATCACCCCCAAGTCATATAGATAGAGATTAGGCAAATCCCAAACACTTATTATGTATATCATGTACAGTCGTGGAAAAAAAAAAGTTAACACCCCCTACTAACTCCTCAACAAATTATCGTAGACAAAAGTTACTGGTACCGAACAATTGGAAATAAATTCTACTTTTAAATGATCTATATAAAATTTGCTTAAGGGGCCATCTACATATTAAAACGAACCCAAACTTCATTTTTTTCAATGGCAATAACCAATTTTAACGAAATATTTCAAATCTTTGGTTCAAACTATGCCTAGACACTAAATTTCAAGTCATTTGAATGATAAGTTTTTGAATTATAAATATTCAAAATTTAATGCTTCTAATGTTAAATTACATTTTCATATTTTTATTTATAACTTCTGAAATTATGATCCTAATGTTTTAATTTTTTGTGTAGCAATAAAACTAATATACCCAAATATAAATACGTTGAATTTGTAATTTTTATAATTTTCTGATATGAATTATGAAATTAATATTCGAAAAAATTATGAAATGCAACCTACAATTTTTTTGATGGATTCAGATTTATCAAGTTCTGTTTTATGGAAATCCAAAATTTCACATTTTTCTTCCAAGTAGTTTTCAAATTATGCTTAAAAAAAGGCAAAATGATGGTTTAAGGGGCCGTCTATGATAGAAGTGACTAAATATTTTGAAATTTCTTATGCTATCCTGTAATCTAACAGGCTTAATTGACTGCTTAAGGTGCCTTGATCAAGAAGGGAGCTCTCTCGGTTAACAATCGAGTACCGAACTTCAATTTGGATACAGCCCTTAAAATACGCTCATTTTAAAATAATTAATTTCTCGGAAACTTATAGTATGAATTGCATAAAAATTTGTTTTTGGACTAATTGAAGGGTGTAGAATTCTTTTATGCTGTCAGAATTGTGCACTGCTATTGAAAAAAACAAAGTTATGGTTCGTTTTAATATGTAGATGACCCCCTAAGCAAATTCTATATACAGCATTTAAAAGTAGACTTTATTTGTACCAGTAACTTTCGTCTACGATAATTTGTTGAGGAGTTAGTAAGGGGTGTTTACTTTTTTTTTTTCCACGACTGTACATGATACGTCTTAAAGAAAATTTTTAAAGGCAAAAAAAGGAATGCTAAGCGCAACATACAAAAAAAAATATAACAAGTTTTGAATTTATTCTTTTAGATCAGCAGTGATCGCTTTTCTTTGAAGGTGAAATTTTCACAAATTCGCATTTTTTTCGCAATCTTATGATGAAATTCGCGTTTTTTTTCGCGATCTTCTATGGGAAATTCACGTTTTTTTTCGCGATCTTCTGGGAAAATTCGCTTTTTTCGTGATCTTTTTATTGGATATTCGTGTTTTATTTCGATTGATTAACGAACCTGACATTTTTTTGCGATCTTTTGATAGAAACCGCGTGTTTTTTGTGATCCTCTGGCGAAATTCACGTGTTTTTCGCGATCCTTTGACAAAATTCACTTGTTTTTCGCGATCTTTTGAGGAAATTTCTCGCATTTTTAACGATCTTCTGAGGATTTTCTTGTTTTATCGCGATCTTCTGGGGAAATTCGTGTTTTTTCCCGATCTTCTAAAGGAATTCGTGCTTTATTTCGATCGTTTGACGAAACTGACATTTTTTTCGCGATCTTTTGATGGAAACCATGTTTTTGCATGATCCTTTGACGAAATTCGCATGTTTTTCGCAATCCTTTGAGGAAATTCGTGTATTTTTCGCAATCTTTTGAGGAAATTCACACGTTTCGCGATTTTTTGAGGAAATTCGTGTCTTTTAAGAAATTCGCGTTTTTTCGCGATCCTTTGACAAAATTTACGATTTTTTCTGTGATCGATTGACGAAATTTGACGGTATTTTTTGGAACATATCTGCGAATAATACGCGATTTTTCCGATTCTTGTCTAAATGCCAAACATCGATAAAATTAAAAATAAAAGGTCAGCTAACAGTGTCGAAAAACGGACTTTACGGACCTAATAATTGAAAAACGGACCTAGTGGAGGCCTGCTATTAAGATTATCCTACCCAATCAATGGTGTGCTTCAGACGAATGACGTGCATAAAGGATTTACCGTGCGTTTTACAATCACGAATCCAATTTGGTCAACAGCGATAGTAAACTGTATGGTCAACCTTACAGTTTGTGCAATGTTCTGAGTTAATACAAGATTTACTGTTATGACCAGATTCCGCACAACGTGCGCAGGTAACTGGGACCATGACAGGTAGTCATACTATGCCATAACGCTGACACTTAAAGCAACGGAGTGGGTTAGGAACATAAGGTCGTACTGGACAGCTCAAATATGCAGCTTTAATTCTGGTTAGTAAAGTAGGGCTACTGAAAGTTAGAATAATGTGTTTTGTAGGAAACACTTACCCATTTCGACGGATTGTGATTCAATGTGCATCTATGATATTTTGATCTTTTAAATTTTCTAGAAGTTCTTCCAAGTTCTGGTTCAAATATTACACCACAGGTTGTATTTAAAGTTTGATGTGCTTGGACAGAAGCAAAAAAGGAGTATATTGTTGTGCAATTTAAGAGAAATTATGCATGTTTGGCTGAAGAGATCTCAAAAAGCAAATCCCCAGACTGCATTTTTTTCAGCAAATCGCCATCTCAAAAACTGACTGGAATGTTTTACCAATAAGAAATGGTGAAGTTCTTTTAAATGAACTATCTGAAAGACTGTCAATACATATAATTATAAAAAAAAACTCATGAATGAATTGTTCTGTACAGTTTATTGCTCTCCACATGTGAGAGAGAAGGAAATGAAGTTTTTTCATCCATATTAGAAAAATAGTATTTCAGACACCAGCAACACTACCCACTACCGAGTCCAACAAGGGGATGCACATTCATGCACCATCCTTAACGAGATGACTAGTAATTGCCCGCTCACTTAATCTCTAGCCAGTGACAAGTTAGCTGAGCAGCAGATTGATGCATACGGGACCAGTATGCACCTCCCGTCTACCTGAAGCAGAGGCCAAAGCAGTGTGTTGGTTTCCCTCAATTGCCAAGATCTCCCTTTCCAGGGACACAGGTAGCCATGCACAACAAACACATGGGTGGTTTACAATTCTTCATAAGTCAATATAGACAGAATGATATCAGTTTATGCAGAATTGCCCTCACCTCCAAAGAGGAAACCACAATGAGTGAAATAAAGAGGAAAAAATAGACAATAGGAAAAAAGGAGGAAAAGAAAAGGAGAGGAAAAGGAAAAAAGAAAGATCGCTCCAGCACCCAGGATTGTGAAGCCCGTGAATTTCTAAAGAGTGTATCCTCCTGGGGGAATCATGGGAAGTAAGACAGAAAGGCAATATTTGGCTAATTTCACTCATAAGATGAATTTTTCTATTCTAAATGAATAAAAAAAATTATAGCAAACCAAATACCATTTTTTTAGGGGTAGGTAGGCAATTTTCAGGTAAAAGGATTTATAATATTTATCATAATATGTACCAATGCTTAACAAGAGAAATAATTTTCCTTGAAATTCATTAAACATATTAGCTGGTAATCACATTTAAAAAAGCATAAGATAAAAACTACACATTTTACATTGGAGTAAATTAACACTCTCGTAAAAAATAAAAAATCCTCATACCCAATATCTGGTGGCGGTGGTATAAAAAGCGGTGTTATTCTCCTCCTGCCATCTGCTAATCTAGTTTCTATTTGTTTATCAGTCGGCCCCTGAAACAAAAGCATATAACTCTCACATTGTTATTTCAGAAAATATCATTTAATGCATTCTAATGTCATTAACATTTCATCAAATATTATAATTTTCAAAGTTAACTAAATAGGTTAACTTAATCTTATTAATAAGTTAATACTATCCTTTCTGAAATAAATACAGAAACAAATTTCTTGCATTTTATGAAAAATATTTTACAATTTTATAATTTTCTTTTCAAATTATAAATTGCAAATTTATACTAAACAAACAATCTCTTCTCTGCTATACTTAGGTCTTTCATCAGAATGAAAAATATATATTGGCGTGTGAACTTTGGAGATTATCAGAGAAAAGTATAAAATGTTAGGGTGTAAATGAAAAGTTAAAACCATACACATTTCATTTGTCTATATTCTACAAATGATAGTAAATCAATGTTTCACTATTTTTATAACCCTAAAAAAATTTAATGAATGTTATGCAAGTGCTGAAACTTTCCAAAAATAGCACTTTCATTATAAGATATTAAGGAAAAAAGGAGGGCTACTGTCATTGTTTGTAAGGGACATAATACCTTCAATTTACTTCAGAATATTCATCAAAAGATAAAAGCAGTGGTGCCCACTGCCAAATAAAGTTTTACGGAATGAATTCTTGCAATGCTTTCTGCAATAAAAAAGAAAAATGATAGATTCTGTTTTTGTAAAATTTTGAAAAATAACTAACGTATGAAGCAATTCAAAGTACATTAATAACCCAAGCAGAAGTATTACCTTTTGATAACTCAATGGAATAAACTGTTCATTGAAAATTTAAAAAAAGACAAAACAGATTCAATTGAATTAATTTTAAAAATGAATAAAAATTTGAAAATAAATAAGATAACAATTTGTATTTGGATAAAATTTCAGCTATAAAAAATAGTTCACAGAAGCATTTGCAGAACAATTTGTTTAAACAGAAATTCAACAAAAATGCAAATAAAGGAAAAATGAAATATTAATATCGCAATTATATCTCACATGTAGCAATTTCAAGTGAATTCTAAAAACTTACAATTTGTAAAAAAAATTGTGGTGACTTACCTAAAGGGATTAGAAGTATTGGTTGCACATTTTTCTATGGCATATGCTTTTCATATTGTGGCATAGAATATGAACTACAAAGTAATGATTCTTTGTGTTTGTGTGATGTTTAAAGAATTTTATAATGGTTTATACATCATTTTTTATTTGAACAAATTCCTTTATTATTTATACATTCACATTAGTTGGGAATTTGTATTGGTTTATAATGGTTTTATATATATGCATTACACAAAATTGTGAAACATTTTCAAATTTTAAATTCAATACAATGAGGAAACAAAATACAGTCGAACACCTTTAACATGAAATCACTTAACGCGAAATTTCGCTTAAAACGAAATAATACTGGGGTCCTGTGAAATAAGACTGAAAATCAATGTTAATCCGTTTAACACAAAATTGAATTTCACAAAATCCTGCTTAAGGCGGAAATTTTTTTTGTTCCAAAATCAAAAGATGATCCACGGCACAAAGTTTTTGATATTTCAAACTTACATGTCACAACTTCTTATTAAAAATTGAATTTTTCTCAGAATTTGAAAATGGCCTAAAATGGAAAATGGTTTCAGAAAATGGTGAGATACTGAATTCCTGACTAATCCCTGCTTTTCTTTGTCTTCTGATACATGGAAATTTTCCCACACTGACAATATGAGTTATATATCTGTCACAATAAAAATTTGGGTGAAGGAATAAGTTCCTAAAAAGAAGTAATCTACAAAATTTAAAGCAAAGCTCAATAACAGACTTATGATTAGCAGGGTTTATTTCTTAAATATATTTTCTATTTCTTATTAATTTATGATTTCAAGAGCAGGGATATTTTTGTTGATTCATTTATTTAGTTTTTATATCTAGCATAGATGACAAGATTATTTTGACAGTCATAAAATCCTGGATAACACAAAAAAAATTCATAGTTCCTTCAATTTCATGTTAACGAGGCTCGACAGTATTAGTATATTTTAGTTTTTTAGGGGCACTTAAAATGTTTATATATTCTTAAATATATAAATACAATTATCAATTTCACAGAGTTTTTTATCTATAATAATGCTGCTGTTTTTATAAATTATTTTCTAATATAAAATATTTTTTGGTAGACATGCAGCCCTTTAATTTTTTTAGTAGCATTTAGACACAGCCTACAGTTTAAAAAAATTACTAATCTAAAATAAAATAATATATATTCTGATGCACAATGCATTCCGGCACACAACATGCACCTACAGTTTCAAACACAATTTTCTATTTTTAGGTATTCACCATTACACACATCTCCTTTTTTGGAAAGAAACTTCATGAGATATGTAGCATGAAAATACAATAAAGAGCATTAAAAAATGTAACTAGTACAAACATAAATACAACAAGCAAATGCAAAGTGAGGACCAGGGCCCTTAAATCCCACACAAAGCATTTGGAATCTTACTTTTGTTCATTCATATAATCATTCATATGTATGTAGGATCTCTAGCTTTACTGCAACTCTAACCATCATAGACATCTATAGACCTCATCAAAACAGTGTTTATAGATAGGAACTAACAATTAAACATAACTTAAAAGTCATCAATACAAGTAAATAAAAAAATAGGTAAGTAATATAAACAAGTAATATAAAAAAAATATTTTAAGTCAATTCCTACTTAGGTCAATAAGAGATTTTTTTTTTCCTCCCATTCTTCTTTCCTCCTGAGTGGCACTTAAAATGCCTTAATCAAGAAGTGGGCTCTCTCGATTATTGATAATTAATTAATTTAATTTAATTAATGAAGATTAATATAGATAATATATAATATTGAAGATTGATTAATATAGAAATTTCAGTTCTTACGCTTAATTTTTAAGCCTTCACTTTTAAAGCTTCATTTTTATACCATGCATATAATACATACCTATAAAATTTGACAAGTTTGAGTTTTCCTGTTTCAAAAGTATGAATTATACACCTGAATATAGGGCATTTAAAATATTCAAGACCCATTGATTTGAAAGAACATCATTTTAGAACTACCCCAAAACAACATTTTACTAATCTTACCTTTATATGAGGTAACGATCTGCTACACTGTGAATTCGAAGATGTCTGTGAAGGTTCTAGTTTTGGAATATCAATATTATTTACAACTGGTGTTGGAGATGCACAGTTTTCATTTGTTTCTTTTGATTCTTCTTCTTCTTTTATTTTAATCTCTTCCTGCAATTTTAAAATTTCTGGATTTTCAACCACAGTAAGAGCAGATGATGCAGTATGGTTTGTCATGGCCATACTCTTTCCATATAAACTTTGATGTAAATGATTCTATATAGTGTGGAAAAAGAATAAATAAATAAAATGAAGCAAAAGTATTTTGTAATAAATTGTGTAAAATCATATCTTTTATCAACATAAATTAGAAATGTATACAATAACCCTATTTTTAGTATTTCATACCAAGTCCAAAAAATGGCCATTAAATCAGAGATTTTGAACAAAAAAAAAATTGGAAGTGGGGGAGGGGAGAGCAACCTCGCTTGAGTCAAAATAAACATTTTAATAAAAGGCTCATAAAATCAATTCTGTAAAAATGCATACATGGATACACATTTTAAAAAATTTAATAAAAGTTGTATAACTGCAGTTAATTACTTTTTAATACTTTTCATTTTTTTTAAATATATAAAATTTATTAAATTACTGGTTAGTTTTATCTTTAACCACAATAATCACCAATCCAAAAACAGTGTAAGTAAAAAAGAAATGTTTATTAAGAGTTATTTGAAAAAAAGCATAATGATTTTTTCTTAATAAAATTTATCTTATTATTCACCAAAAGACTGTTTTAAATAGAAATATCACTGACTCAAAAAAGTCTTCTAAATACACACTTTGGTTGATTGTGACCCACGACAGCCAAAAAAGGTTGCCAACCCCTGCACTAGATAGAGCATCCTTTAATTTTAAATGATAAATCTTAAACTTATGTTACAATACTGATATAATTTGACACCCCTTTCAGTGGCAGCAAGTGAGCCAAATAAGAGGGGGGGGGGGGGATTTTTCAATTCGGAAATATTTCAATACAGTATAACTTCAAAAATCTGGCATCATCGGGACCCAGACTATGCCGGATTTTGAAAATACCAAATCTTTGAAGGACTATCAAAAGTGCCATGCATTCGTCAAAGTTGTTCCGGTTGCAAAACAACAGTGCAGCTACCAGAGAATTTGTTCAGAAAATAATTGCCTCTGACAAACAAAAAAAAATGTCAAATATTCTTTTTTTGCATTTTTACTTTAGATCTTGAAGTTTTTAATTCATAAAGAATTTCTATTTTTCTTCTCCCATAACTTAAATGTGTAAAAGAAAAAAGAAGGGGAAAGATGGTTTTGATGCCGGATTTTTGAAGTCACACTGTATTTCTATTGTAAGAGCGTTATATTTGTACATTTCCTAATTCTACAAAGTACTAAGAAAAAGATTTAAAATAAAAGATATGATTGGGGTTATAAATATTGCACAAATTCCCTATAAATTCAAATTTAATTAATCCTTCTGAATCCTTCAATCCTTCTAAAATCCTTCTACAATTTATTAAATGAATATGTAAATCTTCTAATGTAGTTTAAACAATTCACGAAAAATGCTTTAGAAAATAAAATTTTCATGAATTCAAATTCAGTACATAAAGGGTTAAACCCTGAAATATAGAAGTATTCGGCCAACTGAATTTTCGGCATTCAGACAAATATTCAGTAATTCAATTTACCTGATTACCAAATATTTGGTCTTTTGCCAAAATCATTATTTGGTGCATCCTTATGCATTGCATACTGGTTTCATAAATTTGAATACAAAATTTCCAGCCAACTGTAGCATGCAGTGACCAATGGTCTTATATACAGAGGCCAATCAAATCTAAATACTAGTCTAGCCATGCATCACATGCATTTGTATAAGAGAAAATTTTAAGACAAAAAAAAAAAAAAAAAAAAAAAAAAAAAAATGCAGCATGTACATTTTTTTTTTTTTTTTTTTTTTTTTTTTTTTTTTTTTTTTTTTTAGAATGGCAGTAATTGTTTTAAGCATAAGATTATTTTACATCCTTTAAAGATGAATATCTTTCATGCCATACAAAAGATTCGTAGAAAAAGAACAAAACTCACCAACATTTTCGATGTCGTCAAATTTTATTTCAATTTCCCATTGAACTACTAGTAGGTTACATCCATTAAAATAAAAATCAAATTTTTTTTTTTTTTTTTTTTTTTTTTTTTGGAAAAAATCGGATATATTCTTTTTAAGTGTCTTTTCAGCCCCATATTGTCCACATATTGTTCAAGATTATCCATTGTTTTTATTATCCTCTCCATTCGAATGTGCATTTAAATAACTGTGCATACTTTTAATCATTTTCTGTATTTCTGAAGTAGAGGGGACAGAAACTGGATAGTTGACTCCGTTGTCAGATTCGATGTCAGAATCTACATACGTGGAATCATTTGGATTATGAACGATCTCCAAAATCCCTTTGTCTGTCAGAATCGCTGCTGTAGACACATCATCATTGACTGCAACATATTCATTTAATGATATTGTAGTCAGTCTAGTAATGTTGAGACTTTCTCAAACATTTCATTAAATGCCTGCTTAGTCTCAACATTGGCTGATTCTTGAGGTGCCAAAGAATTTGCTACTTTGGAGAATCCCGCATGGGGAAAACAATTTTTAGTTGTTGTAGGTATAGCACAAAATTAGCACTCGCCAATCATCGAGTAACGCGATTAACTTTATTGTCTTCACTCTGCAAACTTAATAGGCAACACTCGCCAAACGCGATGGTTGAAAGATCGATTTCAGGTAGGAAAGGGTTGGAATACGTTCAGAATTTACACCGTCCAGATCGGCGATTCTTCCGAATATTCGAAAAGAAAGTAGCAGGGATGATTCTGTCCTGAATTTTCCAAAAATTAAAAAAAGATCGGTCATCAGTCCAAAAATTCAGATATAAAAATATTGCTAATTTCGATACAGTGCCAGAAAAATCAATTTCGTCAATCATTCGCAGAAAACAACACTAATTTCATCAAAAAATCGCAAATTTTGTGAAAGAATCGAGGAAAAGAATCACAAAATTCTTCAAAGTATTGCGAGAAAACCAGAAAATTTCGACAATCATGGTAAAAATGCAAATTTTGTGAAAAGATCGCGGAAAAAACACAAATTTCATGAGAAAGGTCACAGAAAAAATGCACATTTTGTGAAAAAAATGCCGCAAAAAAGCGCAAAGTTCTTCAAAAAATGGCAAAAAAAACACAAATTTTGTCAAAAAATCGCAAAACACATTTTGTCAAAAAATCACAAAACCCACAGATTTTGCCTGAAGATTGCGAAAAAAAGTGAATTTTGTCAAAAGATCGTGGGAAAAAAAACCCCATTTTCGTCAAAGGATCGCGGAAGAAACGTGAAATTCGTTAAATGGTCGCAGAAAAAACACGAAGCAGGATTCACCCCTCTGCTGTAACCTTTCAGAAAATTTGCGGTGAATTTCAGAAATTTTTTTTAAAACTCAGAATCACCCCTAGAAAGAAGATAACTAAATCTTACTGGTTCAAAGGTCGTGAACCTCTCTCTCCTAGAGGGGGGATAATTGCACTCTCAGCCACCCACATCATTCTTTGATTTGTTAGAGAAATTAAAAACTGATAAATTCAAAGAAAACAAAATTCTAACAAACATTGCTGAGATTTTGATAACAATTGCTCCAAGCAATGCTGAAGTGGACAGAATTGGAGCAGTACGAAAAACACTCTAAAGGACAAAAGTTTATCCATAAATAAAGACACTGCATAATCGCATAAGGGTTAAACAATCTAAAATTCAGTTAAATGAATACTATCCTGCTGCAATACTAAAACTTTGATAGGAAGACTCTGTTAGGTCATGAAGATCTAATGTGAATGATAACCATTAGTGTCAAAAATAGCACTTTCTGTAATACTTTATTTCATTGCAATTAATAGTAAAATTAAAATAGTCAAGATTTTATTAAAACCAGCAAAAGCCATGCTTTGCTTGGATTTGTGAAGCATTATTTAATAAGATAAATACTTGAAAGTAACAATATTTTTTTATATTATTTTTGCATCTTTATTAAGCAAAAATGTTATTTTATGTTTTGGCACATTTTAATTTTAGAAATGTAAATTCAGCCAAATAACTAAGAATTTCATGGGAATTTTTTATTTATGATATAACAAAATTAACAATTATTTTTATTTGTTTACAATTCTTTTGTTGCCACTTTACAAAAAATAAATAAATAAATAAAAATAATCATAATATAATTCTTTTAAAATGCGTAAAGTATCATCTGCGTAAATGATTTCACATAATAAAAATAAATTGTGTATTTGAATTCTTAACACTGAAAAATACTTTTATAATTGAATGTAAATAATTGAATTTTCACAAATTTTAATTCATTAAAAATTTGCTATAATTTTCATACAAAAAAGGTATTTTAAAAATTCCATAAAAGAAATCGTGAAACTATTTAATTAATCATGATTCTATCTATAATGACTAACTCCATGATTTATTTTTTCTTCTGAAAATATACATGTTTCATTTTTTATTTGCAAAAATGCATCCGTAATGGAAAAACATGTAAAATAAATTAATTAAAATAATAAATTTAAGGTTATTCTGTAAAAAAATAATATTGTGCAAATCTACAGATCATAATTTATTTTTATATTTAATTTCAAGTCAAAATACTGAATAGTTTTTTTGTAAAGTGTATGACAAAATTTAATTTGTGTAGCCTAGTAGAAGATTCGCTTCGCTCATCCTAATAATTTTTAAAATATATTTTAACTAGCTGACCTGCCCGGCCAAAAACTGTGCCAAGACTGTCATTAGAAAATATAACACTGAATAAAAAAACATATTAAAACATACTACTACAACTAACATAAAAAAAAACACTGAATAATATTTATTTGGCACTGATGTCATATACACACCACGCCAATATAAGTATTTATCCACAGTTATGCTCAGGTTCGTTTAAATCAGAAATTTGGATTTCAGAAGCAATGCATTCGCTCATGCGATGGTTATTAAGCCTATTTTGGCGATTGCTTATGCTCTGTGTTTGACGCCTTAAATGCTTCTTAATGTGGCTTCTTGTTCACTTTCAAGCATTCGGCGATATCTTTTATGGGCATTTCTAACGATATTGTGAAGTTCCATGATTGCAGCGAAAGAGAGAAAGTAAAACGCGAAACGTAAATAAACCAAATTTACCGCCGCTTAAATCCTGCCCATAGACTTCCTAAGATCCTGCCAAATGACTTTCACAATAACCAATAAGATGCGTTTCTCGGGCGTTGCCATTCAACAATAACAAATAATTGCGATTTCTGTCCCACGTACGTTAGCGTAATATATATATAGATTTTCTTGTCTCTTTTATACATTGCATTAAGTATATCTAAATATCTTCAAATATGTGTTTGACTTTTATTTCGACTGCAGTAATTTCTTGGTTAAATTTTTCTGTTAGACGTAATGCCAGTTTTTTTTTTTTTTTTTTTTTTTTTTTCATTTGAATGTAATCCTATTGAATGGTAAGTAAAAGATGTTAGTAAATTACAATGTTGATAGTTAGAAAAACTCAATTTTGTATGGAGCATTCATAACCTTGTTACTAGCCAGTGCTTAAAAAAAAAAAAAAACTGACCAGTAAAAAAATCAGTGTACTGGTCAGTGGCCATTGGATAAAAATGTTAATTTTGACCTATAGTTGTAGGCTTCAATAAATTCCATGCTGAGCGCAACATATGTAATGCATCCAATAAATTAATGGAGAAATATTCTTTTGCTTCGATTGCGATTAAATAATTTCGAAGCAATTGCTTTCGATAATTTAATTTCAAGTTTTGTATAATGCCTTGATCACATGGTTGTTAAAAACACTTGTGGTATTTGGATGCAAAAATACAAGCTTTATAGCTTTTAAGTCAATATAGGTGGGTTGGCAAGTTATCAATAATAAGTGTGACTTTATGCTTTTCTCATAAAAATCACTCATCCAAATTTATAAGCCAATCATTGAAAATAGTGGCTACCATTTATGCTTTTTACTTTCTATCTGCAATAGAAGAAAGTATTGTAATCGAAATTTTTTTCGACTTCCGGCTTTCGACGGATTTACATGTTTTAGGGGTCAGAGATCCCAAAAAACATGTTTATAGAAAATGTCTGTCTGTTGTCATTGTACCATCAAAAAGTGTATGAAGTTATGCATAGAATTGAACTAAATTTTTATTTTAAGTTTTTGGCTATGGCAAGCAGGTCCTTCCTGGATTTGGAAAAAGTTGCCGGTAGGGGGTGCTGTAATAATAGCAATTTTTAATATTGTACCCTCCAAAAATGTATGAAGTTATGCATAGAAATGAACCAAATTTTTATTTTAATTTTTTGGCTATGGCAAGCAGGTCCTCCCTGAATTTGGAAAAAATTTGCCGGTAGGGGGCACTGTAATAGCGATTCTTGTGCAATTTTGAATATTGTACCATCCAAAAATGTATGAAGTTATGCATAGAATTGAAAAAAAAATTTTATTTAAAGTTTTTGGATATGGCAAGCAGGTCCTCCCTCAATTTGGAAAAAATTCGCCAGTAGGGGATGCTGTAATAGCGATTTTGAATATTGTACTATACAAAAGTGTATGAAGTTATGCATAGAACTGAACCAAATTTTTATTTTAAGTTTTTGGATATGGCAAACAGGTCCTCCCTTAATTTTGAAAAATTCGCCGGTAGGGGGCGCTGATCCCAATAATCCCAAATAATAGCAATTTTGAATATTGTACCATCGAAAAGTGTATGAAGTTGTGCATAGAATTGAACCAAAAAATTTTTTTAAGTTCTTGGCTATGGCAAGGAGGTCCTCCCTTAATTTGTAAAAAAATCACCGGTAGGGGGCGCTGTAATAGCGATTTTTCTTCGATTTTTGTGCCATTTTGAATATTGTACCATCGAAAAATGTATGAAGTTATGCCTAGAATTGAACCAAATTTTTTGTGTATGTTTCTGGCTATGGCAAGCAAGTCCTCCCTGAACTTGAAAAAATTTCGCCAGAAAGGGGCTCTGTGATAGCGTTTTTTGTATACTTTCTTGATTTTTCATAGTTCTATTGTGCATCGGTGGCTCGTGCAGTGGCGAGAACTCACTTCCTGCTAAGCCCGGCTATTCGCAAACACCTGATAACAACAGAATAAGGAAAAATTAATAATTTTAACAAATATCATGATATAGATTAATTCATTTTTAGTCCATTTAATTGGCTGGAGCAGAAATTTAAGATGAAAATCAAAGTTGGTATAGTATTGAACTAATAATATTGAAGTATTAACATGTGTAACTAGGTTTTGAAATATTAAGATGTATAAGATAGAAGAAAGTTTTGGGATTGGCACATCCAAGTAGTTTGTTTGTCGTATATTCAACTGGTAATGTTCTTACATTTTCAAAACACCGTGGTTTTAAACTTTTACCAATGACAAATACGGGTAGTTTTTCAGATCCATCTGAAATGCATCCAACCAATACTGTAATCCTTTCTTTAGACATTTTTCCTCCTAAACACGACTGTCCTTCAAACTTTATAAATATAGTTAAATATAAACTTTTAAAATAAAATTTTATTGGGTAAGCAGCGGTAAAATAAGCCAGTTTCGTTGGCATTGAAGACATCTTTTGGGTCATATTCTTCAAGTATTGAGGGCAATGTACATTGCAACGATTCTACAGTTATGGTTGGTAAAACGTTATTAGCTTTACTACAAACATTTTTTTAAATGATGCCATTCCTTTTCTTGAAACATTCGAACCAGCCTGGGATTTGCCGAAAAATTCAATGTGTATTTGTTTTGCCAGTTCATCTACTTTTTCTAGCAATAAAGGACCAGATATAGGAGCATTCTGAGATCTAGCTTGTGTGAACCAAATAAGCAAAGCTGTCTCTAAATCTTTGTGTTTAGCAGTTCTCATATGTTTTCTCTCCGGCTCTAACATACTACACTCAAACATTAACATAATGTGATCCCTATTTTTTATTATTGTTGATAAAGTAGAATTGGCAATGCCAATCTCTTTGCAGATTTCTGTTTTTGTCCTGCATTTTTCATCAACTGTATTAAGCAGCTTCATCTTCATTTGAAGATAAATATCAGTTTCTTTTCGTACTGATTTCTCAGCCATTGTGTTCATTAAACATAAGCTTAATTTACAAAAAACACGAAATTCCCTAATTTTCATCCAAAATTCAATGGTTTTAACACAAAATTCACCAATTTCAACTCAAACTAACCGACTTTGTAAACAAACTGAAGAGCAGTACCAAATGCATTAACCTGAATATGCATGGGCATCGGAAGCTCGCCAAACTAGTTTTTTTCCCACCAAAATTTCCTCAGAATTTCCTTCAGGATTCCCGCTGTGTTGACGTTTCTCTAGAGTTGACCGCACTTTTGCTTTGAGAGAATGAAATTAGAAATTTGATAAGGACGTGATTACTGCTAAAAGACACAACCTTTGAAACTGCGAAAAGCATTGGGGCCTCTGACTCTAGGTTTGTTTGGATACATTTTCATTTAAATAATTATATAAATTTGAAGATGTATGCTGGGAAAGGTCCAACTTTATACGTTAATTTAGAATGATTTTACTTTAAAAATATAAAATCCTTCAATACTGATTTTAGGTATTTGTACGGCTATTATCACTGGTCTGTGCAACGCTGAACAGGTCAGGCAGTTAAATCATATTATATATAGTATGCTTTCAAAAATCTACACATCGTAGGACCAAGAACTTTGCAGATTTCTGAACTGTACAAATTTCAAATGATTCGTAAAGAAGAAAACAGAAAATCATTAATGAAAATTTTTGTTGACATAAATTCATTGATGGATGATCTGTTATTCCTATGCAGAAAAAAAATTGCAATTGATCGAAGAAATTTATGGTCAATTGCCTTATGACTGACTGAATTTCACAATTTTTTTCTGTGACAGATTAAGGAAATTCCCGATTTTCTTTTACATAACCAATTGACGAAATTCCCCTTTTTAGCCCCACAACCAATTAATGAATGAATTTTGTAGAATTCTGCAAATAATAAATTATTCTCAGAAAATAAAAAACATTCACAGAAGAATCACATGCCTGGTGAAAAAAAATATCCTTTTTCACAACATTTTTTCATAATCGTTTTTTTATTTATTTATTTTATTTATTTATTTATTTTTTTTTTTTAGGGTGAGATTCTCACAATTCTACATGTTATTTCAGACCTTGAATAATTATACCAGACTTTTTTTTTTCTTCTCCTTTTTAATATTCCACTGAAGAACAGAAAAGGATTTTTTATAAATAATTGTTTTAGTCCACAACTGCATTATGTCCTATTTTGAGATCATTTCTCTACTCCAACTGTAAATGAATCTCAGAGATATTAAACTTAATTTCAAACCATGTTCCTTCACAAATGCAGTTTTTTGTTGGAACAGGTTGAAACTTTGTACCACCATTGAATATGGTGCCTCCAACATCAACTTTATTTTGTGATTTTATACACAAGTTACATTTGTAGTGAAAAACATTGTTCACAATTGAATTTAACATCTCTCGAGATTCATTCAGAGTTGAACAAAAAAATTACTTCAAATGCCTTCTTTAAAAATATTAATAATAATGTAGCTTGTTCCTCCTAAAATTTGATCATAATTAAGCATATAGGAATCAAGATAAAATAAACAAAAGACATATGAGGATTGTTAGAAAGAAATGAACATGGAAAAAGACTGGAAATAGTTGTATTGCAATGTCTATGATGACAACTGAAACAATATTTACAGATTTATTGTTTGCATCTAGATCAAGGAAAAGTACCAATAATTTTTATATAAATCAATTAATACAAAATTCAACAAAATATTATTTAATAACAAAAACAGACCTTTTCTTCAGCTGTAGCTGGTTTACCTATTTCTTCATCCCCAAAACCTATATATGCAACAGTACCATCCCAGGAACACACAATTAATTGTTTCCCATTTTGACTCCTATAAATATAAAATAAGTATGTTACTACAAGAAAATTGAAAAACAAACACAAATTGAAATGACTTTAGAAGACTTACCAAGAAATATCTAAAACTGAATTTGAAAAAAGATCATGAACAACCACCAACGGTCTTTTCAAATAAGTTAACTGTAAAATATAAAAAGAACAAGTATGAGGATTTTAAAACATTAAAGCTAAATAATAACAAATTATGAGGATAAGAAAAATGATATCCAGCATTATCAACTGCATTTTCTGGGAGGAGAGGAGAGGGGGAGGAAACTGTACTATTTATTATATTTACTAGCATGTTTTTGTATTTCTGTTTTAGTTTTAGAGTCAAAATTAGAATGCAAAATGGTGTTTCTTTTACTCTTGATTTCAAAGGAGTCAAATAAATACACTGTCAAAAATTCAGAATTAATATCCACAATTAAAGAGAAGCATGAATATATCTGAAATACTTTAGCATCATAATATTCCAAAAATGTAATATTATTTGAATTTAAAACTTTAAAGAATAAATTAACTGCTTAGTCAACACAAATAATTTGCATTACAAATATTTTTCAAAAACAAGTTAAAATAAGTAGCCTACTGTTATTAGTTCTAGTTCTTCTAAAAAGAAAGAGAATTCAGGTTTAACATTCAACGACGCCATAAACTAGAGGTATTAAACCTTTCACGCTTGAGGGCTACAGCAATAAATTGTTAAAGTACCAAGGGCTATTCATAAGTCAGTTAAATAGCATATAGGAAAAATTTATGCTCACATACTTATAGCACAAAATTAGCAGTCACCACTCGCCAAGCGTCGAGTAACACTTAAAACATGGCGATTAACTTTATTGTCTTCACTCGCCAAATTCGACGGGCACCACTCGCCAAACGCGATGGTTGAAAGCTCGATGTCAGGGAGAAAAGGGGTGAAATTCGTTCGGAATTTACGGCGTCCAAATCAGTGATTCTCCCGAACGTAAGAAAAGAATGTAGCAGGGGTGATTCTGTCTCGTATTTTCCGAAAATTTAAGGCATTTGGTTCCGGAAAAAAAAAAACGGTCATCAGTCTGAAAATTCGGACATAAAAATATCGCTAATTTCGATAAGGTCGCCGAAAAAAATCAATTTCGTCAATCGTTCGCAGAAAAAAATCACCAATTCTGTCAAAGAATCGCGAAAAAAACATGAATTTCGCTAAAGGACCACGTAAAAAACGTGAATTATGTCAAAACATTGCAGAAAAAATGCAAATTTCGTGAAAAGATTGCGGAGAAAACGCAAATTTCGTCAAAAATTTCGAAAAAAACAAATTTCCTGAAAAGATCGCAGAAAAAACAAAAATTTCGACAAAGAATCGTGAAAAAGAATCACAAAATTCTTCAAAGTATCACGGAAAAACGCAAATTTCGTGAAAAGATCGCGGATAAAATGCAAAATTCGTGAAAAGATCGCGGGAAAAAATGCAAAATTCGTGAAAAGATCGTGGAAAATGCAAAATTTGTGAAAAGATCGTGGAAAAAACACAAAATTCGTGAAAAGATAACGGAAAAAACACAAAATTCGTGAAAAGATCGTGGAAAAATGCAAAATTCGTGAAAAGATCGCAGAAGAAACGTAAAATTCGTGAAAAATCGCTGTAAAAATGCAAAATTCGTGAAAAAATCGTGGAAAAACGCAAAATTCGTGAAAAGATTGCGAAAAAAATGCACATTTTGTCAAAAGATCGCAGAAAACCACAAATTACTCGAGAAAAGATCGCCAGAAAAACGCAAATTTTGTGAAAAGATCGTGGGAAAATGCAAAATTCGTGAAAAGATCGCGGAAAAAACGCAAAATTCGTGAAAAGATCGTGGAAAATGCAAAATTTGTGAAAAGATCGCGGAAAAAACACAAAATTCGTGAAAAGATAACGGAAAAAACACAAAATTCGTGAAAAGATCGTGGAAAAATGCAAAATTCGTGAAAAGATCGCAGAAGAAACGTAAAATTCGTGAAAGATCGCTGTAAAAATGCAAGATTCGTGGAAAAACGCAAAATTCGTGAAAAGATCGCGGAAAAAATGCACATTTTGTCAAAAGATCGCAGAAAACCACAAATTACTCGAGAAAAGATCGCCGGAAAAACGCAAATTTTGTGAAAAGATCGTGGAAAAACGCAAATTTTGTGAAAAGATCGTGGAGAAAATGCAACTTTCGCCAAAAGATCGCAGAGAAAATGTAACTTTCGTCAAAAGATCGCGGAGAAAATGTAACTTTCGTCAAAAGATCGTGGAAAAAAATGCAAATTTCGTGAAAAGATCGTGGAAAAAATGCAAATTTCATCAAAAAATCATGGAAAAAATGCAAATTTCATCAAAAGATTGCCTATAAATGCAAATTTCATCAAAAAATCTTGAAAAAAAAAAATGCAAATATTTTCAAAGAATGGCGAAAAACACCACAAGTTTCAGTAAAAAATTACAAAAAAAAAAAAAAAAGCAATGTTGTGAAAAATCGCAGGAAAAAAAACGCAGATTTCGTCAAAAGATCGCGAAAAAATGCAGATTTTGCAAAAGGTCATGAAAAAATGTGAATTTCGTCAAAAGATCGCGAAAAAAACACTAAATTCGTTAAATGGTCGCAGAAAAATGCATATTAGTTAGTGATCGAATGGTAAGTAACATATATTAGTAAATTACAATGTTGATAGTTAGAAAAAACACAATTTTGTATGGAGCGTACATAACTTTGTTACTAGCCAGTGGGTTAAAAAAAACTGGCCAGTGAAAAAAATCAGTGTACTGGCCCGTGACCAGTGGGTAAAAATGTTAATTTTGACCTATAACATACATTACAAGACCATGGGCATATAGGTACAGCAGGATTGTAGAATACCTTGTCTTTTACTGCAATTCATAAAAAGAATTTTTTTTAAACAGGGTTCATACTCATTTTCCAAGAAAAATCCCCTGAGAATCCCCTGTTGTATTTTCCGGGATGCATAATTTTTCCATGTCAACAAATAACGATATTTTTAAAACCAGTATCACAACCCCCCGCCCCTTTCCCCTTTAAAATAAAATAAAGATAATCTCAAAAATACACTTTATACATCACCTATATAAACAATATGAACAGAACTTTAAAAGGTAAAAACATTAATTTGTGTACAACAGAGATGAAGTGTGCATGCCTTGTGGGGCTTTCCTTAAAAACTTGGTAGATTGCTGTAAGAATTTAATTTCCACTTTGGGTTTTTATTACCTCTTTGAAAAGCATTATGAATAATATGAAGGCTCAATTTTAAAATGTCCTTTATTTTTCTTAAGTTCTTCTTAAACAGTTATCAAACCTCACGATGTTAGAAGGCATGTCTAGTGACTGAATGGATGGATATCACCAGATGTTAGAAATAGCACAGATTAAATATAACATATGTTATATCTAATCTGTAAGAAGGAGAGGCTAGTTTCCAATTCTATATATCATGATGTTAGAAGAAAGGTCTTAGTTTGATTTCATTATGACTTCACAAAGCACACAAACAGCAGCGATTGCCTTCAATTTCACAGAGTAGCCAATCACCTTGCCAAGTTTTCCCAGGTTTGGGGAATTTTTTGCATTATCCCCTGAGATTCCCCTGATCTTTTAAGAGCCAAAATTTATCACCTGAATTCCATAATTCCCTGATGAGTATGAACCCTGTTAAATATGTACTTACATGTAATATTTAGTTTTGTCACAGCTATTTAGTTAGTAATAAGTAGTTTTTTAGATGGCACCACTGAAATTGGTTGTTGTTTCAATGTGTATGTTTTTTCTGCCATTTTATTGCATGTTTTAATATGAAAGCCGTTGAGTTTTATTTGTAATGTATTACGTACAATTACTTAATAAATTTAAATTTTATTTATTTAATACATTAATTTAATGTATTGCATACATTTACTTACATTCATAATGTATATGGCTGAACGACTCATAAAAAAGGGCTAATTTAAGGACAACTCCGCTTTTGTTTTCTAAAATTGGATTAATAAAATAATGAGTTATTACATTGCTTAATGGAATAATTTTCCTTCATTTATTTTTAATTATTTGTTTTTATTTTTATAATTAAAAATAAGTGTTTTTCTGTCTTGACTCTATAAAAAACAATATCATTGGGCAATTTTAGTGGTGCCATCTAAGAAACAACAACTACAAAGCAGTAGATTGCATACTATATCATTACTCAATTATGCGTGCCGAGAGGCTTTTTTTCATTTCCTTTTTCATTTCCCAACGTAGTTGAAAAGTATTTATAAATTTGGCTCGTCTCTCTCTAGGCCTGGTCGTGCTTCTAACTCTCATAAATAAACTCTGATTGCCACGTAATTTTTATATGTTATTGAGGTTTACTATTAAATGTTTGATATTGAAAATAAAGTGTAGCATTTATAGTTTGTTTACAGGAACACACAAAAGATTTTCATTACATTATAGTATACAGGGGAAAATCATTTGCAGTCTATTTTATTAGTGTTACGATATTTCAAACATAATGAGATTGATTTAATAGTTCATTTACAGAGACGCACATAAGAATTCTATTACATTAGGGTCTATGAGGCGAAATCATTTATGGTGCATTTTATTGATGTTATGATATTTCAAACATTAATGAAACTTAAAAGGATCACTGAGGTGCATTACAACAGGTTTTCCATCGATTATGAAGTGATTAGCACTTATCCTTCATTTACAGAGACACACAAAAGAATTTGATTAAAGGACTGATTATGATCATTAGTCCTTGGAAGTTCATTTTCTGCTGTGGTATTCATTTTTAAACTTATCTAATTTTTAGTGTATCATGTGGTGTGCATAAATTCTACAGATGCAATTGCAGAAAATGGATTTTTGCTTAGTTTTGTTTTAAATTGCTTATTTAGATAACTCATTTCATTTTATGAAATAATGAAATTTCTTAATAATATTCTGTTAGTGTCGGAAAATGTTTATAATCTATGCCGTAAGGATGAACATTTTGTTCTTGTTTCTCAGTCTTAGCAGATATTTTTCATAATAAGAGGCATGGAAATTTTTTTTTCCAATGGCATAGAAAATCTTGTGTCTTAATGTTGGAAATGACCTCATTAGCCACTAAATTACACTCTGCAGCAGGGATGAGGAATTACATTGTTTTACTCGCCACTGCCAGACTTGTATAAAAACAAAAACTTTCTGCACACGCAAATATTGGGTCAAAACTTTCTGCAAATTAATTTAATGGTTAATAAAATAATGTGTTATATTATTTTGACGATATTAATTAAAAAAATAGTTTTAAAGTAATTACCATTTAAATTAAAAATTAATTGATATTAATTAAAGAATTATTATTTTAGTTAAAAAAAAATAAAGCTAAAAATCCATGATGAGAAAAGGTGAATTCTTATCAATTATTTTGTCAATGCATTTAGAAACAGCCCAATCCTTAATATTCTTTTCGCACAAAATACCAATCAATTTGTTCACAGAAATAATACGGCATTGCTTCTAAAACAACTGAATCACATTTTATAGGGTCTATTCATAGGTAACATCATTAAAGAGACTGATGCAGGGATGAAACTGTACTAAAGCCATTTTGGAGCAATAAAATCCACTTTTGGAGCAGCAAAAAGCAGATTTTGGAGCAGTAAAATCCATTTTTGAGCAGCAAAAATCTAATTTTGTAGCAATAAAATTAAAATACTGTTTTTGGAGCAGACTGAAATTCTAATGCTAACAAACTCCTAAAAATTAAAATGATTGTTATCTTGAAAATATTTTCACATTTGAAAGAATAATTACTCAGATAAAATTTCTCTACTTATTTGCTAACTCTGGCATTTTAAATGACAATTGGGTACAGATTGCAATAATGGAAAATTAGCAGCAGGAAGAAAAAGAAAAGTTTATTTGGCTTTAAAAAATGTTATTTTAGAGCAGTAATTTTAACTAATCAAAGAAAAGCCTATGAATACAACATACAGGACTCCCACTTAACTTTTGTAGTAAAATATGGCCCCATTTGTTTAAAAAAAGGGACAAAATATAAGGGACGCATAAAAAGGAACCTTTAGGGACCTAAATTCTGCAAATCACAAAATAAAATAAACAAAATATCCTCAACCCTTTCACGAAATTAGAGTGTTTTTCGGGATCCTTTGACAAAATTCACGTGATTTCACCATCTCTTACCAAATTTCGAGTGTTTTTTTTGCGATCTTTTAAATAAATTTGCTTATTTTTCGCGATCTTTTGACTAAGTTCACTTATTTTTCGCGATCTTTTGATGAAATTCACGTATTTTTGCAATCTTTTGAGAAAATTTGCGTGTTTTTAGATCTTTTTGACTAAAATCGCATATTTTTTGACATCTTTTGGCGAAATTCGCATGTTTTTGTGCGATCTTTGGACGAAATTCGCGTGTTTTTCGAGATCTTTGGATGAAATTCGCGTGTTTTTCACGATCTTTGGACGAAATTCGCTTATTTTTCGCGATCTTCTGAAAAAACTTGCGATCTTTTGAAGAAATTTACAGGGGTTTTTTTTTACCTCATTTTGTTAATTTTTTTCACGAAACTACCGATTCTTTGAGAAAATTCACGTTTTTTCGTGATTTTTTGACGGAATTGGAGTATTTTTCGCGATTTTTCGACGAAATTTGCATGTTTTCCCTGGTATTTGTTATGCATCAATTGCTTATTTAAACATTCAGTAAAGTTTAACTTGAATGATAAAGCTTTAAAGTTTTTATTTACTTTCTATTGATGCACGTTTATTTTTCACCCTCTCTTGTTCTTGTTTACATCGGAGACGATCGGCATTTTCATTCATGCGTATTAGCTCCTGAGGCAAGTGCCGTTGCTGAGTAACTGTCAGTAACAGTGATTTCGGGATCACATCTTTTGCCGTGAACGGCTGACTTGTGACGTCATAGTTTGCAGCCAATGGCGTTTAAGCTGCGTTCGTATGATCAGAGTTTCGGATGTATTCTGAGTAAGTTTGTATTTACTGATTGGCAACAGTTTGTACGCAAAACAATTGCTGTTACCGGGTGTATAAAGGTCTGGACTGATTGTGGATTAGTAACTTCGTGAATTATTGTACGTTTATATAACCTGTCATAATGTAGATGCATTAGATATTATTTTATTTTTATATTATGATTTGACGGCGAAGTAAAGCTGTTATAATGTACATAATCATCATATCATCTTGCTTCAAATAAAATGAATTTGTTTTAGAACTGGTGTCTTAAGTCTTCCACATTAACCACAGCAACTCTGTTTGGCCAATGTTTTAATTGGTCAACAGGTTCTGGGCCCAGTGGCCCTGTGGAAGTGAAGATAATGTTTTTATCCTCCTCAACGCTGATGAATTTTCCTGTTTGTTAAAAGATGTACCTCTTTGCATGAGTTCCGATGTTTCTTGAGCGACGTTTTTCGGCGACGTTTGTTATGAATTTTTCGATGTCTTCCATGGACTTTCGTTATGTTTTTCGTCAATTCTTCGGATGTTTTTTTGTGAACTTTACCAACATTGTTGAAGTGTGTTTACAATTGCTTCGACGGAGGCCGTATTAAAGATGGAATTATCTAACATTGCTCTTTTGACCTCCACAAATTGGGAAACATGGAAGGTAGAAGTGATTAATGCATTTTGGAGCTTGGAACTACATTGAGAATCCTGATCCAGAAAATGAGGTGAAAGAAACAGGGGAATCGTCGGAACCGAAAGCAGGGAAAGAGGATAAAACAGTTCCTGTAACAGACCAGTTGACTTGGAGGGAAAGAAGCGAGATGAATTTACGAAAAGCTATGTCGTATACAATAATCTATCAGACCTTATCGCCTGAGTTTAAGCCTTTAATCGCCGGTACCACTAGTGGAGCTGCTGCCTGGAAAATTCTAAAAGACCATTTTGAACCTACAACAAGAGCCCGAGTGATACATCTGCTGGATGAATTTTTTAGTGTCCGATATAATCCCAGTGAGAATCTTGGCCTTTTCCTCTGTCGAGTGAAGCAAGCTGCCGAACGCCTTCGGGAAGTTGGACATACTTTACAGCCTCTGTATTTGGGGTATCATATGATCCGGAGTTTACCAGAGGAGTTCCAGTCAACAGTACAAGCGATTTACCGTTGGCCAGATACTGAATTTGTTCCGGACAAGATCGAGTCTGAATTGCTGCTGGAGGAGAACCGTTTGAAATTAGCAAAGAGAGACCTTGCAGATAATGTTGCTTTTTCTGGGGAAATAGCTAAATGTAAAACAGGTAAACCTTCTAAATTTGATAATTATGTAAATCAAAGTAAATTTTCTAAAAATAAGAATGTTAAGCAAAGTAAATTAATAGGTCCTTGTTATTGTTGTAAATCTTATGGTCATTTAATTGCTAATTGTAAATTTAAAGGTCAATCTAAAAATTATCAACCTAAAGGCTCTCACTCTAGAAATTCTCAATTTAAAAATAAATTTTCAGAAACTAGTAATATTGAATTAAAATGTAGTAATGTCAAATGTAGTAAAGTAAATTGTGATAAAGTAAAATGTAATAATGTAAAATGTACTTTCTCTGAACAAGAGGCTAGTTTAATTGAAATTTCTCCATATGAAGCTAATTCATCTAACTTTGGCCAAAGTGGTAGCTGGGTCTTTGACACAGCTGCTACGGCTCATTTTTGCAATAACAAAAATTTGTTTTTGGATTTTGAACCTGTTTCAAATATGCAGATGTCACTTGCTGTTGGAGAAAAAGAAAGTCCTGTTCAGGGAAAGGGTACTGTAAATTTTTTTGTAAAATGTAAAGATGGCAGTTTTAATCATATTATTTTAAAGAATGTTTTATATAATCCAAATTTACGTAGAAATCTCTTGTCTGGCGGTAAGCTTGAAAAGTTAGGAGCAAATTTTGTAGGTAGTAAAAGTAAACTTGTAGTATATGACAAAGAATGGAATTGGTTATTTTATGCAGTTAGAAAAAATGATTTGTATTTTTTGAAGCCTTCTCATTATAATTCCATGTGTAAAGGAGAAAGCAACTGGGCTGACATTTCAGCTAATCATTCTGAAAAAATTAATTTCAATGAATTATGGCACGAAAGATTTTGCCATGTAAATAATGAATACTTAATTAACACATGTAAAAATGAAAGTGTTAAAGGACTTCCAAAGCTGTCAAAGTTAGCCGAGGATTGCATCTCCTGTAAACTTGCAAAATCTAAAAGAAAATCATTTAAGGCAATAAATAAAGTAAGGTCTAAAACTGCTCTGGAGCTCTTGCACATGGATTTGTGTGGGCCATTACAGGTGACATCGCATGGGGGGAGTAGGTATTTTTTTACCATCATTGATGACTTTTCTCGTTTTGTTACTGTATACACCATCAGGAATAAGTCTGATGTCTTTCAGACGTTTTTGAAATTCCAGAGTAGGGCTGAAAGGTACTTAAATAAGAAAATAATTTCTATCAGGACTGATGGTGGCATGGAGTTTTGTAACAAAGATTTTGAGAATTTTTTAGAGAAGCAGGAAATTGGTCACGAGAAAACGAACCCGTACAGCCCAGAAATGAATTCCGTTGCGGAGCGTTTCACTTTAACTGCTCTTGATGGTATAAAAACTCTCCTCAATGCTAGTGGCTTGTGTCAAAAATTTTGGGCTGAAGCCTTAATGTGTTTTTCATATACCTGGAATAGGGTTTGTCACAAACTAAATAAACAGACCCCTTTTGAGATGTATTCAGGCAGAAAACCCTCAGTTTCTCACTTTAAAAAGTTCGGTTGTTTAGCATATGTTGGAGTGCCCAGGCAGGTCAGAAGGAAGCTTGACATGCGAGCTAAACTAGGGGTCATGTGTGGGTATGCTCAGACAACAAAAGGCTACCGAATTTGGTTAATAGAGGAAAATAAAATTGTAGAAACTATTAACGTTAGGTTTGATGAAACAAAAAGGGGGGTAGATATTGTTTCAAAATTAAAAGAACAAAAATTTAATTTTTCACTTTTTGACTTTCCAGAAGATGGAGATATTTTTGATGAACCTGATAATACACCTCAATTGGGGAATGACATTGAAAGAGTTAGTGTGTCAGATCAAGACCAGAGTTCAGAGCAGTTTAGTTTAAAACCATGTAGATCTATTCCATGGATCCGTAAGGCAGTAACACGTAAAACAGGAAAGGATAAGACAGACATTTATTATGGTATAGAAGGAACCAATACTAGAATTAGATCTTTTAATGAATTAATAGATTATTGTAAAGCAAATAAAATAGAATGTGATAAAAACTTGTTTGATTTCAGCAGTAAAAATAAAGAATCTGGTAAAGTAACTAATCTTTTAAATATAGGTGAAGCCAACTTAACTGAAATTAAAATTCCTCAAACCTACAATCAAGCCATTAAAACACCTGAAGCATCAAATTGGAGGGACGCAATGAACCAAGAGTTAAATGTTATGCATGAGCGTAACGTATGGAATCTTGTGACACCACCAAAAGATGCTAAAATTCTTGGTAACCGTTGGGTGTATACCTTAAAAAGGAACGAGAAAAATGAAATAGTGAGGTATAAGGCTAGATTGGTAGCGAAAGGTTTTAACCAAGTTAAAGGAGAAAATTATGAGTAAGTTTTCAGCCCAGTAGTTAGTTTTTCAATAGTTAGATTATTCTTTGCCATATTTTCATGTCTGTTAAAATGGGTTAATGTCCAGGTAGACGTCAACAATGCTTATCTTTATGCTAATCAGGATGAGACTGTATACATGCACCAACCTGAGGGTTTTATTAAAGAAAGAAATAAAGTTTGTAAGTTGAATAAGGCCATTTATGGTCTGCATCTATCTGGTAGACAGTGGTTCTTTGAAGTGGATGATGTTTTATCCAAATTAGATTTTCATAAACTCGATTGGTGCAATTGTGTATACATGTTTCAGTCCAGATTGATTCTTTTACTTTATGTTGACGATATGGTTCTTTTTGGTAAAACTCAAGATGATTTGGATTATGGGCTAAACTTACTGCAAAAACATTTTAATTTAAAAATTATGGGGACAACCAGAAAGCTATTGGGCATAGAGTTTGAAGAGATAGGAAATCACCTGTACATTCACCAGACCTCGTATATTGAGAAAGTTTGTGAAATGTTTTCAAAATTTAAATTTCCTGTAAGCTCTGTACCTATTCCCAAGGGCTTGGTTTTGTCAAAACAAGATTCACCTTCCACTAAGGAAGAAATTGAAATTATGTCTAGGTTTCCATACAGGAATAGGATGTTTGTCTTTTATAGCTGGGAGAACTAGGCCTGATATAATGTATGCAGTTTATTATCCCAATTTCAATTAAATCCTGGAATTACTCACTGGAATAGTTTGCTAAAATTGTTAGGTTATTTAAAATATACTAAAGAATATAAACTTGAGTTATGCAGAGTCAGTCAATTAAATCTTTCATGTTATTCAGATTCAGATTTTGCAGCAAACAGAGACGATCGTGTTTCTATGGGTGGGTATATTTTGTTTCTGGATGAAACGCCCATATCATGGAAGATTTTTAAACAGAAATGTATAAGTCTTTCTACCATGGAAGCCGAATATGTCAGTTTAACTGAAGCTGCAAAAGAATTAATTTGGGTAAAAAATGTTTTGCAAAATGAGGTGCTTAACTTGAACTTGAGGGATTGTACTCTGTTCTGTGATAACCAAGCTGCAATAGCTTTTTCAAATTCTCCTTTTGAAAATCAGAAAACCAAACATATTCATATAAAGTTATCTTTTCCTTAGAAACCTAGTTTTTGATAAAGTATTTAAACTTAGATATATTGCTAGTAAATTTAATCTTGCAGACAGTTTTACAAAGCCACAGATTAAAGAGCAGTTGTTGAAATTTTGTAAGAGTATTTTTGATATTTAAAAGTTTTATTGGGGGGGTTATAATTTTTCACTACAATGTTCTTCACTCTGGTCAATGCCTTGCCAATAAAGTCTTATATGACCTGACATTGATCAAATTATTGTTTTTGAATTTAAGGTGTAACCTTTTTGTTGTTGAACTTTTTGAAGTTTTACATTTTTGAACTTTTTGAGTTTTTCATGTACTTAAAATTCGGAAATATTTTTAACATTTCGGTACAAAAAAAAAAAAAAAGTCACAAGAACAAAATTTACTTTTCTTTTTCAAAAAAATTTTCCGCAAAGTTCCAAATTTTGCAGAAAATTTTCCGCACACGGCGTGCGCGTCTATATTATACAACTCTGGCCACTGCCAAGTAGGTTTTCTGACAGAGCAAGTTAATTTTTAGGCAGTCTTTGGATAACTACAGGCTATAGAAGATATATCAATGACTTTGTGGACACCCCTCCAGATGGTTCCGAACCGATCCCTTGAGTGGGGTAGGAGACCAGAAGCCCGGCCGAGTTCGTTGTGTACGAATGTGAGGGGGCCTGATGGGGACGAATCGCCACCTCCTCGAGAGACTTGCGGTCGACAGGCCACGGGTAACGGACGTCGTGCATGGGTGGAGACGGTTTTGATGTTGACGTGCACCCCCCCCCCCCCCCCCCCCCAGCACCTAGGTTCTCTGGGCAAGCTGGATAGCGATGTTCCATACGTCGATCCTGGTGCCGGTCTTAGGGCCGGACGGTGTCACCGGGCAAACACTAGCTAAGGTGATAGGACCCCATCCACCAATAGACTAAGAGGGAGCCTGAGGTGAGAGAGTGGGTTATGTAGTGGAAAGTCCTTGGTGCTCGCGGGAATGCCATGCAGGGACTCCCGGAGCAACCGAAGGGCGAGGGTTTCGGACAGCGCCCGAGTTACTCTTTGACTCGGGTGGCTCATCCCTCCAAGGACTGCAGCTGTAGCAGTTGTGAGCCGACCCTAAGGTGGGTAGGGTTTGGCGATGCCCCCGCTGACCAAGGAGCAGTCACGTGGGGAGGCCAGTATGGCTCTGGTTGCTCCATGTCGTGCCGTGACCCTTGGGAGGGGGTCGGCCGGCAGGTCCACCATCGAACACTGTCCCCGCGGAGAAACGGGCCGGAGGCTCGCCGGTAACGCGGCGGCGCTTCGAGCCACGGAGGAACTCTTGGTCCAATCCAGGTCCTTCGTGTCTATGCGATACTGGAGCTTGCCTCGCCCAGTGATGAGGACCTAGAGGTGTCTCCACCTAATTTTCGAACGCACTAACAAGGTAGCGGTCGGTCACTGCACGGGGTCAGGGGTCTTCGGGCCTGGGTAGCCTCGACGGCCGTGAGGTCAGGTAGTGGTGGGCGGGCTTCTGCCGGCCTCCGCTGGCTTCTCCGTTTTCGGACGGAATCGAGTCGGCAGGGGCGTGTGGGACTCCGTTCCATCCAACACCCTAGCGAGGCGAAGTCTATTCCATCTAGGTGGAGCTTTCCATGCCCGCCTGGGGTCGCTAACGGCACCTAGTCTGGGCTCTCTGGTTCCCGGCGTTATCCACGAGGGGTTCCGTCGGTTGAGCCGGGGAGTCTGGGCGAAACGCCCGGAGCTGGGTCGCTTTACGGCCAGAGGGAGTTTCCCCGTCCTCCCAGGTTTTCAAGCTAGGGGCCTCTAAATAACTTTCTTATCGGCTGGCCCGCATAAATGTCTCTGCCGGAAAATGGTATCTGATCTTGTGGGCCTTCCGTAAAGCAACTCCGTGTCGGGAAGCCTCGATTCAGTTTCGTGGGCCCAGCGTCTTCATAGGCATCTGGTTCTCGCGGGCTTGCGGGGTAACCAAGCTCGGGCAACCAAGTTTAGGGGCCACTTGGTTTTTCTAGCTGGGTGGTGAGGACTGTTGCATGCGGCCATTCGTCTCTTATTGGGAATAGCCGTTGTTGCGTGCGCTGGACAGCGCGGCGGCTTGGCCAGAGTTTGCGTGGGGTTCCGCTCTGTCAGAGCTTGTCTGGCGGCGACCTTCGGGACGCGTTGCGGGGCTTGTCTCGCGGGTGGTTCCCTACGTAGACGGACGGGCTTGTAAGAGCCTGGGACCGGAAGGCGGTCCCTTTTTTAGGGACATCCCATCGTCTTACCCTATACCAAAGACTTTATTATTTTTTTTTTCTAATTATCTACATTTTGTAACCTTTCCAAATTATCATATGTAAATACAGTACTAAGTTCTATCCCTATACTAAACTTTCCTCAGCTGCATATATTTCTTAATTTTATATAGAAAAAAAATTATGAAATTGCATTATAGTAATAGTAATTAACTATTTTTGCAGTCGCATACATTTTGTTCAAACAATTTTCGACTGTATATTGCATCTGACTGACCGATAAAATAAATCCTTGTCTGGTAATATTTTCTGAATATTCTTTACCCATCTTCTACAGACCACCTGTAACCATTGAAACGAAGACCCATACTGAAATAATTATATTTTCAATGTTTATATATTCCTAGAAAAATTAATATTTTTTACTTTCAGCATTTCTTTACAAAACAAATTGCAAACGAATTGCAAAATGTCTTTAATGAAGAACCATGAATGGAAATGACATTACAAAATGAAAGGATTATGGGATTTTTTTTTAATTAAAATCACAAGTTTTTTTTTTCTTTTTTTTCTTTCTCAAATAATAGCTTTTTGAAATGAGACTTTATGCAATAAGAAAAAGAAAGGCAAAAAAAAAGTAATTATTCTTTTCTTTGAAAAAAAATATATAAGGGTCATTCCATGTCAAATCACCCAGGGCATGACACCCACCATCACCAATTTTGATAAAACTCAGTGAATTTGCAGAGTTTTTAATGCTGATTCCAAAAATGTCAACCATATTGAAATTGATCAAGCGGTTTGTCAGATATGAGCTTTTAAATGTCTTCCAAGATGGCCGATTTGCCGCCATTTTGAATGGCACATGTGACAACATAAAAGTCTATAACTTCTTTCAGATTTAAGCTAGAACTTCAAATTTTTTTGGTTCTGTTCAGAATAAAGTAAACTTTCATCTAAACAGATTTTTGTGCAATTTATTCCATTAAAATCCTGTCAGAAAATAACTTTTTGCCATTCTTTTAATAAAAAAAAAGTATAACTTCAATGGCCGATTTCCCCCATTGTTCCCCCTTCAATTTTCATCTAATTGCATAAATAGACAGCTCAAAGTGTGTTTTGATACCTGATAAAAAAATTTTAATGGGCAGTTTGTAGGTTTTTTTGTTTAAAGAAGAATTTCAATTTTACTGACTTCCATAAGCAACAGAAAGTACAAGATAATGTTGATATTTCTTTTATTACCAGAAGTATCATACCTATTTACATCTAAAAGTTTGGTAAGGTTTTATTTTTCATAAACATATATATTTTTTTAATGTAGCTAAAAAGAAGGGAAATCCCTCAGGAATTATAAATAGGAATGCTAATAATGAATTCCTGCAAGACATAGAAGTATGTTCATGACAAATTGAAATCTATTGCAAAGTTTCAGTAAATTTTAAATAAAAAAGAAATGATGGAAAAAATTCTACAAATTGTCACATTTTATAGCAAAATCATACTTGTATATTATACAAAATGATAAAATTACAAATGTTAACTAAATACAATAAGTAAAAATTATCGTACTTCAAAATTATACAAAATAATATTTAGCACATACAAGGTGAAAATACTATTAAAAATATATCTACATTCAAAATAAATATAATTAGTTAAAAAATTAACTCTGTTGTATTAATATTGCAGCTCAAAGTGTGTTTTGATACCTGTTAAAAAATTTTTAATGGGCAATTTAAAAATTTTAAATTTAGTTCAAAATAAAAAAAATATATACTTTATTTCACTTTGGTTCATTTTTTAAATGTAAATAACATTAAAGCTGTAATTATTGTTGCATTATAAATAAAAAATTGCTGTCCAAAATACGAGATTTCTAATTAATTAATTGCTAAAATTATCTGATTGGGTTAATTTATTACCAGAACTTTCCAGAAGACAGAATTTTAACCAATAATATCACTTTGGTACTTCTTAAGGTGCATTGATCAAGATGAGGGCTCTCTCGGTTAACAATCGAGTTCCGAATTTCAATTTGGATACAGCCCTTAAAATACGCTCGTTTTAAAATAATTAATTTCTCAGAAACTTATGGTACGAATTGCAAAAAAATTTGTTTTTAGGCTAATTGAAGGGTGTAGAGTTCATTTATGTTGTCTGAATTGTGTACTGCTATTAAAAAAACCAAAGTTATGGTTCGTTTTAATATGTAGATGGCCCACTAAGCAAATTTTATCTATATCATTTAAAAGTAGACTTTATTTCCAATCGTTCGGTACCAGTAACTTTCTTCTACGATAATTTGTTGAGGAGTTAGTAGGGGGTGTTTACTTTTTTTTTTTTTCCACGACTGTACTTACCAGAAAGAGATTTTCAACGAATCGGACTAAAATTACTTATCAGAAGATTTTTTCAACCAACCAGATTAAGCAGAATTTTACAACTTGTTATGCCAAACTGTTAAAAAAGATTAAAGTTTCTCTTTTGATCTTAAAACTATAAAAGATGCTGCGTTGTTTTATTAAGTTAGATGTTTCCTTATGGATAAACAAAAAATATACAATATTAGTTTAAATATTAATAATCCAAATTATGATTTAAATAATCCTCAAGCTATCCACCATCGCAATGAGTTATCTCACCAAAAATACAGAACTTCTTGCATTAAGATGTAATTTAGAAGACAGCGAAAACTCAAAAATATGCTTTGTTCACAGAGAACACTTTCTGCATATGTAAATTCAGCCAAAGAAATGTTTTCATTTATTTAATCTTCATCCTAACAAGACCAAGAAAAGTATCCTTACATGTGATAAGTGTTGATCAAGCTAAGAATTACAGGCATAAGCTACATAATGATGCCATTCCTGGTAAGAAACTATGTTCATCCTGTAGGGAAAAAAGCAAGAGCTTTGCTGGAAGTATATGTGAAAGAACAGAAAGACTTGTGTCAGTCCACTGATTTTTCTGAAGAAATTACATCAAACATGGATCAGAAAGAAAAATATTACGTAAAGCTTAATGGAAGTTCACTACTAAGGTTACATGCAATTTCTGCACACAGGAAAGTGTCTGCTGGAGAAAGAAAATTACAGTAAATGAAAATTGCCTTGCAAAAGAAGGTTGCTTGCACCCTTGATTTGGAAGAGAACATTCTTCAGAGTGAAAACAGTAGATTAATAACTGATTATGACAATGTGAATCAAAAGAAAAGCTTCAGAATTCGAAAGATTAATGGAAATAGAGAAAGAAAAGTTTCCACAAATTAGTCCCAGAGAAAAAATTAAGTTGCTAACTTTGATTCCTGAGTCATGATGGTCAAGAAAGAAAATAATTGAAACCTTTGGTGTAACTGAGTACCAAGTATAGACTTTATACTTGGGAAGACACTATAAAATCTGTGAAAGAATTTTATGAAGATAATGAATTTTCATGTCTAATGCCTGGTCTGGGAGATACGGCCAGCATAAAAAAAAATGTCCGCCCATGTTCAAAAAAGGTTTCTTCTTTGTAATCTGAATTAACTGTATATCCAATTTCGATTGAAATTTCCTACCAATAATAAAATTGGGTTTTCAAAATTTGCTGACCTGCGGCCTAAGCACTGTGTCTTAGTTGGAAGTTCTGGCACACATTCTGTCTGCATGTATACAATACATCAGAAAGTTCAGTTGCTTATTGCAGCAACAGGGATTGAAGAAAAATATGAAGATTTAATCCAGAAATTGGTTTGCAGTTCTAACAATACAAATTGTATGTTACATATATGCAGCAAATGCCCCAATAAAGATGTTCTTGGAGATTTTTTTTTAAGTTAAAATTTCCGGATTTTGATCCTGAAGACGCATTTGAACATAAACAGTGGGTATCAACTGACACCCAATAGCAGAAAATTCTCCAAGTGTCTGCGACAGATCTTTCAGAGACTAAAAATAATCTGCAGGTAATATGTTACAAATGAACCTTTAATTATTTAATCATTTACTTTTAATGTTTTTAAGTATTTTACTCATTTTTATTAACAATAATCTTAAGTTTTAGTAATAAATAATAAAGAACTAAACATAATATAAAGTTGGAAGAAAATCCAATGGAAAAAAAAAATCTGCAAAAGGGAAAAGAAAATCTGCGACGCACGTCACCCGTCTGGAACTTTCTGCTAACGGGAATTGACAGAATACGATTAACATCACATACATCTACTCTGTACGGTTTTATCCATCTTATTCGTAAAAAGATCGAAAAGCTCGTACCCATACACACATATCCAAGTCCCAAAGCATTTATTTGAAAAAAAGATCTTACTAGTCATGAGGCTCTCATACAAATAGATTTTAGTGGGAACTTTTCTTTTGTACAGCAAGACAGTTGCTGTACATACAGTTGCATTCTATGTAAAGCAAAAAAATGGAAGCAGCTTAAAAGTGAAAGCCTTTGCATGCTTTCAGATGATATGGACCAGTGGTTTATCAGACTCAAAAATTAATCATGCAGCATTTAAATAATAAGTATATCTTAGCAACAAATGTAGAATATTTTACTGGTGGCTCTGCTGCCCAATATTAAAATTGAAAAACATTTTTGAACCCATGAACATGATTTTGGTAGAATAAAAGCAAAATGGAGCTTTTTTGCTACAAGTCATGTTTGCAATGGGGTGGGGGGTGGACTGTTAAAAGATTTGTGACAAAAGCAAGTCTGCAAAGGCCGTTGCTTGATCAAATTGCAAATGTGGCTATGATGTATGAATATTGCAGACAACATTGATGGTATAGCATTTTTTATCCTCACAAAAAGTGACATGTTAAAACTGCACAACATGTCTCATCAGATGCAACTTGCTATGACAATTCCTGGAACATGCAGTATGCATTATTATGGATCTACAGAAAACTTATTATTAATAAGTGGAAAAAGGATAAATACTGATGAAAATTTTTCTTTTTGTTCATCTTTTGATAGGAATATTAAAGAGACTTTGGATATTCCATCTCTTAAAAGTTATGTAGCATGTATGTATGAATGGAATGGGTATATAGTCTTAGTGTCAAAAGTCCACAGATAAAAGAAGGAAATGCAACTGTTAAATTCATGCATCCACAATGGCCCATCACCTTCGTATTATTGGACAGAAAATGACAGTTGTATTGTGCCTTTCAGTCATATCCTTTGTGCATGTGACATCAATACTACAAATGGTAGAATATATAAACTTAGTGATTCATCCAGTGCTTTAATAAGCACTAAGTGGGCAAAACATAAAATTAGAAGGAAATAAAATTGAAATATAAAGAGAACAAATTTTAATAATTATCTTTATTTTTAATTGTTATTGATGTAGATATATTTTCAATAGCATTTTTACTCTGTATGTGCTAAATGTTATTTTGTATAAATTTAAAGTGCGATAATATTTACCTAATGTATTTTTTTTTAATTATATATACAAGTATGATTTTGCTATAAAATGTGACTATTTGTAGAATTTTTCCCATTATTTCTTTTTTACTTATAATTTACTGAAACTTTGCAATAGATTTCAATTTGTTAGGAAAATACTTCTATGTCTTGCAGAAATTCATTATTAGCATTCTTATTTATTCCTGTGGGATTCCCCTTCTTTATAGCCACATTAAAAAATATGTATATGTTTATGTAAGATAAAACCTTATCAAACTTTTAGATGTAAATATGTATGATATTTCTGGTAATAAAAGAAATATCAACATTATCTTTCACTTTCCGTTACTTATGGAAGGTCAGTAAAATTGAAATTCTTCTTTAAACAAAATGCCTGCGAACTGCCCATTAAAATTTTCTTATCAGGCATCAAAACACACTTTGAGCTGCCTATTTATGCAATTAGATGAAAATTGAAGGGGGAACAATGGGGGAAATCAGCCATTACAGTTACGCCTTTTTTTAATTTAAAAAATGACAAAAAGTCATTTTCTGACAGAGTTTAATGGAATAAGCTGCACAAAAATCAGTTTAAATAAAAGTATACTTTATTCTGAACAGAACAAAAAAAATTTGAAAGTTCTAGCTTAAATCTGAAAGAAGTTACAGACCTTTACGTTGTCACATGTGCTATTCAAAATGGCGGCAAATCGGCCATCTTGAAAGACATTTAAAAGCTCACAACTCACAAACCGTTTGATCAATTTCAATATGATTGACATTTTTGGAATCAGCATTAAAAATTTTACAAATACACCAAAGTTTATCAAAATTGAAGGTGATGGGTGTCATTTTTAGAAAATTCTGGGTGATTTGACATGGAATGACCCATAAATAATTATATAAGTGAAACAGAATTTCTCCCAACTTACAAAAAAAAAAAAAAAAAAAAAAAAAAAGAATAAAAAGCTATATGCTGCAAGCAGGGAAAAGGTACATTTTAGATTTTTAAGACCACTTATTAGATTCTTAAGATGACATTTTAGATTCTTAGGATCATGCTTTAAATTCTAAGAGGCGCTTTTTTTTTATTTTTAAGGACGTTCATTTGACTTTTAAAGCCACTTTTAATATTTAAAAGTTGGAACACTATTTTCAAGATAACAATGAGTCAGCTTTTCCTATGCAAGCAAATTTTTTAATACAAAAAGTAGTAAAGGTGCATTTATTTATTTATTTTTAGACTGAGGTGGAAGAAAGGTGCTTTTATTAGAGGGAAGGGAGAATGGGGGGCAAGGGTGCTATTTTTTAAACCAAAGAGCAAGCAGGGCACAACAGGGGTGCAGAAAATGTTTCTACTCCCAACATTTCCCCCAATCCACATGAAAACTTCCCCAAAATTTTACGGTATGTTATAGGTAAGTGCTGTATTACCGTAGCATAGATGCCAACATTGTAAAGACTGTATCAGGAGTAAACCAGTTAAATTTCAGGAGTTTTGGACACTCTTCAGGAGTAAAATGTTCACATATCAGGCGTCATTTCAGGAGTTGCACATAGTTTTTTACGAGCTATATTTTTTACAAATATTCTCAGTCCTCTTGCATCTTTTGCACTTACCAACACAAACATAATTTAAATAAAGGTTACTTAATTTACTTTTACTTTCAATGTATTAATAATTTTTTATAATAAATTTATAAAAATGGAATAATTTTTTTAATCCCTACAGAGCAAAAAATCCGCGATTGATATAACTGTGTGAAATTACATGACTATTTTTTCCCCCTACAAAAAAATAAAGTGACTTTTTCCACGACCAATTAACAAAATTCGCGATTTTTCGCCAAGATTCACTGACCAGAATTGCGATTTTTTGCCGCGACTGACGGACGAAAACCGCGATGTTTTGCCGCGACTAACGCACGAAAATCGTGACGTTTTGTCACGACTGACGGACGGCAATCAAGATGTTCTGCTGCGGTTAGCAGACAAAAATCACAATGTTTTGCCGTGACTTGCAGACGAAAATCGCTGTTTTGCCGTGACTGACGGACGAAAACCGCGATGTTTTGCCACGATTGATGGACGAAAACCGCGTTGTTTTGCCACGACTGACGGACCAAAACCGCGATGTTTTGCCACGACTGACGGACGAAAATCACGATGTTTTGCCACGACTGATGGACGAAAATCGCGATGTTTTGCCACGACTGATGGACGAAAATTGCGATGTTTTGCCGCGACTGATGGGCGAAAACCGCGATTTTTTGCCGCGGACCACGGGTGATTCTGTAAAAAAAAAAAAATTCTGAAAGGTTACAGCTGAGGGGTGAGGAAGAATCCACTCCCGACACTAACTATATGTTGGCAAAATTAGTGTTCTTTCGCGATCCTTTGACGAAATTTGTATTATTCGTTATATTTTTGACGAAATTTGCAGTTTTTTGCAATCATTTTGACAAAATTTGGGGTTTTTTTTGCGATTCTTTGACGAAATTTGCAGGGATTTTTTTTGCGATCGTTTGACGAAATTTGCGGGGATTTTTTTCACGATCGTTTGACAAAATTTGCGGGGATTTTTTTCCCGATCATTTGATAAAATTCGCGTTTTCCCCGTGATCCTTTGGCTAAATTGGCGACTTGTTTTACGAACAATTGACGAAATTGATTATTTTGATGGAATTTTATCGAAATTCGCGCTATTTTTTATGTCCAAATTTTCGGATTGATGACTGATTTTTTTTAATTTTAGGAACCGAATGCCTTAAATTTTCGAAACAGCGATTTTTTGCCGGGACTGACTGACGAAAACAGCGATGTTTTGCTGCAACTGATTGACCAAAACGGCAATTTTTCGCCGCGACTCATTGACAAAAACAGTCATTTTTTACCGCAAATGACTAACGGAATTCGTGATTTTTTTTCAAAGCAGGGAGTGACAAAATTCGCAATTTTTATCATTACCGATTACCGGATTTCAGGATATTTTTTCCTCAACTGATTAACGCAATTCAGGATATTTTGTCGAGGCTGACAGCCGAAATTAAGAGTTTTTTGCAGAATGAAAAAATTTGTGATTTTTATCAACGACCTATTGATGAATTTCACGATTATTTGCAGCAACTGATTGACACAAAATGAAACTTTTTTCAACTATCGGTTGTCGAAATTAGCGATTTTCTGCCACGAGCGATTGTAGAAATTCGTGGTTTTATCGACTAATTGGCAATTTTCGCGATATACTTCAACAACTAATTGACGAAATTCATGATTTTTTGCCTCAAATTTCCGTATTTTCTACCTTATTACCATACTTCCGTATTTTATCCTACATTTCCGGAGAAACTCCAGAATTTTCGGAGATATTGGCATCTATGCCGTAGGTATATAAAATTTATTTTTCAAATATTTCTCAACTTATGCACGATTATATATGGCAGGGGTGATTCTGAGTGAAAAAAAATTTCCTAAAATTCACAGAAAATTTTCTGACAGCAGAGTGGAGGAAATCCACTCCCAACACTATGTATTTTTCATGGATCTTTTGACGAAGTTTGCGGTTATTTCGTGATCTTTCGACGAAATTTGCGGTTATTTCGCGATCTTTCGACAAAATTTGCAGTTATTTCTCCTTCCATTTGACGAAATTCGCAGTTTGTGTTGCCATCATTTGATGAAATTCACAGTTGTTTTGCGAAATTTCCGGTTCTTTCATGATCTTTTGATGAAATTTGCAGTTTTTTGCAATTTTTTAACGAAATTTGTGATTATTTCATAATTTTTTGACGAAATTTGCGATTCTTTCGTGATCTTTTGACGAAATTTGCCGTTATTTCGACCCTTTTGCCAAAATGGCGGTTGTTTCGCAATCTTTTACAAAATTTGAGCTTATTACGTGATCTTTTGAGTAAATTTACATTCATTTCACAATCTTTAGACGAAATTTGCGTTTTTTTCGCTTTTCTTTAACGAAATAGAAGGTTATTCGCGCTGTTTTGACGAAAATCGCGGTTATTTCGCCATGTTTTGACGAAAATGGCGGTTGTTTTGCAGTCTTTTGACGAAATTCGAGGTTGTTATGTGATCTTTTGACGAAATTTGCAATTGTTTCGCAATCTTTTGACGAAATTTGCGATTGATTCGCAATCTTTTGATGAAATTTGTATTTATTTTGCGATCTTTTGACAAAATTTGTGTTCATTTCACGATCTTTTGACGAAACCTGCGGTTATTTCGCGATCTTTTGAAGAAACCTGTGGTTCTTTCGTGATCTTTTGACGAAATTTGCGGTTCTTTCGCGATCTTCTGACGAAATGCACTTTTATTTTGCGATCTTGTGATGAAATTCGCATTTTTTCCATAATTCTTCGCAATAATTCGCGGAATTTTTATGTCCGAATTTTCAAATGATCGATTTTTTTTTTTTTTTTTTTTTAAACAGAATGTCTTAAACTTGCGGAAAATTTGGAACATAATCACCCCTGTTATTACATATTATTCTGAGATCGATTTTGTGAAGGTCGCCATACGGATATTTTTATTTGTACTGAAATTGTTGTATCTCAGGGAATTATGGAATTCGTTGTTAAAATCGAAATCAATTGTATATGTTTCTGAAAAATTTCCCCCGATCCTAGATCGCCGGATCGGACATATTCTCCACCCCTGGGCACAGCACCTTCTTGGAACTGCCTGTGAGAAATTATGGTGGGATCTAACAAGGAAAGTGAAGAGAAAATTTTCAATTTACTTGAAAAAAGATTACAGAAGGTAGTTTAGATTATATTTAATTCAGTTAAAAATTTAATTGTTGAATTGCAATAGGAAATTTGAAAAAAAAAATCTAAATTTTTCAAATGCAATACAATTTCACTGAAAATTGAAATAACTTAGTAAAAGTAATAAAATATTGCCTAAAAAGACCAAAATTTTTATACTAAATTACAAAGAGGTAGAAATAAAGACATTTATATCTACACACATCCATCAAATTTTTATTTGATTCTAGATACAATATAAAAGAATTTAATGAATATTTTAACACAATGCCATTGAGATGTTATAAAAATGCAAATAACTACAATTTTCCTTATAATATGAATGATCAAAACTCATAACTTGACACCAGAAAAATAAATTCTTATACATACCCAAACAGATAAAGATCGATCTCTACTTCCAATCGCACAACAACAAAAATGTTCAACCTATACTCAAAAATAAATAAATAAATAAATAAATAAAAACATAAAATCAATAAATTATCATCACTGCAATTTTTATTTATTTATTTTAGAAAGCAGAAAAATATAATAAAGAAAAATAGCCAAGAAAAAGTAAATAAAAAATTCATGAATTCCCTTTGTACCATTAATAATAATCATAAATAATAGAAATGCAATAGAACCAATATGCAAGTGACATTTAGAGATAGCTATAAAAGATATGCAAGGGGAATCTCAATCTATATAACAAATAAATCATAACTACTACAAGACGTTGAAGGAACCACAGTTTTATCTATTCATTTTTGGTTAAAAGCATTATGTCCATTAGGGCTGATATGATACAACATCAAATATTGACTTTTATAACATTTCGTTAGTGAACGTAATTTCTTATTCTCCAATCAATGCTAAAGGTGATTTTAAGTTGGGGGGGGGGGGGGGCAAGCAGAACTTTTTATCAACAAAACAGATGGACAATATTATTTCACTTTTCTTTACTAGTAAACACAACAAGTATGATTTCAAACATACTTCAGAAATAGTTTCTCAAACAGCAGATTATGTATGCATACACATATGACGGAAGAATGGGAATGCCAAATGTTGGGGTATTCTACATTTTGGAATTAAATAATTTTATAATCATTTAATGATTTTAACAATAACTTTGAATTTTTCTAAAAATAGATAACAGACTATTTAGAAACCAGTTACAAATAAAAATTTTGGTTGGATCAAAAATAACGAAATCCCCCTCTCCCTAAAATAGTATGTTATATATGCACAGCTCCTAATGCTTTTAAAATATGTAATTTTGAATTTTTATTAGTTTAATTTAATCATTAGTATCGAAAAAAAGCACACGATTTTTGGTGTTTCTTAAATGAATGAATTTTGGGTAAATTAATAGAAAACAAATGAAATGAATTAGTGAAAAGGAAATACTGGACCAATCTATAATTGCGATTGAATTATTTTTAAGAATACATTTAAAATGCATACTTTTTTAATACATGTGTGTTTAATAAAAATAAATAATCGATAAATATGCTTAACAGAGAAAATTCATTAGCATATTTGGTATAGAATAAAGAACACAATTATACCCAAACACGACCCAGCACTCAGGTCCGTTTGATTAAATTTTTTGAGTTCAAGTTGCTTTCAGGTTGTTTTGAGTTTTGTGGGCCCAGTGATAAATAAAAGGAATGGATCGGAAAGGAAGGGGGGGGGGGGGTAGTCTCATAATTTTTACAAGGGAAATTTTTAAAATATACTATATATTTAATAAATATCAATAATCTTATGACTTTTATTAGTTTCAAACATAACTTGTTACTTTACTACTTTGTTCATATGTCACAAATATCACATTATTGATATATCAGAATATCATAATTGTATAAAGATGTCAGATGCCAATTTATCCAGGCTTTAGAAGTGAGATTTGTTGTCAAATGATATAAAGAACTATGAAAACAAACCTGGTGAACTTTTATGCTTGTTTATATATGTATTTATATATAATAGCATTTATGCAGTCGTTGTTATTATACCGGTTGTCTTTTGGTCGAAATACACTGGCCATTTCCAGACAAAAAAAGAACAATTCTTCATAACAGAAGAAAATTTATTGGTTCCTTCATGTAGAATACAGTTGTAAGCAGACACCACAAATCACAGCTTGGTGAGATATTCCACAACATCTACCTTAATAGTTACTTCTGCTGAAACTACATTTAGGATAAGATGATATAAAAACATTCTATTACTCCAATGTCCTTCCAGAAAATTTTCCGAAAGATGGTCGGTTCCAATTACTTCGTATAATTGAGGTTCTATTATATATATTGTATGTTTGAGCGTTTTTTTGTCTTTTTTTCCAATTTTGGTCCTGGTGGGTGAAGGGGGATGTTGCATGCATAAAATCTTGATTTAACCCTGCTGTGCATGTCGTGAGCCAAGTCACCCGTCTTCTAGTTTGCTGTTTTCTGGTTTTGTTCTTCCGTTTGGATATTTAAGAGTTATTGTTTATGATGGTTTATTTGTTTTATTGTTGTTTGTTTTCAAAGTTATGGTGTGCGATTAGCATTAATGTTCATACCTAGAGTTTAAACTATATATATATGTTAGAGGTAAGATTGCACTTAGAACAGCTTAGCCCAGCAAATTCATGCATGAGGCTCCTGAAGAGAAAGCCCAACGGCCGAAACAACAAAAACTGTGGAGCCTACAATTACGATCATGAGAATTAGGCAGACGACACTCTGATGTGCCCATGAGCAAACGTCTCTCACGAGAGATGATGCGATGAAATCCATGCAGGCCAGATGGACCTGGCTAAAAGAAGCCAGCAGACGGCTGGTAATACTGTTCAGAATTATGATCAAACTGTAAATAATTATTTTTTATATAATATATAGTCAAGACGATTAAAGTGTGCTAAGATTTTGTTAAAAATCTGCCCTGGACTATTATTACAAACCACTATACACTGAACAAATGTTCTTATGTTGACTGCATGGGTGCAAGAAGTCCATCCAAGCCAAGACTGAAAACATTTCCAAGTATTAGGTATAATGAAAGGAGATGGACTAGAAGATTTTAATTTGTCTTCAATTATAACTAAAAATTGATGTTTATAACGAAAGAAAGTGATTAAAACTTTTTGCTTGTAAAACTGCTATTATTTCACTATATAAAGTATAATTTATTACTAATTAAAAATCTCTCCAAGACTGAAATCAGTCCTGAGACTGAAGGTCTTGCACCCATGGTTGACTGCAAATTTATCCTACACATATATATATATATTAAGCCATGCACAAATAACGAGCAGCCTATCAAATCTAAATCTGCAACTCAAAGTCTTTTCTACAGATGCAAAAATTTTGAATATTTATATTACTTGAAGAAAGTACATGGGCTGGAATTGAAAGATGAATTATAGAAGCTTATACAGAGGTTCTTTTTTCTTTAGTTTCCCTTACTTAAAACTAAAATTGAAATGCTTTTGTGAAATCTAATATTATAGACGTGTTAACAGTCATTTAGAGATTAAAAAATATATCAAATATTGGTTATTTCCAATATTTTAATACTGTCTTCCATGCTAAATATATATCTGTGCCTACACTTATCAGGTAAAATTAGTAAGAAAATCAATTCTGTTGACCAGCAAGCCACAAATTCTTTCAAAAAATTCTGCCACAAATAATGACTGCCTACCCTTGATTAGGCTATATCAGAATCTTAGCTGAATCAATAGTACATACATTCTGGTATTTTATCTAATGTAGATACAAAATTTCTTTGAAGGATATCAGAAAAATAAAAAAGTACATTTTAAAAGTGGAATTTCAAATTTAAGTTACATACCTTTTCTGAATCCTTACTCATTTTACACAATATGTTAGGATTGAACCTCTGAAAAAAGAAAGAAAATGTTTACAAAACTTTCATAATTAGAATATGAAATGATTATTACAAAATTTATTAAATTTCAAAGCACATACCACACATGTTATAGCTTTCCTATGGCCTACAAAGTCCCTATTGGCTTTCCATCCATCTCTCTCAATAATCTGGGCAGTGGGTCCAGAATTATTCATGGCATGGGCAGAAACCAAATATCGGCCATCGGGAGACCAGCTTAGTCGCAAGACATGTGTTGTACCAGCACACTAAACAACAAAATCAAAGCAATGTAAAAACTAATGGAAATGCTTCGAACAAAAGAGGAAAATTTCAAAATTTCTTTTTTTTCCTTCAAAGGAGTTTATTTGAAAAATCGAAAATTTATTTATTATGAAATTCTGAATATTATTTTATAACTTTAATGCTTGTTTTTCTTTTCATGTACAATGTCCTTCATCTAAAACAAAAATATCTACACTTTTTTTCGTACATAAATTAAATTATGAATTTGTTAACATGAAAAACTTAACTTTAAAAATATAATCTGTAAGACAATTAAATACTACTTCTGGTACTAAAAATCAAAATTCATATGCAAAATTATATCAATAACTAGAAAGGTAGCCCGTCAAAAATGACGGGAAATTAGATATAAAGATATATACAACTCATGTGCAAGAATATGAGTTTTTCTCACTTGTTCCGCAGTGATAGATGAAAATAACGCATTTTAAGAACAAAACACATTTATGAAAATCTGTGTACAGTAGAAGACTACTAATCTGCATAGTTTAGTTCCAAGTGTTGTGCTGATTGAGGCTTTTTGCGGTCATGTCTATTCAATCTTTGTTTACATTTTTTTTTTTTTATTCACATATTGGACAATTTAGATTATTAAGTCTTAAAAATAAATAAATTACACACTTGAAGTAAGGTAAAAACTATTAAATTATCATATACGATTTCATGAAATGGTATTATATGGTATTATACGTGTGTGCTCCACGATCTTGGTTACGACGGTGGCAAAATTGGTTACAACTTGTCATAATCATAATTGTGTGGGCCGCTGAAATAAACAAATAACCAATTTTTAATAAAATTTCTGATATAAAGTAGTTTTCAAAAACTTGTGTAAAATTGCTGGCCGTTCTGATGTTATGTCAATCCTAGGAATAATACTTGTAACACTGAAGAGTTTCCATAAACTTCTCCAAAAGAAAGGTCCTGAAATGACATTGTAATTCCTCTAACTTCAAAGTTTTATCGGGCCCTGATGTTGCTTACTGAAATCTAATAAATACAGTTATTTTGAATATTACAACAGAATTAAACAGTTACACTTACTTAACTTAAACCCGCTGTTATGCCAATGTTATTTTTTAGTATTAAGAAGAAAATTATTTACATTTTTCAAATCATACATTTATAATTTTTTTATTATTTAATAACTAAATAATGATTTAATAACTAAAAATATGCTTTTGTTCTGAGCTCCTAACTATGACAATAAAGTAATGTAACTAAGAGACATTGGAAAATAAAATCTTTGTTAATTCAAACCATAAACAAACTATACCGCCACCATTTTACCTACTACGATGTCATAAGAATATTATTCATTGATTGTTGGAGAACTTACTTTGTGAATGAATACCTCAATGGTTTAATATTTTTTACGGTTCACGATGAATGAATCACTTGTGTTTGTTTAGGTTTATGGAATGAGATATTAAGCTATCAACCTAATATCAGGGGTCTCTGTGGCTGAATGGTCAAAGCACCACTCTGCTAATCGTTTGCAAGCGTAAGAGATTGTGGGTTCGATTCCCGCTGGTTCCATTGCACACATTCTTTGTGTGGAACTCCCAGGGTGTATTTCTCTTGTGTTGTAATATTTCCTCGTGCTATCTTGTCTCCGACTTATAAGCGGGCTCTCATGTCAAGCACACAAGTCATATGTTTGTTATTCAATAAATAAAATAAACCTAATTTCAACTGAAATTATTCTAGGATACATGTACTTTTTAATCGAAATTTAAAACAATGCTTTGATCTCGAAATAAAATGTTTTAGTTTATATAATTGGTTATTTCTATTAATTATTTATTTAGGTACTTTTCCATTATAGCTCATTTGGCGCAATTCGGGCATCAGAAAGTGAGATATGTTGCCAAAATATATAAACAGCTATAAAAACAAATCTAATGAACTTTTATTTTTGTTTATATGCGTATATATATACATAAAAAATATATATAATATTTTTATATGTATATAAATTATGGCATTGATGTCATATATGTACCGGGGTACCTAACTGGCACCAAAATTATGTTATTTTGCCTGATATGGTAACCCGGCTATTGTTTTTTATTTGCTAATAAATTGTTTATTTTCTTTTTTTGGCAAAGATGTCAAAAAAATATTGACCCATATTGACATGCTTTTTTTCCTACGCTAATTTGGCGAAAACCTCGTTACCATATCATCTATATCCGGGTTACCCTATCAAGCAAAATAACGACACTTTGTCGCCAGTTAAGTACCCTGCGCGTATATAGCATTGCCGTGAAAAAAAATCACGCCAATATGGGGTGCATATGACATCTGTGCCTTTTTAAAAATTTTATATAAACTGTTTTGCTCTATAGTTATTAATTAATCTTTGGCACAGATGTCATATACGCCTAATATTGGCGCGATATTTTTCCGACACCAATTTGGCGAAAACATCAACAGCATAAGCAACAACATCCGGGTTATTATATCAAGCAAAATAACGACACTTTGGCGTCAGTTAAGTATCCGTTACGCATATGACAATGGCGTCAGAAAAAAATCGTGCAAATATGGTATATGACATCTGTGCATAAACTATTATTTATTTATTGTTATTTACTCTTCAAAATAATAGCAAATAATTAAAAAATATATATATATAACTGGTATTCGAAAGCGAGATTTTTGCCAAATTGGCGTCAGAAAAAAAATCACGCCAAATCCAATGCGTATATGACATCTTTGCAAAAATTACTTCAGTTTCATTATAAAAATGGATAAATAGCTTTTTTTATATTACCGTATTTTATGGAAGAAACGCCGCATCCCTCAAATTGACCTGAATAAGCTTCAAAATGTCGTAATCGCCGCATTCATTGGAATGCTATTTTTGTCAACAGCGTCAATAGGATGCCTCGTTTTTAATATCTTAAGATGTCTAAAGTTTTATTTAAAATATTTAAATCTGATTTTAAATATTTTTATGATTTTTTAAATAAAGGAAACTCAGTTGGTATTTTAAAAAAATCGTAAACGCCGCGGCGTTTCTTCCATAAAATACAGTAAATAAATGGTACATCTTAGTTATGCCGTCGACCAATTTCGCGAAATTATATAAATCGCCCAACCACTCGCCAAATTATACAAATTGACATAATTTTTATTTTAAATGACGAAAGAACAGATAAATTTTAATATAACATTAATAAAGATACAAATAAAATGTCGAAATAAAAATCCCTTAATGACGTAAACACTTGTAACTTGCTTAAAGTCAAGTGAATGTGACATTTCCGATCAACCATTATTGCATTTAATCTTATAGGGTCGACAGGATAATTAAGTAGTACCAAATAAATTGTATACATATGGAAAAAAATTGCTTGTGAGTATGAAACAGTAAATAGGTTGCCAGAAAATACATTGCCAAACTTCTTTCTCGCCAAGAAACGTTTCTCCGAAGTACTGTAAATAAGCAATGATTGCTGGAAATGCATTTTTAATTATGATATGCGCTTTCATGTTTCACTATACTTATGCATACTATATTGTGTATATAAATGCTATAATTCATATACAGGGATACACAAAAGAATTCGTAAGAGTTAATGAGCATGAGAGTAAATTGCTTAAAGGTGGTTTTAAAGTAGTTATGAATTTTTATGCCGAACTGCATTTAGTTTACTAAGAAATTTTTGTAGAATATAGATAAAATGATATACAGGGTCACGCAAAGAATTGGATACATAACCGTCTATGGATGATAATAGCTGGAAATGTGATTTCAGTAGTTTTAAGAGTGTTTTAGTTTAAATTAAATTTTAGTTAAATAGTGGCATGTAATAACGGTACTATTGGCTATGGGCAGTAACTGCTGAAACCAGTTTAAAAAAAAAAATATGCGTTTTCTAAAATGTTTACTTAGTTATCTTATTTACCATATTTCCCTAAATAATGAAGTTTTGTTAAAGCATTCAGGAAGTGTTGGAAAGTGTTTCATATTCTATGCTTAACGCATGATTTTTCTTTCTTGTTTAGTCTTATTTTGCATTTATTTCATTCTTAATTTTTTAGTCTTATACTGCTTTACAGAAACTTTAATATTTAATGTTTAAACTTTTTGCCCCCCTCTTTCATATTAGTACAAACTATAGCGCAGATAGAGCAAAATAATAGACAATTTGGTACTTTCCCACTATTGGGGCTTTGGCATTTTTTTTAAAAGCTTGGTGTAATTCGGCATCAAAAGAGAGATTTGTTGTCCAATCATATAAACAGCTATGAAAACAAACTTGATGAGCTTTTTTGTTTGCTTATATATGCATTTAGCACTACTTAGTTATCCCGTTGACCAATTTCGCCAAATTATATAAATCGACAAACCACTCCCCAAATTATACAAATTGACATAATTTTCATTTTAAATAACAAAAGAACAAAGGAATTAGCATAACATTAATAAAAATACAAATAATACTTCGAAATAAAAATCACTTGATGACGTAAACACGTGTAATTCCTTAAAGTCAAATGTATGTGGCATTTACGATCAACCATTATTGGCATTTAATCTTATAGTTTGCTGAAACATTTTTGGTCGACGGGATAACTAAGTAGTACCATATATTACCAAGTAGTATTACCAAGTAGTGCCAAAAGTATATTATTGATGTTTTTTTTATCCAAATTACTTCTATTACTGTATAAAATTAGATTGCTTTTATATGTTAAATAAATCGTATAAATATCAAAAAAAAAATGCGTGTCAGTGGATAGGTTACCGGAAAATATGTTGCCAAATTTCCTTCATTGCCAATGCACCTATACTGGAAAAGTATCTAAAGCACATTAAAATCGTGCAGTTAGGAGCTCAGACAGGAGTTCAGTGTCATCTATTGGCGATTATTTTATTAGTAGCATCGGGGGGAAGATGTAAAGATGTACATTTTCGTATATTACACTTTAAATTCTCACCCATAGATTTTGAAAAAAAAACCTTAAAAGAGCAGAGTTTAAATTAAATTGCAGTGACCTCCATTATGAAAGATTAATGGTTTTAAATGAAAATTTCGCCAAATTAGCCAGCTATCGCTAAGTTGGCTTCATATATGACAACTTATTTTTGTCGCCATCATTTGGCGCTACTGTGGTAACCCTGCATTTGTATTTTTCAACAATTACTCATTTCAATGAGGCGGTCCTACCGAAATTGTGAGGGACACACAGAGACTTGGATTTTATATAAATAGATACCAGTTAGTAAAAACAATAAAGTAAGAACTTAATGTAATGTACTATCAGTTGAAAATTTGATTTATATTGCAATATATGCATTTTCTTATAAAATCATTAGATAGCAATTAAATGTTTCTTACAGTTACTTTCTCTAAGAAAACATAACCATAAGAAAATCTTCAAATTTTTAGATTTTTAGTTAAGGAAGTTAAGATTTGTTCTAAAATTATATGTTCCCATAAATAAATGTTTTTGTTTTACTTTTTTATTTTGTTATGATTTATTTAATGAAAAATATTGGTTAATATAGTATTAATAGCAGCTATATGCACTTTTTAATATATGAACATCACATTTTTCATTTTTAAGTGGTGAAATTAATTTTTATTAGAAAAGCAATATTTTTTATGACCCAAAATTCAGAAAATCCAAAGTTCGGATTTGGTAAAGTCCCAGGAATTCTGAACTTTAGACTTTATACTGTATTTACTTTTCAAAACATCACAATCTCATGCAAAGATAAATTTTTCTCTAAGTCTTAAATATTAAAAATCTAAAACTTATTTATTAATATTCTCGTTTCAAAATATATTCTATAGATAGAAATATTTATTCTCATTTTGCTGCCAAAATTTCAGTGAACTTTAACAGATTTTAACGAACTTTAACAGAAGAGCTAAAAATGTATTTTCTATATTTCCTACTTTTAAAATATGCACCATTATGTTTTCTAGTTTTCACAATCTCCATGTTGTGCACACCTCGAAAAACAACATCTTTCATTCGGGAACAGCTTTTACGAACACTATATTGCAAATGACTAAGCGCAGCTAGCATACGTCACATAGTTTGGTTCATTGAACCCTTCACGTTTTAGAAAGCCTGCATGAAAGAGTGTTGCCAGATTCTCGATTTTCTTGATGCACATCAAGAGACAATTAATTGTAGAATTTTTTGATTGGTCATTTCATAACCGTGCAGTACACAACCATCTTTTTCACTTCAAAATAAAACATCTGTTAGCTATTAGTCATCAACGAGTGATTAGCATCAACGGATGTGCAACCTTTCGGCTGTGTAGCCTCTAGAGTTCTAAAAACGAGGTGTAAGGATAAGGACGATATCTCACAGCCTTTTGGTTACGGTTCAACAGTTTTTCTTATCTTAATATCATTTGAATAGGATTTTAATGTTGATACATCCTTTATATTATATCACTATTATTAATCGGTTCTGTTCTTTGGATCTGGTCAGCAGATTAATTTGAAATGGAATGGTATCTACATTTAAACACCGGTTATCTTCAATTTAAAAATGAATCTTTTAGTGATGTCACCTGTGGATCCTCTCTAAATTTTTTCGATAGTAAACATCCATAATGATTTGAAAGTGAATATCTTTCACATTGGATTAATTCTACCCTTAGTACTTCATAAAATTCTAAAAAGATTTTGAACAGCAATCCAGAAAGAAATATATATATTACTAGCAGATCTACCCAGTTTCGCTTGTGTCAATAAGAATGGTCCACCCGGGTAAAATACATTAAAATGAAATAATACGGCAGTGACAATAACTGAGATTGGTGCATTACCGTCCACGAATCGTTAAAAGACCGATAAGAAATATAAGTAAAATAGTTTTAATTGCGTCTACTATTAACTATACCATAATAGTGTATATTCCAAACAAATGTCATAACATATATTAAAGTACAACTATATGCTTAAAAAGCGTCATTTAAATAATAAAAAACATTAAAAATATTAAAAATGTACATGTTTCGACTCTTTCATTGAGTCATCTTCAGAATATATATATATATAAAAAAAAAACTTCAAACACAATGCCAATTGTGACATTATACTGATGATGGCAATGACCTAACCCATAAATTTTGCCTTTACTAAAATTTTTTTAACTTATCATCATACAATTTCGTTTTTCACACTGTCGAATAGAAAAAGCTGTCAAATGAAATTTATTTGAAAATTGTATCTCAATTTTTTCATGTGAATGGATTTTAAAGTAATTTTCAATCATAGATATTTTTGATTTGCATGCAGCCAGGGATAAGATTTCCGCATTTTTTCACACCAGTATTTTGTTAGAGTAAATGATATTTCATTTAATCGGGACACTTTCTTGATTTAACAGAACAACATTTTCTTTAATAATATACTGGTGTGTAAAAACGTGGAAATCTCATCCCTACATGCAGCCCAATTACGAAAGATATACCTGTTTCCTCTTAATGCAATATTATAAAGTAAAGACATTGATGAACTATGAGTAACTCTAGCATCATATTGTTGGTGGCAATAACGTAACCCAACCATAAATTTAACTTTTACTTCAATTTGACCTTTAAACATCGCACATTTGATTATTCCAAAATCTAATAGAATGCAAAAAGTACTTTCAGTAATTTTTTTTGAAAAGCTTATCTCAATTTACGGATTGTTTATCCATTTTAAATTAATTTTCAATCACGGATATATTTTTAAATATACCTGGAACCCAATTCAGAAAGATATATCCGTTTGCTATTAATGCAATATTATGAAGAAAAGAGTAACGTCTATCAGTAACGCCTAGCACCATATTGTTGGTGGCAACAACCTAACCGTACCATAAATTACGCTTTTACTGCAATTTGATCTCTAAACATCATGCATCCTATTATTTCAACATCTAACAGAAAAGTCTGTCAGTCATGAAATTCTGTTTAAAAAAGAAAAAAAGCTTACCCTAAAAAATAGTAGCTATAATTTCTATTTAATATAAATCTTACAAAAATCGTATTTTATATAACCGTATAAGATACAAATCGTAGAATGTTATCACTGAATTTCAGGTATTAAAACATTTATCTAAATGATATAATTAAAGATTACAAAGAAATATGGAATAAATTGTAAGATCCAGTTTTTAGAGCCAGTTTGAAATTATATTGATGACATTGATGTCATATCTAGCAAACGATTTTTTTTTACTATTATTATTTTCCTTATTTGATTCTTGATATTGAAACGACTTCATTAAAATAGATTTTTTAACATTCAACTAAAGTACTTCTAAGGTCATTTTAAAACATGCTTAGTTAAAGTTTTTACATAAATATATGAAAAATGTGCATTTTCTGATTAGAATGACGTCGATTTCAAAAATGTAAAAATATAGCAGTCGAGTCTGAATTTTTATTGGCTAATAAAACAAAGTACTCGAGTTATCATTTTATTTTTTTATTATTGAGCAGTTTTTTAGATGTGTGGCAACAGGAAAGAAGCTATTGAATTTGAAAATTTAAAATGAGATATTTCTATAATGTTAAATTATGAAAGATGATAGAAAAAAGGGATAAATATTGGTCTGATGATTTTTTAAAGGTGACAGGAATCTATTCCACGTTCTAAAGCCTATGTACAGCAAGTTTCGTGCAAATCGGTCAAAAATTAAAGATTTGTATAAAGGACATACACACAGAGAACGGCTTTTATATATATAGATTATAACAATAGCAGCTAAGAATGAAAAATGTTGTTTAATTTAGTATTAATAGCTGTTATATGCACTTTTTAATATATGAACGTCATATTTTTCATTTTTTCAATATAAAAAATCTATGTATTAAGTGATTATGTACGAAATTTGATTTTAATCACCGTAACATATATGATTGCAAGCTAAAAATCTTTTCAACTCTTAAAATTATTTCAATGATCTTGATGGAAAGAAATACCTTTCTGACCATCTTCTACTTTTTTATAAACTTTATTTGGTAATTTATAGCAATTTCATTAAATATGCAATTAATATCAGCATGCTTGATATTGAAATGATCAGAAAGTCACCAACAAGATGAATTATTTAACAACCATATAAAATTACCAATTATTATTTAAAAAACAATTTTTGCTTACATACACTTACTTTAAAAACATCTGCTAACTACAAAGTACTGTAACTATATGTTCAGTGAATTTTTATAGCTGATAATTATGACTAGCTACAATACAGTCTCTAGCAGTACACCATAAATGTCAGTTTAGTTTACGATGCAGCAGTTACACTTGACAGCTTATATCAACACAATTTATGGTTATTGACAGAGATTCTCAAGAGACAAGTTTCCACTTTTATCATCTCCCTCACCCCCCCCCCCCTCCTTTTAATCACAGATATAATAACAGATGCTTATAAAATAAAAGCTCCCAGAAAAGACATAAAAGTACAATTGTTGAAAAAAGAGGTTTACTTTTGTTAAGCTTTTGTTAATTGTTAAATGGAAAACAATTTTAGCTATAAATATTAAATCAACATCTAGTATAATAAGAGCATTATATAAAATTTACCTCAAGGAAGGGTTCTGTGACTACAGCTTCTTGCTGCCAATCATGTGTTCTCCATACTCGTAATGTTTTATCATCTGACTATAGAATTAATAATTGAAAATTTTAAATATGAGCCAATATTAAATTCATAAACAATTATCAACTGCTTTACAAATAAATTAGTTTAGTTATATTTCTAAACAAAATCACACTTACTCATGCATAATTCATAATATTATAAGATTAATGCCATTTTTAGAACTAATGTATTTTAAATGATCAACCATTTTTAACATCTTAATTCATGAATTAGGTACATGGTGCCATTTGGATAAGACAAGGGGGAAGGGGGGGGGGGAATCCTCCTGTCCTCAAGAAGATATTTCAGAGTGTATCAATCATCACGAGTCATACTCAAAAAAAAAATAATAATAATAATAATTTTAAAAAAATCTGAAATCTCACAAAGCTAAATTAACTTGACAGATTTGATTACAATAGAAACATAAGCATCACATTGATAAATCATCAAACAATGAATTTAACTTAAAATCATTTTTATAAGTTGTTTGACTTCAACAGTGTATATTAATAAAAAAAAAATTACTAGAATGAAATATTATAAACCAATTCTGATGACTTCAAAGTGTTTTAACATTATTATCTCTCTGTTCTAAACAAAAGTAACTAACGCTGTCACTGCCGCCGCCACCACCATAAATGAATTTTTTGTCTTTCTTCACTAATATTAAGAAAAGTGTTGCATACAAAAATATGAAAATTTGTAGTTTTATAGAGAAATGATTGATAAACACAATGAAGCAGACAGTTCTTAAATAAAAGAATTATTTTCAGAGCTATTTAATGTTAAAGCCGGTCGAAATTGTTCCATTAAAAAAGCTTTATAGGAACAAAAGTTATACATAGGAATTTAATAATTTCTTTTAGCGATACATTTCACAACAAGCTAGCAGTTTGCGGACTGCCCACATTTTTGACTAATTTTTTTAATCACAGCATTTGATAGCTTGCATTTTTTTTCGCGATGCAACTTGATTATCACAAAGACAAATGGGGCAGCTGCTCCCCCCACAAAATTGGCAAATGAATACAAATTGCAGATACAAAAATGTTATAGGAGTCCCCTAATGGATCTTTAAAATGCCTATAATTTGCACTTCTTCTTGCTCAGATGCAAGGGCAGTGAATAACGTTTCCCTTTTTCATATCGAAAGGGCCAAGGGCATAGGCAGATAGTCCTCCCCTCCCCGAAATTAGTGATTTTTATCTAATCATGGGCATTTTTCCCTATTTCCATAGCTTCATGTAAGGCCATTACTATGCAATGCAGACTACCCTCCCCGCCCCTCTTTTCGAAATGAAATTATGGCTGTACTACTGGAAAGCAATGGGTTATAACTGAAACTATCCACATGACATAGAGAAAAAAAATTAAAAAGTTATTCGATTCTTAAGTGTTTAAGTAGTCATGTCGACAACCATACATTTTCGTTGAAAAAGACTTTGTAAATACATCAGAGATTTTTTTTTTTTTTTCCTTGCCCTCAGATTAAGGATATATTTCTACCTTATGAATCAACAACTGAAATTCAAATAAAACATGTTGAATTTAGTTATTGGAAATAAATTTTCATTGCAGATGTGATAATAATAATAATAATAAAAATCTCCAGATCAATTTTGATGGATAAAAGTAGGAAAAAAGAAAAAATAACAAATTTTTGATAAAATGAAAAAAGGAGTGTTTTTTTAAAAAATAGGAAAAAGAGAAACATATCACTTTAGCATAATCTGTTAATTTTTTAACCAATAAATACTGCATAATCCATTTTTTAAAATCAATATATTTTTTACATATTTCATCAGGAAACGGATTATGGAAATGGAAAATCTTTATGTCCCTTTTCTGCTTTTAATCAGTCTCTTAATTTTCTTTTTTACCCTACCTGACTCTAGGTCAAGGCTGCATGGGAAATTACACATTTTTCGTCCGTTTTCATCTGTAGAAATGTCATTTTGGGAGATGGGTTTAAAAAGTTCTTTTGTTCATCGTACTTTCAGCTTGAAAATTTATTTTACAAGTACCAACAGCTGAGTTTGTCGTCAGAGAGAGAGAGAGAATGAATATCAGGAACAGTTATTATAAAATAAAGTTTCTTCTCTCCCATCCAATCTTTAGGTCAAGGTTGCATCGAGGTGCAAAAGATAGTTATGGCTTATAGCTGTCTCTTTCAGTGCCTTATTGCGTCATGTCCTGTTTTTTTTTTTACATTTGTTTTTGTTTGAAGTCTGGACTATGGCTCCGCAGAAAAGTTATATTTCTTCTTTCAAGCTTGTTACGATTGAAAAAAACTTGTTTAAATAAACTTTTATTGATTCATTTTGATTTTATTTTTCCATTTTATACTAGGGCATACCTAAAAACGGATTAATTGATCATAAGTAAATAAATTACACCATCATAAGTATAAATAAATATTAGCAAGTTATATTTATTTATTTATCAAAAATATTTTTTTTTCTTTAAATATATTCAAAGAATGCATTTCCGTTTGTTGTGCATTAAATTAATTAGCAAAATCCTTCAATGTAAATAAATTGTGGATTTTTGTCTGTGTGGCTTATCTGACGAAAATTGAATTTTTATCTCTTGTATAATATTTGGTGCAGCCTATACAACAATGCGGCTTATCTACCGGAAATTACGGTATATGCCAAATATGTATATATTTGAATCATTGTTCAAGGTCTACTATAAAATAAATGTTTATAATACGCATTTATGCTTTGAACTAATGATGGCATTAACATAGAAACAAATATTATTACAGTGTTTTTTATACACTGATTAAACATTATAAAATATCACATAAAGGTCCTCAAAAAATCTTTGATCTAGATAAGGTATTTAAGTTTCTTTTTAATAGCATCAAAACCTAAAAAAAACTAGACACTAAATGATAATGCTGAAAGATTTAAATAAATTCTGAAAAAAAAATGTCATATTTAAATAAGAAATTTTATCAGGAGATTCAGAGATCTAAAAAATACATAGTAACTTTTACTACTAGCTTATGTTGTTTACATATAGTTTACAGCTCTTTTCAAAATCTTGATATAATACACAGTACAAATTTCATATTGGGGGGACGGTGGAATCACATTAATGGATGATGGACTATATAAAAAATGAATTTATTAATTATTATTTTAACAGAGAATTATACTTGGAACTACAACTATTTATATTTTCACCAAAATAAATTCCAGAAGAAAATAAAAAATGAACAGTATAATTTGAAATAAAACTGTATAAAGTTAAATAAATCCCAGTTTCTTACCTGAGATGCAATATATTTTCCTACAGGATCCCAAGAAACGCCTTTTACTAAACCAGTGTGTCCCTTGAGAACTGCAGTAATTTCTGAACAAAATTTGAAAAATCAATTGATATTATACATAAAAGTCATAACATGCCTAAATCCAATAAAATAGTAAACTTCAAAATTTAGCATAAAGGGTTAAAAAACGACTCAGATTTCAAAAAGTAGAAAAAGACAGAAAGTACTGAAAAGTGAATAAAAAAGTAGAAAAAAAAAAGTACTTACAAATGAATAAAAAAGTAAAAGAAATATAGAATGAAAAAACAAACACAGATAATATATATATATATATATATATCATATATCAAGGATTCAAGAGAAGTAGGGGGAAAAAAAAAAAAAAAAACTAAAATTGCAGAGTAAAAGGAACAAACATTTAGCCTAAAATTTACAAACATTTACCCTACATTTTGTCTTCCTTGATTTTCAATGTGATGTTTCGCATTTTTCCATGCTTCGTACAGATTTTCGTTTTTTACATTCGTGAAACAATTCCTGTTACAATGTTTTAGCTTACTGAAGTAAATTCTGTGCTTTGTGATATATATCTACCCTATATATATAAAATCCTAATGAAACGAATATATGAAACGCCTGAAATGTATCGATTCTTTGAATCGACCGATTAAACAACTGATTTTGTTTCATGGCGATTTCTCCTAAAATATGGAATATTTTGCGATGAAATTAACACCAAAAATCCGTGTTGATCCACAGATCTCAAAACTGGTATTAGAATTTTTAAATTCGAATTAGTTTTTGAAATATTAATTTTTTTCTTATTTTAAATACATTTTTTCTAATAATGGCAACTCAAATTTTAATCATAACAGAAATTTTTTTTCATAATTCAGAAAAGGTTACTATTTTAAATTAATTTGGCGACAGTTGGGCCTCCTTTAAATCTATGCTAAGAACAATGCTTTTTTTGTATTTCGTTATCATTTTATTTAATACAAAACTTTCATTTAAAAATGAAACATTTAAATTGATGGCTTTCACTTCTTTTTTTTAAAAAAAACAAAACGAAAAGAAAAATATTAGACACAGATGTCATATACGCACCAGGGTACCTAACTGGCACATAAATGGCATTATTTTGATAGACATGGTAACCCGGCTATTGGTGTTTATTTAATAATAAATGTATATTTACTTTTATTTCTTTTCTAAATTTATATAAATTATTTTGTTCTATAGTAATTAATTATTTTTTTGCTATTTCCTTTTGAAAATAATAGAAAATAATTAAAAAATACGGTACAATGTAGTAGTTATTCCGTCACCCAATTTCGCAAATTATATAAATCGCCAAACCACTCGCCAAATTGTACAGATTGACAAAATTTTTATTTTAAATAACGAAAGAACAAATAAATTAGTATAACATTAATAAATATAAAAGTAAAAAGTCAAAATAAAAATCACTTGATGACGTAAACACGTGTAACTTGCTAAAAGTCAAGTGAATGTGACAGTTACGATCAAGCATTATTGACATTTAATCTTATAGTTCGCGATAGATTTTTTGTCGACGGGATAACTAAGTAGTACCAAAAATACATATGTAACTGGTATTCGAAAACGAGGCTTTCGCCAAATTTTCGTATGACATCTGGCGAAATATTAAATTATGTAACAAACCATGACATTTAATTTCAAGTTCAAATCAATGTTTTAATTTACCACTCAAACAATAAAAAAAATGCTAACTGGCGAGTTGAAAAAAGATATTGGCAAGATTTGCACCCGGCTTTTTTTTCTTTCGGCACAGATGTCATATACGGCCCCATATTGGCGTGATTTTTTTCTGACGTCAATGTCATATACGCAACGGGTACTTAACTGGCACCAAAGTATCATTATTTTGCTTGATATGGTAATCTGGATGTTGTTGTTTATGCTGTTGATGCGTTCCCCAAATTGGCGTTGGAAAAAAATCGCGCCAATATGTATATGACATTTGTTCCAAACTTTCATATGAAAGGCGAAGGGATCAGATCGTATTTGTTTATGGCATTTGATAACTTGAACTATTAGAATATAGATGAAATGATGGGGATAGAATAATATTTGGCGACTTATCACCTGTGCCTGGGTAACATTAAAGTATCAAAATGGCACCTAGAGTATAAAAAGCAAAGTGTTCCACCCGGAACTGTTGATGATAGTCACATGATTTAGGCTATTGTTATAGAGATTGTTTTAAAATATCGGTTGACAAAGACTCTGAATACTTAATTCATTTTAATTTAGCTTCTTTTCAAATGTTTAACTGATCCTCTTTAATCAAAATCGAAAACAGCCATTGGATGTCTTAACAGCAACTGATTCTCCGTTAAATTTTTGCAATCAAAGGGAATTGAATGGAAACCCGTTTACAGGGAGATCTGCACAGCTTTTTCAGTATAATTTAATCTTCTCTAATGTTTTTAAAACCCATTAGATTTTTAGATTTTCAGATTCTGCGGTGTCTGAACGGGGGTTGGCGAGCGTAGCTTGCAGGGTGCAGAGCCCCCTAGTATACATATATTTTTCCCCAATTTGTGGTGATTTTTCAACATTAGTAAAAGGAATCCTATTTTAATCTTTTAGCCCAACATAATAATTCCGTAACCTTTTCAATAAATTTTATTCAGAATTCGTACAGCAATTTTTAAAATTTTTCATGAATTTTTCCACTGAATCTTTAGAGTATTTCATCGCTGTGGAATTTCACGTTCTACAGGGGTTTTTCGACATTCATAAAAAAAAATTATTATTTAAATAATAAAACTTTGTATGAATCCCCATAAAACAAAAGAACACACAGGATGCATTTCAAGCTGGAAATTTTAACAGCCTTCCATCAGCTAATGTAAACACGTGTCTGTAAGGGGATAAAATCACAAATAAACAGTAAGAGCAGAGAGAGGAGAGTTTACAAAAAAACACAACAGCTAGCGCTAGCTGAAAGGTAAACACCAATTACAGAGGAGCACATGCAGAAGAGAAAAATGTTGCCAAAATGATAGAAAAAATTAACAGAAAAGAAAAGGGTAAATAAAAATAAATAAACAAATTAAAATACACAAGTTGAAAATTGTTCGTCAAACATGGCAAATGAGGTGCGTTCGTACTATAACTAGTTTTATAAATATTTTTTGCACCGCATATTATACTGAATGTATATTTTAGTGCACTTCATAAGTGCATATTAATTTCATTCTGTTCGAAAGGCTGTAACATCATTAAAATGCATTTGAAATAATTTTTTCCCATTGGCCTTAACATAACAGAAAACTTTTGACTGTCCCTGTAATTAAAGTATACATCTGATTTTCATAAAATTTGAAACGACTCGACAAGGTTTTGCAACAATTATATATTTAAAATTTCAAACCATTTGGAAGGCTGGAACATCATTAAAATGCACTTGCAATAATTTTTTACCATTGGCCGTAATGTAACGAAAAACTTTTGACTGTCCCTGTAATTAAACTATACATCTGATTTCCATATAATTTGAAATGACTCGACAAAGTTTTCCAACAATTATATATTTAAAATTTTAGACCATTCGGACGGCTGTAACATCATTAAAATGCACTTGCAATAATTTTTTCCCATTGGCCGTAATGTAACGGAAAACTTTTGACTGTCCCTGTAATTAAACTATACACCTGATTTTCATAAAATTTGAAATGATTCAACAAAATTTTGCAACAATTATATTTTTAATTTTCAGACCATTCGGTTGGATAGTTTTTGCTCTGTTATATGCGGACAGACGGACTGAACGACGACTATAGGTGCTACATATTTATATAATTACGAATGCAACTAAAAATGAATAAATAAAATAAAAGAGGTACATTAAGAAATAAAACTAAAAGAAAAAACACAAGAAAAACGTCTACTTCTACTTATATATATAAAATACAAACGGAAATTTCGTTCTGGCAGCTTATAACTCTATTTCTACTGAATGGATTTTCATGGAACTCGCACTGTTAGATAGATATTATTTTAGGGAGGTTTTAGTGTATAACACATCATTCTACGTAGACTAGTTATAGAATTATGATGAAAAGTTATGTTATTTTTGAAGAAAATATTTACTGGTATTTTATTTAAAAATAGCGTTTTTTTTTTGTTAAGTATGCCAGGGTTAATTTCAAAAGTACTGGATGCATCTTGTTTATCATTTACACCATTGGATAGGTTCTCGGAATCATTTGTATGCATAGTTTATCGATATAACTATTATTATCATTTTTTAATTAAAATTTGGCATTTCTCCTTTTTTTTCAGGCGCAAAGGTTGCTGTTGGTCATTGTTTGTCATCTTGGCGACGGTATATTATGCTATTTTTGATGAATTGAAATGGCTATATTATTCAGAAAAATTACAAACACCATGGGAAAACTTAATAATTGTATTAAAAATACAGTTAAAAAAACAAAATTAAGGGAACTTAGAATTATTCCTACAGAAATTTATGTAATTATGTGCTTGCAGCGAAATCTTCCATTTTCATTAGGTAGTTGTTCATAGCATTCCGGGATAATCTTCCATAATTGGATATCTTGCCAATCCAGATATTAAATAAAAGGTTGAAAGCAGCATTTTTGTTTGAAGCGAAACCTTCATGAAGAATCCAATTACAGAAAATCATATTATCTACTACATATATAAAGCGCAGCTTTGCATTTCAACCTGAAGGTTTACACTATTTTGAAAGAAATTACAAATGTTAGTTTTGGGAAGTTTGTGTATAACGCATTGATCTATGTCGCTTAGTCATAGAGTTACAGGGAGATTTCTAGATTTTGTGAACCCGATTGTTAAAGATTACCTTTTTTTAAGAATTTCATAAATTAAAACAAGGATTTCTTTTTTTCTTTTTAAGAAAACTTTTTGGGACATATTAAAAAGAGTGCTGTATTTTAACTGATGGTGGAAGCTAAATATTATTTACTGCTATTACGGTTTTAACTGCATTTTTTCTGCTAGAATGAAAATAAGAAAAACTGTGGAAATATAACATTTAAATTACCAGAATTACACATAGCAAAAAGCCGAGAAGCCCAGAATTAAAAAACTATCAAATGATAATGAATCACCTGAACATTATTTTGATGCCATGGACAATCTCTGCAATGCACTCCATTTCAGCAGTGTTGCAACTAAAGAACATTATGATTCCTGTTGTCATAACAGCTTCATTTTCCTACTAAATCTTACTGTAACTGATCAACTAAAATAGTTGGTGCTTAATAACACAAATTTTGCCCAACACATTAGAAAATATAATATCACAATGGCATTCACAGTTTCATGAAATAAGGAAATACATTAGAGGTAGGAATCCATATTGCCTTAAAATACATCATATTCACAGATATATTTCATTTGATTCATGATTTTTTTTAAAAAAATAGGACCAGCGTAGCCTGCTAGTAAGAAATTTTTTTTTCTTTTTTTAATAAAATGAAAAGAGACAAGAAAAGGGGAAATAATTGCTTAAATATTATTAAGTTATTTCCAAGAATAAAATAAAAAAATAAAACTAAAAGAGAAAACGCAAGAAAAACATAAGAAATAAAAGAATTTTTTGTTCTTATTCTTTTTGAATAATAAAATGAAAAGAGACAAGAAAAAGGGGAAAGAACTACACAAGTCATTTCTGAGAATTTGCTTGGAAATTACTTTTATAATTCTTTCCCCTCTTTTCTCCTCTTTTTTTTATTTTATTATTAAAAAAAAAAGAGAGAGAGAGAGAAATTCTTTTATTTCTTATATTTTTCTTGCATTTTCTTTTTTAGTTTCATTTTTTAATTTACTCTTTTATTTTATTTATTCATTCATATTTTATTTTAATTTGTTTATTTCTTTTTATTTCCTTTAGTCTTTTCTTTTCTGTTAATTTTTTTTTCAATTATTTTGGCAACACTTTTCTCTTATGCATGTGCTCTTCTCTGATTGGTGTTTATCTTTCAACTAGTGACATCTGTCGCAATCTTTGTAAGCTCTCCTCTTTACCCTTACTGTTCATTTGTGACCTTGTCCCCTTACGCCAGACATGTCAAACACATGGTCCGCCAACTACTTCGCTGTGGCCTGCCAACCCTTTGGCATTTTACCTGCGATTAATTCATTTGTTCGAATACACATGCTGAAAATACACTTTACCCGAACACACTTATACCAGCCATGGGCTTAGGAATGGCAAACATTGGAAACACATTCATTTAGCAGCACTGTAGAGACAGATGTAATTCAATTTTAAATTTTAGCTCCAAAAAATTGTACATACAAAGATAATCAATCATAATATAGCATACAGCTGGATCTTGAGTCTGAAAATTTAAAGATTAATAAAACTTTTACAATATTTTACTTATAATATTTATGAGCTATATGTCGAAATTAATACTTAATTTTACTTATGCTGTATTAAATAAAAAAATAGGTATTTTAAAATTAACAGAATTTGGTGCTAATTAAGAACATTTAGAACCTTAAAATATATATATATATATATATATAAAGTTAAATAGTTTTTAAATGAAATCCTTTAAATATGACACAAATTATCACTTTTGTGCTTGACACAAAATGCCCAAATATGTCATCCAGGTTTTTGAATTACATCTGTCTTTACAGTGCTGCTAGATAAACATCCGTGCTACTAGATGAATGGGATTATTACAATTATTTTTATTCAGAATGTTACCACATTCTGAAGAGCGATATTCCACTTAGTTAATAACTAAATAAGATAAAAATTATTATTTAAAAATAGTAGTACCATTCTGAATAAATAAAGGCTGCCTATCTGGCTTCACTGATATGCATGTGTTTCCAATGTTTGAAATTCCTAAGCCCATGGTTGGTGTAAGTATGTTCGGGTAAAGTGTATTTTCAGCATATGTATTCGAATGAATGAATTAATCACAGGTAAAATGCCAAAGGCTTGGCAGGCCACAGAGAAGTAGTCGGCGGACCACGTGTTTGACATGTCTGGCGTAAGGGGACAAGGTCACAAATGAACAGTAAGGGCAAAGAGGAGAGCTTACAAAGATTGCGACAGGTATCACTAGCTGGAAGATAAACACAAATCAGAGAAGAGTACATGCATAAGAGGAAAGTGTTGCCAAAATGATAGAAAAAAAATTAACAGAAAAGAAAAGACTAAAGGAAATAAAAAGAAATAAACTAATTAAAATAAAAAATGAATAAATAAATAAAATAAAAGAGTAAATTAAAAAATGAAACTAAAAGAGAAAACACAAGAAAAATATAAGATATAAAAGATTTTTTTTTTTTCCTTTTTTTAATAATAAAATAAAAAGAGAGGAGAAAAGAGGGGAAAGAATTATAAAAGTAATTTCCAAGCAGTAGGTTTAAGTTGTTTAATTATTTTCATTACTTGGGTATCATACTAAATGTATGATTGCTAATGAATCCTGTTTGATGCTTCATTTCTTTCTTATTGAAGCACACAAATTTTATTGGCATACTCTACTGAAGAAAATTAATTTACTTTATAAAAATAATTATTGTGTTTATTAAATTAAATATTCCGTGAGTCAAATTATTTACTACAAAATGGAAGAAAATGATGCTCACAGAGCAATTAAAGAAATTTGAAAATACTATAAACATAAATTATATATAGCAAGATAGATTTATTAAAGCCCAATATGTGCTTAAAAACTTATGGTACTTATAAATGTATGTTATATTCATACATTTATATTCATACGTTTAACCATGGTCAATCTAGAAAATACCTTGGAAATTTGGATACTGAAGATAAAAAGGGGTACCTTCTTATACAGAAATTTGATGACTTTAGCATTTAAAACTTTAAAATGGAATTTTGAACTCCTAAAAAAAATTAGCAAGTTGCAGTTAATAAAATAAATTTTCTGATTCAAAATATAGATATTTTAAAATTTTTACTTGAAAAAAAAATACGGAAGATTGACAGATATGGCTTTGCTAGATAAAGATTAACAGATTAGCATATACGATCAATTTTTTTACATACATACTATTTAAAAAATTCAATTAAATTTTGTAGATTTGGTTCATAAAAAGTAATATCCAGTGTTTTTTCGAAAACTATGATAAAATAAACTGAGAATTATAACAACTCTGGAACTTTACATGAATATCGTATGTATTTATGTGCGTGCAAATCTTATTCTGTGCAATGATAATAATATTATCTACTTTTCTATGTGCCCTGTGGCTTTGTATATAATGCTTAATTTGGACCGCGGCAGTAAACGAGTTTGACATGCCTGCCTTATGGACACGTATTTACTTTGGCTGATGACGATTTATTAAAATTTCCATCCCAAAACGCGTCCTGTGTGTTATTTTGATTTATGGTGAATCATACAAAGTTTTATCATTTAACAAGCTAACCTGCCTGGTGTTACCTGGGTCTGTCAAAAAAACAGCAGGACTTGAGAAAAAGCACTGAAAATCACAATAAAACATCGCAAAAAATTCAAAAATCGCTGCACTAATTTCGAATAAACTTCATCAAAAAGAGAGAGAAAAATTACTACATTGGGCTAAAAGATTGAAACAGGATTCTTTTTACTAACGTGGGAAAATCATAGCAAATCGCGAAAATACACTAAAAATAACATAAAAAATTCGAAAATTGTTGTATGAAATTCAAATAAAGTTTATTGAAAAGAGGGTTGAATTTACTACATTAGGTCAAAAAATCACAGCAAATCGCAAAAAAAACGTAAAAATCACAAAAATTTCAAAAATCACGTGTCAAAATTTACTATATTTGGATAAAAGTTTAAAATCCAATTCCTTTGATGAATGTCAAGCTGTGAAACTCTGAAACATGCTAAAAAATAGCAATAAAAAGCAGTTAAATAGCAAAAATCACACAGGAGAAAATTTATTATATTAGGCTAAAAGTTTTAAACCAAATTCCTTTTCTGTATTTCAAAAAATCACTGTGAATTCTAATAAGAAAGCTAAAAAATTGCACTGAAAATTGCTACAGTTCAAAAATAGCAGAGCAGAACATCTACCATAATATGCTAATGGTTTGAAATTAAATTTCTATTAGCCAACATGTCATTTTTGAAAACCTTACAATTTTTACGACGTATTCTTCCATACTTAAAACAGTACATAACAAATGCATATGCAATGAAAAAAGGAATATTTCATAATAATATTTTCTATAATATATTCCCTTGATCAGGGGCGATTCTGAGTAAAAAAAATAAAAATCTGAAATTCACCTCAAATTTTCTGAAAAGTTTTTGTGAATTTCCTGCATTAGTAAAAGGAACCTGCTGTCCATCTTTTATCCCAATATAGCAAATTTTGTTCTCTTTTCAATAACATTTATTTAGAATTAGGGAAGTGATTTTTTAATTTTAAGCAATTTTTCGCGTTCTGTGCTATTGATTAAGAGTCCAGGAAATATTGTATCAGCTAGTATACAATATTCTCAATCCCACTCCTATGCCCTCACATATTTTCATCATAATAGGCTAATTATGTTAAATGTATAAACATTCTATTCTAATGTACGTTATTAGACTAAACTAGCTTTGACATCTCTTTCTTGTTATAATTTAAACAAGCTTCATTACATTTATGATTATTATGGAAGTATTTTATTATATAAACCATTTATAGTTTTGTTTGGTTTGAATCAATAATTTTTTTAATCAATTGTTTTAAATCAGCATTTTTATAAGTGTGGTTGAAATCAAACAACCCTGAAGGTTACAAAATTCTCAATTATTAGATTATCAATTACAATAAAATTTTATATCTATTTTCTACTTTTCTGATGTTATGCTACTCTATACATTCCTTAGACAAGTTTGGGGGAGAAGCTCTGCAATAAAAAATATATATTACCTTGCCATTTTAAAGTATTCCATACAACTATAGTATTATCAACACTGCATGATGCTAACCAGGCATCACGTGGAGACCAAGCAAGATCTAGAACATCTAACAAAGAAAAAAAAGATGGAAATTAACCACAAAACAAAGTTTCATTAATAATAATAATAATAATAAAAACCACACAGCTTAAAATGAAATTGCTTTACCTCCTGAATGCCCTCTTAACGTGCTGACACATCTCCAATGCTCAACATTAACCATTTTACCACCACTGCCAAAAGCTGTTGAGCCTGTGCCATATCTGAAAAGAAATTTTAAAAAATCAGTTTCATAAAAATGTTTCAAGTCCTAAGTTGCAAAAGGAAACGGAAAAAATGCACTGACATCATCAAGAAAGTGCCATACACCTACATGTTTCTTTATCCCTTAAATGTATTTTAAATATGCCCACTGCATTTATTCGCATAATTTATACACTTTTTTAATGTCAAAAGTGAGAGATGTGTAAAATATGCAATTTTTTTACACGCATTTTATTTATTGTTATTAAACTTTCTTGGTAGGAAAACTCAAGAGTAATTTAAACCACTCTCTATATCACTTTAAGACCTGACCTACACAAGGTGATCCTAAAGAAAAAGAAAAAACATTTTCATTTTTTTTGTGCGATTTAAAGTCGAGCCTGCACCCACAGAATTGCATGGATCCTCCCTTGGCATAACCTGACATTGGATATTTTTTAAATTTTTTTTTTTTCAATCAAATGTGATCCTTTTAATTAGGAGAAACGGCCAAAACTTTTCATTTCTACCAGAAATCTTCTGGTCTTAAAGGGTTATGATAGTTGCGACCTTTCAATATAAAATTAACATTGAAAATTATTTTTTTTTTTACATTTTTGTTTCAAAATACTTTTAACATTTCTGGTGATACAACACAACTACAATTTCAAACTTTCTTAAAATATTTCAAAAGTTATCTTCTATTTCAGGGAATTTCCTAGATGCAGGGCCATGGTAAGCTCTCATACTTTTATTTGCTCTGTAAGTTCATTCTTTTGTTTATGCCAGTATCGAACAAGAGATTCATTTATGCCCAATACTCTTCCAGCAACTCTTTTGCTATATTTTCTGCATAGCAGATTGGGCAAAAATGAATGTAAAAGTTACTTTTTTTTGCCGTTATAATTTCACATCATGAACAAGATCTTTGGACAATTATTAAAATTGCTAGAATATAGTATGCAGTCAAGAGTAATATGAAATTCTATTTCATTTTTTCAGCCTAATCCAGAAAGGCTTCATATGAAAATTACATGCAATTTTCTTAATCACATTCAGAAATTTCTTTCAAAAATAAGGGGTTCAAAAATCATGCAAATCTTTTCTTAGGAGTCAAAAATTCATTCGAAATATAATAGTTGCATAATTTTTTTTTTTTAGGGTGCAAATTATTCAAGTAAATACGATAATTAAGAGAAAATTACAATTAAAAGTATCACCTTCCGATCTGCCATATCATCAGGACCTTGTCATCGCCACAAGAAGCTAAATATTTACCACTACCAGACCACCTCACACAGTTAACACATGCTGAAATATAAAATACAATTATTAATTTATTGTAATTTTTCTTACATAATCATACCAAGGAATTTAAATTCATAAATTTCTAAGTACAGCGGAAACTTAATAAGAGCACACCACACAGAGCTCAAAACGAAGGTCCACATTAGTGGAAGGCTAAGAGGTACAATCCCCTCCTCCTCAAGGAATTTGATATTTCAGAGTGTTTCAGTCATCACAGGTCAGACAAATTATTTTTCAGAAATTGTACAAAAGCTAAAATAACTTTTCAGATTTGATTACAATATAATTACATTAGCAATAAATAATACTTTGAGCAAAGAAGTTAGTACACAATTATCAATAATATTTGTGAAAACCTTGCTGACCTTGTTGCAACATTCTTAAATGAGATACATTTATCATTAATAAGTACTTTAGATAATTTTAAAAATGTAAGTGAGAATAAATTTGTATCAATTGACATCAGCTGTTCACAACAAAATCAAAATAACTGTTATATCCCGACCAAATCAGAATTAGTAGCGATCTATGTTAATAGATGGCAGCACTACACAATCTGGAATTGTAAGGCTTTGCACATAGCCGAGGATATTTCTGTGCAGTTGTAAGATGTGTTTTGTTCTGAGAGCTGCGCTTAGCAGCTGCTGTAAATAATGTATATAATAAACTATAAGTAATATTACAGTTATGCTTTCTTCCTTAGTTAAGAGTAATTAGTTATAAAAGTGGCGACGGAAATGGAATTTAACCCAAACTAAAAAGCAGTTAATATTTTTTCGTGTGAAAAATCTTTTTTGAAAGAGAAAAAGTGACACGGAAAATGCCCGAGAAAGAAATAATTACTCTGGGATGCTTGAAAGAATATACTGCAAATGTTCCTTGGACTATTTACGTCGAGAAAATTGGTTTTTATTTCTCAGCAAATAGCATCAAGAAGGGTGAAATGAAAAAAAATATTTTATTAAGTTCGGTTGGAACAACAACTTTTGCTATTTTACTATTTATTGTTCCAAATACGCTGAAAGAAATCAGTTACGAGGATCTTTTAAAGAAAGCCTAATAATAAGCTAGAACTAGCTAGGAGTCGTTCGGTAGCTTCATCGCCCCGAGCCCAACCCTTCCCGCTTTTCGGTGTCTTTATTTTGTGTAATTTTCCTATTAAATTTGTCCGGTTTCAATTTTTGATTTTTTTTTTTTTTTTTCAATCTGGCTTTCGCTAGAGAGTCTTTCACTCGGGACGTGGCTGGGGACCTAAGAATCTTGCTTCCGCAAAAGAGTGGGACTAGAGTAAAAGAATAAAGGGCTGCGGACAAAGATGGGCCGCTCGCCGCGGCGGTTAGAAAGCTAAAGATCATTTTTCACCATGCCCTAGTGAAATTGTCGAACGATTTAGGTTCCAGAAACAACTAAGGAAGCAAGGTGAGAATATAGCCGATTTTATAAGAGATTTACGTCGTTTATCCGAATATTGTAACTTCAGGAATACGCTTAATGACCGCCTTCATGATCAGTTGGTGTGTGGCATCCAGGATGAGAAAATACAGCAAAAATTACTGGATTCTAGAGACTTAACGTTCCAAACAGCGATGGAAATAGCTGAGTCATTTGAGATAGCTGAGGCTGGAGTGAAATCCCTACACATTGGAGATAGCACAACTGTCAATCAAGTGCGTGTTCCGAAAGGAGAGAAATCGAAAGTAGAGAAGTATACTCATGCACCTAAGCCTAAAGAAGATAAATTCGTGCCTGAGAAACCGTGTTATAGATGTTCTAAAAATCATAACCCCAAGTTATGCCCTTTTAAATCTGCAGAATGCCATTTCTGCCATCGATTGGGGCATTTAAAAATTTGTTGTCGTAACAGAAACTTTGGAATGAAAAGTGAGAAACCTTTTAAAAACAGAAAAATTAAAACTGTTCAGGAAGAATATTGTTTAAATTTTATGGATGACAACTCCAATAAGGTGTCATGGATTAAATCGGTTAAAATAAATGGTGTAAATATACATTTTGAAATTGATAGCGGTGGGGCTCATACAATTGTAAGTAAAAGTGTTGCTCATAAATTGTTCTCAGGTAAGCTGCCTTTAATTAAATCTAATATTAAGCTGCAAACTTATAATAAAGATTCCTTAACTGTTTTGGGGGAATTAAAAGTAAATACTGTTGTTGATGAATATTCTATACTTGATTTAAGAATATTGGTAATTAAAGAGGAAGGTCCGAGTCTAATCGGAAAAACTTGGTTAAAAGCATCAAAATTATTTTGGCCTAATGTAAATATGATTAAAAGCATTTCGAAAGATGATTTAATTAGAAATTTTCCTAATGTTTTTGCTGACGGGATCGGAACAATCAAGGGTCCTCCCACGTCAATAAAATTGAAAAAAGATGCAAAACCAGTTTTTCTTAAGTCTCGACCTGTTCCTTTTGCTTTAAGGAAAGCTACTGATGTTGAATTGCAACGATTACTAATGAGGGTATTTTAAAACCTGTTGATCATTCAGAATAGGCTAGTTCTATAGTAATTGTTCCTAAGCCTAATGGTTCTGTTAGAATATGTGGTGATTATAGCGCAACAGTTAATACAAATACTGAAAATGATAACTATCCTCTTCCTAGAATTGAAGAATAATTTTCTAAATTATCAGGTGGTAAATTTTTTACTGTTTTTGATTTAAAAGATGCTTATTTACAACAACCTGTAGATAAAGAAAGTAGCAAAATTTTGACAATAAATACTCATAAAGGTTTGTTTAATGTGTTACGATTAGCATTTGGATTCAAATGTGCTCCTGGTATGTTCCAAAGAAAAATTGAACATATTTTAAAAAAATTTGAATATGTTGGTGTATTTTTAGATGATGTTATTATTAGTGCTAGTAATGAATCAGAACATTCTGAAAGAGTTGAAAATGTTCTGAAATGCTTTTCTGAGCATGGTATAAGATTAAATAAGGAAAAATTAAAATTTATGGTTTCGGAAGTTTCTTATTTAGGTCATAAAATATCTCAGGAAGGAATTAGACCTATTCCAGAAAAAGTTAATGCTATTTTGAATGCTCCTATTCCAAATAATGTGTCACAATTGCGTTCATTTTTAGGCTTAATTTCTAATTATAGAAACTTCCTGCCTAATATTTCAGATGTTTTAGAACCTTTACATAGATTATTAGATAATAATGTAAACTGGACATGGTCAGAAAAGCATGAAAAAGCGTTTCAAAAAGTGAAACAATTATTAACTACATCTCCTGTTTTAGAATTATATGATGTAAACAAAGATATAGTTTTAAACTGTGATGCTTCTGAATATGGTATAGGGTCAGTTTTAAGCCACATTGTTGAGGGTAAAGAGAAACCTATTGCTTATGCTTCGAGAACTTTAAATAAAACTGAAAGAAATTATGCCATGATTGATAAAGAAGCTTTATCTGTAATGTTTGGTGTCACTAAATTTCACCAATATTTAGCTGGAAAAAAATTTAAAATTATAACAGACCATAAACCTTTAATTTGATTATTTGATCCTGTTAAAAAGGTACCTGATACATTATCACCTAGAATGCTGAGATGGTCGTTAATGTTAGCTGGGTATGATTATACAATTGAGTATCGCAAAGGTAAAAATAATAAAAATGCGGATGCATTAAGTAGATTACCTCTCCCAGAAACTGTAAATATAGTGAGTAACCCTGCGGAAATAATGTTTGTTTCAAATAATGATAATTGGCCTGTTACTTCTAAAACTATTGCAAAGTGGACAACTGAAAATCCTGTAACTAAACAAATTTTAGAGCGGGTATTACATGGGTGGCCGAAAAAGGTTAAACCAGAAGAATATCAACCATATTTTCGTAGAAGGAAGGAAATTTCCTGTCTAGAAAATTGTCTATTGTGGGGACAGAGTGATCCTACCAGAGGAAGGCCGTGAATATATATTAAAATTACTGCATTCTGTTCATCAAGGTATATCGAGCATGAAAGCGAAAGCTAAGGGGGTAGTTTAATGGCCAAATATGGATAAAGAAATTGAACAAATGGTAAATTCTTGTAATAGATGTCAGATGTTTGCGAGAGATTGTCCCAAAATGGAACCCTTGAAATGGAAATCTGAACTGCCCTGGGAAAGGATCCATATAGATCATGCCGGTCCTTTTGAAGGTAAAATGTTTTTAATAGTAGTCGATTCTTATACTAAATGGTTGGAGGTGGAGGTAGTACCCAGGTCTGATAGTAAAACTACAATTAAGGTATTAAGGAGAACTTTTGCCACATTTGGATTACCTGTTGAATTGGTCAGTGATAATGGTCCCGCGTTCACAAGTGATGAATTTGAGGAATTTCTTAAAAATAATGGAATTAAGCATACGCCTGTTCCACCTTATCATCCGTCTTTGAACGGACAAGCGGAAAGATATGTGCAAACTGTGAAAAATTGCCTTAAAAACTAGATAAAAGTGACATAACATTGTCAATTTCACGATTTTTGTTAGAAAATCATTCCACTCCTCATTCGGTGACTGGTAAAACTCCTGCTGAATTAATGTTTGGAAGGCCAGTTCGAACAGCCCTTCACTTGGTATTACCATCAAAACCTAAAATACAGCAACCCCTACACAAATATAAACTTCATGATTTAGTTTTTGTTAAAAATTTTGGAAAAGGGGAGAAATGAGTAAAAGGAAAAATTATAAAATTATTGGGGAGTAGATGGGTTTTAGTAAATAGATGTGATGGAGTAATGTGTAAACGTCACGTTGATCAGTTGAGACGAAATAAAGAGATAAGTGATGAAATACCAGAGAGAGTTGTAGAGATAAATCGAAATGATAAACTAATGTCAGACAAAGTTGAAAATATGGGACATAGCCGTAAAAATTACAGTAATTATGATAGGTATGAAAGGGTTAACCAAAACCATTTTTCTGGAATTAATGGAAAAATAAAAGAACAGCTTAATAATGATGATACTATAGAGCCAAGCCAATCGCGGCCTTCGCGTGATATTGTGGCAGGTACAGTTCCATGAGGGGAGGGGTGTTATATCCCGACCAAATCAGAATTAGTAGCGATCTATGTTAATAGATGGCAGCACTACACAATCTGGAATTGTAAGGCTTTGCACGTAGCCGAGGATATTTCTGCGCAGTTGTAAGATGTGTTTTGTTCTGAGAACTGTGCTTAGCAGCTGCTGTAAATAATGTATATAATAAACTATAAGTAATATTACAGTTATGCTTTCTTCCTTAGTTAAGAGTAATTAGTTATAATAAGAGAGCGGCGTTATAAAAATAACAATCAGTTTTATCACATGTCAGAACCTCAACCCACCATATAGTATTTAAATTTAAAGGTAAAATTAGCACCAATAAAAAAGAACAGGCTACTATTAAGTATGTTACTTAGTACGTAACAGAAACACACAGAAAAGCAGAAATTACTAATTGTTTTAGCTACCCCAATGTGATTTTATCTCATGCACTATGAAGCCAAATGATGAATAATACAGATGACTTTCAGTATTTTATGTTGAAATGTACAGAATTCTTAAATATATTGACAAAGCAATAAAAGTTAACTATATTTTTAATAAATGATAATGTGAAAATACTACGATTTGCATATATGTGCTTTTATTTATAGTCTATAGAAAATAAAACTCACAATCTATGACTATCCTATTGTCTGAATATTCTACTAAACGATTAAGGGCGATTCCGTGGGGAGTGTCACACACGTAATGGCGGCTTTAATTTGCATTTATTCAATTATTTATTAAATTTTAATGTTAATTCTGATTTTAAGTGGTATGGTAAATCATGGAAGACGGTAGTATTCCGAGTGACACAGCCTTAATCGTATCGTAGAATTCGTAGATGGCGGAACTCATATATACGGCTAACTTGACATCAAAGAAAACGCGAAAAGCCGCCTTTTAATAACTCAGCAGATATAAGTCCTATTGTTCTGATTTTTTTAGAACAGTTTTATATCTCCAGTCTAATTCTATTCTGAAATTTTTACATTTCTACGTGCAGTATATTTTGAGATCTAAATAGCCATTTTTAAAGCAAACGCGACGGAATGGTATGTAAGAAGTTCCTAATGTCAAAATCTGGAAAACGGTTCTAACGATTTTCTTTAAATTGATATACAATATTAATCTGATTAAGATGAGTTAAATAAGACATATCTTTTATCTGGGATTTGACATTTTCGTTTCCATTAATGCCCAGTCAACCATTAATCTCTGGTAATTTTCTGGTCTGTGATTAGTGAGTGCGAGACTAACATTAGCCTCGTAATGAGTAGGTTTGACGTCATCACATCGCGCCAATGAGCGCGAAGGGCTGTGACTTTCAGTAGATAGATAATCCATGTTTATTTGTGTAGCAAGCAGAAATTACAAATTATGTTATAACGATGGATTTAGTGTTTTAAGTCGTTGTTTCCTTTCGGATTTGAAGTTAATTATTTTATATTTCTTTATTTACATTTAGTTATTTGCATTTGTAACAAAAAACTCGCCCTCTAGCGATCTAAAGGGTACCACTGCTTCTTTCATCACATTAGCATTACTTACCGTGAGTCAAATATCATTTGGGATTTTAAATTCCTAATAAATATGAATAAAACCGCAAAAAAAAAAGATAATAAATGCTGTTATGTACCCCAATGCAACTCTAGATAATTGAAAAATCCCGATTTAAGCTTTCATTTATTTCCAAATGAAAAAAATAAAATACTTGTCGTCTCTAAAAACGGCAACTAAACTTTGATCAGCAGAAAATCCGATGTCTCGTTGAGGCTGACAGTTTGTTCAAATTTAATCGTGATTTAAATCAGATTATTAAAAAAAAATAATGGATTAAAATATTTTTATAATGATGTGAAACTATATTAAAATAGATGTTACCAGGTTTAAAAAGCATTTCATTTAAAACTTTAATTAAATCTGGTCATCATCATAAAAACTTTCTTTGAATAATCAAATTATTCACTCTTTTATAGAAAATAAGCACAACAAATAAAATAATTTTTTCTAGATTAAATAAAATAAATAAATAAAAGATTCTTATTTGTTTTTTATAAATAAATACGTAATAAATTTCAGGTAAAAGAAAATTACAGAATGATAACATCTGTTATACAGTTATAGTAAGAGAATGGAAAAAAGTAAAAAAAAAATCTAATTAGTAGTATAAAAATGTTTAGGAAGAACTACTTCAGTAAAAGTTTATAAAATATTTTCTACTTTTGGATTAGCACAACATATCAAATTGATAAAAGATGAAAAGTAACAAAACTTTTTTGCTTTTTAATTGGAAGAGCTAAGTTCCAATCAAGGTTAATAAATATCACGATAATTTCAAAATGGTCAACTTATCGATGATTATAAATATTTTCGGAGTCCATACAAATTAAAAATTGAAACATAATGCACTTAGCATGAAAACTAATATATTCTAAATGTCTTTCTTCTTCTTTTTTTTCTTTAATATTTTGGGTAGTTAATGTTGATAGAAAGTATGACTAACCATTAATATGATTATATTTAGCCTCTGTATATGTATGAATTAACAGATATTATTATTATTTTTTGTTGTTAATGCATATATATCTGCATCAGCTTAGAATTCTTATTTGTTTTTTATAAATAAATACATAATAAATTTCAGGTAAAAGAAAATTACAGAATGACATCTGTTATACAGTTATAGTAAGAGAATGGAAAAAAGTAAAAAAAAATCTAATTAGTAGTATAAAAATGTTTAGGAAGAACTACTTCAGTAAAAGTTTATAAAATATTTTCTACTTTTGGATTAGCACAACATATCAAAGAAAGCAATTGATAAAAGATGAAAAGTAACAAAGTTTTTTGCTTTTTAATTGGAAGAGCTACGTTCCAATCAAGGTTAATAAATATCACGATAATTTCAAAATGGTCAACTTATCGATGATTATAAATATTTTCGGAGTCCATACAAATTAGAAATTGAAACATAATGCACTTAGCATGAAAACTAATATATTCTAAATGTCTTTCTTCTTCTTTTTTTCTTTAATATTTTGGGTAGTTAATGTTGATAGAAAGTATGACTAACCATTAATATGATTATATTTAGTCTCTGTATATGTATGAATTAACAGATATTATTATTATTTTTGTTGTTAATGCACATATATCTGCATCAGCTTAGAATTATGCAACTGCAATAATTTTACAAATTACAAATACATAAAGAACTGCCATGAAATTTCTTTTATTTGTTATATTCTAAGAATTCTATTAATTTCATGCATTAAATTACCTAATGAAATTATTTATCGTTTTTATTATTTATCCAATTACCATCTATTATTTTAATAATTAACGATAAAAATATTCTTTAATATCCTAATTACCGGTTTGGTTGTTTTAAAAACCTACAATTTTGACGGCGATTAACCCTTTATGTCCCAAATTATGAATTCATGAAAATTTCATCTTCTAAAGCATTTTTTGTGAATTTTTTAAACTATATTAGAAGATTTACATAATCATTTAATAAATTTTAAAAGGATTTTGCCAAATAAAATTAATTAAATTTGAATTTATTGAGATTTTGTGCAATATTTATAACTCCACTCAAATCATTTATTTAAAAAATATTTTTTAGTATTTTGTAGAATTAGGAAATGTACAAATATAATGTTCTTACAATAGAAATATTTCCAAACTGAACCCCCCCTCCCTCCCCCTAATCTTTTAATGTCAAGAAAACTGAAAAGATGCAAAGGCAAAAGAAATCATCCTTTTAAAAATATTTTTGTTTTGTGCAACCAATAATGATTTTGAAACAAGATAAAATAATGTATCTATAGCTGATACTAAGCTGTATTACTACTAATCGATGTATTAAATGAATTTTATGAAAAGTAATTTCAATGGTACTTTAAAATATCGTCAGGACATAAAAGGTTAACACAGAAAAACAATCATAAAAATCCATTTTTAATAATAATAAAAATACTTATGTTTTTTTACACCCTACATTACAAACATACTAAAGTAAGCCGATTTTCCATTAAGAGACTTAAAAAAGCAAAATATTTATTCCACAAGTAACCAATTCACACGAGGCAAACACAAGACACAAGCGAAAGCCAGCAGTGATAACCGCGTTCACGTGGAACTATTTACAAACATTAGCAGGTCTAAAAGCGCCACCTATCTTTGATTACAAACGCAAATTCCTGAGTGCGAAGTGCTGTCACTTTCAAGTGATAGATAATCTATATTTATTTGTGTACTTCTTGCGAGCAGATGGATTTGAAATTAATTATTTACATTTGGTTATTCCTAATACTCAGAAATTTTGTCAGTCTTCGCTTGGATGAACTTCTTGCACCATGATAATATATTAGCATAACTTGACCAGGTTGAAAGCTTAATCCAAATTGCTATGCTGTCAGATTTACATATGTCTCAGCAGGGCTGTACGAATGGTGCAGTCACCTCAGGCGCGGAGGGGGCGCCAAATTTATACTACAAACCTCGTCCTTTTTCTTCCTTTAAAAAAAAAATGTATATTTACATGTTGTTAAATTTTTTTTTTCAGTGAAAGTACAAACATCTTTCGTTTCAAAGTTATTGCATTCTCCTTTACCTCATACCGACAGAGGCGTCCCTATGGGTGTGTGACAGGTGCGGCCGCACAGGGCCTCACACCCGAAAAACCGTCAACCAATATTTTATGAATATTAGGCAGTTTTTATGTTTTTCTCTTGAAAAAAATATATTTTGTCCTTGTGGGAAGGTAGCCGTTGACAATTTCTTAATAGTCACTTTTTACCATTTAGTGTCCCTATGGCAGGTGCGAATCCAGCAAGTCCCTATGGTAGGTGCAGGGGGGGGGGGATAATCACGCTGATCCCCCCCCCTCCCCCCGTAAAAAAATATAAATCCAACTTTTGTATGGCAGTTTTTGCAGAAAATATAAACAGAAATCCGAAAGTTTTCGGGTACAGAAGTGGGCAGGGGGGGGACGGCCCGATCATCCTGCCCACTAAATAAATATATATATTGGAAAAACGCGAATTTCACCAAGGGATAACGAAAAAAACGCGAAGTTCGTCAAAAGACTCAGAAAAAACATGAATTTAGTCACTGCATCGTGGAAAACAAGCAAATTTCATCAAAGAATCACAGAAAAAAATGAATTTCGTTAAAGGATCGCAAAAAACGCGAATTTCGACAAAAGATTAAAAAAAAAAAAACATGAATTTCGTCAAATGATCAAGAAAAAACGCAAATTTCGTCAGATTATTGCGAAAAACTGCGAATTTTGTCACAAGATCGAGGAAAAAGCACAAATTTCACCACAGAATCGAGGATAAAACACTAATGTCATTAAAAATACAAAATTCGCCAAAGGATGACGAAATAAACACTAATTTCATCAAAGGATCACGAAAAAACGCTTGTCACAGGAAGGCGGAAAAAACACTATTTTTGTCACACTATTGCAGAAAAAGTGCGAATTTTAGCCTCGGGATCATGGATAAAACAATAATTTCACCAAAGGATCATAAAAAAATGCGAATTTCGCCAAAGGATCACGAAATAAATGCAAATTTCATCACAGGATTGCTGAAAAACAGGAATTTTGTCAAAGGAATGTCGAAAAACAGGAATTTTGTCAATGCATTGGTTAAAAACGTGAATTTCGCCAAAGGATTGATTAAAAACACGGGAAAAAAACGCAAATTTAGCCAAAGGCCGCAAAAAACTGGAATTTCGTCAATGGATTGCGGAATTAACACAAATTTCGTCAGATAATTGCGAAAAAACACAAATTTTGTCACAGCATGTTGAAAAAAGCACGAATTTTGACACAAGATCGCAGATAAAACACTAACTTTGTTAAAGGATTGTAAAAAAACACGAATTTCATCAAAGGATCACGAGATAAATGTGAATTTCGTCAAAGGACCGCATTGTAGTAAAAAGCATTGTTGCAGTAAAAGATCTTTTTAATGCAATTCTCTGTATAACAGACAGCTTCTTTAATGTAAACAATGAATTTTACTCTTAAAAAGAGCCTGCAATCCATTTTGTTGAAATATTGCTACCCTCTAGAGCAGGGATTCCCGAACTTTTAGATCGACATACCACTGAATAGAAGTTCATACTTCCACATACCACCAAGTTACAAACTCCATGCTATTACAGAAAAACCTGTGTAAATGGAATATGTCTAAAACAAGGTATTTGTGCAGTCTTTTGTGCTCCGTCTAAGCAGATTTTACAGTATTTAATTGGATGATTACTTTATTAAATTGGTATACTTAGATTGACTGCTTTATATTAACATTCAAGTAAAAAGTACTAGTATCATTATTACTATATTATTAATATGTACATTATCGAAATATAGTGTTTTGATTTTTAAAAAAGCTACAATACTTAATGACATATTGGTGTAGATTGATACATATGTACTAGGATGACTATTAATTTTGTTGTATTGCTAATGATAAGGGTGATGCTTGCTTTACCAAACACATTTTCCTCATATCTGATTCAATCTTAGTTTTAGACATAAATCAGATTCAATGTTTATGTTTATTCCTGTATTTGTTTTTCATATAAAGAAGTGACGAGAAAGCATTTAAAACAAATATATGTTGTGCTAAAAACAAGCAATAATTTTCAGGGTTGTAGTGGGTATCTGCCCGGATACCCACCCAACTACCAGCGTTAAATCTGCACATCATCACAGATGTAAACAATGAAACTTTCAGTTCAGATGTAAGGGCAAAATTACAGAATTTTTTTATTTTATATCATTCCGTTTGTATTTCAGCATGTAATTAATTCTCTAAAATATGACTGAACTCATGATTTTTTAGGAAAGTACAATTTATTTCTAATAAAAAAAAAATAAATAAATTTAAAAAAAAATTGGTAATCACAATCTTTTTATCAAATCTTTTTATGTATTTTAATCCAGATTTTTTTACTATTAAGACTGGCTAAACCTGAAATAAAACTTCCTTACTTTATAATTTTGATGCGAATTAATAGGTACCATTAGGAAGGAGGTAAGTTTTATTCAATAATCCAAAGAAAATTATTCTTATCTTTATAATGAAGATTTAATTATACATTATTATTTACTTGATCTTTACTTTTAATAATTTAATCATTTTTTAAATTATCTTACTTCTTATCATTTTAGTTTATTACTGTAATTAATTATTTTAATATTTTACTATATTGCAAGGATTTTTTATAACTTTGATTGCAACATTCAAATGACTGTTTAAAAACTGTAAACAAAGCAAGGACCAGAAATCTGCAAAATTCTAAAATCTGCACAACCTCTGGTCCCAAGTTGAGCGGATTTGAGGGCGTCTACTGTATAATGATTTTGTTCAGAGGTACTGTTTGTTTTCGTAAAGCGAAACCTTCTGCACTTTTGTGCATGCATCAGGTCTGTTTTGATTTTATCAAAATAGGGATGATCGGAGGCTGTTTAGCTGAGTGACAACATACAACTGGAACTTCGGCAAATACCCATCTCAGCATTACCCCTTTGGATCGTAAAATTGTCTCAGAGTGTTAGGCACAGCTTTCGAAAACGAACTGTATTTTTGATGTGTTTATAAGGCATCATTTTGTTTACATTTTAAAACTTCATCTAAATAGTTGTAATCTTTCTAATAAATATGTTACATATAATGTATGGTAGTAATAATCATCTGATGACAATTCAATTAATTTTTTTTAAATAAACTATATTTATTTAATGATTTTTTTTTTTTTTATCATCCCTATTACTGTATTTCATCGATAGTAGTTCGAGAGCCATAATTTTATGTTGTAAAATTATTAAAGTATTCTGCAAGCAGTCCTTGTTCAATCACAAAAGCCTACCACTAAAAAATTTTAATACAGAAGATGCATATAATGTTTTTCTCAGATGTAAACAATAAATTTTGCAGTTAAGAAGCACATGTGTTTCACAAATATGGGAAATGGCCTTTTTTTTTTTTTTTCTTCTTTACGGCTGCTTTTTCATCTTTACCTAACACTTCATTTATAATGGCTGTTTCATAAAAATGAAGCCATCAATCCATCAGAAGAAAATAACTCAGTTAAGCAGGACTTGGATAATCAGGACTCTACTGTATATTTCATTTTAAAAATGCTCTTTAGAAAATTTTTGTTGGTGTTCAGAGGGGAATCATGACCCCCGTGACCTCCCCTTTGGACCCGCCATTGTAGATTACGTAGTTTAGAATAACATGTCTTATGATTATATACTTTAAATTTTAAAATAAGTCAGCTATTAGAAAATTAATAAAATTATCTTTGTAAATATACTTTACAGAAGGGAAAGGGGGGGGGGGGGGGGGGCAAAATCCATGTTTGCCCCGGGTACAAAAAAGGCTAGTTTTGGCCCTGTGATCTATACCTATTATGTATAGGTGCAGACTCACAGTCGCCATGTGACGACTAAATTTTTTGCTTCGGCCGCTAACTTTTAATGTCTCAGTCGCCATACGTTATACAGGGATGCTCCTTTTCTGCTAATGGTGGATTTCTACCTTTTTAAAAGGATGAAATCAGTGCATTTTCCTTCCTACAGTCCAGAATGATCTGTTTAACACAGAAAACTATTGTATTACATAGAAAAACAAACGTCTGAAGTGTGTTTTGATTTTTATAGTGCTAAATAATTTTTCACATTCAAAAATTTTTTAATGTAATGTTATACGATAAAATCAAAATTAGAAATATTGTTGTCCTAATATTTCCCACTACCATGATTGCTTAGCTTTACATTTTTTTTAAATGTATCTTGTCCAACTATATCTTCTGAATGAACATAGTTTAAGATTTGTATTAGACTTAATAATTAAATTTAAAGAATTTTGTGATTAAATTAAACAAACCCATTTGATGTAATTAGTCTGTGTTTTCTTGTACATAGACATATGTATGTATAAAATAAATTATTTTCCACTTTGAATTCAGTCCCTTACAAACACTAAATTCTTTTTATGTGTTTGTTTCACAATGAGGCCACTGGACTTTTTGGGTTTAGGAGCCACTTTCTCCTTCCAGATATTGGGAATCTTCACCTATACTATTATGTAAAATTTTATAATTTTCACTATTTCTAGTTCCAAGGAATGTAATTTAAAGCATGTTTACAAAGTAAATTTAATGATGAATGAAATAAGATCTATATAATGCAAAATTATGTAATATGCAGAACTTCTCATCCCAAGGTGTGTTATAAAGATCTATCGTATTTATCTTCATATGTAATTCACTCACCAAAAACCCTAAAGATTTAATATCTGCAAGTGCTGCTTTTTTTTTTTTTTTTTTTTTTTTTTTTTTTTTTTTTTTTTATGCTGTGCAGTAGGGGGGAGAGAGGAGAGGAGAAATGTACATTTGGGGAGTTAGGGCTTTATTTATTTATTTTAGTGAGCAACAAATATTGCAGATTACTTTTTTTTTTTTAAACTAAAGTTTGAAAGATTTTAATTATTTAGGTAAGCTGGAGAGATGGGTGAGAAGGGAGAAGTGAAATTTTTGGGGCTCAGGAGATTATTTTATATGATTTACTATTATTGCCAATAAAGAGCTTTAAAGAAGGATGGTGGAAGTTATATATATATGTATATGTATATGTATGTTTAAAGAGCAATAGTTCTTGCTATTTTTCTTAAGACAATAAATTTTTTATTTAGTAAAATTTAACATAGCTTTTTATATCTCTGAAACAAACCAACAGAAATACCATCTAAACATGTATGTTGTGAATTACTTCTATATTTACCAATGAGTGGTTTAAAAAAATCTCATAGCACAGTGCTCTTTAAAATTGAAATATAAGGCATCTTTTTTTGTGGGGAGGGAGAAGGGAGAGATTGAAGGTGAATAGAAATCCTGACTATGAATTCTTTGTCTGGTCTTTAATTTTTGTTGTTGTTGTTTTATTTTTTTATCATTAACTTAAAAAAAAGTACTGATATCAATACAAAAACCCTTAACGGGTTAAAAGTTTGTGACGCAGCGCTTTATCTTATGCTCTAAGAATTTTAAATATGGAACTTAAAAATAATGATATCAAATTTTGAGTGACACTATGCTATTAATTATAATATCTATATATATTTCATCATTTTATTTTTTTATAATTGCATGTGCAAAAATTATGTTCATTTTAAAAAGATGTATAAAAGTTTATTCATTGATGCATTATCATTCGTATCTCTCATAAATTCAAAATATGAGTTTTAAAAGATATGATATCAAAATTTAAGTGACGCCTTGATGTTGCTTAAAACGATTAGTTTTAAAATTCAATTTAATTTTTTTTTTGGCTAAATACATTTACACATCTAAACAATACTTTTCATTTTCCAATGCACTGTTGAATATATTACTTTCACTGAATCTATATAATGCACTGAAATGTATTCATTTGAATAAATTGATTTATCTTTTGTCCCACGCTATCCAAAAATCAAAAGTAAAATTTATGTAAATAGTTTTTTTCATCATATTATCCATTTGCATACATTTAACTTAGTTTGGATACAATGACGCAAAAAAACTATTTACATAAATTTTACTTTTGATTTTTGGATAGCGTGGCACAAAAAATAAATCAATTTATTCAAATGAATACATTTCAGTGCATTATATAGATTCAGTGAAAGTAATATATTCAACAATGCATTGGAAAATGAAAAGTATTGTTTAGATGTGTAAATGTATTTAGCCAAAAGAAAATTTAAATTGAATTTTAAAACTAATCGTTTTAAGCAACATCAAGGCATCACTTAAATTTTGATATCATATCTTTTAAAACTCATATTTTGAATTTATGAGAGATACGAATGATAATGCATCAATGAATAAACTTTTATACATCTTTTTAAAATGAACATAATTTTTGCACATGCAATTATAAAAAAATAAAATGATGAAATAAATATATATAGATATTATAATTAATAGCATAGTGTCACTCAAAATTTGATATCATTATTTTTAAGTTCCATATTTAAAATTCTTAGAGCATAAGATAAAGCGCTGCGTCACAAACTTTTAACCCATTAAGGGTTTTTGTATTGATAAGTTATTACCATATTTTTTAATTTAAATACGTGGCAATAAAATTCACAGAAGTATATAATGTAATTTCATTACTCAAAATGTGCTTTTTTTCCTTTGCATTTATTCAATTATTTATTAAATTTTAATGTTAATTCTGATTTTAAGTGGTATGGTAAATAAGTTATTACCATATTTTTTAATTTAAATGCGTGGCAATAACACTCACAGAAGTATATCATGTAATTTCATTACTCAAAATGTGCTTTTTTCCTACTTCGGATAAAAGCACATTTTGGGTAATGAAATTAAATGATATACTTCTGTGAGTGTTATTGCCACGCATTTAAATTTAAAAATATGGTAATAACTTATTTACCATACCACTTAAAATCAGAATTAACATTAAAATTTAATAAATAATTGAATAAATGCAAATTAAAGCCTCCGTTACGTGTGTGACACTCTGCATGGAATCGCCCTTAAGTTTAACAATGAAATAATAAAAACAAGTTTATTGTAGTATGTACTGTGACTCTGGGCTATGTAAATTGGAGCGTGAGATTCAATTGAAAAATTCAAATTGAACTAAAATAATTCCAATTCACAAACCCAAAATCACAATACAGCCGGTTGTAATAATGGAAGTCAATAACGATGTATAGTAACTAAAATGAAATTTTTGAAGTACATAGCTGCAAAAATGAAAATAAAAGAACACTCATACCCAGTTGAAGACAAGAAGATTAACACAAGTCACAAAAATCACAAATATTCATTTATTTAATATATATATATGTATAGATCGTGAAACTGGATGCATCCATACAAGACTTCGTTAAACTATTAAAATAAATATATCAGTTAAAAATATTTTTCACACTATCAAACATAAAATCAACCTGTAGGATGTACAGAACTAAGTTGATGACTCATGCAGTTCAAATAAAGTTTTTCGGATCACGATTTGTTCTAATTTATAATATTGAAGAGTTTAATAAATCATTGAATGTTTTTAAGGTTTCCAAATAAAATGATGTCCGGGGAGTATTGTATTGATAATTGAACAGTTGAATGGTTTCGTTGAAAGTTAGTAGAGATTGAAATAAACTAAAAATCTGATGACTGAAGAGGAGATTATCTGTTGTATAAATCGATGATTCTCAGAGACTGACATCCATAAGAAAACAAACTTTCGAAAGATGAAACTACAAGAAAGAAGATGAACTTTGATTTGTGATGATTTAATATAATTTTCTGAAGAAAGAGTTTCATGGATTTTAGTATTCCTCTGAATGAAAAATATGAATAACGATGTCTTATTTGTTGAAGGGCTGTGTTGAAGTAACGAATACTAGTTTCACAATGAAGATATTTTGCAGGAATTAAAAAATAATGAAAGCGAAACTTTTCCATTGGCAATAATGCTATTGCTACAAATCGTTTACAAAGACGGAAGTTAGCAAAGCAAGATTGTGAACTTGACGTATTTTTTCAGACGTTCATCTCAGTTTAGCTGCCGCATCGAGGAGTGTTTCTGCTGCAACTGCCAGCCAAAAGGCACAGCGTCGCAGCCCTGCACGTTTCTGATTGCTTACAACGGATCCCTGGTGAAGACTGATGTCTTTCAGAACTCAGAATTTCAAAAACGGAAAGCCATCACAAAGCGCACCAGCCAATCCTAGGCGCCTATCTCCTCAACATCTGACGTCATGCACAACCTGGGAGTTCTATTGGAATGTTGATTACTTTTCCTCGCGACTTCAAGTAGGGTCAGATGGGAATAAAATTCACTATTTTTAGATGTTCAGTTAAAATTTTCTGGCAAATGTTAAATAATTAAAACTTTTTTTGGTATTTTCTTTACATTGCATATTCTTGGAATGAAAATACACAATTTTTATCTGTTAGGCTGCAAAGGTATGTCTACAACAAAACATTTAATAGGTATATGTTTGCTATACTCATTTTACCCCATGCAGGTGAAAATGGGTATAGTGTGGGGTAAAATGGGTATATAAAAGTTTAATAATAAATACTGTATAAATAGATTTGCTAGAGATTATATAATGAAGTAATATGGAAAACAATGTTATATAAGTCTTTAAAAATGTCAAAAAAAATTTTTATATGAAATTTAAGTTCAATTGATAAATGAGAATCTTTATTATGAATCAAATTTAGGTGAAAATGAAAACATTTTCTGGCTACATTTTTTTTCAACTCTTATTCTCACCCTGTTACATTAAAACTGTCTATCAGAAGCACAATGACCCAGATTATTAAATGTTGGTTCATTTAATGTTTCTATTATTTGCTTTTTTTTTAAATATGATCTCTTGTGAACGTTAAAGCAAAGTTTTGGAAAAACTTCTAATTATTTATTATAAAATGTAATTAAGGTAAAATTGATATAACCAGTTAAATACCATCGTGTTCCACTCACATAAAATATATCTAATTTGTGACAAAATTTTGATTTATTATATAGACAAGTAAAATGCTTTTGGTTTGAAATTAGCTATATTTTATGCGAGTAAAACATATTTAACTAGTCATATCAATTTTTATCTTAATAATAAAATAACTGGAAGTAGTTCTAAAAATTTGCTCTAATGGTCACAAGAGTAATGAATGGATGTATACCCCTGTATCTTCAGCAACAGGGAAAACATAAAATGCAACCAATCATGGACTTTTCCAAGAATTTTACTTCATATTCATATTTCATCTTCTTCAATGTTACTAATTTTGCCAATGAATTCTTTGTCTTTTTTCTCAAATACTGGACCTTCAATCATGCACCTACGGCTACATTTATTTTTACTTAGGGGATATCTTCCCCCCATTATAGTCTAATTTGAGCCTCACTTAATAATTTCCCTTCTTGTCCATTTTAACTATTTTGGTGTTCCGGTTACCAGAATAATTTAAGTATTGCGCAGCAGCACAATACTTATTTATTTCCAATGTCACTTCTCAATGTTAATTTAACATGGAAAAGGCTATGGAGATCATAACTTTTTCATTTTTTCTTCCCATCTTTTTGTCCCTGATGCCACTCTTTTTTTATTCTTTACTAATTCTAATAATATTGTAAATTCAAAGTAAAAAAATGTTTGCCTGACGTCAGTATCAAAACGAATGGTAAAATGCCTTTGCATATGGGTGAATTATAACCCAGAGAGAAACATGGGCCAATTTTTTTTTTGCATTATTCAAATATTTTTCTTAATAATTCCAATTTTTGCTTTTTTCATTGAAAATCAACGGACATTTTTCATAGAAAATGTTTCATTTTTACTTCATTGTTGCAAAAATTTCAAAAGCCGTAATAATAATAATTTATTTCTTTTCAGTTGAAAGATTTTTACGTGAAATATTAAATTGAGCTAGTTTTTTTTTTTTTTTTTTTTCAAAAATTAAAAAGGTGAATATGGCGTCATAGTGGAAATAAAAAGGATATTTTCAGAATAAATTTTTGCTTTGGTCAAGTTTATATTTTTGTAAAAAGTTTCTAATGGATAGCTATTTTTACGCAGGTAGCGAACTTAGTGGGGAATTACATAATTTAAATTTTAAAATGTATTTTTTTTTTCCCCGAGATGAGAACTATTTATACCCGAAGTTAAACTTAGGTAATAATTTTCTGATGTGTTTACATCATCCCGTGGGAGAAAATAAGGTTTAAAAATTTAAGTAAAACTTTTATTTTTTATTTTTTACAATATCACAGCTATAATATTGTTAAATATTAGCAGTAAGGATTCAACACAATTCACATTTACATTCATAGCGTTCCTAAGTGGAAAATAGGGTATCTAAATTTAAGTGAAGTTAATTTTTTATGTTTTGATTATAGATTTTTTACGTTCAGATTGGAAGTTTTTGTCCAAACTACCGCAACCTGCATTACTACAGTGGTGAAACATTTTGAATTACACATTGGTAAACTGCATCCCACATTGTGATGCAATACCGCATACATCAAAGCCTGATGATGATACTCTCTATTAGTTTTGAAATGTGTTCGTCTGAGTGCTGTAGTTATTAAAAAACTTGACATATTAAACAAAAACATAATTTGAAGAACAAATTAAAAAAACAAAAATTTCCTACATTGTTTAAGCCCAAGCAGGGACAGATATTAAGTTATTTCATTCAATTAGTTCTACATTTCATGTTAAATTTTTGTAACAAATTAGTTGAGTAAATTGAAGATTAAAAAATAAAAATAAAATTCATACAATATGATACTTAAAACACCCTAAAAAATTAGATTCCGTTCAAATGAAATCGAAATAAATCTTAGACTTTTTTTAAAGTTTTGCATTTTGCATGCATCTTATCATTTGATGCACGATTGTCATAAACATAGTACAAAATCTGCAATACAAATATTTTCAATTAAAAATGGAAGAAGTCTAAGATTTATTTCGATTTCATTTGTACGGAATCTAATTTTTTAGAGTGTTTTAAGTATCATATTGTATGAATTTTATTTTTATTTTTTAATCTTCCATTGGCTCAACTAATTTGTTACAAAAGTTTAACATTAAATGTAGAACTATTTGAATGAAATAACTTAATATCTGTCCCTTCTCGGGCTTAAACAATGTAGGAAATAAATTTTGTTTTTTTAATTTGTTCTTCAAATTATGTTTTTGTTTAATTTTTTAACTGTTTCATAATGTCTTCATTTGTTAGAACTTAATCTGGTTTTGCTTGGACATGCTTATGTTTCAGCTTTGAAGTTTTTACTAAGATTATTTGGAAATGTGGCAGATTGATATTTATCGAGAAAGCAAGGATGTGTCAAAGCCACACTGTTTTTACTTTTGTCAACAATTCTAGTTTTTAATTTTCTAACTCTTTCGATTACCTCTTCTTAAAATTTCAAATCCAATCAGCACCTGATATGCCATCTAGAAATGGGCAATGATTTGACTAAATTATGTACAGAGAATTTCAAGTCTTTCCGATCTTGAGAATAACGTACTGTGAATTATATAAACATTTTAAAGCATTTTTTAAACTTATTCTATTCTAATTCCAGTAAAATAAAGAATTTTATTCAGAAAAGTTTGATATAACACTTTAAAAATACTATAAATGTTAAGCCTAACACTATACCCATTTTACCCCATTTATAAGCTTTATGATAAAACGTCAAAAACAAAAGATATTTTATTGTTTGTAATTTGGAAAAGTATTAGAAGTGCTTAATAAACAAAATGAGATCAAGCAAATGAGTTTATATCAAATATTATGAGCTGCAGGAAAAAGTTTAATCAGACCAAATGTGCCATGAAATTGTACTCAAACGGTTTTACTGTTGCCACTCAAATAGAACAAACTATAAAAACAAAAATAAAGTAGGAGAAAAAAAAGCTTAAACATCAAGCAATCATACATAATTTTGAAAACTATAAATATGTTAATAAAATTGAAAAAATTAAACAATATTTTCTAACTACCCATTTTACCCCACCTGACCCTATCCGCTTTTCAAATATGGCGTCTTTTGCCGAAGGAGAATACCCTTTTTCTGGTTGCTTTTCTTGATCTTACAAAATGTCGGAAATGACATTTGTGGCGTGTAGCGCAACAAAGTTAAATAATGAAAAAAGATAGAAAAATATTTTTGCATATTTCTGCTGAAGTATTTATCCAAAGTAGCTGAAAATTTTGCAATTGGCTGGAAATAAATATCTATATCCATATATATTTTAAAGAAGAAATATTAATAAATAAAAGTTTTCAGTTTTTAACATTTAAGACTTAGAAAATAACGATATTTTTATAAATTTCGTGATGTATATTGGAGGAGAGTTTGAAAGTTAAATTAGTGAAACAGAATAATATACTAGTTGCACTTAATGAATCTTAATAAAAGATAATGTTTACATTAGAAAACAAGAAAATATTGAATTATTTATTACTTAAATTTTACTTATAAAGTTATAACTTGGGATTTGAAATCAGGCGTTTGAAAATGCTAATTTAAGTTGTAAGGGAGAAGTAAATTATATTATTTAAATTAGTTTGAATGGGAAATGATGCATTATATTTTTTATGATGCAACATAGTAATTAGTTAAATTGTGTATTTCTATTTTACTATTATTCTCTTCATGGATTTTAGAAGTAACGGCTAACACTAGAAATTTTATAGCCTCCTTGTCTTGTATTAATTAAATTTAACTGTGTGTATGTACATATATGTCAAATATAGAAATGTTTATAGTAGAATGTTGGCTGATAGCAGCATTAAATACCGTATTTTATAGAAGAAACACTGTGGCGTTTACAAGTTTGAAAGTTAATTTTTTTACAAGTGCAACGGTTACAAGTTTTTTTTTTTTTTTCCTGCACGCATAAAATTGGTATAAATTAAAAATTCCTTAAGACTGTCCTCCCTGCCCAACAAAACGAAACTTTGAAACATTTTCTCTTTCATTTTTAAACATATCAGCAGAAATTTGGAAAGTCTGATTATTGAAGCGATTTGGAATCGCAACACATTTTCCCTTTTTTGAAAATAAATTACTCATCAAGTTTTAAGCGATTCTAGTCATGTGAAGACAAGTTTTTTGCCTTTCTGGGGCTGCTGGAGTGGGAATTCAGTTCAAAACATCCACTTTGACAGTATGTTTTGAAAGATCTTCTGTCTTTACCAAAAAATGGAAAAATCCTTGTGATTACATAGCTTCTGAATAAGAAAACATGCGAATTACATGTGTTTGCAAACAAAAATGAATTCAGAAATGTGTCATGAAGTAGCCTGTTTGGATTTGAAAATAATCATAAAGGAAAATATGTGCAAAGTTGCTTAAAAGCACTTCCCTTTGCTCTCCTTGAGGCAATTTTGTCAAAAGTAGCATTCTTCACCACTGGAACTTCTCCCCATTCTGAAAATGGGTTGGTCAAGCCGATTTGTTCGACCTTTACCATTCCTACCCCCCCCCCCCCTTTTTCGATCTGCATCTTAAGAAAATATACTAGGTAGTCATTTCTCTTCCTACTTTACTTTATTGAAATATGGATGTCAACTTTTTGTTCTAAGAATTTCACCATTTCGTTTTATTATCCTTTAGTATTGGTGATTTAATTAGCAGTTTTTTAAATTTCTGTTGAAATTCAATGGCTCCTAAACATCAATGAGCTACACAGCTGCTTTCAAAATGTATTATGAAAGCAGAATGTATTAGTAATCATGCAGCAGGACGTGAGTTGGGTATTGATGAACGATGTATTCAACGTTGGAAAACTGAGATATCAATGACGGAAAATATGGCCAAAACAAAACATACACAATGAGGGAGTACACACAAATTTACATTACGCACAACATACACAAACTTAAAAAATGGATAATTCAACAGTGTGATAAAGGACTACCTGTGTCTACTGCAGGCATGAGATTGCAAAAAGATTTTAAACAAAAAAAGAGGAAAAGTGTGTGAAACAGGAAAATGAGAAATTATTTAAAATAACGCACGTATAAGACAATTGTTATTTTAAACGCAATAAAATTGACAATATTTTTGTTTAAATCCTGCTTTATTTGGAGGAAGGGTGGGGGCAGAGAATGAAATTAATAATTTATACAAATACTATACATAATTCTCAAATGAAAGTTTCTTTTTTAAGTTGATAATTCTGATGGAATGTTTTACACTGCAATCTTAGCTAGTTGTCCAATTCGAATTTTAACATGCATTTACTCAAAACATCAATTAATAAACATGGCAAGTTAATTTTTAACCTGCCACTCAGCTGCAAAAAAATCTGGTGAAAACATTAATGTTGCAACAAACTTTCTACAATTCTTTGACGACATTTTTTCCGTGATCCTTTGCCGAAATTCGCATTTCTTTTTCCTCGATCTTTTGACGAAATTCACATTTTTTCTGCGATCCTTTGAAGAAATTCGAGATATTTTAATGAAATTTGCATTTTTCCCCGCCATCCTTTAACAGAATTTGCATTTTTTTTGCAATCTGTTGACGAAATTTGCAGTTTTTCCGAGATCTTTTGATGAAAAATTGCATTTCCCCTGCGATCTTTTGACAAAATTTGCGTTTTTTCTGAGATCCTTTGACGAAAATTACATTTTTTTTCCACGATCCTTTGCAAAATTGCTATTTTTTCTGCAAACAATAAAACTGTATTTTTCGGCAATTTTTCGGTTAAAATTCGGTTATTGTACCGAAAAAGTTAATATGAAGAAGGCCGCATAAGAAGAGGTGGCAAAATGGATATCACAGATTTGGAAAGATGTGCCTTTTTTTCTTCAACAAAATTCTTTTTTTCGAAGGCTGGAATTATTATACCACTTGCCGATAAGAAAAAATGTGACGTTTACATTGATGATACCGAAATATACAGTATGGACGAAGAAAATTTACAACTCTTCCACACTAATATTGACTATTCAGATTTTTAGGACTTCGAATAGAAAGTAAAGAAGGCCTAAAATGGATGTGACCCACTCATAAAAAGCCTGCCAAGTGGCACTGACCACTTTAAAAAACATGGAGTGCGGAAATAGAAGGGTCTGCGTCCCGCACTCTGGATGGTTTAAATACTAACTGATATCTCCTTAATTTAAAAATTACATAAAAATATTTAAAGCCAGATTTAAGTATTTTAAATAAAATTTTAGACATCTTATGTTATTAAAAATGAGGCACCCTACACTGTTCAGAAAAACTTTGATTAAACTTAGACCAATGTGACGCTGTCGACAAAAGTAGCGTTCCTACAGGAACGGCGATTATGATATTTTTAAGCTTATCAAGACCAATTTTGAGGAGTGCGGTGTGTGCTCACGACAGATGCGGCATTTCTTCCATAAAATACAGTAACTTGAAAGACCTATGGAGGAAATAAAATTATGACTGGACCTTTCTAAATTGAAGGAACTTATTTTATTGTCCAGTTTGATCATACTGTTGTAGTTGTGAATCCATAAGAGGCCAGAGGATTGTATAACTATTTAAATTCCTACACCTGGGTCATTCCATGTCAAATCAACCAGTGACTCAACCTCACTATTTCAGATTTCAATGAAACTCTCAGGAATCATTCTCCCTGATGATATAAATGAGAATATATTTTTATAATTTTTTTTATCACATTAAATTTTCATACAATTAATTATTTAAATTTTGAAAAATCACCATTTTTTGGATTGCATAAATTTTTCAATTTTTAATTTCTCAAGTTCTATCAGGCATACAGAATTTTATGACACCCCATTTTAAAGAGAAATTTATAAGGTTTCATTTGATACCCAAGTTGACTATGCTCAGTTACAAAAAATAAATTTAAATTTTTTTTAAATTTAAACCTTTTTCAGATAGTGTTTTTTAAAAATTTTGAAAAAAATGTATGTTTGTTGCAATGTTATATAAGCTTAAATTTCTGAAATTTTTAGAGTGGGATCTCAATGGGATCAAGATTTATGAAATAAAAACTCAAAATTACCATTCAAATAACAATCTAATTCTAGCTATTTTGTTATTTATGTATTATTTGAATGGTAATTTTCAGTTTTTATTTCATAACTCTTGATCCCATTGAGATCCCACTCCAAAAATTTGAAATTTTAGCTTAATATTACAACAAACATACATTTTTTTCAAAATTTTTAAAAAACACTATCTGAAAAATTTTTAAATTTTAAATTAAAAAAAAAAATTAATTTTTTTAACTAAGCATAGTTAACTTGGGTATCAAATTAAAACTTATATAGAATTCTCTTTAAAATGAGGGGTCATAAGATTCTGTATGCCTGATAGAACTTGAGAAATTCAAAATTAAAAAATTTATGCAACACAAAAAATGATGATTTTTCAAAATTTAAATAATTAATTGTATGAAAATTTAATGCAATAAAAAATTATAAAAAGGTATTCTCATTTATATCACCGGAGAGACTGATCCCTGAGTTTCATTGAAATTTGAAATGGTCAGGTTGAAAATTGAAACTTTTTAGTTGATTTGACATGGAATGACCCACCTTCATAATTTCTGTAGAGCAATTTCAAATCAACAAAGCCTATCATTTTTACACAGGTCCCAGCTTTTTGAGCAGCATTTAAAATATTTTCCATCAAGGGATGAAAGTGTTGAATTGGGAAAAAACTTCAGACTTTTGCAGAGTATGTTAACGTTTGCATTTTGAACTTGGGCAGATTTAAAATGACATTAAGAGTTAGACAATATTTAATTTAAAATTAATTTACCAACAGTTCATGCACTGAAATTATTTTTCTGTTAGAATCTAGATTTAATTTAAATTTTCAAAGTCTGATGAATGTTTATTTAATATATATAATTAATTAAATAGTAGTAATCATATAATTAATTTCTTCATAAAAAATAAATAAGTTACTTACCTAAGTGATTGTCCATCTGGCATAACAACTTAGGAACATTTTCATCTTTTTCATCACTTTCATCAACAATGGGTGACATGTTCCATATTACAATACGGCCTGTGTCTGCTCCTAATTACAATGAATAAATTAAAAGTATAGTAAGAGTTTTTTTAGATAAGAGAAAAAAAATGGAAAAACTCATTCAATAAACTATGTTGAATTAAATTTAATAATTAAATCTTACCTTGCCCCCCAGTAGCAAATCTTGAACCGTCAGGATGAATATCAACAGAAAATATAGGATGCCCTAAAACAAACAATATTTTTTCAAGTTTTAAACATTCATTTTATTTTGGATATGCCATTATATAAATAGTCCACTCCCTCTAATCTGCGACCCTATAATCTGCACGATATTTCAGATGTAAACAAACATGTAGACAAACAGTTAAAATCTTTTTTTAAGATAATTTGCACTTTGACAGTAATAAAAGTTGACTGATCTACTGAATTATTGAGAAATTTTTAATGCATTTCTGCATTCATTAGAAAGAAATGTTCTGTGTAACTTGTAAATAACTATTAAACTACTATATTCTGAACATTTTTTCTGGCTATATAAAATTTCTTTCAAAGAGGGGTTAGCCCTTGAGAATAAATGTCCTAATTTCTTAGAAAAACAAACTTCTGTTAGTGATCAAGAAATCCTTACTCTTAAAAGCTTTCAAGATTAAATTGCAGAGTATAACTTAAAAGCTATATAAAGCAAACCACTATCACTGCGATGTTTGAAAGATTTAAAAATATGTAGAAATGTTTTCTATTAATTTTGTATTATATCTCTTAAATGTATTTCTATTACTGAATATAGTTTTTTGATATATACAAAAGAAGTATTTTCTTTCATTTCTGTATTATTTATTCTCAGTGTGATTACTATATTTGTTGATAAATTCCAAATATTAGAATTTAAACAATAAAATGACCTATAATCCACGAAATTCTATAATCTGCTAAACCCTTGGTCCTGCCTGTGCAGATTAGAGGGAGTGTACTGTATATACGCAAATTTCAGAAAAAAGAGAACTAAGCAATTAAGAGCATCTAGACACACGGCAGTGTGTCAGCCAAGTTCGCCTGACATAGCCGTGTGTTATTTACATGAACCATTTTAAGCTGTTTTCGTCAAATTCCAATGCTCTACTACTGAAAATCTATGAGACCTACATACTTGTTATACGAAATGCGTAGTAAGGCCACCCTAATTACCTAAAATTCAAAATTTTATAAATAACGCATAATTAGTTTCCGAGATAATGACATTTGAAAATGTCTGATAATCGATAATTTTACCACTGACTGACTGACTGACTGACTCACTCATCAAAAAGATCTCGTATATCTACTGCAGCGACATACTTCAAATTTGGTGCGAAGTTCGTTTACACTATAAAACTAAGGAAAAAAATAAAAAAATTGTGAAAATCGATGAATTACCCACCTGGGGGTGCCCATTTTTACTTTAACATTACGTCTATTAGGCGAAATTTTAATTTGCCGTAGGAGGGGACGCTGTTCTGTCGCCAAATACCGCCAAGTTTCTCGCCAACATGGCGATATATCGCCAAATTTGGCGACCAAAATTAGTCGCCAAAAGTGACGCCACATTGGCGATATCTCTAATATTTCGCCAAATTCCCATAGACTTCCATAGTAAACCTATCTACTTACTGGGGGTTTATCTAGGTTTACTTGCTTACAGAAAATCAATAAATTGAGATATTCTGTCTGTCACAGAGCCTGTTCTCAGAAACTATACTCGTTGGAGACTTGAAATTTTGCATACTTATAGCTGAACACCACACATCATACGACAAATTATAAAATTTTGAAAAAAGTCGTGCATTTAACCCTTTGGACTCCCACATGTGTAGTTTAAACAATTCTTTCTGTGTGAGCCTCTAACTAGGTTGGAGGCGTGAAATTTGGCATACTTATAGCTGAACACCTCACATCAAATGACAGTCTATAAAATTTTGAAAAAGTCGTACATTTAACCCTTTGCGCTCCCACATGTGTATTTTAAACAATTCTTTCTAAGTGAACCCTAATTAGGTTGGAGGGGTGAAATTTTGCATTCTTATAGCTGAACACCTTACAACAAACGAGAAATCATAAAATTTTGAAAAAGTCGAGCATTTAACCCTTTGGGCTCCCCCATGTGCATTTTAAACAATTCTTTCAAAGTGAGCCTCTAATTAGGTTGGAGACGTGAAATTTTGTATACTTATAGCTGAACACCTCACATCAAACGACAAATCATAAAAATTTCAAAAAGTCGTACATTTAACCCTTTGGGCTCCCACATGTGTATTTTAAACAATTCTTTCTAAGTGAGCCCCTATTTAGGTTGGAGGCGTGAAATTTTGCATACTTATAGCTGAACACCTCACATGAAATGACAAACCATAAAATTTTGAAAAAGTCGTACATTTAGCCCTTCGGGCTCTCACATGTCTATTTTAAACAATATTTTCTAAGTGAGCCCCTAATTAGGTTGGAGGGGTGAAAATTTGCATACCTATAGCTGAACACCATCATGCGACAAATCATAAAATTTTGAAAAAGTCGTACATTTAACCCTTTGGGCTTCCACATGCGTATTTTAAGCAATTCTTTCTAACTGAGCCCCTTATTTAACTGCAGACTTGAAATTTTGCATACTTTTAGCAGAACACTTGAGGCCAGGCGACAAATCATAAAATCTTGAAAACGTCTTACGCTTAACCCTTTGAGCTACCACATATGTATTTTAAGCCATTCTATCTAAGGGAGCCCCTAATTAAGTTGGAGACTTGACTTTTTGCATACGTATAGCTGAATAACTCGGACCACACGACAAATCATAAAATTTTCGAAAAGTCTTATATTATTTACTCCTCCGGGCTCTAACTTGTGTATTTTAAGCAATTTTTCTAACCTCCACCCTTTTCACCCGGGGAGCACTTTTCTAACCTTTGCCGACACCCCTTTGACCATTTTTTCATATTATGCACCATAGCCTTACATATTTTAGTTCCACTTTTTACCACCAGGTGCGCCTACTTATCTCGGTGCTATGGGCTCAATCCTTTCGACTAATATATCTACGGATAGTATGTAAAACAGAGTTTCGTTCGGATAAAGGTTTGTTTAGAATAGAGTGCGGCCCTGGTTGCGAAATGTGGAACTATGATTTTTCAAAAGGATAAAGTGTTTTGAAAGGAATATTAAACGAAACCCTCTGTGCGATCTGCGATCACACTTACCCACTTGTTATTTTCAAAATCATCAGAGAAAAGGATATGTAGTTAATTAAATTTGAAAATCCAGGGAGGGGCAATATCCTTCCTCTGCACTGCCTCTTTGCCGGCACCCATGGATGAATGATACATAGTGTGGCATAAGTACATAACTTTATTTTTCACTTTCAGTACAAAAAAGCAGGCCCAGCTATAGGATATTTAATTGGAAAATTTAATAGGAAAATTTAATATAGGAATTTAATAGGAATTGTTGTTTCAGAAACAATAAAAGTTTCGAATGAATACATTTCGTCTCAAAACATGCATTCAATGTAGCAGTATTAAAATATAGGTTTCTGCCGCAAACTGACAGCTAAATAGTTTGTTGCAGGAAATTTAATTTATAATTGAATGTTGCTTGGTGAATAAAATAGTCACATGTAAACACATTAAAAAGCATTAAGTAAAGTGTCTAAATATAATGTAACTTTACAAAAAGTAATGATATCTAACAAAAACATAGCTGTGAAAAAACGGAGCCAAGTTCTGTAAAGACAATGGCAAGAAAAGAAGTGATATCTAAGTGGGTGCCAAGTTCAAATAAAATTCACTCAAACTTACCTACTGAAGTATTATAGCATTTTTAAAATTGTTTAGAAATAAAAATTTTTGATAGCATATTAATAATAAATCTAGAACTTGGCAAGTTTTTACCTACGAGTCATTTATTTTTAATAATGGCATTTTTATATCAAATCTTGTTATTTCATGATTGGAAGCCTTAATTTGAGTGAGCTCCTTCCCCTTGAAGGGCAGTGGGATAAAATATATCCCACCTAATTTAACTGCAAAATGCCACATTGACACCAGAATTCAGGACTAAAAAGTTTAATTTTATTAAATACGTGAAAAGAAGCTTTTACTCATTTTGAAATAAATTTGTTTTTAAATTCTAGTGTGATTCAATCATTTAAGCATTTCACGAATAAAAGTTATTTGCCCCTGAAAGGGTTAAAGGGGTGCAGTCTCTAGAGTGATGACCAAGAACAAGCGTAAGTATATCTGTCTCTTTGTCAGGCATCTTAGTCTGTTTGCATTGAGGTTTCTGGAGGGTGGGTGCTAGAGTGATAACCAAAGACGAGCGGGAGTGTATCTGTGTATTGGTTTATCAAATCTTTAACATGAGTCATTTGTTTATAATAATAACTATATTAATTTTTTTTGTAATGTCATTGAAATTAATATTAACATCACCATTTTATTAAGACATGAAATTGATAGGCATGACATTTATCAAAAACTTGCCAAGTTCTAGATTTATTATTAATATGCTATCAATAATTTTTATTTCTAAACAATTTAAAAAAATGCTATAATACTTCAGTAGGTAAGTTTGAGTGAATTTTATTTGAACTTGGCACCCACTTAGATATCACTTCTTTTCTTGCCATTGTCTTTACAGAACTTGGCTCCGTTTTTTCACAGCTATGTTTTTGTTAGATAACATTTAACTGTTTTGCAACAAATTGTAGATGTAAGCATCAAAAATAATTTTGTAAGTGTACTATAGATCAGGGGTTCTCAAACTATGGTATATGTACCAGTACTGGTACGTGAAGCTCTGTTTACTGGTACTCAAAAGCCTGATACTGGTACGTGAAATGAAATAAAAATTACAGCATATGAAATCAAAAAGCAGCTCAATCCCACTTCCCTCCTATTTCTTGATGTGTCAGTTTAGGGTTTAATCTAGGAAAAAGGGATTTTTAGCTTTTTGGCTAATTGCAGCCAATAACTTCTAGCCAAATAAAAATAGCTTAACCAAGGAAAAAAAGTTTTATTCATACAAAATTTTTATATAAATGAGTGGTATTTTTAGTTATATGCAATATACAATACAAACAAATACATCACTCTGTAAGATTGTCCCTTCGAGATTTGGCTGTATACTACACAACAAATGCTTTTTTTAATGGATATTCTTTTCAAAATCCCCCTCCCAAATTAATCATAATTAAGTTACTTACATTCTTGATTGTCAGTTTGTTTCTCAAGTCAGTTTTTGTTATATTCCTGAGACTGAATCCCCCTTGACAGTCTGCTGTATATATATATATATATATATATATATAATAAGCTAGTATCATTTCTTTACACGTTGTAGCCAGAACCCGCATAAATTCAAGTCAAGTTTATACGACATGCATCTGGCACTTTGAGGATTCATAGCTAGTGCACATCATATCCCATGCTTATACAATCTGCGATTTTCGGTTTCGCCATATGCTGGAGTCGTGCCTGATGCAAATGACATCACACAGTTTGAAGACGCTTACATAGAGAGCACGAGACAAATTTTGAAGTGTTGCTACAGCGCGGATGCAATATGAGATTTTTTTTTCCGTTTTTGTGCAACGGCAGCAGGTTTACGAAATGCGGAACAACAAAATGGGAATGATATAGCATATTTCTTTGGCTGTCGCTATTTGGCTAATTCACTAAATGCTTTGGGGACAAAAAGCACTTCCAGTTAGCTTTTTGGCTAGCTCTACATTAAACCCTATAATTCACCGGCTCCGTGTTGTTTGCTCTCTGTTACTGCTTTGACAACGTTTTGCATGTAATTTCGATTAGAATTTTTAGATAAATGGAACTAATATTTGGTAGATGTTGAGTTGACTTTTCATACAGCCCAAAAATAAAGTTTTCTTCTATTACTATATTGTATGTGTGTATATTACTTATTTCAACGAACTTCGATCTCCCATTAATAAGCAGTTTACTTTCAGAATGTGTGTAAATTTAGGCACAGATGTCATATTGGCGCAATATTTTTCTGACACCAATTTGGTGAAAACATCAACATCCGGGTTACCATATCAAGCAAAATAACGACACTTTGGCACCAGTTAAGTACCCATTGCGTATATGACATTGGCGTCAGAAAAAAATCGCGCCAATATGGGGAGTATATGACATCTGTGCCTAAATTTCTTATTAGTCCGAGTGCTACACGACAAAAATAAGGTGAAAACTGCAAATCGTGATAAGAATATACCGATTGGTCAGTATCTACTTTATATTTAATACAATGTATTTCAGAGGGGGAGGCATCGCGTAAAGTCGTGGGAATTCAAGATGGCGGCTGTTATTCAAAATGGCATAAATTTCTGAATTTTCTTACTATCCATCATATAAATGTGTGTTTCAGGTCGATTTCAATGTTTTTAACGTCAAAAATTTCGTCGTTAATACTTTCCATTATAGTTGAATGAGTTTATGAATTCAGTTTGTCTGTCTATCTACTTGCCATTCCATGCTCTAACTCGCTTAAATATCGCTACTCGTTTAAATTCACTCAGATTGTCATGTAATTCATATATGTTATTGAAGTTTACAATAACATGTTCCGAATAAATATTGAAGTGTATAGCTTTTATAGTCCGTTTACAGGGCCTTCAAAAGAATTCCATTACGTTATTGTCTATTTGTACATGTGCTACGGTTGGGAAAACTGCAAATCGTGAGAAGAATATATTGATTGGTGAGTACCTACTTTATATTAATACAATCCATATGGGTCATTCCACGTGAAATCAACCAATTTAAAGAAAAGGTGTTGCACCATAGTCACAGATTCTTTTAAAATTTTTATCATAGACAGACGCAGTAATGAAACCCTCAAACCTGAAATTTAAAAATAATTTTCGCAATATTGGCTGAGATACAGCCATTTGAAAATTGGTCATTTTTACCAAATGGCGGCCATTTTGGAATCTTATCAATGTCTGTAAATGGCTATAACTTGACAACTAATGGCTCAAATTCTATGTTTCTGATACCAATTTGAAGCTATTTGTACAAAGAATGCATATTTCACATCAAAATAATAGTAAATTTTCATTTCTTTACTTTTTATTATGTGCAAACTGAAAATATCACCCCAAAAAAGGGCTGACTATAATGGCCCATAAAAAAAATGAATCGTCATGAAGTTTTCTGAAACTTGATAGAAACATTGCTCCATCTGTGTGCTTTAAATAATAATAAAAAAAAAAGGAGGGATAAAATTTGTTGTTTTAAAATAAATGGTTTTTTACACATAGGGTGTCTTAACCAAATAATGATCATTTTAGAAACTAAGTATTCCTAATTTCAGAAATAATGGTTAAAATAAAATTTTCTAACATCTGAATTAATGTGCTGTGTGTATATTATATAATTAAATAAAGAAATATCAATTTGCAGCTATTTATACTAAATATTCATATATTGTATTAAAATACTAGTAAATTTTCATTTCTACAGTACTTTTTATTTCATTTAAAATATGAGAATATAATTCTCAAAAAATATTTACACAAATATTAAATCCCTTACTATAATAGACTACATTAAAAAAAAGCCACATAATATTTTCCCCTGAAATGTTGGAGAAATACTAGCTGTAAATCACAGTTGAATTTATTCAATTGTGTAACTTAAATAAAATAAAATAAAAAATATATAAATGAGTTAATTGAGTTCACATTTGATGATTTTAGTTCACACTGAGTTCAAATAAAAAAATCTAGATACAGTGAGACAAACAAAAAATTAATATAATACAAATCCAGGGCAAAACATGTGATGAGAAATAAGCCTAAGTTTAAACTTACACATGGAACAAATCTAGACAAAATAAGAACAAAATATTTACTTACATGCATAGAATTTTATAATATAATACCTAGTTTTTTTCTTCAGATTTAAACTACCAAGGTTTTTAATCATGGAAGACGGTAGTATTTCGAGTGACGCAGCCTTAAGCCTAAAATTGTATCGTATCGTTAAAATCGTATCGTATCATAGAATTCGTAGATGGCGGAACTCATATATACAGCTAACTCGACATCAAAGAAAACGCGAAAAGCCGCCTTTTAATAACTCAGCAGATATATGTCTTATTGTTCTGAATTTTCTAGAACAGTCTTATATCTGCAGTCTAATCGTATACTGAAATTTTTGCATTTCTACATGCAGTATATTTTGAGATCTAAATAGCCATTTTTAAAGTGAAAACGTTGGTATAATATCGAGGAAGTTCCTAATTTGAAAATCTCGAAAACGGTTCTAACGATTATTTTTAAATTGATACATAATATAACTGTGATTAAGGCGAGGTGAATAACACTTTTCTTTTTTCTGGGAAAACTCTCGTTCATTAAATAATTCGATTTTTTTTTCTCTCGAAAATGACACGGGCAATTTTTTAAAAATCAAATAAATATGTTTCAGATGAACCAAATAACAATTTACTTGTTTCCAGCAAGACTCTTGTTCGTTTTATAATGCGCATGAAAAATCGGACTATATTTCTTCGCCATTCTATGGAAATTTCACCGAAAATGCATGACACTGTATTCATACACATGCTTTCTTTTTAACCACTTTTGGGGAGAAAAATTTTGTCTTCCCACTGGCTGAGTGGCTAAGGGCCATCGTTTACTTACCTTAAGATAGGCAGTTCGATACTCACTGGTACGTGTTTTCACATGTGAATGTTTTTTTTTTTTTTTAAAGTCTGCTAGTTGACCATTATTCTCAGTTCCTTTGTAATTTTTTTAATTGCTATTAAGTTAAATAAAATTACAATTATAATGACGCCAATTTGATGATGATTATTTCTTGGCAATTTTTCGACAATAAAAATATTACCATAAATTTTATAAATATATTTAATTTCAATCACTTTACAAAAAATATACATTAATAATTATTATTTGAATATAAATCACACGATCAGAAACGTAAAAAAATAATTCATTTCAGCTCTTCTTTTTATAATATCATTTTTTATTATTATGACGGTCAATCAATATATAATCACTGACATCCATAATATTATTATTATTATAATTATTATTTTCCTTGCATAAAAGCTATTGTGATGTAATGATTCTTTTATAATAAATAATTCAGTTGAAATGTTTTATTTATAAATATCAATGAAGTTTGATAACCCCGAGACAATTCTTTTTATTTAACTTTGCAATATTTACAGCTTACATAATAAGCATATCAGAATTCTGGTGTCGCCATCTTTTGACGCAATTGCGTAGTATTATAGAGAAATGTTTGATAAAAACGTTGAATTAGACAGTTTTTAAATCGAAGAATTATTTTAAGAGATATTTAATGTTAAATCTGGATAAAATTGTCTCATTAAAAAAGTCTCATAGGAAAAAAAATATACATGGGAATTTAATCATTTTCATTCAATTTAATCATTCAATAGAAACTCGAAGTTTGCAGAGTGCATTTATTATTCAACTTGCCTAATTTTTTGACGGTTTATTTCAATTTTAAATTAAAATTTTCAGAATTTCCAGAGATATTTTTTACATATTTTAGAAAAGGTTATTTTAAATTGTTGCCAAATGTTAAAACAGCGCAAAGAATAATATATCCTTTAAATTAAAAATTTATTCACACGTGACTATTATAAACAGAAAAAAATCCTTTTAAATTAGAATTAAATGATAACGTGTTAAAAGCAGGAAAATATTAAACATTACGTCATAAAAATTGTTTTTACACATGCTTACTTAAAATGAAAGAAAATTATAAAATAATTTAAACACACATTAACACCACATTAAAAAATATGTATATGTTTATGTAAGATAAAGCCTTATAAAACTTTTAGATGTAAATATGTATGATATTTCTGGTAATAAAAGAAATATCAACATTATCTTGTACTTTCCGTTACTTATGGAAGGTCAGTAAAATTGAAATTCTTCTTTAAACAAAACACCTGCGAACTGCCCATTAAAATTTTCTTATCAGGCATCAAAATACACTTTGAGCTGTCTATTTATGCAATTAGATGAAAATTGAAGGGGGAACAATACGAGCGATTATTTCTCCCACTGGCTGGATAACCTGATTGGTCCACTGGTTACCACATTTTAGGGGTGCCAGAAATGGCGTTTATTGCTTAAATCTTGGCGATAAGAACGTTTTGTATGTGGATATTTTTATGTCAACATTTACACGTGGTTTTTTTTTTTTTTTTTCCTGTAAGTTTTTCCACGTATAAATGTTTAACCCGTGTGTTTATTTGCGTATTTTTCTTTTAAAATTTGGAACATACTTAAAATATGGTAAATGTGCCAATAACGAACATCCTTAAGGAATTTCTTTTAAAATATTTTTTTTATTAACCACCATAGTAATATTATAGTCCATATTTTTCAATATTATAATTATATAGCAACAATATTATCGAAATTCTCAAATATGTTTCCCATTGTGAAAAAAAATCTAATTATAATAAGAGAAATAAATCATCTAAAAATTTAGTAATGGCCATGAATATATTTCTAATGGACACTAACACAAAAAATTAACAAAATAGTAAAATCTGAGATAGAAATTTGTTACATTATTAAAAAATATATGATGACTTAATTTTATATTAGTTTTAAATTTAGATAAAGTGGGGCAATAAAAATGTAATAAGACTATTTTTATCAAATATTATCATCAAATGTGGAAAAAAAAAAAAAAAGATTTTTTTTGATGGAGTAGCTTAGAACATCAAATTTCCTGTTTACTTATTTAGCTTTACTTAAAGTTTAAAAATACTAAAAACAATATTATTTAGAAGTTCTAGTTATTGATTCATGAAATCATTAAAATCATTTCGAGACTCAGGTAGGCATTTTAAGATAAAATTGAACCATTAGGATTAACAATAATTAATAAATTATTTATGAGACAAAAAATTGTCATTCAGTTAATGCCAGTATCACGAGATTATTATTTTAATTATTTTAGATAGAAGATTTATAATTCCGAATTCAAGAGAATTACAGTTATCAAATTAATGAAACGCTAACCGGGGAGAGTGGGGGGGTCATTCCTCTGAAATAATTTGATTAAAAAACAAGAAAGAAAAATCATGTGGTCAGCATCAATTATAAACACTTTCCAATACATTCAGAATACTGTAACAAAAATTTAGTTAAATTTTTATAATTAATTATAATTAATAAATTAAATAAATGAAATATATCTAAAAAGCAATTTAGAAAATGCATAATGCATTTGAAAAAAAAAAAAAAATATGCAGTTACCCTCAATAGTTCAAAAAATATCCGAATTTTTTGGGCAGCCCTATATATGATCTATAGATTTGTATGAATACTACACTGTATGCTAAATAGTTAGTTCAATTAAATGCATTTTAAAATTCCCATTCAACAATTTCCATGAATAAATGGAAATGAGATATTTTGTGTAGCCCTGTATATGATATATCGAATTTATACACATCAAGTAATATCCTAAAAAATAGTTAATATTTAAAATGCGTACTACAACTGAAAGCGTACTTCCAGCATTTATTCTTCATATTGTAGTCAATATCTTTTGTGTGTCCCTGTAAATGAACGATACATTATATGTACATCTGGTTTGACAGTAAGTGCCTTGCAGTACATCTTAGTGATATACATAAATTTAAAATCATTTAAACACACCGAAAACAATTATGCCCATAGGCCGTAATGTAATGTAATTCTTTTAAATGTCCCTGTAAATGAAACGTAAATGCTACATACTTCATTTTCAATAGTGAACATGTCATAGTAAACCCCAATAACATATATAAATTTTATGGTAATCTGGGAATATTTACACGAGTGCGGACAGACAGACAAACCGAATTCATAAACACTTTTCAAGTATGTTAGAATGTGTAACCCCCCCCCCCCCCAAAAAAAAATAGTACTGTGGTATCAGCGTCACTAGTTGTATTTCACGTAAGACTTAAATTGCCTGAAATATTACTTATAGTAATTAGTAATACTAATATAAAAGAAATGAAACGAAACTGCGGGATAAACGTTTGAAATACTAAAAAAAAAAAAAAAAAAAAAAAAAAAAAAGATTTCAAAATCAAAATGTAGGTCTGACGTTTGATGGCAATGGTCTGCCGATTTGACCAGTTATAAATGCAATCATATAAGTATATCTTTTTATGCACGGATATGTTTTGTCAGAGATGAATAAATAATCAAAGCTAAAAGCAAGATATTTTTAACAACTCAAGTGTTTTAGTCTTCATTTGAATGGGAGGCCCATGAACCCCCCCCCCCCCCTTTCATACGCTCTTGAAGATTATTATCTGACTGCTTTGACTGAGATTGCTAATAAAAACCTAGATTATAAAACATCCAAGGCAAAGCCATGGGGAAAATATTCAGTTTAATTTTACAAATAAAAGAAATTATTTTTTAAAAAAATGTTCTAGTTACAATCTGTTAACTGTAGCTTAAAAATTAAATGTAATCACATAGCTTTTCAGTTAAAGTTGATTTTTTTAAATACCATTAAGTAAAATTACACTTTTTTTAGTCATAAGCCACATAGGTCATCCATTACTATAAACATTCTAGTTATAGGCACTCGTTTTAAACATAAAAAATTAAATTTTATTGTTGTTACCATTATTGTTGTTTTTCATGGATATATTGTACATTTTAGTAAGTACTTGACACATTACAAATGACGCAATGGAAAATACAATGAACTAAAAAAGACAGTATGTTTTACAATTCTATTATTTGAAGGCTTCTTAAAAGGAGTTCCTTTTTCAATCTCCAGAGCAAAATAAAAGACACAATGTGAAAAACTGAAGTAGCAGTAACACTTTTACTTTGCTGCGCTGCTATTGTTCCTCATTTTGCATTGAAGATTCGATGTCCTATTATGAAGCCTTGAGACAGTTGTTTAAATTTCAAGATTTTTTGTTTATTAATAAACAGTGCTTTTCTTTAAGTTATTTTGCCCCATCATGTTTTACTGTAACAGTTAATGTTGATATGGTTATAATGATTTTGTATGCATATTAATTTATAAGAGAAAGGTTTTATCCCATAATCCTCTCCCCCGTCCTCGTCCACAAATCATTGCAAGTAGTGGGTTATGAATTTGCACAGACTTTTACAGTTTTTAAATTGCACAAATTTTAAACTAAAAACAAAAATTACTAACCCACGAGTGTATGAAAGCAACTATATTTTTTCTTGTAAATTAAACTTTTTAATTTATGAGCTAGGTTTTGGATAGTCAAGAAAGTATTTTAATATTGATACTCATGGTGAGAAATGTATTTTATATAATATGCATCTCAATGGTAACTTTTATTTCTGTAATGATTCTCTGCTTTTAACTTACATTTTTATAACCATTGCATTATTAGTTATTACTCACTTTTATGCGTTAATTAATATTAATAAAATACTTGGAAGTATTTTCTGAATTGCTATATATTTTGCTAATTCACTCTTGTTTGAAATTAGATATAAGTAATATTTTGAGCCTAAATATAACATACATACATGTTGAAAAAAAATCAATAAAAGTTATTTCTCTTCAGTTGATTATTATACTATTATGCCCCCTCCACCCCCACCCCCCCTCTCCCCATATCCATAACAAAAAGAAAAAAGTATTAAATTATAATCAAATGAAATTTTCCTTTGGGATAAGCAATTTTTATAAATTTAGTTCGATTTACTTCCCAGCCAGATATTAGTTTAATAGTTAGTATACTTGTTTTGATTGATATTCTTTTTTTTTTTCAAATCATTTTATTATGCTGAAATCAGTTAACTGAATAATATCTCTCGCTCCTGATTTATTCAATTTATTAAAACATTGAAAAATTAAATTGTTTGTTAACTTCCTAACATTTATTATTTTAAACAAATTGTATTTGAAAAAGCCATCGCTCACAGCCCTTGTAAAGAAATGCGTATTAATTTCAGCACGCCGACTATCGAATACAACCGGCTGTGGCTTCTTTTCCTATCCAGCTGGTGGAAAAATCCTTGTCTCCATCAAATCGTCGCCAAGTTTCAGATGGAGAAATCTCAGCCAATCAGGACGTACAGCCAGTGGGAGAAATAATCGCTCGTGGGAACAATGGGGGAAATCAGCCATTAAAGTTACGCCTTTTTTTAATTTAAAAAATGACAAAAAATCATTTTCTGACAGCATTTTAATGGAATAAGCTGCACAAAAATCAGTTTAAATGAAAGTACACTTTATTCTGAACAGAACAAAAAAAATTTTAAAGTTCTAGCTTACACCTGAAAGAAGTTATAGGCCTTTATGTTGTCACATGTGCCATTCAAAATGGCAGCAAATCGGCCATCTTGGAAGACATTTAAAAGCTCATAACTCACAAACCGTTTGATCAATTTCAATATGATTGACATTTTTGGAATCAGCATTAAAAATTCTACAATTACACCAAAGTTTATGAAAATTGAAGATGGTGGGTGTCATTTTTAGAAAATTCTGGGTGATTTGACATGGAATGACCCCCTTTGAAAATCGAAAGCTGGCACAATTTTTAATATGTAGACGGCCTTTACTACAAAATTTCTTCCTATTAGGAAAGTAGACAAAATTCAGAGTTTAAAGGTACCTCTCGCATCTCTCTGCGGCAAGTATTCTCTCTCCTTGTTTTCTTTGTTGACTATACATTTGTTGTACATGGAATCTTTAGAAATTAATTTAGGCTTATTAAATTAAAGAGAAGTATTTTTAAAAATCTACTCTTTTCCCTTTAGAGCTTCAAAATTATAAGTATTTTAACCACCATTTTTTTCCCTTCTCAACTATTTAATTTTAATGAGTCTTTATTTAAATGCAGTTGTCTTATATGATCATTAATATAGAAATCCTGCATACCATGGCTTTCAGAGAAAAGTACTGTGCTTTAAAATTTTTTCTTAACTATGTATGCAACGTTATTTTAAAGAATTTCAGGATAATATTGGATTAGAAATACCAGAATTCTTTTTTAGAAATTGAGTCTGGTCGGACTTATTTTAATGAATTTTGCCCAGTTCATGTCGAGGTCAAATTTTTAGCTTTTATACCGGATCAGGATAGTTTTCTCTGGCGCGGGTTGAACGTGGGTCTGAAAATTTCGGCCCATTTAGACTTTTAGTATTTACGCAACATTCGTGAGCAGGTGACCAGTGTCATCGAGAGTCAATTAGAGTTATGTTCAAAACAATTTGCTAAAAAAATTGTTAATTCCATTCTGATAATTTAAACAGTAACACAAATTAAAGATAATGATTATTATATTTATGTATATTTGACTACTATACATACTACACACAAAAGCATGACTACTACTATCAAATATTTTAAGGGACTACTTGCAAATACGCCCGGAGTCCGCCATCTTGGATTTGGCGCCCTTTTTGGCAATTTTGTGCTGGCGATGCTTTACTCCCGATGGGCATCCGACGATTGTAGTGTTTTGGTAACCCTAAATTTTTTACGTCACTTCCGCGATTATTCTCGAAGCGTTACTTGATTTTTGGAGGTTGTCCCGTCCAGACGTGCGTTTGTTGTTCCGAGATTCTCAGCTACACGTGGTCAAGGTTGCATTGTTTCATATTGTTTTTTTCTTTTATTTGATTAAGAAACTTATATTTAATCTAATTTTATTGCATATTTATTGAATCAAGAAAAAAATTACATTTGTATCTCATTTTATCCGCTATTTATTCGAGAAAAAAAAAATTTTTTTTGTATAATGTTACAATACGGCTATTATGTTATATTGCCTTTTTTTTTGGATAAATGTACGTATTTTGCGTTTGGGCTAATCGCCGATTTTGAGTAATCGCCCGGAGATGTCCCCCTATTCTTATTATTAATAATAACGATTCGAGTGCTGTTTTCTGTTCAATTTGCATTGTTTTTTATTTAAAATTGATGGATAAATGTTAATATTTTGCGTTTGGGCTAATCGCCGGTTTTGAGTAATCGCCCGGAGATGGATTTGAGTGCTTTTTCTGTTCAATTTGCATTGTATTTTATTTAACGATTCTAGTGCTGTTTTCTGTTCAATTTGCATTGTTTTTTATTTAAAATTGATGAATATATCTTAATATTTTGCGTTTGAAATTTTATGTTTTGGCTAATCGCAGATTTTGAGTAATCGCCCGGAGATGGTCCCTTATTTTTATTATTATAAATAACGAATCGAGTGCTATTTTTTGCATTATTTTTTATTTAAAATTGAATATTTGGTTTAATCTACTGTTTTAAAAGGGTCATTTATAGCGATTTTAGGCTTGAAAAATAAAGATGAAAATAAGCACTCACCAGTCGCCACTTGGCGACTAAACGTGAAAAACTGGCGACTAAAAATATGGAAAGTACCGGCCAAATGCAGGATTTTCCAAAGGGATTTCGTCTAAGAACCGCGGAAAAAACCCAAGCGAATTTTGTCAAAAGATCGCGAAAATAATCAAATATCGCCAATAGATCGCGAAAAAGCTAATTTCGTCAAAGAATCGCTCAGAAACCCACTTTTCGTCAAGTGATCGCGGATAAAATGCAGATATCGTGAATGGATCACGGATAAAACGTAGATATCGTGAATGGATCGCGGAAAAAACGCAAATATCGTCAACAGATCGCAAAAAAAGAACGCGAATTTCGTCAATAGATCGCAAAAAAAGAACGCGAATTTCATCAAAGAATCGCGAAAAAAAACAAGAATTTCGTCAAAAGATCACGTAAAACGCACATTTCGTCAAAAGATGACGGAAGAAAACCCAAACATTGTGAATGGATCGCGAAAAAACCCTCAAAAATCGTAAATGGATCGCGGAAAAAACTCAAATATCATCAACAGATCGCAAAAAAACACAAATATCGTCAATAGATCGCGAAAAAACCCCGCAAATATCGTCGAGAGATCGCGAAAAAAACGCAAATATCGTCATTAGATCGCGAAAAAATGCAAATATCGTCAATAGATCGCGAAAAAAACGCAAATATTGTCAATAGATCGCGAAAAAGACGCAAATATTGTCAATAGACCGCGAAAACGAACGCGAATTTCATCAAAAAATTACGAAAAAAGTGCGAATTTTGTCAAAAGATCGCGAAAAAGAACGCACATTTTATCAAAGGATCGCGGAAGAAACACAAACATCGCCAATAGATCGTGGAAAAACGCGAATTTTGTTAAAGTATCTTGTAAAAAATGCATAATTAGTGCCAGAAGAGACCCCCCTCACCCCCCCCCCCCCCCACCTTACATTTCAGAAAATTTGCTGTAAATTTCAGATTTTTTTTTTTTTTTAATTTTGAAAAGTAAGTATAGTCGACTTATACAGTTAGCTATATAAGCATGTTACATATAACTTTGCTGTTAACTTAATTTAAAATTTAAAATAGATTGGAAATTAGTATCTCAAGTTTATTCAAAACAATATGAATTAAAATATTTTTATTTATTACATAAATTACTTATTTACTCTAAACTTATATATTTTAAAATTAAATATTCAGTGACATAAATGTACTTACTGGCGGCTAAAGAAATTAATCTCACTAGCCAGTAACTGGCTACTAATAAATATCAACTTACCGGCCAGTGGCCACTAAGCAAAATTCCTTATTTTCATCTTTATTGAAAAACTGAAAATTCAGAGATTAAACACTTAAAGAAAAGCAAGATAAAAAGAAATATTTATGAAAATTACTGATTTCTGTTAAAAATTTATTTTTATTTTTGCTTTTCTTTAATTGTTTAATCTCTGAATTTTTCAAAGTTTTTTAAGCCTAAAGTCGCTATAAATTACTATTTGGCGACAATTGCTTGGCGCGAAAACGGGTTTTTTATGCCAAAATAAAAACAAGATGGCGGACTCCGGGCGTATTCGCAAGTAGTTCCTATTTTAAAATCCTATTCGTACCACTATTTACCAAAAAAATTTCTTTGTTGTAGATTTATCTTGAAAGGGACACAAAAGTGTAAGGTAAAGATAATTTTTTTGAAAAAAATGCTTTGAACAGAATAACAAACAATGCTTACTTATAGATGGTATATGTATATAAGGTAAAAAAAGACTATTCTCTTCTCGAACGTCCACAGCTTACACCAAACACTTTATTGATAAAACATTTCACATTTTGTAAACATATCTACGCATATAAGTTTTATGAAATAAATAATTCACAGAAAAATGAATAGTAAATATTTAGCTATTTTGAATATTATAACAAATTAACACTTATAATAATATACTAATTTTAATTGCTAAAAGGTGTATGATTAAATCTTAAAATAGAGTTATTCAATGATTGCGAAAAATAAAAATAAACATCCAAGTAAAATAAAATAAAAAAACTTGCATAATATGAAAGATTAGGTGGAAATTTGAATGATGGCGATTCATAGACCGTGCAATTTTAGAATATTTTTATTTACTGATTTTGAAAATGATTCGGGTGGAGTCGAAACATGTAAACAGTCGGATAAACCTATTTTTACTATTTCTAAAGTTTTGATCATACACCTTTTAGCAATTACAATTAGTATATTAGTTATATTTTGTTTTAATTTTTTTCAGGTGTGAGGCTGCACCTGTCGCACACTCATAAGGACAGTTCTGAGTATACATAGAACATGACTTTTCATTTTGTAATATCTTACGTTTCCCCATTATAAATATATTTTTTATAGCACCATCATCCAGTGTAATTGCTTATATTACAAATAAAATATTGTTGCAATTTTATTTTTAAACTAAAATGTAGAAAATGAGTAAAAAATTGCTATTTAAAACTAAATTAGTTTAATAGACAATGCTAAAAATTATTTTATTTTTGATAATTAACTTTCATCAGCAAGTGATCCAAAATTTAACAACAGTATACTAGGTAGAGGAGAGGGGGGTACCTTTGAACACTGTAAATATTTTCCTTTAAATAAATTATATATTTTTTAATAAATACGGCAGCATAGTACTACTGCTTCAATATAACAAGAATACAAAGCTTTATTATTTTGCATGCACATACTGTCTAAGCAAGATACGTATATTTTGCTTTCTTGAATCTAAACATAACAAAATAAAGTTGTAAGCTTTTTGTTGATAATCTTGTATCCCTAAAATTATAATTTATTATTTAATACCTAAATAAAGATGTTAGCTTTAACTTATAAGATTTGTTTTATTCGAATTCTCAAACCTAATTAAGTAAATAGTTGTAATGCTATGCTAAACTCCGTGTGATGGGGCACCACTGAATTGAACGAAAAAGTTGGGACACCATTCAACAATTAAAACTGTGAAGTAAAGAGTTATAGATGTATCTAAATTAGGGATTGACCGAATACCGAATAGTTGATTCGGTATTCGGTGGTTCGGCATGTAAACCGAATATTCGGCTTCGGCCGAATACTTAAAAGTATTCGGCCGAATAATTGCAGATAAGTATTTTTTTTTAGATTTAGAAGAATTCTCTTTTACTTAGCAGTAGAATAGGCTAAACAATGAGTTTTCAGCGGTCTGCCCAGACTTTTTTCCCAGGGTCCTGTTTTTGTGAAATTGTGATCAGCTTTTTACATTTAGTAAAGACCTAGGCATAATTTTGTGAGTTTGAAATGATCGTTATATTCAGATCCTTGTTTATACATTTTTAAGAAGATATATGAATGTAAAATACACATATATATATATATATATTCATATATGTAAAAATGACAAGCCAGATTTTACTTTTAAATGATTAAATTTATAAAAGGCCCAGTTTAAAGATGAAAAAGTTTTGTGAAAGACCTATTTTTGAGACAAAGAATTTTGTGAAGGGTCCTGTTTTACGGTGAAAAGTTTTGTGAAGGGTCCTGTTTTGAGATAAAATATTTTGTGAAGGGTCCTGTTTTGAAATTAAAAATTTTGTGAAGGATCCTTTAAAGGACTCAATTTTTTTCTAAACAGATCCCTGGTTTCAATATTATGTGCATGAGTTCAGAGTTAAGCTGCACTACAAAAAGCAAGTCAAAGGACATTTTTAATTAAAAAAAAAAAAAAACTTTTTCCTTCCTAAAATAGTTTACATTGGGGTGAAATCGAAACAACTGTCTACAATAGGGAAAAATAAAGTAAGGAATATGCACATCTTTCCCTTATCATTTAATTTTAATTACTTCTACATTAGTTTTTTTAATTTAAATTAATTTAATGTATATTTTCTTTAATATACACATCAAATAAGCATATCAGAGTTCATATCTGTATATCTAAGGTTATTAAAGAAAATACACTCATCAAATAAGTATACCCCTATGCATATCCTATAGCTTTTATAACCGCTACTATATCAAAATCGCTCAAATTTGTTATCTTCACCACCACTGTGTTAAAATATTAATCAAAATATAAATATCTATCAATAATTTGACAGAAAATAGTTAAATGTACAAATTGATATGATACCTTTTGTATTTTGAGAACATTCCTATTCAATATGTTTATAATTAGACTTAGACAATCAGCAAATCAGCTTAATGACAACATTGTTTCTTTTTATTTTAATGAACTTTTGTTTTTCTGACAATCCTTACCCTTAATAATAGCCTGCATAATTTAATATTTTCATAAGATATTTTTGGGTACTGACTAGTGATAAAATAATAAAAAATAAGTGATGGGTTAATGAATTTGTGAGTGGAAAGAAGTCATTAAATTTTTTTGTTAATTAGATTTAAGAATAAAAATGTATCTGAATTAAATTATTGAGAATTTAATTTCAATTAAAGTTTATTAAAAAAGCTAATATAGGCAAATATGTATAAATATATTGAAAAATGCGTATTAAAAAATTTCAAGTATTCGGTTGCCGAATACCGAATATTCGGTATACACTTCGACCGAAGCTTCGGTATTCGGCAAAATTGCTGCTTCAGTCAATCCCTAATCTAAATATTATTATTGTTGAATTTTTGGCTGAATCCCAAAACAGCCGAGACACTTGGCATCATTCAATTTGGCGAGGCGATAAATGGATCTTTGTTGTTACCAGTTCGTTTCGTAAATTCTTTCCACGCCTTCAGTTGTGTGATCTTGAATTTGGATTGGTTGAATGGGATTGGTTGATTTCTTGTGTACTGGATGGCTATGCCTACCTTTGACAACTCAACTCCGCATGTTTTGTAATTTGTGTACGAGGTGAGAGACGAGGTGTAGAAGAAAGAAGTTTTGTAATTGTAAAATTAAATGACGGTAAGGCTAGAGTTTGTTATTGTTAATATACTTTGCTGTTTTTAGTTGTAAAATTTGAAAGTTAAAGTACCTGTGTAATTTAGTTTGAAATTGTGAGTATTTGTCCATTTTTTTTTGCTGGAAAGTTAAATGAAGTTTATCGACGACTAGAAATTTATGAAATTATGGCAATTCAACATTTTATAGAGTGGTTTTCAAGAAAGGAGATATTTGTTAAGGTATGTTAATAATTTTATTATAGTATTTTTTATTATAGTGTTTTATATTAGCTGTTTATTGTATATTTCTCATGTACGCTGACCTTACGAATTTTGTATATTTTGATATTGCTACACAACGTGAACTGCTGAATTTTGATATTGCTACCCATTGAGAACTGCTGAATTTTGATATTGCTATGCAGCGAGAACTGCTGAATTTTGAGATTGCTAGGTAGAGAGAACTGCTGGTGACAGTGATGTTTTTTTGGGGGGGTTAATGAACGCGAAGCGTTCATACATGTACGCTGATTGCCACTTTAACGAGTTTCCTGCGTTTTTCAGGTTGCTGTATTCAGTATATTATTTTATATATCACCTATTTATATAAAATCCAAGTCTCTGTGTGTCCCTCACGATTCCGGTAGGACCACCTCATTGAAATGAGTAATTGTTGAAAAATACTAATGCAGGGTTACCATAGTAGCGCCAAATGCTGGTCAACTTGGCAATAGCTGGCTGATTTGGTGAAATTCCCACTTAAAACTATTAATCTTTCATAAAGGAGGTCACCAAAATTTAATTTAAACTCCGCTCTTTTAAGATATTTTTTCAAAATCTATGGGTGAGAATTTAAAGTACATCTTTACATCTTCCTCCCGATGCTACTAATAAAATAACCGCCAATAGACGACGCTGTACTGTATGAGCTCCACGTTGCGCGATTTTAATGTGCTTTAGGTATTTTTCCAGTATAGGTGCGTTGGCGAAAAAGGAAATTTGGCAACATTTTCCGGGAACCTATCCACTACTTCATTTTATATACACACGCATTTTTTTTTCGATATTTATACGATTTATTTATACGATTAAAAAAGCCGTTTCTCTAATTTTATACAGAAACAGATGTAATTTGTACATAAAAACATGAATAACATACATATAAAATAAACATATAAAAAAAAAACGCTCATCAAGTTTGTTTTCATAGCTGTTTATATGATCTGACAACAAATCTCAATATTTTTCTGTTATACGGACACCATGCCAAAATGTATGCGGTGCTTTTTCGTTATACGGACAGCATTGTCGCCAAGTGCAATAGTTGGCGCAAAATGAAAATCACGTGAATTGAAACATTTGAAAAATAAAAGAAAAAACATTCTCGATAGTAAAGTGGGCATTTTAAAAATATAACATTTGAAAATTACAAACTTTTACGAACTATTTTATTAAATCACAAATATATACTTAAAATAAGTGAACAAATAACTGTTATACAATAAAGTAATAAAATAAAAAACCATATTAAACTGCTGCCATAAAATTATAAATATCTTTCAGCATCGCAGTAAACATTTCATTTTTTGAACGAAGGCGTCGCCACATAAAATCAATGAGATACGACTCTAAATGATGACGAACAGCTCTCCGATGTCTTTTGTTGCGCCATTTTGCGATGCCCCATATTCTCTGAACATTTGGAGTATGACATCCAGTATTAGGGTCGACAAAATTGTATTTGTGATTTACTGTGAAATGATCATAGCCAGCACTTAGCAGTTCATCTGTTTTATATCCTTTCCGGCAATCTGTATAAATAATACAAGACTTTCATCTACTTCTATAATTTTATTAGGTCCACCGATTTTTCTATTTGGTCGTGAACATAAAGATTTGCACAAACTTCTCTCGAATAACTATTCCATTCCACTGTTGTGTTGTGGTTCATATCAAGTTTCAGCTCACAAAACTCAATCGATGTCAACTCTTTGCATGATAAATATATAAACCTCAAAGCATTAAGAAAAGTCACCCGCGATCCTTTAAACCAAGTTTTTTGTCGTATTCCTACGGTTTCTTCGCATGATCGTAAGCTACAACTCAATTTCGGATTTCCAGAACTCATCCATAATTTCATTTCATGATTTTTTGAACACAATCTTTTATTATGCAGAATTCCAAATTCCTGAAACAGTTTTATTACAACTTTCTCATCATCTGGTAATTGCCAAATGATAAAATCTATCTCAGCATCAGCAGTAAAAGTAAACTACAACTTTATAAAAAAAAAGCATTTTTAATTCGATTCATAGCAGATTAAAAAGCTTTCCAAGGTTAAGGTTAAACAATAATCATTCACGTAATTCACGTTTCATAAATAACAAATCACAATGTTTCGCATGGTTTACAATAAAAATCTACGATCAGGGTTGAAATAATTGGCGCATTAGCATACATTTTGGCATGCTGTCCGTATAACGGAAAACGCATGCTAATGCGCCAATTATTTCAAAATGCTAAAAGATATTTGTAATTTTATGCCAGCAGTTTAATATGAGTTTTATTTTATTGCTTTATTTTATAACAGTTATTTGTTCAATTATTTTAAGTATATATTTGTGATTTAATGAAATAGTTCGTAAAAGTCTGGAATTTTCAAATGTTATATTTTTTAAATGCTCACTTTAGTACGACAATATTTTTTCTTTTATTTTTCAAATGCCTCCTCAATTCACGTGATTTTCATTTTGCGCAAACTATTACGCTTGGCGACAATGGTATCCGCATAACGGAAAAGTACCCAAATCTCACTTTCTGATGCCCAAATTACACCAAACTTTTTTTAAAAAACGCCAAAGCCCCTACAGTGAAAAAGTATCAAACTGTCTATTATTTTGCGCTATCTGTGTTATAGTTTATACTATATGCAAGGTGAGTGGAGTGAAGAGTTTAAACATTAAATATTAAAGTTTCGGCACAGATGTCATATACACGACGGGTACTTAACTGTCGCCAAAGTGTCGTTATTTTGCTTGATATGGTTACCCGGATGTTGTTGTTTATGCTGTTGATGTTTTCGCCAAATTGGCGGCGGAAAAAATCGCTCGGCACAGATGTCACATTCGCCCCATATTGGCGCGATTTTTTTCTGACGCCAATGTCATATACGCAATGGGCACTTAACTGGCGCCAAAGTGTCGTTATTTTGCTTGATGTCGTAATCCGGATTATGTTGTTTATGCTGTTGATGTTTTCGCCAAATTGGCAACCGAAAAAAAATCGCGCCAATATGGGGCGAATATGACATTTGTGCCAATCGCTCCAATATGGGGTATATATGACAACTGTGCCAAAGTTTCTATAAAGCAGTATAAGATTAAAAAATAAGAATAAAATAAATGCAGAATAAGACTAAAGAAGAAAGAAAAATCATGCATTAAGCATAGAATATGAAACACTTTCCAACACATCCTGAATGCTTTAACAAAACTTCGTTATTTAGGGAAATAAGGTAAATAAGTAAACATTTTAGAAAACGCATAATTTTTTTTTTAAATTGATTGCAGCAGTTACCGTCCATAGCCCATAGTACCGTTATTACATGCCACTATTTAGCTAAAATTTAATTTAAACTACATTTAAAGTTACTGAAATCATATTTCCAGATATTATCATCCATAGACGGTTATGTATCCAATTCTTTGCGTGACCCTGTATATCATTTTATCTATATTCTACAAACATTTCTTAGTAATCTAAATGCAGTTCAGCATAAAACTGCATAACTCCTTTAAAAACTACCTTTAAGCAATTTATTCTCATACTCAGTAACCCTTACGAATTCTTTTGTGTAGCCCTGCATATGAACTGTAGCATTTATACGCACGGTATAGTATGCATAAATGTAGTGAAACATAAAAGCGCATATCATAATTAAAAATGCATTTCTAGCAATCATTGCTTATGTACGTACAATACTTCAGAGAAAAGTTTCTTGGCGAGAAAGAAGTTTGCCAACGTATTTTCTGACAACCTATTTACTGCTTCATACTCACAAGCAATTTTTTGCAAATGTATACAATTTATTTAATGTAAAAAAAAGCTATTTACCCATTTTTATAAAGAAACAGAAATAATTTTTGCACAGATGTCATATACGCATCGGAGTTGGCGTGATTTTTCTCTGACGCCAATTCGGCAGAAATCTCGCTTTCGAATACCAGTTACTTATATATTTTTAAATTATTTGCTATCATTTTGAAAAGGAAATAACTAAAAATAAATAAAAGTTTGAATAATAACTATAGAACAAAACAGTTTACACAATTTAAAAACAGAAAATAAAAGTAAATAAACAATTTATTAATAAATAAAAAACAATAGCCGGCAAAATAACATCATTTTAGCGCCATAGGTATCCCGGTTCATATCTGAAATCTGTGCCGTAATTTGTATATAAAAAAATATTATATATATTTAGAAACGACTTTTTTATGTATATAAGTGCATATATAAACAAAAATAAAAGTTCGTTAGATTTGTTTTCATAGCTGTATATTTTGGCATCATATCTCACTATCTGTTGCCCGAATTACGTCAAGCTTTTTTTAAAAATGCGCTATAATGGAAAAGTACCTAAATAAATAATTAACAGAAATAACCAATTATACAATCTAAAACTTTTTATTTCGAGTAGGGATTGACCGAATACCGAATAGTCGATTCGGTATTCGGTGATTCGGCATGTAAACCGAATATTCGGCTTCGGCCGAATACTTCAAAGTATTCGGCCGAATAATTGCAGATAAGTATTTTCTTAGAAGTAGAAGAATTCTCTTTTACTTAGAAGTAGAATAGGCTAAATGATGAGTTTCAATATTATGTGCATGAGTTCAAAGTTCAGCTGCACTACCAAAAACAAGTCAAAGGCCATTTTTAATTACAAAAAACTTTTTTTTCTTTCCTAAAATAGTCTATATAGGGGTGAAATCAGAACAACTGTCTACGATATAGGAAAAAAAAGTAAGGAATATGGGCATCTTTCCATTACCATTTAATTTTAATTATTTCTACATTAGTTTTTTCAATTTAAATTTATTTAATGTGTATTCTCTTTAATATACACCTCAAATAAGTATATCAGAGTTCATCTCTGTATATCTAAGGTTTATATTAAAGAAAATACATGCATCAAATAAGTATACTCCTATGCCTATCCTATAGCTTTTATAACCATTAAAATCGCTCAAATTTATCTTCATCATCACAGTGATAAATATTAATCAAAATATAAATATGTATCAATAATTTCTCAGAAAATAGTTAAATGTACAAATTGATATGATACCTTTTGTATTTCAGAACATTCCAATTCAATGTGTATATAATTAGACAATCAGTAAATCAGCTTAATGACAACATTGTTTCTTTTTATTTGAATGAACTTTTGTTTTTCTGAGAATCCTTATCCTTAATAATAGTCTGTATAGTTTAATACTTTCATTGGGTTAATTTGGATATTGACTAGTGATAAAATAATAAAAAATAAGTGATGGGTTAATGAATTTGTGAGTTGAAAGAAGTCATTAAATTTTTTTGTGTAATTAGATTTAAGAATAAAAATGTAACTGAATTAAATTATTAAGAATTTAATTTTAATTAAAGTTATTAAAAAAGCTAATATATGCAAAAATGTGTATTAAAAATTTTTAAGTATTCGGTTGCCGAATACCGAATATTCGGTGTACACTTTGACCGAAGCTTCGGTATTCGGTATTCGGCAAAATTGCTGATTCGGTCAATCCCTAATTTCGAGATCAAAGCTTTGTTTTTAATTTCGATTAAAAATACATATATCCTTGGATAACTTTAGTTGAAATTAGTTTCACGGCTTAATATCTCATTCCATAAACCTAAACAAACACAAGTGATTCATTCATCGTGAACCGTAAAAAATATTAAATCATTGGGGTAATCATTCACAAAGTAAGTTCTCCAACAATCAATGGACAATATTCTAATGACGTCATAGTAGATAAAATGGTGGCGGTATCATTTGTTTATGGTTTGAAATCACAAAGATTTAATTTCGCAATGTCTCTTAGTTACATTATTTTATTGTCATATTTATGAGATCAGAACAAAAGCATATTTTTCATTATTTAGTTATTAAAGACGGAAAAAAATTATAAATGTGCATGATTTGAAAAATTTAATAATTTTCTTTCTTAATACTAAAAAATAACATCGGGAAGTAACAGTGAGTTTAAGTTAAATAAGTTTAGTTGTTTAATTCTGTTGTAATATTCAAAATAACTGTATTTATTAGATTTCAGTAAACAACATCAGGGCCCAATTAAACTTTGAAGTTAGAGGAATTAGAATGTCATTTCAGGACCTTTCTTTTAGAGAAGCTTTTCTAAATTCCACATATACATGGAAACTCTTCAGTGTTAGAAATATTATTCCCAGGACTGGCATAACATGAGAACGGCCTGCAATTTTACACAAGTTTTTAAAAACTACTTTATATCAGAAATTTTACTAAAAACTGGTTACTTTTTTGTTATAGAGGCCCACACTATTAGAATTATGACAAGTTGTAGCCAATTTTGCCAAAGTCTTAACCAAGATCGTGAAGCACACACATATAACACCATATAATACCATTTCATGAAATCGTATACGATAATTTAATAGTTTTTACCTTACTTCAAGTGTGTAATTTATTTATTTTTAAGGCTTAACAATCTAAATTGTCCAATATATGAATTAAAAAAATGTAAACAAAGACTGAATAGACATGACCGCAAAAATCCTCAAATCTGCAGAACACTTGGAACCAAACTGTGCAGATTAGTGGTCTTCTACTGTACACAGTTTTTCATAAATGTGTTTCGTTCTTAAAATGTGTTATTTTCATCTATCACTGCGAAACAAACGAGAAACTCATATTCTTGCACATGAGTTGTATATATCTTTATATCTAAATTTCCGTCATTTTTGACGGGCTACCTTCCTAGTATTATTATATTTTATATATATTAGTATATATATATATTATTTTTTATGAACGCGAAGCGTTCATACTTCTTTAAATTAGAAATGAATTGTTCAATGTTTACTATAATAAAGGCACGTACTTACAATATTAAATGACTCCATGATTTTTTCAGAAAATTGTTGAGAAATGAAAATTTTAATCATTATATCGTTACTCTGATTTGGAAAGGTACTTTAAAAATTTCACATTTTCAATAAACTTAAGTTGAAATTGCTTGTTTTATTTTGAATCTCATAAAAATCAGCTTTCCTGTGTTTTCTAATACGTCGTTATTTATAAATGTTGTATTTCCCATGATTCCAGGGTGATGACGTATTAAAAAACAGTCTGGAAGCATTCAGGAAAGTGGACCAATTACGTTAGTTTTCAGGTTGCCGCATTTTAGATTGGCGTATGTGGGGTACTTGGCACTTGTCAGAAAAGTTGCCAAATGGGGTGTCTCGGCTGTTTTGGGAATCTGCTGAATTTTTTTTTTAAATATGAAAATTAAGAGATTAATTGTTTTTATACTCAATATGAAAGTTGTACTGATGCACGGCTTCAACAACAGGCAAATTTAAGACACACAACAATAATTCATAATTTAGCAGATTTGTCTAACAAGCCCTATACTGTTTCATTTAAAATGGTAAACATTATTTTTGGATTTCATAAAACAGTGGATTTATCCTTTTTCTATAACAATTTGAATGAAAATTATTTCCTTTTAGTTCAATGTCATGCAAAAAGAACTCTTCGTTACATTGGTCAGATTAAATTGCTTAATGTCAGGTTTCATTTGTTTTATTCGAATTCTCAAACCTAATTAAGTAAATAGTTGTAATGCTAAACTCCATGGGGCACCACTGAATTGAACGAAAAAGTTGGGGCACCACTGAATTGAACGAAAAAGTTGGGGCACCATTCAACAATTAAAACTGTGAAGTAAAGAGTTATAGATGTATCTAAATTAGGGATTAACCGAATACCGAATAGTTGATTCGGTATTCGGTGGTTCGCCATGTAAACCGAATATTCGGCTTCGGCCGAATACTTAAAAGTATTCAGCCGAATAATTGCAGATAAGTATTTTTTTTTAGATTTAGAAGAGTTCTCTTTTACTTAGCAGTAGAATAGGCTAAACAATGAGTTTTCAGCGGTCTGCCCAGACTTTTTTCCCAGGGTCCTGTTTTTGTGAAATTGTGATCAGCTTTTTACATTTAGTAAAGACCTAGGCATAATTTTGTGAGTTTGAAATGATCGTTATATTCAGATCCTTGTTTATACATTTTTAAGAAGATATATGTATGTAAAATACACATATATATATATATATATATATATTCATATATGTAAAAATGACAAGCCAGATTTTACTTTTAAATGATTAAATTTATAAAAGGCCCAGTTTAAAGATGAAAAAGTTTTGTGAAAGACCTATTTTTGAGACAAAGAATTTTGTGAAGGGTCCTGTTTTACGGTGAAAAATTTTGTGAAGGGTCCTGTTTTGAGATAAAATATTTTGTGAAGGGTCCTGTTTTGAAATTAAAAATTTTGTGAAGGATCCTTTAAAGGACTCAATTTTTTTCTAAACAGATCCCTGGTTTCAATATTATGTGCATGAGTTTAGAGTTCAGCTGCACTACAAAAAGCAAGTCAAAGGACATTTTTAATTAAAAAAAAAAAAAAACTTTTTCCTTCCTAAAATAGTTTACATTGGGGTGAAATCGAAACAACTGTCTACAATAGGGAAAAATAAAGTAAGGAATATGCACATCTTTCCCTTATCATTTAATTTTAATTACTTCTACATTAGTTTTTTTAATTTAAATTAATTTAATGTATATTTTCTTTAATATACACATCAAATAAGCATATCAGAGTTCATATCTGTATATCTAAGGTTATTAAAGAAAATACACTCATCAAATAAGTATACCCCTATGCATATCCTATAGCTTTTATAACCGCTACTATATCAAAATCGCTCAAATTTGTTATCTTCACCACCACTGTGTTAAAATATTAATCAAAATATAAATATCTATCAATAATTTGACAGAAAATAGTTAAATGTACAAATTGATATGATACCTTTTGTATTTTGAGAACATTCCTATTCAATATGTTTATAATTAGACTTAGACAATCAGCAAATCAGCTTAATGACAACATTGTTTCTTTTTATTTTAATGAACTTTTGTTTTTCTGACAATCCTTACCCTTAATAATAGCCTGCATAATTTAATATTTTCATAAGATATTTTTGGGTACTGACTAGTGATAAAATAATAAAAAATAAGTGATGGGTTAATGAATTTGTGAGTGGAAAGAAGTCATTAAATTTTTTTGTTAATTAGATTTAAGAATAAAAATGTATCTGAATTAAATTATTGAGAATTTAATTTCAATTAAAGTTTATTAAAAAAGCTAATATAGGCAAATATGTATAAATATATTGAAAAATTTCAAGAATTCGGTTGCCGAATACCGAATATTCGGTATACACTTCGACCGAAGCTTCGGTATTCGGCAAAATTGCTGCTTCAGTCAATCCCTAATCTAAATATTATTATTGTTGAATTTTTGGCTGAATCCCAAAACAGCCGAGACACTTGGCATCATTCAATTTGGCGAGGCGATAAATGGATCTTTGTTGTTACCAGTTCGTTTCGTAAATTCTTTCCACGCCTTCAGTTGTGTGATCTTGAATTTGGATTGGTTGAATGGGATTGGTTGATTTCTTGTGTACTGGATGGCTATGCCTACCTTTGACAACTCAACTCCGCATGTTTTGTAATTTGTGTACGAGGTGAGAGACGAGGTGTAGAAGAAAGAAGTTTTGTAATTGTAAAATTAAATGACGGTAAGGCTAGAGTTTGTTATTGTTAATATACTTTGCTGTTTTTAGTTGTAAAATTTGAAAGTTAAAGTACCTGTGTAATTTAGTTTGAAATTGTGAGTATTTGTCCATTTTTTTTTGCTGGAAAGTTAAATGAAGTTTATCGACGACTAGAAATTTATGAAATTATGGCAATTCAACATTTTATAGAGTGGTTTTCAAGAAAGGAGATATTTGTTAAGGTATGTTAATAATTTTATTATAGTATTTTTTATTATAGTGTTTTATATTAGCTGTTTATTGTATATTTCTCATGTACGCTGACCTTACGAATTTTGTATATTTTGATATTGCTACACAACGTGAACTGCTGAATTTTGATATTGCTACCCATTGAGAACTGCTGAATTTTGATATTGCTATGCAGCGAGAACTGCTGAATTTTGAGATTGCTAGGTAGAGAGAACTGCTGGTGACAGTGATGTTTTTTTGGGGGGGTTAATGAACGCGAAGCGTTCATACATGTACGCTGATTGCCACTTTAACGAGTTTCCTGCGTTTTTCAGGTTGCTGTATTCAGTATATTATTTTATATATCACCTATTTATATAAAATCCAAGTCTCTAATGTTAATGCAGTTTGCCCACTGTCCGTTCTTCTCCTCCCACCCCCTCCACAAGTTCCACAAACTTAAAAGAACTCATGTACAAGCCACACATGCTATTTGCATTTCATCTTTTCCCAAATATTGCTAGCAGAAAATAAAAAAAAGAACGACGCTGGGAGAAAAAATTCACAGAAAATCAGTTACAGAATGAAAGAAACGACGTATAACCGACATTATGTGTCGTATAAACGAAACCTTATAACATTAAAATACATGGGGATGAATCCGGGCCTTACGAATTTTGTATATTTTGATATTGCTACACAACGTGAACTGCTGAATTTTGATATTGCTACGCATTGAGAACTGCTGAAATTTGATATTGCTATGCAGCGAGAACTGCTGAATTTTGAGATTGCTAGGTAGCGAGAATTGCTGGTGACAGTGATGTTTTTTTTTTCGGTTAATGAACGCGAAGCGTTCATACATGTACGCTGATTGCCACTTTAACGAGTTTCCTGCGTTTTTCAGGTTGCTGTATTCAGTATATTATTTTATATATATTATTATATTTTATATATATTAGTATATATATATATATTATTTTTTATGAACGCGAAGCGTTCATACTTCTTTAAATTAGAAATGAGTTGTTCAATGTTTACTATAATAAAGGCACGTACTTACAATATTAAATGACTCCATGATTTTTTCAGAAAATTGTTGAGAAATGAAAATTTTAATCATTATATCGTTACTCTGATTTGGAAAGGTACTTTAAAAATTTCACATTTTCAATAAACTTAAGTTGAAATTGCTTGTTTTATTTTGAATCTCATAAAAATCAGCTTTCCTGTGTTTTCTAATACGTCGTTATTTATAAATGTTGTATTTCCCATGATTCCAGGGTGATGACGTAGTAAAAAACAGTCTGGAAGCATTCAGGAAAGTGGACCAATTACGTTAGTTTTCAGGTTGCCGCATTTTAGATTGGCGTATGTGGGGTACTTGGCACTTGTCAGAAAAGTTGCCAAATGGGGTGTCTCGGCTGTTTTGGGAATCTGCCGAATTTTTTTTTTAAATATGAAAATTAAGAGATTAATTGTTTTTATACTCAATATGAAAGTTGTACTGATGCACGGCTTCAACAACAGGCAAATTTAAGACACACAACAATAATTCATAATTTAGCAGATTTGTCTAACAAGCCCTATACTGTTTCATTTAAAATGGTAAACATTATTTTTGGATTTCATAAAACAGTGGATTTATCCTTTTTCTATAACAATTTGAATGAAAATTATTTCCTTTTAGTTCAATGTCATGCAAAAAGAACTCTTCGTTACATTGGTCAGATTAAATTGCTTAACGTCAGGTTTCTTCGTAAGAAAGAACATACGATATATTTTCCAGAGGCATCAGATATCAATTTGATGGATTTTAAGGATATTATATAAAAAAATTGCCACAACTAAACATAATTGGAGGGATCCTCCATTGTGTCTCAACAATGTGCTTTGATAGATACAAATTTGGTTAAATAATAAAAAATTAGTAATTTCAGTTAAATGTAATTGTGTAATTTTATTCTCATTATTTTATATTTTGGAAAGATATGCAGTTTTTAATAAAAAATGTCAATATTTTCATATTTTGTTTATTTGTTCAAAGGTACCCCTACATGGGGCAGGTTTGAACAGAAAACTTTCAGCTTTTTAAAGTCCCACAGCATATTTAATTTATATATTAAAAACTGTAATTTTTTATGCAGAATTTGCCCCTAGCTTGTTCAAAGGTATCCCTACATGGGGCAGGTTTGAACAGAAAACTTTCAGCTTTTTAAAGCCTCACAGGATATTTAATTTATATTAAAACCTGTAATTTTTTTATTTCATATGATGCAGAATTACATTCTTTCTCTCACGAAATACTTAAAATTCAATAAATATAATTCAAGAAAGAAATATGTGGATTTTTTTTTTTAATTGTTCAAAGGTGCCTCCCTCTCCCCTACATTTTATAAACAATAATCTAACAAAATTTAATAGCTTCTAACTAATATGACTATAAATATAAAATTTTAATTAAGTAATCAATTATACTGAAAGAAAAAATAAAATCGATACATAATTTCTAGAATGAAATCGATCTCACTTTGACAGGACAATACCGGCAAAAAAAATACATTTAAAAATGCCTTGTAATAAACTATAAACATGCACACACAATAGAAATCATAATGCATCTAATCGTTGAAAAATCTTTATAAAAACTGAATCAACATAAGAATTTTAAGAAAAAACGAAATGAATAGAATAAGACTTTTAAAATAAATTACCATCATGAGAGACCCAGTTAGGTTTCAACAATTTCATAATTATATTTTAACGAATGGGTGATTTTAAAAAAATAGTAACAAACTGAAAGGGAACTAAATATGAGTTGGCTGATAAGGCGAGATAAAAGTACAATTTTTATAAATTCAACGAACTAAGCTAAATTTATTTTTTTAAACATGTTGAATTCACGGCGTGCAAAACGTAACCTCGACAACAGCGTCTGCATCATTAATATTTTGTTTTAATTTCTATATAAATAATTAAAGTTGAGTTGTACACAACATCGAATAGAGCTGGAAACTCCTGTTCGATCATCAATCGATTAACGACTGGTCTACATTTTTGTGGTTTTGTTTTTGCTGGGAGATCGAAAAGCAGAACTCTAAACTTAAAATTTGCGTGTACTGCGATTTCATTTGATTTATTTTAATATTCTTTTTAAATTGCTTTTGAAAATGTAGAAACCTAAGAGGATATATTAGACACAAAGCTGACGCCGTGTTGTAAAGGCTATAAACAACTCAACATATTAATAAATGAAAAAGAAAGTAAACATTATTATCTTCAATGTAGATTTCGCCATATATCTGCAATAACAGTTTTTGATTTTTCTGGTAAATTGTTTTAATCTATAACTATAGTCGTTTGTAATTTTAAACAATTATAAAGAATACATTGATTTTAAACCCAAAATCAAACTCATTATTGATGTCTGAATTTAAATGAATATGTTATATTTTCTAGTTGAAATATAATGGCATACAGCTAGGCTGTAAACTGGATTATGAATGTATTTTTGTTGTTGTTTAGTTACAAAATGCGAAAAAATATACACAATTATGTTGTTTTTAAAAATATGTATTAAAGAATATATATTAAAAGAAAAGCATGCAGTCAATTCTCCTTATATCAAAATTCATGATACCCAAACTCCCAGTGTGAGAAAATTTTGTAGCTGCCTGCGACAAGCTTTTAAAATTTCATAATCTGTATGTAAATTTTGCGTGTAATTTTAATGAATAAATAATAGTACATTAAACTAGCAATTTTTCATCATTTTATTGAAAACATGGTAAACATGATGCATTCTCATTAATTATGCTTAATACCTTTGATGTTACATATCGTTTGATCATCTCACTTGTAGGATTTCTAAAATGAAGACTCTCCACAGAGAATGATGAGGATTTCGTTAGAAATTTTTACTGTATACCCAATTTTAGACTAATTTTAATTCATAATTTTTCATTTATTTTTTGTTCTCTGTGTATTAACAGCATTAGACTCGGTGATGCCGCGAACGCGCTATAGGGGAGGACTTTCGTTCGGTGTATACCCGCCAACTCGGATTTTTTTTTCGCCAAGGATTGGCGAAAACTGGGGGTTTCAAGAGATGGCGCCATCTAGTGTTTTTATTGGAAATAACGGTATGTTTTGGTTTTGGACTTCGTTTTTTCTTTGTAATATATGCATGATCCTTGACACTTACGAATGAAAATAGACGAAAGCCCTTGCACGACTTTCATCTATTTGCAACCAAAAGTTCTGGGACTTAAGCATACATTACGGAAAAAACAAAGTCCGAAATAAAAACATACCGTTTTTCCAATAAAAATACATCCAGCGCGAGAGTCTCAACGTGCTTGTAAATTACATTTTAATAAAAAAAAATAACCAACCTTTAAAATGATATCTTTTCTTCTCAGCTGAAAAAAAAAGGGGGAAAGAAAGAAAAAAAAAATTAATTTTGTATGGTCAGTAAAAACTCGACTTCCTCAGAAACAATTGAAAAAAGAAAAATCATTTTTTAACTGCCCCAGTTTAAAATTAGAAATTTATAACTATAATTTTTCTAAAATAAGGATATGTTTTAAAATGTATGTGCCTCAAATTTACGAATCACGCTAAAGCTAGAAAATAATAATTTAAGAAATATGTACTAACTTAACATTTCAAATTATGTTTAAGCTAAGAAACAATACATCAGTTTGAAATAACGAGATTTAAAACTAAAATATTAAAACTTTAAACATCCAGTTGAAAAAAAAGAAAATTAAAAAATCCTATTATGTTAAAATTCAAAAGTTATACAAAACGATCTAAGCAAAGAAAAAAAAAGTCTATTAATTTAAATTTTTAAATTGTGGTGTTTTAATCGTTATCAATAAAGAATTGATTATTTTTTTAAGTAGTTTTACATTAAAATAATAATTTTAAAAAAATTAACGTGCTAACACACGTGCTGTCAAAATTTTTACCTGACACATGTATTAGGCTGTTAAAAGTTAATTAATTTAAATTTTTAAATTGAGGTTTTTAATCGTTATTAATAAAGAATTAATTACCTTTTCTAAGCCGCATTAAAATAATATTTTTTTTTTAAAAAAAAAGGACGTGTCTAATACACGTGCTGTCAAAATTTTTACCTGACACATGTGCCAGGCTATTAAAAAGTTTAATTAATACTAAACAAAATTAATAATAATATAAAATAGAGTTACATATAAGCTAATAATTTTAAACGCCATATTTAAAATTATGTATTAAAATTAAAAATGCTTATAAAAGAATTTATGTACAGATATACCTACAACCTACGATCGCTACATGAACTAGGGGGCACTGGCTGTTATCCAAGAGGGATTTTTTCATGGATAAGGGGGAAATATCATCAACACACTGTTTGTCAGGTATTCATTTTGGCGTGTTTATCACGTTATTTGGCTAAATTATTTCTTCTCTCTAGGTTCTAAAATATTGGTCTCTTTGATAAATCAAATAACCACTTTCCCCCTCTTCCCAGATTTCCCATGTGTGCAATAATTTAAATTTTAATATATTTAGAAATTTCATATTTCATTAAATTTTTGACTAGTTGACCAGAAGAACTGTTCTAAACTTCTGTGAAATATTTATAAAAGAAATGATTAGTTTTTTTTTTTTTTTTTTTTTTTTTATGAAGCAACTAAATTATATTACTATAGTAATGTATTTTGTATGCATATGCAAAGTTTCATTATGATCTCTTACATTTTATAAATATTTTGGCAGACATCATCAAGTTTTGTAAATAATTACTTTAATGAATTTTATTTTATTTTTATTTTTTTAATCGAAAATTAATTCTTTTTAATCAAAATTTTAAAATGTTTTTTTTTTAGTAAAAATAACTTGATTTATGTCTCACGGCCATAGGCGGGAAAGGTGTGTGCCTTCTCTGGAAATTTTCAGGAGGGGCATTGAAAATATAAGATGCTCTTGAAAATGTAAAATAAATGATATGAGGAATTAATATTTTTATTTTTTAAATTGCATTCTGAAACCTCCATACGGACCCCCCCCCCCCCCCTTACACCTTTGTGAATTTTTTTTTAGTGTTGCTAATAAAATGTGTAACTGTCAAAGTATTATTATCTGTGTGTGTGTGAAACAGTTATTATTAATAGATTTTTATGATGATCATGTTACAGATTATTCTACGTATATTTAATTACTGCGCAGTGCTGCGTCGTGGATTTTTCTTTTTTTTCAATACTGATTAGGGTATTTTAAACTTGTATTTTCAGGAAAATTCTTAAGAATAAACTAAGAATCTCGAAAAGCATTAAGGCTGGTTTCAAAGAACTACTTTCTCACACATTTTTTAATTCATATTTCGGAAATGCGTAAAATTGGCAAGTATTCTTATTCAAAAATTATGTAATCAAAAGACTCTTTTTTTTTTGGGGGGGGGGGGGGGGGGGTAAAGGAACAAGATATTTTAGAAATTAATGACAAGGCATTTTGAACCGAATTTCCGAACGCGATTCCGCGGAAGAAGAAAAAAAATGGTCGTCACGTGACCAAAAGTACTCATAACTCGACAAGTATTTTATTTATCAAAAAATGGAAAACTCATTTCGGTTCCAAATTGCTTCAATAGTTAGACCTCAAATTTTATGTCCTTCCGTTTAAAAACGTGTCAGAAAGTTTCGCGGTGTTGAACAGGGGATTTGAGAACCGCCTTAAGAAAGTAATCTGAAATACAGAGAAAAAAAATCTTAGTGCGAGCTCTTTTTACTTTTTTGAGCATTTAATTAATGAAATACTTAGTGAGCATTTAATTAATGAATCTACTTAGTGAAAAGGGAAGCTACGCACTCGTCGGAAGTCACCCCCCCCCCCCTCACACACACACACAACCATAGAATGGTAGCAGCGGACCCGATCACACAAGATAACCATCGGAAAAAATTAAAAGTTAAATTCAATAAATTTGAGACATCGACGAACGGTACCCGGTTGAGTGCCCCAGGGGCTTAATTCGAGGTCATTATAGCGATATTTATTTATTTTTATACTTTTGCTTTGGATTTATTTTTTTCTGGGAAAATTCTAAAGAATAGATGATCTTAAAATATTCTCGAAAATTATTTTTAAGAAAAAAAATCCGAAATACAGAAAAAAAAAAAAATGCAAGTGCGAGTTTTTAATTAAAAATTTGACACAATATAAAATTTTGAAGCACTTATGAAAAAAAAAAATTAGTAACAATTGGCAACTTTAGAATATATTAACACTCGCTTGCGAATTTTCTTCAAACAAATCGGTCAAATATAAATTATGTTTATTATTACTATTGTAAAGGTGTGCTGTTTTATTTTTCTGTAAAAGTTTATGCATTTTTCAAGTAAAAATATTTATTTTCCGTAAAATGACACGTTGTATCTGAATAAATAGAATATAATAAAATTGTAGAAGCATATTCACACGCATGGTTTCAATTTTCATACGACCTTATTTCAAAGACCAAGGCCAAGACTAAACCTGCGACATTAATCATTCTACAAATCCGTTATTAAGCTACTAAAAAAAAAAAAAAATTAATAATAAACAAAAGATGCTAGTGTGTCTGTCTGTGTACGAGGGCTATGTAAATCTACCGCGCGTAGGTTCTAATTGCACCTGAGGCTCAGAGTTTTTTTTTTTTTTTATATTATATAATTAGCTGAGTTGTTAATTAAAAACCACAATTAAAAAGGGTCTGTCGAAAAAAAGTTTTAAGGTATGCGCCAGAAACGCCATTCCAAAACAGGCAAGCAGAGAAGATCGGAAAGTGCGAGATCGACTTCTTTTCACCCGTTTTTCTAAACGCGCATCGGCCAAACCGTCCTCATTAAATTAAATGTCACAGTTTAAAATGCCGCAATCTGTTTGAAGAGATATTATTGTTAATCTTTTAACAAAAGATTTAAAAAGTTCGATTACGTGGGGTCTATTTTTTCTTTCTCTTTTATTTTTATTTTTCCTTAGCTGCCATAGAGTTTAGTTTTAGAGATACAGAGAAACTAAAAATACCCACCTACTCCCTTGAAGGGCGGTGGGATATATTATATGCCACCTAATTTTAATCAAGATTTGCCAATTAAATTTTACTTTTAAAATTTTGGTAGGAAAATATTGTATAATTGCTTTTCCTTATTTTGAAATAATTTTTTTCGAAAATTCCGGTGTGAACAACATTACAGAAACACAATTATGAGACCTTCTTTTCTACGACGCGAGATGCAACACGTTTTAAAAAATAAGAATATTAACACTTTCGAAAAAATTCCCTTTTGGGAGTCACTATACGTGCCTCCAGAATACACTCTTTATTTACTAAGTTAAAAGTAACTAAACATTGAAATTTTAGGGCAATATTTTTATACGCTCTTTGTACACACGATTTTCATCACCTGTAAAAATATCGAAACATATACGAAGTACTAAAATAAATAAATAAATAAATAAAGCATTGGCCTTGTAAGCCAAGGATCTGGGTTCGATTCCCAGCCTGGACATTTTTTCGCTCAGTTGGAAATATTCAAATTCGTAAAATAAATAAAATTTTTGTTGAGAAACACAAGTTGACTCTGATGAGGACCTCATTCCAAGACTTTCAGTTGTTGCTACAAATGTTCGTGAAATACTTGGAATCTGCGAAAAGGTACGCCAATCACTTGCTAGATGCTGCCAGTGGCACATTTGAGTACTTACTGTAAGTATCATGTCAATAAAACGCTCATTTTCATTACCTCCGAATATCTTGTTTTTCGCCGAAACTTTTCATTTCCGACCCCACGTTGCTATACCATAATTGCTTCTTTATGTGTACTTTAACTTCCCTCACAGTTTGTCCCATGTTCGTATAAAAACCCTGTATATAAAATCAATGTTGCTGTGGTGGGTCCCATTGTCTTCGGCATCGTTTACCCAGTTTACACGAATTTTGTCCAAGGATCAGAGAAATAGCGCGAATTTCGTCAAAAGATCGCGGAAAAAACACAAATTTCGTCAAAAGAATGCGAAAAGATGCAAGTTTCGTCAAAGGATCACAAAAAAGCGGGATTTTCGTCAAGGGATCGCAAAAAACGGGAATTTCGTCAAAGGATCGCAAAAAACGCAAATTTCCTCATAGGATCGCAAAAAATGCAAATTTCGTCCAAGGATCAGAGAAAAAACACGAATTTCTTTCAGAGATCACGAAAAAATGCAAATTTCCTCATATGATCGCAAAAAATACAAATTTCATCCAAGGATCAGAGAAAAAACGCGAATTTCTTTCAGGGATCGCGAAAAAATGCGAATTTCGTCAAAGGATCGCGGAAAAAGCACAAATATCGTCAAAAGATAGCGAAAAAGGTGCAAATTTTGTCAAAATATCATAAAAAAGCGGGAATTTCGTCAAAGGATCACAAAAAAGCGGGAATTTCATAAAAGGATCGCAAAAAAGTGAATTTCGTCCAAGATCAGAGAAAAAACGTGAATTTCTTTGAGGCATCGCGAAAAAATGCGAATTTCGTCAAAGAATCGTGGAAAAAACACAAATTTCGTCAAAGGTTCGCGAAAAAGGTGCAAATTTCGTCAAAAGATCGCAAAAAATGCGAATTTTGTCCAAGGATCAGAGAAAAAACGCGAATTCCGTCAAAAGAATGCGAAAAAGGTGCAAGTTTCGTCAAAGGATCACAAAAAAGCGGGAATTTCGTCAAGGATCGCAAAAAACGGGAATTTCGTCAAAGGATCGCAAAAAAACGCAAATTTCCTCATAGGATCGCAAAAAATGCAAATTTCGTCCAAGGATCAGAGAAGAAACGCTAATTTCTTTCAGGGATCGCGAAAAAATGCGAATTTCGTCAAAGGAGCGCGGAAAAAGCACAAATATCGTCAAAAGATCGCGAAAAAGGTGCAAATTTTGTCAAAATATCATAAAAAAGCGGGAATTTCGTCAAAGGATCACAAAAAGCGGGAATTTCATAAAAGGATCGCAATTAGCGAATTTCGTCCAAGATCAGAGAAAAAAAGGGAATTTCTTTGAGGCATCACGAAAAAATGCGAATTTCGTCAAAGAATCGCGGAAAAAACACAAATTTCGTCAAAGGTTCGCGAAAAAGGTGCAAATTTCGTCAAAAGATCGCAAAAAATGCGAATTTTGTCCAAGAATCAGAGAAAAAACGCGAATTCCGTCAAAAGATCGCGGAAAAAATACAAATTTCGTCAAAAGAATGCGAAAAAGGTGCAAGTTTCGTCAAAGGATCACAAAAAAGCGGGAATTTCGTCAAGGGATCGCAAAAAACGGGAACTTCGTCAAAGGATCGCAAATTTCCTCATAGGATCGCAAAAATTGCGAATTTCGTCCAAGGATCAGAGAAAAAAACGGGAATTTCTTTCAGGGATCGCGAAAAAATGCGAATTTCGTCAAAGGATTGCGGAAAAAGCACAAATATCGTCAAAAGTTCGCGAAAAAGTTGCAAATTTCGTCAAAATATCATAAAAAAGCGGGAATTTCATAAAAGGATCGCAAAAACGCGAATTTCGTCCAAGATCAGAGAAAAAACTCGAATTTCTTTGAGGGGTCGCGAAAAAAAGGTAAATTTAGTCAAAGGATCGCGGAAAAACACAAATTTCGTCAAAAGATGCGAAAAAGGTGCAAATTTCCTCAAAGGATCGCAAAAAACGCGAATTTCATCAAAGAATCGCGGAAAAAACACAAATTTCGTCAAAGGTTCGCGAAAAAGGTGCACATTTCGTCAAAAGATCGCAAAAAACGCGAATTTTGTCCAAGGATCAGAGAAAAAACGCGAATTCCGTCAAAAGATCGCGGAAAAACACAAATTTCGTCAAAAGAATGTGAAAAAGGTGCAAGTTTCGTCAAAGGATCACAAAAAAGCGGGAATTTCGTCAAGGGATCGCAAAAAACGGGAATTTCGTCAAAGGATCGCAAAAAACGCAAATTTCCTCATAGGATCGCAAAAATTGCGAATTTCGTCCAAGGATCAGGGAAAAAACGGGAATTTCTTTCAGGGATCGCGAAAAAATGCGAATTTCGTCAAAGGATCGCGGAAAAAGCACAAATATCGTCAAAAGATCGCGAAAAAGGTGCAAATTTCGTCAAAATATCATAAAAAAGCGGGAATTTCATAAAAGGATCGCAAAAAACGCGAATTTCGTCCAAGATCAGAGAAAAAACTCGAATTTCTTTGAGGGGTCGCGAAAAAAAGGCAAATTTAGTCAAAGGATCGCGGAAAAACACAAATTTCGTCAAAAGATGCGAAAAAGGTGCAAATTTCCTCAAAGGGTCGCAAAAAACGCGAATTTCGTCAAAGAATCGCGGAAAAAACACAAATTTCGCCAAAAGTTCGCAAAAAAGGTGCAAATTTCGTCAAAAGATCGCAAAAACGCGTATTTTGTCAAAGAATCGAGTATAAAACATAAATTTCTTCAAAGGATCTCGGGAACAAAAAAAAAAAAAAATAATTTCTTCAAAGGATCTCGGGGGAAAAAAAGAACAAATTTCTTCCAAGGATCGCCAAAACAAACAAATTTTTCCAAAGAATCTCGAAAAAAATAAAATTTCGTAAAGGTAGGAGACTGCTGCACTTCAGGTGTGCAGCTCTACCTCTCTCGGTCGTAGAACACCCCTTATCTTTATGCTTCTAAGCGATAATTGCTGGAAGTGAGCTTTTAGTTAGGCATGTCCTTCTGGTGAAGTAGCCGATGCTTTCATTCTTCTTAGCATGTACATAAATAAAGTTCGAATATAACACGATATCTTTCGTGAGTTCTGTATTAGAACGATTAAGTTAAGATAAAATAAAAATAAAATTACAATGAAGTGTGAGACACTCTCACTTTACTTAACAATTTCTGCAAAAAAAAAACACTGCACACGAGTGTATACTATCGTACTCCATATCCACCATTAAGACATTACAACATCACTGTCCAGAATCCTATGTAGTCTAACTGTCCAGCTTTCTTCGTTAAAACTCACCTACTCTCTCTCTTTTTCCTTGCCCCAGCTATGGGCCTGAAGAACCCTTCTCTCATTGGTTAGTCAGGATAGCACACTTGCTTTCCTCCAAGCCCCGCAATTTCCCCAAGATGTAGAAATTTATACTTTGTGTGCACCCTTGGACATTTCAAAAGGAAATAGATAAACTTCGAGTAGAAAGAAAATGTCAGTTCTGGGGCAGCCGGGTGAGGAACGGAGGATTGTCCCCCACCCGGTGCCTCCTCCGGTTCTGCACCCTTGTGCCTCACCGCACGACCGCCTACCAGCCCTAGAAACCAATTTAAACGCTCCCTATCTGAAAAAGGAATTTTTTTTTCATGAAAAAAGGGTTAATTTTCTATTATACCATGAGATGTGAACATTAGATCGACTAGATTATCATACTATAAGATGAAGATTAAATTTATATTTTAATTTTGAATGATCAATACCTTAACGAGTATTATTAATTAAGTAAAACAATAAAAAATAATTAAAAAAATGAAAGCTTTGAGATTTTATCATACTTTTAGATGCTAGTTATGCAAGATTTAAATCCTTAGATGACTACACCCCACAAGAAATCCCATTCACTGTTACCCTTTCACATTCCTCAAACTTGGGGTCACAACAAAGGGTTTTGACGTCACAAACTGCAATAGAACATCAGAAAATGTTTTTATTCAAGAAAAATATCAATTTTGAATGAAAAAGGCTGATTTCTTTACAATATTTCAACTATAAGATGAGGATATCAACTTAAATTATACTTTTTGAACAACCATCACCTTATCCCTCTGAGCGATTTGAGAGCTTTCCTGCATTTTCATAAATTTTTCTATAAAACTAATGTTAATTTAAATTTTCTTTCCCTGTTTGTTTCTAATATACACTTCTTGCCCCTTTATTTGACATTCATCTTAAAATACAATTCCGTTAAAATTATTTTTGTCCGATTTACGACCGATTTAAGTTGTTTTACGGAAACGGGAAAATACGGGCAAATCGAATAGAGAGTTAATGACTTATTAATTAAGCTAAACAATGGAAAATATCAACATTTTAAGGAAAAAGAATGATTGTTTTAGATTTTTTTAACTATAAGATCAGAATATCAACTTAACAGAGGAAAGTTAAACATACATTTCAGTTTTTTGTATGATCAGCAAAATAATGAATATTAATAATTAAGCAAAGCAATGGAAATCATAATTTTTTAAGGAAAAAAGCTGATTTCTTATGAATTTTTCAATTATAGCACGAGAAATATCAAATTCTAAGAGGAGAGTTAAACTTATATTTTAGTTTTTGAACAACCATCACCTTAATAAGTATCCTTACTAAAATAAAAGAAGTATTTTCAAGAAATAGATGATTTTTTTACGCAAATTTTCAACTTTGAAATACATTTGTTAATATATTGTTACCAGATACTAATTATATTATTAATAAATATGAACACGATATAAAGACATTCAAGCTTTTAAAAATATGTAAAGTTTAACAATATAATTAGTATCTTGTAACAGTATATAAACAAATGTATTTCAAAGTTGAAAATTTGCGTAAAAATTCATCTTTTTCTTGAAAATTGATATTTCTTTTGATTAATTAAGGATACTTATTAAGGTTTTGTTGTTAAAAATTAATTTATAAGTTTAACTCTCCTCTTAGAAGTTGATATTTCTCGTGCTATAGTTGAAAAATTCATAAGAAATCAGTTTTTTCCTAAACATTTATATTGTTTTGCTTAATTATTAATATTCATTATTTTGCTGATCATTAAAAAACTGAAATGTATGTTTAATTTTCCTCTTTTAAGTTGATATTCTGATGTTATAGTTGAAAAAATCTAAAGAAATCGGTCTTTTTCCACAAAAATTTATATTTTTCATTGTTTTGCTTAATTAATAATACTCATTAAGGTGATGGCTGTTCATAACTAAAATATGTGCTTAACTTTCCTTTTTTCAAGTTGATATTCTGATCTTAGAGTTGAAAAAATCAAAAGAAATCACTCTTTTTCCTTAAAAATTGATATTTTTCATTGTTTTGCTTAATTAATAATACTCGTTAAGGTGTTGATCATTCAAAATTCAAATATAAATTTAATCTTCATCTTATAGTATGATAATCTAGTAAATCTAACGTTCACCACTCATATAGTAGAAAATTAACCTTTTTTTCATGAAAAATTTTCAATTTTTCCGCTAGGGGCGTTCGAATCGGTTTCTATGGGTGAGAGGCGGTGGTGCGGTGAGGCACGAGGGTGTGGCACCGGACGATGCACCGGATGTGGGACGGTCTCCCGGCTGTCACAGAACTGTCATTTTCTTACTACTACTTCGTTATCCTCTCCACGAATTCCTTTCAACAAAAGGCTGTACTTTAAGGCGATGTACTGCCCGGAAATATTTGTTGATTGCCTCCAGGCCTTTGTGTGTCGAAAACACGATGTCACACCCTTTTAACTACATTTTTGCGCGATAATTACTATAAATCATATGCAATTTAAATAATTCGTGAGCATTAATGATTATAAGCGTAAATTGTTAAACGGGTTTTTTAATCGAATTTTGGTTTTTTAAATTGAACTAGCATAATAAGACATGTTTGTATAATATAAAAAAAATCGTATACAGGGTCACGCAAAGAAATGCGGATACATGGGCGCCTATAGATGATAATTTCTGGAAGTGGGATTTTAGTAATTTTAAACGTTTTTTCCCTCGATTAAACTTTAGCTTAATATGTAGCACGTAAAAATATTTTAAGGTAATATACAACACACAAACGAATTCAAATACTTTTCCGTCAATTGGTGGAAAATGTTGAGGGTGAACTTCCATTGTCTTGTGAGAAATCTACAATATCTCAGTCTAAACCCCTGAATACTGGTCAAAAATCAGCATAGGGAAACCAATGTAAGAGCAACCTGCCCTTAATTTTGGCTAAGCCCAGAAATTTGCCATTAACCTTCAAAAGGTTCGACCGGTCATCACCAATCATCACGGTGGAAACTATAGTAAAGACAACATCAATGCGTAGGGCGGTGAAACCTTTCTTTAAGAGGCTACTTCAGTCAAACGAAAAGACCCATTCGCCAATGCTAATCCTATGGAAGGCATTTATAAAGATATCTCGGTAGCATTTCAATATTTTAAAATGATTTTTTTGCATTGAATAGTTGAAATCGATCTGTAGAAAGACCGTTGTTTACTTTTTCAATTTTGTTTACAGGTATTTTTAATTAGGACACTTTCATTTTCGAAACCGGTTTCGAAACTGAAAGCATCCTCATAAAAAAAAATCTGCAATCAAAATCGAAAAAATAAAAAACGGTCTGCATACAGATTGATCTCAACTATTCAATGCAAAAAAAAAATCATTTCAAAATATTGAAATGCGACCGAGATATCTTTATAAATTTCTTCCATAGGATAAACATTAGCGAATGCGCCTTTTCATTTGACTGAAGTAGCCTCTTAAACTCACCAAAAACCACCTGGAGAAATCCATAAACTAAAACAGAAACAGAAACTTTTCGACAATGAATTACTTTTTCTTATGAGGGCGAACCTTGTTTATGACATCACGTACCAGCTATCCGAATGACTAAGAGAAAATAACCATTTTTCTCTGCGAAAGATAGCTAGATGATATAAGGAAATGCAAGAGCATTCTAAGTAGTTTTTGAATGGAATCGTAATTCCAGTACGTCTTTCAGGGGACTGTTCTAAAACGACGTATATCTGAGAAAGACGTACAATTGAAATTGTAGTCGCCTACGGTGTAAAATCTTTGACTGTAGAAATATAATGCGTAAATTACACAAATTTAATTTTGCTACCATTTTCGATTGTTTAATATATATATATATATATTAAATAATCATTTCAAAAATTGGAAAATTAAAGTGAGAATTATCAAACCTTATATCAGTTGCACACCTTGAATAACACTTTTTTTATTCCATTATCGAACATAAAAACAGATTTTAATTAAACAAGTCTTTGTGCATTTTTACTTTGAGACTTAAGAAAAGTATTAAGTATGGAGCTAAGTTCGTTCAAGGAAAGTTTCTCACTGGTATTGTGAGAAACAATAAATGTTCTAAGTGCGTTAATGTTAATGCAGTTTGCCCACTGTCCGTTCTTCTCCTCCCACCCCCTCCACAAGTTCCACAAACTTAAAAGAACTCATGTACAAGCCACACATGCTATTTGCATTTCATCTTTTCCCAAATATTGCTAGCAGAAAATAAAAAAAAGAACGACGCTGGGAGAAAAAATTCACAGAAAATCAGTTACAGAATGAAAGAAACGACGTATAACCGACATTATGTGTCGTATAAACGAAACCTTATAACATTAAAATACATGGGGATGAATCCGGGCCTTACGAATTTTGTATATTTTGATATTGCTACACAACGTGAACTGCTGAATTTTGATATTGCTACGCATTGAGAACTGCTGAAATTTGATATTGCTATGCAGCGAGAACTGCTGAATTTTGAGATTGCTAGGTAGCGAGAATTGCTGGTGACAGTGATGTTTTTTTTTTCGGTTAATGAACGCGAAGCGTTCATACATGTACGCTGATTGCCACTTTAACGAGTTTCCTGCGTTTTTCAGGTTGCTGTATTCAGTATATTATTTTATATATATTATTATATTTTATATATATTAGTATATATATATATATTATTTTTTATGAACGCGAAGCGTTCATACTTCTTTAAATTAGAAATGAATTGTTCAATGTTTACTATAATAAAGGCACGTACTTACAATATTAAATGACTCCATGATTTTTTCAGAAAATTGTTGAGAAATGAAAATTTTAATCATTATATCGTTACTCTGATTTGGAAAGGTACTTTAAAAATTTCACATTTTCAATAAACTTAAGTTGAAATTGCTTGTTTTATTTTGAATCTCATAAAAATCAGCTTTCCTGTGTTTTCTAATACGTCGTTATTTATAAATGTTGTATTTCCCATGATTCCAGGGTGATGACGTAGTAAAAAACAGTCTGGAAGCATTCAGGAAAGTGGACCAATTACGTTAGTTTTCAGGTTGCCGCATTTTAGATTGGCGTATGTGGGGTACTTGGCACTTGTCAGAAAAGTTGCCAAATGGGGTGTCTCGGCTGTTTTGGGAATCTGCCGAATTTTTTTTTTAAATATGAAAATTAAGAGATTAATTGTTTTTATACTCAATATGAAAGTTGTACTGATGCACGGCTTCAACAACAGGCAAATTTAAGACACACAACAATAATTCATAATTTAGCAGATTTGTCTAACAAGCCCTATACTGTTTCATTTAAAATGGTAAACATTATTTTTGGATTTCATAAAACAGTGGATTTATCCTTTTTCTATAACAATTTGAATGAAAATTATTTCCTTTTAGTTCAATGTCATGCAAAAAGAACTCTTCGTTACATTGGTCAGATTAAATTGCTTAACGTCAGGTTTCTTCGTAAGAAAGAACATACGATATATTTTCCAGAGGCATCAGATATCAATTTGATGGATTTTAAGGATATTATATAAAAAAATTGCCACAACTAAACATAATTGGAGGGATCCTCCATTGTGTCTCAACAATGTGCTTTGATAGATACAAATTTGGTTAAATAATAAAAAATTAGTAATTTCAGTTAAATGTAATTGTGTAATTTTATTCTCATTATTTTATATTTTGGAAAGATATGCAGTTTTTAATAAAAAATGTCAATATTTTCATATTTTGTTTATTTGTTCAAAGGTACCCCTACATGGGGCAGGTTTGAACAGAAAACTTTCAGCTTTTTAAAGTCCCACAGCATATTTAATTTATATATTAAAAACTGTAATTTTTTATGCAGAATTTGCCCCTAGCTTGTTCAAAGGTATCCCTACATGGGGCAGGTTTGAACAGAAAACTTTCAGCTTTTTAAAGCCTCACAGGATATTTAATTTATATTAAAACCTGTAATTTTTTTATTTCATATGATGCAGAATTACATTCTTTCTCTCACGAAATACTTAAAATTCAATAAATATAATTCAAGAAAGAAATATGTGGATTTTTTTTTTTAATTGTTCAAAGGTGCCTCCCTCTCCCCTACATTTTATAAACAATAATCTAACAAAATTTAATAGCTTCTAACTAATATGACTATAAATATAAAATTTTAATTAAGTAATCAATTATACTGAAAGAAAAAATAAAATCGATACATAATTTCTAGAATGAAATCGATCTCACTTTGACAGGACAATACCGGCAAAAAAAATACATTTAAAAATGCCTTGTAATAAACTATAAACATGCACACACAATAGAAATCATAATGCATCTAATCGTTGAAAAATCTTTATAAAAACTGAATCAACATAAGAATTTTAAGAAAAAACGAAATGAATAGAATAAGACTTTTAAAATAAATTACCATCATGAGAGACCCAGTTAGGTTTCAACAATTTCATAATTATATTTTAACGAATGGGTGATTTAAAAAAAATAGTAACAAACTGAAAGGGAACTAAATATGAGTTGGCTGATAAGGCGAGATAAAAGTACAATTTTTATAAATTCAACGAACTAAGCTAAATTTATTTTTTTAAACATGTTGAATTCACGGCGTGCAAAACGTAACCTCGACAACAGCGTCTGCATCATTAATATTTTGTTTTAATTTCTATATAAATAATTAAAGTTGAGTTGTACACAACATCGAATAGAGCTGGAAACTCCTGTTCGATCATCAATCGATTAACGACTGGTCTACATTTTTGTGGTTTTGTTTTTGCTGGGAGATCGAAAAGCAGAACTCTAAACTTAAAATTTGCGTGTACTGCGATTTCATTTGATTTATTTTAATATTCTTTTTAAATTGCTTTTGAAAATGTAGAAACCTAAGAGGATATATTAGACACAAAGCTGACGCCGTGTTGTAAAGGCTATAAACAACTCAACATATTAATAAATGAAAAAGAAAGTAAACATTATTATCTTCAATGTAGATTTCGCCATATATCTGCAATAACAGTTTTCGATTTTTCTGGTAAATTGTTTTAATCTATAACTATAGTCGTTTGTAATTTTAAACAATTATAAAGAATACATTGATTTTAAACCCAAAATCAAACTCATTATTGATGTCTGAATTTAAATGAATATGTTATATTTTCTAGTTGAAATATAATGGCATACAGCTAGGCTGTAAACTGGATTATGAATGTATTTTTGTTGTTGTTTAGTTACAAAATGCGAAAAAATATACACAATTATGTTGTTTTTTAAAATATGTATTAAAGAATATATATTAAAAGAAAAGCATGCAGTCAATTCTCCTTATATCAAAATTCATGATACCCAAACTCCCAGTGTGAGAAAATTTTGTAGCTGCCTGCGACAAGCTTTTAAAATTTCATAATCTGTATGTAAATTTTGCGTGTAATTTTAATGAATAAATAATAGTACATTAAACTAGCAATTTTTCATCATTTTATTGAAAACATGGTAAACATGATGCATTCTCATTAATTATGTTTAATACCTTTGATGTTACATATCGTTTGATCATCTCACTTGTAGGATTTCTAAAATGAAGACTCTCCACAGAGAATGATGAGGATTTCGTTAGAAATTTTTACTGTATACCCAATTTTAGACTAATTTTAATTCATAATTTTTCATTTATTTTTTGTTCTCTGTGTATTAACAGCATTAGACTCGGTGATGCCGCGAACGCGCTATAGCGCGTAAATTACGCGAAAAATCGGAGGCGGGACGCAAAAAAATACCTCTTACCCGTCCCGTGGGACGCGTAATTTCGTCAAAAAATCGCGGAAAAAAGCGGAATTTCATCAAAGGATCGCGAAAAAAGCGGATATTTCATCAAAATATCGCGGAAAAAACGCGATTTTCGTAAAAGGGCCGCAATAAAATAGCGTATTTTGTTAAAGGATCGCGAAAAATAGTGAATTTCGTTAAAAAATCGCGGGAAAATGCCGAATTTCGTAAAAAAGATCGCGAAAAAAGCACAAATTTCATCAAAATATCGCGCGAAAAACGCGATTTTCGTAAAAGGGCCACGAAAAAGTAGCGTAATTCGTCAAAATATCGCGAAAAATTAGCGAATTTCGTCAAAATATCGCGGAAAAAACGCGATTTTCGTAACAGGGTCGTGAAAAAATGGCGGATTTCATCAAAGGATTGCGGAAATAAGCCGCATTTCGTCAAAGGTTTGCAAAAAAAGCGCAAATTTCATCAAAATATCGCACGAAAAACGCGATTTTCGTAAAAGGACCACGAAAAAATAGCGTAATTCGTCAAAAGATCGCGAAAATTAGCGAATTTCGTCAAAATGTCACGGAAAAACGCGATTTTCGTAACAGGGTCGCGAAAAAATAGCAGATTTCGTCAAAGGATTGCGAAAAAATAGTGAATTTCGTCAAAAAATTGAGGAAAAAAGTCGCATTTCGTCAAAGGATCGCGAAGAAATAGCAAATTTCGTCAGAGGATCACGGATTCTATCATCTTTATCATTATAGATTCCTTCTACATTAAGTTGTCTGTTGTTCTACAACTCAGTGCATAATCAGACTTTGCACTAGGCTTAAAAAATTGAAATAAGGGGGGGGGGGGGGGGGGGAAGAGTGCAAACCAAAAAAGATGTGCAAACCCAACTTATTGGTAGAGCATTCCTAAAATGGGATTTAAATTTTTTACATGAGATTCTTAAAAATACAGCATGATTTTGGTGTACGCTGATAGTGTATTCAGGGGGTGGATCAGTAAAAAATCCCCCCCCCCCCTTCTCACTGCATTGTCTCCCACCTTTGGAAGATTTAGAATTTGATGATTAGTAATGATTTAGATGTGAATTTCCCTTCCAAGGAAAATGTCCGATTCCAACACAGATGTATGCTGACAAATAATTCAATGGGAAGTGTAATGAAAGCATTCATTCAACAAAAAGTACTCCTTTACTTAACGAAAATATTCTTTTTTTCAGCAAAAATATATTTTTCAATAAACCCATCTTCCACCTTTTTAAAAGAAATGTGAACATTAGTGATCTTCTACTCTCAAATAAGCATTATTTTACAATTAAAATTGTATCTTGCATTTTTACTTTTAAAAAGGTACAGAAAATATCTCTTAGTATACTTTTTAAATGTCTTATTTGAGTGCAAATAATACTGGTTTTAATTCATTATTTAATTATTATTAAAACAATAATTAATGCATTTCATTTATCTTTTCCAAATAAACAAGTTTCATTTATTCCTTTAAAATATGAACTATTATTGATGGGGACCCGCTTTTGTAAAAAAGGGACCCTGATTTTTCAAGTTCAGCGGCATCACTGAGACTAATTAAATAAAAAGTATGTCTCCATTATAGTGTGTGTTCCGTTATAAAGTGATTTCGCTATTGTATTCTTTTAAAACTGTGCACTAGTGTAATGTTATTACTATTAATTATCAATGAATATATAATACTTCTCATTTGTCTATGATATCAAATATATTAATTTTACTTATGTAGTTATTTATTTTAATTGTGCTTTAAAGTTGCATATCTTATATAACGCAGTACTGCCTTTTATTTATGTACTATGTACTTGTTTTCAGAGCCATGAACTCGCACAACTTGACAAATTTATTTACACCTGATTACAGTCAGCTTACTGGTTTATTGAAGTTTTTAAATGCAGAAGAATTGAAGTCTATTTTAAATAATGACGAGAGAACTGTTGAAATAATTAGTGATCTAAAGCAGGTATTTTCTAAATTTGATTTTTTTTTTTTCAAAATAAATTTCCCACTATTTTAAATTACTTTTTTAATTTGTATTTTTGTTCCCTTAACAACCAGATTCAACTAGGAAAAAAGTCATTTATGTTTGTTGTTTTGGTACAGATTTTATATCAGTACTACACTCAAAGGCATGGGTATATGGAGTTAATTCAATTTACTTGCCATTGGCGAGTGAATTTTTTGACTGAGTGAGTGAATTAAATTGCCATATTTAGTCAAGTATAATGCACAGTCTGATTGGATTTAATTAACTTAAATAGCACTAAAATGATTAAAATTGAGACTTCATCATGTTAAATTAATAATTGTCTAGAAAATGTGTCCTTCTATATAAGTAAAATAATTATTGTAGGATGAACTTGAAACTATTCTTTTTTGAATGAAATAATTATTGCAAAGAGTAAATTTCATATGTAATTTAATTGTCATCTAATAAATCTCTATATCCCTAATTTTTAGTCATCATTTAACTGCAGTGTGCCTTCTTGTTTAACTAGTAATTTTTCAGATATTGCAAGTGAGTTTATTCACATTCGGGTGGAGTCTTTTAGGAATAACTTGGCAGAAATAATTTTATTCTTTGTTTTTGGAGTTAAGATAGGGTTTAAGTAATGTGTTTTTGGAATTTGTTGGTATTAATTTGGGAAGGAGTTTAGAGAATCCAATAAGTTTGGAGTTTTCATTGTTTTCTTGAATTTAATTGTTTCTGCTGAGTGTTTGGAATTATTTGAAGTGTATTTGTCCTTTTAAGAAGTCATGTGTAAGTACATGATTTGGGTATAATTTTATTAGTCTTTAAGGAGTTATGTGAAGTGCATGGCTTGGGAAGATTTAAATGTAATAAATTTATAGTGATCTCTAGATTAGGATCTAGTTATTGCGGGTTTATCGTATTTTAGTGTTGAATGTTTCACAATGCCATTCAACTTAATTTTTGTTAATTATTAAATTTAATTATTTTGTTTATTTAATAAGGGAATCTTAGTTAAGAAAGTAATAGTTATGATTTAAATGGGATTAATGGTTAATGGAATAAGTGTCATACAAGGGATTGTGTTTTAATGGTATAAGTTAACTGTTTTAAATGATGGTTTTAGGAAGTTAATGAATTATGTTTCATGTCAGTAAAAGAGTAATAAATTAATTTTTTATTTTGTGTTGTCTTTTATCATAACATTACTCCTTCTTACAATTTTATTTTTCTCGATTTGAATTATGAGATTCATTTTGTTGTGGTGAGACACAACATTTTTAAGCATGATTTTTTTTAAGTTTGTCTTATCACATGCCGGTATCAATACATAATAATAATAAACATTTTGCACATAAAGCAACAAATATTTTTCAGCATTTATTTCTGACTATTTTTGCATAACGAAATTAATACTTTCTTTATAAACAAATAAAAGAATAATATTAAAGGAATCACCAATCTAACATATTTGTGAAAGACAAATTAACGAAATTAATACTTCTTCTATAAACAAATAAAAGAATAATATTGTAAAAACACAAATCTAACGTATTTGTAATCATACAATTTAAATTTTTAGATCACCAAATAAGATTTTTTTTTCAAGTGGAATTTGTTTGCAAAGTTCATCTCAGTTTACTGATTGTCTATGGTTTTAAAAACAATTTTAAAGCATGAAATGTTTTTTAATTTATCTATATCGCGCGGAGCTCGATTACAAAAGATTAATCCATTTGCCCTTAAAACAAAATAAAGAGTTAATTTTCTTACGGTTAATATCCATCAAGAAAAACTTCCCTATGAATAAATAAATAAAACACAAATTTAACAGGCATGTATAAGCTCTGAATTTATCAGAATATAAAAGGATGCCGTAAGTAGCAGAATCTTGGTCAAATGACTCTTAGCATAAAATTTATTTGATTGTATAATTCGTATTTTCCATATGCAAAATGCTTTTTTAATGTAAGTGGGCAATCTAAAACATTTATTGCATATAAAAAAATTATTAGCTTTCAATTAAAAAAATGTTTTCACCTATATTCTTTAACCCAGGAAGCCCAGGTAAGATCCCCTAGTATTTTTAATGGAATTATAGTCAAAACCTAACTCCCTGATATTTTCTTTGATTGAACAAGCTACTGTGCATTCAAGTTTTAAACAAACTCCAAAATTTGAAATGGAAACCTTTGATTTATTTCTTCTATTACCAAAGAAATCTAGATTAACTTTAAATCATCAAGTCCTATTTTCTGTGACTTAAAGGGGGAGATGCGAGGGAGAAATCCTCTCCTGGCGATAATTATTTTTATTGCAGGTCGAGTAAACTTCGTTTTTGGTTTGGGTAAATTTCATACTGAATGTAGATTAATGCAAGTTGGATTTGGGTTAAACTGAATTTTTCAAAAGTTAGTTGAGTATATTATTTCAGATTTAAAACTATACCTATAATAATAAACATAGATATTTATATTTGCGCTTTTTCTAAAGACCGTTATGTTTTTTCTGCGACTCTTTGATGAAATTTGTGATTTTTCGCGATCCTTTGAAGAAATTTGTGTTTTTTCAAGATCCTTTGAAGAAATTTGTGTTTTTTTTTCTCAGCAGCTCTTAGACGAAATTCATGGTTTTCTTGCGAATTTTTGACAAAATTCGAGTTTTTACGCAATCCTTTAATGAAATTTGCGTGTTTTCTGCGATTCTTTGATGAAATTCACATTTTTTCGCGATCCTTTGACGAAATTCGCATTTTTTTCCATGATCATTTGAAAAAATTTGTGTTTTTTCCATGATCTTTTGATGAAATTAGCATTTTTTTTTGTGTGATCTTTTGATGAAATTTGTGTTTTTGAGATCCTTTGACGAAATTCGCGTTTTTTTTTCGCGATCCTTCAACGGAATAACGTTTTTCTTGCAATCCTTCGACGAAATTCGTGTTTTACCTACGATACTTTGGCGAAAATTGTGTTTTTTGCTATCTTCTGACGAAATTTGCAGTTTTCCCCCACGATCTTTTCACAAAAACTGTCCGCTACCCTTTGACAAAATTTGCATTTTCCTGCAATTCTTTGACAAAATTTGTTTTTTCCGCAATTCTTTGACTAAATTTGAGTTTTTACTGCGATCCTTTGACGAAAGTCGCGTTTTCCGCTATTCTATGCCAAAAGTCGCATTATTTCCGCGATAATTTGATGAAATTTGCATTTTATTTGCGAACCTTTGACAAAATCAGTGTTTTTTCTTGGCTTAAGTTCAAATATATGTTTCTGTAAAGTTAAGTTTATTAAAATAAAAATGCATTTCTATATTTTCCCATTTAGTTTTCCCAGTTTCTCTGCTCAGCCAATAACACTTAATGTATTTTCAAAGAAACAGTAAAGTTTCAATGACTTGTTTAAAAATGTTTAAAGTTCATTTAATTGTGTGTAAGATAAGTTTACTATTTTTGAATATTAATTACTTACTTAAAAGATGCTATGAACTTTATTTTGCAGTTGTACAGAGTGTGTATTTTCACTAGCCCATTTGCCACATCACACCTTGTTGTTTACATTGTGACCTTGGTTGGTTGACTGGGTGTGTGGCAGGAAAACCATTTCATGTCAGTTAACCTGCAGTTAGTTGGTTTCACTGCTTCACACTTGCTGTTTATATTTGCATATTAACTTTTAACTGTGAACTTTAACCTCTTTTTTATTTAGTTTTTAAGCCAGGTGTTTTTGCTTTGTGATGTGCAGTTGCTGGTGCAGTTGAAGATGCAATGGGCTATCCTATTGTGATTGATGTCATGGTTTGGCAAGTTGTTGCACTGGCTTGTGCTGTTTTTTCTTATGCTGTCTGGTACTGCAATGCTAATTTGAATTTTACTATCTATGCATGAGGCTAGCCAGGCCATGGAAAGGTTATATTATCGTTGTTACACTTTACCTGTTGTTGTCACTAATAAGTTTTACCTCAAGTTATACTAACCTCTGAAGAATAAAATATGTTACTCCTTTTAAACTTTGTTTTAACTTGTGGCTTTCTACACCAGAGTAGCAAGATATGATGATTGTTTTTATAACATAGTGATCCACGGCCCAACATTTTTTTCGGTGAGCATTTACGAAATTTGTAGGGGTTTTTTGCCATTCTTTGAAAATATTTGCATTTTTTTTTTCAAGATTTTTTGACAAAATTTGCATTTCTAGGCGATCTTTTAACGAAATTTGCATTTTTTCCGTGATCTTTTGATGGAATTTATGTTTTTTCCGCAATCTTTTCGTGAAATTTGCGTTTTATTTTCACAATCTTTTGACGAAATTTGCGTTTTTTTCGCGATCTTTTCTTGAAATTTGTGTTTTTCCGCGATCTTTTCTCGAAATTTGTGTTTTTTCGCGATCTTTTGACGAAATCTGCATTTACTCCTTTATCTGTTCACGAAATTTGCATTTTTTCTGCGATCTCTTGACGAAATTTGCATTTTTTCTGCGATCTTTTGACGCAATTTGCGTTTTTTCCGCGATCTTTTCACGAAATTTACGCTTTTTCCGCGATCTTTTCACGAAATTTGCGTTTTTTCCGTGATCTTTTCACAAAATTTGCGTTTTTCTGCGATCTTTTCGAAATTTGCGTTTTTCTGCGATCTTTTCACGAAATTTGCGTTTTTTTGCGATCTTTTCACGAAATTAGCGTTTTTCCGCGATTTTTTAACAAAATTTGCGTTTTTCCACGATCTTGTCGTGAAATTTACGTTTTCTCTGTGATCTTTTCACGAAATTTGCGTTTTTCCGCGAAGTTTTGATGTAATTCACGATTTTACGTAACCTAGGGCGAAATTCACGTTTTTCGCGATTCTTTGACAGAATTGATTTTTTTCTGCGAACAATTGACGAAATTGATTTTTTTTTTTTTTTTTTTTTTTTTTATGCCGACCATATCGAAATTAGCGATATTTTTATGTCCGAATTTTTGGACTGATTACCTTTTTTTTTTTTTTTTTCGGAACCGAATGACTTAAATTTTCGGAAAATTCAAGACAATCACCCCTGCTATTTTCTTCTCTTACGTTTGGGAGAATCGCCGATTTGGACGCCGCAAATTCCGAACGAATTTCACCCCTTTCCACCCTGGCATCGATCTTTCAACCATCGCGTGTGGCGAGTGATGCCCATTGAGTTTGGCAAGTGAGGACAATAAAGTTAATCGTTTTAAGTGTTACTCAACATCTGGCGAGTGGCAAGTGCTAATTTTGTGCTATAAAGCTACTTAATTTGTTTATTTAGTTTCGTTATCATACATGCTTTCCATGAACATAGAATAGAGAAGGACTTCTCACGAAATAGGTTTTAGAAGAAGAAAACCGTTCCTTGAAAATTTGTCTAATAGATGGCGCTGTGTTGCACGGTTGTACTCGGTTTCGTCTGCTTCAATGTGATCTACCAATAACTTCTTTGATCATTGAGATCCAGCCAATGAACATTGTCCGCTAGAGGCGCTGGTATGTACACGGTTGTATTCTAACCGTTGCCATCCCCTCATTTAAGGCCAAAATCGCAACTTGATATTCACACTATTTCGTGAGAAGTCCTTCTCTATTCTATGTTCATGATGCTTTCTTACTTTCAAATCTCAGCCAGCAGTTCCCATGCAATCAGAAGCACTTAAATCTCTCGAATGATGCTAGTTTGTCTTGGCCGTCACTAGATGGCGTCGCCTGTTTGATCTGACTGCACATTGTTTGTACTAAGGATGGAACCGGATATTCATTTTGGCAGATATCGTATATCCGAAGCTCCTTTGCTTGCTGTATACGGATATCCGGCACTAGATATCCTTTTAGTTATAGTGTGTGTTTATTTAATATAATGCCATCTCAGAACAATAGATTACAACCATGTTTCACACATCATTAAAACATTTTAAATGTATTAAAATATAATTTACAAAAACTATATCTCTTTGAATATCAGGGCTTGAAATTCAAATTTTCCCAGGAGTAAAGTTTCCCTCCCAACATTTATAAATGGAGGGGAGTTGAACCGTTTGGGAGGGGGGAAAAATATCTTTAAGCCCCACAATTTTTTTTTTATGTGTTGCTTAAAGAATTAGCATTAATACAGACATGAAAATATACCATTGAAATAATTTAAGTCAACTACTCGATAATTATCCAAAATGTTTATTTTTATTTAAATAAAGGAACAGAATCAAAAGCTTTATGTATCCCTTTAAGAGCGGGAGATTTTTAGGTAGAAATTGAAAGTTTGGGTGGTTTCCCCTTATTGATAGGATTGTGTTTGATTGAAAAAAAATATTTAAAATATGCTTGATGTCAGGTTATGCCAAGGGAGGACCCACACAATTGTGTGAGTTTGGCCTTAATACACCCGTTTTTGGGGCGAAATCTACACAATTGTGTAATTTGGGATTATGTGTGCAAAAATCTAAAAATAAAAGTTTAAGCAAACAAAGTTGTTGTTTATTGAGATAATTTTCATCAACCACAATAAAAATTTTTGAAACAATTTTTGTTTTTGGACAGACCACTACAATTTCATTTTCTGAGACGTGCTCAATGCTCGCACCCCTCTTAATAGCCATTGACAAATGGTATGCCCTTCACTCCGTGTATAGGTTTAAAACGAATAGAATACAGTTTTCCTTTTATTAAATAGAATAAAATTGAGTAAAAAAAGTACCTTTGATTTCTTGATTCAGACTCCAGTTGCGTTCGAAATGGATTTATGAAACACTTAATTATAACTCAGGAACATTGACTGCTTACTTGATGAGTTGATATTAACAAAAAAACACTTAAAGAATAAGAATTGACTCGAATGAAATTACGAATTAACTGGTTTTTCATATTTTTAATTGAACAGAATTAGATTGAGATTTTAACCACACACCTCACGAATCAAAAACATAACATCCTTAACTTGGAACACAGCTCTGCACAAAAGCAGAAAAATACAGAAATAAATTGATCTAATAAAAGAAAATAAAACAAGATTAATATGCATATAATACAGAAAAATTATAATAGGAACTTTAAAATTAAAAAAAGAGTTAAAATAATAAGAATAAAAATTGAATAAAGGCTTCTATTTTTAAGGCAGAGAAAACCAGTCATTTTCAATTCTCGTAGTGCTGCCATCTATATTCAATTTATCATAATAAAGTCCTTTTTTACAATTGAACATCCTCCGTCCCCGGCAGGAGAGGGGACACCTTTGAAATAGGGCGCGTGATGTCACCGTCAGCTATTTTAATCAAAACAACTCGTACAAGATTGTCCGATCCAGGGAAAGTCTTTAGAATGCGGCCCAACTTGCATCTCATGGGCTGAAATCGATCATGAACAATCACCAAGTCTCCTTCTCGTAGATTAGCTCGTGGAGTAGTCCATTTTGGATGCTGTTGGAGATGTTGAAGATATTCACGTGACCATCTACACCAAAATTGATTCTTTGCCTTTTCTATCAAGTGCCACCGAGCATTTAATGTTATAATTCTGGGATTTGAAGATTCTGGAATATCAAGGAGGGGTGCTCCTATTTAAAAATGACCTGGAGTTAATGCACGTGGATCTGATGGATCCGAAGACATAGGGGTTAAGGGTCTTGAATTTATACAACTTTCAATTTGACATAGCAAAGTAGCTAATTGTTCAAAATTCGATACACTAGATTTGCAGGCTCTTAGAATGTGAATTTTAGTAAGCTTTACAGCTGCCTCCCATAGCCCACCAAAGTGTGGTGCATATGGAGGGATGAAATGCCAATTGATTTTCTGGCTCGAAAGAAATTCTTGAACTTCATTTTCCCTCAAATATTGGAATAGCTGCTTTAACTGATTAGCCAGACCTGTGAAGTTTTTACCATTGTCTGAATATACATCAGATGGTAGACCTCTATGCGCGATAAATCGCTTCAAGGCTGCTTGCAGGGCTTGCATAGACAAGTCTGATACCAACTCAAGGTGTACCGCCTTAGTGCACATACAGACGAATACTGCTATATAGGATTTAATTTTGATCTTACTTCTTGGCAAATTTGGTTTAGTTAGACAGGGTCCTGCAAAATCTAGACCCATCTTGGAAAATGGACGGATTGGGGTGATTCTGTCAACGGGTAGATCTCCCATCATTTGTTGACAAGCTTGAGACTTAAGGCGTTTGCAAAGTACACATTTGTGGAGCTCTTGTCGTACAGTAGAACGACCGTTGATAAACCAGTACTGTTGCCGTATTATTGCAAGTACTAGCTGTGTACCTGCATGTAGATGCTGCTCATGGACATGTGTTATCAATAACTTAGTAATAATGTGATTTTTCGAAAGTAGCATAGGATACTTTCTATCAAAACTTAACGATTGATGTTGTGACAAACGTCCACCAACTAGAATAATATCACTCGAATCTAAAAACACATTTAATGATAATAATTTACTATTGCTTGGTAAGGGTTTTCTTTCTTTTAATAATTTAAGTTCTGTACCGAATTCAGAATTTTGCACTAATTTTACAATACATTGAATAGAATCAGAGATTTCTTGTGCACTCAGATTTCCAGATTTTTTTGTAGCACTATGCCTAGCATTATAAATGAATCTAAGACACCACGCTGTGACTCTTGATAACTTAGAGAATTTGGAGAACTTAAGAATAAAGTCTGGAAGGGCAATTACTTGAGTTACGTTGCTAACAGATTGAATTACTGGATTTAACTCAGATATCGGAGGATTGTACAAAGGTATTGGGATTGGTTCATTTGATAGCAGCCATGGAGGCCCATGCCACCATAGCGAATTATGAAGAAGCTTTCGTGGTGAAATACCTCTAGAAGCTGAATCTGCAGGATTTAGAATACCCGGAATATGATTCCACTCACATGAAGGCATTAACGATTGGATTTGACAGACTCGATTTAGAACAAATTGATTTCCCTTTAAAGGAGATGATTTTAACCAGCTGAGAGCAATCTGCGAATCTGACCATAGATAAATATTGTCAAAGTTTATTGGCAAAGTATCGACAATGGCTGAACATAACTTGGCTAATAAAAGAGCAGAACAAAGCTCAATACATGGCAGTGTTTGAGGTTTTATAGGATTTACTTTAGTTTTAGCTGCAATCAAATTTACAAATACTTCGTCAGGAGTAACAACACGTAAATAAGTAACAGCAGCATAAGCTTTACCTGAGCCATCACAAAACCCATGTAATTGAATTTGGACATAATTTTGATTATAAGCATTAATATATCTGGGTATTTCAACTGACCTTAACAAATGAATTTCTGATAAAAACTCATTCCAAACCTGTAGTATGGAGTCTGGGATTTCTTCATCCCACAAAATCTTATCTTTCCAAAGATCTTGCAGCATAATCTTTAATCTTATTGTAGTAGGAGCTAGGAAACCCAAGGGGTCAAATATTGTAGCCACTACTGATAACAAATCTCTTTTTGTTTTAACTTCTTTAAAATCATTGAAACGAATTTGTAAAACATCTTTGAAAGAATCCCAAAGTAGTCCGAGGACTTTAACGGTATCATCTTCCTGAATTACCTTTTGCGATGAAGCCTTCATTTCATCTGGTAAATGAGCAATTACTTCTGGATCATTACAGGTCCACTTACGTAGATTAAAACCTCCGCTTTTCATAACTTCGATTAATTCAGTTACCAAATTTTGGGCATTTTCCTTTGAATCCGAACCAGAAAGTAGATCATCTACGTACGTACTTTTTCGAATTATCTGAGAGGCTTCTTTATGATTTTGTTCATTGTCATTTGCCAATTGGTGTTATGTCCTAATGGCCAAAAATGGAGCGCAAGAAGTTCCGTACGTAACGGTCAACAGCCTGTATGTTTTAATAATTTCATCTGAATTGAATCTCCAAAGAATGCATTGATAATCTACATGATTTTGATTGATGAGAATTTGCCTAAACATTTTCTCGATGTCAGAACTAAAGGCGATTGGATTCATTCTGAACCTTAACAGTAGAGGAAAGATTTCTGGTTGCAATTTTGGACCTATCTCTAGATAATCATTCAAGGAGCGGCCTTCTGAACCAACAGCAGATGCGTCAAATACAACTCTAAGCCGAGTTGTAGAACTATCTTCTTTTAACACTCCGTGATGTGGGAGATAAAAATTATTAGGATTTAAAATGTCTGAATCTGGTACAAGTTCCATGTGCCCCAAGTCGATATACTCGTGCATGAAGGATAAATACTGTTCTTTAAGCAATGGATTTTCTTGAAGTTTTTTCTCCAAGAAGTAGAAACGTTTTAAGGCTTGAGATTTAGAGTTGCCTAGAATAGGTTTAGATTTAAAGGGTAGATTTACAATATATCTTCCAGATTCTGAACGTGAAACTTTTCGCATAGTTATCTTCAACTGGAGAAATTGGATCAGAAGTAGGAACCGATTCAAGCTCCCAAAATTTTTGTAATTGAGAACTTATCTGTGTAGTGGCATGGCAAGTAACAAATGAATTTTGATTTGATTCATTTGAATAAATGATCCCCGAAAGAATCCAACCCAGTCTAGAATTAACAGCACTCGGTGATCCTTTAGGTCCCAGAATTGATTCCCCTATTATGATGTTAGCAAATAAATCTGCGCCTATAAGTATATCAATAGGACTGGACGAATGAAAATTAGGATCCGCAAGGTTCAAGCCTTCAATGTGTGGCCAATATTTAGTTGTAATCAAAAAATTTGGCAAATTGGTAGTAATCTGATTAACAACTAATGCATCTAAGTGAAAAGTTTCATTATTGAAATGTGGAGAGAATGTCAAAGAAACTTCCTGAAGAGCCGTTTCTGCGACTAAATTGTTGATTCCTGAGATTTTATGATTTGTAGGCCTAGATGGAAGACCTAATTTTTTGCAACAAGCTTTTGAAAGTAAGCTTTTTTGAGAAGCACTATCTATCATCGCTCTGCAAGGAATAAATTTTCCAGATTTAGATTTAACCTTTATAATGGCAGTAGCCAACAATGTTTGAGAATTTTCATTGATAGATTGAGAAGTGAAACAACTTGATTCCGAATTAACAACAGCATTTGGTGTTGTAACACGATTTTGCTGCCTGAATATATTCTGTGATGCAGGGGTAATCTGATCACGATGAAGAAGTGTATGATGTTTACAGTTACAATACTTGCAAGTAGTACTAATAAGACAGTTTGACACAAAATGATTTGATCGTAAACAGTTGGTACAGAGCTTTTTTGATTTAACTAAATTCCAACGTTGATCAACAGATAATTTTGAAAATTCTGGGCATTTATGAAGTGGATGCGATTCTTTACACTGTGAACATGAAATATTTGGCGATTTATTTATACTATCCATCACGACTGTATTGGCGACAGATTTTTTTGGAAAATGTTGAGACTTACTTTCAAATTTTTGATTAGATTTGGATTCACCTTTAAAAAATTCACTATTACAGTTCTGCAAACTACGAGCCTGTTTATCGAGAAATGTCATCAACATTTCATAAGTTGGGAATGAATCATTATTTAAGGATAATTCCCATTGCTTTTTTAAGGATTCATCAAATTTATTTTGTACTATATACACTAAAATCAAATCAACAAATTCATTAAATTCGAATTTCAAAGATTTTAAGTTTCGAATCACTTCATTGCATGTATCCAATAGCTCTAAAATAGTTTTCTGCATGGGCGATTTCAATGGTTTGGCATTAACAAATTTAGACAGCAACAAATATGCCAAATTCTTACGATTATCATATCTATTAACTAACGTTTCCCAAGCTTCTTTATAATTTTCACCAGAAATTGAAAAACCGGAAATTAATTTCGAAGGATAATTCCTAACACTAGCTATAAGATACGAAAATTTTAACTGATCTGAAAGAGATTCATTGTTATGAATTGAAGTCAAAAATATCTCTTTGAAGCTAATCCACTGAGTGACATCTCCATAAAAAATGGGTAATTCGAACTTAGGAAGCTTTAAAGCGTTATTACTAACTCCTATATTTGAGCTATTATTAACTGCACTTTGATTTTCTTGTGATTTTACGCCTTGATTTTCTAAAAATTGCTCAATTTTGACTAAATCATCAACAACAATATCTTTAGCTTCAGTAAAGGACTCGTATAAAGAATTTACACTTTCTTCAGCTACGCCAAAATAAGATTTTTTAAAATCATTCTCTAAATTTATCAATTCAGCCTTTAACTTTTCAATTAATTTTAATTTTTTATTTTCAATTGCCTCGGTAGCCTGAGCGCTAAATCTTTTTATCTCTTTTACAGTGAAACTGAATTTCGTTTCAGAAGCAATTTCTGCTTTCGTTTTCATGATAATATATTACTATCATATATTAAATATCATATATTAAATAAGATAATCACTAATCGACTCCGAATATCGACGGACCAAACCTTTTTATGTGTAGATTTAAAACGAATAGAATACAGTTTTCCTTTTATTAAATAGAATAAAATTGAGTAAAAAAAAGTACCTTTGATTTCTTGATTCAGACTCCAGTTGCGTTCGAAATGGATTTATGAAACACTTAATTATAACTCAGGAACATTGACTGCTTACTTGATGAGTTGATATTAACAAAAAAACACTTAAAGAATAAGAATTGACTCAAATGAAATTACGAATTAACTAGTTTTTCATATTTTTAATTGAACAGAATTAGATTGAGATTTTAACCACACACCTCACGAATCAAAAACATAACATCCTGAACTTGGAACCTCCGCACAAAAGCAGAAAAATACAGAAATAAATTTATCTAATAAAAGAAAATAAAACAAGATTAATATGCATATAATACAGAAAAATTATAATAGGAATTCTAAAATTAAAAAAGAGTTAATAAGAATAAAAATTGAATAAAGTCTTCTATTTTTAAGGCAGAGAAAACCAGTCATTTTCAATTCTCGTAGTGCTGCCATCTATATTCAATTTATCATAATAAAGTCCTTTTTTACAACTGAACACTCCGTTTGTATTTGCCTGATCTTTCAAATTTCTTTTTTTTTAGTTTTTCCAACATCAGTATTTTGTTGAAATACAGATCGAAATACATAAAACTAGGTCTGAACCAGAGTAAGGACTACAGCAGGTCCTAAGCCTAGATCCTTGTGGCCTGTACTTTCCCACTTGTATACTACAAAATTTAAAACTATCCCAGATGATGCTGTTACAACAGAGTATGGTTTGTTTTTTATATACTGCTTTACGGAGGCACGTCCTAAAAAAAGGAATTGTCTGCTCATCTCTGGAAAATTTCCCTGATCTTCTGGTAAATTCAAGCAGACACTACGGAATATGTTGAGCATTTGCTGAACTTTCCATAATTTATTAATTATTCTTGGTGGTTTACTTACTGTGTCGACAAAATGGAATGAATTTATCAAACTTAAAAATCTATCTTGTGGTATGCATATAACTCATATAAAACTTATAAATCATCTATGACTCAGAGCAGAAACATACAGTTCGTTACATGTGCATATTATGTATCTAATACTGTCAATTTTAAATAGAAATCATGAATAGTACAAACCTATTAATTTAAAATTAATCCGCTTTAAAAATGTGATTAATAAAAAATAAATTGCTGAAATAAGTTTTAAAAAAAATCACTTAAAAATAAAAAAAATTATATATTAGGAATTGTACCTATTTTGGAAATGGTAAATGCCAGACCCACACAATTGTGTGGGTCATTTGTTTTTCAACTTTTGTAAAGCCTAATTAAATTTATCAAAGACAAAATCAATTAAAATCATGAATAAAGTATATGAAAAGAAAAATTAAATCTAAGCAAACACTAAAAATCATGTTTAAAAGAAATTATGAAAGTACATTTTGTTTATTGCTGTCAGATGATATAGTCTTTTTAAAAGCAGGAAATCTAATCCATCCTATATTGTAGTTGGTACCCCCTAGTTGTATCTTATGAAAACATCTGAAGCCAATTAACTCATATAAATGTGCAGATTTGGTTTTAAATCTCACAAAAACAGGAAATAGTCATTCTCTTTTACTTTAGTATCACCCACACAATTGTGCGGGTCAGAGCTTAAAGGGGTATACCATGTCTATTTTTCAACTTCAGCTAATGTTATGGGCAAGTAACAATTGAGTTGCTAAATGAATTTCTTAACTTAGATTTCATTCGATTTTGGGTGCTGAAGCCTCTTTCACAAGTTACACTTTTGACAAACAGCACACAGCAACTTTTATAACTTTGGAAATTATTGGAAATACATGGTTATGCTCTCTTAAAAATTTTTAAGAAAACTTTGCAAAATCTGATGCGCCTTCATTTTTAACTTACTTGCATGAACAGTGCATATCGGTGATTGTATGCCACTTCTGAACAAAATTGTTTTACTATGTCTTTAATGGCATTATAGCCATAACTGGAATCCCTTGTATTTTCTTTAATTGAAATAGGCTCTATGTATTGAAATTTTTAAGTTTATTATCAGGTAAAAGTAATAATGGGAAATATTCTATAAATAATGCATTAATAGTAAAATGTAAATCTGCTGAAATGATACTGATGTCATATGTCTTTGAAGTCATATGTAATAATATTGTTAATATTTGTTAATGCATATATTTTATCTTCTAATTCAAATTTGTTTTTTTATGAAGTGAGTGTTGTCTTTTTTAATAATTAAAGCATAAATAGAAGTGAGAATATTTAAAAATAGTGTGTTAGTCCATGTATTATAAGTATTAAATCCTACAGTGACTGTGCAGAAATTTAAAGGATTTTTATGAAACTTAATGTATGGATAATTAAAGTTTTTACTTTTTAAGCCAAGTAATTTATGATAACTTAAATTATGTCTATTGTTTTTACTTTGTTTTATGTTAAGAGTCATTGAATTAATTACTGTGTATCATTTTCAAAAATATTACTTTATACTACAGGTAAAAGATATTGAAGCTGAAAAAGAAATGCTGATTGCCGGCAATAAAAGTATTTCAGAATATAATTTATCCCAGAAATCAATCATTGGACAGAGTCGTGAAAATCTCGATTCCACTTACCAGAGTGCTGTAGAATTAAAAGATAAATTATTAGCTGCCAAAAGTGCTATTGGTATGACTGTTTGTTTTTTAATATAAGTAAATAATAAATTGTAGTTATTAATTTGCATAATATCATACATGTACACATAAATAGAAGTAAATCTTTAAAAATATTAAATAAAACTATATGAAATATTTTTTGTACCTTTATATAAAAAATATAATAACATTTTATCTTTATTTGTTTACTTTTATATTTATTTTTAGAAAATATAATAAAAAGCCTAAGTCTGTGACTGCCATCAACAGTTCCGGGCTGACCGCTTCACTTTTAATGTATCAAGCGCGGCCATTTTGGTACTTTAATGTTAGCCAGCCGCAAGTGATAAATCTCCAAATATTATTCCAACACCATCGTTCTATCTATATTATAATAGTCCAAGTCATGTGACTGTCATAAACAATTACGGGCTGACCCCTTCGTTTTTCATATGCAAAGCTTCAATTTTAATTAAAAAAAAAAAAAAAGAATAAAACTACATAAAAGTTGTCACAATCGCAAAGAATTCTTGGTACTTTTATGTTAGCCGGGCACAAATCTTGCCAATAGCATTTGTTTAACACGCAAGTTAGCATTTTTATTTTTTGCATGGTAAATTAAAACAATGCTTTGATGTTGAAATTAAATGTCATAGTTTATGGTATTATTTATTATTTTTCATTTCTTTTCTTTTTTGAAAATTAAAAGAAATAAGCAAAAGCTATGAATTTTAAATGAAAGTTTTGTATTTTAAATAAAATGAGTGAAAAGATTCTGTTTTAAATGAAATTAATGAAATATGAAAAAATGTGAAGGGAACAATGGTTGGCTATTTATCACCTGTGCCCGGCTAACATAAAAATACAGAGTTCTTGATTTCTCTATCAGAATCTTCCGATTTGGCGAAGGATTGAGCAAGTAAATTAAACTAGGAATAAAAGCAACATGATATAATGCTTAGCTTACCTTTAAGGGAGACCAAACTGGTCCCCAAGGGCGGCTAGTTAATAAAATAGTTACACATTATGTAATTTTTCTATTTTTTTTGCAAGATTATATGTGTAGTGATGTACTACCATGAAATGACATGCTGGTTTTTATGTATATATATAAAATGCAAGAACGATATTTGCAATTTTTTTTTTTTTACAGGAGATATGCTATCTGATTTGTAATGCATGGTATTTTATGATGCAATGTAAATGTTTATATTTTGCTAAATATTGTACTCTATATTTTAAAATTCTATGCATTATAGCGCATAGCAACTTTTAGTGCGATTGGTGTAGGTTCTTTATATACTTTTAAAAATACTACACATTATAGAGAGTTGCATCTCTGAATACATATGTTATTTCTACATGTATTCCTGTACATTTTGTAATATGCTACAGATTTTATAATTATTGTTGCAATTAAACTTATTTGCTGCAATAGCTTCTTGTTTTCTTGAAAGAATATTGTGAATTTCATTAAAACTGTATGTTTGCAATTAAAGCAGGATTCATTATAAATTAAAATTATTCATCCATTCAGATAGATAATTAATTTTCAAATGCAAAATTGTATTTTTATTTTTGACTTATACTAGTATACCTGAAAATATTCTACTCTCCACTCAATGCAACTAAGCAAAAAATAATAATGGCTAAAATTACAAGCAGCCACTTTTTTCCTGTATTTATGATTTAGAATTTGTTTAAATGTCATTGGAATTCTTGTGACTGTTTAGCCAGTAGTACAAAAATTGAGAGCATTTGGAGTGCAGTTTAAAAAAACAAATTAAAGTTTTTAAAATAAAATGATAAAAACCCAGTAACAGAAATAGTGTGACACAGCAGTGGGGCATTGCAGATTATTTAAGGTCTTTCAGATTAATCTCTAACTTCTTAAAAAGAAGTAGTACTCGGCTTAAAAAAATTTTCGAAAAATTTTAAATCTCTAGATTTATTGTATTTTTTTTATATTTTCTTTGTAAATGCAATATTTGTGTTTCTTATGGGTTACTATTGTTTCTTCTTCTAGTAGGCTTAGCGATATGCTTCTTCTGATAATAGGCATTATTAGATTGCAGATAAATTTAGATTTGCTCCAAATTGACGCAGAACATTCTGCTACTGGTGATAAGAGTTTGTCAAGGCAAAATAAGATATTGACAAATAGAAGGTTTATTAAATTGTCTAATGTTTCAATTTGAAGTTTTGATGCTACAGTATCAATCAATTTGGGCAAAAAGATTATAGTATAAAATGTTCCTAAAAATATAATATGTAAATCAGTTTAATTAGTTAATTGTCAGTTTTGTTTACCATATAATAAGTATAGAAGTAAAATATTTTAAACTGTTATAAATTAAAATCCGGTGCATAATTTTACACAGAACTTTAAAGGTTTGAACAATATCAAGACAAATAAAATGTTGAAAAACATAAAAATCTGATAATTGCATAATGCTGTAAATTCATCAACACTTTTTCACTTGAATGAACAGCAGCATTCATGCGATAAAGACTATATAGTATTTTTAACATTCTTCAAAAAAAAAGTACTTCAAATCTAAAATAATAGCAAGTTTTTTTTGTATTGAACTTCAAGTTTAGTATTTATTAAGCAGTCAAATATTTAAAAAAAACTATTGGGAGCAACTACTTGAGCTCAAACTCGGCATATTTACTTAATACTGAATTGGGATCTTAATTTAAGCAAAAAAAAAAAAAAAATAACCATGAACTGATCATAGTCTTTACACAATAATTTGGTTGATAAATAATGGATATTTGGATTAATTTATTCATTAATAAAGGTGAGAATCATTACTAGAAACTTGCAGAATCTAGTTTTTTATTAAATAATTCAGTTTTATAAAAAAGTCATTGCGAAAACTTAGAAAGATACAGTGAGCTGATTGATAAATTGTGGAAAATCCCTTATAATAAACTACTTTTAGAAAGCAACTCACTACCGTATTTTATGGAAGAAACGCCATGGCGTTTACGGGTTTAAAAGTTAAATTTTTTCCAAGTGCGACGTTTACGCCATGTGCAGCATTTACGATTTTTTTTTAAATACCAAATGAGTTTCCTTAATTTAAAAATTCATAAAAATATTTAAAATCGGATTTAAATATTTTAAATAAAACTTCAGACATCTTAAGATATTAAAAAAGAGGCATACTACACTGCTCAGAAAACTTGGATTAAAGTTAGGTCAATGTGATGCTGTCGACAAAAGTAGCATTCCGATGGATGGGGCGGTTACGATATTTTTAAGCTTATTCAGGCCAATTTGAAGAGTGTGGCTTTTCTTCCTTAAAATACGGTATATTGCCCCTATCCTTCTGAGTTTTTGCGATATTTCAATCTACTTTTTATATAATTTGCCCTAAATAGCTGATTACCAAATTATGAAATAATTATTTAGGAATCTTTCATGCATACACAGTTAAAAATAATTTAATACAAATGCCCATATCTCATCAGTTATTCAATATATTCGTGTTTTAGGTACAGTATACTATTACTACTGTTCTTTTTCAAGTTTTTGGAAAGTGGTGTTAAATTTGGTTGAAAACTATTCTATAAACAAAAAAAAAAAAAAAAAAAAAAAAAATTTCACACAAATGTTAAACAGGACACACATAGTCATTTGATACAGTGACAGACCATTTGAGCCTTTTCTGTTACATGAGTGATCAAAAACACTACTTTGATATTAAATTTATTGTTGGCCTTCTAATTGTCCCCGCTTCTAATTCTTCACTGAAAAATATGTGGTAAAATGTGTTCTTTACATACTCAAAGTTCAAGGACAATTCATCAAGAATTTCAGTAGATATTCAATGAATAGTGTACAATCGAAAGAATCTGGTCACTGCCCCTTAATTTTTTAACAGTGGTGTATTTTCACTTGTCTTTTATTTTTTAGGATTTGTGTACATGTGTAGGTTTTGAAATGGTTGTTATCATTAGTAAGTTTGTTGTTCTGATTTTGACTCCTCATAATTTGTAAATAGGCTGTATAAAACTTTTTATTTTTGTTATAGAAAGTATATAAACCTTTTTATTTTTGTTATAGAAAGTAAGCCAGCGGCTCAGTCTAAAGGTACTCTGTTGGCATTGTTACAGGCAGCGACTTCTGAAATTGAGGAAGAAGCAGAGGTATAAATCATGAATGAATTTTAATTTTGGGGGAAATTCTGTGGGTTGCAGTACAGGGGGATATCTAAAATCAAATCGTCATTTATTTTTGCATGGTTTGCTATCTAGAACAATGTAAAGATTCACATTTATTCTTTTGCGTAGTTTTGTGTATAAAATAAAATGGTTTGTTATATAAATGAGAGTAACATGCTGAAAACATCCTATGTTTTACATAATTTCATCTAAGATTACCTGCCAGTTCATTTTGATGATGCATTCAGTCTATTTCTTCGTATGATCTTGTTGTTTGAGCATCATTCATTCTATCAGAATGAATAGAGTATGGGATATTCCAGTCTTGTAATGGAATAAGGAAGGGAGCATAGACAGAGTCTATTTTAAGATTCTTTGCTTTAAAATTACTATTAGGGTCAATCTCACGAAAAAGTATAAAATAGCAAGAAAAAAATGTATCAAAGTATGTAAAAAATCTTAAAAATTGTGTGGATGTATCATTTATGCTTACTAAATAAACTTATAAACTATACATAAAAATCACTTCAAAACATCAAAGTACTCATTAATTGTTATAAGTGATAAACATAAATTTTAAAACGGCAAAATACCTTTATTTATTTACATTTCGACATGTTTCATTGCATCAGACGGTATGGAAATTTGTGAATGTGAATTATTCTATATTATTGTTTCATTATTTTGTATAACATTTCTTTCCAAATTTTTGGGAGCTCCATGGATGCGGAATCATTGCAAATATTTTCATTGCATAAGATCTCTATTGATTCTCAGATGATGGAGGGCAAATAAGATCTTGATGGATAAATTATTCTACTATTTTTAAAATCTATTTGTAAAGGTTCTCTGTTATATAGTCTGCGCAGAGCTGTAGTTTTCTTGTTGTATTTGATGTCTGCTATATGTTTTTTTATCCTAGTTTTGAGCCTTCTATTTGTCATTCCTATATAAAATTGCACTGTTCCATCTTCTTTGGTGAAATTAGGATCAAAGAACATATAGCAGACATCAAATACAACAAGAAAACTACAGCTCTGTCCAGACTATATAACAAAGAATCTTTACAAATAGATTTTAAAAATAGTTGAATAATTTATCCATCAAGATCTTGTTTGCCATCCATCATCAGAGAATCAATAGAGATCTTCTTATGCAGTTGAAATATTTGCAATGATTCTGCATCCATGGAGCTCCCAAAAAATTTGGAAAGAAATGCTATACAGGATAATGAAACAATAAAATAATTCACATTCACAAATTTTCATTTTTAATATTGCAGTTAATTTCATTATGCTTGTGTGATTTTTATTTTTGTTCAACTAGTTTTTCAATTTAAATTTTTGCAAAAATATATCTTTATCATTTTAATTTCTTGAGAATGTTGCCGTCTGATGCAATGAAACATATCGAACTGTAAATAAATAAAGGTACTTTGCCATTTTAAAATTTATGTTTATCACTTAAGCAATTAATGAGTACCGTAATTTTGGGTATACCCGAAACTTCGCACCCCCACCGTAAGCGCCGCATTTGCGAAAATCCACCAAAATTTTTTTAATCATACTATTTTCAGTGTTTTTTCGCATTTTGCGGCAATTTTTTTACATTTGTAAAAGAATACAATTTCAAGTTCAATATAGTAAATTTTATCCTATTTACGATAAAATTTAATCTGAATTCGTACAGAGATTTTTAAAATTTTTTATATGATTTTTTCAGGTTCTTTTCATGTTTTGCAGAGTTCTTTCGAAATTCGTAACAGAAATCCTGCTTTAATCTATTGGCCTAGTATAATAATTTTTGTTCTGTGTGATTTTTTTTTTTTTTTCCTGCGAATTTTACTTTTTTTTTTTTTGTGCGTTTTAATCTTTTACCCAGGGTGATTCTGTTATTTTCTGAAAATTCAAGGCATTCGGATCCAAAGATTTTTAAAAAAGTCTGAATTTTCATCAGTTCAAAAATCCAGACCTTAAAAATATCACAAATTTCCACAAATGGTTTGCCGAAAAAAATCAATTTCGACAATCATTCACAGAAAAAAATTGCTAATCTCGCCAAAGAATCATGGAAAAAACGCACATTTCGTCAAAGAATCGCAAATTTCGCCAAAGAATCAAGCAAAAACGCAACTTTCCTCAAAGGAGCGCATTAAAAACTCAAATTGTGGAAAAGTATTCCCAAGCATTTTTTATTTCTATTTTTTCCATTAAACAATTTGTAAAGTCTACCTGAACTCGACAACACGATATTTTCTTTTCATTGCCGCCTTTCGGCGTTTGTTTACATTTTTAACGCCACGGTTGGATGGTTGCGTATCGCGTTTCGGTCGTGGACCGTATACGGCAATTTTACTTATATAAAATCATCTTTTTAAGTCATTTTTATATTAAAGTAATTTTTCTAAAATCATCGTAATATTTATTAAATGTTATTCAAATTATAAGTAAATGTTAAGTATCTTCTGACTTATGCAAATTGTGTAGTCGATTCTGACTGGCCGATAGGTTTTCGTCCTGATTTAAAGGGACAGCGATTTCATGTTTTCGGTGTGCGATGTCTGATGGCTGACTTATGGTACTATCTGGTATGTTTTTATGAAGTTTCAGCGAATATCTATGGTATATGGCTAAATACCGATATAATTGTAAGAACTTAAAGTTTATTAAGCATAATGGTTTAGTATGAAGACGTTTCATCGAAAATTTGTTAATTAAATCGGCGATAGAGTTGTGTATAATATATTTCAAGTTGCTTAAAGATTACTTATGTCGTCGAATAATGAAGTGCTCTCGAGTTCGGGTAGACTATCGTCGCAAGTGTCCATTAATTTAATCCTGGAACGAAGTCACGTTCATGCATTTCAAGCTCCAATAAAGGAAACCTTCTTCTGTTCATCATTTTGGCACATTACTGTAAGTACATTTTACACTTACCTTATCACTGAAACATCATATAATATATATAGGATTCATGAAGTTGCATATATTTCAACATATTCTTATTCAAAGTTATTATTTCAACAATATTTTCAAAGTTTCATATATAACTTAAACTAATTTGTCAAGTCACTCTGCTGAATTTTTACGTGGGAGGGGCAAGCAACCTACACCCTCCCAACAGAGGTTATGGTACCCAGAAGCACTTCAACTGCGGTAAAGCAAGAGAAAAGTATTTTAAAATGAAAATGTTGAATCTAATTAATGAAGTGTTTTTTTTTTCAAGTATCTAGTGTATGAAATATTTTAATGTTTATACCGGGTGTCCCAAAAAGGACTGACTGATTTTAAAATTCAATAACTTCCAAATGGTGACAGATATTATAAAAATTCTTGCAGGAGGGTTATGCATAAGGTCAAAAGTTTTATTACAGTGATTTTCAATTTTAGTTCGATTTACAAACAATAGATGGCGCTGTAAGCAATAGTCGCTAAATTCAGGCTCGATTTTTAGTACTTCGTGGCCCGGATAATACATTTCCATCTCCTTTTTCTGCATGGAACAAGATAAAGGACCAAAAATCGAGCCTGTATTTAGCGACTATTGCTTACAGCGCCATCTATTGTTTGTAAATCGAACTAAAATTGAAAATCACTGTAATAAAACTTTTGACCTTATGCATAACCCTCCTGCAAGAATTTTTTTAATATCTGTCACCGTTTGCGAGTTATTGAATTTTAAAATCAGTCAGTCCTTTTTGGGACACCCGGTATATGTGCATGCAAGTTTTATTACTATTTATATTTTATATCTATTTATTGTTTTAAGTAAAAGTATATAAATGGCTACTGCACCAGATATAGTAGTATTAAGTAGGGATAACTATCAAAGTTGGACTCGTTTTATAAAATGCACATTGCAAACTGAAGGTTTGTATACCTGGGTGAATAAAACTGAATGGCCGGATTATACAGATTTGAAGCCCCTTGATAAGTTTAAGCTAAATCAGTCAAAGCAAAGGGCAGCCAGAATTATCAAAACGTATGTTAGTCCTGAAATTGGGTTAACAATAGGTCATTTGGATGATCCGTCGGAAATATGGGAAACACTAAAATTAAATATGGAAATCCCAGGAAGAGCATTAAAATCGTTTCATGTAAATGAATTTAGGAATTTAAAAATTAATGTAGATGAAGATATCCCAACTTATAATGCTAGGTTTGAAGAAGCTTATCGTCGCGTAGTTGATTCCGGGGAGGAAGTTGCAGAAAAGCATCGTTGTTACCAATTAATAGAAAGCCTACCAGAAAATTATGATTATTTAATTAGGGAATTAGACCGTTTGCCAGAAAAAGATTTTAAATTTAAGGATGTTAAAGAGGAGATTCTAAAGGAATGTTCAAGAAGGGATTTGAGAGAAAGATTACGAAATGAAACCCTCATGGCTGATAGAACCACTCAAATGTCTGAAAAAGTTTCCCCTAAGTCTCATTCTCGAAATAAAATAAATTTAAAGTGTGAAGTTTGTGGTAAATATGGCCATTGGGATAAAAATTGTAGGAAACAGAAAAGTGGTGATAAAAGGGACGAAGTAAATTTAGATTCATACGTCGCAGAATTAAAATGTAAAAGTAATGATTTGTGCAATGTTTCCCCCCCTTGCTGGGAATGGACATTGGATTCAGCGTCCACATCTCCTGTCTGCCAAAATAAGCATTTCTTTACTTATCTAAGTGAGCCACCAGAGGGTGCAGTTGTTAGGATGGGAACAACACCTCATAAAGTTAGAGGAATAGGAAAAGTAAGTTTTAAATTAAAGGAAAAGGATAAAGTATCTATTGTAAATTTACATAATGTGTTGTATGTTCCTACCATTCATAAAAATTTAATTTCCATGTCAAAGATGGATAAAGCTGGTCTCCATGCCACAATGGACAATGGGTTTAAAGTATTTGATAAGCATTGGAAGTACTTATATACTGCCACTCTAAAAGATAATTTTTACGTTCTTAAAGCCATTAAAAGTTATGACAAAACTAAATCTAATGTTAAGAACCAATATTTAGAGCTAGCTGATCAACCATCTTTTTCTGATAAGAATAAATTAAAAGTTTCTACTTGTACTAAATCCTTAAATCAAGCCTATAACATTAATTCAAGAAGTGCTCATGTAATACAAGATAATGTCAGGGAAGTAACTAATATACAAGAGTCAAATCAAAATTACAATGTTACATTTGCCAGTGAGCGTAACAACATCATGCTCTGGCATGAAAGGCTAGGACATAGTAATGTTGATATAATTAAGAAAATGTTTCGTGAAAATTTAGTTCAAAATTGTGGACAATTACAGGGAAGAGAGACTCCGTGTGAACCGTGTATTCTAGCTAAAAATACTAGGTCAACATATCCTAGATTAAAGAAAGTTCGCTCAAAAGAAATGTTAGAATTGATACATAGCGATGTATGGGGCCCGGCTCCAGTTACATCAAGGAATGGGCAACGGTACATACTTACTTTTATTGACTATTTTAGCCGAAGAGCCTTTTGCTACCCGCTACGCTCTAAAGATGAAGTTTTCCTGAAATTAAAGCACTTCATCACGTTTGTGGAATGCCAAACTAACAGAAAAGTCAAAGTCATGAGAACTGATAACGGGTTAGAATATTGCAATAAGCAAATAAAAGATATGTTAGAAAAAATGGGAATCAAGCATGAAAGGACCACAATATATAGTCCCCAGATAAATGGCATTGCCGAGCGATATAACAGAGTTTTATTTGAAGGAACTAGAACGTTTATGCAAACAGCTAATCTGCCGCCTAATCTATGGGTTGAGGCAGTTATGGCAATAAATTACATTCGCAACCGAATATTTCACACAGGCATAGAAGCAATACCGTTTCAACGATGGTACGGAGCTAAACCATCCATTCGTCATTTGAAACGTTATGGATGCATTGCGTATGTACATCAACCTAAAGAAAAACGAAATAAGTTTCAATCAAGAGCAAAAAGAGGAGTTTTTGTAGGATATGGTATAGGATCCTGTGGATATCGCATTTATTTCCCTAAAGAAAATAAAGTAGTTGAGTCAAAGTATGTGACATTTGACGAAGCTCAACTGAACGGTTCTCCTGAACGGAAAATAATACATCGCACGTTTGTTGATTTTTCAAATAATGATAATGAATTCTTTACAGGTCCTAACAATTCACCGACAATGGAAGATGACTTGGCTGTCCATCAACCGAGTAGCTCTACAACTCCGACAGAAGTTGAGAAAGTAATGCAGCAAGATGAATCTAGATCCGTAAAAGAAAATAGTGAAGGGAAGAATTGCATATTTAAAGCACGTTTAGTTGCACTAGGTAATAATCAGAGAGAAGGTTTAGATTACAACGACACATTTAGTCCAGTAATAAATTTCATTCGTCTTTTCATAGCTTTTTTTTATTAGAATATTGAATTGGGTGCATTGTCTTCTTGATGTTAAATGTGCATACTTATATGGGTATATTGATAAAGAAATTTGCATCAAACAACCCGAAGATTATACAATTCCAGGGAAAGAACACTGTGTTTTAAAGTTAAAGAAAGCAATCTATGGGCTTCACCAAGCTGGAAGATGTTGGTACCATGATTTGCATAATAAGTTAATTGCAAATGGATTCAGTGAAGTACAAGGGTTAACTTGTGTATACTCTTATAAAAGTGAAGCAATAGTTATAGTGTATGTGGATGATTTGCCTATTTTTGCGAAGAATGGTGAAGTTTTAAAAGAGGTAGTATAGTTAATTGAATCCATTTATGAAGTTAAAAATTTAGGTCCTATTTCAATGTTACTAGGTATCAATTTTAAAAGAGAAGAGGATGCAATAGTTAATATTAACTGTGAACATTATATTGAAAAGTGTTTAAAGAAGTTTGATGTCCCTGATTTTACTAATATATCTCTTCCTTCTCCTCCTGGATATAATCCTGTTCCAGTTGCTGAAGATGACGAATTTCCCGAGAACCTGCCGTACCGAAACTTACTGGGATGTCTACAGTACATTGCTCATCGATGCCGTCCAGACATTGCTTGGCCTGTTGCTGCACTTTCACAATTTACTGAGAGCCACAACCTGTTGCACTACAAAGCACTCCTGCAAATCCTGATGTATCTCTCTTCGACAAAATCCTTGGGATTGAAGTTGGGACAATCTGACCCTCCAATCCAGCTAGCTGTCTACGTCGACGCTTCTTGGGCAAGTGACACTACTGATCGAAAATCCTGGAGCGGCTACATTGCTTTCTTAAATCATATTCCAGTAACCTGGAGAGTAACTAAACAAAATTGCATAGCCTTGAGTCCAATGGAAGCAGAAATAATAGCAGCGACAGAAGCTGTAAAAGATCTGAAGTTCTTAAACATGTCTCTAATTGAAATTCAGAAAAGTCTTAACTTGGACATCATTACTATTCAACGTCCAATGCTCTTTTGTGATAATACTGCTGCCATTTCCTTCACCAAACATAAAGCTGATACCATAAAGAATCGTTATATTGATTTAAAATACAAGTTTATAAGAGACTGGTATGACAATGGCCTCTTCGACATTAAGCATGTTATGTCAAAAGAGAACTATGCAGATATTTTGACTAAATCTCTCGTAAAGGACTCCTTTCTTAGATTCAGAGAAGTTTTTTTATGGTGATGAACTTTCCACGAAAAAAAAAAAAAACCTTTCTTTTGATCCTGCCATTATTACAAGAACTTTTGTAATGAACTTTATTGCAGAAAATCAAAATGAATGGGAAAGAGGGGCATTCTGTGGAAAAGTATTCCCAAGCATTTTTTATTTCTATTTTTTCCATTAAACAATTTGTAAAGTCTACCTGAACTCGACAACACGATAATTTCTTTTCATTGCCGCCTTTCGGCGTTTGTTTACGTTTTTACCGCCACGGTTGGATGGTTGCATATCGCGTTTCGGTCGTGGACCGTATACGGCAATTTTACTTGCGATCGCATTTGCTCGTATTTATTTTTTTTTAAAGATAAGTATTTAAATTTAATTAACATATAAAATCATCTTTTTAAGTCATTTTTATATTAAAGTAATTTTTCTAAAGTCATCGTAATATTTATTAAATGTTTTCAAATTATAAGTAAATGTTAAGTATCTTCAGACTTATGCAAATTGCGTAGTCGATTCTGATTAGCCGATAGGTTTTCATCCTGATTTAAAGGGACAGCGATTTCATGTTTTCGGTGTGCGATGTCTGATGGCTGACTTATGGTACTATCTGGTATGTTTTTATGAAGTTTCAGCGAATATCTATGGTATATGGCTAAATACCGATATAATTGTAAGAACTTAAAGTTTATTAAGCATAATGGTTTAGTATGAAGACGTTTCATCGAAAAATTGTTAATTAAATCGGCGATAGAGTTGTGTATAATATATTTCAAGTTGCTTAAAGATTACTTATGTCGTCGAATAATGAAGTGCTCTCGAGTTCGGGTAGACTATCGTCGCAAGTGTCCATTAATTTAATCCTGGAACGAAGTCACGTTCATGTATTTCAAGCTCCAATAAAGGAAACCTTCTTTTGTTCATCATTTTGGCACATTACTGTAAGTACATTTTACACTTACCTTATCACTGAAACATCATATAATATATATAGGATTCAGGAAGTTGCATATATTTCAACATATTCTTATTCAAAGTTATTATTTCAACAATATTTTCAAAGTTTCATATATAACTTAAACTAATTTGTCAAGTCACTCTGCTGAATTTTTACGTGGGAGGGGCAAGCAACCTACACCCCCCCACACAAATTTCATCCAAGGATCATAAAAAACTGAAAATTTTGTTGAAAGATCATGAAAAAAAAAAAAAAAAGCAAATTACGTCAAAGGATCATGGGGAAAAAATGGGAATTTCGTTAAAGGGTCTCAGAAAAAATTCATAGTTAGTGCTGGGAGGGCATTTCCCTCTCTCTGCAGTAACCTTTCAGAAAATTTGCTGTGAATTTGAGAATTTTTTATTTTTTACTCAATCACCCCTAAAATAAATTTATTTTTTATTCAATAAATTTTATTCGGAATTCCTACAGCTAATTTTGAATTTTTTGTAATTTTTTTATGCGATTTTTGGGATTTTTTCACATTTATAAAATGTATTAATATTAATAATAAAAATTATTATTAATATTAATTTAATTAGTATTATTAATATCTTATCAAAATATAGCAAATTTTGTCCTCTTTTTCTATCAAGTTTATTCTTACTCATACAGTGATTCTCGATGCGATGTTTTACGTGTTTCGTGCTATTTTTTTTACATTTGTAAAAGGAATCAGACTTGGATTTTTTAACCTAACATTTTGTTTTTCTGCTATTTTTGAATTTTTATGAGTATTCTTTAATTTGTTGCAATTTTTTTAATGGAATTTTTAAAGCTTATTTTCGTATAAGATCATAAAAAACTGAAAATTTTGTCGAAAGATCACAGAAAAAAAAAAAAAAAAAAAAAGCAAATTACGTCAAAGGATCATGGGGAAAAAATGGGAATTTCTTTAAAGGATCGAAAAAAAAATTCATAGTTAGTGCTGGGAGGGCATTCCCCCACTCTGCAGTAACCTTTCAGAAAATTTTCTGTGAATTTGAGAATTTTTTTTTTTTGCTCAGAATCACCCTTTAAAATAAATTTATCTTTTATTCAATAAATTTTATTTGGAATTCCTACAACTAAATTTGAATTTTTCGTAATTTTTTTATGCGATTTTTGGGATTTTTTCACATTCATAAAATGTATTAATAATAAAAATTATTATTAATATTAATTTAAGTAGTATTATATCTTATCAAAATATAGCAAATTTTGTCCTCTTTTTTTATCAAGTTTATTCTTATTCATACAGCAATTCTCAATGCGATGTTTTACATGTTTCATGCTATTTTTTTTTACATTTGTAAAAGGAATCTGACTTAAATTTCTTAACATAACATGTTGTTCTTCTGCTATTTTTGAATTTTTATGAGTATTCTTTAATTTGTTGCAATTTTTTTAATGTAATTTTTAAAGCTTTTTTTGTTTGTTTGTTTGCTTTTTTGCGATTTAAAAGTTTGTTTTAAATTCAAAATTATATTTATTAGGAAAAGGAATACATTTTTTCATTCCAAATCATTTCAGTAGCATACCTGCAAATTTTTTTCACTTATGTGTAAAAAAAATTCTATGAATATATCGGAAAGTTTTGCATTGTTCTAAAAAAATTGTTGAGCAGCAAACAGAAATAATGATTAAAAGAAAAAAAAAACCAAAGCAAAATCCTTCTTTTCCTTACTATTAAAAAATAATAATTGGTATTTTTGTTGTTAATTGGCCAATTTTGTTCAAATTTTCAACAAGTTGCAACAATAATAAATTAGGCTGTATACCAAATTTTTATTGAAATATAACAAGCTTTAAGAAAATTATAGCAACCCATAAAACAGTTCTTTATTAGATTCACTAGAAAAAAAAAAACTCACCATCACTTGTGGTTTGTTTATTTAGCTCCGAGAACTCAGATGCTATGAGAAACAGATAAGCATTCCATTGATAAATGTTTCGTTAAAATAACTGTTTTCACATAAAGAAACAATTTCAGCTAAAATGGGGAAAAGAAGTTTTTATTTTAAACACATCAGTTATTTTTTTTTTTTTTACAGGATAATACTTCATTTTTCATTAACATCTATCTTCCTTTAATGTCTGTTTCCGGTATAATAAAAGCATAACTTTTAACAGAGATTCACCTAGGCTGTTTCAAGGGGATGCTGCAACCCATCTGAGCATTGGTTTACAAAATAGCACCCCTCTTGCCCCTCTTCCAAAAAATTAGCACCCTTCTTGCCCCTCATCTAAAAAATTTACACCCTACTTGCCTCTCAGTAAAAAAATAAAATGCCCTTTTGCATTAAAGAATTTGCTTGCCTAGTAAAAACTACTTCAATGTTGTCTTGAAAGGCTTTAAAAATGAAAAAAATTAATTTAAAAAACAAAGTGCCTTAAGAATCCAAAAAGTGTTCTTAAGAGTCCAAAACATGCCCTTTAGAATTAACAAAGAGCCCTTTCTCACCACCAGTACCCTGCCCTTTTTTTAAATCTAGGGGAAACTTTGTTTAAGAGTGAAATCCTGAGGAATTTAGAAAAAAAAGTGCTGTTTCTCAGGCTAGTTTCAAACAGGAAATGCAATCAGTATCCATCTGTTTTTCGTATTGGTAGGACAGATTAAGGACTTATGTGAAAACCCCCGCATGCTAATGTTAATCCAAAGGAAGAAATGTTTTAAGATATTGCATTTGCATTTCAATTTTTTTATTTTATTTATTCATTTTTGAATTGGCTAGTTGAGATCCATCTCAAAGTTCTACTTTTTCGATTTCCTCTGCAGGTTTTTTTTTTTTTTTTTTTCAAGGCATACTTTCACTTTTGAAACCAGTTCCGAAAGTAAAAGTACCCACATAAATAAATGGTCAAGTGCGAATTTTACTCACGCTCAGAGGGTTCCGTACAATAAATACGAGGCATGTTTTTTAATTAAGTACCGTTTTGAAATTAAAAAAAGACGTGCAAAGATATCGCAATAATTTTATTTTTACATGAAAGCCTGTACCTTCATCTACTTTTCTGCATAATTTCCGTGATTATTGAGGCACTTGTCATAACGTGGCACCAGTTTTTGAATACCCTCCTCATAAAATTCTGCCGCCTGACTTTTTAACCACTGTATCACAAATGTTTTGACTTCGTTATCGTCTTGAAGACGCCGACCACCCAGGTGCTTCTTCAAGTGCAGGAACAGCAGCCTCGAACCCATATTTGGAATATCCTCCATTAGAAGATATGCGCATGGACGATCTCTGTGGAGGATATTCCAAATATGGGTTCGAGGCTGAAAAAAGTCACGTGATACCAGTAATTTACCCAAGGAACTTCTAACTGATAAGAAGGGAAGGTACTACTGCTTTGTCTCATGAATTGTTTCATTGGCTAGCGGGGATTTACATTACATGTCTACGGAGTTTCATGTCATTACATGTCCCTTCTTTATGCTTGAAGTTTTTACCTTGACCACGTGATCAAAACGCAGATGGAATATCCTCCATTAGACTAGGGAAATAATTCAACATGCATTAGCCTGACGATAATGGCATGCTCACAAAGAACTTTAACAATTTGTTTTTATCACTTTTACCAATAAACATTTATTGGCCGTATGTCGCTACTTCGTTATAGAGACACGCTTGTTCCTAATTAGATCCCGGCCTTAATGTATCAAAATACGGAGTTTGCTTTCTGTACTATTCCTGAGCTCAGTTATAGCGTCTAGAAATATAGGCCGGGATCCAGGTACATTTTTGCAAACAGTGAAAAGTTAGCAAAAATTCTGGCTTCTGATTGGTCAATCTCGTTACAATAACAGAGAAAAATCTACCTAGATCACGGTCATAGTGTGGAAACTGGCTATTCCAGTAATGCTTTAAAAAGTGCTAAAAATTGAATTCCATAAATATTGAAAAATACTGAATGACAAATGTCGATAGGAGCAGCATTTTCTAGATCTTCTCTGAGCGAAACGTTTTCTTTTAAAATAGTTACGTTGGAATTACCATATGTCGCTGTAATCGACATTCGTCATTCAGCCTCGTTCAACATTTATGGGATACAATTTTTTAGCATATTTTTAATAAGTCGATTTTTAAACTATTATCTTCTAGAAACTATAGCTTCGTTATAGTGTCTAGATTATATGTTGTAGAAATCGACTATCCCAGCAATACTTAAAAAAGCGCGGAAGTATTGAATCCCTTAAATGTACAACGATGTCGAATTCCAAACAGTCATTTGCATCGACATCTGCAGGATATTTTTTAAAGAAGAAAGAGACATGTGTAATGCACCGCTACAGCGTCTAGAATACATAATGTGGAAATTTGCTATCCAAGAACCGCTAAAAAGTGTATCCCTTAAATGTGCACTGACGCTGAAATCCAGGGAAATGATCGCAGCGACATCTGCGATATATTTTCAAATTTCAAAGTAAACATCGTATTATTACAGCAGATTTGACGCCAAGCACACAGGTCAGATGTATGTTAATAAAACGTAAAAAAAAAAAAAAAAATGTTACAGCATCTAGACCAAATTGTCTTGGAGTTTTGGGAAATATCCTGCAGATATCACTGTGATCGACTGATTGGATTTCCACATTATATATTCTAGACGCTGTAGCACCGCGGTAGCCTGTCTTTTTCGTTTGCCTCGAAGTAGATATAGATGACGTCATTTGAAGCTGTTCCTAAAGTGTGGCCAGCTCATCACGCCACACGGAGTTTATTATCTGTACACGGCAATGGACACAAAAAAAATCGGTGCACCGCTTCATACTAATCGTCGTGTAAAGATGATCCAACTCCGTGTGACTTTTAAACGTCATGAACTGGCCTATTATGTCATTGGTCACGCTAACACCCTCCCCCTTGCGTCCGCCATATATAGCGGCATCTTGCACTGGAGACTGCTAAATGGGCTGCTATCGGTCAAAATCAAGAGAGAAAAGGGCAGAAGAAAGGGAAAGAACTCATTTTTTTTTTTTTTTTTTTTGTATGTAGTTTTTCACACGGGAAGATTGACATGTCTGCTCCTCTCCTTTCATAGCTTCATGATGGTGAAATAAACCAACGCCCCCTAGATATTTGAGAAAGTCTTGACACGAATCACGAAAACATCACACAAAGCAGGCAAAGCAAGGGAACAAAATCATTCATTGGCTCGTGCACGAGTCAATGAATGATTTTTCTTATTTGTTTTGCCTGCTTTGTGTGATATTTTCCTGACGCGTGTCAAGGCTTTCTCGAATATTTAAAGGGCGTTGAATAGGCCGGGATCAAGATAGATTTTACGCTATTAGCGAGATGAGATTGATCAATCAGAAGCCTGATTTTTGAAAATTTTTTTATGTTTGCAGTAAACACCGAAAAGCCTGCAAGGATGGAGGCTACTGATTGGTCAATCTAATTTTACTAACAGAGAAAAATTTATCTGGATCCCGGACATTAACTTTGGTTGATTAAGACGATTTTGAATGAAATCAAATCAGAAAGCCAATGTTTTTTAACTCTTCTGGTTAGTTTAATCGAAATCTTCCACATCTATTACTGAAAACTGAGTTACTCTACTTTGGACAAAAACTTGAATATGAGTCCACGACTTGTGCATATGTCACCACTCTTACATATAAATGTACTCTGTTATGAACATGATTCTAAGCGCAGCTGGTTAAATTTGAGTATCTGGGTATTAGAGAAAGCAATAGTGGCCCACCGTGGCTGAGTGGATAAGAAACCCCGCCGCTAATCGCTTGAGAGTGTAGGTGGGGGCGGGTTCGAATCCTGCCGTGATCCCCACGTGATCTGATATATATGCGTTCAATAAAACAAACAAACAAACAAGCAATAGTGAAAGGTGCAGTTGCCATGGAAACAACGACTTCTTTAATTCGTATAGAAAATTAATGAATAGTTGTAAATGACTTAAGTTTAAAATGTAGGCAAATGCTCTGAAAATATCAATGGCTCCCATCTAGTATTTTACAAAAGTAATTTAATATATTCACATGATGTATAAGTTGATTCAACTCTTAGCTAATGAAAATTCTGCAACAAGACTTATGTAGGTAAATCTTTTCAATGATTAATTCAGAATTCTAAGAACAAAATGAAGTTCTTAAGCGCTCTTCCTCCCCACTCCCCCCCCCCCCCCCCTCAAAAAAAGAAATACAATTGAAAGATATAAGTATTTGGATAACTTCAGTATTTCTGTGATCTTTTGTCAGAGTTTAGAAAAGGTGTCTGGGTATTTAAAAAAACATAAAACAAATTTGACGAACGATAAGACTATAGATTTCAGGCAATTTTTTACTGGAAAAATTTAATTCTAATGTTTATGCGGCTTTAATAATAGACTATTAAAGATAATCAATTTACGGAAATTTTTATACGAAATGATATTCTCACATTTATGCAAATAGGTATGGATAAACAGACTTGAGTAAAATTGCATATTTATTCTTTCTTCTCTATAACACGATCTAAATGAAAATGAAGTTATATGTACAGTTTATATCTTTAAATTTTTAGATTTTTTTATCAAAAATGTTTCATCATCATATCTAGAATTGCTAGATTTACTTCTTTAGACAGATCTTCGATTCTTTAGATGCCTGCAGGGTTTCATTCTCGGATTATCCGTAGGTATTTGTAAAGGTAAATTTATTTTGCAAAACCGTCAGCAAAAAAAATGTTAGAACAAACAGTTAACTGACAGACTAACTGTAAATATATATTTTATTTTGACTCTATTTGATTTTTACTAAATTTTCATCCTTCATAGAAAATTTTAAGGAGATATAAATTGAGAAAGACTGATACTTTGAAAGAAGAAATTGACTTTCCTTACTTTTAAATTATTAATTACTCTAAAAAATGAATTATAGGTAAACAAAATGTATACTATTGTGTTTGTTCCCTGCTTATAAAGGCTATACAAGGACTAATTTTAGCGAGTAGAATTATTTCAATTATATGTAATCTGTTTAAAAAAAAGAAATGATATCTACTAAAAAACAACTTTTCAAAAGTAAAAAAAAAAGCCAAGCAAAAAAAAAAAAAGAAAAGAAAAGAAAAAAGGGGAAAGTTGTGGCTAAAAAATAGTGTGATATCAAATTTCCAAGTTTATATTATGGTACTTATTTAACATTTTTTATTAAAAATTTACCATACGTAAGTCGAGTACCTAAGTATGCGTTGATAGAAAGCCTTTTCTCCTTTACTAAATACATCATAACGTGTTTCTGAAAAATAATTTTTTTTAAATTATGCATGATGGGCTTGGCGGCCATCTTTCCATATTTAACACAAATTTCTAAGCAGACAAGATCATAATATGTTTGCATTCTTAAGAATTTTGAACTTCTAGTTTTGGCTACAGACAGATAAATTAAGAAAGTCTTTTATTTTGAAAAAAAAAAAAAATTATTTTTTTTGCTTTAACTAATTGATTAACCCCCTCTGAAAAAAAAGAAACCTGAAGTTACTTCAACTTTATTTTAAGACACAAATTTCTAGGCACTCATTTCCATAAATTAAAAGCTTAAAATGTTTGCTTTAGCAACAATTTCGAATTTCCGATCTTAACAATGTACTTGTGTGCTTAGAAATTTGTGTAAAATATGGAGAGATGGCCGCCAAGCCCATCATGCATGATTTTAAAAAAATTAATTTTCAGAAACACGTTATGATGTATTTAGTAAAGGAGAAAAGGCTTTCTATCAACGCATACTTAGGTACTCGACTTACGTATGGTAAATTTTTAATAAAAAATGTTAAATAAGTACCATAATATAAGCTTGGAAATTTGATATCACACTATTTTTTAGCCACAACTTTCCCCCTTTTTCTTTTCTTTTTGCTTGGCTTTTTTTTTTTACTTTTGAAAAGTTGTTTTTTAGTAGATCAAATGAACTGCTGACCGTTTAGGATATGTAAACAAGTTGCTCAAGAGAGGGTTTAAAATAAAACATTCATCGATATTAAAAAGTAAATACCCTTTAAACTTTATGGTTTCACTAAATCTTTCTGAAATGCTTGATTAAGCTTTAAAAGTAATAGATGCGTAACAATTTTAAATTTTATTGATATTTGGCATTTAGCCGAGAATTGCCAAAAAAATGCACTTTTCACAAATATGTTCCAAAAAATACCGTCAAATTTCGTTAATTGATCGTGGAAAAAAATCACCAATTTTGTCAAAGGATCGTGAAAAAAACTCTAATTTCTCCAAAAGATCACGAATTTCTTAAAAGACAGCAAAAAAAACAAGAATTTACTCAAAGGATTGCTAAAAAATGTGAATTTCATTAAAAGATCGGGGGGGGGGGGGGGGGGGGAGTGCATTTCCTCAAAAGATCTCAAAAAGGTGTTTTTTCCTAATAAGATCGCAAAAAACGCAAATTTCCTCAGAAAATTACAGAAAAAAAGTTAATTTCCTCAAAAGATCCTGAAAAACACAAGAATTTTGTCAAAAGATCATGAAAAACATGCATTTTCCATCAAAAGATCGCGGGAAAAAACATGAATTTCATCGAAATAAATAGCAAATTTTCTTAAAAGATTGCGAAACGTGAATTTCGTCTACAGATTGAAATAAAACTCTAATTTCCCCAGAAGATCGCCAAAAAAACGTGAATTTACCCAGAAGATTACAAAAAAAAAACATGAATTTTCCCAGAAGATCACTAAAAGAAAGGATCATAAAAAACGCGAACTTCGTCAAAGGATCGCGGGAAAAAATGCAAATTTCGTCAAAGAATCGTGAAAAACATGCAAATTTCGTGCTAAAAACGCACAGTTCTCATCAAAAGATCGCGAAAAAGACGTCAAAAGTCGAAATAAAGCACGAATTTCATCATAAGATTGCAAGAAAACTCAAATTTCATCAAAAGATGTCAACTTAAAGTTGCACAAGATTGTGGTAGAGCACATCCTTAATAAGTATGGCAATGACCTACTAAATATTGCTACTTGTTCTTTACATGTAATCCATAATGCCTTTAAGCAAGGTTTTGAAATATTAGATTGGGACATTGTAACATTTTTGGTAAACTTTTACCAGTTGTTTAAGTACTCTTCAGCTAGAAGAGAAGATTTTTATACTATTTTTGGAGCATGTTTCCCTTTGAAATTTGTTGCTCACTGCTGTGTAGAGAATGTGCCTGTGTGTGAGAAGGCGTTGGGAATTTTAACTCAGTTACAAACTTACATTCAGCAGAAATTTAATGAGCTACCAGCAAAATCATTTCAAGGTATTTGGAATAATATCAAGGATCATTTGTTCCCTATAGCTCAACATTTTTTTCAAGAGCTGCAAACATTGTGTAGCCTTTCCTTAAAAAATATCAGACAGGTAAACCCATGCTGCCGTACATATTTCAAGATATAAAGAAACTGATTCTTACATTAATGCAAAGATTTTTGAAGGACATAACCATAGTCAATTTGATAAACAGTGTTCAATATTTTTTTGGTTTGGTTTTTTAAAAAATGGAACTCAAAAGTAGATTTCATTATTGTTAATCTTTTATCTATATTTTATTTATATATGTATACATGATTTAATTAAAAATTTCAAGAATAGATAATGAGGACTAGTATCTTACAGGAATATGCTAATAATGGTACTTTTTTTTATTCACTTTTCTATGCATGGCATGAACAACTTTCACCTTCAAAGAAAGTGATTACTGCTGTTGTAAAAGAATAAATTCAAAACTTGTTATATTTTTTCGTGTATGTTGCATTTAGCATTCTTTTTTTTAATCTTTTGAAAATTTCTTTAATATGTATGTGATATACATAGTAAGTGTTTGTGGGTTCGACTAATCTCTATTTCTATGACCATTGGTCACTGCATAAAAAAGTTGATTGTCTATTTTGTATTTAAACTTGCGAAGTCAGTAAGCAATATATTGTGAATACTGTGCAATTTCAGCACTAACAATTAGATTCTAATAAAGTAAAATTTGTTTGAAATATTTTTCTCTCCAAATGGGGCATTAAAAATTGAGGTGTGCATGCTGCATAATGATGCAACACATAAAAACAACAACAACAACAAAAATGGCAAATCCTTAAAATTGCTTGGACTCCTTGGATTTTTTTTCTTCCCAACTCTGTATGAACCCTGCAAAAATTAATTCACAAATTTTCATTAAACTTCAGATTCAGTTAAATTGTCCAACAGGTGGTGCTGCTATACTACTTTTTCACGATTTCAGCAATAGCTCTATCTCAAAACTAATGCACAGATTTTCATCAAACTTCAGATTCAGTTAGATATTGACATAAATTGTTGCTGATTAGATGCATTCGCTGCTATACTGCATTTTTCAGGATTTACACAATTTTAACGCTAGTCATATCTCAAGAACTAATGCAATTTCATATCTTTAGAATCCTCATGATGAGCATAAATTGTCATTTAATTTTGGCATCATGATAGCAAATTTCGAAGTATTAACATGTATGAGATAAAGCAGCTACATACGTGTTCTTGACCACTGCTGGTCACCACACGGTATGTATGAGATAAAAGAAAGTTTTGGGTTTTGGCTCATCGGACTAGTTTTAATATAAGCATCGAAATTTATATTAAATGATTACATCATAAATTCATCCTGAAATTTTCATTATTGTACTAAAATGATTTTATACGGGTAGATTATAAAGAATACCTTTATGTCGAAAAAAAATTCTGTCACTTTTGTTTGTCTTACTCTTCCAAGATCTTGAAGCATGAATCATTTCAAGAAAGTGGAATCAACATCATCATGAGTTCGTTTTCTTAGTTTCTGAGCTTTAGTTGTGTTTTGCTCATATGCATGTTTTATTGTTTCTTTATTTTTCCATATGGTGCCAACTGTAGATTTTTGAAGCAAATATTCTCGGCTTACTTAGAATTTTTTTTCTATTTTACAATTGTATACAATCACACATGTTTCTGCTGCTACCTATTGTACCTAAATCCCCTTTTTCTGAAAGAATAGAATCTGTCAGCACTCTTACAAAATACATTATGTACTCTCTGGGTGCCAATTAATATGACATGCTGAAGCAAAGTGTTAACATTAATGGGGAAGAACAGAAGCAGACAGTTAAAAATGTAGCATCCAGAAAGCTAAAGATTAAGATAACAGCAAACAAACACATAACTTGTGGGCCACTGAAAGGAACGTTAGCCTTGGCCCAAAGTGTTCGATATCGGCCTGCTATCATTGGCCGTGACGGCATCGTAAAAAATGTGCCATGCCGGACATAATAAGGCCGGAAGAAAATTGGCCATAAATACAAGAAGTTGCCCACAAATGCACCATTAACAGTCATCTAAAACTGATATTTAGCCACAAAATGGCCACAATTATACATTTAATGGCATTTATGAATAAAATAGGGTTTGCACAGACTCCTTAGACTTCTTGGAAACTCCTTAGAAATGAAAACATTCCCAAGTTTCAAGAACAAGCGATATTGCTGCCGAGAAAAAAAAATCGTGATTGTAAAATTCGCGGTAAATCCTTTATGCAGGTCATTCATCTGAAGCACAGCATTGATTGGGTAGGATAATCTTAATAGCAGGCTCTCACTAGTTCCGTTTTTCAATTATTAGGTTCGTAAAGTCTGTTTTTCGACACTGTTAGCCGACCTTTATTTTAAATTTTATTGATGTTTGGCATTTAGCCAAGAATCTTGGAAAAATCACGTTTTTCGCAAATATATTCCAACAAATACCGTCAAATTTCGTCAATCGATCTTGGAAAAAATTCGTAAATTTTGTCAAAGGATCGTGAAAAACGCGAATTGCTCCAACAGATCGCAGTAAAACTCGACGCGAATTTCTTAAAAGACAGCGGAAAAACACGAATCTATTCAAAGGATCACGAAAAAAGCGAATTTCGTTAAAGATTGAGAAAGAAAAAGCAGATTTCCTCAAATGATCGCATAAATCGTGAATTTCGTCAAAAAATGCAGATTTCCTCAAAAGATCGCGAAAAACACGCAAATTTCCACAAAAGATCCCGAAAAACAAGCAAATTTCATCAAAGGATCGCAAAAAACACGCAGTTTCCATCAAAAGATCGTGAAGAAAATGTCAGATTCGTTTAACAATCGAAATAAAACATGAATTCCATTAAAAGATCGCGAAAAAAGCGAATTTTCTCAGAAGGTCGCGGAAAAAAAACAAATTTTCCCCAGAAAATCGCGAAAAAAACACTAATTTCCTCATAAGATCGCGAGAAAAATGCGAATTCGTCAAAATTTCACCTTCAAAGAAAGCGATTACCGCTGTTCTAAAAGAATAAATTCAAAACTTGTTATATTTTTTCTTGTATGTTGCGTTTAGCATTCTTTTTTTTTTTTTTTTTTTTTTTTTTTTTTTTTCTTTTGCCTTTTAAAATTTTCTTTAAGATGTATCATGTATGTGATATACATAATAAGTGTTTGAGGTTTGACTAATCTCTATTTGTATGACCTAGGGGTGATTCTAGTCCGAATTTTCTGGAAATGTAAGGCATTCATTTCCGAAAATTTTAGAAAATCGGTCACTAATCCGAAAATTCGGACATATGGTCGCCGAAAAAAATTAATTTTGTCAATCATTTGCAGAAAAATCGCCAATTTCTTCAAAGGATGGCAGGGAAAACGCAAATTTTGTCAAAAAATCGCAAAAACCCCACAAAATTCGTCAAAAGATTGCGAAAAAACGGCAAATTTCATCTAAAGATCGAGAAAAAACCCACAAATTTCGTCAAAAGGTGACAAAAAAACCCACAAATTTCGTCGAAAGATCGCGAAAAACCAAAAATTTCGTAAAAAGATCGCGAAAAGAAGGCAAATTTTGTCAAAAGATCGCAAAAAAAACCACAAATTTCGTCAAAAGATCGCAAAAAAACCCACAAATTTCGTCAAAAGATCGTGAAAAAAACACAAATTTCGTCAAAAGATCGCGAAAAACGCGAATTTCTTCAAAAAGCTGCGGAGAAAATGCATATTTATGTCGGTAGTGATTTCCCCCCTCCCCCCTGGTGTAGCTTTTCAGAAAATTTGCTGGGAATTTCAGATTTTTTTTTTTTTTTTTTTTTTACTCAGAATTTGTTTTACTCAGAAAAGTTGATTGTCAATTTTGTATTTAAACTTATGAAATCAGTAAGCAATATATTGTGAATACTGGTTAATTTCAGCACTGACAATTAGATTCTGATAAAGTAAAATTTGTTTTTTAAATGTTTTTCTCTCCAAATTGGGCATTAAAAATTGGAGTGTGCATACCACATAACGATGCAGCACATATTGACAAAAAAAAAAAAAAAAAAAAATGGCAAATCCTTAAAACTTTTTGGACTCCTTGGATTTTTTCTTCCCAACTCTGTATGAACCCTGATAAAAGCTTGCCGCAGCTATGGCATCAATGGGCATCATTAATGAATGCAAGCCGGAAGGTAACCACATTTATGCCATCAATGGGCATCATTAATGTATGCAAGCCAGAAGCGAGCCACATATATGCCATCAATGGGCACCATTAATGAATGCAAGCCCAGGGTTGCCACGCCACCTGGAAAACACAGGGAATTTCAAATTCCCCTCCAAAAACAGGGAAATTGCAGGGAATTTTGGAAATTTCCTAAAAAAATCTGAAAAACACAGGGATTTTTTTTTGTGTGTGTGTGTGTGTGGTATTTTCAAACAGAAATTATTTTTTCTCTTCTTAAAAAAAAAAAAAAAAATCGCTCAGCAGAAGAAAAAAAAGGAAAAAGCAACGCAAAAATTTATTTTCAACAAAACTTCATAAAAGCACGGTTCTGCCTACCCCCCTCTTCTTGCGTATAGCTGAATCCACAAAGCAGCTGCGCTCATCCCATCCATCTCTGTCTCTTCGTCGTATTTTTCTCCCTTCATCATGCATGCATCTGGTACCGCAAAAACAAAACAATGCTGATGCAATCGGCACACGCTTGATTCCCGAATGTTGGAAGTATACATACACGCATATATTTTTGCCCGCTCAGCATAGTAATAAACACATTGTAGTACAGGGAAAACACAGGGAATTTTTTTTCAAGATTAGAGTGGCAACCCTGAAGCCGGAAGCTAGACACATTCATGCCACTATTGGTTATCATGAATAAAAAATAGCCTGAATGTGGCCAGAATTATACTGTTTAAGCCCTTTCCCCAACACCAGAACAATTCAGTAAATGAGCCCTTTTCTGTTTTTGTCAGAACCCAAAAATTTTCTTTAAAAAAAATATTTTGATAAAAATTAAAATCTAAATGTACTGGTTTTGAATGTTTATCTAAAAACAGTTTAAATATGCTATGTAAAACTTAGAAGAGGTCTAGGTTTTGTTTTTGTTTTTTTTAATAAGTGCTTATAACACCAGCATGACTTTTATACATGTTTTACTTAACATGTTTCTTTCATTTTATCTGATTTTTACACATTGGGAAGCCTGTACCAGTATATGCTTATTTATTAAAACCTTATTAAATCATAATCTGAGAAACAATAACTATTTTTGCATCATTTAAATATTTTTTATTTTTACATTAAATTTTTCTCTCACAGCTTAAAAAGCTACTTCACTCATGTGAAAACACCCGCTTGCTAATGTTAAACATAAGGGGGGACTTGTTTTTAATATCTCATAAGAATTTCAATATTTTTGAATATTTTTTTGCTTTGGATAGCTGAGGTCAATCTCTAGAAATACTTTTTTTGATTTTGTTTACAGTTCTCTTTTTTTAACATTCTTTGTTTCTGAAAATCAAAGTATCCTAGTAAAAAAACCTGTAAACAAAATCAGAAAAAATAAACAGGTTTTTTGATCCTCAGATCGACCTCAGCTATCCAATGCAATATACATATTTAAAATTATTGAAATGTGAAAGACATATATTTAAAAAAAAAAAAATCCATAGGATTATCATTAGCGAGCGGGTGTTTTTGCTTGAGTAAAGTAGCAACAGTAGTCTAACTTTACAACAATATACACTACATTACAAACATACTTTAATCTTTTCAAAATACCTGAAAAGTACTTGCAGTAATTTTAAATGTTATCATTATTTTAACGATTTTATCTAAATTTTATTATTTTTTTAACTTTATTCTGTTGTTTAATTATTAAATTATGTAGACTAGTTGAAATTTCACAGGTATTTAACTAATATACGAAAAAAAAATGTATATTTTATTTTTAACAATAAGAATAAATTTAAATTAAACTATTAAGCTTTTGTAATATTGTTTATCACATGATCGGGAAATGGCAATCATTACTTCAAAAAACGATATAATTCTAAACTTTGAGGGAAAAAAATTAAAAAATACCCTCACTATTTCGTAATTTACGCAAAATTTTTATATGATAAAGGCAATATATATTAGATATTATACTATGTTTTCTAAAATTACAATATGTTTTAAAAATACTTGTGATTTCAAAAAACTAACACATTTTTATAGTTTTCTGTCAAACAAACGTAAAAATATAAAATGATGCAAAAAAAGATTATAATTTAATGAATTAATTTCTTTAATAAATAAGCATGAACTAAGCTTACCAATATTTTAACAAATAATTACTATCAACTAAACATTCACAGCAACACTTTTTTCTATGACCATCCCCTATCTCTCGGTCTTGTAAAATGACAAGGAGAACGCGGGAGAATTGAAAGGAAGCTGATTTCATTCTCAGAATTTATCCCCTTCTCCTTCCTGTAACCCCAAATGTCCTTGAACATGGAAATGCAAGCACGGTTTTTCTTTCGGGAGAGGGAGGGAAAAGAATATTATAGATTTTAAAAGGTTATCTGCTTTTAACAGTCACAAATGTAAGCAAATGTTATAACATTTACTTATAACAGATATACAAAGAAATTATGCATTTCTTCATAAAACCAAAGACTTGTAATTATTTGGTTTTATGAAGAAATGCATAATTCTAATAAATAAAAAACACTCTTTTTTCCTCAATCATAAGTTTTTTCTTTTAATGTTTAATTATTTATAACATTTTTTTTTTTTTTTTTTTTTTTTTTCTGCAAGAGGGAAAAAAAATCGATAAAATTTCAACAAGGGGAAAGGTGCAGTAGAGTTTTCAAGTTCATTTTCTCGAAAAATTTGTTGACATTGCATCTGTCTTTTCTTTTAGTTTGTCTTTCTTTTCTTTATTTATTTATAAAATATGCTTCATCATATTTATAACTTACAACCAATGTATCAAATAAATTATGTTTGCCCTTTTCTTTCTATTTGATAAATTAAATTCTGGCAATTAAAAATTATATAAAATAACCATTAAATATATTCATTTTTATTCCAATGTGCTCACAAAAATATATTTATTTTAAATATTAATGCATATTTTAAAAGTAAGAACATTAAGCGTGTTTATGGTTTTTTCTATATAAAATCTTTTATTTAGGGAATTTATATATATAAAAATCTATAATAATAAAAGAACAGATTGCTCTGTGTGTGTGTGATGGCTAGCAAAGTTTACGGCACGTACGAGGTTCAAAATTTTTCTGAAGAGAGTCCAAGGCCTCTCCTAATGCACCTGACTTTCAGAATTTTAATATTCTAATTAATAGCTGAGTAATTAATTTACAAACGCAACTCACTTTCATCAAAAATACTCTTTTTTCTCGGCTTTTTTAATCCGATTGCTTTCGGTTGGTTGGTTGTATAAAAGTTTCTCAGAAGAAATTAAATGAACCGGGATAGCAATGACATTGGGTGTGTTCAAGATGCACGCGTGCCGTGCGCACGAGCTTAGGGAGACAGCAGCATGGAGTGGGTCTTTATTGTGGATGCAATAAACGTTCAGCGCGTTCACGAACAAATCCCGGTTTGATTAATTACGGTACTAATTATAAAGATAATTTGTTGAAATGGAAGGCGAGCTAGATGGCTAAATGGATACGCTTTGAACTCGAGAATCGGGGCTATGGGTTCGAATCCTTCGTGCCCCAAATTGTTTTATAAGGTTTTTTTTTTTTTTTTTGGTTGCTTTATATTTTTCATAATAAATAAGATATTTTTGATAAAGATAAATTATTTAGACATAGATATTATTTTGATAAAGATAAATTAGATTTCTATTATGATAATAAAATACTTATTTAAATACCAGAAAATGAGGTATTTCGCAGTGAAAGTTTTACATTTGAACGCCTTTTAATATTCAAAGTGATATTAAGCAAATGAAAAAAATAAGTATTGCGCGAAAATATACGTTTGCGCTTAGGATAATTTCTTGATGTGTTTCTTTCCCTGAGTACTTTAAGAGCGAATTTTTGTCAAGACTGGGATGCAAATCATATTTTACGGTGTTAAAATCAAGATGGAAAATATTATAAAAATAAAATGTAATAGATGTACAATATTTTAACTAAAAATATCTGCACATACAGTAGAACCTCGATTATCCGAAGTAATTGGGACCGATCATCTTTCGGAAAATAGAAATTTTCGGATTATCGAGAATGCTTCAATTTTAAGATTAAGGAGAAATATATGCAAAATTTCTTATTATGGTAACAAGTGCTTCAGAAAAGTAAAGCAATAGCAAAATAGAAACAAGAATAAATTACCTGAATTTTAATTTTTAAATTAAGTACCTTTTACATGTATCACAAGGGTTTAAAAAAAATGTTTTGTTTGTTGCAGTTTTGATTGCTTTTGCTTTGAAGCTCTATCACGGAGTTTTTTAATATTACTTCACCAGTATCGCAGTGCTAGGCTCCTTTTTAAGCATTTACACCATTATTGCGCATTTTTAATAAATATTATTCTAATGATTATTTCATATCCTATGATTAATTTTGACAAATTGAAGATCTAAAATGCTATGTCCTAAAACGGTTTAACATGTTTTCATGTCAGAGCCCTGTTCTCAACTATCAGTTGGCCCCTTTTGGGCCCCCTATTATAACACCTTAAAAATAGTCCGATTCACTAACTTTTTTTTTCTAACAACATCTTAGGTTCTCCAGCTATTACACGAACGAAAAAAAAATTTGTAGACTTCAGCTACTACCAATTTTGAATATTAATCGCCTTCTTGGGCCCTTGGTGAAGCTTCTTTAAAAATGATCCGAATGCCTTGCAATTTTCTTTACCATTTTTCTAGCATCATCTAATTACTTTAAAAACTAATAAAAAGTATATTTATACTAAACTACATGACACTTAAGTTCCTGACCCTCTGGGATCCGGTACAGGGCCCCTTAAAGCTTTTGCACCATAAATTGTTAATAGATTGCCCCTCTTAATCCGATCTTCATTTTTACCATTTTTGCATTTAGTCATTCTCCTGTTACTATATTCCATTTAAAATCCTGGGGCACCTTACGGTCCTGTAGGGCCTGATCGGGGGCCCTACAGGTGTGCCATGCATTTTCAACCCCTAATTTTCTCACCTTTTGATTGCATATTTTTAAAATTGAGTCTTGGACTCTTCTCCCTAGACAAACACCCTCATATTTTTATTGGGGCTCTAGGGCCCCTTTATAAGCATTTACACCATTTTTGCGCATTTCTTTAAAATATTATTCTAATGATTATTTCATACCCAATGATTAATTTTGACTAATTGAAAATCTAAAACGCTAATTACTACAACATTTAAACATGTTTTCATTTTAGTGTCCTACTCTCAACTATCAGTTGGACCCTTTTGGGCCCCCTGTTATAGCTCCTTTAAAAATGGTCCGATTCACGAACTTTTTTTTCTAACAACTTCTTAGGTTCTCCAGCTACTACATGAACAACAACAAAAAAAAAAACTTGCAAACTTCAGCTACCACCAATTTTGAATAATCGTCTTCTTGGGACCTTTGTTGCAGCTTCTTTAAAAACTATCCTATTCTATTGCGATTTTCTTTAACTTAGTTTTAGCTTCTTCAAGCTACTTTAAAACCACTACTAAATTTTCGTATACCCAACTACTTTCTAGATAACATTCTGTCCCCCAGGGCCCGGTCTTTCTTTATACCTCAGCTACCACCTTTTTCGATCATTAATCTCCTTTTCCAGCATCAACTTACGTCTACTTACTACAGCCGCAAATTAAAAATCGCGTTACTTTAAAGGTATCTTTAGATAAGAGATTTCATCCATTTATTAAATATGTTTTAATGCTTACTGTAATTCATGAAATTTACAAGGGGAGGGGCATCTTCCACCGCGTGGGGGTGCAATATTTCCTCGGGTTTAAGGGTCCAATTTCAACGGGATTTGCTTCCTTCGAATTAAATTACAATTCAGCTACTTTCTGTATTATGAAATTTTATCTTGGACTTTAGTTACCAACGTTTTCTAACATTAATGGTGCATTCTTCTTTTATTATTATTCTATGGGCTTGATTCCTACGAGGTTTGTCTCACTCAACTTGGTTTTCGATTGTCTCCAGCACGTGCGGAACACTTCCGGTAAATGCTGTTGAGAATTACAAAGGTAATTCAATCTTAAAATGGTATAGCAGAGTTAGCATACGCTAATGGAGCGTTATGGCTGAAAATAGTCCGACCCAGTTTAAGAAGTGAAAGGTTAACTTAAATAAAATATCAATAATAGATCTGTGTCTGTAAAAAGAATTACAACAGAAGTAAAAACCAACAAAGTTTATTAATAGAAATAAAAACAGAAATAACATATAAAAAGTAAAACATTTCATATAAACAATCCGTTTCTGATAAACACTAATCACAGCCAAACACTACTCTCAGTTTTCTGAGGTCTCAAGTGTTTAATAAAAAGAGCTAACATAACTCTTATCTTAAAAATATCAACATACAGACCATTTAGCTTTGGAGCATTGAAATGAGTTTAAAAATGAATAATTAATAAAGCTCAATCTATGTCTTAAATCAAAATGAATTTCATATTTAATAAATTGTCTTTAAACTTTAAATTATATTAAACTTTCATGTTGTATTTAGATTCTATTACTTAAATTCAATTTAGAAACTGTAATATAAAAATGAGACCATTACTATTAAATTACTTAAATAGATATAATATATATATAACAAGCAGTAGTGAAAGATCTTGTATACCTCTACTTAAATGCGCATCTATCATTCCATAAAAACACCTCAGCCTCTCCCCCACAATATAACATGCTCGGTAATAGTTGCCGGCACTTTCCGTAGCAAACCTGAAAACCACACAGTACACAACAACCACCAGAACATACATATCACTCCAGGGTTCCAACAGCAGACATGAGCTAATTGGCCCAATGATACGGATATATGGAAATATTGAAACCATTACAATCCTTTATAAAAATGGAAGATTGGCCGAGATATCCAACTTCAAATGACACAGCAGAAAGGAGGAAAAATCTAATCACTAACACATTATATTAAACAGAATTAAACTTTAAGTATTAAAAAGAAAAACATATTTTAAAACAATTTGAACGTGTCGATTTAATAGCTGCATTAAAAGACTTTCATATTTAAATGGAGCACTTCTTAAATGTAGATTCAACTTTACCGGCATTACAGAAACTAAACAGTCTTCCGATGGCGACACGACAAAAACATCTTTCACATCAGAGCTGGTGATTCTAATCTACTTTGCATTTATTCATTAAAAGAACTCAAAAAGCAAACAGCTTCTTTCTAACACACTACAGGCATCTTTAAGCTTTATGAAAAGACCACTTACAACCAAAAGAAAATAAAGCAAACGAAACTAATGTTAAAATCCACGAAGCTACTAAACAGCTGTCTGGCTCGACTATAAATAGTACTCCAAGGGAAATTCCCCCCTCTTACGTAACTCCTTCATCTCGCACTGAATACATGTCACCGTACGTTACCAGAAAGATCCGAGGGTGTGACCTAGAACACAGACGACAACGGACAGCTTATGCCACCTGTCGTTAGTCGCCGAAACTCCCCAGATGAAAAACGTGATCCAAGATGCCGTGCATGCATGAGGACTGTCGAAAGTAAACATTACAATGTTTCCCGTGAGCTGTAAGTAACTGTAAGCCACGATATATGGAGAGTCAAAGACAGGAAAGAGGTTTAACACTTTATTATAAAGGATAATAGTAGAGAAAGGTAAGTGACAAAATAAAGCTATTTATTTTACTGAATAAACTTATTTAAATAAAAACTTGATGTAGGACTTAAACTATATAAAATGTTGACAGAAGGAAATATATTAATCAAGCCAGTATAGATGTTAAAGATTGATAGGTTGAATGTGCTATAAGAAATGTGGAAACATGTTAAGGAAATATAAATTTCCTAACAAATGCTGCCATAGATAGCGGGGAACTAGATTACAGGTTCCTTCGAAAAGAAGTTTGATGGGAACACACTAGACGCTGCGGAAGGAAAGGGGGCCTCCGAAATTAGGTTCATTTAAAAGAATTTCCAAAGATATAAAATCATGCAAACTTAAGTTTTGTTTAAGATTATTATTTACAAACCCCGTGCAATGCCGGGCGGGTCTGCTAGTATAAAATATAAATCGTGCAACGTACTAATGTTTTCAAACAAATCCAGGTTTTTGCTTTGCTAATGCCTGCTGTATGACTTTATATGTATTTTTTATTAGTAAAATAATAATAATAAAACAAATAAATATATATAAATTGTTAGGAATTTAATAAAAGCATGTTTATTTATTTTTTCCTTTACACTGAATTCAGAACTTTAAATCTTATAATATTTTATTTTACATGAAAATATATTTCAAATAGTATTAAAAATTTATGCCTTAGAAGCAGCTTAATCCCCCCCCCCCTTTTTTTTTTCTCTTTCCCTTTTCTCTGTCATGCTCAACACATGTTCAACAATAAGTTTTTGTTTGAACAATCAAAGTGACTTTTTAAAAAAATATATTTTTTTTCATGGAACTTCAAAAAAAAAAAAAAATTACATTTATCATGAAACTCTGGTAGATGTTTAGTATAATATGCATTCCCAATAAATGCATCTTACTATAATTAATTATTTTGTATTGTTCCGATTCAAATGTATTCCCTATGAATTTTTTATCTGTTTAGTTTGGCTATTAAAATCAATAAAAAAAATAATCAAATAGAATGATGCATTCATTGTTTTCAGTGTGACTATAAAAAATATATCCATGCAAAGATATCGAAGCATAGTTTGGAAATATTATTTTACATTTTGTAAAAGTAAATGTTTGTTACATATTTATCAATATATATTCCTTAAATATTTTTAAACTAAGCAAAAATAACTAATCTATTTTACTGCTTTAAATATAAATCTCATAACATATCTATATTTTTTAATGAAAGCCATATTTAAAATAATTAAGTTTGCTTTAAAAAATGAAGAAAAAAATACATTTCCTCTGTTTAAATCAATATGCGAGTTAGGTAATATTAGCCCTCTACTTTCTAAACGATGATGGACCATAACATCTTTGCCAGAAACTGGCCCTCATTAATTTGCGGCAAAATAAACGCAACAGTTTTCTCGCCTCCGATTCGTAATCTTTTCCGCAGTAGCTGTCGTAATTAGCGGCGCATCACTTACGGTACAGCATAGTTTGGCTACAAATGGTCTTAACTCACGTTGGCCGCGATGAAACCGCCATGCGGCCAGAAATCGTGTGTTAGTTGGGTTTTGTCAATGTGGAAATATTAAAAATGGTTATTTATTTTTCCCAGTAATTTGAAAAGAAAAGTTCGTTATTTTTGGAAAAATATAGAAAGATTGAGGACTCTATAAGCAAGGGTTCATTATATCCATAATGGAGAAGTTTATTATATCCATTAAAATTAGCATTGTAAAGTATATTAAACAATGTTATATCCATTAAAATTAGCGTTGTAAAGTATATAAAACAAAGTGGGACTTTCTATCTGGTCCATTATAACTGAGGGTTCATTATACCAGGTCAATTACAACTGGACTATAGGATTATTATTGGAAATTCAGTAGGGATGCAACGGATATCCGGCAAATATCCGATATCTGGCTGATTTTTCAATATTTGAAATACCATCGGACATTCGACTTCTCTGCCGGATATCTGGCAGAGTGCAGCGCAGATAAGGGATATAAGAGAAATCGTATGACCCCAAACAATGCTGAACAACTTTTGTTTATAATGCAAAATATGAAAGTAAGTTCACTATTCATGAGTAAAAGGTAATTCTCAAATGTTTAAAGAATTGCCAGCTTTCCTAACATTGATATTTGAACTCTTTATATTAAATTTAAGAATTTATGTTTACATCTTTTAGAAAATTATACCTTTACTTTCAGAATATAAAACAAAATTTAGTTTATTAAAGTATGACTTTATTAATTTTCTTTCTTTCTTTTAAGTTTAACAATTAAATAGGCCTATTTTTACTTTCTTCTATCTTCAATAGAAGAAAGGGGACATTCCGGAAGGGGGCGCTGTAATTGCGATTTTTGTGCCATCAAAAAGTGTATGAAGTTATCTATGAACAAAATTTTTTGTGTATGTGTTTGGCTATGGCCAACAAGTCCTCCTTCAATTTGAAAATATTCCGCTGGAAGGGGGCACTATAATAGTGATTTTTGTGTTATTTTCATTATTTTACCATCAAACACTGTACAAAGCTAAACATAGAATTGAACCAATTGTTTGAGTATATTTTTGGCTATGGCCAGCACTTTTTCCTTGAATTTGGAAATATTCTGCCAGAAGGTGGCACTGTAACAGTGATTTTTGTAAAATTTTCTTGATTTTTTGCAGTTTTTTTTGTACTGGATATTGGCGGCTTGTGAAGCGACAGGAACTTCGCATCCTGCTAAGCTGGCTATTCACAAACAACTGATGTACAACAGAATAACGAATTATTGATTTTAATAAATATCTTGATCGAAATTAACTTATTCTGATTAATTGAAAAAGCAGAAATTTTATATCAAAACCAAAGTTGGTATAATATTGAACTAATAATATTAAAGTATTAACATTCGGAACTACTTTTTGAAATATTAAGATGTATGAGATAGAAGAAAGTTTTGGGATTGACACACCCAACTAGTTATTTTTGTAACTCCATTATAAATATTTAAAATTAAAAGTAATTTTATTTTTACTTATAAATATCCAAGTAATTTAACTTGAAATAAAATTAAATGTGACTTAAAGCAAAACAGTATTAAATTATTTAAACAGAAAAAAGGTATCAACTAAACCTATGTTTGGAGAAAATAACTCTTTAATCATGGGTATATTAGTAGATATTTTATGTTTAAATAAAAAAAAAATAGTATATATTTCTTTGTGAAAATACTCTACAATTATAGGAATATTAATTGATCAAAATTTGTTGTACAAATTAATTAATTATTAGCAATTATCAATAAAAAAATTTGTCAACCGGTTGCGAGAAAAAAAAAACTGAAGTTCGTGGGAAATCAGCAGCGGGAAAATATCACGAAATTCATCAAGCGATCATGGAAAAATTAATTGTCAATCCCATATCCAAAATCCAATAGCAATTATGATCATTTCTTTGTACAAATAAACATAATATTTTAATGTTTAAATTACATTTTTTATACAACATTATTAATATATTACAGGTCTTGAATGGCAGATACAGGGCTTGAATTTCGGGACAGGATAGCAGGATTCGTTCCCTATAGAATATTATGGGCGGGGGCAGGGCTTAATTTCTACCAAAAAAAGTACCGGAGCCCTAAAATTCTGTAGTGCTAAAACCGTAGCGTCCCCTCCCGCCTTCACTTTGTGATTCACACATATATATATATATATATATTTCAAATCTTATTTGCAAAATTTAAAGAATCTTTTTTCTTTAGTAAAATAAAAAAAATTAAATATATGTACTTGCATATAATTAACTGTCCACTTTTTAGTTTATCACGCCTTCCAAATAGAAATCGTTGCCTAATTTAATGTTAATTAATCGCAGAATTCTGCAATTAAGTAATGTAAGAATTATGATTAGGAAATAGTGTTAACACAAAAAAGAACGATTAGATGCTTTTATAGAAAAGGGCGAAACACTGCTCAATTGCTTTCAATCAGAATAACAAATACATAGCAATTATATCTACTTACAAATGAAAGTGACTTCGTAAATGTACAGAGCAGAGCCTTGGCATGGGCAGCGTGCATGATGAAAAATAACTAGAAAAATAACTAAGTTTTTTCCATTGTGATGTAGTGGGCCAGAGCTTTTTGGTTCACTAAGCTCTTGTGAGATGATCGTTGAAAAATAATACATATTTCTTACCAAAGTCCTTTATTAGATCAACTAAAATAGATTTGAAAAATGTAATAACAAACTTTACCATTCATAGGTAGACACTCTCACTTTTTATTAACAGTTCTATACTTCTCATAGCCAACCTGAGTAAAACGATTTTTACTCGCATCTCTTCCGTCGGTAAAAAACAACCTCACTTCATCAGTGTCTCCCAGTCTACTATTCAGCCTCCCCACCAGCTCCTGCCTGACCCTCTTTTTACTTTCACTTTGGGGACGAGTTCCCACACATTGTCCAGTCCTCCCTATTTCTTGGAAAAGTGGAAATACCCTGTTGAGCAGATCCCAAGGGCAGAAGTATGCCTGCTATTTCCCCTGCATGCCTTTACACAAAAGACTATTGTCCTCCACGGAAATGCCTGTTGCTTCCCCCATCGAAAATTTGTGGTGAAGGTACGATATCACAACACCTCCCCCAAAAGAGATTTCCACAGGAAATACTTGGCATGAATCAGACCTGCCAACTGCTACGAAAAAATCGTAGTTGCTACAATTTGGACCTATAAACTACGATGCTACGAAAATCGGTCTCAAACTACGATTTTTTCATCGAAAGTGGGGATCGTGGAAAGAAAACACGAATTTCGTCAAAGGACCGTGTAAAAATCGTCAAAGGATCGCGGTAAAAAATGCGAATTTCGTCAAAAGTTTGAGGTAAAAAATCATTCATTCGAGGATTTCAACCAAGAATCGTAATAAAAAAAAGGGAATTATGATTGTGGTAAAAAACTGTGAATATCGTGAAATGATCGCAGAAAAAAAATCGCGAATTTCGTCAAAATTTACTGCACTGGGCTAAAAAATCGGAACTGGGCTCCTTTTACAAATGTAAAAAGTCGCAAAACGAGAAGAAGCTGTACAAATCATATAGAAAATTTATGGAGGAAAAAATTTACTATATTGAGTTGAAAGTTCAAAGACTGAAACCTTATTACTTTTACGAATGTAAAAAAATTGCCGCAAAAAACCAACCAACCAACATCCAGATTAATTTGAATTTTGTGTGCTACGATTTCTCATTTTCAAAGGTTGGCAGGTCTGCATGAATTCACGTAATAAGCCCTTTTAATAGATTTCCCGAGAGGTCAAGCACACAATTAAATCAGCAATAAAATATCATTTAGACTTTTGACCCAATTATGAAAGTTCTACTTAAATTCAAGAATACCCACTCTGAGTTTCAAAGGACATACCAAAAATATGAAATTTTTAGAATTTTCCTTACACATAATTAATCAAAAGAATAAAAAGAATTTACCTTTTTGATGCTAGAACAATTAATTTAAATTTAAAATATTTGAATATAATACTAACTCAAAAAAGAAAAAAAAAACACTATAACGCAATCTAGGTAACTAAATTTTTACATACAGCACAATATCTTAATAAAACGCCCTAATTACAAGTATTAAAATTTTGAACACTAAATTCCTAACTGAAAATCCAACTCTGATTCTAAATCTTCTTACTTAGACCATCTGCATTTCCAGGCTTATGTGTCATTTCAAAATTTAATGGCTGCAAAAATAGAGCCCAACGTGTCAAACGAGAGTTTGTACCAACCATTTTCTTTAAGTACACTAATGGATTATGATCTGTTTGTATTTCAAATTTTTGACCATCCAAATAATAATTTAACTTTTTTAATCCATATACTATAGCTGCTAATTCTCTTTCTATCGTGCCATAATTTCGCTCCGCACGAGAAAATTTTTTGCTAAGATACAAAATTGGATGCTCTTCACCTGCAATAATTTGAGATAAAACAATTCCTGCCCCATACAAACTCGCATCTGTTTGCACAATGAATTTCTGCTTAAAATCAGGCGCATATAACACAGGACTTTTCATTAATTTTAACTTTAATTCTTCAAATGCATTATTACACTTCTCGTCCCATATGATTTTTTCTTTTTTTATTTTCCCTTTTAAAGCATCTGTTAACGGCACTGCTATGGTAGCATAATTCTTTATGTACCTCGCGTAATATCCTACCATTCCCAGATATGCTCTTAGCTGTGTTTTCGTCGTCGGAATTGGAAAATCTTTAATAGCCTGCAATTTAGCTTCACTAGGAGACCTTTTTCCTGACCCAACTTCGTGTCCCAGAAATTTTACGTGATCTTGCGCGAATTGGCATTTGGATGGTTTCACCGTTAGATTTGCTTCTTTTAACCGCTTAAGAACCGCCTCCACATCTTTTAAATGCTGTTCCCAGGTCAAAGAAAATATAGCTATATCATCGATATATGGAACCGCAAATGACTCTAACCCATATAAAACTATGGCAATCAATTTACAAAAATAATATGCTGAATTTATAAGTCCAAACATCATGACTTTAGGTAAAAAAGTCCCAAATGGTGTTACAAAAGCTGCATATCTCTGAGCTTCTTCCGTGAGAGGAATCTGAAAATAACCTTTCGTCAGATCCATAACAGTAATAAAAGGCGCTGTACTCACTTTCTCAACGACCTCTTCAATGTTTGGCAAAAGGAAAAATTCAGTTCTGGTCTTTGTATTTAATTTCCTATAATCCACACAAGGGCGAGCGTCTTTACCTGCACTCTCAACCAAAATCATAGGCGAAGCATAATCTAATTGCCCGACTTCAACCACACCCAAATCTAAAAGCCTCCGAATCTCTTCACGCATAATCTCTAATTGCCTCGGCGACATACGATATGGTTTTGATCTTACCGGAACCTCATCCGTTAAAACAATGTCCAACAATGTCCATTTTAACTAACGGGGTACTCCCAGGGTCCGTAGAAAAAACTTTCATATGACGCTCAATCATTGTCCTGAAATCTCCTATTTGCTCTGTAGAAACACGTTTTTCCAAATTACTTTCTTTTACTAATTCCCAAAAGTCCAATTGAGTGGGATCCGCAATGGGATAAGGAATTTCAATTTGATCCTCAATTTCCTCACACTCCTCATCAATCAACAAATTTACAAATTCACGTCTACTATAATATGGTTTAATTAAATTAACATGATAAATAGTAGACTTATTTCTATTTTCCGGAATATCGATAGTATAATTAGTTTGAGATGTTACACTAGTAATAGTTCCCGGTCCTATCCAATTAACCGCCATTTTATTTGGTTTCGAAGTAGCCAGAACTAACACTTTATCTCCAACATTAAATTTTCTATACACCGCATTCTTATCATACCATTGTTTTCGTTTCTCCTGACACTCTTTCATTCTTTTACACGCTAATTCTTGACAATGTTTCAATCTATTACTTAAGTTCAAAATATAGTCCACTACATTCTGATTTACCATTTCCTTTTCCATCCAATTTTCATATACAAGAGTATGTGGCATTCGTAAATTCTTACCATGTAGAAGCTCAGCAGGGCTAAATCCCGTGCTTTCATGACTTACAGTCCTCAAAGCAAATAAAGCCATTGGCAAGACTGCTTCCCAATTTTTTCCTGCCTCCAAACATAATGTCTTTATAACCTTTTTTAAACTACCATGCATCCGTTCAACGCTATTCGATTCTGGGTGGCAAACTGAACTATGTACAACTTTAATACCAAACCTATCAAAAAATTCCGATGCCAACTCACTTGTAAATGACCTACCCAAATCACATTGTACCTCTTTTGGATAACCAGTCCTAGAAAATATTTGTATTAGTCCCTCAATCACTGACGGAGAAGTTAAATCTTTTACTGGAATCGCATCTGGATATTTTGACGCAACACAAATTGAAGTAATCAAGTATCTATTATTTTTCTCGCTTAAACTCAAAGGGCCTACACCATCAATATTTATCCTGGAGAAAACTTCTGAAATTATTGGCATGAGCTTCAAGGGAGCTTTCTTTTTATCTCTATTTTTACCAACCTTTTGGCACAGATTGCAAGTTCTTACAAATGCCTCAATTTCCTTGTAACAATTTGGCCAAAAATAGCATTTAATTACCCTATCTTTTGTTTTAGTCGCCCCTAAATGTCCTGCAACTTCCTCATGACACATTTTCATTATTTTCTCTCTAAATTCTAATGGCAAACATAATTGTAATTTCTCATCCCCACGATTTGAATGTGAAACTCTTACTAATTTGTTTCCCATTATTTTAAATTCCTTTTCTTCTACATTATTCACCTTTTCCCATAATGTTTTTAAAGATAAGCACTGTTTCTGAGCTAAGCTGAAATTTTTCGCTGTAATTTTATTCAATCCCACATTATCTTTCACCTCCCATTTCGGTAATAACATAAGATCTTCGATTTGACTTTCATCCTGTCTATTCTCATCCATTTGAACTACCTGCGTTTCTTTGTTCTGTGAGCAATCCCCAATTTTCTCTACCCTACCTGGTTGCTCTTCTAACTTTGCCTGCTCAATAAACGACATTTCATTATCAGCATCCCGTTGCTCCATTCTTTTTTTTAAAGAATCCGTCCTACTACAGGTAACTACCATATTTATAGGAACACCATTTCCTTTATTTTGCTCAATAAGCTCCGCAGTGTTATTACCTAAGAGATAGTAACCTTGCTCCGACTCCGGTGGTTTAATCGCCGCCTTAGTAGTGATGCAACCAAAATCCCCTTTTATAGTCACCCATGCTAATGGTAAACATTTACATTCATTATCAAGAGGTTGATGTACCCAAGTTATATCTCCAGTAAAATCCTCTGTTTTAACCCAATTTCTATTGCATAGATCAATCCCTGCTCCCGTGTCCCTCAAATAGTGTCTTTCAACCCCATTTATTAGAGCTTTTTTTAGATAAGGTTTAAAACAATCCCCTAAATCAGCATCATTACCTAAATGATTAACTGTATTGAACTTATTTTTCTTTTTTAACCATTCCGCACAATCTGGTTTTATGTGCCCTGGTTGATTACAAAAAAAAACACCTAATCTGCCTTTTCCTCTCAAAAGCCTGGTCTTGTTTAAGTTTATCATTTTTTAAATTTTCCGTTTTATTCTCTAACTCCGATTTAGCTTTTACTTCACCCTTAATTTTCGGATTTAAATTGCTTCTTTGCATCTCTGAATAAGGTTTTTTTTTCCCAAGATTTTTTTTCTGATTTCCTGAAACTACTTCTAATACTCTCATATTTGTCACATTTATCAGCAAGCTTCGAAGCTTCTTTCATTTCATCCCATTCATCCATAAATTTTTCTTTTACTTCAAAAGGAATGCGTTTTTTTACTTGCTCAGTAAGCATGAGTTCTTTTAAAGACTCGAAATCCTTTATTTCTAATGATTCCAACCAATTATCCAAATAACCCCTTAATTCATATACCAAGTCTACCCATAACGCTCCAGATTTCCTTTGATGATTTTCAAACTTCCGTTTTAAGGCACCTGTTCCCAATCTAAAACGATTTAATAAAACTTTTTTTACATGTTGAAAATCATCTCCTAGTTCTGCTGGTTGTTTCACTATAATTTCCGCGATATCTGATGGCAATAAGGGACTTAATTGGCTAACCATATCCTCTTGCGAAATTTTAGCTTTTTCCGCCTGTTTTTCAAAGATCATAAAGAAAAGAGTGATGTCAATTAATTTAGAATCAAAGCGTGGAACTAATTCTTTCAAATTAATTTTTGGATTCCTATGCGAACCTACATTCATATCACTAGACGAAAGACTAACAGTTTCCAAAGAATTTTGAATTCTTAATTTTTCTAACTCAAATTGTCTTGTTTTTTCACGTCCTTCATTTTCTTTACGTTCTGCATCCTCTTTAAGAATACATTCCAAATTCGATTTAGCAAAACTCTCATTATAATCCGATGCTTCTAAAATAGCCTGAATTATAGTTTTTTTCTTATCAGTTGCCGACACGTTGGTCTCAAATTCCTCTGCCAGCAAAAGCAAGATATTTTTAGTATATTTCCCTAGAAATTCTTCCATGATTTTCCCCCAAAATATACTAATCTCAAAAATACACAAATATATACAATTTGTAAAACACCAAAAACCAAAAAAAAAAAAAAAAAAAAAAAAAAAAAAAAAAGCACAATAAGGAATAGGATTTTATCCTTTAGATATATTTCAATGCATAAAACAATAATACAATTTTCCTACCGAAAATTTTCATGCACTTGTTATATCCTTTAAGACTGAGTTAATCCTCAAAATTATTTTGATACTCACAGTACTATATAAATACAATTTATATAAAAACAACTAATCCCGCTTTTTCCTACAGCATACCCATAAAATTTCAAATAACTTTATTGCTGTAATAAACAAAAGCTGTATATGCCCTAACTTTATAACGAAAAGTTACATCCACAACTAAGATTAATTTTAATGATTAATATTCTTTTATTAATCAACCATAATTTACTATCCTCAAGTAAATTATGAAATACATAAATATTAAATTTTCAAAACCAAATGAATTACCGTACAGACCATAAGAAACCCGTTTAATATAAAATTTCTAACTAAAAATTTCGATCCCAAATTAATAGCTACCCTAGACTTTTTATCTATTAAACATATACAAATTACCAAGAACAGACATATACAATATTAAATCCTAACTGGCCTCTCTGGAAAATTTCATAAAAGGGCTTACCTTCAAATGTAGACATTTCTCCACACTGCTCCAAGGCTTTCCTGCACTTTTTTATTTTTTTTCAGGTACTGTCGTATCTCTGGATCTAACTTGATTTCCGTCGGGAAATTTACACACAAGCTGTCTCCATGGATTTCTACCCCTCGGGATTGCACTAACACTCTAAAGCGAAAGCTGAGTTCCCGAGGTGGTCATCGCTGTCTCCATGGATTCCTAAGGGCGATCGATGAATAGTCTTCTATCCACTGCATTGGACGTTTACTGAAGAAATTTTCTATATCGTCGGATCCTTAGTCCTTGTTACATACCAGCTAACATATTCTACACTCCAGATTTCACCGTTCCTCACCGGATACACTTGAAAATCTTTCTCGTCAAACACAAGATTTCATCACCGACTGTCCTTGTTTCTAACACAGTTTCCTTCTGTACATCAAGTTCACGTGGAACCAGTCTAATTTATGCTAGACCTAATTAATCCCACCGCTGCCACCATTTATAATACTATAGCTGTGATGTAGTGGGCCAGAGCTTTTGGTTCACTAAGCTCTTGTGAGATGATTGTTGAAAAATAATACATATTTCTTTCCAAAGTCCTTTATTAGATCAACTAAAATAGATTTGAAAAATGTAATAACAAACTTTACCATTCATAGCTAGACACTCTCACTTTTTATTAACAGTTCTATACTTCTCATAGCCAACCTGAGTAAAACGATTTTTACTTGCATCTCTTCCATTGGTAAAAAACAACCTCACTTCATCAGTGTCTCCCAGTCTACTATTCAGCCTCCCCACCAGCTCCTGCCTGAGCCTCTTTTTACTTTCACTTTGGGGACGAGTTCCCACACATTGTCCAGACAGTCCTCCCTATTTCTTGGAAAAGTGGAAATACCCTGTTGAGCAGATCCCAAGGGCAGAAGTATGCCTGCTATTTCCCCTGCATGCCTTTACACAAAAGACTATTGTCCTCCACGGAAATGCCTGTTGCTTCCCCCATCGAAAATTTGTGGCGAAGGTACGATATCACACCATATTCGTACACAAGGCTAAAAACCTCAAACTGATGCTCGTTGAATAAAAACAAAATAAAATATTCTTTGCAGGTTAGATACCTAAATAATAAAAAAAAAGATCCAATTAAAAAATATTCTACTGTCACAAAATAAAATCGAAATGAAGGGTAATTTAGGTATCGGTTTTTCGGAAGCGCTATTGCACTGTGCTCCGGAGCCCTGTATTTATGAGCTCCGGTGAATCCCGACCAATATTTAAATATTTACTGAAAACAGAGAAGTACCAGAGCTGAGCTCCGGTGGACTCCAGCGCAAATTAAGCTCTGGGCGGGGGTCCTTTTTCCAAAAAATCATTTTCCGAAAATGTTTCTTTGTAAAACGACGATCAAGTCTCGTCCGCCGACTGTCAAAATTCGTGATATTTTCTGCTATCGATCGGCAGATTTCACAGTTTCTTCTTACGACAGATTGACAAAATTCATGATTGTTTTTCAGCATCTGACTGAAAAATTTTGTGATGTTTCTCCACGACCGACTGACGGATTTTACTATTTTTTCTGGAGACCGATTGGTGAATTTCATAAATTTTTTTCTTGCGATCAATTGACAAATTTAGCAATTTTATTCTGTGACCGATTGGCAAATTTCCCTGTTTGTTCTTATGACATACTGATGAAAGTAATGATTTTTTTTCTGCTTCCAATTGGAAAATTTTGTGTTTTTTCTCTGCAACCGACTGAGGAATTTCACAATATTTGCTTGTGACGGATTGGCAAATTTCATGATATTTTTCCATGAACGATTGATGAATTTCGTGATATTTTCCTACTGCTGATTTTTCACAAACTTCAGGTTTTTTTTTTTTTTTTTTTTTTTTTTTTTTTTTTTTTTTTTTTTTTTTTACTCGCAACCAATTGACAAATTTTTTTATTTATTTTTGCTGTGATTAACGAAATTGGCAATATTTTTTTCTACGGCCAGTTTATGTATTTTGCGATGATTTTTCCCTTTGCCCGAAGTAGGAAATAACTAAAAGATCAGTAATGGCCACCAGAGACTGAGCCTTACCAAATTGGCCAATAGTCAGCACTAAATAAAATGAGATTTCACTTGTGATACACATGAAGAAAAAAAAATTGGTGAACTTCAAAAAACATATTTAGAAACAACAAACTAGTTAATTCTTGCGATTCACAGAAATTAGGACATGGCTTTTTGAAATTAACCTTTTCTCGTGTAATAGAAGAAATACATCGACTATTTCATTTTCAAACTTTGGATATGGATTTAAAATTACAATGCATGGAACATAGTTCAATTAACAAAAATACCAGGGATTACAGTTTTAACTATAATTCCATTAATGATATAATAAAACAAGTTTGTTCAGAAGTGACACACAATCACTGTATGATATTGACAATAAAATCACCGATATGCATTATTCATGCAAGTAAGTTAAAAAGTTAATGCACATCAGATTTTGCAAAGTTTTCTAAAAAATTTTAACAGAGCATAACCATGTGTTTCCAGTAATTTTAATAGTAGCTGTGTGCTGTTTGTCAAAAGTGTAACTTGTGAAAGAGTTCACAAAATGGAATAAAATCTAAATTAAGGAATTCATTTAGCAACCCAATTGTTAATTGTCCATAACATTAGGTGAAAGTTGAAAAATAGACATGGCATTTATAAAGCTTTATTCTGTTCCTTTGTTTTAATAAAAAAAAAAACATTTTGGATAATTATCTTGAGTTGTTAATTTAAATTATCTGAATGGTATTTTGTCATGTCTATATAAATGTAATTCTTTAAGTGGCACATAAAAAATAGTGGTGTTTAAAGATATTTTTTTTTTCCCTTTCTAACAGTTCAGCTCCCCTGCATTTATAAATGTTGGGTGGGAAACTCCCTTCCTGGGAAAACTTGAAGTTCAAGCCCTGATATTCAAAGAGATATAGTTTTTGTAAATTATATTTCAATACATTTAAAATGTTTTAATAATGTGTGAAACATGTTTGTAATTTATTGTTCTGAATTGGCATTATTATATAAAGAAATAATTCACCATATAACTAAAAACATATCTAGTACCGGATATCCGGTAGGCAAAGGAGCTTCGGATATCCGGTATCTGATATCTGGCAAAATCAATATCTGGTGCATCCCTAAAATTCAGATATTCTATTACTTTTTAATTGTTTCATCATTGCATAATTTTCATAGGTATTTCTGTTTGCAGGACAAATTTTAATTTTATTTCATAAGAAATTTGAATGTAAAGCTCACATTTCTTTGTTGAAATATTTCAGGCTACTGTTGATGCATTTTTAAAGAATGATTTGTCGGTAGAGGATTTCCTTGAAAAATATCTAGAATTGAGGAAGCTGGCTCATCTAAGAAGAATAAAGTCAGAAAAATTAACCTCAATCATGCTTAATGGTGGAAATGGAAATGAATCAACTCCTGTGAAACCGCAGAGACTAAGAAAGCCACCTCCACCTCCTGTGCCAAATTCTTCAGCATTTCCTCATAATAGCTCTCTCCCATATCCCAGCAATATGAATGCTGTAAATCAAAACATTCCAGTTGCACCTAGTCGGCCAGCCCCTCAGCCTCCGCCTGGTCAAAATTTTCCTTATCCAAATTCAAGATATCCCTCTCCTTTCACTTATTATTCTCCTTATTCTGTTCCATCCCAGTACCCAAATCAAAATTACCCTCCGTATTGAAAAGTTAATCTTAAGTAGGGTTGCTAGATTTATCTCTAACAAAAAAAAAGTTTTCAATCTTATTTTCCATTATGAATCAAAGATTAATTGTAGCTCCAGTAAAAAAAGAAAAAAAAAAACATAAAATTCACTAATGTGCATGAACGTTTTAGCAATGGACAACCTACAAAAAGAAATTTTGTATTTAAAAACAAAGCAAGATAATAAAACAAACAATGTATCAAAATTTAATATAAAGATATACTAAATTGGAAATTTTATAATGTAGCTACTTTTAACTTACAATAATGTCAAGTTTCATTACAACAGAACAATGAAATGAAAGCCAGTTTTATTTTGTGTCGTCATCTTGGTGAATTACTGTACAATTTTGGCACAAAAAGTCTTTAGTATGAGATTTATATAAAATATAAGAAGGCATATAAGATAAGTATATATAATGAATTATTTAAGATAAATGATAGGAAAATTTTTAAAAAATGGATAAAATAATTGTACAAGAAAGGTTTAAATGTACAATGTTAGGATAAGCTCGAAAAACGTACAATCTGGCAACTCTACTTTTCAGCCAATTGTGTCAACTTAAAGTCCATTTTGTTTCTAGAAAAAGTGTTAAGAATTTTCTTTTTTTAAATGTTCAGAATTTCATGTTAACTCATTTCAAATGGGCAAATTTTAAGCAAAATTGTAAAATGAAGATATGAAGACTTTCATGGATTTTCTGTTTTTTTTCCTTTTTCTGTTTCCTGTGTTTTTTTTATTTCCCGTATTTTATTGTTTAGAGCACCCATGAATTAAAAATGAATACTTATTGGTAATTTATTTTATATTTGTATCCTGGGCAGTGACAAAACAAAATCAAGGAAGGAACACGATTTCAACATAGAAATACTTGTAGGCTGCAGCATAAGCTGGAGTCTTTTAAAATTATGCCAAAACATTTCTGAAATTTATCATGAAGCTGTAAGCCAAAGAAAACCCGGTAATAAATATGATGATAATTTTCAAAACTTTCTTAAGCCTGCATTTCTTTAAATGGAAAATCTAAACTTGAAATTGGCTAAACGAAAATTTTTTTATTAAGAACTCCCATGCAAGACAAACATATCAACATAAAAAGCAATTCAGAAAATTAACAAATATTAATTTTATTATTATTATTATTTTCATCAAGGGAGCTCTGACCCTCTGAATTCTCCATTTAAAATAATTTTGAAACACATAATGTAAAGTAACATAATAAGGTATTAATATTAATTTTAAAATAAAAGGTATTAGTTCATTTTCTTCTTGGTGTTTAATTATTTTTAATCACTAGGTAAAATGACCTTCTTCTGCAACCCTCCCACTCTTGCTCTCTTCCATAGTTGATATCGTGTATATGATCATTATCTTCTGTTTGGCTGTATTTTTCTGTTTTATAATTTTTTGTTCTTATTCCTTTCTTTCTTCTTTGTCATATTTGATGTATTCATCCCTGAAAATTTATTTAAATATTTTGATGAAATGGGTTCTTAATGATATTTCAAGGTACAGTAACTGTTCTATTCTAGCAATAATTCTGTCAGTTATTCACTTAATTGTGATAGCATTTATTTGGGAAAATTTTAGTATTGTGGAATTCATGTATACAGACAGCATTTGCTATTTCACTTTCTTCAGTATTATATATTTTAAACCAATTTAATAATGGCTGATGACTTAATATTCAAAGTAATATTGTCACTTATTCACTAGAATACAGTAAAATTTCTATACTAGCGAAAAATTTTTAAACTACAATATTAGAGAGAGAAATCATTTTATGGATTCCCTAAGGTATAATATTTATTCCATGTTTTTTTAGATATTAATAACAATTTTAAACCTAATTAAGTGCAATATTAATAATCAAATCAATGTAATAATAGCCAATTGTAGGATGTTAAGATACTGGTTTAATCTTTTTAAATTCTATTTTGCTTTAAAGTTATGTTTATTTTAGTTTATTACATATTTAAAGACTTAAGACATTATAACCTGTGGTGTAAATTTATAAATAGTAAAATTCATTTTCATGAGTTAAAATGTGATTTTGAACATTTTCCCCCAAAGACTTTGCTTTCTTATGAGAAAAAAATGTAGTGCTTATTTATTCTAATTAGTGTTGTTATTGATGTTGTTTTTACTTTTATTTTGTTTAAAATTTATGTATAAAAAGTTTAAAGTTTTTGTTTATCTTTTATTTCTTACTGCATGAATAGCATATAGCATTTTGTAAGTGACATGAAATTATTTTGTATTATTATTTATTGCTTTATCAAATATTTAGCTTTTGAAAGCTTTAGCCTACCAGAAAAAGACAATATGATCAGATTTTTAAAAATGTATGTGTTGTTTTTGTATAAAAATTTTGCATGTTAAAAAAGGGAAAAGAAATTAGTCTTTGAACTTAATTCTCTATTTCTTTTTCCTTTTTTTAGAAGAATATTACAAGAATAATAGAAAATTCTTTCATTTCCTTTGTTAGCAATAATTTGAAAAAAACTTTTATTTCTCTTTTATTAATAATGTAGGAATTTTTATGCCATTTTAATGTTTAAATGCATATAATTACCTGTTTTTGTTACAAAGCAATTTTTTTAAATACTTATATTACTTAATATTTATAAATACTTTTCTGTTTTATAAATATTTATTTAATAATGGCAGCAAAGCACAAAACTTATGAGTGATATATCATATTAATTAAATTATTTTTGTATTTTCAATTTACAGTTCCTTTTTTTTTTATGTCCTGTATTTTTTTTTTAATGCTGCAATTTTGAAACAGCATTAATATGAACTTCACACCAAAATAATAATAAAGTGAAGAATAAACATTTGGGGAAATATTAAATAAAGTATACAGATTGTACAATAGATGATTGTCTATATCTAATATGTAATTTTAATATTTTTCCTACAGCAACTGAAGTTGATTTTTTAAAAATTACTTCTGAAATGTTTGTATTTTTCGTATGTAGCATGAAAATGTTCTAAATATATATGTGTATATATCAAAATATCTCATAAAAATGCCTGTCTTTCCTACAATCTGCAGTAATATATATATTTAAAAATTTCATGCATAGCTCAGTTGTAAAAAATGCAAAGCTTCTTTTAATCTTTGAAATATTGTTCAAGTGAATTTCACAGCATGTTTTCTGAAAGAAACATGTCCATAGATGGGACTTTATTTAATTAAAAAAATTATACAGATATGCACATGTCCCATTAGTTAAACTTGCAAAATGTCTATGATGTTTCCTTAAGTAAGTCCCATGCAATTTTTTAACCTTCTAAGTGGTTGTCCCATATTTTTAATTTGTGTTTGTTATCAGCACATCTTTTTATTTTATTTATTTTGATGCTTCAGAAATGGCAAAACTTTATTTCCAAAAGTAACTATATTTATCCTGTTGAATTTATTTGAGTAGAATAGCAATTGAAAAGTTAATTGTTTAATCAGATTCCTTGATTCAAACATGAATGTATTTAGAAAATGAATTACTATTATTATGATTGCAACTTCACTTTTTTAAATTAATTGTTTATTCGTGAAAAATAAAAATGGATACCATTTAATCAGATTTATCAGTAAGACTATTTAAAATTAATGAAATACTTTTTATGTGTATTATTAAAAGGGCAAGTAAAGTTCCCTTAAATGCACAAATTGCTGAAGTGCCTGATATGTTGACATTACATTGATGTATACTTATATAATTTTGCTTAATTAACAATAGGCAAGCAGTGTTTCCTTTGCCTAATGGCAATGAGTTATATGATGTTATATTATTATTATTCCCTATGGGTTATATGTTGTTATCTATGGATGGGCAACAAGAATATTTATTCTCTTAATATTTAAATAGAATGGAGTCTCAGATAATATGAGTCCATAATGTGTTAGAATTTTATTTTCATGTAAATGCGGAATTCAATTTTTCATATTTTTTTATAAGAAATTACAGTAATATTTTCTGCCTACTAAAGAATTGTTCCTGAAATAAAGTTGTATGGTTAAATGTTGCAAGTTGTGATGTTAATTGTTTATGAAATTTCCACTGTGATGTTTTGATAAATAAATTTCTTCTATATTTCATTATAAACTTTTGTTTTTACATATGATATAAATTGATAACTGTTGAAAAAAATATTAATGAAAAGAAAGTATTTATATATTTTGCTGAATAAAAATTATTTTGAAATAGCTTTTTTCAAAGGCGGCTCTATTTTCTGTATCTTTTCAAAGTGGTTAAACTTATCTTAAAATATAACCATGTTGTAATTTGTAAAGTAGTGGTCTTTAAACTTTCACGCTCATCGGCCATGTCAGTAAATTCTTATAGCTGCACAGACCACCAGTAGACAAAAAATGTGCACAGTCGTGGGAAAAAAAAGTAAACACCCCCTACTAACTCCTCAACAAATTATCGTAGACGAAAATTATTGGTACCGAACGATTGGAAATAAAGTCTACTTTTAAATGATGTATACAGTACCGGATCTCAAATCCGGAATCCTAAAATCCGGACGACCCAAAATCCGGAATGGAAAAAAAACTGAAATTCTGCGATGATCTCGAATAAATATTTCGTAAAAACGTCCATAGATGGCGCTACGTGCTCACGTAACACAGTGCCGAGCCAAACTAGACTCAGCAATTTTATTTTATTGCAATGTTTTTCATTCATTAGTTTTAATCCAAATTTTCTAACAGAATTATCGTAGTTAGTGTGTGCACACATTTTAAATTTATTTTAAAAAGAAACCTTTTTCTTCATTTATATAGAAAATGTAAAAAGAATAAATAAATAACCACAAGAAAGAATTATTTTTAAAAAGATTCGTAGAATATATTTATAATATTTATATGTAAAAATATTTTACAACGCCCTCCCCCCACTTTTAATATGTTCAACAAATTTCATTTTTCGAAAAAATTCTGTTTGTAAGCACCGTACCAAAAAATTCTTTTCTTTAACTCAAAGAGAAAAAAAAATCTACCCAAAGTTCCTTTCTCCATAACAAAACAAGCTGTCCATCGAAAGCTAATGATCTCATTCTGATAACGTTGACTTTCCACTTCACGCAGTTAAATAAACATGTTGAATAAGCAAAACAAACAGCAGATAGATATGTCGTTTTTCTTTACTTTCTTTTCATCTAGTGGCCTTTTCTTTTTAAGAGGTACCCTAGCTTTCTAATAACTTATCATAATTTAATAAAAATTTGTTACACAAGCTAATTCACTATTATTGTAACTTGCTGAAAATTTTAAAGAAATTCGGCAATTAGCAATGGAGATAATTATTTTTAAGGAAAGAAACTGTGTCGCTGGGAGCTCGTTACTATGGTTTCAGAGCAAACTTAGGGACAAATGGCAGTTAACAAAGAGCCTAATTCGGCTCTCGCAAACAACGATGTATTTTCATTTTCTAAAAAAATGTTTCTATGTTCCTAATAATGTGATGTACAGGATTAAAAAAAATTCTTATCCTTATTTAAATTTTTTTTTTTTAATTTATGTTTATGTTTGTTTACTTATACCTCATACGGCAATCCGCGATATAGATTCCTAGGCCTAACTCGCGAGCAACAACGCATTTTCATTTTCTAAAAAATGCTTTAATATTTCTAAGAATATGCAGTAATAGTATTTTTTTAAAAACTTATTTTTATTTTGAATTAGTTTTTGCAATTTGTATTTTTGGCTTTATTTACACTAAGCCTAACATGGCAATTCGCGGTATAGATTGCTCCGTGGCATGTAAAATTTTGCCAAGGACATGTACTGTATCTGTTTATTTATTTTGGTTAAGGACCTAAAATCCGGAAAATTCCGAAATCCGGAACGGCCGCGGTCCCGACCAGTCCGGATTTGAGGTCCGGTACTGTATAAAATTTGCTTAAGGGGCCATTTACATACTAAAACGAATCAAAACTTAATTTTTTTCAATGGCAATACCCAATTTTAATGAGATATTTCAAATCTTTGGTTCAAACTAAGTCTAGACACCAAATTTTAAGTCATTTCAATGATAAGTTTTTGAATTGTAGAAGTTCAAAATTTAGTGCTTCTAATGTTAAATTACATTTTGATATTTTTATTTATATCTCCTAAAATTATGCTCCTAATGTGCTAATTTTTTGTGTAGAAATAATACTAATATACCCAAACATAAATACGCTGAATTTGCAATTTTTATAATTTTATGATATAAATTATGAATTATGAAATTAATATTCAAAAAAATTATGAATTGCAACCTACAATTTTCTTGATGGATTTAGATTTATTAAGTCCTGCTTTATGGAAATCTAAAATTTCACATTTTTCTTCCAAGTAGTTTTAAATAGTGATGGGCGATAACGAGATGTTTTTATCGATTGTGTAAAATTTTTCTCGATGACTTCAGTTTGCCAGTTGCTTTTATACGTCATACATTTATCAAGAATCGTCGGCGGGTAAACTGGAATGAGTCGACATTAATAAGGACTAAGTGGCTTCGCCCGCTAGCGGGCCCTTCTTTCAATTGAGGCCTCTAATTTGTACGTAATCTTGTGATATGAAATCTCCAACTGGCTCCCTGCTATATAAGGCGGCGTGATGTGCACGCACTACAAAGACGTGTAAAAATAATCTCGAGCCGAACGAACCTCGGACCGGATCCCAGGGGGAGGGGTCAAAGTGAAAGGAGGAGCACAGCAGCTACATAATATGAATAAATCGTCACAGGGCTTTAGGCCTTTCCAACCATATGTTACATGAGGGGTCTCTATCTTAATTTATAAAAATGCCCTCCCCATGCGGGCAAAGTGGAGGTACATAACGTAAGTAAGTGGTCACAGGCCTTTCCGCCAACATGTAACATGAGGGGTATCAGGGAAATTTAGAAAAGTGCTCCCGTGGGGGGAGGGACATCAGATGTTTATAACATGTACAAGTGGTTACAGGCCTTTCCAACGATATGTCACATGAAAGGTCTCTGCTAAATTTATATAAATGCCGATATGCCACATGAAAGATCTCGGTTAAATTTATAAAATGCCCCCCATGGGGGCAAAGTTGGGGGGAGGGCCGCGGGAGATGCATAACATGAGTAATTGGTCACAGGCCTTTCCAACAATATGTCACATGAGGGGTCTTGGCTAAATTTTAAAAAGTGCCCTCGTGTGGGCAAAGTGAGGGGGGGACACCGGAGGTGCATAACATCAATAAGTAGTCACAGACCTTTCCAGTGATATGTCACATGAGGGGTCTTGGCTAAATTTAGAAAAGTACCCCCGTGGGGGCAAAGTGTAGGGGGGGGCGAACACCAGAGGTGCATAACATCAATAAGTAGTCACGGACCTTTACAGCGATATGTCACATAAGGGGTCTTGGCTATATTTAGAAAAGTGCCCCCATGGGGGCAAAGTGTGGGGGGGGGGAACCGATACCGGAAGTGCATAATATCTATAAGTAATCACGGACCTTTCCAACGATATGTCACATGAGGGGGATCTTGGCTAAATTTAGAAAAGTACCCCCATGGGGGCAAAGTAGGGAGGAGCTGCATAACATGAATAAGTGGTCACAGGCCTTTCCAACAATATGTAATATGAGGAGTGTCAGCAAAATTTAGAAAAATGCACCGGTGGCAAAGTGGGGAAAAGGGCACAGTAGGTGCTTAATATGAATAAGTGGTCACAGGATTCTCTAATGATGTATCACATGAGAAGTGTCGGTAAAAGTTAGGAAAGTGCTCCCCCAAGAGGGCCAACTACCGCACTCCCCGGAATACAACCCCACTTTTTGAAATTTCATATATTATAAATAATATTTACCGGATGGTTCCGTAAAAAAATCCGATAAAATGATGAAAATGCAAAAAAGTTTGAAAACTACCCCCCACAGTGGGGGTAAAATTGAGGAGGGGGGGACGAAAGTCTTATAATATGAGAGTTATCCGAGAGCTTTCCGGTGATATATCTCATAACGGGTTCAAAAAATGTCTGAAAATTGCTCCCCCTACGTGGGTCCACTCTTTCACCCCGGAATTCACGCAGCCCCCCACTTTCAAAATTTTGAAGTTTAATAAATAATATTTACCGGAAGACTCCATTAAAAAAAAATCCACATCTATTATAGAAATCGCTACGGATTAAAAAAAAAAAAAAATCACCACCTTCCTCACCCCCAAAATTCAATTTCGGGGAAGAAAGGTTCATAATATGAAAGAGTGGTCAAAGGGCTTTTCAATTATATGCCACAGGAAGGGTTCGGTAAAATTTTTTAAATTGCACCCCGCACGGGTCCGCTCTAACGCCCCTCCCCGAATTCACCTGACCTACCTCCCTCTTTGAAATATTTATATTTAATAAATAATTTTTATCGGAGAGCTCCAGGTATGTGACATCTTGGTAAGGCTAAAATAAGAGAAACTTTGAAAATTCAGGCTTCATTTCACCGCTCATTGCCATGCCTCTTTCTCTATCTCGTCCCTTGGTACATCTCAATAAATTTTCTCACATTTTCTCTGCCGAGGGCGAGAGAAATCCTCGAGAACCTTCTCATAGGGAAATGTTGAAAAGCGCGAGAGCTTTTCGTCGGGAAATTTCGAAAAGGACGAGAGAAACCATCGAGAGGCTTCCAGTCGGGAAAGGTTGAAAGGGCGAGAGAAACCATCGAGAGGCTTCCCATCTGGAAGCGTCGATATGCTGGAAAAATTATCGAGATGAGATTTGCCGAAATGAAAGATAGAAATGAAGCTTTCAGAGTCAAACTTACCGCATTTCTGGTTTAAGTCATAATTTCTCAAAGGGGTCCATCTGCTTATCCAATCTCTTTTTAGCTCACAGGCTATCTAAGCCTGAGAGCTAATGTACCTGCCGGTTCTGCGTGTATGCATGTACGTACGTACGTACGTATGTATGTATATATGTACGTAACGCAATAACTCTTGATTGAAATGTCCGATTTGCTTCAAAATTTTTTTTATATTCATTCTGATAAGGCGTTCCACCGATTAGTTTTGAGGGTTCATTGGTTAAGGATGAAGGGGGCTGGATCCCCCCCCCCCTTTAATTTAGATAAATAGGTTTTTCATGCAGAATTATTCGATTTGCTTCAAATTTGGTATACCGGTTTATTATGTTAAGGAGCTTTTCTGATTAAACTTGGAGGTTCATTAGTTCAGTATAAAGGTGGGTAGACCCCCTCCTTAATTTAGATAAATGAGTTTTTCATGCAGAATTATTCGATTTGCTCCAAATTTGGTATACCGGTTTATTATGTCAAGAAGCTGCCTTGATTAGATTTGGAGGTTTACGGGTTAAGTATAAAGGGGGAGAAGGGGGCTGGTCTCCCCCCCCCCCCTTAATTTAGATAAATGAGTTTTTCATGCAGAATTATTCGATTTGCTCCAAATTTGGTATATCGGTTTATTATGTTAAGAAGCTGCCTTGATTAGATTTGGAGGTTTATGGATTAAGTATAAAGGGGAGGGGTTAGTCTCCCTCTTAATTTAGATAAAAGATTTTTCATGCAGAATTATTCGATTTGCTTCAAAATTAATATACCGGTTTATTCCGATATTTCCTTCATTAGATTTGGAGGTTCATTGGTTAAGTATAAAAGGGGGAAAGTCCCCTCCCCTTAATTTAGATAAATGGATTTTCATGCAGAATTATCCAATTTACTTAAAAAAAAATTTTCTTTGTTCATTCTGATAAGGAGCTTTCCTGATTAGATTTGGAGGTTCATTAGTTAAATATAAAAGGGTTAAAGGGTGTTAGACCCTCTTAATTTCGCGATATGTTTCTTTTTTTTCATGCAGAATTATCTGATTTGCTTCAAATTTGGTATACTGGTTTATTATGTTAAGAAGCTTCCCTGATTAGATTTGGAAGTTCATTGGTTAAGTATAAAGGGGGCAAACGGAGCATTTTTCCCTTCATTTATTTTTAGAGGGACATTATTCTTTGAAATAAAAGTATAATATACAATAAGTGTGAATGACCTGTGAGCTCAATGCCATCAGTTTAACTGGCACTTATCTTTTTATTGCTATTAACCGATGTGGGTTATGAAGCATAGTGGTTTATGTATTCAGTTCTGTATAGTCCTAGTTTCAAACTTTACTGTTGAATTTAGTGTCATTTTGCCCCGAATTTTCAATGTTTCTCTTATTTTAGCTCTGCCAAGCTGCCCCATACCTGGTGCCCTCAGATAAATATTATTTATTAAATATAAAAAGTTCAAAGAGGAAGGTGAGTGAATTCCGAGGGGCGGGGGGAGGTTAATTTTCAAACTTTTACCAAACCTCTCCTGTGACACATCATCGGAAAGTCCTTTGACGACTCTTTCATATTATGAACCTTTCTCCTCCTGGAGTTGAATTCCGGGAGGGTGGTGGGGGAGGGAGCTGTGAGGGGGTGAATTTTTTTTTAATTGTAGCGACTTCTACAATAAATATTAAATGAGGTTTTTTGATGGAGCCCTCCGGTAAATATTATTTATTAAATATAATTTTAAAAGTGGGGCTGCAGGATTTCTGGGTACATTCTTTCTGGGAAGAAAGAGTTAACCCACGTGGGAGGGGTAGATTTCAAACTTTTTTTGGACCCGTCATGTGATATGTCATCTGAAAGTTTTCGGACCACTCTTTCATATTATGAACCTTTCTTCTTCCCTCCCTAGTTTGGCGCTCCGAGAGAGGCACTTTTCAAACTTTTTTGAAATTGTAGCGTTTTTAAACATTTTAGATCAGATTTTTTTACGGAGCCCTCCGATAAATAATTTTTAATATATGAAAATTTCAAAGAGAAGGATGGGCGGAGTATATTTCGGGGGGCACGATAATTGGAATCCTGGGAGTTGGGACACTTTTCTATCTTTTGCCGACACCCCTCATGTGATACATCATTGGAAAGCTCTGTGACTACTATTTCATTTTATATATTGCCTGCGCCCCTCCTCTTACTTTGCCCCCACGCGAGGGCACTTTTCTAAATTTAACCGACACCCCTCATGTGATATATCTTGGAAAGTCCTGTGACCACTTATTCATATTATGCACTTTCCTTGTCCCTCCCCCCTACTTTGCTCCCCGCAGGGGTTCGTTTAATGTATTCCAGTCGAAGGCTTTCTAAAAATGGGGAAATTAAAGATCTGATCTCAAATGACATAGAAAAGTCAATAAAAAATATTGATCCCATTTACCATCCTTTTAGTTCATGTTTTTGCCACTAGGGGGTGCTTTTGACTTATTTATTTGGCCATTTTGGTGCTAATTACCGAAAAATTCTAATTTTTGATACTTAAACTCCCCTTACCACTTCATAGCTACTCGCGTTTTTTCAACCAGGAGGCACCCTCATATGACTTTTCCAGTCTTGTGGCTCCATTATAGCCTCCCTTTGGTTTTTTTTTTTTTTTTTTTTTTCCATCTGTTTTCAGTTACCCTATATTTAATAAAATCTGCCTTATATATATGTAAAACAGGGGCGCCATTTGAGGGGGGCTGGGGGGAGGCAATAGTCCCCCCCCCCCAATGAATTTGATTTTTCAGAAAATTTATCAACCATCAATCGTCAAACAAAAATTTAAAAATTTCTCAAATGCTAAAATAATTTATCAGATTTTATTGCAATAAAAACATATGCATTAAATAAATGCTTTATGCATAGAAATTAATAATTATCAAAAAAATTTCCTATTCGAACTTTCTTAAGGTGAGACCTATATCTTTCTTTGGCTAATTTAAAAAATACATGAGAGACATTTTCTTTTATCAATTGCTTCTCAGTTGTGTACAACTTGATCATAGGAAAACAAGTGCCCTCATCGCTAGAAATTCAAGAATAGAATTCTTTCAGATAGTTTTTCTTTGGGGGGCGAGGGAGGTTTGAAGAGACGAATGTAATTCAAGTTTTTAATTATCCAATTTTTTTACTTTTTCGTATTATTTGTGTCACATTATATTTACTGCAATGTTATCAAAATATTTAATTATTTGCTTTATTAAAATCATATTATATATTAGACCGGGAGCCAGGACTGCGGAGTCGGAGTCGGGCCGATTTTTGAGCGGAAGAGTCGGAGTCGGATCTGTTAAAATTCCCGGAGTCGGAGTTGTCCATTTTACAAGCAGGTCTGCGTTGTCGGAGTCGGCCCATTTTTGAGCGAAAAAGTCGGAGTCTGATCTGTTAAAACTTCCGGAGTCAGAGTCGTCCATTTTTCCCACCGACTCCGCAGCCCTGCCGGTAGCACAGACAATCCCCTTATCGAGTTCACGGCTGAAATTCCAGAATTAGTTAAATCTCGATACGCATATTAAAACGCAATCGGTCTGCCATGTCATATCTTGGTGGAAAACACCTGAAAACCTGATTTTAGCGATCGCCTCGTAGGTTTACCATTGTGTTTTCCTGCAGCCAAAAGTAAGAAAACATCGAGGAATGGGAGCAGGAAAACGCAATAGTAAACGTGCCAGTCAACCGCTAAAATCGGGTTTTCAGGTGTTTTCCACCAAGATATGACTCGGCAGACCGATTGCGTTTTAATATGCGTATAGAGTTTTAACTAATTCTGGAATTTCAGCCGTGAACTCGATGAGGTGATCATCTGTGCTCCCGGTCTATATGATACACTCTCAAAATTCTTCAACGCCTAGAAATGGAGTCTCTGCGCACCTGACAAAACAATTTCTTCAACCCCAAAACTGACAAACTTCCATCAAATACCAAAGTAAAAGAAAATTACGCCACATTTTAACTTTTATAATAAAGTAATCTATAATTTTATCCCTTATGTACAAAAATGAACAAATGGGTTATTATGGGCCACCAGCCAAATGTATAGTTTTTCATTTGAAAAATATTCAAAAATTCCTTGTTAAAAACCAGGTCATCCCGACTCCGACCGAAAAAGATAAAGCACAATCCGAAAAACTTAAAGTGCACCTCACTCACAACGAAGAAAATACGTCAACCTATCCTGACGCAGACATCAATTTCATGTAAATACGAAAACTGCTAAAAAGATTTCCATTGAAAGGCAACCCGACCCGAAATGAAAGAGAATAAATTCAGATTTTAATACAATTATTGTAAAAGTAGTCTACAATTATATCTTTAATATAAAATTTACCTTTTATGTAGGAAAATGAAGATACATGTATAGTATTCATTAATGTTCTGATATGTAGCTTTTTCATCTGAAAAATATTCAGGATTTCTTTGAAAAATAGTATTAACACGAACCCACCTCAAAATGCTGAAAACGCAATCCGAAACAATAAAAGCTTTACCTTACCTTTTACTTGCAGAAAATCATTAATGAAAATTTTCATATCACTATAGATTACAAAAGTTGCAAATTTCGTGACATATTCATAATGTTCATGGGCTGATTATTTCATGGCTGATTGAACTTCGTGGTTCTTTTTGCGTAATCATTTGACGAAATTTGCAATTTTTTCCGCGATCGTTTCACGAACTTCACGATTTTTTTCTGCAACTGTTATCAAAATTGTTTTTTTTTCTCGCTACCATTTGTCTAAATTCCCAATGTTTTTCAGTGACCAGCTGACGAAATTCCATGTTTGTTTCTGCGATCTTTTGACAAAATTCGCGATTCTTTTTCAGGATCATTTGTTAAAATTCGTGATTATTTTTTCCTACCACTGGCTAATAATATTTTTAAATTTTTGCGCGATAGTTACACGAAATTCCCCTGGATTGTTTGACTAAATGTTCGTGATTTTTTGTGCACACTTTTGACGAAATTCGCGATCTTTTTCGCCATCCTTTTACAAAATTCGAGATTTTAGTTTGTACAATCATTTGACAAAATCTGCATTTCTTTTCGCGATCTCTGGTGAAATTAGCAATATTTTCCACGGTCGTTTGGACAAATGAGCGTTTTTTTCCGCGACAATTTCCAGATTTTTTTTCAAAGTTTGCAAAGTATTTTCTGTGATCCATTGACAAATTGATTTTGCGGAATTCGAAAGGAAAAAAAATCGTGGACTTTCACTAAAATAAAAAAAATTCGCAGACGAATCACATGTCCGTGAAAGAAGTTACAGAGAAAATCACACAGAGCTTTTCTTATTGTGCGGGATTTTCCCATTTTCTGTGAGATTTGTGCAGTTCTGCATGTTGTGCATTTCTGCACATTGTGCAATTCTGCACGTTCTCTGTTCCAAAAAGAAAATTTTCCCTTGTCCTTCGACAGGAAACTTGTATGGCACCCCTGTAGTAAAACCTGAAAAAAAGAAGTCAAAAGGGACTAGAAAAAAGTTCCATTTTAGACAGGTCTTTGTCTTAGCAAGTATAATTGTATGATTTTTTTCTTCGAAATTTGATTTTTTCCCCCTTTGAGAAAGAATTTTGTTATAGACAGGCTTCGTTTTGATAAGTTTTACTGTAATACTTCTCGTTTCAGAGCTATACTACAGAGTGGATGGTTTAACAATCTTTGAGAATATCTGTAAAAATGGAACCTATAATAGGATCCTGTGTAAAAAGAAATTTTTTGCATGTTCAAGACATTGAAATTTTACCTGCTAAGACGGAAACCTGTGTTAAACAAAATATTTCTTTGGTTCTTGAGTTTCCGTATTCAAAGTTTTTACTGTTTTTGTAAGCATGATTCAGTTTACGCTTATTTACTACAATCGGGGGGAGGGGAAGGTAGACGCTCGGATCTTACACTTAGCTATATAACTTCCCTCAAAAAATCTTTGCCCCCCCCCCCAAGAAATTTCTGAAATGGCGCCTCTGATGTAAAAACAATGATTTCAATAATCGATTGTAGATTCTCGAAAGTAATCGATTACTGTATCGATTGTGTTTTTTACGATGACGATTTTTTTTTATTGGTAAATTTTCGAGAATCGCCCATCACTAGTTTTAAAATTATGCTTAAAAAATAGCAAAATGATGGTTTAAGGGGCCATCTATGATAGAAGTGACTAGATATTTTGAAATTTCTTATGCTATCCTGTAATCTAGCAGGCTTCATTGACTGCATGAGTGGTGCTGAAGGTGCCTTGATCAAGAAGAGGGCTCTCTTCGTTAACAATGGAGTACTGAACTTCAATTTGGATACAGCCCTTAAAATATGCTCGTTTTAAAATAATTAATTTCTCGGAAACTTATAGTACGAATTGCATAAAAATTTGTTTTTAGGCTAATTGAAGGGTGTAGAGTTCATTTATGCTGTCAGAATTGTATATTGCTATTGAAAAAAGTAAAGTTATGGTTTGTTTTAATATGTAGATAACCCCCTAAGCAAATTTTATATAAATCATTTAAAAGTAGACTTTATTTCCAATCGTTCGGTACCAGTAACTTTCTTCCGTGATAATTTATCGAGGAGTTAGTAGGGGGTGTTTACTTTTTTTTTCCACAACTGTACATTCCAAGGTCATGTATTGGAAAGGCTTGTATATAGAGGCTGCAGAATTAAAAAAAAATTGTCTCCTTGATTCATAAAGAAAAACATTTTACTTATTTATATTTTCAGGTAATATTAACTTTTGTCATCAGTAATTTTATACAACTACTTCATTTTGTAGTACTAGTAATAATATACCCCTATTAATAAGAATGATAGTAAGAATATTATTAATCAATCAAGTAGCAGTCTCTTAAGAAAGCTAAAGATGCTAGCAATACCATGTTTACCACAATATCATATTAATACATGGTGCATAAAGCACAGGGCCGAAACTAGCCTTTCTTGCACCCGGGGCAAACATGGATTTTAGCACCCCCCTCCCCTCTTCCACAAAGTATATTTACAAAGAGAATTTTACTAATTTTATAATAGACGACTTATTTTAAAATTTAAAATATGTAATACTGAACAACGTAATCTACAGTCGTTGATCCAAGGGGGAGGTCCCTCTGAACATCAACAAAAATATTCTAAAGATCATTTTTAAAATGACATATTCAGTAGAGTCCCGATTATCCGAGTCCCGCCTAATCAAGTTTCCACTTTCACCGAGTTATTTTCTTCTGATGGACTGATGGCTTCCATTATTATGAAACAGCCATTATAAATGAAGTGTTAGGTGAAGATGAAAGAGCAATCGTAAAAAGTTAGAACTCTGATTTTCTGGTCCGAATGGGAAAAAAAAAATGGCCATAATTATTTTTGCAAAAAAAAAAATTATGGCCATTTTTTTTTTCCCCATTTGGACCAGAAAATCAGAGTTCTAACTTTTTACGACTGCTCTTTCATCTTTACCTAACACTTCATTTATAATGGCTGTTTCATAATAATGGAAGCCATCAGTCCATCAGAAGAAAATGATCCTTTCCAAAGGTATAATCCTTCATTTGGCGCCCCTTCGTTCTGGTGCCCGGGGCACCTGCCCCCCCCCTAGTTTCGGCCCTGATAAAGCATACATATTTCATTGAGAGCTATTAGCAGAACACTGTATTATCTGACTCTCAACGTTCCAGACTTCTACAGCTTGGGAGGAACAAATTCACTGTACTGATGAATAGAAGGACAGCATTTGTATTGATAGGAAAGAAAATTGTTTTACTTAACATTCAGTTACTAGTTCAATTTATTCCAACTGAGTGAAAAATAATCTGGCAAGGAGTCAAATCTTGGACCTTCGGCACCATGAGCCAATGCTGTACCAACTGGACCATCCCGGATAACTGTGTCATAGTTCACTACACATACTTTGACTCTTGTCTGATATGAGTTATCTCATAAGATTTCATCAATGTATGATTAAGATAAAATTAATTTCATTCAGTTGGTGTTTAAACTACAGAAATCAGATAAATTTGGCTGGTTAAAAAATAACTTTTGGATTAAATACAATTGACTTATAATTTTACTATAGAAAATTTATCCTATAAATGTTGAGAAAAGTTTAACAATAAACTATAATCATCCATGAATTGATAAATTGCCGAGAATTGTGTTTTTGGTTACAATAATATTAATAAAAAATTCTGTTATATTCATACATTACATACATAATTTTTTTATTGTTAAATTGAATACAAACATTTCTGAGAAGGGCTATAAATCAGGATAGAGTAAGTGTATTTGATGATGTTTCATAGATGTGAGGCAAAAAGTTTTATGCAGCTACAAGAAGCATGTTTCAAATAGGAAAAGGAATAAACCTTTAATTAAGACTCATCTCAGGACCTAAATTGTAATTTTAATCATGGTTTCAATTTTTAAATTGTGCAATATTTGTTATTTTTCTTTTTTTTTTAAATCTGAATGAGTTAAAAGATAATGTAATAATATATTATTAGACATTATATTTTACAAAATAAAATGATTACAACATTATACTTAGTATAGAACTATATTTTAAAAATAATTTAAAATATAATACGCATGTTATGGGGAAAATGATATAATTTAGATCTTAATGAGAAATTTGGGATTGTTTTGACTAGATTTTCAATATCGGATGTGTTTCAGTAATGGCGATCTGATATGTGTCTTCCAAATGGTTATCTGTTAGTCATGTTCTTGATTTTGACTTTATATTCTTCTTTTGACTGAACAGCTGCTTGTATATATATGTGCTTCCAATTATAGAAAACATTAATAATACATACTTATATATCTCTGCATATTTATCCTTGGACACATCAATTAATGAAGAAGTTTAAAAAAACTTGCTTTTCACAGAAGAATCACGCTGTAACTCTGAAAATTCCAATTATAACAGGGTTTGTACGGTCCTTGAAAGTCCTGGATTTTTTAAAAAGAATTTTTTGTGCTTAAAAGTACTTATTTTCATGCAAAACTTGCAAAAAGTCCTTAATTTTACTCTTGTATTATTTCTTAATCGGGGGTGAAACTCTTCTGCATTTCTTTGAATTTCTGATTTAAAAATAAATCTTAATCCCCCTTGCCTCCCTTCTTCTGAAATTTCACTTTCCCCTTTTACTCCCCATTCCACAATACCAAAGTTTAAAATCTTTAAAATTTAATTTTTTTTTAAACTTTTTCTACTGTTATTTGTTACTGTATAGTGAATAAATAATTAGTCCTAAATTTCATTAACAATTCATTCCATTACATTCATTTCATTAAAATTTCATCTGAATTTCACCCTCTCAAAATTTTGCTTCTCCGTTTTTCTCCTCCCCTCCAGTACTCAAAATTTAAAACTGTTTAATAATTTTTAAAAAATTCTGCTTTATTTGTCATTTTATTGTCACAATAAATAATCGATCATGAAGATTTCTCTTCCCACCCGAAAATTGTCATTTTCCCTTTGCTCCCCTCCCCCATTTAAAGATCACATAGAATTTTAAGACTTTAAAACTATTTCATTTTTTTTTCTTTTTTTACTTATTTGTAAATTTTTAGTAGGGTAAATAAATAAGGCATCTAATAATCTCACCCCCTCCCTAAAAAAATTGTAAGGGGCCGTTCAAATATTACGTAAGCACCTAAGGGGGGGGAGGGGGTTAGCGATTTGCTTATTTTTGCTGACAAGGGGGGAGGGGGTGTTTGAATGATGCTTACGTAAGACTTTTCAGAATCTCTAACTTGTAAAAAAAAAAAAAAAAAAAAAATATATATATATATATATATATAAAATTTCAAATTGAAAGAAAGAAATAGCAAAAGAATATTAAACTTGAAGTTCTGATGTCAGCTATTTTGACCGCACAAGGAAAACATAAACGATCTCTTTTATCTAGAGGTGACTGTTCATGTTTGATGCATGAGGGCTTATTATCTCTGAGAACTTACTACTATTTCCAATTGTGAGAATAGAACAGAATAGACCGATATAGAATAGAATATTGAATGGACCGATGCGATATGATGTATTGTGACAATATGAGTTTTCCGGGAAAGCTTCCAAAACGTAAGTAAAATTCTATCTTTTTTGTTTCCACCCCTCCTCTGTCAAGTGGTTGAACCCCATAACCATAGTGACCGACTGCTCTACTGTCTGGTGTCTCGTGAGTTTTGAAAACCTCTCAGAACAGATCTGCACGGGCTGGGCTCGGGCCTATTTTCATACACGGCACTCGGGGCGGGCCCGGGCCATACATTTTTCTGAAGGCTCGGGACGGGCCGGGCGTAGTTACTACTCTTTACGGGACGGGCCTTACTTTTTTCCTGGGGGATCGGGCCGGGCCCATTTTTTTTCTGTACAGAGCCGGGACTGGTTTCATTCCAAGTCTTCAATGCCCATAATTTTAAGTCCTAGTTTTGACGCAGCCCGTATGAAAATCATTGTCTCTGCGGAGTCTGATCCGTTCAAAGGTCAGTAAAATTAGGTCAGGCTCAAAAAATTTTGAAAAAAATGTACACATTTTTAAATCGCTATTATTCTACTATTAAACATTCAAATTTATTCTTTTTAAAGAATGGTAGATTTCTTATTAAAATATAGCTAAATGAAAATATAAGAAAACATGTGAGAAGGAACCTGTCTATGACGAAATCCTGTTATAAACTGAAAAACGTGTTGATCCATACAAAATTAATATACTAATACGTAAGAATAGAATATATAATACATTTAAAACTTGCTAAGAAGGGCACTTGTCTATAACGGATTTTTTTCTTTTTTATGCAATTCCGTTTTAGAAGATTTTATTGTATAGCATTTTTCAGATTTTTAGCACTTCAATACATGGAATATGGATTAACGATATTAATGATAACGGATTCATTTACATACAAGAAATAGAGATTGATTAAAAAAAATAAATGTCGCAGCCTGCGCCACTTATATAAAAATGAAGATTATAAACATAAAAAAAATATTTAAGACATATTTTTGGCCAGAACTCCTCGTACGAGACAAATCTTTCACCAAATCGACATAAAAATCAATGTTTTGTAGAAATTCAATCGGGCCGGGCCGAGATTTTAACTTTTTTTCCGGATCGGGCCGAACTTTTAACTTTTTTATCGGGCCGGGCCAATAATATTTTTGTACGGGCCGGGCCGAATTTTTTTCTCTATGAGTCGGGCTGGGCCCGGGCCTGGAAATTTCGGCCTGTGCAGACCTCTACCTCTCAGTACTGCAGTGTAGTGGTGTTTAAAATAAATAAAATCAGAAATATGTCTTCATTTCGAGAAATCTTGTATAAAAAACTTTTTGAAAGTTTCAAAAAGTCTGCATCAGATAAACCTTTGAAGGATATCCAATGTAAAACTAATGATGTGTGGCGGCAGTACAAAAAGTCTTCTAAAACTGACAAAGAGTTAGAGGTATTGGTGCTAAAAAGAATTGAGGACGAACTGCGTAAGGCAACCAAAAAGAAATCAGTCTTTCTTGATTATTTTATAAAGGTAATTATAATCAATTTATTCTTAAAATTTTAAATATATTTTATCATAACTTTAAGTTTACATAATTACTTGTAAAAATTGGAAAAAAGATAGATAAGATAAAATGACCGTGTAGCCTTATCAAAACATGGTCAGTATGGGAATAAATAAAGACCAAAAAAAGTCAAAAAACGAGTTATTACTTTTTAAATATGGCGTAGCCAAGCTAAGCCTTATTTTTTCTTTTCAAATAACTCAAAAATTAATGCATCCATGGGGGAAAAAAATTAAAAAAATATGTTAGTTTTGTAGCAGATAATCTTCTAACTGTTTTCAAATTTTGAACCTTACTAAAAATGAAATGTAACCCAATTGAATTGAAACCAATGTATCTCAGATTCAAAAACAGATAAATAAGGTTTCCAGTGATCTCAAAAAAGGAAAAACAATCCTTAAAAAGGAAACGACAAAATGCTGAATACCAAAGAAAACATCGAACCACCAAACGAACAAAGCTTGGAGAAATCTGCCATGATAATCCAGACATTAAAAAAAATAGTTTTGATAGAATCAGTAGGAAGACCAAGTTTAAACAACCATTATTACTTAAAGCAATAGCAGACATAGCTATTATTGGAAGCGCTGCAGATGCAAAAAGAAGAAACAAGTCCGAAGTGTCAAAACTCTCGATGACTTAACTGCAAAACTGAAAAAGGTTGGTTTTGCAATAAGCAGGAGTAGAACATATCTTCATTTGCTTCCAAAAAATTCCTCAACCATCGAGTGTCGAAGACATGTCACCACAGTGCCGATAAAACTTTCTTGGATTCTGGCTGATTATCACCGATCTCACATTGATACCCAATTTGCAGTAATATCCATCCATTATTTAGAAACTTTAGCTTCAATTTTTGGACCCATGCAAGTGTTTCTTCTCTGGTCCAACGTTAATAGCTATAAGAAGTAGGAAACACAGTTCTTCCACAGCAAATACTCATGCTCAGGATTTTGAAACTCTATTAATACTCAAAGATTTTGAAAAATTAGTGAAAACAGAAGAGGGTTTCATCAAACCTGTAATCATAGTAACGGTTGATGGAGATCCAGACAAGAATCCCCGCTACCAGAAAGTTATATCGTTTGCTATTAACCATTTCAAAAAGCATGATTTGGATGGAATTTTCATAGCGTGCAATGCTCCTGGAAGAAGTGCATATAATTGAGTAGAAAGGCGAATGACACCACTCAGTCGAGAACTGTCTTGTCTTATACACCCTCATAACCATTATGGTTCCCATCTCGATGAGAACGGTCGCACTACTGATGAAGAAATGGAGCAAAATAACTTAGCATATGCTGGTAAAACTCTCGCAGATATCTGGAACTCATTAAACATTGACACTTATCCCGTTACTGCCACATATGTTGATTCAGGCAAACCAGAGTCTCTTGGTTATGACTTGGATTGGTATTCGAAGCTCGTACAAGAAAGTCAATACTTGCTGCAAATTGTAAAATGCGAAAAAAAGAATTGTTGCTCTCCTGCACGTAGTGGATTATTTCGTATATTAAAAGGACGATTCATTCCTCCTCCAATTAAAATGATACAATCGTCAAATGACATCATTGCAAGTGAAGAGGGGGAATTTATAGATTTAAGTCTCCGTCTGGCCTTAAATCTGAATAGTACAGAAAAGGGATTTTTAAAGATGCTGTATGATTATTTTTGCTCTTCCATAAAGTTCACGCATTTATCCGCAAGAACTTGTGGAAATTGTGGCCAATATCATGCATCTCAGAAGTCAGCAAACAGACACAAAAAAATTCAACAGAGTGAAAAAAGCGAGAAGGACTGCCTCACAGATTATAATCTTATTAATAGTCTACAGACTATAACAGACTATTAATAGTAGGACCTATTAATAGTCTGTGGACTGCCTTATACGACTATTGAGAATTGCTGCTCGTCGAGCAAATGAACTTATGCGCTTCGTAAAATTCGTGGAAGATATGGAAGATGTTGAGTGGATCAATGAAGATGAAGTTGATAAAGATTGCATCCGAATAGTAAGCGATGAAGATAATCAAGTAAAACTGGAAACCAATATCATAACAGATATAGAAAAATGGCTTGAGCAGCCGTGGTCAGCATCGGAATAGATATTGTCATGTTCAAATTTAAATTTTTCAAATGGCTAAGTTCTTCTAAAATTGTGATGTAAGAAATTTTCTTAAATAGAATTGTAAAGAAATAAAACAAGCTATTATTATTTAGTAGTTAGATTAGTCGAGTAGAGTTTTATAATTTGTATTGTGTCCTAATTTTTTAAGTGGGGGGGGGGGGTCCAATTTTCTTACGTAATTATTAAGGGGGGGTTCGCGATTTGCTTATTTTTGCTGACAAGGGGGGAGGGGGGGTCAAAAATAGTCAAAAACATGCTTACGTAATATTTGAACAGCCCCTAAAAATCTGATCCCCTTTGCCCCATCAGCTCATAAAGTTTAAAACGAACCTTAAAAATGATTCCTTTTTTAAAAACTTTTTCTCTTTATCTGTTACTTTATTGTAGCAATAAATAATCGATCATACAGTTTTATTCCTCCCCCCCCCCTCCACCACCAAAATTGACGTTTCCCCTCCCCCTGCCTTACCAAGTATACAAAATTTAAAATCTTCTAAACTGTTTAATTTTCATTTTTTGCACTCTTTGTAAATCTTTAATGGGGTAAATTATCAGTCAACTGTTAAACTCTCCCTGCTCCCCCCCCCAAAAAATGCTTCTCCCCTTTGCCCCCCCCCCCCCTCCGCAACTCACAAAATTAAAAGTCTTCGTTTTTTTCTGCTATATTTGTTACTTTATTATAACAATAGTTAACCACCTGAAGACTTCCCTTAATCCGAAACCGCCGCCTCCATTCCCATTTTCCTTCCACACAAAATTTAGTCTTTGAAACTGTTTAATTTTTATTGTTTTTCCCAATTTAATTATAAATCTTTAGTAATGATAAATAATTAATCATCTAATAAACTTCCTATTCCTCACACCTATAAAATTTACGATTCCCTTAATTTGCACCCCAGCTCACAAAGTTAAAAGTCTTGAAACCTCTAATTTTTTAAAACTTTCTTTCCTCTATTTTTTATTTTATTGTAACAGTAACAATAATTAATTCTTTAACTTTCACACCTCCGAAATTGCCTCCCACCTTCCCTGGCCTCTGCCTTTTTCCTACCACATAAAATTTAGTCTTTAAAACTTCTAGTCTTTTTTTTCTGTTCCAATTGTAAATCTTAAGTAATGGTAAATAACTAAACAATCATCTAATCAACCTTTTTTACCCCCCCCCCCCCAAAAAAAAAAAAACTGCTATGTTCATTTTACATTCCCACCTCCCCAAGTTTAACATTTTAAAAACTTTTTAAGTTTTTAAAAATATTCTGTTTTGTTTGTTTATTGCAACAATAAATAATCGCTCATCTAAATCCTTCCTCTTCCCGAATTTTTTTTTTTCTGCTTTCCCCTTCTTCTTCCCCTGTAAAGAGTATATACAGTTAAAAAACATGGAAGCTCTTTAATATTTTTTTTTCTGCTCTAGTTGTAACTCTATAGTAATAATAATCATTTAATAAACCCCTCCCCCTAAATAAATAAATAATTTGCTTCTCTGCTAGATTTTGAAGTAGTAATATAATTAAATAATCATCTTAATTCTCCCTTCCAAAATTTTGGATCCCCCGCCTCTCCTTTCTTTTCCCTCCTGCACAGTAAGTTTACAGTCTTTAAATTTACTTTTTACTTTCTTCAGTCTTTACAAGAAGAAAGTATTGGATTTGTGAAAATTTTCGACTTCCGGTTTTCAACAGATTTACATGTTTAAGGGGTCGGGGATCCCGAAAAACATGTTTTTACAAAATGTCTGTCTGTATGTGACACAAATTTTGTGGGCACTCTCAAGAACTAATGCACGGAATTTAATAAAAATATAAAGTTAGTCCCTGATATAAAATTGCACTGATTAGTTTTTGATGTAAATCACCCAGCAGGTGACGCTACTGTGCCACATTTTTTTACAATTTCCGCTACAATTCTTCCTCAAGAACTAATGCACAAATTTTCATCAAACTTCAGATTCAGGTATACCTGTATAAATATTGGTGCTGATTATGTTTTGGTGTAAATCACCCAAGAGGTGATGCGGTATTTTTTACAATTTCCGCAATAGCTCTATCTCAAGAACTAATGCACGTATTTTCATCTAACTTCGGATTCAGTTAGACGTTGATACAAGTTGTTCTGATTAGGTTTTGTGTTAAGTGCCCAATAGGTGGCGCTGCATTTTGCAGGATTTACACAACTTTAGCAATAGTCATATCTCAAGAACTAATGCACGGAATTTCATATCTTTAGAATCCTCATGATGGGCATAAATTGCCATTTAATTTTGGCGCTCTGATAGCAAATTTTAAAGTATTAATATGTATGAGATAGAAGAAAGTTTTGGGATTGATACATCTGATAAGTTTTTTTTTTTTTTTTTTTCTGCTGTATTTAAAATTTTCTAAATTTTTACTGTCACACACTGAAATCCCCCTACCTCCCCCCCCCCTCCTGCTGTCCATTTGAATGTTTAAAACTTGTATATATAAAAATAAAACCCTCTATTAAAAAATACATATTCCAATTTATTAGTTTTTTTAATTTGTAGGTCCTTAAATACTTTTGACTTTCGTCCTTGAAAGTCCTTGATTTTTATTTAAAGAAATGTGTATGAACCCTGTATAAGTTAGGTAGAGTACTTTCGATATCAACTGAGAATGATGAAGAGAACATTCTCATGGAAATTTCATTCTGGCGAATGTCAGAAAATATTTCAAATTCCACCCTGGGATTTGAAATATATAGTACATAAGCATGCAGATTACATTCTGAAGTTTTATTAAATTGAGTTTTAATTTTTCAGCTGACTGTTACCCTAGCACTAATTTTGTCTCAAACAATTTCACAGAGTTATAAAGATTATTATGAACACGTTTACCTTTTTCCATTAAATAAATGGTCACTCAGATCATTGAGATAGTTAGTAATGTCAACTAAAAATGAAAATCTTAACCACTTCTCATCTTAGAACTTGCAAATGGGTTTACATTTGGAATCCATGAATTGTTGAACTTCATTGCTTCAGGGAAAAAAAAAACTATTGAAGCACTTTTCTGCACCTCAACCAAAATACTTCAGTATAATGTCACCATATTCAGTTTTCATATCACTTAGGAATTGCTGAAACTGTCTCCGGTTAAGACCTTTTGATTGAATAAAATTAAAATATTTTATAATAGTCATTACATGATCAAAATGGAAAGACTTCTGACACAAATTTTCTTCATGAATGATACAGTAGAAAGTCATCATCCTAATATTTCAAATATCTTTCACATCAGATTTAATTAATGCTGTTAAAATCTATTGCTGACTCACATTTAGTCAGAGTACCTTTCAAGCCGGCATACCAACTAGAACAAATAACTGCTTGGACAGTATCTGTAGCATGTGCAAATCTAGGGAAAAGTTAAATTTGTGAGTTTGAAAATGAGAGAAGATTAACCCTTATCGGTCCTATGTCACTTCCCACATAACCAGCATCTCTTACACAAATTTTATTCGGTTGGCACCACCTTTTTTTTTTTTTTTTTTTTTTTTTTTTTTTTTTTTTTTTAAGAAACATTTGTACTTTGACAACATATACAAGAGAAATGTACTTCAAAATTTTTTTTTATACTGGTGCAAATAAAATCATGTATAAAAAATGGTAAAAATTTTTCTGGATGATTTGGAACATCTATGAAAGTAAAATAGTAAATTTTTTATTTTTGAAAAGATTGGCCGAACATTAAAGTTAGTACGCAAGATGTCATTGCAAACATAAGATGGTTGCTTTTTCAAGCCTACGCAATTGTTTCTTTTGGAAAATTTGAAGTTTAACTGGGTTTTCCATCAAATCAAAAATCATTGAACCATAATATAATGATTGGTCGAATCATGGTTTTTTATAATACATAACTTATTCTTAATAGAGAGAACGTTATTCCAAGCTAATAAAGAATAGAGGCCTTTTACGGCATGCCAAACTTTATCCAGAATTTCTGAGATATTCTTGCACACAGGGTTTTACAAATTTGATCAAATCTGGTAGCCAGCAAAAAATTCGAGTCACCAGTAAAAATATTTGCTCCCCCTGCCATCATTGATTTTCAAAAAGTACTAAAGTCTTTTTATGAATTGAGAAAAAATAATATCAAGTATAGTTTAGAATTATTAGTTACATAGTTTAGAATAGTATGGAATTTAGAAAGACTAACTAATAAACTAAGTTTCGTATTGAAAATTATATGTCTGGAAAAAATAAATACTGTAGGGTATTAATAGCATAGGTATAAATGTCCAGGTAGTTGAGTGCTACAAAAAAATCTATATCTGAGGATGACATTTAATCCAATTTTAGGTGTCACAAGGGGTGGATTAACACTATTTCTTACTATTTTATTGAAACGTACCCTTCCCCCACATTTTAATTACATGACATGCGTGCTGGCTAGAGAGGAAAAGAATGGTGTTTTCTGTACATGAGATGGAAAATGCCTTTTAAACTTTGTTCTTCCAATAAAAGTATGGGGGAAGAGGGATGTCACTGCTTGCTGTACAGTAATAGGGTTGGGGGGGGGGGGGGGGAGTATTGTTTGTGCTCATTTCTTAGTTCAATTTTTGTACAAAACAAAAATAGTTATTCTGAAATAAACAAAAAAAATGCCAGATTAAATTATTTGGTTGCCAGTAGGATTGGATTATTGCTACTTTTTAAATATCACAGTAACAATATTTAAGCTCTGACACTGCTGGTATAACCCAATAATAATATTGTTTTGTCCACACTGCGATTTCAAATGCCGAATATCTCGTACCAATATCTTCAATTCTTCTTTCATCTGATTCATGTACTTATTCACTGGCCTGCTTCAGTCGAACCGGGATCCAATAACTTGCTACGTTAATTCCTACCACCCACCCAAACTGCAAATTCTACTGTTCATTAGACATTAATAACATTTATCGCTCGTTTCTTGTTCAGCTGCTACTGGTATGCAGGATATTTCAAAAAGAAGAATCGATTTTAAAAATTCATAACTATTCAGCTTTTCCATTTTTATTGAATAAAGTATAGGTAGAAACAGGGTAGAATTTTTTAACAATCACATTCCTCAACGATGGATCAGCCATACGAGACCTGACGATTCAGTTAAACATCAATCACCTACCTCCAAGATCGCCAAACTTCTCAGTGTGTAATTTCTTCTTGTGGGGGTTTATACAAGACTACATTTATGTGCTTCCCCTTCCAGCTACATTAACCAAACTGAAGATACGCATAACAGAAACAGTGGATGCAAACATGCTTGCAAAAGTATGGGATGAATTTGACTACTGTATAAAGATACGCTGTGCATCCCAATGTGGATATATCAAGTATCTTTAATTTGGTTTGTAAAAAACTTTATGATTAGCCATGTAATATAAAATTAATCTTAAATGTCTATATTCAATATTTTTCATAATATACACATTTTAAATTGGGTTATTCTTTTTGAAACACCCTGTATATTATGATTGATATATCATGATCAATAGCGTGAGCTTGAATATGTGTTGGTTATTATTGTTGATAGTTTTGGTACATATTGATTGCTAGAACGTGGTTTCTCCATATCTCTGTATAGAGCAGACTTTTGGGAATCAATGAAAAAAAAAAAAATAGTTTAATTAATTGTCAAAGGAAATAAGGCCATCAACTTTTTTTTTCTGAAAAGTAGCAAATAAACGTAGGAAAAAGTACAATACTGGTTTCCTAAGTAACCTCCTTTATCGCTGAAAACAGTTACTATGACAATGCATGTGACCTTGCAGCAGGGTTGGGTTTATGATGTCAAAAACTGGTTTTTGGCATGACAAGCGTCAAAAACTGGTTTAAACTGTCATAAACAGGTTTAAACCATCAAAAACTGTCATAAACTCGTTTAAACCGTCAAAAACTGACAAATACATCTAACACACTAAAACATTTTAACAACAATAGGTAAGCATTAAATAAGTCAATGATTTATGTGATCTTTTATTTAAATTTATTGTAATTTAATAATTTTTAAAAATTAAATTATTAATTGCCATAAAATATTTTAATTTTTTTAATTTTCAGTCCGAAGAAAATCATTTCATACAATTAAATATTCTGGATCAATTTTGCCCCACAGCATGCTGCAGCACACAACGTGTTTAGCACTTTTATTTACACCCAAATGATTTCTGAGTTTAGAGTGTATGAAGCATTAGAAAATAGTCTGTCTCTTAATTGATGCTGAGCTAATAGGACTTGATAGCAAAAGCATTGCTAGATGAGCAGGTTTTGAAGCAGACTAAAAAAGCTATCGCATTTAATGATACCTTTCCACCAAATAATAGGGTCCTCCCTATAGCACTGAAATAAGATGGGAAAGTGGATTCTTTAGCTTCATGCACAATCAGTATGGGTAAGCATCCATAAATTATCTCAGTAGCTCAAGCGCGAGCTGAATCAACTGATACATCAGTCAACCCTTGCCCCTTATGGTTGGCATGCAAAATATAAGCCAAACAATGGTATGGTTTCATGATTTGATCCCTTCTATTATGCACTTTTTAATTAAGTGAATTTTCTTTGAGAAGACCGAGCCAATTTCGTTCAGTTTTAAAATTGAAAACATATTTTTATATATTTAAAGAAAGCATGTTTAAAAAGGATTTTGACTTTAAGCTTATTTTTATTATTACTTCTCTTATTTTGTAAATGTTTAAGATTAATAATCCAATTTCAATTTTGAATGGAATGGTTATTGCTTAGACTAGAATAACATTGATGCTCATTATCTTGTTATATATACAAAACAATAAGTTTTTATTTCTTATTAAAAAAAAAAAAAAACCTAGCTAGTGCTTTAAGCTCTCAAAAGCAAGAAAAATTAAAACGATTTTAAATAAGAGAAAAAATGTGCAGCTCAGGTGAGCTTAATGTCTACTTTTTAGAAAAACACAATTTTACAAAAAAAATTAAAAATTTTACCCTATTAAAAAATTGTACTTAACAATAATACTTAACTATGTACTAATTATTGATATACAGTAATGTGAATTTAAAATATCACATGTAATGTTGAAATGTGTGACATTTAATGTGAATTTTTACAGATCAATTTAGTACTTTAGGTTTTTGACATGACGGTTTAAACCCGACATAAACTGACACACGTCAAAAACCTGCCAACCCTGCCTTGCAGTAGGGAACTTTTTTTAATTCAGCACAAAGAAAAAGGTGAGATGTATGACCATTCAGAGCTGCAGAAATCCCTCTTGGAGAAAAATTTCAACATTGGATTTAAGTATATTTACACGCGTATTCAAAACAAACGCTTTTCTTCTGTTACTCCCCTTTCCTCGTAGATTGGCGAGCCGCAGCTAAAATCGCGAAACAGACCAAACATGCGGACGGTTTCTCTCTCCTGGAGCAATCATAACTTAGAGTGTCACGTGATCAGTATTTGCGGGAAGTACGAATGACTCGTAAGTAGTCAAAAAAGATGGCGGACTTCTGGTAGCGTAGCGTGCAGAGAGCCATGTGACGCTTACAAAATGCTATTATAGTAAATTTTGTGGCTACAAACAAATCTCAGATTTAAAAAAACCCTTCTTATAGATAAGAGCTAACATCAAAACAAAAAATAAGGGGAATATTAATTTAAAATACAGGTATGTGAAATGTTTTTTCAGTGTTATGGTACCTTTTGATATGTTGTATTATCGTGTGTTATCGTTGTATTATCATATATTGCTTAATTTTTTTTTAGCACTGCTATAAAACCTTTATTTTACTTTCTAGTTATTACCAAGGTATGACATATATCATTAGAATCTTTGTATTGACAGTTTTTACTTTTATCTCGTGAAAGCGAAATGCTGTCACATCCATTAAGAAATATTTGTTTACTTTTTGTAAAATGATATTTATACAGTTTCTAATAATGTAGTAATGAAGTTTTTATCTTTTTGTTACTAATCCCCAATAATTAGATTTGAGGATTTATAATAATAATAATAAAACTGACACATGAACTGCTGTATTTAAACAATAAGTTTAATTTCTTATTTTTCTGCAGTAAGCAACTATAGGCAATTTCCATTATTCATGGATAATTTATTTTCGATAGCCTGTAACTATTAATTTGTTCAGCATTTGATGTTAATTTTGAAATAAATTTTAAATGAACACATAAGAAATAATAATAAAACACTCATACTACAATATATATTAAAACACACATACACACATAAATAACGCCTGCATTCAACAGTTAAAGATATATATAAATATTTTGCAGACATACATAAAGATACTGTTATTAAATAAATACTGTTTGTTATCGAGATTTTCTTTTTTAAAGCTTGTCTCTAATTGTGCAATGAAGAGCAACAACAACAACAAAAAAAAAAACCCTGATTAGATAGTATGTATTATTAACAAAATTAATAAATCATAAATCTTGAAACTATATATAGTTTCAAGAAAAATATAAATGTCAAAATAATAAAAATATATCAATCAATAAAAATATAAATGTCAAAATTTCGACATTTATAAATATGTCTTATCTCGAAAATTGTTTTGTGAGTCCCCAGTAGTATAATACAACATATTAATAATAATAAAACACTGAAAACATTTCACATTGTGACTGGTTGAGAGTATGTAAGGAGTATGATTGAGTATTGATTATGTGAAAGTATTTAATTTACAGATGTCAAATATTATTACTTATTCAGTTTAAGGGGGGGGGGGGGGATAAACTACTCTCTCTGCTTTACATCGACAAAATAATATTAATAGTAAAAATGATAATAAATACTAGTCAGTTTGCAGATAACAAATATCTGTGTTATTTTCCAGCTGAAAAAAAAATCTGATTACCTGAAAGTTATAATTTAATGATGTTTATTAACAAATTTAAGGTTTTAAGTTAAATGACTTCAACATTTTGGATTAAGATTAACATCTTAATTTGTATTTATTTCTCTAGTACTTGTTGGATAAAAAAAAAAAAAATCCTGCTGTATAGTACATTTCTCAAATAAGATAGATGGGCCAGTAATGGACACCCTTAAGGAATTTCTTTTAAAATTATTTTTTTATTAATAATTATAATCATATTCCAGGTTTTTTTTTTCAATATTATATTAATCTGCCAACACTATTTAACTATTCTCATAGTCTCATTTCCGAATATGAATAAAAATTTAATTTTAAATAACAGAAATATATCAAAACACTCAAAAGTCCAGTAATGGACACCCTCTGGTCCAGTGATCGACACTCTCTGTTCCAGTAATGGACATCCCACAAAAAGTAACAGATATAATTGTTTTTGTGACTATTTTGAACCAGAATTTAATGAAAGCATATTAATGAAACAAAACAGTTATTTTCAAATAAATTTAATAATTAGGATACCAGTATTTAATAAAATATTTGTGATAATCATTCACTGTTTGCATCAATTATTGTAATTATCTGGAGATCAATATTTTAATTATTTTAGATGGATAGTTTAAAATACTAAATATCAGACAATTACAGCTGTCAAATTATTGAGACAATGGGGAATTTAAAAGATAATAATAAAAATTAAAATTGAGCATTAGTGCATAGCAATAGCTTCGTCTCACTGTTTTTAACAGCTTCCAGAGACTACTTGATATATTACTTGTAATAATTAATATTACAAATATGAAAGAAATGATACTGTGAGCTGGCTATTTTAAATACTAAATAAAATAATTTCAAAATAAAACTGTAGAACTGATGTTTGAGGCCACTGATCTGCAGATTTACTAGTTTCATGATTACTATAACTTTAAATAATATTACAATAATATATATATATATTTGTCAGAGATGAATAAGCAAACATTTAAGACAGAAAATAGATTTTTAACAACTTCTGTAACTTATAATTGTTTTTATTTAAATGGGGATGGTTAAGCCCTATGGGACCCTGTTTGACTATGCCCTTAAATTATATTTTCTGCTTCCTGTCTGGTTTGATTGTGAGATTACAAAATATGCAAGGCAGAGTCATTATATTCATTAAAAAAAAAAAAAGAATAAAGTATTTAAATTTTATTAACCACATAAAATAACTTACAAGCAGCTATTTATAACAGTTTTGGTGTTATTACATTTTGGTTAGTGTAATTTAAAAGTTAAATTTGATTATTTAGGTCTTAAGTCAAAATATTTTATGCACTATAAACATTACTGAAATTGCATTTTCAGCAATGTCTACATGGGGTGTCCATTACTGGGAAATGACTATCCCAGTAATGGACACCCCTCTTAAAACCTTAAAAATAAATGAAATTTTATAAAAAAGCTATTAGTATATAAAATTCAAAGTTTTCTATTACTACCAAAACAAAAAGCTGAAAATTTTTCTAGAAAATAAAGAATATATAAATTTATTAAATGAAGCTCTTAGCATGTTCATTAAGATTTTCACTGAAAAACAGTGCAACTTCGAAACATTATTTTCTGCTTCCTGATTGGTTTGATTAAGAGTGTCAACAATAATGAAAGATTGTAAAATATGCAAGAGAAATTATAAAAAATAAATTATAAAATTAATAAATAATAATAAATTTAATAAATTAAAAAATTATAAATTATATGCAAGAGAATTATAAAAAAAAAATAATAAAAGCTATTTTTTTTTTTATAAACCAAAAATATTGAAGGGTGTCCCTTACTGGCACATCTACCCTATATTAATTTACATAAGAAATTATCAACTTTTAATTTAGTATAAATTTCGTCAGTGCAAATGAAGTATTGATAGGTCTATAGCAAAAGCATACTATATTAATTATGTGTATAATGCTTTATTTATTTTTTTTTTTTTAAGAGTTTGAGAAATGTTTTCCACTTTTTCACTATAAGCAATTTGTTTAAAGCTCTGAGGCCTGGGCTTTTCAAGATTGCTAAATATATTGAAATAGACACTAATTAAGAGACATTGATAAATATGTTATGAGATTTGATGTTTAAAAACTCTATAGCACTAAAGAACAATTTTTTCTTTAGCGTCCCCCTTCGTTTGTATTTAATCATTATAAATAATATGAAATGAAATTGTGTAACATAAATAAAAATAACAATTTGAATAATATTTTTTATTTTAATTTTCAGTTATATAAAAATATATACACTGTTAGCACAGCTAACAAGTAATTTTTAAAAGTAACAAAAATGTTAAATTGATTTAAATTGGTGTGGAAGGGGGATTCTTGCAAAAGAATACAATTGCATGAAAGTACATGTCGTTTCGGTTTGAGCCTATATACATTATTCTTGTTAAAAAACCCAATTTAAAAGTATAAAAAAATAATAATTATTAATTAGTATAAAGGAACTTTTATGATACAGCTAATTGTAAAAGTACAGTCTAGTATAAATCAGCTGAATGAAAAGAATAAGCAACCAAAATAAATCTAACATTAGGCTGTTTCAAAACTTTGCTAAAGGAGCCCCTACTACAGTCATAAAAGTAAAATAAAAGAAGAAAGAAAACCGGGATAACAATAACACACTTTGTTACTATTATTTCCTATTGTATTATTCTTTTAGCGCTGAAGGAGATCCTATTATGAAGCTTTAAAATAAGTGCAAGAAAAAATTTCTCTAAATATTTCAGCTTTTCTTTGCGTTGATTTTTAAGGATCACGTATTTATCTTAGCGAAAAAAAAAAAAATTCATTTATTTATATCTCATCAGTTTTTAAGGCTGTTCTTAACTGCTCTGCTCAACAAGCGCAAAACGTTTTGACACATTTACAAATTCATTTTTTAACGGAAAGTAGAAAATTGGAAAGCCTGGCCATGGAAGCGATTTGGAATTGAACTGTTTTTTCCATTTTTTTATCAATCAATTACTTATTGGCTTATAAGCAATTTTAATCACGTGAAAAACACGTTTTTTGCCCGCTCTTGAGTGCTCTTTCTTCCTTCGAGCGGAAATTCGATTCAAAACACCCACTTTGACACTATTTTCTGAAAGATCTATTGTGTTTGCAAAAAGATGGAAAAAACAGCTCAATTAGATAGTTTCTGAACAACACCAGCTAGTTTCATGCATTTTTGAACAACATTAAATTAAAACTTATGTCAGAAAGTTGTCCTTTTGAATTTGAGAACACCCTTAAGTCCTCTCTCTGGTTTTTAAACTCTTAACGTCTCCCCCAGTTAGCCAGTATACATATATATACTTAAAATGAAATTGCATGACTAAAAATCAAAGGAAAAAATAATACAAAAGTTAATAATAGGAACTTGTAAATGCAAATATATATATAAAACAGGATATAATATAGTATATACACTGCTCAAAACAATTAAAGGATATTGCAGTTTTAGGTGGATTTTGTATCTGGTAAACTGTTTAGCTGATTGATACATGGTCGACAGACATAGTAGGTTATATGAGAATAAATGACACATGTTTGGCAGAAAAAAATGCATTTTATTTGCGCATTTGTGTACTAAAGGAAAAAAACACAATTTGTGCATATGAGAAAAAAAGAATAAGAAAAGGTGTTTTCTTCAAAGAAAATCATTTTCAGTAGGGGGTATGGTTTCCACGGGCGGCCAGCAACGTTGAACACCTTTGAGGCATGGACTCAATGAGGCTATTAATGACGAGTTGGGGTATTCTGCCCCACTCTTCCAGAAGAGCTCTTTCCAGTTCTTGGAGAGTTTGTGAGGGTTGTTGGCGGCCAGAAACTCGTCTTCCTAGAGCGTCCCAAACATGCTCGATTGGATTCATGTCTGGATAACACGCTGGCCATTCCATTCGAACGATTCCTTCCTCGAAAAGGAAATCCTCCACCAGGTTTGCACAATGTGGCCTGCAGTTATCGTCCATTAAAATGAAGTTATCTCCAATTGCTGCAGCGTAAGGGACTACAATAGGTCTGAGGATCTCATCCCTATATCGGCGACCAGTCAGAGCTCCATCTCGAATGATGTAGAGGTCAGTGCGCCCGTCAATGGAGATGCCACCATACACCAACACTCCTCCACCGCCAAATCTGACACTTTCGTGCACGAACGCAGGATTATTCCTACTGCCACGGTCCCTCCAGATGAAAATACGCCTATTATCCGGATGCACAGAAAAACGGGACTCGTCAGAAAACAGAATATTGCTCCATTCATTTCTCCTCCAGTTGACATGCTCGGTTGCCCACTCCCTGCGGTCGCGACAATGCCTTGATGTTAATCTAACACATACCATCGGTTGGCGAGCATACAGACCTACAACATGGAGCCGGTTTCGGACAGTCTGAGTTGAAATCGTGGTGCCTGTAGCCAAGCGAAGGTGTTGTTGGAGAAGAGTAGCATTCATGTTTCGGTGTCTCCGAGCTGTTAACACTAAATACCGATCTTCATTGGGCGTTGTTGCCCGTCTACGACCTTGCCCTGGTCTTCGGCCTGCACATCCACTCTCCAAAAAACGGTTCCAGATCCTGGAAATGACACTTTGTGACACTCCAATGGCTTGCGCTACTTCGGCTTGAGTTTGGCCCCCTTCTAACCTACCAACAATTCTCAAAGCTTCTGAATCTGTCAAATGACTTTGCTGAGACATCGTACTCATCGAAACAAAGCAATCACTGAATGCCGATCATCCTTGTCTTCATTCTCTTTTATCCAGTTGAAAGTCAAATTTCATTCGCTGCCGCTGAAGCGACGTTTTTGACGTCGAACTCAAAATTTGCATACTCCACAGTTTGAAAACCAGAAAAATTTGCATTTGTGATTCTCTTCTTCTATTTTCGGCAAAAAAAATTTCGTTTATATCTTTATTTTATATAAAACTTCAAATATCCTTTAATTGTTTTGAGCAGTGTATATATGCACCAACATATACTTTAAAACTGCAGCTATTATGGCGCCTATATGTGGTACCTCTATTTTTAATTCGTATAATATTTTTTAAATATTTTATTTAGCAAAGTATATGCTTATCTAGCGTGAATGATATTCATGTATCCTGCATCCAGAACCATTTTAAAGCATTTTACAGCCCTGCGCCTGATTGCTTTTTTTGGAAGTTCTGATGTATCAATCTGATCTTTTCTTAAATGTATTTAATTGTGAGAAAAAATACCGTCGTAGAAAAGCTGAGGCTTTAAAACTAAAGTAAAAGGTTAGCATATTCCGTAATTTTGACTTAATAAATTTTAAGTTGATAGGAAAATAGGTGATTCATTCATGGGAATAAGCTAGAGCAATAAAAATATTAATGTGTAATATGAGCTTGTTATTAAAATAATACTCAGATTTTAAATATTTTTAAATTTAACATTTAAAAGAAATATTCTTCAACTGGTCAGCTATTATTCAAAACATTACATTCTGTCCCTTTAAAAGTTGTTGATGCTCTCTCATTGGTTAATACATGCTAATATTCGATTAAAAATCGATTCTCTTATTCTTAAATGGTACGTGATGTCAGCAGTTGTGGAAGGTGAAAGATGTTTGTCAGGAATCGCGACTTTCAGTTCTTTCCCCCTTCGCTCGTAAACCCTCCCTTTTGCGGAACAGCTTTCACAACTTTGCGGGCGTTTGGTCTGAATACGCGTGTTAATGTCACAATCCTGGATCCAAGCAACTTTGGGCAGTGAGTTAGTATTTAATATAAAAAAAATATTTTCTGTTCTCAGTAATTTTATGTTAAAAAGAGCATGTTAAGCATAACTTGCTATATAGAAAATATTGATATATAAATGCTTTACAAATATATAAACTACAAAATGAAAAATATAATTTTCTCAACTCAGCAATTTAACGTTGAAGAACGCAGTTCAATATTAGTCAGAGACAACTGCAGAATATTGAGCTTGTTATTAAAATAATACTCAGATTTTAAATATTTTTAAATTTAACATTTAAAAGAAATATTCTTCAACTGGTCAGCTATTATTCAAAACATTACATTCTGTCCCTTTAAAAGTTGTTGATGCTCTCTCATTGGTTAATACATGCTAATATTCGATTAAAAATCGATTCTCTTATTCTTAAATGGTACGTGATGTCAGCAGTTGTGGAAGGTGAAAGATGTTTGTCAGGAATCGCGACTTTCAGTTCTTTCCCCCTTCGCTCGTAAACCCTCCCTTTTGCGGAACAGCTTTCACAACTTTGCGGGCGTTTGGTCTGAATACGCGTGTTAATGTCACAATCCTGGATCCAAGCAACTTTGGGCAGTGAGTTAGTATTTAATATAAAAAAAATATTTTCTGTTCTCAGTAATTTTATGTTAAAAAGAGCATGTTAAGCATAACTTGCTATATAGAAAATATTGATATATAAATGCTTTACAAATATATAAACTACAAAATGAAAAATATAATTTTCTCAACTCAGCAATTTAACGTTGAAGAACGCAGTTCAATATTAGTCAGAGACAACTGCAGAATTTTCCAAATCATAAATTTCTAAACTATCGTCGAGACTAATTCTTCATTTTCGTGTTATTTACGATTTAGTGATTCTGGAAGATTCTCATTTATTTCTTTTAAATATAAACCTTTTACTCATTTTGTTTGAAATACATATATTTAAAATATATATAAACATACATTTAAAATACATATAAACATATATTTAAAGTACATGCATTTTCCTCATTTCATTTAAAATTGATAAAAATAAGAAATGATATCATAACCAAAACACTTTATAAAGTATTAATTCTAATTTACACACATGAAAAATAATTGTTGCTCTATCTCCGAGATTTGCGCCTGTCTAACATAAAAGTGTCAAAGAAATACCTACTCGCCAGGTATTTATCCTTCCCACATTACTGAACATAACCCATATACTTGTTCTATTTATCATTTCCTTATATTGTTCAAGAATGCACACTTAGTATAAGTTTTTGAGTTAAAGAAATAGTGAAGTTGGTAAAAATTGTGTAATGTGGTTATATTAATGAATATTTTTAATGAGCTTGTAAATTAAATCGGTCACCTCTGATATGACCTTTACAATGATTAATCAAATTAACATCTACTATTCTATTCATCACAACCAACATTACATCTGGAACATCAAAGTATCCTCCTAGGAAGATTTCGGATCTTTTTAAGCCCTTTACTTCCATTAACCACTAAAAAATTTGGTACTACTTGAGTATCCCCTCGGCTAAAAAACTATCGCCAAACTATAAGATTAAATGTCAATAATGGATGATCATAAATGTCACATCCACTTGACATTAAACACGTTACGTCATCAAGTGATTTTGAATTAGGGATTGACCGAATAGTCGATTCGGTATTTGGCCGAATGTTCAAACTAATTAGTTTCTGAAAAATAAGAGGTAAAGTATTTCTTGTTGTAAAAATACATGATGGCCGATGCTCATTTGATGTTGTTTTAATATGCTTCAGTGATAAGTGATCAATTATAAAAGCAATACATTACTATTTGTAATCAAAATTTAACATGGGCAAAATTACAGTGCAAAAATAAGAGCTTTTAGGCATTATCTGGTTGTAATTAGGGATTACCCAAATAGTGATTTTGGCGCAATACCAAATATTCGGCCTGCAAGTATACCGAATATTCGGCTGGCTAAATACTTTTATATCTCGCAGTTTAACGGTATTAAAAAGTTAAATTTTAAACAATTTTACATAATATTTAGCACAGATACTTCCATTTTGATACGTAAGACTATTTTATAAGAAAACTTTGCACTAAAAAAATCTACGTTTTGAGTTATTTAAGAAGAAAAACTTAAAACTTTTTTAATTAATAAATTTATATTCCATGCCTTCTGTGAGTTCAAACAAATGAATAGAATTTTCTTCCAGAGGTCTGCCCATGTTTTTTTTCCAGAGTCCTATTTTTGTGAATTTAAATATTATTTTTGCGAAAAAAAGTAATTTCACAAAACATTAGTTTACCCATTTATGCCCAGTCTCCCAAAATTAGAGAGTTTTAATTTTTTGGAAATAAACTAAAATTATTTTAGACAGATTTCTTGTTCCATCTTTTTTTTTTTTTTTTTTTTTTTTAATGATTACTTTATACTACACAATCCAAAAGCAGAATTTAGATTGGTCTAAAGAATGCAATAATTATTATTAGATTATATATAGTAAAATATATTGTAGGATATGTAAGAGAAATTTGCACATGATGATCAAACAACAAAAGATTAATACGAACAGTGTTGAGAAATCACAAAAAAGTGAGCAGATTTATAAAGAAACCACTGCGATTTTTTCACAGCCCTTTAACAAAATTCGCGATTTTTCTGCTATCCCTTGACGAAATTTGCACTTTTTCCACAATCACTGACGAAATTCACGATTTTTCCGCATTCCTTCGACGGAATTCACGTTTTTCCCGCGACCCTTTGACAAAATTTGTTATTTTTTGCGATCCCTTGACGAAATTCACGTTTTTTGCAACCCTTTGACGAAATTCGTCTTTTTTCTGCAGCCCTTTGACGAAATTAGCATTTCTGGCATGATCCTCTAATAAAATTTCGGTTTTTTTGCAGCCCTTTGTCGAAATTAGCATTTCTGGCATGATCCTCCAATAAAATTTCGGTTTTTTTGCAGTCCTTCGACGAAATTCATGTTTTTTTTTTGTGATCTTTTCACGAAATTATCGTTTTATTGTGGTCCTTTACCGGAATTCTTGTTTTTTCTCTGGTCCTTTGATGAAACTAGCATTTTTGGCACGATCCTTTGATGAAATTTCTGTTTTTTTTCCGCAGTCCTTCGAAGAAATTTACATTTTTTCCACAGTCCTTTGAGGTAATTTATGTTTTTTTTTCGTGATCTTTTGACGAAATTCGCTTTTTTTCAATCACCCTTTGATGAAATTGCCATTTTTTCTGCGGCCGTTTGACGAAATTCGCGTTTTTTTCTTCACGGCCCTTTGCCAAAATTCACGTTTTTTCCTTTGCAGTCATTTGCCGAAATTAATCATTTTTTCTGCGAATGATCAATGAAATTGATTTTTTTTGACAACCACCAATTGTCAAATTTCGCTATTTTTTTCCATAATATTTTTTATGACTGATTTTTTTAAATTTTCGGAACTGAATGTATTAAAAATTTTCAGAACAAAATCACTCAGAACAAAACAGACAAAATCACCCCTGCTTTGACATTACTTATCAGGCAATCGGCGTTGATTCCAACTGAGGATATATAATGGAGAAATAGGGGGAAAGTCAGCTAGTGATTAACGAAAGAAGCTTTAGTTTGCTTAGTCTGCTTTTAGTTCCAATGAAAGATAAAATGAATGAAGAAAGCTAGATTTTTGCAGAATTTTACACTTACCATGCGGTTGCAGAGTTCACACACTGGTTTCCTTGTGAAAGGGCCGTTTTTCTGAAATTTATTTTTGTGAAGAGTCTGTTTTTCTTAAATTATTTTTCTGAAGAATCCATTTTACTGTCATTGAATTTTGTAAAGAGTCCATTAATGGGCGATTCCATGCGGAGAGTCACACACGTAACGCATGCTTTAATTTGCATTTATTCAATTATTTATTATATCTTAATGTTAATTCTGATTTTAGGTGGTATGGTAAATAAGTTATTAAGATATTTTTTAGTTTAAATGTGTGTAAGTAAAACTCACAGAAATATATCATTTAATTTCATTACTCAAAATGTGCTTTTTTTCTACTTCAGAAAAAAGCGCATTTTGAGTATGAAATTAAATGACATATTTCTGTGAGTTTTACTTACACACATTTATATGTCAATAACTTATTTACCATACCACCTAAAATCAGAATTAACATTAAAATATAATAAATAATTGAATAAATGCAAATTAAAGCCTGCGTTACGTGCGTGATTCTCCGCATGGAATCGCCCTAATGGATCAATTTTTCCCTTGGACAGACCTCTGTCTTCTTATATTGAACAAGAAAAAATATATCATTCCACTTATTCCATCACAAATGCAAAGTGTGCCATTACAAGCCGTAACTGAATTTTTGTTCACAACTTTAGCAAAAATGAAGATATTTTAGCAAGATTAGCATCATATTAATTTGTTTGTACAAAATGTGACATCATTGGAAATGATTCAATGATTCTGTCTAATTATTCTGAATATCTTTATTAACTGACAGTTAAAAGTAGAAGTTGTGTAAAGTTTTAAAAAATATTTTTACGTGGTATTTTAAGTATTCGGTTTGGTGAATAGTTTGATATTCGGCCAATTCGAATATTCGACAGACCGAATAGTTTGATAATCGGCCTAACCGAATATTCGGTAATATGGCCAAATAGATACCGAATATTTGGTACATCCGTAGTTGTAATCTGTTACTTTTTTGTTTATAAATCTGTCCAGCTTCAGGAAATAAATCTTCACTATAAACACTGCTGGTAGATGCGAATAAGTAGTTTCTTCGAAGTAGAAAAATTCTCTTTTGGGTCATTCCATGGTAACTTACGTTACATTTAGAACAATTTACTTCATTAATTTTAGTAATATAACAACAAAAAAAATATTAAAAATGTAAAGTTGACACTATTTGTTAATTAAACCAATTCAAAGTTCAATTTAGATGAAAATTACCTAATTTTAGCGTAATTTCTTGAAATCTGGCAGTTATATTCATTGCACTGAAATTATTCAAAAAGAAACGTAAATTACCATAAAAAATGTAATTTTCATTCTAATTTTTTAGGTAATTTTCATCCAAATTGACCTTTGGATAGGTTTAAATAGCTAATCATGTCAACTTTACATTTGAATATTTTTTGGTGTTATATTACAGAAGTTACTGCAGTAAATTGTCCTAAATGTAACTTAAGTTACCATGGAATGACCCTTTTACTTAGAAGTTGAATAGACTAAACGATGAGTTTCAATATTATGTGCATGAGTTCAGAGTTCAACTGCACCACAAAAAACAAGTCAAAAGCAATTTTTAATTAAAGAAAAGAAACCTTTTCCTTCCTAAAATAGTCTATATATGGGTAAAATCGAAACAACTGTCTACAACAGAAAAAAAAAGTAAGGAAGATAGGGCATCTTTCCCTTATCATTTAATTTTAATTCTTTCTTCATTAGTTTTTTTTTATTTAAATTTATTGAATCTGTGTTTTCTTTAATATGCATATGAAATATGCATACCACTATGCCTATCCTATAGTTGTTTTTTTTTTTACATCCATTAAATTAAAATCGCTCAAATTTTTTTAATCTTCATCACCATAAAGTTAAATCATTAATCAAAATATAAATAGCAATAATTTGATAGAAAACAAATGTACAAATTGATATACCTTTTGTATTTGAGAATATTTCTATTCAATGTGTTTATAATTAGACATAGACAATCAGTAAATCAGCTAAATGATAATATTGTTTCTTTTTATTTGAATGAACTTTTGTTTTTATGATGATCCTCATCATTAATAATAGCCTGTATAGTTTAATACTTTTTTTTATAGGTTGTTTTGGTATAGCCTAGTGATAAAATAATAAGTGATGAATTAATAAATTTGAGTGGAAAGAAGTCACTATTTTTTTGTGTAATTAATTAGATTTAAGAATAAAAATGTAACTGAATTAAATTATTAAGAATTTAATTTTAATTAAAGTTTATTAAAAAAGCTAATATATCAAAAAATGTATATTCAAAAATTTTAAGTATAACTATTACGTCATGATATTAAAAGAGAGAAAATAAAATAAGTTAGTTTCAGCTGATGTCAAATGTTTATTCACATTTTTTTTTTTTTTTGCTTCAAGCCTATATCTAATGTTTACATACATTTTATAGTTATATCCGTCTACATTTTTCGACTAAATAAAGAGCATTAAGTTCCTTACAATCTTCCATTATCATCAGGGCTTGAATTTCAGGGCGGGAGGCTCCCGTCCAAAAAATTTCACCCTTTTCTGGAAAATTTTTCATTTTGAAACTACGATCAACTCCCGCGAACACCTTGCGAATTTTGTGATATTTTCGCGCGACCGATTGACACATTTTGTGAGTTTTTTACCGCGAAAGATCGTTGAAATTCACGATTTTTTCCCGCGACCGATAGACAAATTTCACTTTTTTTTTCCCCGAGATAGATTGACAAGTTTTGCGTTATTTTCCGCGAGCGATTGGCGATTTCAGAGGTGATTCTGTTGCGAATTTTCCGAAAATTTAAGGTATTCAGTTCCAAAAATTACGGAAAATCGGTCCAATTTGAACATAAAAAAAAATATATAACAAAAAAATATCATGAATTTCGTCAAATGATTGCCGAAAAAATAAATTTTGTCAATAAAATCGCCAATTTCGTCGCAAAGGATCCCGAAAAACGCGAATTTTGTAAATGATCGAGAATAAAACGCAAATTTCGGCAAAAGATCGCAGGAAAAAACACGAAATTCATCAAAAAGATCGCGAAAAAACGCAGATTTCGTAAAAGATTGCGAAAAAAAACGAGAGTTTCGGCAAAGGATCACGGAAAAAAGGCTAATTTCGTCAAAGGATCGCAGAAAAAAACGCTAATTTCGTCAAATGATCTTGAATTTCGTCGAAGGATCGCAAAAGAACGTGAATTTCGTCCAAGGATCGCGGAAAAAACGCGAATTTCGTTAAAAGATCGCGGAAAAAATGCGAAATTCGACAAAGGATCACGGAAAAATGTGAATTTTGTCAAAGGATCGCGCAAAAAATGCAAATTCCGTCAAAAGATCGCTCAGAAAACGCGAATTCCGTCAAAGGATCGCGAAAAAATGCAAATTGTATCAAAGGATCGTGGAAAAACGTGAATTTCGTCGAAGGATTGCGGAATAAACGCGAATTTCGTCAAAGGATTGCGGAAAAAAGCGAATTTCGTCAAAGGATCGTGCAAAAAACTTTCATCAAAGGATCGCGAAAAAACAAGAATTCCGTCAAAGGTTCGTGCAAAAAACACGAATTCCGTCAAATGATCACGTAAAAAACACGAATTTCGTCAAAGGATCACGGAAAAACACGAATTTCGTTAAAGGATCACGGAAAAATGCGAATTTCGTAAAAAGATTGCGGGAAAAAAAGCGACAGTCTCTACAAAACACAGCACACAAATATTTATGTTTATTATTATAGGTATAGTTTTTAATCTGAAATAATATACTGAACTAACTTTTGAAAAAGTGGGTTTAACCAGGACCCAACTTGCAAGAGTCTACACTCAGCCTGAAATCAAACCGAACCAAAAAAAAAAAAATTTACTTGACTTGCAAGAAAAAAAAATTAGCGCCGGGAGAGGATTTCCCAATCCCTTTACATCCCCTGCAGTAACCGTTTAGAAAATTTGCTGTGAATTTCAGATTTTTTTTTTTTTACTCACAATCAGACGAGAATTTCATGGTTACTTTTTGCGACAGACTGACGAAACTTACAGTTTTATCCCGTGGCAGATCGACGGATTTTGCAATTTTATCCTAAAATCAATCTACGAATTTCACGATATTCTTCCCTCGACCGATAGAGAATATTTACGTTTTTTTTTTCCTACGCCTGATTGGCATATTTCACGATATTTTTTCCCATGACAGAAAAAGGAAAATATCCAAAAGGGTGTGCCAAAAAAGAACAGTAAGTGTTACCATGTGCTGCGCTCTGCCAAATTGGTCTAGATTCAGTACTAAGCAAAAGTAAGATTAGAAGGACTGCAAAGATCTCGTGGTGCACACGAAATAAAAATCCTGAGCTCCAATAAAACATATTTAGAAACACCAAACTAATTGATCCTTGCAATTCACTGAAATCAGGATTTGACAATTTAAAGTTAACCTATATTTCTCGTGTAATAGAAGAAATGAATCAACAATTTCCATTTAAAACTTTGGACTTTGTTTAAAATTTGAATGCATAGAAGCTTGTTCAAAGAAAATACCAGGGAGTCGAGTTTTGACTATAATTAATTCCATTAAGGATATAATAAAACAATTTCTTTCAGAAATGGATATTTATGATGCCATCACTGAATATGCATTGTTCATACAAGTAGTTAAAAATAAAGGCACGTTTTCAAAGTTTTCCGAATTTTTTTTAAGAGAACATAACCATATGTTTCCAATAATTTTCAAAGTTATAAATGTTGTGCTTGTGCTGTCTGTCACAAGTTTTACCTTGTGAAAGAGGATTTAGGGCCCAAAATCGAATTAAAATCAAAATTCAGAATTTCATTAAAAAACCCCATTATTAAAGACTCATAACTTTTGGTTGAAAGTTGAAAAATAGACTGTATAAAAGCTTGACTTTCTTCCTTTTTACTTTCTTCTATCTTCAATAGAAGAAAGTATTGTAATCGAAATTTTTTTTTACTTCCGGTTTTCGACAGATTTACATGTTTTAGGGGTCAGAGATCCAAAAAAACATGTTTATAGAAAATGTCTGTCTGTCCGTGTGTCCGTCTGTCTGTTGCCATTGTACCATCAAAAAGTGTATGAAATTATGCATAGAATTGAACCAAATTTTTAAGTTTCTGGCTATGGCCAGCAGATCCTCCCTGAATTTGGAAAAAATTCTATGGTAGGGGGCACTGTAATAGCTATTTTTGTGCGATTTTGAATATTGTACCATCCAAAAGTATATGAAGTTATGCATAGAATTGAACCAAATTTTTATTTTAAGTTTTTGGATATGGCAGATAGGTCCTCCCTGAATTTGGAAAAAAATCACCGGTAGGGGGCGCTGTAATAGCAATTTTGAATATTGTACCATCCAAAAGTATATGAAGTTATGCATAGAATTGAACCAAATTTTTATTTTAAGTTTTTGGATATGGCAGACAGGACCTCCCTGAATTTGGAAAACATTTGCCGCTAGGGGGCGCTGTAATAGCGATTTTGCATATTGTACCATCGAAAAGTGTATGAAGTTATGCATAGAATTGAACCAAATTTTTATTTTAAGTTCTTGGCTATGGCAAGCAGGTCCTTCCTTAATTTGGAAAAAATTCGCCGGTAGGGGGCGCTTTAATAGGGATTTTTGTACCATCAAAAAGTGTATGAAGTTATGCATAGAATTGAGCCAAATTTTTTGTGTTTCTTTTTGGTCATGGCATGAAGGTCCTCCCTGAATTTGGAAAAATTCTGTTGAAAGGGGGCGTTATAATTACGGTATCTGTACCATTTTCTTTATTGTACAATCGAAAAGTGTATAAAATTATGCATATAGTTGAACCAAATTTTTTGTGCATGTTTTTGGCTTTGGCCAACAGGTCCTCCTAGAATTTGGAAATATCGCGCGGTAAAGGGGCTCTGTGATTGCGATTTTTGTATACTTTTCTTGATTTTTCGTAGTTCTATTGTCCATCGGCGGCTCGTGCAAAGGCGGGAACTCACTTCCTGCTAAGCCAGCTATTCGCAAACATCTGATAACAACAGAATAAGGAAAAACTATTAATTTTAACAAATATCATGATAGGATTAACTCGTTTTTAGTTCATTTAATTGACTGTAGCAGGAATTTAAGATGAAAATCAAAGTTAGTATAGTAATGAACTAATAATATTGAAGTATTAACATGTATAACTAGTTTTTGAAATATTAAGATGTATAAGATAGAAGAAAGTTTTGGGATTGGCACGTCCAACTAGTTTAAATAAAAGTCATTTTACGTAATTATTCTGAGTTGTTGATTTTAAATTGCTTCAATGATATTTTGTCATGTCTCTATTAATGTAATTCCTTAAATAGCACGTTTTTAAAGATTTTTTTCTCCCTCCCATATAGCTCAACTCCCCTCCATTTATAAATGTTGGTAGGGAGACTCCCCTCCATTTATAAATGTTGGTAGGGAGACTCCCCTCCTAGGAAAAATTGAATTTCAAGCCCTGATCATTGATAATTATTATGTCATTTAATAAATTCGATTATTACATTTAAATACTTACATTTTATTCACAAATGCAATATCTAAAAAATATCTGTTTGTTTATGGTTTAATTTAATAATTCTGCATTTAAATACATAAACTATTCTTAGTATCCTTTTGTCCGAAATCATCTGAATAAATCAAATTTATATTTGGTATGTCACTACATCATAAGTAAACAGAACATCATCATTAAAGTAACCCTTTCTTTAGTGATTTTTTTCATTTAAATTCATGAATTTTCCTAAATTAAAATTTTAGAATGACAACATTCTTCCATTTGTATAATTTGGTGAAATTGGTCGATAGGATAATCAACTAGTAGGGTGTAAAAAAATCATGATTTTTTTTTATTTAAATCAGATTTTTTTGATTTAAATCGGATTTTTTTTTTTTTTCCAGCGTTCAAATACTGAATAGCTACCAAGAGTTTTAGGTTTCCAAAACCATTAAACCACTAATTGCTAACATAATCTATGTTTTTACACTTTAATTAATAAAATTATAATTATTAGTTAGTAATTACAGAAATTATAAAAACTGCAAATTAGTAGTTTCATTAGGTAGTATACAATGTTATATACATTACTATTGTAATAATTATGTAAAACTTATACTAGTGATATTTAACATTTATTAAAATTATTAACTGCATTTTATATTAAATAGTTAACACTACTTCAAATTAATAATTATTAAACAATTAACTCTCTAATTAGGAACATATTATACATTTTTAAACCTTAATTATTAAAATGATAATAACATAGTTATTCATTTTAAAAAGAAAAAGGGACAGGATGCTAGTTCCAAAAAAGGGCACTATTTCATGAGGAAATATATTAGTAATGTGTTTAGTAATGATAATTTTTAGTATGATAAACAAAGTGTCCGTAATTTTTAATAATTTTATGAATATCAAATTGAAAAAATACAATTAAATAACATATTTTAATAATATCCTGTTCTTTCTAAAGAAATAAAATTCTATATTTTTGACCACATGAATTTAGAAATACCGTGGAATGGGGAAATTTTTTACAAGAAATCTCAGGCTAAAACTACAGGTGAATTTCAACTATTTTTTTTTTAAAGGCAGGATGTATTTTGCCAATTTCAAAAGGGGCATGGTGTAGCACCATTAAAAAAATGGCCTAGAAGAAACCAGTATAAGTAATTACAGAATTAATGAACAGATAAGTAATTTCATTAGTTAGTAGCAAAAATAAGAAATAACAAAACTAGCAAATATTATTTGCAGCTCTTTTTACATTTGTATTTAGGAAAATTACTGTAAACTACCAAAATCTAAACTTACACACATGTATGTGTATGCTAACGAAAAAAATTATGAAAATGAGTTAAACCCATTCATATAGAATAAATATAAGTTAGCCACTGATATCTGAAATCATCAAAATATTTAAGTAACAGCATTATTACCTCTCAGTGTGGATTAGCTTTCAATGGTTCAATTTTTTTCTTCTTTTTAAGAAAAGTTTTGCTGTCTTTTCAATCCCTAATTAATTGTTTTTATTTTTATTTAGTATATATGAGTTACAAAAAAAAAAAAAAAACATTTATTCAACTTATACCAAAGAAGCTCTTGCTGTGCTTAGCATTTTTATACCAATTATTTCTTTTTCTCTTATGCATTCATTTACAATTTAGCTGTTGAGCAGATGTCATTCTTCTTTAACCTGAGATTGCTGTTAATTACTATTTATTCTTTTACTTGTAGAAATGTATTACACTTGCTATGTGTATTTTATATTTATACCAATTATTTCTTTTTCTCTTATGCATTCATTTACAATTTAGCTGTTGAGCAGATGTCATTCTTCTTTAACTTGAGATTGCTGTTAATTACTATTTATTCTTTTACTTGTAGAAATGTATTACACTTGCTATGTGTATTTTATATAAAATAATGCATAAATTGATTACATAAAGGAAATTATGACATTGAAAATTATATTAGATTTAAATATAATTTTTAAATGAAATTGTTTTAATTTGGATAAAAACTTAAAAACAATACTTTTTACAAACTCAACTGTTTTTAATTTTTTACAATCTCATGAATTAAGCTTAGAAACAATTATATAAAGCTCTTATTTTGTTTATTCATAAGTCAAAATACGTGTAGAAACTTTCAAATTATGTTCATGTTAGATTTTAATACTTTTTTTGACATTTTAAACATTTAGAAAATTTTTGATTTAAATCAATGATTTTTTTTAAAAAAATCGGTTGATTAAAATCATGATTTAAATCAACTGATTAAAATTGTTGACACCCTATCAACTAGTACCAAAAATTTTCTTCAATAAATTTGTGCATTTAAGGCCTGAAATAATCAAAATGTTCCCATAAATTATGAAATCTTTGGCAATTAACTCTGGCAGGTAGATAACACAACTGTACTGATTTACATTAGGTACTAATTGAAATTATGTTCTGCAGCATTTACTTTCAAATTTACTGCTCAGGAGATCATGTGATCTCCCTCAACCTGATCAGTCAAGAAAGGCATCCTAGGGAGGGAGAAACAAGCAAGAGCTTTCAATTCAATTGGGAAACCTCATATGAAATCAAGACATCACATGATCTGGCCTCATGAATTCTGTTTTAAGGTAAGAGAAACAAGCAAGAGCTTTCTCAGCTGCACTAAAGCCTGCCATTACTTATCCCTTCGAGAGAGGTAATGCTTAATGCATCACTAAAGTAGATGACACATGACATTTTACTACTTTGTGATAATCAAAATTATCAGTTCATGTAATTAATTTTTTTAAATAATATTACAAATAATGTAAAGAATATTATTTATTTTGTTTCTCATTTTTATATTTCGATCTAAAATTGTTATTTGACAGATAAAGTACATTTGTAGAACTTTAAATAAATCACAATGAGAACCTTAAGGACAAAATTTAGTCTTTGCTCTTCTCTTTATTTTCTACTTCATAATAAACACGCTTTCGCGTCTTAGGCATATCAGGATCAAATAACTCCTTAAAACTTTGAATTAAAACAAGTAAAAACCATAGGGAAAACAGCATGATGAAAGAGCGTGTTCTTAAAGCAAATCGTCTTCTAACTTCTTGATAAGATTCATTATTTTTAAAATTCTTATTATATAAATCTTCACGATTAGGGTAGCGCCGATAAAATTCAGCCTCCCATCTTCGCCGAAAATATTCATGTTCAGCCTGTCTCATTTTTTCAAAATCTTGGTAATGCTTTCTGAAATGTTCATCATAATCAAAATCTTGATTTCTACCAGTGTATGGTCCTCTATAACTTCTTGCGCGGTAGTGATATTGATTAAATGATTCATTACGAGGATATTGGTTTTGAAAAGTTCCTTTCTGGTCATACATCTTTCTTTTTTCTGGATTTCCAAGCACTTCATAAGCTTCAGTAATTTCTCTAAATTTTGAAACTGACTCCGCGGATCCACTGTTTTTATCTGGATGAAACTGGAGGGATAATTTATAATACGCAGATTTAATATCTTTAGCTGATGCTGTAGAATCCAATCCTAGAACCTCATAAAATGATTTGTTACGAAAACAAACGAAACATTTCACAACAGAAATTTGCTTCTTCACTTTCACATTTTCACAAGAATTACATCTATTTAATAACCGAAACATAACGGAAGTTATTTGAAAATGTTAAAAGTTACATAAATCATGTTTATTAGTATGTGCGGAAAGATATATTACAAACAATGAAAATTTTATTTTATTATCATCGACTAGGTAGATCGACTATTACGGCACAAGTATTTGTTTACAGTTTACATAAGTAGATTTCTGTTCTGTTATTCATATAAAAACTTAATGAATCAAATTCACACTCAGTAGTGACTTGGTGAACTCAAGCCAATGGATTCTTATTTACTGTTTCCCTTTAAGGGGCTGTAGGTAAATTGACAATCATCTGCAAATGACGTCAATGTAGGCAGTTTGTGAAGTGAAGGGACGAGCTGATGTGCAACAATAGCAGTATCAGCCAATGAAAACGCAGTAATTTACGTGATTTGAGAATATAGGGGAAATCTAGGGAAATTTTTCTGCGTGATGGGGAAAAGTAAAATTCATCTCGCTAATTTACTTTAAGATCAACCTTTTGCAAGTCTTCTTACTCCTTACCTAAAATTTTAAAATGGTAATATTTTCTCATTGCTGTTGATTTGTGATTAACAAATAATTTTATCACTGCTGATTATCTTATATAATTGAGAAAATTCAACCAGTAAAATAATCAGTGCTGAATATACGTTAAAAAGACAATGCTTGGATACAGCACTACTGCATTTTCTGTTTTGAACATTTTGCGATTTCGTACGAATAACATTTTTCAGAATTTAATGATGATTAGAAAGTCTTATTGCACTAATTTTTCTAAATCTTATTATTCTATCTTAGAACTTAAACCAGAAGCTACTGACAAAGAAATCAAGCAAGCATATTATTCACTTTCAAAAAAATATCATCCTGATTTGAACATTGGCGATAAAAATGCAGAATCTAAGATTCTGGAAATCAATGCAGCATTTGAAGTTCTTGGTAATAAAGAGAAGAGAGAGAACTATGATAACAAAATGTTTCCCAAAATATGGGAAAAGAATTCCTTTGCATATGACTTTGAGCCTGAGCCTGAGAAAACTGCAAACTATATATATCGTAGGGTTTATAAGGATGTATCTTATGCTCCGAATTGGTACAAGCATGCAAGAGGTGAAATAAAAAGAAAACGTAGACATGATTTTCAGAGGTATAATTTTAGTAAATCACAATCATCTGGTAAATTTTGTAAAATAAATTTTAAATGATATTTTGGTTTCATTAAATAATGTTATGGCTTAAGAAAATAAAAATTATTCAAAATTCTTTAGTTGTGTTTACATTTTTATTTTCTCTCTCTCTCTCTCTCTTTTAATCTCCAATTTTTATATGCTCTGCAATCAGTTAGTATAAAAATTAGTGTTACAATACAAGTTTTTAGATTCATTTTGCTGGTGTAAACAGTTGAATCTTAAATTAAAATTCATCTTGAAATAAATAATTTAAAAATGTTTCAAAACGTTAAAACTGTTTAAAATTTTGATTTTTATATAGTACTATCATTTCACAAAAAGACAAAACAGAAATCATGACTGTTTTATATCACTTTTTCGTACCTTTGTGTTATAGTATAAACCTGATTTATTGAAATAATTTTTTTAAATTGAACTTTACTGATAAAAAGAAATCACCTTTATTGCTGTATTACATTTCTAAGCATTTGTTTTGGTTTAATTTCATTTTACACACTATCCATTGCTTAAAGGTTCCTTTAGTTTTCAAGTGGAATAGTCCCAAAGTGTAAAAACTTTTATAAAGTATATCATTTTATGTTAAATGTTATAAATTATAGACTTATGTTGAAACTTAGCAGTTTGAACACTTCATCTATAGTGCTATACAGTATGGAACCATTTACCTGGAAACCAGTTATCCAGAATGCTATCTCTAATAGACTGATTTCAGAATCTTTGCAGAAAAGTGTCATTCACTGCCAGTTTGACATATGCAGTGCTTGAAACAATTATATAATTTGATGACAACATCTAGTATTTGAAATGGAAACATATTTAGTTATATTTTAGATGTTTTAACTGTTATGCAGAGGAAACAGAAGAATTTTTGTTCCCAAGGGATTCCCATAAATTATCTTTTTTCAAAGTTGAGCAATTCCAGCTCAGGCAGGGCATGTCAATTCACCATCATAGATTTTTTTTTCAAAAAAATACAGTAATTACAACTAAGTAATATTCAGTACATGATTTCCATTTCAATTTGTGATTTCTTTGGATGCATTTATGAAAATAATTAGTGGATAGGGTAGGCATCCACCCTGGGGGCCAGTTTATGGCCAGGATAAACCACTAAGCCCAGGGGTGATGGTGGATTAAATGTCAAAATTAACATTAGCCACCAGCCACAGGGCCAGTAAATGAAAAAAAAGTGGCTAGTGTAAAATTGACTATCAGTGGCCACTTTTGTACAAGGAGATAATAAAATTTTCTTTCATTCATCAAGGATTCCACTTTTTTTGGTTCCAATATATTTATATTAAAATATTTATTTGGGCTACTCAATTTTAGATTGATACTTATGGAAATTTTACTGCTTAGCATTTTGAAATAAAAAAGTGGCCACTACTTTAAAGAAAGTGGCCATTTAAAAAATAGTCCTAACGGCCAGTGGCCGCTTAATGAAATTTCCCAATTTTGACATATATGGTGGATATGACAAATCAGTAGTATATCACAAGAACTAAATGCAGGGGTCGTACTTGTCCTTAAATTCCTGAAAAATGAAAAAATGTCCTGAAATAGGGTAACATGTCCTAAAATTCCTGAAATTTTGCAAGTTTTGTACTATAGCACAAACAGTCATGATTTTTATGTGAATGTATATATTTTTGTTTTTTCGCGGAATTGCACAAAATCGGTACTTTGAAATTAGTAAGTGCTTTAGCATCAAAAAATAGTGAAACGTTTTGTCATCTGATGATGAAAAACTCACAAATTTTGTCAAGTGGTTGCACAAAAAAAAAAAAAAAAAAATCGGAAATTTCTCAGTTGTACAGGAAGGAAAATTGCAAATTTTGTTAATCGGTCATTGAAAAAAATTGCGATAGTCTTCTATCGATTTCTAAAAAAATCGGGAATGTCGTCAATCATCCGCTGAAATTCCCGAATTTCGGCAAATGGTCGTGGGGAAAAAAACATGAATTTCGTTAAATGATCGTGGGAAAAAATCGTAAATTTCAGCAAACGTTCGCAGAAAAAAAATCTTGTATTTGGCAAACGATCGCAGGAGGAAAAAAATAAAACCTTGAGTTTCGGCAAACGATCGCAGAAAAAAAATCTTGAACTTTGGCTAGTGATGGCAGAAAAAAATCTCGAACTTCGACAAACGATCGTGGAAAAAAAGTAGTATGCTGGGTAAATGTGTCCTGAAATATTGGAAAAAGTATGTCCTGAAATATCACCTAGGACCAGTACTACCCCTGTAAATGACATTATAGTATCATTCATGTACCCCCCATGGTCCAGCAAAAGCATTCCATTGACCAGAAAAATCTGGGAAGAAAAAAGATAATGTGCCATTGGGAAATGTGCTGCTAAAAATAGAAAATCCAACTCCAATAGGACAATACATGATTTCACATTTTCGATGATAAGAAGTTGAAGTTAATTCAAGAAATTTTCAGTACCTAATTCTTCTGTAATCTATATATCTGTATATTAATATATTATATCAATACTATATAACAAAATATTTAACACACCGTAGGTGAATTTAACACATTTATGAGTATGGAATGAAATGACATACAATCATTCCTAATTCTTCTAGTGGCTATATTTTACACAATTCTAAATTTAAGCACATGGTTAGTTATAATTTAACAGCAATAATAATTATGTACTAGGTTGTATTTTTTAGTTTGAAATATTAATTACATTATAAGTTCAGTGAAATAAGAATAAGCTTGACTTTCTGGTCTTTTGAAAAACATACACAACATATTATTTTTAAAAAAATTTCTAAGCAAAAACATACGATTTGCTTGTAAGGTATTTTCTAGAAATTAATAAGGTATAAATTGAGCATATTATCAGATTTTTAAAAAATGGTGTTTTTGATAATTTGCATTTCAAAAATAGCGATTTACAAAAATTTGCATAATTTAAAATTGAATTGTAAAATTGTTGCATGTTAGGCTTAAAATAAAATTTACTGCAAAACTGCCATTAAAGGTCTTTAGATTGCCTTCAGTATTTAGCATGAAAATCTTTTTTCAATCTGAAAAAAAAAAAAATCATAAACTCAGCAATAACTATAACTTTTGTACTTAAAAACTAATTTTTTTTTATTAATTAAAAAGTCACTATATTTTTTAAAACTATGCTAAAGTAAAATTCAGTTTAATAACTATTTGTAAAAAATAAATTGACTGAAAATGCTGAATATTTATTGTACTGTGTTCATTTCAAAATGAAGCGTTTTTATGTTTTTTCTGAAAATTGTCATTTTTATCGCGAACTTTAAAGTGCTGTAACCGCAGAAAAAAAATTTTTAGGGAAAAATCCTTTTGGGAAATTTTGTGTATCACTTAGTTCTAGCTACCGTATTTTTTTTTTTTTTTTTTTTTAAATCTGCGATCGTGAATTGAATTGATGCATATCAGTACTGCCTGCCTGAATTGAGATGGAATAGCTCAGTCTGATTAACTTTTGATCTTTCTTGCATCTGATTTTTAATCCAAGTAATCTAATAATTTAAAATCAGAAATAATGCCACAACTACATATATTCCACAAAACTTATCAAATGGATGTTGCTTTAATGCCCAACCAGTTATCCGGAATACATCTGACCCCAACCATTCTGGATAAATGGTTCTGTACTGTAATCATAAAAAAAAGCTACAAAGGTATATATACTACTATAAGATAGGTATCATTAACCTGTACCTCACTAGCCACAGTTGGCTTGCTAAGGGTATTTTAATGGCCTGCTGTGTTATTTCGAATATTAAGAATATGAAGTTTTAAGCAACAGCACAAAATTTCTGAAGTGCCTTATTAGAGCAAATCAATAGTTACCAAACTTTGTGTTTTTTTTCTGCATCGAATAAACTTGTTTTGAACCAGAAAGTTTGTTTCTTGATTTTATGTGGCATTTATGAAATAAAAATTTTAGTTCAGAATTTTTATTTAACTTTTAAAAAAGCGTAATATTTGGTAGCTATGTCAGTTCTAATTAAAATAATAAAACTTTGTAAAAAATCACCATAAAATAAAAACAAAACACAGGACACGTTTTGAGCTAAAAACATAACAGCTCGTCATCAGCTACAGCATACACGTGTCCGCAAGCAAACAAGTTCAAAAATGAACTGAAGGTAAAGAATGCGACAGATGGCGCTACCTGAAAGAGGCACGTGCAAAAGAGAAAGGTGTTGCCAAAAAGAAATTGAAAGGGAAAAAATGGAAATAAAAGGAATAAAAATAAAAGAAGTAAATTAAAAATATAAATAATAAAATAAATAAAGAAATATAAAAGAATAAAACAAAAAAAAGATCCATTTTTTTTTTTTTTTAACAAAAAGAAAAGAAACAAGAGAAAAGGGAAAAGAATTACAAAAGTAATTTCCACGCTGGAGATAGGAAAGGAGACGATGGGAGATCATTGACAAGATTAGCAGAATTTTTAGAAATAAAATATACTTCATGAAAATCCAAGTGAGAGGGAGAGGCAGGGGAAGAAATTTTGTGTATCACTTAGTTCTAGCTACCATATTTTTTTTTTTTTTTTAAATCTGCGATCATGAATTGACGCATATCAGTACTGCCTGCCTGAATTGAGATGGAGTAGCTCAGTCTGATTAACTTTTGATCTTTCTTGCATCTGATTTTTAATCCAAGTAATCTAATAATTTAAAATCAGAAATCAGCCTCTCCCTCTCACTTGGATTTTCATGAAGCATATTTTATTTCTAAAAATTCTGCTAATCTTGTCAATGATCTCCCATCATCCTATCTCCAGCGTGGAAATTACTTTTGTAATTCTTTTCTTTTTGTTTAAAAAAAAGGGGGGGGGATCTTTTTTTTTGTTTTATTCTTTTATATTTCTTTATTTATTTTATTATTTATATTTTTAATTTACTTCTTTTATTTTTATTTTGTTTATTTCTTTTATTTCCCTTTCAATTTCTTTTTGGCAACACCTTTTTTTTTTCATGTGCCTCTTTCAGGTAGCGCCATCTGTCGCATTCTTTACCTTCAGTTCATTAGGGTTTCGTTCATCTGACGAAACCATATTCGTCTCACTCCTTTGTCTGTCTGTCTGTCTGTCCGTCACAGAGCCCATTCTCAGAAACTATACATGTTGGAGACTTGAAATTTTGAGTACTTATAGCTGAACACCTCACATGAAACAACAAATCCTAAAATTTTGAAAAAGTCTTAAATTTAACCCTTTGGGCTCCCACATGTGTATTTCAAACAATTCTTTCTAAGTCAGCCCCTAATAAGGTTGGAGCCATGAAATTCCGCATACTTATAGCTGAATACCTGAGACAACAAGATAAATCATAAAATTTTGAAAAAAGTTTTATATTTAACCCTTTGGGCTCCAACTTGTGTATTTTAAGCAATTTTTTCTAACAGAGCCCCTAATTAAGTTAAAGACATGGAATTTTGAATTATTATAGTTAAACACATGATCCCACGCAACAAATCATAAAACTTTGAAAAAGTGTTATATTTAACCCTTTGGGCTCCAATTTGTGTATTTTCAGCAATCCTTTATAACAGAATTCCTAATCAAATTAGAGACATGCAATTTTGTATTCTGATAGCTAAACACCTCAGATCACACGACAAATAATAAATTTCGAAAAAGTTTTATGTTTAACCCTTTGGAGTCCAGCTTGTATTTTAAGCAATTCCTTTTAACAGAGTCCCTAAGTGAATTGGGGACTTGAAATTTTGCATACTTATAGCTGAACGCCCCAGATCACACGCCAAATAATAGATTTCGAAAAAGTTTTATATTTAACCCTTTGGACTCCAGCTTGTGTGTTTTAATCAATTCTTTTTAACAGAGCCCCTAATTGTGTTGGAGACTTGGAATGTTAATACTTATAGCTGAAAACTTCAGATCACACGACAGATAATAAATTTCGAAAAAAGTTTCATATTTTAACCCTTTGGACTCTAGCTTGTGTATTTTAAGCAATTCTTTCTAACTGAGCCCATAATTAAATTGGAGATTTGAAATTTTGCATACTTATAGCAGAACACCTGAGGCCAGGCGACAGATCACAAAATCTTGAAAAAGTCTTACATTTAACCCTTTGAGCTCCCACATATATATTTTAAGCAATTCTTTCTAAATGAGACCCATAATTGAGTTGGAGACATGAAATTCTGCATACTTATAGCAGAACACTTGAGACCACACGACAAATAATTTTTTTTTCGAAAAAGTTTTATATTTAACCCTTTGGACTCCAGCTTGTGTTTTTTAATCAATTCTTTCTAACTGAACCGTGAGCCCCTAATTAAATTGGAGACATGAAGTTTTGCATACTTATAGCTGAACGCGTCAGATCATAAGACAAAATATGAATTTTTGAAAAAGTCTTATAATTAACCCTTTGGGCTTCATCTTCTGTATTATAAGCAATTATTTCTAACTGAGCCCTTTTTAAGCTGGGGATATGAAATTTTGCATACTTATAGCTGAACACTTGTGATCACACGACAAATGATAAAATTTTCAAAAAGTCTTATATTATTGACTCTTCTGGGCTCTAACTTGTGTTTTTTTAGCATTTTTTCTAACTTAGCCGCTAATTAAGCTACAGCGAGCTAGTTTCACTTGGAGGCTCCGGGAGGGGGGGGGGGGTCAATTTTTCCCCAAACCCCTCATCTGATATATCATTTGATGACCCTTAGACCACTCTTTCATTTTATGCACAATAGCCTTTCATATTTTATTTCCACTTGGCCAGGAGGGCTTTCCTATTTTAAGTTTTATGGGTCCAATTTCCTCGACTAATATATGTGCGAATAGGTTCTAAAACGGAGTTTTGTCGGGCAGACGTTTGTTTAGAATAGAGTGCACTCTCTAGTTACGAATTGTGGAGCTAACAGATTTTGCAAAAGGATAGTGTTTTGAAAGAAATATTACACGAAACCCTCTGTGCGATCTGCGATTACACTTACCCACTTGTTTTTGAACTTGTTCGCTTGTGGACACGTGTATGCTGTAGCTGATGATGAGCTGTTATGTTTTTAGCTCGAAACGCGTCCTGTGTTTTGTTTTTATTTTATGGTGATTTTTTACAAAGTTTTATTATTTTAACTTCATATCGCCAGTTTTGGTGCTGTTTCGCTCTATGTCAGTTCTAGATAAAAAATGTTCAAGAAGCAGGGAAAAAGCCACTCAGTGCATACAATTTTTCTCCACTTCAACTCAAATGCGAGCCATGTGAATTTTATTTCTTTGTGTCTTAAAAAGCCTGAGATTAATAATTCCTCTTAATAAATTATGCCTCTTCACAAAATTCCATTCCAAAAAAAACATACTCTTTATTAATTATGTTTATTTTGTTCGGTTTTAAAATGTAATTTTCAAACAAAACAACTTTACAGAAAGGAAAACTTTAGCAGTTGCAGTGGGACTCAAAGAAGTTACTATTTATTAATAAATATTTGGTTCGAATTTGAGTAACTAGATTTCATCTTTTGTTACAAAATGTTATTTTTCACAAGAATATAATAAATTTCACATAAATAAGTTTATTTTTCACAAAATGGTCCCCAAGGATACAATCGTGCACCAACCCTTCTATCAGCTCACACTCGTATAAATGTATGTTTCTCTTCTGTTATTATTATATGTAGTAAATACAGTAGTACTAGTATCATTCCCTTTCTTGAGTGCTAACCAACAGATTATCTATTATACAGTGAATTCTCAATAAGTCGAATATTCGTTTAAGTCGACAGAGAAATAACAGTAATTGTACTAATTTCTTAATTTCTCAGCCACAGCTCAAAAATACTGGCTCCTTCTGTTAGATTGAAATTTTCTGCACTCCTTCACCGTCTTTGAAGGGCCCTATTATTACTTCCCACTTCGGTCAGTGTGAAGTGTTTATGATTTCAGCGACAATTGTTCCCTCTCCTCCATTCATTTCTCTTTTATTTCCTTTTCTCAATATGGATTCTTTCAAAACACAGCAGGTGGCTAAATGTATTCTGATTGGTCAAATTTTCCACGCTTTTATGGTAGGAATATTTTTTTCAATCTTTCGATTCTATTGATCTTTAGTTGGGGTTCTTTGCTCTAATGTTGAGTCTTGTCATTTTAGTGTTTATTGCTTTCACATCGTGATACGTTTTCATTTGGGTCTTTTAAAATGTTGAAACAGAAATTGCAAATTCTTCCTTTAGAACAAAAAGTAAATTTGATAAAGGATATTGAAATCAATCCTAATTTAAAGAAAAAAGATCTAGCTCTGAAATATGGCATCCCTCCCAACAAGCTATCTACCTTGCTGAAAGATAAAGAAAGCATTTTCAAAAGACATGAGTCAATAGTCATCCCAAAGTGTAAAAGGATGAAGATGAGTGCCTTCCCAGATATCGAAACTGCCCTCATGAAATGGTTTACATATTACCAGTGTTGTAGTTGTAAAAAACCCAGAGGGTATTATACGCTAGAATCATGAAGTTCATGACTAGAGTATAACGTCAGTATACGCTATAGCTTTATTTGAGAAACAGAGGGTATACGAAGCTTCTTTAAAATATCCAGAAGGTAGTATACAGCATATACCTCCGATTACCCTCCACTACACCCTGCATATTACAGGACACAAAAGAATGTAATTCCTTTAAGTGGTACGATGTTATGTTACTTGTGAAGGAATGGGATTTTTTTTTTTTTTTTTTTATGTTTTTTTAGCAAGACAATGATAATGGTGTTTAAAGGGGAATCATGTTCCGGTGAAAAGTTAAGTAAAAAACATTTAACTGTGTTTGTCAGAACAAATGCATCTGGAACAGAAAAATTACCTTTACTGGTCATCGATAAATATAAAAATTCTTGCTGTTTCAAAAATAAAAAGTCACTTCCCATCATGGTTCGTTGATATAGTTATTTTCATGTTGGAATGAGTTTCACTATACTCCCTGTAGGAAAAATTAGCTTTTCAAGGACAAACATCCTCTTTTCATTATCCCTTCGTTGGTCACTCCTCGGCCCTTATCTTAAGTTAGTAACTATGGTAACAAGGGGAAAATGAAGAGAGGACATTTATCCTTGAAAAGCCGATTTTTTCTACAGCGAGTATAGCAGTTGTATCACTTTCTTCAATATTAGGTTTTTTTCACCCAAAATGGTTTTGGGCAACAAAATGATGAATAACTCAAAACATATAATCAACTTCTTTGAGAAACTTCTTCTATAAATCTTTATGTGTCTCACATAAAACCTCTTTTGTTTCTTTATTTTGTTTTCTGTGATATACCTAATCTTTCTTTCCTGGACAAAATCTTTAAAAAATATAATATATTAGACTGCCTTAAATCTGCAAACACCTACATTGACATTGAAGTCCAGAGTGGAGATTGCTTTGGGGCCTATAGCAATTCAATGGCGGATCTAAGGGGGTGGGGAATCGCCCCCCCCCCCCCTTGAGAGAACTAAAGGTTTGCAAAACGGCATTATGCATTCTCACGGGAAATGACTTGGGGCGAAGCTCGAGCCCGGCGCGACCCGGGTCGGGTCGTGCCATTTTAAAACCACGAGACTCGACCTGAGTAAGGTCTTTTCTCTTTTAGAGCCGGGTCATGCCCTGATCTTAAAATTTTTCTGCAAATTCGGGTCGGGCCAGACTTCTTTTTCTTCCAGGTTGAGCCTGGCCTGGACTTTATTCTTCCTAGAGGTCTGCACTGGCCAAAATTTCCAGGTCGGGGTTCGGCACGGAATAAAAGCTAAACGTTCAGTCCGTTTCAGACCGTATGATAAGCAGTATTGGTCAGACGCGAACCGTGCACTTCTCTAAATTCTTCTCTCCGAGCCCAAGTTGGTTTGACATTTTACAAATTTGTTTTTCGTAAAAATTATATTTATGTTGTACATTTGTTTAGCGAAATCTTTAAAAATTTAATTTGAATTAATAAGTTACAGAGATGCATTTTTAAAAATCTACTTTTTTTTTTTTTTTTTTCTTGTAGAGCTTTAAAATTGTGATTTTCTTTTATTATCTATTTCTTTCATTCTAAACTGATTTTCTATCTGGATTTTCATTTGAATGTATTTGTCTAAGTAATGATTTTTATGTAGCGTTTATGTACATAATTGCCTAAATAGTCACTAATATTAATGTTTTTCTGTATTCATGAATTTCAAACAAAATCTGGAATAAAATATGAGCATAAGTAAGCGCACTTTATGAATAATTTTAATTGCAAAATGCAGGCTGGGCTGGATTCGATTTTTTAGCTTTTATACCGGGCCGGGGCAATAATTTTTTTTATGCGGGTTGGACCTAGAAATTTCAGCCCAGGTAAATCTCTAACTGACATATCGAAGCCAGCTTTAATTATTTTTTTTTAAATGCTTCTTTCAGCCACCACCCCATAGCTACTGAATATACCGGGTGTCCTAATATGGACTGACGGATTTTAAATACAATTCAATAACTTGTAAATGGCGACAGCTATTTAAAAAAAATACTTGAAGGAGGGTTATGTAAGATGTCAGGAGCAGGGGTGATTCTGTTCCTAATTTTCCGAAATTTTAACCCTCTCGCTGCGCATCCCCCGATTTCCATGGGCAACGTAAAAGTGGCAAAATTTGCGAACCCGCAATTTCCGAAGCAAATCTTTTTTTTTCATGATATAATTCTATTTAAAAGAGAAACTCTTTCAAAAAGATTTTGGACATATTCGAACTCTAAAATATATGCAGATTTGAAATAGGTAATAAACTAAATGCACTGTAAAAAATAGTGGGAACGTTTACTATTCTAACAGGAACATTTCTGACTGTATCGGATATGTGAGAGCTATTTCTATTTTCCGAAACAACCGGGAATGTTCCTGGGTGTTTCAGTTTACTTTCCCTGAAGCAGGGAAAGCGCCTGTACGCACGCGCTCCAAGTATTTCGCCACTATTTCTCCTTACGCTGAAACCGTAAGCAATCGCCTAAAGTGAAAGTAAACTCGTATGTAAGAGATGGCGACATAGGGAACTTTACCCTTTACCACGTGTATTTGAATTTGTTTTATTTTGAAAAAAAAAAAACCAATATTATAACATTTTTGTTATATTTTGTGGGTATTTTTTATTGCGTTTTAAAATTATGCGAGAAATGTACCTTGGATATTATCAGTGGACTTTTTCAGAGCTTTGGAAATTTAGTATTATTGAACACGGAATGATGGTAATTCTGGGTAAGTGTTTTTTTTTTTTTTATCATCTACAGTATTACTTTTACTTATTATTATTTATTTTTTACTTACTTCTTTATTAGTTTTCTTTGTTGCAATACACGAAAAGAAATTAATAACCTATTTATTTTTTAATATATCAGACTTTGTTTTGTCTGTTTTTTTTATTATAATATATATACATGTGTACATGCAAATAAGATAATATAGTTAAACTTGATGTTCATACTGATTGCGGTATCGTATTCTCCTTTTCACAGCGTGTTCTTAACAAATTATTAAATGCGTTATAACTTAAAAGAAAATTTACGTATTATATTTTAATCAAACAAGCTGAAGGTTCATTGTCATTTTACTTCTTTATTATTGATTGCTTTTATGTAAAAAATACAGTATTGTGAGTAAAAATAAGCAGTAAACTATTCTTACAATTATAGGATTTATTTTTATAAATCATTACAGTAAATAGAATTGATTCATTTGTTTTGCTGTTTCCTAAAAAGCTTTCCAAAATTCATTTTTTATATTCACCTTTTTTTCCCCTCAAATTTTGATAGAAAAATAAAAAGAATCGTTTTAAGATCATTAACTTGTTTAGTACTCAGGTTCAGATATGTAAATCCCCCCCCCCCCCCACACACACACACATACTTTTTTTGTTGTTGTTGTTAATGCTTAAAATTAACCATTGCATTTTTTGCGATTTGAATTTTACTTTTTCATCTAAATGTTCTTGCTTGAAAAGAAAAACGTTTTCTTCTGATTTTGCAAGACTGAATTGTGAAAAAAAAAAAGATACTATTGTTGTTATTTAACTTATGCACTTTACAGTAAACAAAATTGAAAATTTCTAGATCATTAACCATCAGCTTATTTTATAAAAATATAGTACACAAAATTTCTTGCTTTAAGTTATAAGGCATTTTAATTTATTAATATTATGCTGTGATAAGCATAATACGATATTGAATCAACAATAACATAAATTGCAATCATATCTTATTTACATGCACTAATAATAATGTAATGTTATGCATTAAAATGTCTGTGCAACAAAGAAACGCTAATAAAGAACTAAAATAATAAGTAAAAATAATGCTGTAAATGATTAAAAAAATAAATAAAACGCTTTTCGAAAGAATTTATCATTCCATTTTCAATAATAATACAGTTCAGGAACTTTAATGTTACTTGTTAATCCGCATGGTTAAAAAAATATCACTGCAAGATGTTAAAAAGCAATAAATTTTATCTAAATTATGAAAAAGGTATAATAATATTGATTTTTTTTTTTTTTCAGAATAAATCCAAGCAGATATATATATATAAAAAAAAAAAAAACTCAGAAAAAGATCATTCAGAAATGAACTTCCATATAAGACTCTTTCATAAAAATTCATTTAATAAAACTGGCTTATTCACAAAATCCATTTTACTAAACTAAGCCCCTTTCACAAAATAGTCTTCAATAATTGAATGTTTAAATACTAGTGATCAATTCATCTTGAGTAAATAATTAAAATTCATATAAAAAAAGCTCAAATAAATGTACTAAAACTACTTGCAGGTGCATTGCACATAATATAAAATTATTTAAAATATATTAGAAATATCTTAAAAATACATTAAAATTTTTAAGGTACTTTTGAGATATCTCTAATGTATTTTAAATGATTTTATATTATATGTATGCACCTGCAAATAATTTTAGTACAGTTATTTGTGCTTCTTTATGTAAATTTTAAAATAATCCTTGTCTTCAGAAAGGTTCCATATATATTCAGAAACCTTTCCGATTCGTAATAAAAGGTTTCCTATACATTCAGAAACATTTCTTAGTCTTCAGAAAGATTTCATATGTATTCAGAAACCTATCCGATCAGCAATGAAAGGTTTCCGATATATTCAGAAACCTTTCATTGAGAATCGGAAATGTTGCGTATTATAAGCGAAACAGTTTTCTGCTCGAATCTGAAACCTTTCCATTAGTATCGTGCAGCACAGGTCTCCGTTACTTTCGGAAACGTTTCTGAAAATTTTTTACAGTCTGCGCAATATATTCATATAAATATATATATGTATATATATATACGCAGCAAGAGGGTTAAGGCATTCGGTTCCAAAAGTTTAAAAAAAATCATCAATCCGAAAATTCGGACATAAAAATAATCGCGAATTTTGACAAATGGCCGCCTTAAAAAATCTATTTCGTCAATCGTCCGGAGAAAATAACTTCAATTTCGCCAAAGAATCGCAGGAAAAATGTTAATTTGGTAAAAGGGCCACAGAAAAAATGCGAATTTTTCTTCAAATGATCACGAAAAATGCGAATTTCTTGAAAAGATCGCGGAGCGAACGCGAATTTTGTAAAAAAAAAACAAAAAACCCCTCAAATTTCGTTAAAGGATCGCGAAAAAATTCAAATTTTATCAAAGAATCGTGAATTACATCAAAGGGTTGCGAAAGAAACGCAAATTTCGTCAAAGGGTTGCGAAAAAAACTTCCATTTCGTCAAAAGATCGCGGAGAAGATGGAATTTCTTCAAAGAATCGCGGAAAAAAGCGAATTTCGCCAAAGAATCACTTTAAAAACGCGATTTTCGTCAAAGGATCGCGGAAAACGAGAATTTTATCAAAGGGTCGTGGGGAAAAATGCGAATTTTATCAAAGGTCTACAGAATTACACTAATTTCGTCAAAGGGTTGCGGAACAAACGTAAATCTCGTCAAAGGGCAATGGAAGAAATGTGAATTTCATCAAACAGCTACGGAAAAACGCGAATTTTATCAAAGGGCTGCGAAAACATGCAAATTTCGCCAAAGAGCCGCGAAGAAGTGCGGCGAATTTTATCAAAGAGTCATGGAAAAAATGCAGTGGTCTCTTTAGAAAATAGCACACATATATACACCTATGTTTCTTATTATAGGTATAGTTTTTAATCTGAAATAATATACTGAAGTAACTTTTGAAGAAAACGGGTTAACCGAAACCCAGTTTGCAGGAATCTACAATCAGGCTGAAATCGACCCAAAATGAAAACAGCTAAAACGACCTGCAACAAATATAATTAGTGCCCGGAGGGAATTCCCTCTCTGCTGTAACATTTCAGAAAATTTGCTTTGTATTTCAGAATTTTTTTTTTTTTTTTTTTTTTACTGAGGAGCTGCGATTCTTAATTTTAGTTTAAAATAGCAACGACAGATGGCTTGGCAAACAATAGACGTTAAATCGGGCACCGATTTAGTATCTGCTATTGTAAAGCAAAATCAAGAATCACAGTGAAAAATCTCCTGACATCTTACATAGTCCTCCAGCAAGATTTTTTTAAATTGCTGTTACCATTTGCAAGTTACAGAATTTTAAAATCAGTCCATTTTAGGACACCCGGTATATTTTTTAATAAGTTTCAAAGCATTCTCTACTGAATTACAACTGATCTTAGATATAAAGAGACAAGCAGTTTTATACAAATTAGTATTTTTTGCATAATCCTGGAGATTAAAAAGAATTATTAAATAATTGTTTGGGCGTGCCCGTTATGGAGCTTTTACTGTATGTAGTTTTTATCTTAAAATATATTTAGACTTTCTTTTCAAAATTAGGGTCGGCCCGAACCCTTCTCTCTCAAGAGTAAAAACCCAACCCGAAACTGACCCAAACCCGAAATAATATATGTCAATCTGCCCCAAACCCAACGCGCTAGGCGCAGTTAAAAAGTAGAAGTGAACCTGACCCGCTGCAGAAAAGTAGAAGTCAACCAGACCCAAACCCGACCCGCAGCAAAAAAGTAGATGTTAACCCGACCCGCATCAAAAAGTAGAAGTCAACCGGACCCAAACGCAACCCACAGCAAAAAAATGTTAACCCGACCAGCAGCAAAAGATAGAAGTCAACCGGACCCAAACACGACCTGCAGCAAAAAAGTATAAGTTAACCCGACCAGCAGAACAAAATAGAAGTCAACCGGACCCAAACCCGACCCACAGGAAAAAGTAGAAGTAACATGACCCGCAGTGAAAAAAATTAGGCTCGACTCGCACATCAGATTGGAATTTCCAAAATCGCCCCCCCCCCCCCCCCCCCCCTTGAGGACTCTCCAGATCCGTCCTTGTAGCAACTATGGCTGTTCGCCTTCAATGATCCTTATTATACACAGACACCAGGGACGTAGCTACAGGGGGGGTGCGACACCCCCCCCACTTCGGTAAACTCATATACATTCGGTAATTTCACTTTCGTTCAAAAATTGCATCATTTGACTCTGAATTCTTTTTTTTTTTTTAAGAATTTTTTAAAACATATTACAAAATTTATTACAAAACAGAAAACGTCAAAACATATTTAAAATGATTAAATATTTTGTATGCAATTTCACTTTTTAGCTATTCCATTGGTGTAAGAAGGGGAGGGAGAATGGGGGTCCATGATACAGTATCCGAAGATTACTAATATTTAGTAAATATACCTTCTTCCTATTTCTATGCAGTATCCCTGTAAGCTAGAAGATTAGGAGGGTAGAGAATATCTTCGTTTCATTGAAGAAAGGAATCTGGAGAAAAAGGCCTTGAGGGTAAATGCGTACACTCCTTGACCAATGCAAATGAAATTAGAAGGCCAGACTTCTTGTTCGTTAAAATTCGTTTTGCTGGACTCCGAAAGCTATGGGGGGGGGGGGGATATTTCGTTTTTTTCGGGGGACAGGATGTCGCCAGATGTTTACTGTTGTATTGTCTGTTTTTCAAAGCAAAAAATAAGAGAGAACCGAGAATTTTTTCTTATCAAAGAAAATCAAAACGGTGTAATAAAATTACATCAGCTACTAAGGATGTACCGAATAGTGATTTTGACCGAATACCGAATATTCGTCCTGCAGGTGAACCGGATACCGAATATTCGGCTAGCCGAGTAGTAACTATTCGGCCAAATACCAAATATTCGGCTGGTGGAATATTTTAATAAAATATTTTTTTAATTAAAAAATTTCATATTTCGTGGCTTCTTCTGGTGAATTAGACCAAGTGAATATATATACTTTTTTAATTCTAAAACAAACAACTCAGCAAAAATAACTTTTCTACCGAATATTCGACCTGCAGGCGAACCGTATACCGAATATTCGGCTAGCCGAATTAACTGTTAGGCCGAATACCGAATATTCGGCCAGCCGAGTAGTACCTATTCGGCCAAATACCAAGTACTCGGCTGGTCGAATACTTTTATATTTCAAAGATTAAAAGCATAAAAATGTTAAATTTAAAAATAATTTTACATAATATTTAATGCAGAAACTTACATATTGATAAACAAGACCTTTTTTACAAGTAAACTTTACACATGAAAAAAAATCTGCTTTGAGTTATTTAAGAAGAGAATTTTAAAATTTTATTAATTAAAAAAGTTTGACATTTCATAGCTTCTTCTGGTGAATTAAGCCAAGTGAATATATATATTTTTTAAATTCTAAAACAAACAACTCAGCAAAAATAACTTTTCTACTGCATTTGATTTAGCCAGGAATTTTTAAATGCATCTTAGATCAGTGTTTCGAATGGGCGATTATTTTCAGAGATTGTAAACATACACATTGTTCCTAAAAAAATTGTAAGAAACTTTCGACGGAGATAATGTGGTCAAGACAAAAAATTTTTGAACAAGAGCAACACCTCACTCCATTCATTCCATCAAAATTACAATATATTCACATATTCTGTCAAAAATTCTGGCTGTGCAACTACAAGCCGAAACTGAATTTTCGTTCACATTTTTATCAGTAAATGAAGCTATTTTAGCAAGATTTGTTTCATATTAATTTAGTTTGTGTTAAATGTCATGATATCATTGAAAGTGACTGAACTGACTTTTACTTAAATATGATTCTGTTTCTAAATATTATGAATATCGACAGTTAAAAGTAGAAATTGTGTAAAAATTTAAAAAAAGTGCTTTAAAAGTTTTTTTAAGTTTGTTTTTTAAGTTAAGGTTTGGCCGAATATCTTGATATTCGGCCTAACAGAATATTCGGTAACATGGCCGAAAAGGCCGAATACAGAATAGATACCGAATATTCGGTTCATCCCTATTAGCTACTATATATAATGGTATATTGTGTCTTCGAAAAACTGAAAGTTTTTGAAAAAATTATTTTAAAAAAATGCGGGGAAAAAATTCTTTTCCTCAGAAAGTAGCTCAAATCAAAAGAACTACTTCCTGAGACATTTCTGAATTCATTTTTGTTCGGAAATTATCAGGTGTTGTTATTCTGAAACTATGTAGTCGAAAGACGTTTTCCATTTTTTGGTAAGCGCAAAAGATTTTTCAGAAAATATTGTCAAAGTTGGCGTTTTAAACCGAATTCCAGACACGGCAGCTCAAGAAAGGCAAAAAACTTGTCATCATGTGACCACAATTGCTTATAACGCGATAAGTAATTTTATCACAAAATGTAAAACTAGTTTCCGTTGTATTCCGCTTCAACAGTCAGCCCTGCCAATATGCTTAAAAATGAGACAGAAAATGTGTCAGAAAATTTTGCGTTGTTCAGTAGGAAGCTCGAGAACCGCTTTAAAGAAAAACTAGTATGTTGTGGCTATCACAAAACTTTCTTCTATCTCATACATGTCAACACTTCAAAATTCTCTATCTCAGTGCCAAATTAAATGGCAATCTGTGTTCATCCATGGGAATTCTAAAAATATGAAATTCCGTGCATCAGTTCTCAAGGTATGACTGTCACTGAAATCGTATAAATCCAGCAAAATGCAGCATAGCAGCGCCACCTATTGGGTTATTTACACCAAAACCTAATTATCACCAACATATGTCAACGTCTAACTGAATATGAAGTTTGAGGAAAATTCGTGCATTAATTCTTGAGATAGAGGTATTGCGCAAATCATGACAAATGCAGCATAGAAGCGCCACCTGTTGAGCGATTTGCAACAACACATAATCAGCAGCAATATTAATCAAGTTATACTTAAATCTGAAGTTTGATGAAAATTCGTGCATTAGTTATTGAAATTGAGATATTGAGGAAATAGTTCAAAATGCAGCACAGCAGCGCCACCTATTGGGCGATTAACACCAACACGTAGTCAGCATCATTTCATATGAAGGACTAACTAAATCCGAAGTTTGATGAAAATGTGTGCATTAGTTCTTGAGATAGAGCTACTGCGAAAATAGTGTAAATCCTGCAAAATGCAGCATAGCAGCGCCACCTGCAGGGCGATTTACACCAAAAACTAATCAGCACCAATCTATATCAGCGACTACCTGAATATAAATTTTTATTAAATTCCGTGCATTAGTTCTTGAGATAGAGCGCCCACAATATTTGTGTCACAGACAGACAGACATTTTGTAAAAACATGTTTTTTGGAATCTCGGACCCATGAAAGGTGTAAATCCGTCGAAAACACGAATTCGAAAATTTTCATGAAACCAATACTTTCTTCTTGTAAAGATAGAAGAAAGTAATAATAAGATAGAGAACTACAAAATATTGGATTTTTTCCTTTGTAACTTAATATAAACCGACGACATGTTTTAAGATCTGGATCTGTTCTTGTCACGGGGTGGTGGAGAGTATACGGAGATATACGCCGTATACCCTCTATCTGGATTTTTTAAAGCAGCTCCGCATACCCCCTGCTTCTCAAATAAAGCATTAGCGTATACTGTATATATGAATTTTCATGACTTTAGTGTGTACCCTTTGTTTTTTTAGTACTGCAACACTGGTTCTTGTCATTCAGTTTGAAAATATATTTTTTATTTATGTTTTTGAACTTGTTTTAAAATCATCTGTTGCATTGATATATAAAGACAAGTGCATTGATGATAAGCATTAATCTTTCTTCTAATTGGCGTTTTGAGACATACATTTACTTTCTGCTGCAAAAACTGAAAGCAATTTTTACTTTCTTCTATCTTTACAAGAAGAAAGTATTGGCTTCATGAAAATTTTCAAATAGCAGTTTTTGACGGATTTACACGTTTTATGGGTCAGAGATTCCAAAAAACATGTTTTTACAAAATGTCTGTCTGTGAGTCCGTCTGTCTGTCTGACTGTCCGTCTGTCTGTATGTGACACAATTTTTGTGGGCGCTCTTATCTCAAGAACTAATGCACGGAATTTAATAAAAATTTAAATTCAGGTAGTCCCTGATATAGATTGGTGCTGATTAGTTTTTGGTGTAAATCTCCCCGCAGGTGGCGCTGCTATGTAGCATTTTGCAGAATTTTTTCAAAAGCTCTATCTTAAGAACTAATGCACGGATTTTTATAAAACTTCAGATTCCGTTAGTCCTTGACATGAATGGATGATGTTTACGTTTTGGTGTAAATCGCCCAACAGGTGGCGCTGCTATGCTGCATTTTGCAGGATTTACACTATTTTCGCAGTAGCTCTATCTCAAGAACTAATGCACACATTTTCATCAAACTTCGGATTTAGTTAGTCCTTCATATGAAATGATGCTGACTACGTGTTGGTGTAAATCGCCCAATAGGTGGCGCTGCTGTGCTGCATTTTGAACTATTTCCTCAATAGCTCTATCTCAAGAACTAATGCACGAATTTTCATCAAACTTCAGATTTAAGTATAACTTGATTAATATTGCTGCTGATTATGTGTTGTTGCAAATCACTCAACAGGTGGCGCTTCTATGCTGTATTTGTCATGATTTGCGCAATACCGCTATCTCAAGAACTAATGCACGAATTTTCTCCAAACTTCATGTTCACATAAATTGGTGATTATTAGGTTCTGGTGTAAATAACCCAATAGGTGGGCTGCTATGCTGCATTTTGCTGGATTTACACGATTTCAGTGACGGTCATAGCTCGAGAACTAATGCACGGAATTTCATATTTTTAGAATTCTCATAATGAACACAGATTGCCATTTAATTTGGCACTGAGATAGTGAATTTTGAAGTATTGACATGTATGAGATAGAAGAAAGTTTTGTGATGGCCACAACATACTAGTTTTCTTTGTTTTCTGAAATGAAGGGATCTCAAAGTTAATTGAAATTAATTAAAAAAAATCCTTTGACTTGAATCAGGCTAATTCATGTAACAGAATCAACGCTACAACTCATAAAAAAATCAAGCAAAGTAATTTTGCAGAAAATAAAATAATTTTCCACACTGTCTACCCTCTCTCCCCTCCCCCTTCCCCATCGAAAAAAAAAAAAAAATCTTTTTGTGTTCAACAGATTTTTTTTATTTTTGCAAATTAAAATAACAATATTTAATTTTTTTTTATACTTATGCTCAATTGCTCAACATGATATTTGACTATTTCAATTCTGATAACTTTCTATGCTACGAGTTCCAACTTAAAAATCCAACAGCAAAAATATCCTACATATAAAGTGCAGCTTTGATTAGCCACATTATGTGGTTTTTAAAAACTATTTAAAGCTGTTCCGAAATCGTAACTTGCATCTCTTTTACACTTTCGTGGAGAAATTTCCATTTTTAAATACACGAAATTTGCAGATATTCTTTCTTATTCGTAAACGAATAGCGTTTCTCTTTTTCCCCATAGAGGTAACTGGTCTTTCAGAAAATGGTGCCAAAGTTAACGTTTGGAACAGATCTTTTTAAAATGTGACAATCGGCAAAAGATCATTATGAGGTAACAATTGATACTTACCCCTTCTATACTTAACCCCTTCGAGACGGGAGCCTTTTACGAAATTTTTAATCTTTTGTCACCGTTTTTTAAAAACAGAAATTTTTGTCTTCTTGAATCGAGAAAATGCGCTGATTAAATAAGGCAAATTTTACAGTAAAATTTTACTGATGAGGTAAAACAAGGATTCTGAGCGCTTCATGCGGCACGTATACGGGTCGCTCGTCCCCAAGGGGTTAATATGTAGTGCATTTATCAGAAAATTTGAAAGTGCTATTTGATTTCAAAGCACTTCATGCCTCATGCCTGCTGATTGCATGCTTCTGGATAAAAAAATGTCTACTTAAATGTGTCAAAAAATTTAACATTCTTAAGGAGTAAAAATATTTTTTAAGAACAAATGTTTTTATTTATATATATATATAAACGTGGCATTTAATACGAAGTTAGAAAACTGTTTAGTTATTTCAAATCTGAATCCGTGTATGGTGTATTTAATAATTTTGATCATATGTGACATAAAAACGCACAACATAGGAATAGGAGGGTTTGGATTTTATTTTTTATTTTCTTTTATTTCTTTCTCTTTTTCAATAAATATTTATCCAAGTAAAAACGTTCTGTAAAAAAGTTCCAAGTAAAAAAATTCTTCTGTCGAGCTTTATGCAACATTGTCTACTAAATGTTTCCGTCGTCCTCTGTCGTTTGTTTTGGTCCTTTGATCTGCTTTGGGAGACAGACAGTTAAAATTTTCTCATTGAAGTAATCTGCAACAATTATCCTTATTCTAATTACCAGAGAAAATAAAAACTACTAATTAACCAATTCTCTCATATTTTCTTATTTAATTTTTATTAATTTTCTTATTTTATCTTACGTTTTTACTTGGATAAATATTTATGGAAAAAGAGAAATAAATAAAAGAAAATAAAAAATAAAATCCAAATCCTCTTATTCTGATATTGTGCATTTTTCTGTCACATATGATCAAAATTATCAAATATATCATACACGTATTAAGATTTGAAATAACTAGACAATTTTCTAACTTCGAATTAAATGCCACATTTATGAAAAAAAAAAAAAAAAAAACTTGTTTTTAAAAAATATTTTTACTCCACTCAGGTTAAATTTTCTGACACATTTAAGTAGGCATTTTTTTATTCCAGAAGCATGAAATAAGCAGGCATGAGGCATGAAGCGCTTTGAAATCAAATAGCCTTTTTAAATTTTCTGATAAATGTATTACATATAAAGTTATAATCAATTGTTACCTAATAATGATCTTTTGCCGATTGTCACGTTTTAAAAAAATCTGTTACAAACGTCAGCTTTGGCACAATTTTGGCAAAATATAAATTAGGCCTGACCAGGCCTAATTAATGTTTTCTGTACCGAGCCGGGACTGCTTTCATTCTTCCAAGAATTCACGGTCCAAAATTTATTGAAATTATTATATTTATTTTTAAAAAAATGAAAACTTCGGGTCGAGATTTTCATTTTTTTCCGGGCCAGGATGGTCTCAGGCTGAATGTTTAGCTGCTATAACGCCGGGACAGGCCAATAATTTTTTTCGACAGTCCTGGCCGAGTTCAGGCCTACCTTTTATAATGGGCCGGGTCGAATTTTTTTCAATGGGTCGGCCTGGCCCGGGCCTGAAAATTTCGGCCCCTACAGACTTCTAACTTAAAATTTAAAAATTATTGCAAATTTCAAACTTTGAGTTATAAATAAAAGGAAAAAAGAATTATTTTTTTAATATTTTCTGTTTTAAAGTCTTTAAAATTACTTTTTTCCTCTGCTTTATTCGTAATTGTGCAATACGATAAATAAATCAGCAGTTATCTACTTCACTCCCTCCATTCATGATTTCTACTACCCTCGCTCCCCCCAGTTTGTAAAATTTTAAATGGTTGAAATTATTTAGTTTTTTGTTAAAATTTTTTGGTCTGTTTATTTATACATTGCTGAAATAATAAATAAATGTCTAATCCACCCCCCCCCCCCTCGCCCAAAAGAAAATAATGTAAAAAAATACAAAATACAAATAAATACAAAAAAAAAAAAAATACAAAATTTACTATGAACATTCGGTAAATTCGATCTCCACACCCCCCCCCCCCCCCAAACGAAATGCTCTAGCTACGCCACTGACAGACACAAACCACAATTTATATTTCCATTACATACAAGGGCGAGATAGTTACAAGGAAATTTACAACATCAGAGAAATACAACCAGAGCTCCACAAAGAGTGTGCAACGGAGCCAGCAGAAGTTAAACGCACAAACCTCCTATGCTCTCAAGCGATTAGCGGTGTGGTGCCTTAACCACTCAGCCACGGAGGCCCCGTGCAAAACACCTACAATCCGCACATCATCACATATGTAAACAATGAAACTTTCAGTTCAGATGTAGGGGCAAAATTACAGAATTTTTTAGTATTATATCATCCGTATATATTTTAATATGTTTTTTTCTCGATAATATGACTGATCTCATGGTTTTTCATGAAGGAAATATAAATTTATTTGTGAAAAAAAATCAAGATATTGCTAATATCACTGGTAATTACAATATTTTTACCAAATATATTTATGTATTAATCAAGCTTTTTTTAGTTAAGACTAACTAAACCTGAAATAAAACTTCCTTACTTTATGATTTTTACAAAAATTAATAGGGTACCTTTGTGAGGAAAGTTTCATTGAATAATTCAAGGAAAATGTATCTCATCTTTATTATGCATATTTAATTATACATTATTAATTATTTACTTGACCTTTACTTTTAATAATTTAATCATTTTTAAAATTATTTTTGACTTTTTATCATTTTAGTTCATTACTTTACTTGTTTAAATATTTTACTATATTGCAAGCATAATTTTGATTGCATTATTACATTCAAATTACTGTTCAAAAAATGTAAATAATTTTTCAAAAAAGATTATGGCTATTTTTTTCCCATTCTGACCCGAAAATCAGAGTTCTAACTTTTACGACTGCTCTTTCATCTTCACCTAACACTTCATTTATAATAGCTGTTTCATAATAATGGAAGTCATCAATCCATCAGAAGAAAATAACTCTGTTAAAGTGGAAACTCGGATAATCGGGACTCTACTGTATATTTCACTTTAAAAATGATCTTTAGACTATTTTTGTTGGCGTTCAGATAGGGGTCATGACCCCGTGACCTCCCCGTTGGATCTGCCATTGTAAATTACGTAGTTCAGTATTACATATTTTAAATTTTAAAATAAGTCGGCTATTAGAAAATTGGTAAAATTCTCTTTGTAAATAACTTTGCAGAAGAGGGGGAGGTGGGGGCACCAAAATCCCCAGGTGCAAAAAAGGCTAGTTTCGGCCCTGAAAGGAACAGCCTACATAAAACAGACAGTAATTGCCAAAATTATTAATTTATTTGCAGGCTGATTTTTTTAAAGATTACTTACATCATAAACAATATTTTTAAATAAATTATTTTTGATTTCGCGACATAGATCAGTTTCAACCACGTGATCACAAACTATGCAACAACCTGTGGCAACTAGTTTTGGTGGGCAAACAAATAACAATACAGTACTCCGTACTCCTACTTCTATTCTACTTCGGTCGCAAGACGAACCACTTTGTATTTGTTTAGTGAATTTTTCTTTCTCTATCTTTGGCCATCTAATTTAGTGTAAGTTTTTAAACTTAACGAAACAAAATGTTTTCAAAATATTATGAAGAATTGGGCACAGATGTCATATACGCATGATATTGGCATGATTTTTTTCTGACGCCAATGTCATATAAGCAGTGGGTACTTAACTGGCGCCAAAGTGTCGATATTTTGCTTGATATGGTAACCCGGATATTGTTGTTTATGCTGTTGATGCTTTCGCCAAATTGCCGTCAGAAAATATCTCACCAATATGGTGCATATATGACATCTGTGCCAAGAATTGAATGATACTAAAGCTAAGAAATGATATGCTTCCAAAATTAGTGTTATTTCCGGTGTAGATCCATACAGTTTGAAAAAAAATGATTTGAGGAAATATGTAGCGGATTTACCCGACAATAGTTATTTTGACATAGTAAACTATTTACCGTATTTTATGGAAGAAACGTCGCACTCCTCAAATTGGCCTGAATAAACTTAAAAATATCGTAATCGCCGCACCCGTTGTAAACACCGCATCCGTCAGAACGCTACTTTTGTCGACAGGGTCACATTGACCTAACTTTAATCAAAGTTTTCTGAGCAGTGTAGATGACTCGTTTTTAATATCTAAAGATGCCTGAAGTTATATTTAAAATATTTAAATCCGATTTTAAATATTTTTATGTATTTTTAAATTAAGGAAACTCAGTTGGTATTTAAAAAAATTGTAAATGCCGCACATGGCGTAAACGCCTCACTTGGAATTAATTAACTTTTGAACTCGTAAACGCCACAGCGTTTCTTTCAGAAAATACGGTAGTTTATGGGCAAAGTTTTTATACAGTGAAAGACTTCAGGTGTTATAAAAGTCTTGAATCTTATAAACAGTTTGCCTGCAACTGGGTAAAAGAAGTGCATTCTTTGAAAATCGGAGATTTTCATCTTGTTATTGGAAAAGTAAGCATACATTTCTGTGCATGAATTAATAACAAATTCCATGTGATTGTAATTTAATTCATAATAAATATCGTAAGATTAATTCACACAATATTGCGATGACAACCATCTCTGTCACCTTTCTTCACACAACTTTTTTCTCATAATGTTATCTGCATGGTAATCTGTTGGAATGTTATTCCATATGGAAGGCATGAATACGAAATTCATCAATAGGTAAACAATAAAAAGTTAAAAGTTTTACCTTTATGTTTTGATGCATTTCAATAGAAATATATTCTTCTTAGGATGAACAAAAAAACATTTATTTGAAGATTAAATACGCTAGAATAATATATATGCTGGACACAATACTGATCACACTTCACAATAAAACAAAACAGATGAATAAGACTATTTACAAACACAAAGAAATACTTTGAACTATGGTTTGTTGCAGTTTTTTAAAACATATTATCATTCCTTTGGAACATTATTGAATTTTTAATCCACCAGCATTTTGCTGCCAACTGCTATAAGAGAAGGAGAAACACTAAATGTTCTGAGTGTCTGTCACAGTAGATCAAAAAAAGATTGTCTGATGCTGCCATCTGGTGGAATGTTCTTGAAACAAAAGAGCATTTTCTAACATCTCTCCCGTTTTGTGATAGAATCTGACACCAGGTGGATAAGGTTTCTACAAAGTTCAAATTTGGCCTTTGGCAGCGGCTTCGTCATTATATCTGCTATCATTTCATTTGTTGATAGATATTTGACATCTATAACATTTTTCGTTTTTAAATCTTGTATGTAATGATACTTTGTATCAATGTGCTTAGTGCGAGATTTAAATTTTTCACTTTCAACCAATTTAATTGTAGATTGGTTATCCTCAAAATTCAAAAATTCTAATAGGAAAATGTTGTTGTAAATTAAGATCTTTACATAATTTTAAGATCCATAGCACCTTTTGAGTTCCTTGTGACACTGCCACATATTCAGCTTCTGCTGACGATAATGTCACACATGTTTGTTTTCGTGAAAACCAAGAAATACAGCTATCGCCTAAGAAGATTACATTTCCTGAGGTGGATTTTCTGTCTGTAGCATCTTCTTCCCAGTCTGCATCCGAGTATGCAACTATATTAGGATATTCTTTTGAAGAAATGTGGAGATCAAGGTCTTTCGTTGTTTTTAAGTATCTTATTACCCTCTTAACAACATTCCAGTCCTTTTGTCTTGGATTATTGCATCTTCGACTTAGTATGTGTGTAGGAGCGGTAATATCAGGTCTTGTGCATGAGGAAATATATGAAAGACTTCCTATAGCTTGTGTATAATTATCATTTGATGATAAAAGATTTTCTTCTTTATCTAAACTATAATAGTTAGTTTCCATTGGGGTATAAGTTGGTTTGGCTTCTTCAAGCTGAAAATCCTTAACTAATTGATTTATTTTACTTCTTTGTGATAGTAAATAACTTCCATCTTCTTTTCTGTAAATTTCTATACCTAAGAAGTATTTTGCTTCTCCTAGTGATGTTATGGGATAAGATTTCTTTAAGTAATTTATTACTTCATTAACTTCATTTTCATCTTCTGAGCTCATCAGCATATCATCTGCATACAGTATGAGATAAATTATCTTCTTTGATTTTTCTTTTATGAACAAACATGGATCAGCTTCACTTTGTTTAAATCCATATGCCTTTAGAGTATTCTCTATTTCTTCATTCCAGCACTTGGCGGCTTGTTTAAGACCATATATAGCCTTTTTTAATTTATAGACTTTATTTTCTTCATCATGAAACCCTTCTGGTTGATGCATGTATAATTCTTCATTATCTAGTTTACCATGTAGAAAGGCTGTTTTAACATCTACTTGGAATACTCTGGCTTTATGATAAGCTGCTCAGGTCAGAAAAGCTCTAATAGTTGTATGTTTGACGACAGGAGAGAAGGTTTCATCATAATCTGTGCCTAATTTTTGAGGGAAACCTTTGGCAACTAATCGTGCTTTGCATTTTATTTCTTCTCCATTTTCATTATGTTTTGTTTTGTAAACCCATTTACAGCCAATGGCGTGCTTGCCTTTGGGTAAAGTAACAAGCTCAAATACTTCATTTTCCTTTAAAGAGTTAAATTCTTCCTTCATAGCTTGAAACCATTTCTGTTGATCTTTTACTGGTAATTGTAAAACATCTTTAAAAGTTTCAGGATCTTGATTTTTGGAACAACTGTCTTCAGTTTTGTAAGAATATCTTTCTGGTGGAATTCCTTTAGTCTCTCTGTTAGATATTCTTCGCTGGAAATTATCTTCACTTTGTTTGTTTTATTGGACACATACATCAGACTTGTGTGCTTGACAACAAGGCCCTCTTATAAGTCATCGTCGATATACAGGGACGAGATAGCACAATGAAATTTACAGCACAGAGAATTTTTACATCCGGGAGCTCCACAAAGAGTGTGCAATGGAGCCAGCGGGAGTCGAACCTGACAAGCCTCCTATGCTCTAAAGCGATTAGCAGCGTGGTGTCTTAACCACTCGGCCGCGGAGACCCCTTATCTTCCCTTTCTTCAGTTGTTGGGCTATCTACTGATTTTTCATCCGTATTTATTTCTTCTGCAGTATTTTCTATTCGGATAGCTTCACTATCATTTTCAAGATTTTCTTCTGAAAAATTGAAATGCATTAAATCTGAGATTCGCTCTTCAGGATTTTCTTTAAAGACATTTTCATAGTTCATATTTTTAAAAAAAACTTCACTGTTCTGCTTATCTGGGAGCACGGCAGTGCGTCCGCCAAGTTCGCACAAGCCGTAAGCTACCTTTTCCTGAACCATTTTGGCATACTTTTCACCCCCTCATAACGTCGTTTTAGGTGAGAGATATAGAAATTTTTCTTTTATACACATGTTCGTATGGTCAAACTGAACTAAGGTTCCACGATTTCATGTTTCTATATTTAGTAGTTTTCGAAATATTAAATTCCGAAAAAGCGCTTTTTTGTCACTGACTCACTTCGCATCATCAAATAACTAAAGTATTTCTAAAAGTCGTAGAATCATGAAATTTCACAAGTAAGTCGGGTTTGTAGCACAATTAACCAGAAAAATCTGAAAACACAGAATTTCCGCCTCTAAACCCTTCAAACAGGGGTTGTTCATGTGGCCGTAAACAGTTACTTAACACATTCAATTGTGCCAATGTTGGTCGCCAAAACTCGATTAGTTTTGAAGGGAGTCACGTGATTTCAAGCAGAATAACATTATATATATTTGCTTTTCCAAAGATGTTTGTTAAATAGAAAAAATGAATATACCTAAAAATTTTAATCAGTATAAGTTATGATATATTTACGATATTAAAACAACAAAATATTTAACAAAATATAACCGCAATTCGGTACGTTTCTGATATAGTAGCTTTGGCGGAATACAGAAAATAGCCTTGACGAGAAAAGAAATTTGATAATAACGTATTTTATGGCAACCTATTTACTGTGTCATATACACAAGCAATTTCTTCAATATGTATGCAATTTATTTAATGTAAGGAATCCGTTTATTTATTTTTATATACCAACATAAATAATTTGTATATAAAAAATATTTTATACATGTATAAATAAAATGTTTATATGTATTGTATATCAATACATGGTCAATATAACAATACATCTGGGAGCACGGCAGTGCGTCCGCCAAGTTCGCACAAGCCGTAAGCTACCTTTTCCTGAACCATTTTGGCGTACTTTTCACCCCCTCATAACGTCATTTTAGGTGAGAGATATAGAAATTTTTCTTTTATACACATGTTCGTATGGTCAAACTGAACTAAGGTTCCACGATTTCATGTTTCTATATTTAGTAGTTTTCGAAATATTAAATTCCGAAAAAGCGCTTTTTTGTCACTGACTCACTTCGCATCATCAAATAACTAACGTATTTCTAAAAGTCGTAGAATCATGAAATTTCACAAGTAAGTCGGGTTTGTAGCACAATTAACCAGAAAAATCTGAAAACACAGAATTTCCGCCTCTAAACCCTTCAAACAGAGGGTGTTCATTTGGCCGTAAACAGTTTCTTAACACATTCAATTGTGCCAATGTTGGTCGCCAAAACTCGATTACAGAGTTTTGAAGGGAGTCACGTGATTTCAAGGAGAATAACATTATATATATATGCTTTTCCAAAGATGTTTGTTAAATAGAAAAAATGAATATACCTAAAAATTTTAATCAGTATAGGTTATGATATATTTACGATATTAAAACAACAAAATATTTAACAAAATATAACCGCAATTCGGTACGTTTCTGATATAGTAGCTTTGGCGGAATACAGAAAATAGCCTTGACGAGAAAAGAAATTTGATAATAACGTATTTTATGGCAACCTATTTACTGTGTCATATACACAAGCAATTTCTTCAATATGTATACAATTTATTTAATGTAAGGAATCCGTTTATTTATTTTTATATACCAACATAAATAATTTGTATATAAAAAATAATATTTTATACATGTATAAATAAAATGTTTATATGTATTGTATATCAATACATGGTACTTCTTAGTTATCCCGTCTACCAAATTACTGTCGTCAAATTGTAAGATTAAATGCCAATAATGGTTTGCCGTTAATTAATTGTAAGATTAAATGCCAATAATGGCCAATACAACCATTAATTCGACGTTTTATTCGTATTTTTATTAATGTTTTACTAATTTATTTGTTCTTTCGTTATTTAAAATAAAAATTATGTCAATGTGTATAATTTGGCGAGTGGTTTGGCGATTTATATAATTTGGCGAAATTGGTCGACGGGATAACTAAGAAGTACCAAATACATGTATAAATAACATAAAAGTTCATCAGGTTTGTTTTCATAGTTGTTTATATCATTTGGCAACATATCTCAGTTTCTGAAGTCCGAATTGCGCCAAGATTTTTAAAAAATGCCAAGGCCCCTATAGTTGAAAAATATCCTAATTCCATATGAAAGTTTAAAAATCTCCTTTTAATTAAATGAAATGTGTAACTAATAAACTGTCTTTAACGATGTGCGAAAGATGCGGCGTCCGAAGTCCGCTGCTAATGTTATTATATTGTATTATTAGCCTACTTACTGTTAATTTATTGTTAATTGTAAATCCCTAAAAGAAATATTATAGTTATAGATAAGATATGTTGGTCGCCAAAACCCGATTACAGAAAATTAGCCTGAGTTATAAAGGTGTTACATGATTTCAAGCCTAATGAATTTTTATATGCTTTTACAAAAATCTTAATAAGGCAAATCTTTCAGTTTATCTGTCCATCTTTCTATCTTTTATTTCCTTAAAACAAATTTTATTAAAGACCGGGAGGCGTCTGCACAGATCATCACCTCATCGAGTTGACAGCTGAAATTTTATGATTAGTTATAAATCGATTAGTATTGAAATGTAACTGGTCTGCCAAGCCGTACCTTTGTGGAAACCACCTACAGACCCGATTTTACGGGATAATTGGTGGATTTTCCATTGTGTTTTCCTGCACCCATTCCTCCATGTTTCCAAATTTTGAATGCAGGAAAATACAATAGTAAACCTATCAGTTAACCACTAAAATTGGGTCTTCAGGTGGTTTCTACCAAGATATGACTTAACAGACTAGTTGCATTTAAATATGCTAATCTAGTTTTAACTAATCCTAAAATTTCAGCTGTAAACTCGATGAGGTGATGATGTGTGCAGACGCCTCCCGGTCTATTATAAATGTCGGGATTCTAATCTCAATAGCACTCTGGTCAATCTGACAATTATCCCTACTATTTATGGAACACTATTCCTTTAAGTGCGTTTTAGTGATGTTAATGAACTTATGCATATGCATCATACATATTATAGGTATGTGTATAATACATAATACATAGGCATCAATATGACGTCAGAATAAACAAAATATTTTTTGTCGCCAAATTTGAGAATTGACATGATATATTACCAAATTTGGCGAAACTTTGCTAAATGTCGCCAAGCTTGGCAAATATTTGACGCTAGTGGGTATTTTTCAATGAGTTAATTATTAATGCGAGCCATCTATTTTTATTTTTCCGCATATCATCTGAATAGTTAAATGATATAACGTACTAATATTTTCAAATTGCTAATAGTTTCGTCACTGCCCAAAACCTCTGCTATTGTTATTATATTGTACTGTTATTCTACTTACTGTTACTATGTTGTTAATCTTTACACCAGACTTCTGTATTATATAAAGAGAATTTACGGAAACTATTAAAGCATTGAAAGTGCCAGCTCTCCTTGTGATTATTAAAATTCTATAATATATAACCTGTTAATCGATATGTACGTTAGAATGAATCTTCTATAATCTGGTTCCTCGCATTTTAGTTTTCAGGTTTCGAATAAAATTGGGTAAAATCTTAAAACCGTGGCACATTGACTAATTCTTCAACACGATCAGATGAGAAGAATGATAGATTTTCAAATGGATCATGGCAGTGAGCCGGTAGACCTTCTATTCTTCCGTAATCGAGTCTATTGAAAAGGTTAACGTGAAACAAAAAGATATCAGCATCAATATGGTTTAATGCAAATGCAGATATTGTCAAAGGATTTCATAAGAACCATTTTACTTGTACCCAGTCGTATCAGTTAAAATACAACAATTGGCAGTGAGCCCAATTTAAAAAGATTACTTAATAGGATTAAAAATTTCCGCATTAGAGAACGAATCGTAACTGCTAAGGGAACATGCATAAGTGAGTTAAGAGATATTTGTCACGAAAGATGAAATACATAGCAACACAAAATATATGATGTGCTTCCATGATCATAAAGAGTTCTTGATTTCTCTATCAAAAGCTTCCGACTTGGCAAAAGAATGGGCAAGTAAATTAAATTATGAATAACAGTAACATGATGCAACGTTTAACATGGAATTAATACGGTAAATACTGCTTGCTAGAGGCGGCTAGTACTTTACAAATTTATACTTTATTTCTTTTTATATTAAAGCTCGGTGAAATAAATTTAGGTATTTTTATGTTAGCTGGGCGCAAGTGGCAAATCGCCAAATACTGTTCCCAACTCCATTGTTCATATTGCATTCATTTCATTTAAAGATATATACTTTTCAGTCATCTCATTTAAAATAGATGTATTTCCCTAATTTTATTTAATAGAATATTTAACATAGAAATAATTAAATAAATAAATAAGAAATAATAATATAAACCAAAATATTTTATTTGAAAATCAAAGCATTGTTTCTAATTTACACATGTGAAAAATGAAAACTGCTAGTGGCGAAAAAACAAAAAGCTAATGAGGAGATTTGCTCTCGGCTAACATAAAAGTACCGAAATTTAAGTTTTTTCATATTAATATAGTTTAGAATAACAAACTTGAAAAACATACAAAAAGTAGTGATATCCCAACAAAAAGTTTTCGGTAAAAAAAAAAAAAGCGCCAAGTTCTCCTTAATGTTTCGGCCAGAAAAAGTAGTGATATCTGAAGTTCGCACAAGTTAAAAGCCAAACATCCCAAATCTTTCATTGAAAATGGCTTCCTGCGACTTGGCCGTTAATGCCTTCGAGAGAGTTTTTCAAATTTTAAAATATGTACAAATGAGCTACATGTAAACTACATTTTTTGATTATTTTAGGCATTTTGTGGCACAGAGTACAGAAATAAAATACACATTTGAAAAAAGCATTTAAACAACTTCAGTCTTTTTAAATGCTTAGAAGTTAAAAATAACAAAATACTTGTATTCAGTAGATAATATCCCTAATTGCTAAAACATAATTAGTATCAGCTTTTAACAGTTTATAAATCGAATACCTCTTAATGTATGCAAACAAACTATAATAAATGTTCAAACGAAAAAAATCTCTTTCGTCAATACACAAGATTTCAATATTATACAATAAAATATAATTTAACATATTGTGAGATTTGAAGTAAGTAAATTTTGTTTTATTTCTTGGGTTTTACGTTAATGACTTTAGCTTTAGACTGTACAAAATGGCAATTAAACCACAAGTGGACTAAATGATCTGTAATCAAAATTAATGTTTGTTGAAACTGAATGGTAGTTATCAGAAATCTTTTACTTATAATGTCTTTATGTGAATTTGCCTCCTTGCATTCTAATATTATTTTTAATATTTATATAATTCATAAATGCGTAATTTCCAATCATTAATTTTGAAATGCTGTAGAAGGCATTAACGGCCAAGTCGCAGGAAGCCATTTTCAATGAAAGATTTGGGATGTTTGGCTTTTAACTTGTGCGAACTTCAGATATCACTACTTTTTCTGGCCGAAACATTAAGGAGAACTTGGCGCTTTTTTTTTTTTACCGAAAACTTTTTGTTGGGATCACTGTTTTTCTACCGCCTATATAAATTCGGTATCTTTTGCTTCTTAAATCGTAACCAACAAAGACTCCTTCAGTGGCTTTTTCGTCAAATTTTTGTCTCTTCTGTTTATAAACATACACATATGCTTTGCATCCAAATACTTTAAGGTGACTCAAATTTGGCTTATGCCCATTCCACAGTTCATATGGTGACTTTTCAGTTGATTTTGTAGGTAATCTATTTTGTAAGTAGGCTGCTGTAGCTATGGCTTCTGCCCAGAATGGTTTTGGCAATTTAGCATTTATAAGCATGGCTTTACTCATTTCAATAAGCGAGCGATTCTTTCTTTCTGCGACTCTATTTTGGGACGGTGAATATGGCGTCGTTGTTTCATGATTTATTCCTAAGTTTTTAAGGTAGTCTTCGACAGATTCGTTGCAATATTCTGTTCCATTGTCACTACGCAAGGATTTAATCTTCAATCTAAATTTGTTTGTTGTTGATGCAACATACTCTTTTAATTTATCAAATACTTCATCTTTAGAAGAAATAAAATATTGCTTGTGTATAACGAGAGTAATCATCAATAAATGTAACGAAATATCTTTTTGATCCCATACTTTTTGTTTCTGCAGGACCGCATACGTCGCTGTATATCAAATCAAGTGGTTTTTTACTTCTGTGTTTTGTTTCTTTTGGAAACAATCTTTCAGTTAGCTTAGCTTTTATGCAACTTGAACATTCAGTATTATGAGAACAATTATTCACAGTAATACCTAAAGCTAAATCATCCTTTTGAATTTTCTTGATGGATTCCAAATTTCTATGGCCCAGCCTTTGGTCCCATTTTAGAATGCAGTTAACATTAGAACAAACGGGTAATATTTCTGAAGCACTATATACCTTTTCATTTGTAGGTATTATTTTTAATCTGTATAACCCCTCATCGGCTTTTGCATCTGCAACTAAGATGTTGCCCTTTCTAATTAAACATATATCATCTTTAAATGTTACAACAAAACCTTTTTCAGTACAAGACTGGACAGACAATAAATTACTATCTAACTCGGGAACATAAAGCACATGATCTAATGTAACTCTATTTGTTTGACCATTAAGTGTTTCAATATTAAAAGTACATTTACCCTTTCCCTTTGCAGTTAATTTAGTTCCATTAGCAATTGTAATTGTATCTTTATTCAAATTCTTTAATTCCGAGAACAGTTCCAAAGAATTAGCTAAATGAACAGATGCACCTGAATCAATAACAAAAGACAAATTTTTGTTTTTATTTCCATTTTGTTGAGATTTCATAACAAAACTCGAAGAATTTGATTCTTCCATTAATTCATGATAGTTTTGAGAATTTGATAGATTTTCATTTTGACTAGCAGTTGAAGCAGAGAAATTGTTTTTTTTTTTTTCAACTGTTGACGTGATCTATCTTGAGTAAAATTTGGTTTTGTTTTGCTAGTATTATTAGGGTTCAGTGAACACATTTTCAACTAAAATCACTTTAAGAGTTATTTATTGCTATAAATGTTATTTAAGAGAAACCTTATTGATGCTAATCTAAAATCATTTATCAATAATAAATAATAGATCATTTTCTGTGCAGACACAAATATCTACTTAATATAAACAATCTAACAGTTTCATTATTATTGTGAAATATCTCCTTTAGCAATTAGCAATCTTCAAACTATGAATCATCTGAAATGGTGTTATAAATATTACCTCTCATTTTCTTAAAGAAATAACTTTGTTTATCCTATCAAAATATTCTTCTATTTAGACATTTTTCTCAGTTGTTTAAAAATAATTATTGTGATTTATATGTGTTAGTCAACGACACTTCCTGGTTTCAGTGATTCTACATTTGAAGAAAGAGTTGAAGTGCAACCTTCAGACTGAACGCATCAGCTCATCTTTAGCTGTGACATTTTAATCAACGCAACCGGGCATCCACAAAGCCTGACTCTTGTTAAAATTAACAAACCGCATGTCTGTACCCTCAGGACGATGTCAATCTACATTTGTTTCAATATAGTGTTATTTACATCTAGTGTCATTTTACTAGTTCCATAAACACACACAGTTCATCGAACATTAAAAGTTGGAGGCACCGGCGAGATATTGGATACTTTTAGCTTGGAATAAGTGTACACTCATCTATTTACTTCAGTTTTCTAAATAAAGTTTTCACCAGTCTTATGTGGAATTGCAACAGACGACGGAGCACCGCGCATCACAGTTATTACAGATAAGTACATTTTATCTTATTATTATTATCGGTTTGGCTTTTGTTTTTTACGCTATTTACCTCATTATTTGAATAATGAATACCGACTTGGAAGCCGCAAAAAAGGCTGCTGAAGAATTGGAAAAGGCAGCTATAAATTTACGTGGCCGAGCTAAATCTGCTCTAACAAGGATAAACAACTTCATTAACTCTGAGCAAAAGTTTAAAAAAATGACTTGTGCAATAAATTAGAAAAATTAGAGACAGTTTATTCCGATTTTGATAAATATGATGCTCAATTACCAACTGAAGCATCTGAAATTGAGGAATTTGAAAAAAAATATTATGAAACCAAAGCCAAACTGCAAACGGAACTTGAAAAAGTTACCGTAAATGTGCATGCACCTCAAATGATAAATGATCAGATTCCAATTGTTAGTTCTACTATTTCTAACAATTTTAAATTGCCTAGGCTCAATATAGAGCAATTTAATGGTGACTTTAAAAACTAGCTGTCATTTAAAGATTTATATTTATCATTAGTTCATAACAACGACAGCATAACTAATATACAGAAGTTTCAGTATTTAAGAGGGTTACTAGGGGAAGAGCCAGCCTCTATAATAAAACACATACCTATTTCTGAAAACAGTTATTCAGAAGCATGGGAAAAATTGCTGTCGAGATATGATAAGAAAAAACAAATTGTTTCCACTTTAGTTAAAACATTCTTGGACCTTCCCCCCATTACTCAAGTGAATGCATTTAACTTACGTTGTTTATCAGATGAAGTAATTAGAGGCCTTAAATCAATCGATGAAAAGGCATCTGGCCGTGACTTATGGCTAATTCATATTTTATTACAAAAGGTTGATTCTAAAACAAGGGAGGAATGGGCAAAATTGACCTCAAGCGAAGACTTTCCGTCTTTTGATCAATTTATTCAGTTTATAAATGATAGATGTTCATCTTTAGAATTGTATAAAAGTGAAAATGAAGGTTCGCATAAACAAGAGAAACAGTATAACGTCAATAGATCTTTTTCCAGTGTCATTAGCAAATGTTTACTATGTAAATTTAATCACTCACTTTACAAGTGTGTTAAATTTAAAGAATTAAGCATCAGGGATAGGAGACAGTTTGTTAAGAAAAACAAGTTATGCAGTAATTGCTTGTCTGACAAGCACACTACCTGGCAATGCAATTCCTCTTACTCTTGTCATAATTGCAAGCTGAAACATCATACTAGTTTATGCCAAAATAAGCTGCAAAATTACGCAATATCAACTTCTCGTTCAAATGAAAAACAGAGCCGCAAAAACAAACCTGATTCAGAGGCCGGTTCTATTCCGGATGAGAATAAAAAGGAAATTTCTCCTTCCATAAATGCAGTTCAAACATCTTTCGCACTTTTGCCCACTGCTAGTGTATATATTAATGATTGTATGGGTCAAAAGCACACTTTAAGAATCATGTGTGATAGTGGATCAGAGTCTACATTTGTTTCTGAATCCTGCATGAAAATGTTAGGAATTAAAAGGAAAAATGCTAGGTTCCCCGTAAAAGGTCTGTCTAATTCAAAGATCGCAGTAACTAAGGGTTACGTAATGTTTGATCTTACATCAATTTATAATGCTGACACCAAGTTGTCTGTTAAGGCATTTATTTTAGATGATTTAACTGCTCCATTACCTGTGGAAAAAATACATGAGAAGCATTTTTCGCATTTAAAGAATATAAACTTAGCGGATCCACATTTCAGGACACCAAGTAAAATAGACATTATTCTAGGATCTGATTATTTCTTTTCTATTTTGCTTCCTGGTCAAGTAACAGATACGCAGAGCAATTTAATTGCTCAAAATTCAATTTTTGGCTTTCTGGTATCAGGGAAAATGCCACATTCTAGTACATCTCCAAATTCAATACATAATTTACATATTTATGAAGTTAATATTGATAACGAGTTAAAGCGTTTTTGGGAAGTAGAAGAAGTATTTAATAAGAATACTCAAATGTTGTCACCTGAAGAGCAATTTGTTGAATTACATTTTCAGGAAAATTATTGAATTAATTCCGAGGGTCGTTTTGTGGTTAAGTTACCTTTTATTCAATCTAAATCAGAATTAGGTAATTCTAAACCTGCCGCAATTTCTCGCTTGCTTGCTATGGAAAAGAAATTTAGAGAAAAACCAGAATTTGAAAATCAGTACAAAGAGTTTATGTACGAATATGAAGAATTAGATCACATGGAATTAGTTGCACAAAATGACATTAATAATTATGAAAACAAACACTACTTTCTTCCTCATCATGCGGTTATTAAATCTTCTAGTATCACTACTAAATTAAGGGTAGTTTTTGACGCTTCATGCAAAACTTCAAGTGGTGTTTCCTTGAATTCTATTTTGGGTGTAGGCCCTAAGTTACAACGGGACATTTTCGAAATCTTACTTAATATTCGATTTCCGAAAATAGTTTTTTTCTGCGGACATAGAGAAAATGTACCGCCAGATTTTGGTTGCTGAAGAGGATCAAATTTATCAGCAAATAGTTTGGAGGTCTAATCCTAATGAGGAAATAAAAAATTACAAATTGAAAACTGTCACATATGGTTTAGCGCCAGCATCTTTTCTGGCAACTAGATGTATAAAACAAATCGCTCAGGATTATACAAAAAATCCTTGCATTTCGTGCATGTTAGAAGAAGATATGTACATGGATGACTTATTATCCGGTACAAATACTGGTAGGGAAGCAATAGAAACTTGCAAAGAAATTACAGATTGTTTAGACGCGCATGGTTTCCACTTAAGGAAGTGGAATTCAAATTCACAGGCATTTCTTAATTAATTTATAGATTCTTCTAGCACTGAATCAAATTTTGAAATCATTCCTAGTGACAACAGAAGCTCCAAAGTTCTAGGCTTAAGCTGGAACTCTTCATCAGATAGTTTTATTTTCACAACTGCATTAACACTCACTCCACCTCTTACAAAGAGACACATTTTAGCCGAGTCTGCACGGATTTTCGACCCGCTATGTCTAATTTTGCCCTGTACTGTAACTTTAAAGGTATTTTATCAGAAACTTTGGCTTACAAAAGGGGACTGGGACTCTGTTATACCGCAACATCTTGCAGACGAATTGCTACAATTTCAAATTTCCTTTAACGGACTAAATCGTCTGTTCCGAGATGTGCCACGATTTCATCCGGTAACCCATTTGAATTACATGGTTTTTCTGATGCCTCAACATTGGCATATTCTGCCGCAATTTATTGCCGACAAAGTTATAAGGGGAAAATAAACTCTTTTCTCTTAGTTTCTAAAACTAAAGTTGCTCCAATCAAACAGATTTCAGTACCAAAATTAGAGCTTTGCGGTGCGCACCTACTAGCTAAGCTATTCCGTTCCGTCATGGAAACATTAAAGAGTTACAAGTTCGATATTTTCACCTGGGCGGACTCAAAAATTGTCCTTTCTTGGCTATCTGCACATCCGCGTAAATGGAAGACTTTTGTCGCAAACAGGACAGCTCAAATTACCGAAATTCTACCTACAAAGCACTGGAGACATGTACCAACCAAAGAGAACCCCGCAGATATCGCTTCACGCGGTATTGATCCAAAATGTCTTCCAGGTTGCGATTTGTGGTGGAAAGGGCCAAGTTGGCTGGTTTTGGACCCATCCAATTGGCCCAAAGACGACTCAAATGTTGAGGAATTTGATGATCAAATCAAAGACGAACAAAGGTCTGATCCAATTTTTTCCTTTCACGCCCGCACATCAAGTGATCTATTTGATAATTTGTTTCAAAAGCACTCTTCGCTTGCAAAAATTATTCACATTTTGGCATATTGCCAAAGATTTATCAAAAAATGCAAGAAGTCTAACAAAACAGAAATTTCTTCACCACATCTTACTTACAAAGAAACAAAAGATGCCGAAGAGAATATTGTTCATTGGATTCAGATTTCTTACTTTCAGAAAGAATTTAAATGTATCCAAGAACAGAAAGCTTTGCCAAAGAAAAGTACGTTACAATCCCTCCACCCGTTTATTGATGATAAGGGTCTGTTATGGGTGGGAGGACGCTTACAAAATTCACAATTATCCTTCAACCACAAACATCCTTTAATCTTGCCCTCACAGCATAAAATGGCTGAGTTATTAATACAGCAACAACACATTGGCCATTTACATGCTGGGCCTTCACTGCTATCCCACATCATAAGACAATCTTATTGGATAGTTGGTGGAAAAAAGATCATTAACAAATGCATCAATAGATGTTTAAAATGCTACAGATATCAAAGGTCCATTGCAACACCTCAACTAATGGGGAATTTGCCACAGCATCGAGTAACCCTGGAACGTCCATTTTTCTCCAGCAGTGTTGATTACGCTGGCCCTATATCTATTAAATTTAGTAAGAGTCGGGGTGCAAAAACAACTAAGGGCTATATAGCTTTGTTTATTTGTTTGGCTACAAAAGCGGTGCATATTGAAGCTGTGAGTGATATGACAGCTGAGGCATTTTTCGCCACCCTTCGACGTTTTAGTGCAAGGCGAGGCGCCCCACAGCATCTTTATAGCGACAATGGCACCAATTTTGTCGGTGCATCCAGAAAGCTGGATAAAATCTATGAACTATGGCGTTCATTTACAGATAATGAAATAATGTCCCACTATCAAGCTGAAAACTCTCTAGAATGGCATTTCATCCCTCCTTCTGCCCCTCATTTTGGCAGGATTTGGGAAGCTGCCATAAAAGCGGCAAAGTATCATATCAAGCGAGTCATACGAGAGACATTGTTCACTTTCGAGGAGCTAGCCACGTTGCTCGTCCAGATAGAAGGCTTGCTCAACTCGCGGCCGCTTATACATTTAAACGATAATGATACTGATTCAATAAATGTTCTCACTCCCTCACATTTTCTTACAGGGGATGTTTTGCATTCCATACCCTATGAGTCAGCAACCCCGACAACGAATCTGAAGAAACGATGGGAACTGCTCCAAAACATGAAAGCTGGCTTCTCCAAACGTTGGACCAGAGAATACCTGGCCTCGCTGCAACCCAGAGTTAAGTGGAAGATCGCCACACCTAACATCGAGGTGGGTCAGGTAGTAATACTGATGGAAGCAAATCAACCGCCTGGAACTTGGCCATTGGGCCATATTACAGAGGTCAACCCAGGCAGTGATTGAATCGTCAGGGTGGTTACTGTGCAATGCGAGTCTTCATTCTTCAAACGCCCGGTGAACAAACTAGCATTACTCCCTCAGTATCAGGACTAAGGCCCTGATAGGGGGGGAGCATGTTCAGTGAACACATTTTCAACTAAAATCACTTTAAGAGTTATTTATTGCTGTAACTGTTATTTAAGAGAAACCTTATTGATGCTAATCTAAAATCATTTATCAATAATAAATAATAGGTCATTTTCTGTGCAGACACAAATATCTACTTAGTATAAACAATCTAACAGTTTCATTATTATTGTGAAATATCTCCTTTAGATATTAGCAATCTTCAAACTACGAATCATCTGAAATGGTGTTATAAACATTACCTCTCATTTTCTTAGAGAAATAACTTTGTTTATCCTATCAAGATATTCTTCTATTTAGACATTTTTCTCAGTTGTTTAAAAATAATTATTGTGATTTATATGTGTTAGTCAAGGACACTTCCTGGTTTCAGTGATTCTACATTTGAAGAAAGAGTTGAAGTGCAACCTTCAGACTGAATGCATCAGCTCATCTTTAGCTGTGACATTTTAATCAACGCAACCGGGCATCCACAAAGCCTGGCTCTTGTTAAAATTAACAAACCGCATGTCTGTACCCCCAGGACGATGTCAATCTACATTTGTTTCAATATAGTGTTATTTACATCTAGTGTCATTATACTAGTTCCATAAACACACACAGTTCATCGAACAATTAGCCTTTAAGTGAAAACAATCTTCACGGTTGTGATTATTCTTTTTACAATGAGAACAAAATTTTTGCTTATTCAAATGCTTTGGTTTATTCCTATTACCCTTTAACCCTAGATCTACCGGGAATTTTATTCAAGTTTTAATAAAACGTTCTACACCAGAATTTTTATTTAAAACTATTTAACTTATTTATTTACCTTATTTTTGTCTGGTTTATATACTTAGTTTATTTTAAAGAAATTTCTGGTTTGAATGAATATTTTGTATGTACCTGTCGGGTCCAATGGACCCGTCTGGTAGACGGAGGGTTAAAGCAATAGATTCAAATTTTGTTGAAATTTGTTTAGGGGAAACTAGGGAGGTTTGACCATAGGGGAGGTTTGATCCACCCTATCCTTTTCATATTTAAACATTTATTTAGCTGATGAGCACCAGATGGCAGCATGGTAGCAAGCAGAATGACATATCTTTTTTGTCTGTTAGCCATTTGCAAGCAGAATCAAGGAGGAATCACATGTAATATCATTTTCAGCTAGAAATTTTTTTTTCGTTGTTGCAAGCTCTTCTCTCCTGTGACATCTGTCATTAACATATATGAAAGTAAGTTGAATTGTTTGTGTACTTAGATTAATATACTAAAAGGCAGTATATTTATTTTTTACTTTTACTTTTTATTTTAATGTGATTTTTACATTTTTTTCCAAAATGGCTATTAAGAGAGGTTTGACCCATATCAATTCTGGGAGGTTTGGCCTGGGTAAAACCTCCCTATGTAGTTTAATTTGATGTTCTAAGACTTTTAAACTGTACTGCAGTTAAGTTTTAATAGAAATGTTGTTCTTAATTCAAATCAAATAAATGTTTTTCTTAATTCCAAATGCACTGAATATAATATAAAAATTCATTTGAAACAACACTTCTTGTTTAAAGAAGAACATGTGCTTAAAGAATACTTGCTACACGTTTCAAAGTTAAATTATGGTTTAACTTCAAAAGCAACACGAAACTTGGCATATCAATATGCTGTAGCAAATAACAAAGAAATCCCTGAAAAGTGGTCCGTAAACAAAACTGCAAGTTATGACTGGTTGAGGGGTTATTTGCACAGGAATGCAGATTTATCATTGCGGCGACCCGAATCAACTAGTTTGTCCAGAGCCACTGCTTTCAATAAAACAACCATGGTGAGTTTTTCAATAATTTGCGCTGCATCTTCGAAAAAAAGAAATTTGGGCCAGAAGCAATATTTAACGTTGATGAAACAGGAATCACTACTGTACACAAACCTGGAAAAATTATTGCTATGAAAGGAGAGAAGCAAGTATCTCAAGTCACCTCTGCGGAACGTGGAACTTTAGTCACAATGTGCTGTGGTATCTCTGCTATTGGAACATCAATTCCACCATTTTTAGTATTTCCACGAGTTCACGTAAAAGAAATAATGACAAGGGGTGGACCTCCAGGAATGCAAGCTGCTGCTCATTCCAGTGGATGGATGACAGCAGAGAACTTTGTTATACCTTCATCATTTTATAAAATTTAGCAAATGCAACAAAAATAACGAAGTATTGATTATTCTTGACAACCACGAGTCACACATATCTGTTGAGGGTTTGCAACTTTGTAAAGATAATGGGATAACTCTGTTAACTTTACCACCCCATACAAGTCATAAGTTGCAGCCACTTGATCGAACTGTTTTTAGTCCCTTCAAGATATTTTATAATTCTGCTGCCAGTGGATTTTATGGTCACGAATCCAGGTAAACCTATCACAATATATGACATTCCAGATTTGGTTCGCAGATCATTTTCAAAGGCTTTTATTCCAGAAAATATACAAAGTGGATTTGCTTGTACTGGAATCTGGCCATTAAATTCAGATATTTTTTCTGAATCTGATTTTTTTGCTTCTTATGTGACAGACAGACCAGATCCGGATGTTACAAGTTTGCCTTCAGCTGCATCTTCTAATCTATCTACCAGTGTATTGAATCTACCATCTACATTAACATCTTCAAATTTCACGAATCTTACTTTTTCATCCAATTCTAGTATTCCATCTACAAGTTCAATGAATTCACATTTTCCAGTGCAATTAGTAACACCTGAGCAGCTTCGCCCGTTTCCTAAAGCAGGACCTAGAAAAGGCAGAGGTGGTAGAAATCGTACCAAGTCAAGGATTTTGACAGATACCCCTGTGAAAGCTGAAATCGAGAAGAAGCACAGGATGAAAAAAATAAAGAAAACTTCACAAAATAATAAGAAGGTCAAGAAACAAACAAAAAAGTGAATAATAGATTTGTCTTCAGACAGTGAAATTGAACCAGAAAACTTTCATGTTTCAAGTGATGAAGATGGAGATGATGATTTTGAAGATTCCCGAACCAGCATTGAAATTAGAGATTTTGTTTTAGTAAAATTTACAACCAAATCTAGTTTACTGCATTATATTGGTTGTGTCATTAAAAAAAATTGACAATGATTTTTCGATTGATTTTCTCAGAAGATCTGATGCATGTAGTTTCAGTTTTGTTTACCCTGAAAAAGAAGATATTGCCACAGTATCAAGAAGAGATCTCACTAAGCTGCCTCAGCCAATGATCAGTGGAGGCACTGAAAGAGTTGTGTTAAAAATGAAATTTGATTGTGATATTTCTAAATATCAGAATCTTTACTGATTCAAACTAAATTCCTTTAACGATTTTTGTCCAGATTACTTGTTATTTTGAATCATAAAATAAATATTTGGTATTTTCTACTCATAATTATTGCCTGTAGATTGTAATAGTATTTTTTGTACATTTAATTATTGCTGTACAATTTTTAATAACACCCAATTCCTGTGGTGGGTCAAACCTCCCTCATGGTGGGTCAAACCTCCCTCAAGTAGGGAGGTTTGACCCAGTTTCTCGACTCTTGAAAAATCATTAATCAAAAAGATAGTTTATAATTTAAATAGAAAAAAATAGTGTAAAATGATGCCAAACATTATAAGCTATCAAATAATGTCAACATGGAAATTTTATTACATTAAAAAAAAATTAGAAAAATATTTTTGTAAAAAGCGGGTCAAACCTCCCTAGTTTCCCCTACTTTCAACTCTTCTAAGATACTCGCCAATTAATTTGTTTTGAACATATTTTAATGATAAATCTGTTTCATATTTACTTTCAATAGCAGTTATAAAGGTACTATAAGTATTTGGTAAGGAACAGAGCAAAATAGCTATTAAATTATCATCTTGTATTACTTCACCTATACTTCTTAATTTTTCTGCTAATTCTAAGACAGAATTAATATGATCCTGCATTTTAATACTTTCATTATACACTCATTGCCATAAAAATTTGCGCACCAAGAAAGAGACGTCCAAATGAAACGAAATTTTACACGTGTAAGTACTACTGTGATATAAGTAAGTGATTAGAAAATCAAAGAAAAAGGATCATTTATTGCAGAAAAAAGTACAAATGAACGGAAATTTTAGTACTCTGTTGGACCTCCTCTAGCGCGAATGCACGATGCGATACGAGCGGGCATTGAGGCATACAAGTTCCGTATGATGTCCTGATACATCTCGTTCCACAGTTGCTGTAAGCACGTCTCGAGTTCAACCAAACTTGTAGGGTGTCCAACTTGCCGTCCCAAATGATCCCAGATATGCTCGATTGGTGACAAATCTGGGGATCGAGCAGGCCAGGGAAGGGTGTTAATGTGGCGGAGGCAGGCTTGTGACATCCTTGCTGTGTGTGGCCGAGCATTGTCTTGCTGAAAAATGGCTCCTGGGAGCCCTTCCAGAAATGGCAACACATGTGGCTGAAGGATGTCCTGTACGTACCGCTGGGTTGTCATTGTGCCACGGATCAATATTAGGGGTGACCGTGTATCGTAAGCAATGGCACCACATACCATCACACCAGCTGTAAGAGCGATGTGTCGCTGTAAAGCGAAGGCAGGATTGAGGCGTTCACCACGGGGCCTCCACACACGAACAAGATTGTCATCGCTGCTCAAACTGAATCTAGACTCATCGCTGAAGACGACATGGTTCCATTCCGTTGCAGTCCAATCCCGTCGTGCGCGTCACTACTCCAAACGGAGGCGTCGCTGGGTGGGTGTCATTGGCAACACACGTAATGGGCGCCGCGATACCAGATGTCCTTCAGCCAAGCGCCTTGTGATGGTTCGGGAAGACACAGGGGTCCGTAGTGAAGGTGCTGCCTGTGTCTGGATAGCGGCCAATGAGGCAGTTGGCTCTACGCGTGCGTTTCGTATGATGTGACGGTGTTCTCGACGACTGGCCTGTCGAGGGCGTCCCGAGCCTGGTCGCCGTGCAAATGACATCTCTTCAGTCCACTGGTCCAAACACCTTCTCACAGTAAAATCAGAACGGCCTACTTGACGAACTACTCGCCGAGCTGATCACCCAGCTTCCATCATCCCGATGATTCTTCCCCTCTCGAACTCTAACAGCTGCTCATATTGTCTTCGATGGCTACGTAACGGCATGTCCACCTCAGCGTTTCCTTTGCAAAAGAAAAAGTACACTCAGACAAGTTCTGCTTACCAGTTTTATACTCCAAGCAGGGCGAAGTTCAACGCCCTCTAGTGGTATTACGCAATGCGCAATCACGCTGCATTTCTAATCATTTGCATATCTGCCTGATATTTACCTTCATGCTAAGTTTCGTTACGATCCCACAATTATTTATTGGTGCGCAAATTTTTATGGCAATGAGTGTATTTAATGGAATACAGCTTCCTAAGAAGATAAAGTTTATTTGTTAAATTTACTCTTTCATGAACAGATTTCAATTGATCATATGTTTCTTTAGCACTTTTAGCATGTCTGGCATGAACAATTTGTGAATCGGAGATATTTAAACAAATTAATGCCCTAACATTTCTATCATTTTTTACCCAATTATCATCATTTTCCTTTTTAGGTTCAAATACAACATCATACAGACCTTCTTTGATTAACAATTGTTCTATTTTGAACTTCCAAACTGAATAGTTGTCATCAGTTAATTTATCAGCATAATGAGATTCTTTAATACTAGACATTATGATATAATAATATTTGCTTATTTCTCAGAAAATAAAACTTTTTATCTTATTAATACATCAAAACAACAATTATAAACTCAAATATAATGCTAATGATGAAATAAGAACAAAATAAAATTCTTGAGAACAATTTTTGAAGTTACTTTTGATTTCAGAAAAACTGTTCTTAAATGTTCAATTCTTTGTTTAAAACATAAATTTTACATTTTCAACTTGTATAATAAAATTTCAATAAGAAACAGGCAAAATAAAATTCAAAATAATTTCTTTTCTTATCAACGCACAATACTTTTGATTTCAAAATAAGAACAATTCTTTGAGTTTTCTTTTATATCATTCACTTGTGAAAAATACCAACATTCAGAAAATAATTATTTCTTTGAATTTAATTATATTATATTTTCTTCTTTTATATTATTACATTTAAAATTGAGATAAGTTCAGTCTCATAATCGACTGTTGGAATGTTATTCCATATGGAAGGCATGAATACGAAATTCCTCAATAGGTAAACAATAAAAAGTTAAAAGTTTTACCTTTATGTTTTGATGCATTTCAATAGAAATATATTCTTCTTAGGATGAACAAAAAAACATTTATTTGAAGATTAAATACACTAGAATAATATATATGCTGGACACAATACTGATCACACTTCACAATAAAACAAAACAGATGAATAAGACTATTTACAAACACAAAGAAATACTTTGAACTATGGTTTGTTGCAGTTTTTTTTAAACATATTATCATTCCTTTGGACATAGGCGTAGCGTGACCAGAAATTTTGGGGGGGCAACAAGGTCGTGCTAGGTAAAAACGGCGCCTCGAGCGAATTTTCAATTTTGCGCCCCCCCCCCCCCCCCCCAAAAAAAAAAAAAAAATCTTTCTTTTTGTGATAGGTGTAATAAAATTGATAAAGTGCAGAAACAAAAATAAATACTATCGAATAAATATTTCGCGTTTATTTTGGAACTTTAAAAGGTTTAATTTTAATTTAGGAATTCAGAACAACTAAATAGCATAAAAGAAAATTGCACTTATTTCTTAGTGCATTATTTCATGGTGTTTAGCGACAGGGGAAAAAACCGATCAAGAGAGACAAAGAAATTGCAGCGTAAATTTAATGCCTGGGGCGACCGTTTCTTTAGCCCGCTCTTTGCACGTCCCTGGGGGGCACACTAGAGGTCTGCACAGACCCCAATTCCAAGTCCCAGGCTCAGCCCGGCGAGAAAATTAAAAGTTCCACCCGGGCCCGGCTCATTTATATTTTCACAGTTTACGACCAGGGCCGGCTCGTACAAAAATCAGTGAAAACAAGCCCGGGCCGTGAAAAAAATCAAATAAATCAGTCCCGGTTCGTCTCGACACAATTTCTCAACAAAATTCCGATTTTTCTTAATATAAAATTGCAGGGCCGCCACTTGCTACTAAAAGCGACTATTTTCAGCCTCCGATGGCTATGACGACTATTTTAGGCCGAAAACCATTAAAAAGCGGCTATTTCAAGAAAAAAGGCGTCTTTTCCGGATTTCAGTGACTATTTTTACTGAAAATATTTGATCTTTTTCTTCAAAGCACCTATAAAGTCATCTTCCCAATCACACTTTTTCAACGGTTGTTTGAAGAGATTCGCGATTTTTTCCGCGACGAATTCCAAAATTCTCGATTTCGCCCCCTTCCCTTCCAATCTATTGACGAAAATACTTACTTTTTTCCGAGATCTTTTTATACAATCGTTGAAGGAGATTTTGCGATCTTTTCCGTGATCCTTTGCCAAATGTCGCAAATTTTTCTACGTCAGATTGACGAAATCGATTTTTTTCCGCCACCACTTGTCCAAATTCGCGATACACATTTTCCGCGACCGATTGATGGTAGTTACTATTTGTTTTAGAGATCTTTTGACGAAATTCCCGATTCTTTTCCAGATCGTTTGTCAAAATTCGTGATTTACTTTTCATGACCGAGTTATAAAATTCGTGATTTTTTGCGCGATCATTTGGTTAAATTCTCAATTTACTTTTACCAAATTTGCGTTTTTTGCCCGCGACCATTTGACGTAATTTGAGATTTTTTTGTGATCGTTAGACGAAATTCGCAATTTTTTGTCCATTCTTTTGACGAAATTTGCGATGATTTATCCGCGACCGAATGACGAAGATTGCCATTTGTTTCCGTAACATTTGGTAAAATTCAAGATATTTTTTACAGTTGTTTGAGGAGATTCGCGATTTTTTCCGTGACGAATTGCAAAATTCGCGATTTTTTCCCCCATCGATTAATGATAATAGTTCTTTTCGCTATGTTTTGCTACTATCGTTGAAGGATATTTCGCAATTTTTCCTATGACCTATTGCAAATTTCTCAATTTTTTGGGAGCGATCGTATCACGGAACTCATAATTTTTTTCCGTGGATCCTTTACCAAATTTTGCGTTTTTGTTTTCGGCGATCGTTTCACGGAATTCATAATTTTTTTTTTATCGCGATTCTTTGTCAAAATTCGCGAATTTTTCTGCGACAAACTGGGGAAATTTTTTATCCGCCACCACTTTCGAAATTCGGGATGTGTATTTTTTCCGCGACCGACTGATAGTATTCGCTGTTTGTTTCAGATATCATTTGACGAAATTTGCGATTCTTTTCCACGATAGTTTATCGAAATTCATGATTTTCCTTTTAAAACCGACTTACGAAATTTTTGATTATTTGCTTGAATTCTCGATTTTTTACGCGATTATTTGACCAAATTCGCGTTGTTTCAGGGGTGATTCTGTTCTGAATTTTCCGAAAATTTGAAAAAAATCGGTCATCAATAATAAAATTCGGGCATAAAAAAATATCGCGAATTTCGGCAAATGGTCGCCGAAAAAATCAATTTCGACAATCGTTCACAGAAAAAAGTCGCCAATTTCTTCAAAGGAACGCAGAAAAAACGAATTTCGCCAAAGAATCGCTGGAAAAAAAGCACAAATTTCTTCAACGGATCACGAAAAAACGCAAACTTCGTCTGGGAATTGCGAAAAACACACACATTTCACCAAGGGATCGCAAAAATGCAATATTTATCAAAAGATCGCGGAAAAGCGCGATTTCGTCAACAGATCGCGATAAAGAAACACAAATTCCGTCAAAGGATCGCGGAAAAACGCGAATTTCGCTAAAGGACAGACAAAAAACGCATAATTGGAGCCGGGAGATTTCCGCCCTTTCCCTCCTCTGCTGTAACCTTTCAGAAAATTTGCTGTGAATTTCAGATTTTTTTTTTATTACTCAGAATCACTCTTGTCGTCTTTTTGACCGCGACCATTTGACGAAATTTGCAATTTTTTCTCTAGGTCGTTAGATGAAATTTCGCGATCTTTTCGACGACGAATTACCAAAATTAGCATTTTTTTCCGCCGATCGTTTTATGGAATTCACAATTTTCTTTACACGATCCTTTGTCAAATTTCGTGAATTTGTCTATGACCGATTGACGAAAATGATATTCGGTATTTGTTTCAGAGATTTTTTGACGAAATTACTGATATTTTTCCACGACTTTTTGTCCAAATTCGTCTTTTCTTTTGTCGACTGACTGAGGAAATTCAAGGGCAAGGAGGCAAAAAGAAGTGAAAATAGGGGGATAAAGGCAGGGGCAACTGTATTAGCCATGGCACCCTGTGGGAGATTTTTTATTGTACCACTGCAGATGCTATACTAATTTTTCTTTCTCTTAAAGGGTTTTACTAAAGCATTTTACTTTGTGCACTCCTTCCAGGGCCGAAACTAGCTATATTTTCACCCGAGGCAAACATGGATTTTGGCGCCCCTCTCCTTCCTCCACAAAGTAAATTTACGAAAGTTTCTATTAGTGGACTTATTTTAAAATTTAAAATGTGTAACAGTAAAATACGTAATAATATTGAAATATATAACCAGCTTTGTCAAATATTTATTCATTAAAACCTGTGAAAGAAATCGAAAGGAAACGGAAATAATTCCGCTTTATACAGGTTTCCTTCTCAGAAGATATAACTGTTGGTATTATTTCTGTTGGAACCATGCAGTTTTTTTTTTTTCATTTAAGACAATATTCTATTATAGACATATTTCATTTTTCTAGATTTCACTGTTGTTGTAGCATTACAAATTATTACAATTGAGGTACTTTAATGTCATTGTGATATGAGTCACATTGTTTCAGGAACAAAAAACCAGGATTTACTTTACGCATAAAAATGAATTCCAGATTGTAAAATATCTTCCTGTACTATCTACACCAATTTTGTGGAATTATCACTTATATCACTCTTCTTATTTATAGATTGATATGTCTACATACTTTCCTCAACTTTTCAAATTTAATTTTCAAAGCTAATTTTCAAATTTATATATGACTCAAAACAACAACAACAAAATTATTAAATTTTTACTTTTATTTTGTGAATTTTCGACCGCTTGGTTTTTATTGTCTCAGTCAGTCACCTGACCTCACCCCATCTAAGGCCAGATATGGTGATATGCATGTAAAAACGTAATTATAAGAAAAAGAATGGAGTTATTCATTTGCTGTCTTGTATATTGTAGGAGAGTCTTTTTATCTATTCGACAATTTTAATGCACTTTACTCAGCTTTTCTTTTTGTTTTTTCATCTAAAAAAATTTTTTTTACACAAATTTCCGGCGCACATATATATATTGTATAAAACGGTAAACCAAATTTTCATCTGGCGCCCCGTAGCGCCCAGGGTACGGATAAGGGGCACCCCTTATCCACCCCGTTCGCATGGCGCCCAGGGCACATGCCCCCTCTCCACCCCTTATTTTCGGCCCTGACTCCTTCTCCCGTTAGTTTTTATTGTCCCGGACAGCCTGAGTGGGGGTTGTTGAGCTAAAGCCAATTGGTAGGCCTCCCCACCTAGCCGAACTTGTCCCGGGCAGCCACCCGATCCCGCCCATATCAAGACAGGAAAAATGAAAGCTCAACACTACTCAGGGAGAGAGAGAGAAAAAAAAATCGAACAGTCTTCATGGAATCTTTTCATCAGAAAAGTCAGAGTCAAACAAACTCTTCATTTGGCGCCCCCTTCGCCTTTCGGTACACTTAGAATTGGAGAATGAATAATGCCTAAGAGAAAAGATCTTTTTTCCAATTCATTTACAGTCTTCTATCATAAATGAATCTTTTTCATATATTTGTAAATTTCAATGCATTTGGTTCAGTTTTACTTTTGGATTTTCCGGCTGTAAGACTTTTTATGCAAATTCAATATAAATACGTATATATTTTTGTATGTAAAGACAAAAAAAATCTTCATTTGGCGCCCCCTACGCTTTCTGTTTTGGCGCCCGGGGTGTAGAAGGTTGGGGGGGCACACGCCCCCCCCCCCCCCCGACGCTACGCCTATGCCTTTGGAACATTATTGGATTTTTAATCCACCAGCATTTTGCTGCCAACTGCTATAAGGGAAGGAGAAAAACTAACTGTTCTGAGTGTCTGTCACAGTAGATAAAAAAAAAATTGTCTGATGCTGCCATCTGGTGGAATGTTCTTGAAACAAAAGAGCATTTTCTAACATAATCTATAATAGGATTTATTATGTTCCCTGTTCGAACGATTACCACACATTTTCACACAAGTCGATGGCATGGTGATGCGAATAAATGTGATAATTTACGTGATAACAACGGCAATAAGATATCACAATAATGTATATAATTGCTCATAAAAACTTTGAAATGTAGGCTTAGATTTATAAAGTGAAATGTTTCGTGACAAAAGCAGCAGCAATGTGATTCCCGACAACCGATGTGAAAGTACGAGTCAAAGAAAACTGCCAATGTTATTTTATTTGTTTGCCCCCCAAGTTTTTTGCTAGAGGTCACATGTTTATACCCGTGACGTCAGTTGAAACTGATATATTCTTTTAGTAGGCGCTGTACTTTTAGTATTCATTGGCAACATTTCTGATTTTATGTTTGACTCTGTCTATGGAAAATTTAAGTTTACTTTTCTCCAGCATACTTTTTTCTTTTCCTAAAGAATATATTATAGTTCTATATCTAGGCAAGGTTGTATTCATCTTATTTTAAAAGCAGTTTAAGTATAGTGGGTAAAATGATCATAGTGTTAGGCTTAGCTATTAGAGTAATCTGAGATAAAATTTACCATTTTAAATGTTTCTTTTTTGAGAAACAGGTGACGCATGCATATGTTTTTATAAAATTTTATTTTTATGTTTGCAATACATTTTATAAGATTTTCAGTAATAATAGCTTGAATAAAGAAATAAACCTAGTTATTCTATTACAGTAAACATCCTCTAATCTGGCACGTTCAGGACTTGAAGCATGCCAGATTACGAAACTTTCCAGAATACAAGATGAGTGTCAGGAAAAACGTGTAAAAGTTAGAATTAAACAAAAACTGACAGTAAAGCATATTTTTTATTCTTTAATCAGCTTGAATAAAATTAAAAAATACCCAATAATGTAAAGTACAACATATGTACATGACTATGAAATGAAAACACGCACTGTAAGCCTACACAGTAAGCATACTCGTAGAAGCCATCTTAAACAAATCTCGAATATCAGTTTGTTTTGTAGTAGTCCTATCTCTTCTTTTCTTTAAGAAGTCATTTCATATGATGTGTAGTTTCATAATTTCCGCATCGATGAGCGAACTGCTGCATTCAGAAAACTTGATAAATGCATTCAAGGCATCGGCTGCTTGATTCCAATTTATGTTGTTTGTCTTGTCCACATCGTCTTCATCAGAGCAGGGCTGTTAAAAATCACGATTTTTTTAAATTTAAATCAGATTTTTTTATTAATATTATTTGTGTACTTATTTATGTATGTCCATGTATTTATTTATTTTTTCTGTATAGATTTACACATTTCTATTAATTTCATTACATTTCCTAGATAAGAATTCAAGATATTTAAAATAAAAATTAAAAATTGTTGCAAACAAATTTAAAAGATTCACTTAAACTTTTATTATTCTACTATTAAATTTAAATTGTTATACATATATCTATGCATGTTCTGTGTATAAATTTCTAGTTAATTTAAAGTTATTTATTTTTTATTAATGTATTACTCCAATAATATATATAATATATAAACACATAATAAATGCAACAAAGAATTTTAAATGTATATGTGTATTCCATTGCTGATTCAGATCCACGAATGTTATCTTTATCACATAGACTGCAAGCTTCTTTGTGTTTTACATTCTTGTCATAATCCTGATCATTTTATCACTACTCTACTTGCATATTGCTATTAAACCTTTTCCAAAAATAGTATTTTTTGCTTTAAAACTACATTGAATCTTTTTTTCTGTGAACCATTTTTCTTATGTATCAACAAATCCAAAAGCTCTCTATAATCATACCTAGTATTAGTAAAAGACATTATTGTTTCAACTTTTGATTCCCATTATACTAATCTAATGATTGACAAAATAGTTACCAGATGAAAAATAATCACATAACTGAAAGCCTAAAACTATCAATTGTCAGTGTTATCTCCCCAGCCGTTGACAATTTCAATAATCAATCATGCTTACTAGACAGGAGGAATGACTGTTTAGCTTAGAAATAACAGGGATTTGTTTAGAAAAAATTTAGGTCCTTTACTTTCACAATTTTTTAATTATTTAGACAGGATCCTTCACATAAATTTTCATCTTAAAAAGGGCCCTTCACAAAATTCATTGTCTTTAAAATACACCTTTCCCTAAACTTCTGTCGCCAGACTTAAACTTTCACAAATTAATTATTTTAAAATAAAATTTAACTTAACCTGTCACAAAACAGTTGAAGTCAATGAAGTACCTATTACATACTCTTTTTTTTAATATACACTGGTGAAAACAATTAAAGGGACAAATGGTTTTTTTGCAATAAAAAAAAAAAAAAACTAACAGAGCAAATAAAACCAAACTTGGCCAAAATATCATTCGATATAAGACCAATGTATGGGAAAACAAAACCATGGGAACAACCTGCACCCTAAGTAAGGTAACTGGTCACGTGTCCAGCACAGCAGCTGACCAACACCCAGTCAGTCAGAGAAAAACATGTCTAATAGAGTGTATAATCGTCTGTAACAACTACACAACTCTCGCATCGGCGTTTCATACTGCTTACCAGGGTTTTTATCAATCTCCGTGGCAACTGCACCCACTCTTGTACCAAGGCACCCTTGAGCTAACCGATGGTCGTTGGAGCTGGTCTTTGAGCTGCAATTGATCGTCCAAGGGCGTCCCATATGAGTTCGATGGGTCAGGGGACATCGCAGGTCACTCCATTCGTTGAACATCCTACGATTCGAGGTATTCGTCCACCAACTGATCCCTATGTGGACGGGCGTTATCGTCTATAAAGACCAAATTTGGTCCATATGCTTCGCGGAAAAGTCTCAAAGAGGGTGCAAGGATCTCGTCCCTGTACTGCTGACCTGTCAGAGTACCTCTATCAAACACATTATGGTCAGTACGTCCGTCTGCCTTGATGCCTGCCAGACCATCAGACCACCTCCAGCATAGTGATCACTTTCAACAGTGTTAGAGGGACGATATTGACTCTTGGGTTCTTTCCAGATGGGAACACGTCTCGAGTCGCTGTCCAGACTGAATCGCGACTCATCACTGTACAGAACCCGCCCCAAACTATCCTCTGTCCAAAACAGGTGTTCTCGGCACCATGCTAGATGGGACTTTTTGTGGTTCATAGTCAAAGGGATGCAGACCACAGGGCACCTGGCATACAGGCCACCTGCATTAAGTCTCTGGATGACTGTTTTCCGTGAAATGGATGTTCCTGTAGCATTATACAGGTGACAAGACAGTTGTGTCGCTGTCGCAGACCTATCCCTTTTGGTTAAAAGTCTCAAATAATGGTCTTCAGCCGGCGTTGTTGCCCTTTTTAGGCCTTGACCAGGTCGGGGAATCACTGTTTCGGTCTCTGATAACTGTTTCCACAGAGTAGACACCACATTTCACGGAACAACGAGGTCCTTACAACAGGTAGCCTGTGATTGGCCGGCCTCGAGTCTTCCAACAATCTGCCATCTTGTGGCATCATCTAGACGATGTTGACTAGCTATAGAAAACCGTTTGTCCCTTTAATTGTTTTCACCAGTGTATAAATAAAACGATCTTGTTAAAAATATAAACAAGAACCTATATATAATGATTTTTTCAAATTCACAAAATCGTGATTAGATTTTTTAATTAAAAAAAAATTCACAAAAACAGGAAATCCTGGGCAAACCCGTGAATAAGGTACAGTAATATTTCTTATATTTTCAATTGAAGTAAGCAATGAATTCTAGGAAAAGAAAAGAAAAAGGGATTAGTCACAGCTATTAAAGTATTTTTAGTTATAGACAGGGCTCGAAATGTACCGGAGCAAACCGGAACAATGCTCTGGTTCATGAAATTGTGACAAATATTGTTCCGGTTCGTGAAAATATGGAAAATGTTGTTCCGGTTCGTGGAATTATTAAAAAATATTATTACAGTTTCATATACAGTGTGCCCACGTATAACCAGACCGACCTTTATTTTCGCAACCGTTGGCCCCTAAATGCATACTTCCAATCAGTGGTGTAGACGTAAAAAAAACAGAGGGTATACGCTCTAAGCAGAGGGTATACGCTCAAGGCAGAGCGTATACCCTAGAGTGCATATACTATAGCTTTCTTGAGAAACAGAGGGTATACGGCGTTCCTTTAAAAAATCCAGAGGGTATACAGCGTATACCCCCGTATACCCTCCACTGCATCCCTGCTTCCAATTACAAAAATGGTTTAAATAAGGTAAAAAATTATTTTTAAAGCAATTTGGGTCAAGAAAAACATTTATTAAAAAATTACGAAATTAAAATTTTTATATGGTCCTCCTGCCCTATAAGTGATATTTACTAAAAATTTACTGTGACAAATTTACTAACAAGTAAGACAAAAAAAGTCCCATTCATCTAACATTAAAATTGACCGCGTTATAAAACTTTGAAATGCATGACTTATACCACTTTTTTGCATATCAAAACAGATGATTTCGACCATGCTTTCAGGGGTCGTGTATGAAGTACTCAAACTTATTTCAAGGTATCTGCGCTTTGAAAGAAATCGTACAAATGTTATGATTCACTTTTATTACTTAAGTTTCCGATTAGTTAAAATAATTCTATTTTAACATATGCTTTATTTTGTACAGATTTGAGGCTATGATTTCTTTTAACTAAAATTACGTTATTTTCAAAAGGTTTTATTTAACTTGCAATGATCGTCTTTCCAGTTTAAAATGTGTACTCGAACTTTAACTTACTTTCAAATGTCCGATCGAAGTTAAATTTTCCATACTGACTTAAATCCAATGACAATGCAATATTATTATGATTTTAGACTCTTAATGTTTTGTACATATTTATATTAGAGGATAACACAAAAGCATTCGGATAGATTACCGTCAAGAAGTTTAAGAAAGAGTTTTAGATTAGGTAACATAAACCCGCGATGGTTGTGTTTTTTAACTTTTATAATTACGTTTTATGTATTTCTTAACGCTGAATCAAAAGATTACATTCACTTTTAACCATCATGTCAAGATTTTTCGCAAATCGTAAATTTCAAGGTTAAAAAATATTGAAAAATCTGATACTATAAAATAGATGTAAGACTTTTTTATTCAGTTTAATTTTATTTAATTCAATAATTTATTAGATTTTTTGGCTTATACTGGGTTTCTTACAGCTAAACAGCTCGGGGGTCCGATGAGGTTGGGAGGGGAGGGGGGATCAATTTTAACTTTAAAATCAGCGATTTGAGAAAATTCCTGACGTGATGGTTAAAAATGAAGATCATTTTTTGATTCAGTGCTAAAAAATACATAAGAATCAATTTTCAAAAGCTAAAAAACATGCCACAACCCAAAATTTGAAAGACAGTGTAATCTAACAGCATTTTAAAATATGTATCATTTTGTAAAGAATTCAGGCTGTTATTTTCCATCCTTTTATTTAAAAAAAAATCTGTTATTTTTATCCTCTTATAATGTTTAGTACAAATTGTACATTTTGCACTAATATGTCAGAATGATTAAAGATTTCAAATTTATATTGCAATGATAATTTTACTCTCAACCATTTCTTTAATATATCTGACGAAATTATATTTCTACTAAATTTGTGAATGGCCCCTAATATGCAGCAAAAAATATACTCCAACTTTAAACAGCTATTACCCGGTCAATTTTAATCGTAGAATAACCGGACTTTTTTTGCCTTACTTGCCAGTGTAACAGGGAAATTTTACTAAATATAACTTATAGGACTGGAGGACCGTATAAAAATTTAGATTCTGTAATTCTTCACTAAATTGTTTTTTTGCTTCAAACTTTTTTTAGCTTAACTCTGCACCTAATTTTGACCGTTTTTGTAATTGGAAGTATGCATCTAGGACCAATGGTTGCGAAAATAATGGTCGGTCAGGTTATACATGGACTCACTGTATATAGCTTACTATGCTCTCTGTAACATTTTTTTTTTTTTTCTAATTATTTAGAATCTTGAATGCATCTTTTTAAATTGGATTTTTACGGTTAAATATAACTTTGCTATACAGTTAAGTCCTGATTATCCGAGTTAATATGGACCAAGCTCACCTCAGATAAGCAAAAAGCTCGTATAAACCAGATTGACACAAATCTTCACGAACTAAGAAGATGAAATATAAATTTTCACTTACCGTATATACTCGCGTATAAGTCGAGGAATTTCTGACAATTTTCGGTAAGCAAATTTGGGAGGTCGACTTATACGCGGGTCAGTTAAAAATAAAAACCATAAACTTCGAATACTGCAAAATTATGGCTTTTTATGTGTATGAATAAAAACATAATACATAAAATATACAAATAATAATAATTTATCATTTAAAAATTTTTCAATGATTTGTTTTTGTTTACTTACTACCTTTTGACATTGACAACTGAAATCTTTGGTTCGATTTTGTGCAAAATTGAAGTAAAAAGTTAGGGGGTCGATTTATACGCGGATTTTTGATTTTTTTTTAGAATTTGCATTTGAAAGTTAGGGGGTCGACTTATATGCGGGTATATACAGTAATTCATTAATTTTTATGGTACTAGTAGCATTTCTTTGATGTACATTTTCGTTACTTTTAAGAAGTACAGGGGATGAAATTGTTTATTTGAAAAAGCCCTCGATAGATTTTTGTTTGTTGAATGTCAATTTTGCTGCTTTTTTTTTTTTTTTTTTTTTTTTGCACAGCTACCAATTTCTAAGATTTTTTTCTTACTTCTGAAACTTACCAGTAAATTTTGCCTAATTCAATCGCCGAAATCTAACAATTGTCAGCGATTAGGTATGGCAAAAATCTGTATTCAATTTTAGGGGTAACAAAACCGTACAAATTGGCAACTATATGATTCTATTACTGTCATGAAAATTGCAGGTGTAGCCTCTTTTTTTCTGCTCAAAGTATTAAATAGTTTTTCTCAATCGAACTTATACCTTTGGAATGGATCATTTTCTTTTGATGGACTGATGGCTTCTATTATTATGAAACAGCCATTATGAATGAAGTGTTAGGTGAAGATGAAAGAGCAGTCGTAAAAAGTTAGAACTCTGATTTTCTGATCAGAATGGAGGGGGGGGGGGATGGCCATAATTTTTTTTATATATAATGGAAGTTATCAAACTATCAAATGAAAATAACTCGGTTTAAGCGGAAACTCGAACAATCGGGACTTTAAAGTACTAAAAAAAAACAGTCGACAATAATTTCGAAATAGCGTTCCGGTTCGTGGATTTTCCCATTTCGAGCCCTGGTTATAGAAGAAAGATGAAATTGGAATTCTATAATTCTGTGTTAGACAAACAGTCGAAATATTTATTATGTTACAGTCCAAGTATTGATCATATTATTGGATCAATATTTGAATCACCAACATGGGATACAGTAATTTGCAGGTCTAAGCAACTAAGCATAGAACAAACTCGTACTCGTGAATTGTGTGTAATCTGCTTCAGAGAAAGTAACTCTGCACTGAAAGTATTATTATATTAAATACATTATTTTAAATAGATTTAACTATAGCTTATGCATTTAACTTGCAAAAATGAACTGATCATTTAAAAAAGAAAACAATTTAAAAATGAAAGAGCATTTATCAATATTTTTTAGGAATGCGCTATGGATTGATAATATTTTTAATACAATTGCATTTACTTTCATAAAATAATAGTATTTTAAACTTATAAAAGTTTTACTTAATGTTATTAAAAGGTAATTTTTAATCTGAAATGAATGATGACGTTTCTTATAACATAAATGATGAATTTGATTCTTATTTAACATGTTAATATCACTGTTAAAAAAAAGCTGATTTAAATCAAAGATTTTTTAAAAAAAAAATCATTCGATTTAAATCAAACAACCCTGCACCAGAGTCAACATTTTTAGGGGCTGTTAGGTCGATAACAATCCGTGAGCGGAGAAAACGTGTTGGACGTTCGTACAGAACCTATTATCCCAAAGTATGAGTGGTAGTTACCACTATTTCAAAAAAGTAATTTCAGCAAATTTCTTAAATTTTTATTTGAGTCTCTCACCCTCTCGACTAATACTGGAAGATGGTAGTATTCCAGAATGTCGCAGCCTTAAGCCTAAAATCGTATCGTAGAATGGCGAAACTCATAGACACATGAGCAGTGGTGTAGTCGTAAAAAAAACAGTGGGTATACGTTCTAAGCAGAGGGTATACGCTCAAGGCAGAGAGTATACCCTCGTGCATATATACTATAGCTTTCTTGAGAAACAGAGGGTATACGGTGTTCTGTAAAAAAATCCAGAGGGTATACGACGTATACCTCCGTATACCCTCCACTACATCCCTGCACATGAGATCAAAGGAAACGCGAAATGCCGCCATTTTATAACTCAGCAAATATCATGGGCGTACCCAGGGGGGGGGGGGGCTGATGGGGCTACAGCCCCCCCCCCGAAATTTTCGAAAGTGATATGAAAAAGGCCGAATTTTTTTTCTTTATTTTTTGGGAAAAAAATTTAATTTTTTTCAATCATACAGCGGACTACCCATTCTCATTACTCCCATATTAGTCCACATTGACATCAAAGAAGAGAAAGGGGGCTGATGGGGTTACAGCCCCCCTCCCCCCTCTTCCCAAAATAGTCGAAAAATTAAATGAAAAAAGTGTTTATCCCTTACTTTTTTAGATAAATCTGTAATTTTCTCTTTTGTCATACAGCAAAATAAGCCATTCTCGTTAACCCCATGTTAGTCCACATTGACATCACAGCATATCCAAAGATGGGGAGGGGTCTGATGGAATTACAGGCCCCTCCTCTCGAAATAGTCGAAAATGAAATGAAAAAGTGCTGATTTTTTTCTTTTTATTTGAGACAAATTTATATTTTTTCCCTATAATTCAAGAGACTAACCGCTCTCTTCTCTTTAGTTCCATACTAGTGCACAGTGACACCACATTGTACCCAAAGATGTGCAAGGGGCTAATAGGGTGCCTCCTCCCAAAATAGTCGGAAATGAAATGAAAAAAAAACTGATTTTTTTTCTTCTTGTTTGAGCTAAATTCGTAATTTTGTTTTCTGCAATCCTTATTTTTTTAGATAAATCTCACATTAACATCACAGCATACCCAAAGAAGGGGGGAGGCGGCTGATGGGGTTTCAGCCCCCTCCTCACGAAATAGCCGAAAATGAAATGAAGAATATTACTTTTTTTTTTCTTTCTCTTTGAAATAAATTTGTATTTTTTTTTCTCCTATTATTCAACAGACTAGCCGCTCTCTTCTCTTTAGTTCCCTATTAGTGCACAGTGACACCACATTATACCCAAAGAAGTGGAAAGGGGGTAATGGGGTTACAGCCCTATTGCCCCCAAAATTGCTGATTTTTTTCCTTTTTGTTTGAGATAAATTTGTAACTTAGTTTCCTGCAATACAACGAACTAGCCATTCTCATATCAGCGCACAGTTACAACACCACAGTATACCCAACGAGGGAAAAGGGGCTCATGGGATTACAGGTCCCCTTTCGAAATAGTCAAAGATGAAATGAAAAAAAATGCTGATTTTTTCCTTTCTTTTAAGATAAATTTGTATTTTTTTCTGCCATGCACCTATTCTCGTTATCTCCATATATTAGTGTGCAGTGATGCCCCAGCATACAATACCCAAAGAAGTTGATGGGGACGGGGGTTATGGGGTTACAGCTCCATTCCCCCTCCGAAAGGATCGCAAGTGAAAGGGAAAAGACTTTCTTTTTGAGATAAATTTGTTTTATTTTCTGGAATGCCACGAATTTGTCTTTTTCGTTAATCCAATATCCTCCTCAGTCCTGCGACCAAATTTACTTGGAACCACAAAATCTATTTTCAAAATGAAAAAAATTTGAAAAAAAAAAACATTTTTTTGTTTTTGTAACATTGTTTTTTAAATTCCAAAAAATTGAAAATATTCCCCAATTTTATGTACGATTTATTTATTGCTCGCGCACAATTAAAAGTAGGGGTGATTCTGATTCGAATTTTCCGAAAATTTAAGGCATTCGGTTCTGAAAATTCAAAAAATTCGGCTACAAAAAAGTCGCGAATATTGACAAATGGTCGTCGTAAAAAATCAATTTCATCACTCATTCGCAGAAAAAAATCTCCAATTTCGCCAAAGTATTGCAGAAAAAATGTCGATTTGGTCAAAGGATTGCGGAAAAAACGCGAATTTCGTCGAAGGGCCATGAAAAAAAACGCGAATTTTGTCAAAGGGCCACGAAAAAACACAAATTTCTTCAAAGGAACGCGGGAAAAACGCGAATTTCGCCAAAATGCCGCGAAAAACGCATATTTCGTAAGTAGAAGGAAAAAGCCGGTTCTGCCCCAGCAGGCGTCATGCGTTGAGGAGCGAGGGGCAAGGATGAGTGACAGGTGGGCGGAGTCGAGTGATTGACAGGTTAGGGGAGATAAGAAAGTGATGGACAGGTGGGCGGAGTCGAGACAGACAGGCGCCCGCGCGTCATGCTATAGTAGAGGGATTAAAATAAAGAAGCGATAATGAAAAGTGTACTGTAAGAGAGGGGTTAGAACAAAGGATAATGTTCATGAATCAATAAAAGTATAATGAATTAATAAAAGTCTACTGTAAGAAGAGTGTTAATGAAGGAAAGTCTGTTGTAAGAGGAAGGTAGAACAAAGAAATGAATGATTAGGAAGGATGAGGTCATTAGAAAAGATCGCATGCAATTAAAAAATACTTACCACGGAGCAGCGTCGAGACACGTCCTACCTGTATGACATCCACCGGGCTAATGAACGAAGAAGCGTGCAACAACCGGCTTCATCAAGATAAGGAGCTTGCTTCTGATTGGACGAGAGACGAGCCTAGGGGGGCAGCACCATCGCTTTCACCCTCTCTCGAGAGGATGATTCACTTACCTGCGATGTCGTCATCCTATTTGAACTGACAGAAAGAAGTGAATACATTTTATGAGTTTAACGAAAGAAGTTTTTGTCATTTGCTAATTTCCGAAACATATTTTTAAAAGCCGAATGAGGGAAATGATAACGATGTTTTTGTTTAATCATTATCATTGGAGACTTTTAGCCAAAACATAAACTTAGTTCACAAATAAATTATTCATTTGAGTGAACTAAGCTTACATTTTGTTTCCCAGAACACACGTTGCGGACGTAAGTCTCCTTTGTGTTCCACCGCGCTCTAACCTATTTACAAATTCTCGATGAAACAAAATAAATATATACACATTTTCTTAGGCAACGGAAATCACGCACATTGTCCATAAGTTGAATAATAAAATATATCTTCTCTGTACACAATAAAACTTGATAAAATATATACAAAATTCTTCACTGTACACACACTAAAAACTTGATAAAATATATGCAAAAAAATTTCTTTTGCAATGGAAACGGTGCACATTGTCCAAAAGTTGAATCATAAAGTAAATCTTCACTGTACACAATAAAACTTGATAAAAATATATATACAAAAATTTTCTTTTGCAATGGAAACGGTGCACATTGTCCAAAAGTTGAAAAAAATATATACAAATTTTCTTAGGCAATGGAAAATCACGCACATTGTCCATAAGGTGATATTTACATGTTCTCGATATCGCAGTGCCCATATGCGAGACTTGTGATTCCATCTTCCAGGATATATCTTTTATCGTCGAATGGGCTCAAACCAACCTTGTTTTGTTGCATTGTATACAACTGGTGGTTCTCTTGCCCAATTCGAACTTGAGTGACTGTGCTGGTCTCGAGTTGTTGTAGACATTTTAAGTAGTCTTCATGTTTTAATTTTTTCCTGACGATATGTGTTGTGACACCCTTCGCTCGTTTTCTTTCTTCTGTTTCGGATAGAAGGGAGTACATTTTCGCCTTTAACCCTACAAACTCCAACGCTAATTCACCGCTTAATTCGTCTGTGAATTTCCCTAATACTTTTTTGTTCTCAGTCGAAAACAAACGATGCGACTGCGGATAATCAGAAAAATCGAATAAATCCTTTTTTTCCTCCATATCCGCAATAATATCATTCGTATAGATCTGATAACATAGGGAATCCGTGTCGGTGAAAAGCAAATGGGCATTATGCTTATATGTTTCCTTCACAAAACCATAATGGAATTGATACATTAGAAGCTTCGAAAGCTCCAAAATGCAGAAACCTACATAGAGAGGACGATTTATTAGTAACGATAATTTAGTGCGCTCCACCGCAACAAGATCTTCAGAGAAGATTTTGAAGGTTTTAAATGCAGGTGAAGCGACTAATTTTTTCGCCCTTCTTTCAGAATTACATAATTCCACATTTCGACGCTTTCGAAGGTTTTCTAATGTTTTTCGATATACAGCATTGTTCAGGAGTTTAAAGAAATCTTTTTCGAAAGTAGATTTCGCCTGTTTTCGTTTCTCGGTGTTAAAGTCGATATACTCCCTTATCCAAGAACTTTGCATCACACGATGAATTGGATCACACGATCAATATTTATTAGTATCATTCCTGATTGGATATAAAACTTCAATGTTCTATAGTGAACGATGTAATTTTTCTTATCTTGAAGATTCGGGATTAGTTTTGGCGTGCCCTTGAATTTTTTATTACCTAACATCTTCTTCGCGAAGGGTGATAACATATCTTCTTCGACAGTGATTCTTTCCGGTGCAAGAGGATATTCATTATGTAATTTGTGAAGCTTCTTAGGATATTTAAGATCCACTTCGAAAATAAATCCTGTAGAGGAATCGTCTGCCAACTCTAATATGCTACTTGCTGAAAACTGTTTGGGGTCTACCCATTGAAAGGAACCATGGAGGAGGTACTCAGACATGGCCCACCCATACAAGTTATTAGCATCCCAGTACATAATGTAACTGGGAGCCTGATCTTTACTATATGCAGGCGTGTTGGGGATGTTTGCTTTGGCATAGCGTTGACTAATCATGCTGATACCTCTAGTCGTTGAGCCAGAAGCCAAAATTTGTGATTTTGGTTTCATCTCTGAGGACTTGATGATATATACTTTTTTGGATTCACAATGGTCCAAGGAGTTTATTTTATGATGATACTATGAAATTTGTGGTAGCTTATAGACGCCATATTGAAAAAATGAGCGCCATCTATCGCATATAGATACATATGATTTTTTTGCCAGTATCACATAATTAAATGGATTTTAATGAAAAAATGGAAAGAACAAATATTGTTAAGCATAAAACGTTATACAAATTTTATATTTATTACGATTTTATTTTAATATGATGCTTATCTTTACATTTAACTTTATGTTTATTGACATTTTCGATGGGATAAACATCCTGTTTTTCATTTTAATGCGTATTATTTTCATGTGGTAAGACACAGCAATTCAAGAAAAAAATTAATACTGGTGAAACTTTTGTACTTAGTCTGTTAAGAATAAACCCCTTCGGGACCACGGGTGCATATATGCACTTTCAGAAACGTGTTTCCATCGCTTGCTTTTGATACCACTAAAAAAAGAAAAGTAAAAATTTCCTTATTTAATTAAGAATTTTCTTGATGGCTAAGCTAAATTTGATTGTTTGACAAAAAGTGGTGTTAACCGAATAAAATTCATGTAAAAGCATCATCATCGGTTGACATTCCTGTGTCCAAATAACTTAACAGTTCTACATTCTGCATATGCTTGTATATCTGAGGTTATTAAAAAGACACGCATATGATGATGATACACACGTTCTTGAACAAGAACATGACATCAGTTCCAAAATAGCTTCAGAAGCAGGAGGACTGCCATTCCACTGGCCTTTAGATAGCCTTTTCCTTCACTATCTGCTCCAAAAATCCAACCATATTTATCTGGGGATAGAAGATCAGGATCAGCCTGTAGGCACTTCATCCAAACAAGACCGTGGTAATTAGTTCGCATTACCTATAGATAGAGTGTATTACTACATGGCAGAAGGCGATGCGACTGCACAAACTCATTTTTTACGAAAAAAATATACAGAATATAGCGCAATTCATTGATGTCTGAGTATTTGTGCTTTCCATAATAGAGATGGCAAACTTACGGCTCAAGCTGTTTATTCGTTTCTTCTGCTATATCAGCGTCAGTATCAAGCGCCTTAAGCGCATTTCGAAATTCAGTGTTCTGAATCATCATTTTCCCTTGCAAAAGCACTTACTGTATCGCACCCGACAGGGAATGCATTACATACCGCTTTACCTAGAAGTTCATGCATCTCACTCAAGTTGTAGCACTTTACTTTACCCTGTCATTGGATCCACATTTTGCAAATATTAACCCTTTCTAGTTTTTCAAATCTCTCTATTCTAAAAAAAAGTAACTACCGCTGTCACCGCCGCCGCCGCCGCCGCCGGTTTTGAATTTTTTGTGACCGGAGGTCTTTCTTCGTTAATATTAAGAAAAATAATGCTTACAAAAATATAAAAATCGGTAGTATTATACAGAAATGTTTGATAAACACGCTGATGCAGACAGTTTTCAGATCGAAGAATTATTTTAAGAGATATTTAATGCTAAAGTTGGACAAAATCGTTCCACTAAAAAAGTTTTATAGGAGCAAAAACTGTTCATAGGAATTTAATCATTTTTAGATCATTTTATGCGTTAGAATTTGCCGGAGTGCAGATTGCATTAATTTTTTTATTTTGACTAATTTTTTGAGGTTTTATTTCTATTTTAAATTCAGATTTTCAGCATTTCTAGCGATATTTTTAACAGATTTTAGAAAGTGATATTAATTTAAACTGTTGCCAACTGTATAAACAGCGGAAGCAATAATGTTTGCTTTAAAAAAAAACAATATTTATACGTGTAAATAAATTAAAAAAATTATTTACACGTGACTATTATAAACAGAAAAAACATTTGGAATTAGAATTAAATAATTATGTACAACAAGCAGGAACTTATTAAAAATTATGTCATAAAAACTATAATTACACGTGTATTTTAAGAGAGAAAGGAATTTGTAAAGCAATAAATTTATTAACAGGCGTTAGAAGTCTTAAATATGAGAAATTACGTCATATTTACGTCACATTACAGTTATGACATAAAATGAACACAAAATAATATTGCAAAACGGTTTAAATTTAGAAATTGCGCTAGACATTTATTTGATATTTTAAGAGGATACTTTTCAACTATTTTTGTTAGGAAAGCGCAAATAATATTTAATTTCTAACACAAGTATTTTCACGTGAATATTAAAAAGAGAAAGAATAGTTTGGTCAAAATTACGTCAGATTAAAAACGATTAATTTAAAATGTCTCATTTAAAAGAACTTTCTTTTCACTTTGTTAAAAAATACCAGGAGAAAAAGACTCTGTTTACTTAATTCCTTTTATATTAGCTTATTTTGAAATGTTGTTACACGTGTCTACGTCATCAAGTTATTTTTATTTCGACCTTTTATTTGTATTTTTATTAATGTTGTACTAATTTATTTGTTTTTTCGTTATCTAAAATAAAAATTTTGTCAATTTGTAGAATTTGGCGATTTATATAATTTGGCGAAATGGTCGACGGGATAATCAAGTAGTACCGCAACGGATTTGGCGTTAAAATTCCCCAATCAAAGAGAAATGAATAGAAATCTGTTTATAGAGAGATCGCCACTGCTTTTTAAATTATAATTCAATCTTTCGAAATCTTTTTAAAGCCGATCAAATTAGCGTGCATTTAGAGTCTACGGTGTCTGGACGGGGGTTGGCGAGCGTAGCTCGTAGGGGGCCGAGCCCCCTAGTCGTTAAAAAAAAAAACAGTGTGATAACTGCTACATCAGTATCTATAGAGATTATAATAATATTTCTAAATCCAGACGCTAAAGCATGGTGTGAGCGAAATAAAAGTCGCGTATAACCTCTTGTTAGAAGCAGGTCAATTTAGTGTATTCTTCATTATATCGTTATATCGTGAATTTATAGCATTTTTCTCAGTAAATAACGTACATCATTCGTATATTCAACTATTTCAGATAATGTTCATTTTCCCATTCTTGAGAAATGAAATGTATAAGTTTTTTCTTGTTCTCCTCATCAGATAGAAACTGCCTCCATTTTCGTACTGGGTGTCCAGGAGTATATAACTTTTATCGCATTACCAACAGTTCATATTTTTCGTTCATTTCGTTTTATTGACACCTGCCTGCATGTATCAAATACAACATCTATTCTTTGAAAGGATGTAGAATCTTTTATTATTTTAGAAAACAGATTCTTTGCTAGTTGTCCAAATGATTGTAGCTCCTGCGGTAGCTTTGAACAAAACACATTCCATCAATGATATTAACATTATTATCATTTGCATTCTTTCAGCAGTCGCAATTTTGTCATAACATCCATCAGTTTGATTTTTCAGTTTTTCGCATTAAACCATCAAGTGTTGCTAAAGACTATGGAAGAGGCCCTATGTGGTAGAAAAAGACAATTCTCATATCGAAATTTCTTCACTCTGCAATGATCGTCATCTGAGCAAACATATTTTTTTCTGCCTAGGCAACAAACTCTGATTTATTAAATTTTACACTCTAATTCTCCTTAAAGTCGGAAAATGTCTTTAGCTTCTTTATTTTTAGAGGTTTGGAAAACCCGTCTGGCTTTGAGTCTTCAGACAGATATTCTCTTTTGAAAGTTTGGTAAACTTCTTCACCCATCTCATGAGCTTTGACCATGTCTTCGACAATTTCTAGATTTGTCATTGCTCCAGTTGATTCTATTACCGTGTCTAGATTTATCCATTCATTGGTAATCATGTTCTGTAAATATGAGATATCACTTTCGCCTTTCTGGATCCTGCTCAAAGACAGATCTGGATGTAGAACTAATTTTGGTTCTTTCACGAATCATGTGACGAAATGCTGCCCTGATATCAAAAGTATCTCTCGACTGTGGCAGATCTTTGACTGTAATTTTTGACCCCTGCATTTCTTTATATATTGTCTCTTCAATCGTCCAATTAATTTAATAGCATGCAAAATCAAGACAATCTTTTAATCACCCTGTTTATCGGCGGCCATTTTCCAATATGGCGTCCATTAGCTACTCTGTTTTTGAATGTATCACGGATAAATGTCATTCTGATGTTGTGGTGAATTCAAAAATGTGTGGTTTACCAAGTCCGCTGACGTGAAACCACACGAGCCCCTGGCTCAACGACGGCGGCCATTTTCCAATATGGCGCCCATAAGCTACCCTGGTTTTGAATGTATCATGGATAAATGACATGTTGTTGTTGTGGTGAATTAAAAAATGTATGGTTTACCAAGTCCGCTGACATGAAACCACTCGAACCCCTGACTCAACGACGGCGGCCATTTTTCAATATGGCGCCCATAAGCTACCCTGGTTTCGAAAGTATCATGGATAAATGAGGTGCTGTTGTTGTGGGGATTCCAAAAATATATAGTTTACCAAGTCCGCTGACATGAAACCACACGAGCCCCTGGCTCAACGACTACTCCCCGAATCCCATTTTCAAACATCAATAGCATGTCGATATCCGTTAATAGTTCCATGTGGATGTTCGATCTCTTCAGGCAAGCTTGCCATGCCAGACTTGGTAACGTATACATATGGGCGCTGTCGATATCATAGAACTGCTGACACAGTTTGCGATAGCTTTCATTTCAAAGGCGTCTGCGAGCAATAAGACACCCGTCTTCAAATATAGGTCATGATAATCTCCTAAAGTTTGGAGATTGAAGGATTTCCAGACGTTTTGTGCATGTTCATAATCACTAACGCTAATGGGTTCGTCTGTTAATTTATTGATGAATGCAGCGGCAGGTGGCAGAACTGTTTCATTAAATTTATTGACATCGGTTACGTAATCATAAGGATATACCCCTTTGCGTGTGAGCAGGGATATATCCTGATTTTTAAAATGATGTTTTAAAATGTTGAATTGGTCTTCCTGCAAATTGTTTACTGATTTCTCAAGGGATGCTGAAAGATGTTGCAAACTATCTATGAAATTTAGATGAATGGGACAGTTTTCTTTCACCATTCGAAAGCCTATATAGGTTTCTAATGTGGATGCAATCACTTCTATCGAATATTCTTTAAATTTTCCAATAGCCATCATAATATGATGAGCATCATAATGACGCAAGTTGTGAAACACAATAGGAATGTTTCGAGATTGCTTGTAGTTTAAATTACATCCTTTGTGAGCAGCCCCTCTGTACGCACCTGTCACGTGATCATGGTCTCTTGTTCTTTTCTTGAAGAGTTCCCTTTTGCAAATATGGCAGTGGGTAGCCGTTTGAAAATCTATTTCTTGTTGTGGGAAAAGTTTCATTGGCTTTACACTCTTCAGTTCTTCTCGAATGTCGTCTGTCTCTGCTATTAACTTCTTAAGAAACTCTTCTGCAGCATTTTCTCCTCGATACAATGTGAATCTGTCCTTGAAAGGTTTTCCCTCAGGATCAATGATAACAAATGCAAAACTACATGCTTCATGTTTTGAAATTTTCTCACAATGTGAAGTTTGTGAAGCTGAAGTTACAGGTTTTAAGATGCTTTCAAAGTCTGCATACACAATGTAGGGGATTGGATGTTGCAGATGAGTCCCCGTAAAAGATAGAATATGTTCGCCATCTTTTGGTAAGTTGATCCTTTGAGCAGTATACTGCTTGCAAAATTCTGTGTGAGATGTTAGTAAATCTTGTCTACAAAATCGATGTAAACATCGATAGCAGTAATAAGTTGCATGATCACGTTTTGTGACATTCCCTAATAATCTTGAAAAGCTTCTAATAAGCGTATAGTGAAACTGTTCATCCTTTTCTAAGACTAGAAGGTTAATGACATCAGGATCTTCTTTGGGTGATACATATAAAGGATACACTTCTTGATCTTGGTCATCCAATGCAAATACGTTGATTCGCAAATTATTGAGATTTTCAATTTTCGGAATGCTCTTCACAGGAACTAGACAGGATATCTTCCCTAACTTAATAGTATGTTCTAATGCTGTATAATGGGATACACGTTCAGGTTGTTGAGATCTGTCTAACTTTAATTGGTGTGCGATTAAACACCATATTAAACATTTCGAATCGTTAAAATTTTCAATGTTCAATACAGCTCTTTTCTTTTGAAGGAATTCTGGGGATTTAATATGGCTGCTGAGTGCTAGAGGATGATAATCTGCTATTTTTATTTCTATATGTTGGATCTGTTGGAAAATCCAACCTGACCCTAAATTTACAAATTCATCTATTAATTTTTTAATTTTCTCAAAAGCTTCATAAATATGCTCATTTATTGTATCGGTAGTTAATTCAGTAAAATTCGAACTTCTAAAGTAGGTGGATATAGCTTGAAGTTCACCTTCTGGAGTCTTCCTTTCGAACAGACATTTTGCTAGGATATGCCATTTGACGCCTCGATGTGTATCTAGTTTTTCTTCAATGATTTGACGAAGATCTGCTCCACGTTTTTCCACCAAAACGTCCACGTCAAATTTCTCATCTTCATCGGGTGTTAAAAATGTTGAAGAAAATACATTTAAAGCTTCGGTATAGGTCTTTTGCTTTTTGGAAGATGAATTTTTCGTACTAACTTTCCTTTTTCTATTTTCATGGGATAGGCTGGTGTGCTGCGATTGCATGTGTTGATTCAAATTAAATTTTGAATTAAATTTCACGTGACAGGTGGTACAGGAGTAATTTAAACTTTCGTGACCTCTTAAATGCACTGTTAGATTATCTGCTCTGGTGAACTCGATAGCGCATAAGGGACACTTGAAAGACTTCTTTTCTTCATTATGCGAAATCATATGTCTCTTCAAATCATAGTTTCTTGTGAAGGTTTTAGAGCAAACAGAACAGCTTAAACTAGTAGGAGTAGATGAATTTTCGTCAGGATTCTTCTCGTGTGTTTTCAAATGTCTAATTAAATTTTCTTGGCGGTTAAAGACTTTCGAGCAATGAGTGCAAGTAAAAGTTTTTGAATCTGTGTTTCCACAAATCTTCTGATGTCGAGTCAAATTTCTTTTCACAGTAAAGCTTTTACCGCAGGTTTCGCATGATAGAGAATCCTAAAAACAGAAAAAATTCTGTTTCAAAAACACGCAACTTGTAATAGACTTTCACGAAAAAAAGAACTTAGAAAACTATGATTGTCTACATTATAAGTTTTACTAAACGCATCACAAATTTACTTTAACGAGAAAAAAAGATTTTTTTTTTTAATTATACACTTTGCAACTAAACTAGTATTATCCTTTTAATGTATCCTTCAAAACCTAATTTCCAATAATGTATCATTTTTGAAAAGTTTAACTAACATTAGTTCTTATGTTAAAATCAAACAATCCCCAAAAATAATAAAGAATGTTTCAAAGTGTACCTTTACTGATGAAGAATCAACTTCGCTGCTAGGTTGGTTGGTTGTATTTATGACGGCCAATTATCTGCACGAGGGATATAGGCCCAGGGGAGGAGTGCCCTTCGTGGGGGTCTTTCTAAGGGAACCTAACCCGTATTAACGCTTGGAAATCCAAGGTTCGAAGAAAACCACGAAAACTCCGAACGATTAGGCCGACGGGCGCGATTGGGATTGAACCCAGCACCTCCCGTCTACCAGATTCGAGAGCAGAACCTCTCAGCCACTGGTGGGTTCGCTGCTAGGATCTTGCATCCTAGAAGAACTTTGCTGAGAAGGTCCTGGATCTGTTAATTCATCAATTGCAGTCATGCGCTCCCATACATTCGTTGTTAAACCGAGATCTTCCACAAACTAAAAAAGAAAAAAATATTTGCAATCAAACATAGGATAATTCTTAGTGTATTGTTTTAAAAACTGTTAAACATGTAATCGAATACTTTTAATAAGTGTTTAATCTTTTTAGAAAAAATCTCACAAACTATATGTTTTCAATAACATGCATTTTCGATTAAAATTTTTGAATAGTCTACAAAATTAATTTAACAGTGAATAAAAGAAATAACATTTTTTTAGACTACACTTACAAATTAGTTTAGTATAGAAAAGAAAAAAATTAATAACATTTTTTAGACTACACTTACAAATTAGTTTAGTAACGAAAAGAAAAAAATAACATCTATTCATTTCTTAGTAAAAAAAAAAATTAATAACATTTTTTTTTTTAGACTACACTTATAAATTAGTTTAGTAACGAAAAGAAAAAAATAACATTTCTTCGAAAACGAAAAGAAACATTCATTATATTTTAACTACATTCACGTAACAAGAAAAAAAAAAAAAAGCATACGTAAATTTGTTAACTTCATTACACTAATAAATAATTATTGTATAAGAAAAACTTTGAATAGTAAAATAAAATTTCCGTGTAAAAAAAGAAAAAAAATCTTTACGCGTTATTTAATTTATAATATACAGAAAATAACATCTATTCATTTCTTAGTAAACGAAAACAGCAAATATAATTTTAACTACTTTCGTATAACAAGAAAAATAGCATGCGTAAATTTGTTAACTTCATTACACTAATAAATAATTATTGTATAAGAAAAACTTTGAATACTAAAATAAAAATTCCGTGTAAAAAAGAAAAAAATCTTTACGCGTTAATAAATTTATAACATATAGAAATAACATCTATTCATTTTTTCGAAAAAGAAATCATCGAATATATTTTAACTACTTTCAATAATTATTGTATAAGAGAAACTTTGAATACTAAAATAAAATTTCCGTGTAAAAAAAAAAAAAATCTTTACGCGTTATTAAATTTATAACATATAGAAATAACCTCTATTCATTTTTCGTAAAAAGAAAACATCAAATATATTTTTTAACTACATTCGTATAACAAGAAAAATAGCATAGGCAAATTTGTAAACTACTTTCAATAATTGTATTACACTTACAAATACTTTAACAGTAAACGGAAAATAATCTCTAGTCATTTTCGAAAAAGAAAACATATAATATATTTTTTTAACTACTTTCGTATAACAAGAAAAAATAGCATGCGTTAATTTTTCCAACTTTAATAAACTAATAAATAATTGATTGTAAAAGAAAAAAAACATATATTTACTTTAATTTAATACAAAAGAAAAAAAATAGCAAAGATAACTTGAAAAATAGGTAAAACAACATTTGAAATTTAGTAATATCTTGAAATATAGATATAGTGTTTAAAAAAACTTACTTTTTGAAAATTATTCATCGCAGTTGAGTAACAGTTTCCAATAAATAGTAGCACTTAAAAATGTAACAGAGTAAGGTTTTTTTCCTTAGAATTGTTTATTTATACTGTTTGTTTAAGAACCCAGATAGCATGCACGTTTGCAGTAAGTTTGACTTTTTTTCGATATTTCCTTGTCTTGACAAATTTGACACAACAATTTTCACTCAAAAGTACTGCAAGGCAGGTGAAACAAAATCGATTTCTCCCTTGCAATGCCATTTTGCTGTAAAACTGCTGCAACACTGTCATATTTCAACAACGTCAGCGAAAATTCCCTTTGTTGAGAGCAGAATAGATAACAGCGTATGACCGGAAATTCAGAGCTCAGAGTCAAAAGAAAAAGACGCATCGTTATTGAATCTCGTGATCAGCGGATCGTTGATTAGCGTTCAAGTAAAGGAACCCAGAAATAAAGGTATTTCTTATTTTAATTATTGAAATGTGGTTATTTTCTCTAAAGTAACATTTCTCTATAATCTACAACTTATGTCATACAAAAATTCTAATAAATTAAAAGTTATGTTAATTTTCTAAGTAATGCCTACGTTTTTCAATAGTTATGTTTTGGGCCATGTTAAACCAATATTGAAAATCTTAATTTTTTAATGAATTTTTCTGAACTTTATAGGGGGTTTAAGATTTCGTTTGCTTTTTTTAATGTTGTTGTTGCCTTTCACGCTGCTGTAGCAGTGTTTAATTCAGACGCTTATCTCCGGGAGAGATTTCTGTTGCTCCGGGATGAGGTTGGGGGGGGGGGGGCATTTTAGAGATCCGAGGTGGAAATTGCACTTTTGTCCATTAAAAAGCATAAAAATTCAAACCTTCCGGGACGACTTTTCAATGTTCCGGGGGGAATGTCCCCTCCCGGTCACCCCCTGCATTCAACACTGCGTTCGAGTGTATGATGTTAAACTTTAAATTATTTTTCATTACCATTAACCTTTTTTTCTCTATTTAAATATTAAGTATAATTTTAAACTGTTTCTTAGTTGGCTCTATGCTTATCAACCTGGTACCTCTTTTTTCTAATTTTTATTGAAATTATTAAAAGTATTTCGTACCGACGTTCGTTTTATTTCTTTAATAATTTCTCTTTTCTTTTGACGTAACTGCTTCTTAATCGGATGTGTATAAATCTTTTTATTTCCAAATTTTTGTAAAATTTTAAATATGAATATAAATTTTTAGTTTTTCATGTTCGCAAATCAGGCATTTACCGGAGCAAATCGAAACGATATTCCGGTTCGTGAAATTATGACAGATATTGTTCTGGTTAGTGATCCGTGAAGTTATTAAAACATCTTATTACAATTTTATACATATGGCTTTTATTGTGCTGTCTATAACTTTTTTTTATTATGTAGAATTTTGAATGCAGTTTTTAAATTGTTTTTGTATGATTAGACATAAATTTGCCTAAAGTTTAAAAAAAAAAATGTTTTTAGTCAACGATAATTTTGAAATAGCGTCCCTGTTCGTGGATTTTTCCATTTCGAGGCCTGCCGCAAAAAATTTTACTATTATTGATTGGTACGTATTTTTGTAATGAATTGAAGCTAAATAACCACTTCAAAATCTCAATGTTATAGTGTTAATGTCAGATTTGAATATAGTTTATTTGTATTCTTATTGAACATGTTTTGTTTTGTTTTATTTTTTACATGTAAAAAAAGTGTGGCTCCATGTAAAAAAAGTGTGGCTGTGGGGGGGGGGGGACATCCCCCCCGGAGCCACATAAATCCCTCCCGGAGAAAAGTGCCTGAATTCAACACTGGTAACAATCTTTCATAAAAGGTAACTTCTTAAGAGACTACACTAGTCACGCGAAGAAACGGTCAAGTTAATGCTAATCATATGGGAGATATTTACAGATTTCTCGCGCGCTCGCATTTTAATATTTTTAAATCCTTTTCATGCATAGGATACCTGAGGTTGAAAAGTTTTATTCTGCGTTTGTACTGTTTAGGTACTGACTAGTTAATGTTTAGTTTGTCTCTCTGACTAGATTAAAGTTGATAAATTAGATTAAACTAATTTGACTATATATATTAGATTAAACTGATGAAATTTTACTAGATAAATTAGACTAATTGACTAGATAAACTAGTTTTGATCTTAGTTAAATTTTTTGGCTTCTGCACTTAAAATGTAAAAACTGAAGAATTGTAAACTTCACTTGTGTGTCTCTGTCCGTCTGTCATAATCAATTTTTCGAAACTACGGAACATGGAAATTTCAAACTTGCCAGAGTTATAAGGTTATTGACCAACATACTTATTGATTATTAGCAATTCGCAAGTATTTTTAGAAAAAAATTAGGGAAATAAGCTACTTATTTTTCTTTTCTTTTTTTCTTTTGTGTGTGTAGTGTGTGGGGTATAGTGCGAAAGGTCTTGTAATACAGAAACCAAATGCGTATTTGTTGTAAGTTTAGATATTACATTTTCAGAGATATAGTCGAAAATGTACTGGGAAAATGTGCCCCCCTCCTCCTTCCCGCTATTACCAAATCTACTGTAAATAAAATTATGAAAAAAAAATAGTACTCGAAGTTTATTTAAGCCATACAGGAAAACTATAGCGATTATCCTAGTCACATACTTTTGAGAAAATCTTATTTTTTCGTTACGCACTGACTTTACTTGGCGGGTGCTCAGTGGAGAAGTTGACGGATGCTCGATGTACCTATCGACACGGAATCATAATCGTTTTCGCAAATATTTAATAAAGGCGCTGGTAATGCTTTGATGACTGCTTAAAGAATTTAAAACTTTATGCTAAAGAATGTTCTGATTTCTACTGGTTTATCTTGTGTGCTCTTGGAAAAAACAAATATTTTAAGAAGTAAAATTATTTTAAATGGTTAAATCTTTAAAAGCTTGATTAAACTTTACGTTTATTTTCGATACGTTCATTTCTTACGGGATAACGCATGGGATAAAAATTTCACATTAAATGTCAAACCAACTGAATGAATTTCTGGTTTGCCTGAAAGTTCAGTCTGAAAGATAAGGCTTATTGCTCGGCAAAATCGATTTAATTGTTTCTATTAAGTTTTATTACCTCCCGGCAATTTCACCCTTAACATCAAGGTAGTTTTGTTAACTGGGAAGTTGTAATTTGTGATCACCTTAAAAACTAACTGTAGACAGAATTCTTGAAAACTGTAAAAAATAAACCTGCGATTTTTTAAAATTTATTCTTTTTTCTTTTTCTCTTTCAGGATGCAGAGACATTAAAAAACATGGATTAGAATGTGGAAAAATTGCATGATGCAACAGACTCAGGTGGGGGAGGAGAACAGGAAAGTGTTAAATATATTTAAATATATTTAAATATTTACTTTTTTAATTATTTTTTGTGTGTTTTGTTTAGGGAACAATGTCTTAACTCAAAATATGTAGAAAATAATACTTTGTAATACTATTATTTATAAACTGTTATTTGTATTTGTGTAAAAATAAACTTTGTAACTATTTTATAACTAGTATTGTTTTATTACAACTTTGTCTTTTTTAAATTCTAGAAGCTTTTTAAATAATTTATATATATACATAGAGAGAAATTCATTTAGATTTAAGTATATGAGAATTTCAAGTTTAAAGTTAATTTTTCTTTCCTCGTAAGCTTTGCTTCCATTGCTTTAGCCATATATTACATTTTGGCTGCAAAACATATAAATTATATTATCTTTGATAAAATTAGCTAAAAGGTTCATCAGTAGACTGATAAGCATGCTTATTTTCAGAAAAACCTTTAAACTGTGTTTTTCATTAAAAAAATCTTAGGATAAAAAAAAAAATCTTTTGAAATGCAGTGTTAATACCCAGAATGTGTGGTATTTCTAATAAACATTCATTTATGTTACAGTAAAAAAAGAAATGTTTTACTAAATCAGTAAATAAGTTTCATTTGTTGAAATACAGACTATTAAGTTTGCAAATTCAATTATCCTATTTTTAGTTTAATTTTCTAATAACCTTAGGATGTTCTTTTGCCTTTTTAAATTTATTACAGTTTTCTTACTTACCTTTAAAATCATTTAACGTTAATGTATGCAAATTATTAGAGAAATATTTGTGTGGTGTATCCAATAACAGTTTGTATGTTGATAGCTGTTTATGAAATTTATTTCGGAAAGGAATGAGTTCCATGAATTTTTCTTAATGACAAGCAATAAATAATATGTATATAAGTTTGTTTAGAAAATCAAACCTGCTAGCATTTATTTATTTTTATTTTATTTATTTATTTTTTTTTGCATATTTTTTGAGGGCGTAAATAAGAAACAATGCTTTGATTCTGAGATAAAATGCTTCTGTTATTTTTTTATTTTGTGTTTTAATTGAGGTAAGTCAAAAACAATGTATTTTAAGTGTATGATACATTTTTTTAAAGGAATGTATTTGAAATGAAAGCTGTGTGTTTTAAATGAAATGAATGCAATATAAATGATGGTAAGGGAAACAATATTTGGGGATTTATCACTTTTCCCGGCTAACTCAAAAACAGCCGATCTTTCCTTAACCCTTTGAGGCGCAAGCAATTGTGTTTTTGAAATGTCGAATTCACACCGGAATCTGCAAAAAGATTTATTGCAAAATAAGGAAAAGCAAGTTTACGACTTTTTCCCACTAAAGTTAGAAAAGTAAAATTTAATAAAAATTTTTCTGGTGCAAATTCGCATTGATCGTAGGTGAGATAAAATATATCCCACCGCCCCTCAAGGGGTTAATATAAGTTAAATGCAAATAAATCCATCACCTGTAAAAATATTTAATTAATCAAATTTTAAGACGAATGATCAACTCATTTTCTACTTATTTGTTATCCATCTCGAGAAGATAGATTATGCAAAATGATTATTGTTAATTGCCAAGCACACTTACCATTCTTATTAACCAAATGTATTCAAAACAGTAATTTGATATGCATTTGTTAAGTACATGAAATCAGATTGATGAATTTCAGCTAAGATGTTTGATTACCTAATCTTCCGTAATCGAGTCTACTGCCAAGATTCAAGTGCAGTGGCGCAGCCACGGGAGGGGTTTGGGGGTTAAAACCCCCCCCAGAGCTAAGAAAAATTACTATAATTGCCTCTTATATGAATCAAAACCAAAATTAATATTTAAACGTTTTGGCGTTTTTCGAAATCCGCCGCTTTGAGAAATCAAAGTCTATTCAACAAAGTGATTCAATTAAACGGCGAAAATACTACTTAAAACTGTGAAAGCGCATATTACATGCATTGGTTTTGTGAAAATTGGTTATTTGGACTAAATCACTTTTTCGAGACGTCTTATGCTAAAAGAATGGTCATTTCCTGCCACACAGACGCTTTGAGTTTAAGTATTATACAATGGGCCATTTCTTAATTGCACTTCTGTTTTTGTTCCATGTTCGAAACAATAATAGACCATCGAATTTCAGAAAAAATATGAAACATACACTTTGCAGATCTCTCTTAGTTTCAAACGCCCTGTTTTACGCTTTTTGCTCTCAATTATATCTAAGACTTTTACGCTAAATCTTTTTACGCACCCAAGTAAAAATCTTTGTAAAATAAGAATTAAAAAAGTAGTAACTATAAAGTTGTAAAAAGCTGTTTTTGATTGTGATTGAACAAATTATCGCAATCAGTGTGTCTTTCAAACATATTTGCTCCTTAGGAGATCTGTACACAAATTTAAAGAATGTATTTCATTAGTTAGTAATGTAGCAACGAGTAATGGTGCTTACTCTCGGAGAAGCATTGCCACCCGTGTCACGTAGGAAAGAAGCTTTTATTGTAATTTCATAGAGTTATAGATAATATGTCTGTGAGTATGGATTTTGAAAAGAGAGGGGTTAAATGTAAAACATTTTCTTAGACTGTATAAAATATAATTATACACAATTTTATGCTAATCATGCATTAATTTAAATTAATAAGCACATTGTTAAAAATCTGCAGTTTTAGCTTTATAGTCACTCGCTATTATAGAAAACGGTTACTTGAATATATTATGGAATATTCTCATTATTTTTTATCATTCTTAATATCATTATACCTTAAAAGTAACCACCATGTCAAAAACCAAGCTTTTATACCAACTACACTATATGTCCGAAGGTGACCGGTCACTTGCAATTTTAGACGTTTTGTTAAATATCTAGAAAAATACATGAGGAATTAACCTGAAACTGCAGGTGAGTAAATAGTATAGTATAGGTCATATATTTCCGTGAAGATTTTTTTCCCGAAACCCCATAGGGGACCGTCAACAAATTGAAAAAGAACGAATATCTTTTGGATAACCCTGTAAAAACTAATGTAGCAAAAGCGTTCAAACTCGAGATTATTAATAAGTTGCTTATTGTAATATGCTGTGTTCATTTTTATGAGAATAGCATGTATACTTGTAGAGAAATTAAGGTTTTTATAAAAAAAGTCCCAAATTTCACCGTTTTTTGCTTATAATTTGCAGAGTTCTTATTATAAAAAAAGTTCTTTTCAGAAAATATGACAAACAACATTGTACATAATACCCTGCAATCAGAATTAAAAAATAATAAAAATTGAATGAAAAATGAGTCGGTTTACTAAAAAATATTTCACTGCGCATGCGCGAATGCAATCAAAATATAATGTGCATAATGTATTAGCTAATTATATAGAGCAAGTTTTCTAAAAGTCTTAAAATCATAGCTTGAAAATTATCGTCAATAGAATAAGCTCGAAATCCATTGTTCCCAAAAGGAAGCAAAAAGATGAGGGGTTGTATCCAAATATAGTACGTGCAATATTGTGTACGCTATCTTGGCACTAATCAACAGATATTTGATACAAACCCCCATCTTTTTGCTTCTTTTTGAGAACAACGGATTTCGAGCTTATTCTATCGACGACAATTTTCAGAATTTTCATTCTATGATTTTGAGACTATCACAAAACTTGCTCTATATAATTAGCTAATACATCATGCACATTATATTTTGATTGCATTCGAGCACGCGCAGTGAAACATTTTTTAATAAACCTCCTCATTTTTCATCCAATTTTTATTATTTTCTATTCTGATTGCAGATTATTATGTACAATGTTGTTTGTCATATTTTCTGAAAAGAACTTTTTTTATATTAAGAACTCCGCAAATTATAAGCAAAAAACTTGGCGAAATATGGGACTGTTTTTATAAAAACCTTAATATCTCTATTATACTCCTATCTATAGAGTATACATGCTAGCCTCATAAAAATGAACACAGTATATTACAATAAGCCATTTATTAATAATCTTGAATATGAAGGATTTTGCTACATTAGTTTTTACAGGATTATCCAAAAGATATTAGTTCCTTTTCAATCTGTTGACGGTCCCCTATGGGGTTTAGGGAAAAAAAATCTTCGCGGAAATATGACCTATACTATACCGTTTACACACCTGCAGTTTCAGGTTAATTCCTCATGCATTTTTCTAGATATTTAACAAAACGTCTATAATCGCAAGTGACCGACCACCTTTTGCCATATAGTGTATATCGCACAAACCACAGTTTTAGAACATTTTTTGCTCTTGCATCCTTTTAATTTTGAATTTTTGGAAAACTGTTCTTGGTGATCATTTACGTTTCTAGAGTAACAGCCATGCCAATCTTAATGTATCTAGCTCTAACAATACCTAATAAATCATAATTAAGGCTATATAATGCTGCTAGCATTGTGTAGGGATAATACGGAAGTAAAAAAGCGTGCAAAAAGACGTCCGTCTGACATTAGCTTTAGATCGTTTTCAGACCGTTTTCCGCTCATTTCATCCTTTTTAAATTGAATTTTTTTAGGAACCGTTCTTGAGCATTTATACATCCCAAAAGTTATCACCATGCCAGATTCTAACCTTCTATACAAAATGTATCACACAAATCGCAATTTTAGAAAGTTTTTTTTTTTTTTTTTTTTGCTCTTGCACCCTTTAAAATTTTGAATTAAAAAAAAAAAAAAAACTGTTCAGGGCATGCATTTAAGTCTCTAAATTAACAACCATGGCAAATTCCATGTTTCTAGCCGTTGTTTTACCGATGTAAAATATAGCTTATGTTGAAACGGAGATAGTTACCATCATTTTGCCATTATTATTAAGGTTCCACTCTACGCTTAAAAAGTAAAATCGGAATTATTATAAGATCATTCGTGCATCTTATTTTTCTGACGGTCAGCGGGGGAGTTGAGGGCACTCGGTGTACCTAAGCGACGTAGAATCTTCCAAGGATTGTCGGTAATGATTTTCGAAAAAATGTGTCTGTAATTTGCCGAGATATTAATTAAAAACCCATGTAGAAAACAATGGTATGGATCAAAACAGTGTTGCTACCTTGTGACCTCCTTTCGAAGTGTGCTTGGCACAGTGACAGTGCCTAGTTTAAACTTTGTATAAGATCTTTGTTTTAGGTAAGGTGAAACATAGTGATAAGCACTTTTTATTCCAACTGAATTCAATTATTGAAGGCAAACATTAAAAAGATAATTCATATAATAATTCCAAGAAATTAAAAGTCAGTAATTTTGAGACAAAAATTGCTTATAATTCAATAATCATTTATAAGGAAAAAATTTTTTCGATTAGAAATCATTTCAATAATTATGTCTGAATATGCTTTTATTTTTTAAAATGAATAGAAAATTTTCACTTTATTAAGCGTACCTTTTTTTATTCCTTTAAAATTGTCCACTATTACATGAAATATGATTTACAAGTAACTTTTCGTGAGAATCTCCGCGACCTCTTTCCGAAACGTGGTTGGTTCTCTACCAAGTTTAAACTTTGTACAAAGTCTGTGTTTTAGAGGGAGAAATATCATCAGTTTTCATTCCAGTAGAATTAAATTATGGCATGTGGTATTGTTATATGTACGCAAGTAAATATTATCTTTGAACAGTTCTGATATTTTGTATGGAACCCTTTGTATGCGAGTTAAGTTCCCACACGACCGATTATCTTTTTAAATCCGTTTGGTAGTTTCAAAAGTAGCCCCTACAAAAAAAAGTTACTTCTTTATAATATTAGTACAGGTACGACTTCAGTTTGAACCCGGATATTTTTAGAGAACTTTAACAATAATAAAGATGTTTTAGCGAAATTTTCAACAGATTTAAGTTACTTAATGACAAATTCGATGTCATGTAAAGTACTGGAAGTGCATAATAAAAAAACCCAATAAAATACCATGTTTAATATCAACTACATTCCAAAATATGGATTACCTAACTGAGCACTCATTGGACGTAAATGATGATAAATTCCACCAATTTTCGTGATGTTGTTACATTCGACAAAAGCACGGTAAGTATATTCAAAATTTTGTTAAAATGGCTTCATTATTATTAAAGTTAAAAACAAGAATTCGAAATTGTCTTGGAATGAAATCCTGTGTATTTTTGGTTGAACAAGTGGATTAGAATTCTGTTATTTTCTATGCAAAAATTATTTGCCTCACTGTACACTTATACAACTCTTAAAGTTTGCCTCATCATCTTCAAACACTTTTTATAAATCTAACCTAGTTTGGGGTTATTTCATTGGTGCATTTTATGTTTTCTAACTCTAATACTGTAAACGCTGTTTAAATGAAACACAACCAATGTAACTGCGGGTAAAAAGCATTATGATTTGATTCATTAAAAAGACAGATTATATTAACCGGTGATTCAAATAACCAACGAACACCTTTATCAAAAAATCCAAAACCCCCCCTAGAACCGAATTCTGGCTGCGCCACTGTTCAAGTGTAACAAAAATAATATCAGCAACAATATAGCTTAATGTAAATGTAGCTATCATTAAAGGATTTTCACAAAAAACATTCCATTGCACCAAATCTTATTAGCTAAAACACGCCAATTGGTCATTGACCCGATTACGGAAGATAATAGGTTTAAAAATCTGCGTTATCGAACATATTGCAATTGATAAACACATGGACATCAAGCATAAATGCCTAAGCGATTTAAGCTGTATTTGTAAAGAAAGATTAAATACGTAAAACGTAACAACAAAAAATATATGAAATGTTGCCATGATCGCAAAGAGTTCTTGGTACTTTTATGTTAACCACGTGTAAATCTCGCAAATAGCATTTTTATTTTTCACGTGATAACTTAAAACAATGCTTTAATGTTAAAATTAAATGTCTTGGTTTATGTTATTTATCAGGGTTTTTTTTTATTATTATTAATTCTTTTGAAATAAGTGAAAGTCTTGGATTTAAAATTTTTCTGTTTTAAATTAGTTATGCATTTTAAAGAAAATGAATGAAAGGATTATATTTTAAATGAAATTAATGAAATAAGAAAAAATGCAATGGGATTTCGGATATTTGGCCATTATCACCTACACCCTGCTGACATAAAAGTACAGAGTTCTTGATTTCTCTATCAGAATCCTCTGATTTGGCAAAGACTTGAGCAAGTAAATTGAATTATGAATAATAAAAAAAGCATGATACAATGATTACCATATATTTTAAGGAAAACCAAACAGGTCACCAGGTACAGCTAGTTGTATAAGAAATTAGAATTGCTTTCGAATCTACTTTAAACTATAAGTCCTTGTCTACTCAGTCTATATATGGCATAAAAATGTTGAGCCTCTGACAAACCTCCGATTATGCGGAATCTTGCACAAAACACGCACAACCCAGAAAAGTACGACTATTAGTATACATGTAAAATAGTATATATACCAAAAAGTGAGTAATATACGACAACTGATGGCCATTCACCAAAATTTGGGAAGAACTTCGTTTTTACACAAAAAATGAAGATACTTGAGTCCCCCCAAAAATAAAGTTACTTAACCATGTTTTGGGGAGCATTTTTAACTCAGGGAAGGGGAAGGGCAAAGCTAAAAAAATTTTAAGTAGGTCAACAGAGGGTTGCCGTTTATTATGTATTTTTTTTTTTTTGAATGATACCATCCGCAAGTCGATACGATCATTCGCTACATAGTTACGGCAGGTTTCATGAATCCGAAGTCGAAAATTATACTTTACTGCAGGTAAAATAGGTTTTTACAGCAGCAACTGATGCCATTCACAAAAATTTGGTAAGAACTTCATTTTGACACTAGAAATGGAGATCCAATAAGTTCCCAAAAAGTGAAGTAGTTTTATCGTGTTTTTTTTTTAGGGGGGGGGGGGGGGGGCTTTAACTTTGTAAGGTAGAACTGAAATTATTTTAAATAGGTCAAATGGGGTATCGTTTGTTATGATGTTTATAATTCTGAATCAAATGACACCGTACGCAAGCCGATACGACCATTCATTACAAAGTTAAGGCAGGGTATAAGTGGATTTTGGCAACTTTAATGGCTTTGGAGTAAACTCAAATTATTCTGATTTTGATTATTGCTATTTTGAAGACATTTAAAGATTTTGATATTATAATGATTAAACTTAATGATTTAATATGATATAAAGAACATGTTTTGAACGTAAAATAAATGCGACAAAACTATGCTAAAAAATAAAGTATAATTTTCCACTTTGTATTTATAAAACCTGCTGTAACTGTCTCACAAATGATCGTATCGACTTGCGGATGGTTTTATACGAATCAGAATTTAAAGATACATATGAAACTATATCCTTCTTGACCTATTTAAAAAATGTTGAATTCTGTCCTCCCACCCCCCTCTCGAGTTAAAATGTCCATTTTTGCCCCCAAAATACGATAAACAACATTAATTTTTGGGGACTCAACGTATCTTCTAGTATTTCTAGTGCCAAAACGATGTTTTTCTCAAATTTTCGTGAATAGAAATCAGTTCTTACTGTAAAAACCTATTTTACCAGCACAAGTATAATTTTTCTACTTTGTATTCATAAAACCTGCCTAACTTTGTAAGAAATGATCGTATCGACTTGCGGATTATTTTATTTGATTCGTAATTATAAAATACATAATAAACAATATCCTACTTCACCTACATAAAACTTTTTGAGTCCCACCCCCTCCCTGAGCTAAAAATGGCCCCGTCTTTTGTCCCCAAAACATGGTACAACAACTTTATTTTTTAGGACTCATCGGATCTTCATTTCGAATATCAAAACGAAGTTCTTCCCAAGTTTTGGTGAATGGCTATCACTTGTCTCAAAAAATATTATTTTACCTGTACTACACGTAAAATTCAGAGAATTAACAACATTGCTATGAAATTACAGCATACTTGCAGCTAGCTTGACATGACAAGAATCTAAGTTTGCAATGCATTTGCAGATAGTGTGTCATGGCTAGATTGCAAGTTTACAATGCATTTGCAGATCGTGTGCCATGGCAATATTACTAGTTTGATATGAGTCTGCAGTCAGATTGAAGAACAAGACTGCAACTTGCACGACAAATTAGCTGCAAGTTCAAAGTATGGTGACTTCGGAGTTTGCATAATCTTGTTGCAGTCTTGTTATGAACTTTCAGGCTTGTCATGCTGAGCTTGCTGCAAGTTTGCAAAGTAAGATTGCTGAAAATTTTCTGCAAATTAAAATTGCTATCTGGGAAGTGACATCATATAGTGGCTCTATGATTAGTCGAAAATTCGACCAACAAGAATTCAGTAAAATAACGTCACTGTTCTAGACCTTATTATTTCATCATACATTGCAATGCAGTGGTTTCACTGCCTTGCTTAGACTCGTGAAACAGTTATCACGACATCACCCTTTGTAGAAATTTTCTTCACTGGTGAAATCGAAGATGTATATCGCGTTTTGCAGATTCGGGAAATATCGCGTTGATAAGATGGAGACAGCGTTGTTAGTGAAATGCAGCTAACCATCTCCCCCTCACAGGTGGAAATTCCTTTTCACGTTTAAAATTATTGCAAAGAAAAGGGAAATAGAGATTGAAGAGTGTTTGAACAAAATAATCTATTAACAATTGTATTTTATCTAATTATTAAAAGAATGTTTAAACAATAACATGCTTCATTATTATTATTAACAGACTCTTTTAATAAATGAAACAGTTTAAACTAACTATTTTATTCGAGTCTATTTTAATACTTTTTTTTAAAGAATAGTTTCAAAGGTTTAACCCATATAGAAAATAGTGCAGGTTTAATCAGTTCAACATTATATTTTCTATTAATGCAAAAATATATGTGTTTAGCATTAAAAGTTATAATTTTCAAAGAATACTTGTGTATTCAAAATAGGTTTTAAACTCAATATGTACTTTGAGTCTTTTTTTAATACTTTCTTTTAAAAGGTTTGATTGAAGCAGAAATAGTGAAAGGTTTTAACCCATACTGAAAATAGGGAAGGTTTTAACAGTACAACCTTATATTTTCTTTAGTGTAAAAATATGTGTTGAACATTAAAAGTTATAATTTTCAAAGAATACTTGTGTATTCAAAATAGGTTTTAAACTCAATATGTACTTTGAGTCTATTTTAATACTTTCTTTTCAAAGGTTTGATTGAAACAGAAATAGTGAAAGGTTTTAACTCTTACAGAAAATAGTGAAGGTTTAAACAGTACAACATCATATTTTTTCTATGTGTAAAAATATAATTGTGTTGAGCATTTAAAATTATAATTTTTCAAAGAATACTTGTGTATTCCAATAGGGTTTTAAACACAATTTTTTATTCGATCCTAGTTCAATTAAAATATTTGAAACAGGTGGTAATAAATGAATATTTTATCATTGAAAGAATGTTTAGAAAACGGTATGAATCTTTCGTATCGTTTTGTTAGAAACATACTTAATTCAACGAAACAATAAAAAAAGATAATGAAAACATACTTACTTTTTAAAATGAGGATTCCTTTTCAAAAGACATTTTCTTCAAAGATCTTCTAATCGTTTCTACTGGTTAGCAATAAAATGATGTCGCAAAGCAAATTAGCTAATTGGCAGACACTGTTTTTTTTTTAAAGGAGGTGATAAACATGTATCACAATTAATCAAAAATACTATGAGCACCTAAAACGCGCTAGGTGAAACGTATAAGTATTTCGACGGTGATTTTACTCAGCAGGATGCCGAAAATAGTAGGGATAGATGCCGCAGAGCTTAAAGCCAAATGTCCGGTAAACGGGAGCTACGAAACAGACGACCTTCACCTACGAAATCCAAGACACGAATGATGTGTGCGGGGTCTACACCCGTAGATGACGGTTACTGATAAGAGATCACGTGACCGCTATCAACCAATCAGAAGCGAGCTTGTAGGTGTGATGTCATCGACTGTGCTGCCCTCCCTCATCGCAAACGAGGATGATGACATCGTACGGCAATACCTGTAGACAACCTGGCGCCATTTGATTGACAGGAGGCGTGGTGGAATGTCAGGAATGCAGACAGAGTGGCGCCACCATCTGCAAGAAGCGAGCATGTCGAAGAATGCAGCGACTGACTGGCGCCAGATGATTGACAGGGGGCGTGGTGGAATGTCAGGAATGCAGACAGAGTGGCGCCCACCTCTAACATCTGCTCCTTTCACAAGTCATGTGACTGTCTTAACCAATCACAGACAAGTATGGGAGGGTAGAGGGCGCTCGCGTCGCCATCGGGTGTGACGTCATAACCGGTTTTATGCTGAATCATGTATCATTTGTTCTGTGGATGCGGATGGGAACGGACGTGTAAAGACGATGCTCTGTGGTAAGTAGCGTTAAGTTTTTGTTAATAGTATTTTTATGTTTAAAAGACAAAAATAATGAGACTTTGTTTAAAGTTTAATGAATTATTTATTTAATAATTTTCCCAAACGAGTACATCAGATTTTCTTTTTTTTCTTGATTCTTTGACAAAAGTATTAGATGTTTTAACATCAGGTTTTCTTTTTTCTTGATTCATTCTCGACAAATGTCTATTTTTAATCAAATTCTCGGGTACATGCATTTCTTTCAAAGTCTGTAACAATTCCTTCTGTGCTTTAATGGGAGTTTTCTTGTTCACAGAAAAAGCAGATGAAATAAATCAGCTACATTCGAATCGGGAATACTTTTTCCTTCAAAAGACACTTGAAAATTTTTATCCCATTCGAATTTTCTTGAATTTTTCTTTAAAAAGTCCAACAGCGTGTGAGCTTGCCTCTGCATTGAACGAGGTACCGAAGACAAAATAAACGAGACATCTTCTTCAGGTTTAGATGATGATTCCTCTTCTTCAGGTTTGGGTTCAGGTGATGTTTTCTTCAAAACAGGTTTCTCGGTCTCATCTTTAGGTTGTTTTGAGGGTTGAGGTGTGTTAAACTCTTGCAAATCCATTTTTCTTTTTAAAAGTTCATAATACTGTACAACTTTTTCATGATCAGGCAAGTTGCTGTTTAAAATGTTCGACATGGCTGTATCAAACTCGTTCATTTGCTTTTTCGAAAGGACATGTTTGGAGAGAGTTTCCTCTGGTATCAAAGCAAATTTTCTAGCGTGTTTCATGGATCAAACTTGTTAAAACAGATAAGGCAGCGAGGATTAAAATATTTAAAAATCCACCGTTCTGAACGGTAAGTCTTTTCTTTTGTGATAGAGTACCCTTTTTAGTACTAATTTTTCGAATGGTCGACTTGTATTTCCTTAAAGACTTTTTCTGTTGAGATGAAAGTGGAATGTTTCCTTTTAAAACATTCAAACTACACTCGCAGATGGCTTTCACGGAACGAAGAGGTAATTTTTTAAACAACTGTTTACGTAATACTTTAGGACACGTCTTGATGAGCTTCAAATCACGCAGCTGTTGACGCGTCAAAGTCATTTTTCAAACTAAACAAAAAACTAAATGACGTGTTTATTTATTTCAACTGGTAGACGTACTGAATTTGATTAGGTAAAATCTGTGTTCTCAATCGCATCCCTTCATCTGTTTGGTTCCTTAAATCAATGAGAAGGAATGAGAAAGGTATTTTCGTTGCATCATCAAACACTTCACGGGAAAATTTTGTTTTGCCAGGATATAATTGTCGCGCCAAATGCATAATTTGACTTTGATCACGTCGATTTTTAAACACAATCAAGTATTGAGAGTTGAGAGAGACATCTCTCATTTCTTTCCCTTGATGAAATAAATTTTGTGTTACAAAAATAACACTCATGTTCAAGTGATAACATCCCCTTGAAAATAGATAGGTGAGTCGCTTATCATTTTCAAGTTCAGACATGAGATCGTCTAGAATAATTAAAGATCTCGTTCCTAAATATTCTTTAAAATTAGAAGGAAACCCTTCTACGAAGGTTACTTCAGGGATTTCATTAAATAGATCTTGATAAATACCATAAAACCAAATCACTTTATGAGGTGGAGGGTGAATCATTTCCCTTCTGTAATAAAGAAACTCTTTTAAAAAGCAACTCTTCCCAACTTGTGTTGGTCCTGCACAGGTGGCAGTAAACGGGTGTTGAAAACGGGGAAAATCAACAAGCTCGTGATTCATGACGTTCTTCAGGAAAGACAAACACAGAGACTAAAAAAGTTTAATTTAAATATCTATTTATTGAAAAAAATTCACAGACACGTCAAATCGTTTCATGACAAAATTAAACACTTTTCGATCGTTCGAGATATTTTTCGTTACAAAATGAGCTAAAATATCTTTTAAAGTTTTTTCTCGACATCGAGAATACAAATAAAAAATGCAATATTGTCCACAAACAGCCGTGACAGGACTTTGCAAGGTGTGTGGATTAAACGTCACTTGTGAAAAATAAGTTGCATAGTTTGATACAGGTCCTCGAAAAAAGGCAGGTGCGTTTCCATAAGAATCGAAGAACTCCTCTTCATCAGGTGAAAGCAAGTAGAAGGCGACCCAATGACTTCCAGGTTCCGATGACTTGTCAACATTGCATATGAAACAAGCAGGATACTGTTGAATTCTTCTCGGTAGTTGATCACTTGCAAACACACCCAAAAAAGAATTTCGGGTCTTGGAATCACGTGATAAGATCTTGTCGATTTGTAAAGAATTCATTCAGTTGGGAAAATCACATAAAACATGCCGTGATTTCGAAATTTCTATAATGTTCTCAAATTCTGCATATACCAACACAGAAAGTGTTGTCTTCAAATCTTCAGCAAATTTAACTTCGATTCGTAAATTTCCTTGATGTTGTAAATTCAGATGGGGTCCGTCACAGAGATCCGGTGTTAGGTCGAACGCATACAAGGTATGTCCATTGGCGGATTCTTCTCGTGTTAGATAAATACCAGCATCGTGATTAAATCCCGTGAACAAACGATGATAAGCTGTTATATAGCTGTTTTCTTCGAAATTCAGTTCGAGAGGTTTACTCGGAACCGGTTGACCATCTATGTAAACACTTAAAAAGTTGACTTTGTGATGATGAAAGTGGAAGGGGTTCAAATTATATTGTCCGTTTATAGATGCATTTTCTAACAATCCAATAACAACACGTTTCGGCATGGTTTCCGAAAACACATTATCTTGCATAAAAGATCGACTTCCGCTGGATATTGAATAAGTCTTGCACAACACACGATCGATGGGATCTTTAGCAGAGCTTTTTTCTAAGGCTTTTGCATGCCCCAGCAAGACCCCTGTAGATACTTTTACTTTCCGTATAAAAAGAGATGCTTGTTCTAAAATCACTTTGTAATTGAGTTCGGGTGTGGTAGATTCTGAAGGTCTTACAGCCATCAAACAAAAGTTGGGTTTGCTGCGAATCAGTTTAATTTTCAAATCCACCATGTTTAATAACAATCTGTTTTGTTGAAAAATGTCACAATGTAAAGGCCCAATCATATCCAATGAATTGCTATTTTTAGTTAGTTCGTAACGCTTTTTCAATCCGGGGTTTTCACCGGTGGTAGGGTCCACAGTATCCAATTTCTCATCTTTGAAAAAACACTCACATCCCAGTAAACTTTTCTTGGCATCTTCTCCATAATTCAGTAATGTTTCGATATAGGCAGGGTAGGGATATGTGTTGTTTGAAGAAGAGATCGCTCTTTCATTCAAGCTGACATCAATTTGTGAAAACAAGGCTTGTAAAAATAAATTAACTGGAGCTACATGATCCTCGACGGTTAAAGCTGAACCGTCTGATCGAGTGATTTTCACTTTTGCATAAAGATAGGATGAAGATAAATCGATGTAATCTTCTCCATTTCCGGGAACATTAAACTCCACAGGTACTCCGTCATGAATATTCGCAAGGGGATGATATTCAACAAAATATCCCTTTTCAATAGCTGTTTGAGTAGGTGGAATCAAAAATAAATCCAATTCCGATTTAGCACATACAACAGAATCTTTGTGAATAAGTCCAGACATCTTTAAGCAAAAATATCACGTGCTTCCACTTTCCTGGCTTTACGTCGAATGATGACTTTGCTTGATTTCTTCCGCTTTTTATTGCGTCGTCCAGAACCGATCATGGTCTTCATCTTGGTGGCGGCTTTATCTGTTAAAGTTTGGCCTGCTTCTTTCAACCTGCGTTTGGAAGCCACTTTGACATTTTCACCGCGTGTCACATCGTTTAAAACATTTACACCTGTCGATAACAATTGCTTACCGACCGCTTTGGCTCCTGATTTGAAAAGAGGAACCGCGGCTCGAAGCAAAGAACGAAACAGTCCACCGAATCCATATCCTTTCTGCAGTGTAGTTCCATGATAGTAATTTAAACCGTTACCGGATTGCTGAGTGTAATAATCTTCAAAAGATTTTACACAACACTGATAAGGTACAATCATTATGAGAGATACTTTTGACGGAAATGAAGTTTCACGATCAACTTCCCACGCTCGAATGAACATTAATCGACCTGTGTGCGTCCTTATAACTGTTTCAATTGTCTGAAAATTCTTTCGAGTGATAGGAATGTAATGCGGTCTGTCAAACGTTTCGTGAATCATTTCACCGTCTTGTCCTTTCACGGGGATCACTCGAAGTAACGGGGCAACGGTATCCCCTACAATTTGAGGTTCGACAAGATCATTGTAAATGTACATTAATTTAAAATCCGCATGAGGGTCGGCTATGAAGGGACTATCAAAAGACATTGAATGACCTGCAAAAGGTTCTCCTACATTACCAGGTGGAAATCCTAAACTTTCTGCTAATCCTGAATCAAAGTTGATTTGTGCATTTTTTTTTAAAGTCACTCGTACTTTTTTAGAATTTTTATTATAATTAAGCGAAATTTTATCATGGAATTTTTGATAGTTGATTACTTTAATAATATCGTTAGGAGATTCGTAAAACCCCGGTGGAATTCTAACTTTTTTCACTTCAAATGCACCTATTTCAAATTCTGCTTCATGCATTGTCTTCCATTCGTCCATTCGATATTCTCTCCTAAAACATATTCATATCCATTAGTATATTCCGTTATATTATTCCACATGTGGGGATAAATGAGTTCTGTTAAACCCACTTCCCACTCGCCTTTCAAATCTAAAGCAGAAGGCAGTCTTGTAACAAAGTGAGAAATTTTATTCTCTGGGAAATAATTCAATGAACTGTCAGAAGGTAACGTCACGTAGAATGACATGTTTCTAAATGAGGATTCAAAGACGAAAACAAAGGTTTTATAGTGAAAATAAATCTGAGGAAGGAATCCATTGATTAAATTTTACAGGATATCCTTTAAATTTTACTTTGTATTCCACATGACTTTTTCGTGTTCGTTTTTCTAAAACCTTTTCAATAGCAAAGTTTCCTTTCGGTTGTACTCTTTGCAATTCTTGAGCATAAAACGTGCCTTGGATGGGTTTGTCCATCAAATCCTTAATTCGATACACGGGAGGATCTCTTGAAACACATTCAGTCACCACAAACAATTCTTCAGTCCAATTGGTTTCATATCCCTTTTCAAAGGTTAATTTCTGTTTCGACACGCGAACGATTTCACCTGTTCGAAACACGCAGGGTTTTCTTTTCACATCTTGTAAGTCTCCAAAAAGAGTCAACCAAACATCGCTTTCGTTCTCAGGTGTAACGTCAGCAGGAGCTCTCTTGATACTCGAATGGTGTGTGTGGTTATAACTCTGCATGAGGGAGTCCAACACATCAATCCCAGATAGCAATTTTAGTTTGCAGAAAATTTTCAGCAATCTTACTTTGCAGATTTGCAATGTTGCAGCAAGCTCAGCATGACAAGTCTGAAAGTTCATAACAAGACTGCAACAAGATTATGCAAACTCCGCAGTCACCATACTTTGAACTTGCAGCTAAATTGTCGTGCAAGTTGCAATCTTGTTGCATCAATCTTACTGCAAACTCATAGCAAACTAGTAATATTGCGATGTCAGACATTTTGCAAACGCATTGTAAATTTGCAATATTATCATGTCAGAACATCTGCAAATGAATTGCAAACTCGGAATCTTGTCATGACAAGTATAGCTGCAAATATGTAGTAATTTCATTGAAATGTTGTTAATTCTTTGAATTTTGCGTGTAGTACACAGGTAAAATAGGATTTTTTGAGACAACAGATGCCCATTCACCCAAATTAGGGTAGAACTTCGTTTTGATACTAAAAATGAAGATCTAATGAGTACTAAAAAAATAAAGTTGTTTTATCATGTTTTTTGCGCAAAAGGGGGCATTGTTAGCTCAGGGAGGGGGGTAACTAAAAATAAATAAATAAGTAGGTGAAATGGGATATTGTTTATTATGTTTTTTATAATTCCGAATCAGGTGAAATCATCAGCAAGTCAATACGATCATTTCTTACAAAGTTACGGCAGGTTTTATTAAAGTCTTTTGCAGGTAAAATAGGTTTTTACAGTAACAAGTGATTGCTATTCACGAAAGCTTGAGACAAACCTCGTTTTGGCACTACAAATTAAGATCCGATGAGTCTCCAAAATGTAAAGTTGTTTTACTGTGTTTTTTTTGGGGTATTTTTTTGTGGGGGGGGGGGGGGAGCATTTTTTGATGGACATTTTAGCTCGAGGGGGGAAAATTCAACTTTTTTTAAATAGGTCAAGTGGGATATCGTTTCGTATGTATTTGAATAACATTATCGGCAAGTCGATACGAACATCTATAAGAAAGTTACAGAAAAGATTTTATCAATGCAAAGTGGAAAATTATATTTTATTTTTTACATAGTTTTGTCACATTTATTTTACGTTTAAAAAGAGTTTTTTATATCATATTAAGCAGGGCTCCCAAATGGACCGCCAACTGAATACCAATAAATTTTAACAGAAAAATTTATGGTAGGTTTGCGCTAGAATTAACTTTCAAATGTGTTTCCGGGGCGGTTTGTAAGAAAAATCTAAAAAGAAATTTTTTCTAAAATAATATTGGTATTCAGTTGGCGGACCATTTGGGAGTCCTGTATTAAGTCATCTCAAAACTATTAAATGTCTTCAAAATAGCAATAGTCAAAATCAGGATAATTTTGAGTTTATTTCAAAGTCATTAAATTTACCAAAATCCACTGCTTATAATCTGGCCTAACTTTGTAAACAATGATCGTATCGGCTTGCTTGCGATATCATTTGATTCAGAATAAAAAAATTCACAACAAACGATACCCCATTTGACATTTTAAAAATAAGTTCTGTTCGCCCATGCATGTTAAAGTCCACCCCCCCCCCTCCCTCCTCAAAATGAACCCCACGATGATTCAACTTTATTTTGGGGGAACAAATCGTATCTACATTTCTAGTGCCAAAATGAAGTTCTTACCAGATAAATTTTCTTGAATGGCTATCAGTTGCTGCTGTAAAAACCTACGGTACCTGCACCAAATTATAGTTTTCGACTTCGTATTCATAAAACTTGTCGTAACTATGTAACAAATGATCGTATCAATTTGCAAATGGTAATCATTCCATTAAATAATAATAATAATAATAATAATAATAAACGATACCTGTCTCTTAACATACCTAAAAAAATTTTTAGTTTGCCCCTCCCGCTCCCTGAGTTAAAAATGCCCCCAAAACACGATAAAAGAACTTTATTTTTTAAGGACTCATCGAATATTCATTTTTAGTATCAAAATGAAATTCTTCCCAAACTTTGGTGAATGGTCACTAGTTGCCGCATTTCTACTCAAGTTTTGATTGTATATTTTTTATCTGTACGCTAATAGTCGTACTTTTGAAGGTTGTGCGAGTTTTGTGCAGGATTCCATATAATCGGAGGTTTGTCAAATGCTTGACATTTTTATGCTACATAGACCGAGTAAACAAGGTTTAAAGTAGATTCCAAATCACCACAAATATACTACCACAACCGCAGGAATTAAACCCGACATAGTTGAATCGGAGGCCACAGGGCTAACCATTCAACTACCTGGTAAGCCCCAATAACTTCCAATAATATACCTTAATTTGTTTAGAAGTTTTATTAGACTCGCCAATTCTCAATTAGTTGCTTATTCCCTCCTAATTCTTAGAAGGTAATTAAAAACATTATCTAAAAATAAGTGGTCCATGTACATAACCAATGCAAAGCAAATCTAGATGAGTATAAACACACACCCTCAATTTTAATTTCATATATAATTTTATTAAAGAAAATATAATTTATTTTCATTTCTTTTTGGCCAGAGTGGAATATATTGCTAAAACTTATTAACTTCCAGAAGGAAAAAAAAAACTCATTTTAAAATTAAAATTTCCCTATGGGGCGATCCATAAATGATGTAACACTTTTTTTCAACATTTTTAACCCCCCTCCTCCCCTTTGTCACAAAATGTCACTCTTCACCATACCCCCTCCCCTCCCCTTGTCACATGTCACGCTATATTACGTAAATATATACTTGCAGCTCAGAAATAAAGCACTATGTTATAGGTCATATTTCAAATTTTATTTTTGAACTTTAACTATGTGTTTTAATGACATTTGTGAGCATAACAATAAAACTGATTCGTGTATTTATTTTATATGAAATAAGATTACGGTTTACAACAAAAAACATAATATACAATAATAATAAAATATTAATATGAAGGAGCAATTGAAAACAGTAGTATTTTAGAATTTGAAATGGAATTTAATATATTTGGTTTTTAAATCCTATATTTACTTTATGAACACAAAATACTTTAAAACAGATTGATTTTGAAGAAGAAGCCTCAATATTAGTTTTACTTAAATGGAATTGCCATAACATTTCATTTGTCACATTAATATGAACATTTATAAAATTATATATTAAATCATAAAATAGAAATTACTCCGAATCATTTACTATAACGACTCTTCCTCCCTTGGAGAAAATATATGCTCGTCCATAGAGTACACAGGCATTTTGGCATCGCACTCATCCTCGGGAATAGTAAGTCCTCTAATATCTATGCAATGTTAGTAAGACCTCTAATGTTTAACCAAAATGTGTGATGTCAGACTTCTTCTTACCCCCTCCCACCCCCTTGTCACAAACTGTCACAATTTCACGAACCCCTCTTCCCTCCCTCCAAGCGTGACATCATTTCTGGATGGCCCCTATTCACAAATCTGATTAAATATAATTCCACAAAAACAAAATATTTGAAAAGTTTCAAGAATATAAAAAGAGCAAAGTTATAATAAAACAATACAGTCTATTAAATAACAAAGTTTATTTTCACACAGCTACAAATAATAGTTTCTAATACAAAGTATTAACATAATATTTACCAAATTAACATACAATTATTTAACATTCTTCTATATATTATTTCCGTCTCTTTGCATCCTAAAAGAGAGAAACAATAGAGTGCATTTTAAAAGTTACAAGTTAAATTTTCACTGTTTTCAAGAATCCTGCTTAGATTTAGTTCTAAAGGTGATCACAAATTATAACTCTTCAGGCAAAATGACCGAATCGCTAATGTTAATCCAACGAGATATATTTTTTAAAATATCTCGTCTGTATTTTTATATTTTAAAAAGACTTTTTCTTTTGCATTGGATAGCTAAGGTAAATTTCTGCAATTGCGGTTTTTAGTTTATTTTATGTTCGTTGAAGTTTTTATTTAATTTTCTTTCTTTCTATTTTTCTTTTTTTTTTTTTTTTTTTTTGTGCGGACACTTTCATTCTTTTCACTGTTTATACCGGCTCGAAAAGTGAAAGTATATAAAAAAAATCCTTTAAAAATATTGAAATGCAACCGAGTTACCTTAAAAAAATTCTCTTATTGGATTAACATTGGCGAATTGGTGTTTCCGTTTGATTGAAGTAGCCTCTTAACCCTTTAAGCCCTGACCCACACAATTGTACGGGCAATTACTAAAGTAAAAGAGAATGACTACCTCCTGTTTTTGTGCGATTTAAAACCAAATCCGCACATTTATATGAGTTAATTGGCTTTAGATGTTTTGATAAGACACAACTAGGAGGTACCATCTACAATACAGGGTTATATTTTCTGCTTTTAAAAAGACTATATCATCTGACAGCAATAGACAAAAAGTATGAACTGTCGTAATTTCATTTAAATATGATTTATAATGTTTGCTTGGATTTAATATTTCTTTTCATATAGTTTATTCATGATTTTAATTGATTTTGTCTTTGATAAATTTAATTAGGCTTCACAAAAGTTGAAAAACAAATGAACCACACAATTGTGCGGGTCCGGCATTTACCATTTCCAAAATAGATACAATTCCTAATATATATATAAAAAATTTTTAAGTGATTTTTTTAAACTTATGTTTTTAGCAATTTATTTTTTATTAATTACATTTTTAAAGATGACCAATTTTAAATTAATAGGTTTTTACTATTCATGATTTCTAATTAAAATGGATAGTATTAGATATATAATATGCACATGCAACGAACTGTATGTTTCTGCTTTGAGTTATAGATGCCATATATGATTTATAAGTTTTACATGAGTTATATGCATACCACGAGATTGATTTTTAAGTTTGATAAATTCATTCCATTTTGTCGACACAGCAAGTAAACCACCAGGAATAAATAATAAATTATAGAACGTTCAGCAAATGCTCGACAGATTCCGTAGTGTCTGCTTGAATTTACCAGGAGATCAGGGAAAATTTTCCATAGATGAGCAGACGATTCCTTTTTTTAGGACGTGCCTCGGTAAAGCAGTATATAAAAGACAAACCACACTCTGTTGTAACAGCATCATCTGAGATAGTTTTGAATTTTGTATCATACCAGTGGGAAAGTACAGACCTGGTCCACAAGGATCTAGGCTTAGGACCTGCTGTCAGGGCCGAAACTAAGGGGGCAGAGGGGGTATGTGCTCCAAGCGCCAGAACGAAGGGGCGCCAAATGAAGAATTATACCTTTGGAAAGGATTATTTTCTTCTGATGGACTGATGGCTTCCATTATTATGAAACAGCCATTATAAATGAAGCGTTAGGTGAAGATGAAATAGCAGTCGTAAAAAGTTAGAACTCTGATTTTCTGGTCAGAATGGGGAAAAAAATGGCCATAATTTTTTTTGAAAAAAAAAAAATAGGTATAGGAAAAAAGGGACGAAATGGGAAAAAAAGGGACTGTAAGGATGGAACGGTAAGGAAAATTATCACCTATTTTTAGGAAAATCATGTTAAGACTAAGTGATAGCCACAATGTTCATTGATTTCTAGAAACAGTTGTTAACATTGGATTAAATATTTTTTTTTTCTTAATTTACCTCGAAAAGTGCAGAAATAAACCTTGGGGACGGTAAGACTACCAATAAAGCCACGATCTTGAAATTGATATTTAAATGCTGATTTAAATTTTGCAGTAAATTTCCTGTCAAAGAATTTTAGACATTCTTTCTCTAGCATACTTCTCCATGAGAAAAAACTTGAAAAAAATTCTGTGGCTACATCTGAAGTGATTTTCTGTATAAGTTTAGCAAGAGGGACGGTAAGGATGAAAAACCCAGGGACAGAGTTCAAAAAATAATATCAACCGTAAAAATGTGTGCAGGTTAATTTTTTGCACAATATTTATATTAAACAATTGTCCCAGTTTCGGAAAAAAATTACATCGAATTACTTTTATTGGAACAATTTTATACAGACAGCTCCAAATTTAAAAATCAGCATCAGGGACGGGACGGTATAGGAGTTTTCCTGGTATTTGGACACCCAACATCGTCCAAAACTTATTTATCTCGTTAATATTGTTATATGCAATCATGCAATGGAATGTTCTCCAGTATATGAAATAAAAAAAAACACAAAAAAATGTATTAAAATAAAAATTATTATTCAGGGACATAAAATTTAAAAGATTGTGAGAATTCCCCATATATTGTTGTACTTTTTCGGTTTTGGTTACAGTTTTCTTTTATATGAGTACAGTTTCACTTTCAGAACAGGTTTCAAAATTGAAAGTATCTGCATATAAAAAATTGCATAAAAGCTCGAAAAGGTACGATTGCACAACTATATATATCAACCGGGTGTATCCTATGCAAAAAATAATATTAAAAAATATTAAAATGTGAGCCCAAAATATGCAAAGAACTGTCCATAGAATTAACATTAGCTTGAATGTTAAATTTTACTTCGGGTGACTAGTGTCGGTTTTTAAGAATTACATTTTATTAAAGATTGTTATCATAGAAGAAAATAATAAATAAAGATGCAGTTGAACACTATTTTACATGTGAAAAAGGATTCAAAACGAAACATCTTTAATAATAACACAAATAAATAGTCTTCGAATCTGACATTAACAATATAACAATGGAATTAAGGTTTTAAGGTCCAAAGTTTTAATTATAAAAAAAAAAAAAAAATATTTTGTAACTATTAAAATAATATTTTGGTGCTATCCGAGGTTTTAAGTATCGCACAAAGCTATTTTATAACTTTTTTTATGGGGGGGGGGGGGGGGGGAAGAGTTTAAGTAATTAGTCAATGCATTTTAGTTATTTAGCTCTAATTCATTGCAAAAATTCTGGATTTTTTTAAAAAGCTCCGTATACTCCCGGTTTCTCGAATAAATCTATATCGTACATACTCTAGACATGACGTTCATGACTTTAGCGTACACCCTCTGATTTTTTTTACGATTACAACACTGCAAACCAGATCAATATTTGTCATAATTTTACGAACCGGAATATTGTTCCGATTTGCTCTGCACATTTCAAGCCCAGGTTTGCTGTCGCGAAAAATTAACAATTTCAAAATATTCGTATTTAAAATTTAAGAAAAATAGGAAATAAAACGACTTATACACATCCGATTAACAAGCAGTTATGTCAAAAGAAAAGAGAAATTTTTAAAGAATTAAATAAAACTGACGCCGGAAGGAAATACTGTTAATAACTTTAATAAAAATTAGAAAATAGCGATACAATAGAAGTCCACGATAAGAAGCATGGAGAATAGCACACTAAGAAACTGTTTAAAATACTTGATATTTATATATAGAAAGTGGTTTAATGGCCATGAAAAGATAATTTAAATTTAAAAATACATTCGAACGCACTGCTGAATTCAAGAGGAGGGGAATTCCCCCCGGAAGGTTTGATATTTTATGCCTTTTAATAAGCAATTTCCACACCGAATCTCTAAAATGTCCCCCCCCCCCCCCCCCTCCAGAGCCGCAGAAATTAATCCCGGAGAAAAATATCTGAATTCAACACTGCTCGATCGGCGTGAGCAAGAAAAAAGGCAAATATTAATTAAAACGATATCTTAGAAATTCCCCTTAAAGTTGAGAAAAATTCATTTAAAAATTAAAATTTTCAATAATGCCTTAACATGGACCAAAACCAAACTATTTAAAAATGTAAGCATTCCTCAGTAAATTAACATAACTTTTTAATTTATTAAAATTTCTGTACGAAATAAGTTGTAGTTTGTACAGAGAAAATACAAAAATATCCGAATCACATTTGAATAATTAAAATAATAAATACCTTTATATCTGGGTTCTTTACTTGAACGCTAATCCAATGGCGCTGCTTCATGGAATTCAATAAAGAAGTGTTGTAATTTTGTCTTTGTAAAATTTCCGCGCATGCGCGTTTATATCTGTTCTCCTTCCAATAAAAGGAATTTTTCGCTTACGTCGTTATTTTATGACAGTGTTGTATCAGATTTAGAGCAAAGTTGCGTTGCAAGAAAGCGATTGATTATATTCCGTCTACCTAGTAATGGCCTTGCGGCAATATTATTACTTCAAATTTTTCGTGACAAGAAAATATCAAGGAAAAAATAATCTTGCTGCAATTGTTCATGCTATCTGGGATATACTTATAAGTATGATTATAAGTGAGATATTTCCACATTTTGGTTTTTAAAGTTCTGTTAAAACGTTCGACCACTGAAGCTTTCGTATTGTTATTCGTCGTGAAAAATCGAACTCCTTGTTGCTTTAAATATTTCTGAAAATGTTTGTTCTTATACTCTCTTCCAGCATCCGATTGCAAAGACTTGGGTTTTCGCGTTGAAAATATAGTTTCGAAGGCTTTCACAATTTCCACTCCTCGTTTCGTTTTCAGCGGAATCGCCCATGCATACTTTGATAAAATATCTATGCAGGTTAAAATATATCAAAAACCTTGATTATGTTTTTGCAGGCTGTTAAGATCCACCAAATCCGTTTGCCACTGTTGATCCATCGAATACACAATCACGCGATTCGTTGGAAATTTTCTTCGAACCGGTTTGTGAAGCGTGTACGAGTCGACTCCACTTAACCATTTTTGGATGGTTTTCTTGGATACTTTGCCTCGAACAGCACGATACAGTGCATCGACACCGCCAAAACTTCCTACTGCAGCTGGGTTCTTGTACGATTCCTCCATGACAACAAGCATGTGAAGTCTTAGAAAACATGCTTAGGTAGAAAAAGATAAATTTCCTGTATCATTTAATTTTTAAATAAAATCAAATGCAAACTTTTCACTTCCAGTTAAAATATAAATTAAAGAAAAAATAACACACACTATACTATACAAACAGACGACACTAATGACTTCCTCGCTCAAAGGCATAATGAAGAATGATTCAACTCTTAGAAAACACTTCTTTTAATCTATTCAAATAGGATGACGACATCGCAGGTAAGTGAATCATCCTCTCGAGAGAGGGCGCTGGTGTCGCCGGAAACGATTGTGCTGCCCCCTAGGTTCGTCTCTCGTCCAATCAGAAGCAAGCTCCTTATCTGGATGAAGCCGGTTGTTGCACGCTTCTTCGTTCATTAGCCCGGTGGATGTCATACAGATAGGACGTGTCTCGACGCTGCTCCGTGGTAAGTATTTTGTAATTGCATGCGATCTTTTCTAATGACCTCATCCTTCCTAATCATTCATTTCTTTGTTCTACCTTCCTCTTACAACAGACTTTCCTTCATTAACACTCTTCTTACAGTAGACTTTTATTAATTCATTATACTTTTATTGATTCATGAACATTATCCTTTGTTCTAACCCCTCTCTTACAGTACACTTTTCATTATCGCTTCTTTGTTTTAACCCCTCTACTATAGCATGACGCGCGGGCGCCTGTCTGTCTCGACTCCGCCCACCTGTCCATCACTTTCTTATCTCCCCTCACCTGTCAATCACCCGACTCCGCCCACCTGTCACTCATCCTTGCTCCTCGCTCCTCAACGCATGACGCCTGCTGGGGCAGAACCGGCTTTTTCCTTCTACTTTCGTAAAACAAAAACTGCGAATTTCGTCAAGTAATCGCGGACAAAACGTGAATTTCGTCAAAGGATCGCGAAAAAAGCGCAAATTTCGTTAAAGTGTTGCGAAAAAACGAGAATTTCAACAAAAGGTAGCGAAAAAGACGATAATGTCATCAAAGGGCTTCGAAAAAACGCAAATTTCGTCAAATAATCGCGAATTTCGTCAAGTGATCGCGGACAAAATGCGAATTTCGTCAAAGGAACGCGAAAAATTCCCTCCTCCCACTTATCTTCCTTTTCCGTCCTAACTTTCCAGCTAGTATTTTTCATTTGAAACGGTTTAAAGTCATTATTATTACTTGGGCAGAAATAATAAACAGTCGTTATTTTATATATGTGTATAAAAATATTAATATTTTTATACACAAAATATTTTGTGTATACAAAAAATATTTTGTGTTTGTTACAATATTAATTTATTGTTAAACAAGAACCGTAGCCAGAATTTAGTTTCGAGTGTCGGAAGAACAATTTTATAGATTTTAAGCTACAATGTCTTTCTTTTAAATGAAAGTATATAAAAAAAACCAGAAACGCTTTTCAACTTATTTCGACGTGGGACGGCCTCAGGTTCGAACCCGTACCTCCCCGCCCCCATGGTTGATTTTGAACAACAACAAAAAAAAAATTCTAAAATTGACAGCAAATTTTCTGAAAGATTACAGCAGAGGGGGGAAGGGGGGGGGAATCCCTTCCCGGCACTAATTATTTTTGTTGCAGGTTGGGTTAACTCTGTTTTCATTTCAGGTTAATATCAGGCTGAGTGTAGATTCCTGCAAGTTGGGTTCGGGTGAACCAAATTTTTAAAAAGTTTGTTCAGCATATTATTTCAGTTTAAAAACTATACCTATAATAATAAACATACATGTTTGTAGGCGTTTTTTCCGCGACCCTTTGATGAAATTTGGGTTTTTATCAAGACGCTTTGACGAAATTCGCATTTCCCCCCGTGATCTTTTGACGAAATTTGTTTCTTTTACGCGGCCCTTTGACGAAATTCGCGTTTTTTCCGCGGATCTTTGACGAAATTTGCGCTTTTTCTGATGCTCTTTGACGAAATTCACGTTTTCTCTGAGGCCCTTTGACGAAATTCGCGGTTTTTCTGAGGCCCTTTCACGAAATTTGTGTTTTTGTGATCATTTGATGAAATTCACGTTTTTCCGCGGCCCTTTGACGGAATATGTGTTTTTTTCTAGCCTTTGTCGAAATTTGAGTTCGAAATTTGCATTTTTTTCTGCCGCTCTTTGACGAAATTCGCGTTTTTTCTGCGGGCCTTTGACGAAATTCGCGTTTTTTTGTGCATCTTTGACGAAAGTCACGTTTTTTCTGCGGGCCTTTGACGAAATTCACGTTTTTTGTGGATCTTTGACAAAATTTGCGGATTTTTTAGGCCCTTTGACGAAATTCGCGTTTTTTCTGAGGCCTTTTCACGAAATTTGCGGTTTTGTGATCCTTTGACGAAATTCGTGTTTTTACGCAGCCCTTTGACAGAATACGCGTTTTTTTGCTATTCTTTGTTCAAATTTGATTGTTGCGGCTTTTTGACAAAATCGCGCTTTTTTCTCGTCTTTTTGACGTAATTCGCGTTTTTTCTGTTGCCTTTTGACGAAATTCACGTTTTTTTCTGTTTCCCTTTGACGAAATTCACGTCTTTTTGCGATCCTTTATCACAATTCGCGTTTTTCCGCCGTCCTAAGACGGAGGGCGCGTTTTTCGAAATTCGCGACTTTTGATGAAATTCGCATTTTTTCTGCGGCCCTTTGACGAAATTTGGGTTTTTCTGCAGCTCTTTGATGAAATTCGTCTTTTTTAGATCCGTTGACGAATTTTGCTTTTTTCCGCAGCCTTTTGGCGAAACTCACATTTTTTTTCCTGTGGTCCTTTCACGAAATTCGGGGATTTTTATGCGATCCTTTGTCGAAATTCGCGTTTTCTCCGCTTCCCTTTGACGGAATGCGCGTTTTTTTCAGAGATCCTTTGACGAAATTTTCGTTTTTTTTTTCGCAATCCTTCATCGAAATGTGTGTTTTTCCGCTGCTTTTTGACAAAATTCGCGCTTTTTCTCGTCTTTTTGACGTAATTCGCGTTTTTTCTGCGGTTTTTTGACTAAATTCACGTTTTTTCTGTTTACCTTTGACGAAATTCGCGTTTTTTTTGCGATCTTTTAACGAAATTCGCGTTTCTTTCTTGGCCTTTGACGGAGTGCGCGTTTTTCGAAATTCGCGTTTTTTCCGCGACTTTTGATGAAATTCGCGTTTTCTCTGCGGCCTTTGATGAAATTCGGGTTTTTTCTGTGCTCATTTAACGAAATTCGCGTTTCCTCCGGGATCATTTCATGAAATTCCCTTTTGCTCTACGATAATTTGACGAAACTCGCGTTTCCTCCATGATCATTTGGCGTAATTCGCGCTTTCCCCGCGATCATTTGACGAAATTTGACTTTTTTTCACGATCCTTTGACAAAATTCGTATTTTATCCTCGGCCCTTTTTTGCAAACTTCGGTTTTTCCTCGATCCTTTAACTAAAATGATTTTTTTCAGCGATCATTTGTCAAAAAATCGCGATATTTTTTTAAGTCCAAATTTTCGGTCTGATGATCGAATTTTTTTAATTTTCGGAACTTAAATTTTCGTAAAAGTCGGAACAAAATCACCCCTCCTCCCCCCCCCTTTCCCCCTCTGGCTACGAGCCAATTGTCAAAAATGATTTCTGTTTACAACACAATTCAACGTGTTTCGTAAGATTTAGAACATTATGGAAATTTAAGTCAGCTCCCTCCCCCCCCGAAATAAAATCCTGGGTACGCCACTGGCAAATATAGCTCATATTGTTCTGATTTTTTAAAAAGTCTTATATCTGCAGTCTAATCCTATTCTGAAATTTTTACATTTCTACATGCAGTATATTTTGAGATCTCGATACCCATTTTTAAAGAAAATTCATGGTGCAAGTTCCAAATTTTTGTTTCTCGAAAATGACCTGGCTTAGGCATAACTAGAACTATTTCGTGGGGAGGGCACAGGCCCCCAATCTCGTAAGTTATTTAGGTGCATTTAAGGCCGGTTTGTTTGCTTTTATTTGGTCTACCCCAGGCGCGGATCCATGGGGGGGGGCGATCGTCCCCCCCCCCCCAAAAAAAAAACATAAATCCACCGATTGTCGCGAATTTCGTCAAAGGATCGCGCAAAAAACGCCAAATTCGTTTAAGGATCGCGAAAAAACGCGAATTTCGTCAACAGATCTCTGAAAAAATGCGAATTTTTTCAAAGAATCGCGAAAAAAATACGCGGAATTTCGCTAAAGAATCGCTGAAAAAAACGCGAATTTCGTCAAAGGGCCGCGGAAAAAACGCACAATTAGCACCGGCAGGAGATTCCCCTAAGCGCGCATCTACTGGGGTGGGGGGTTCGATCGGGGCAAAGAAGGGAAGAACAAATTTACCAAGTTGTTTTTTGAGAAATCAACACGCCATACGCATTTTAGCTTTTAAATGACTAGGATTAGGACATAAAGACATAATCCTTTTTTTTCATTCATCAAATACCAGGGGCGGCGCCAGAACTTGCCCGACGTGGGGGCACAGTATCCCCGACAGGGGGGCCGAATCCAAAATATATATTGGAGGTTTCCACGAGTCCTGCCCTGTTTCGAAGCCCGAACTTGGTAAAAGTTTCTTTCATTAAACTCGGGATTGGCTTAATTTTATCTGAAAACTCGGTACGGGATCTGACTAAAGTTTAGCTTTTGAAAAGTTGGTCCAGGCCTGAACTTCATTATCCCCGGGACACGTCCGGGTCTTGCATTTTTTCTGTAGCTTCGGGCCGGACCGGGGCTGTATTTATACTTCAGAATTTTTTTGGAGCAAATGAACAATAAAACATTTCTTTGTTTCTTTTCCCCCCTCTTTTTTAAAAACAGGTGGAATATGTTGATCAATCACGTGAAAAACATGAAATTTTCGCGTCCAGATTTGACATAACCCGTAACGCGCGGATCTCTAGCACTCACACTGCTATTTAAATGAGAGATAAATTGCAGAGGGCCAAACGATTTTTACTCGAAACATAAATTTCGAAGCTTGTCAAAGAATATTGTAGATAAATAAAGTGAAAAAAAAGCTCTTAAGGTTAAGGTTATTTTTGAAAGACCTCACTATAGTCACCTAATCTTTATAGGCGGATGAATCCACAACAGAAAGAGTTGTGTACTTTTGAGCATTACCCGAAAGGAAAAACTCTGCTTTGTACTCTTCTTCCATACAGCAACCTCCCAATAAGCGGTCATTCAATATTATAGATTTTACGTGCATATATATGGCATATATGCAGCAGTCAGTGATGTAGTGAAGGGTATACGGGGGTATACGCCGTATACCCTCTGGATTTTTTTAAGGAACACCGTATACCCTCTGTTTCTGAAGAAAGCTATAGTATATATATACTAGGGTATACCCTCTGTTTTTTTTACGACTGCACCACTGGCAGCAGTGTGTGAAAGACAAAGTATGGAGCAGTTCTCCGCTTATGAGTCGAACCAAAGAGTCGCGCATCAGATAAGGTAGGTAACCAATTTTTTTCGAAACGCGGTTCATGTTCCGGCCGAGTTGACCATGTATTTTAATGCCGGAGGTAACTGAAAATAATCAGTTGACAAATCCCTATCAAAAACGCATTAAGTGACCAAAAATTATTTTAAAATACAATTATTTAAATTTGTCAGTGAAAGTGTCATCGTGAAAACTAGCAGTTAAACGTTACACCTAACTAGGGTCCTTCCCGGGTAATAAATAAAATTTGAAGCCCTGCAAATTTTATTTAAAACAAAGCTGCAACCCAAACCGAACCCAACCAAAAATATTCTGTCTACCCGCAACCCGAAATACTTAATTCCAATCCCAACCTGAAACCCGGAATCACGAGAACATTGATCCACAATATAATGTAATTATAAAAAAATATAGTCTGCAATCATATCTCTAATATTAATATTGTGGAGAATTTCGCAAGCAACACCTGCATCAGACTGAGTGTCCCCGTATTTTCCGCTTCGAGATTAAAAAGGAAACGAGCCTTAACGAAGCTGTGTGAAGTGGAAATGCAGAAGAAGTAAAGAGAACGAAATGAGTTTTTACGACGCAGGGTTTTCGTTAAAAAAGAACAGAACATATTTCGGTGAAATAAGATTGAATATTTACACGACGTAAGAAAATCTCAGAAATATTCAACGACGTCCTGAATTATAGACTTTAAGCTAATTAAAGAACGAGAAGAGTGTTTATATCTGTATTTTTTGTTTGTGTGTTCGTCTCAATAAATGTCAGTGTTCGTCCTAAAAGTGAGTTGTGAGTTATGTATGGAGTCTCACCCCCATAAATTGGTGTCATAAGTGACAGTTAACCACCAATATGATTAATTAGAGTTATTCATCCTACATATTCAAGCCGGATATTATTCTAACGGTGAGTTCATTATTATTATTTTGATTATGAAGTTAGTTGAGATACCTGAACTGGAAGTTGCATTTAAAAACGAACGAACGCATAAAATTAAATTGCTGCATAAATTCCTATTTGATGCTGACGGTGATCGCTCTAATAGAAAGAGAATACGTGATTTTACTGGTTTCGGTTTTCAAACCGACAGCACCGAATTCAAAAATAAAATAACTAAAGTTCAAACTGATTTTTCATTAAATGATCTGATTACAGTGTGCAATCTACTTTGTATTGATAATGAGGGATCTTTAAACGATCTCGCAACCCGATTAGTTACATACCTTTCAGACTTGACCTTACTACAAAATAATATCATACAAAATGAAAGTGACACTGACTCGGAACCCGAACTGCCTTCAAATAATATGACTTCAAGTAATAACACTGAATTATCAAATTTTGACAAACAACTGCAATTTCCAGTTCAAAGTTTTATGCCATCGTCTATGAATTTTACTGATATTGAAAGTGTAATACCTCCTTTCGATGGTAGTTCTTTTAGTGATATAAACGTATGGTTTAATAATTTTGAGGATGTTACTAATATGTTTAATTTATCTGACTTTCATAAATTCATATTTTGTAAAAGATCATTACGAAGAAAAGCCCAGTTATTAGCACAAACAGAATTTCATATCAATTCATATGACAAACTTAAACAACTCTTAATATCAGAATTTAGCACCACTTATAATTCTGCCGAGTTACATGATATATTAAATAAACGAAAATTGCAAGAAAATGAATCAATAGAAGAATATTTTCTTATCATGAAACAAATATGCTCGCGTGGTAAAATCGAGGATTCCGCATTAATGCAATACATCATAAACGGCATACCCGACCCCGTTTTCAGAAAATCAATGTTATATGGATGCCAATCCATTGTAGAATTCAAGCAAAAGCTCAAAATTTATGACAAAATTCGACATGACTTTGAGAACACTAAATTTCACTTTGGCGACCAGCAACGAAATGCATTTAATCAGCTGAAACACATCCTTTCTTCAGGTCCTGTTTTAAGCATTTATAACCCTAGTAACGAAACAGAAGTTCACTGTGATGCATCTATTGACGGTTACGGAGCAGTCCTCCTTCAAAAGTCTTCTATTGACAATCAATTTCACCCTGTCTATTTTATGAGCAAAAAAACCACAGATGCCGAACGTAAATATTCGAGTTATGAATTAGAAGTTTTAGCTGTCATAGAAGCCCTTAAAAAATTTCGCGTTTACATTCTAGGTATTCCTTTCAAGATAGTCACAGATTGCAACGCATTCGCCCTTACTATGAATAAAAAAGATCTTTGCACCAAGATTGCTCGATGGGCTTTAATGTTAGCTGACTATAACTATACAATCGAACACAGACAAGGTACACGCATGCGCCATGTCGACGCTTTAAGTAGAAATCCAATATGTATGGTCATTCAAGATAGTTTTACTACCAAAATCATACAATCACAGAACACTGACGAACATATACAGGCCATCAAAGAAATTTTAAAAACAAAGCCATATGACAACTATTTCCTTAAAAATAACGTTCTCTATAAAAATCATAAAGGTATCGATCTGATAGTTGTGCCGGATGAAATGCAGCTAAATGTCATTAAACACGTTCATGACAAAGGACATTTTGGCCGTAAACGCTGTGAAGAACTCCTTAACGAAGAATTTCTCATCCCTAATATGTCAAATAAAATTGATAAAATTATAGCAAATTGTGTAACATGCCTTTTGTATAATCGCAAACGTGGCAAACAAGAAGGTGAATTACACCCCTTACCTAAAGAAGAGACTCCTCTCCAAACCTACCACATTGATCATTTAGGCCCTCTTGAAACAACCAACAAAAATTATAAACATATTTTGTCTTTAATAGACGCATTTACTAAATTCGTCTGGTTGTATCCATGTAAAAGTACTTCTGCTACCGAAGTTATATCAAAACTACGACAACAAAGTCATACTTTTGGCAATCCTTCCATTATCATTAGCGATAAAGGTCCTGCATTTACAAGCAAAGAATTTGCTGATTATTGTCAAGATGAAAATATAAAGCACGAGACAGTTACAACTGGCCTTCCCCGTGCCAATGGTCAAGTAGAGCGACTTAATTCCACCATAATTTCTGTAATCTCTAAAATGTCCAAAGACGAACCGACCAAATGGTTTAAACATGTTCCTAAAGTTCAACAAGTCATTAATTCAACTTACCAAAGAAGCATTAAGAGAACACCGTTTGAAATATTATTTGGTACAAAAATGAAACAGAAAGAAGATGTACAAATTATTGACCTCTTAAACAGTGCAATCGAAGAACAATTTATGAAAGACAGAGAAGAGCTCCGTAAAGAAGCCAAGAAGAATATTCTGGAAATTCAACAAGAAAATCGCAAGCACTATAATTTACGACGTAAGAAACCCCGTAAGTACAAGCTTGGTGACCTTGTAGCAATTAAGAGAACCCAGCAAGGACCAGGTTTAAAGTTGAAATCTAAATTCTTAGGTCCGTATAAAGTAATCAAAGTGAAGTCTAACGACACCTACGACGTAACGAAAATCTCATCAACTGAAGGACCGATAAATACTACCTCCTGTGCTGAATACATGAAACCTTGGCCTGACGAAAACTGAAACTTAAAAAACAAAAAAAAAAAAAAAAAAAAAATTAAATCTTTTCTTTCTGTGTCTCTATACGATGTTACGCTACTTCAACTATGATGTGCAGATTAATTTTTTTTTCTCTTTTCCCCTAAGAACAGTTACTGGTTTTTGTTTTTTGTTTTTCAGATTCTATTTTACCACATGTCGCTGCGGCAGCTCCAGATGTCAGGACGGCCGCTTGTGGAGAATTTCGCAAGCAACACCTGCATCAGACTGAGTGTCCCCGTATTTTCCGCTTCGAGATTAAAAAGGAAACGAGCCTTAACGAAGCTGTGTGAAGTGGAAATGCAGAAGAAGTAAAGAGAACGAAATGAGTTTTTACGACGCAGGGTTTTCGTTAAAAAAGAACAGAACATATTTCGGTGAAATAAGATTGAATATTTACACGACGTAAGAAAATCTCAGAAATATTCAACGACGTCCTGAATTTATAGACTTTAAGCTAATTAAAGAACGAGAAGAGTGTTTATATCTGTATTTTTTGTTTGTGTGTTCGTCTCAATAAATGTCAGTGTTCGTCCTAAAAGTGAGTTGTGAGTTATGTATGGAGTCTCACCCCCATAATATTATCTTTTATGTGGAAAAATAAACCTGCAAGGAGTCATTCATATACGTAGTTTTTCATCTGAAATAGATTCCTGCGCGTGTTGGGTTATAGCCAAAACCCAAACGTTCAACTTAAAGTCAATCCGAAACCTAACAAAAAATTTTTGCTGACGCAAAACCCGACGACAATTTTTCTATTGACCCTAAACCGAAATACTTCAACCCGAACACAACTCGACACAAAAAGATCTATAATTGAATACAGTTATGAAAAAATAGTCAGCAATCATATCTGTAATATCAATTCTATCTTTTATGTAGAAAATAAACACGTAAAGCAACTCATTCATATTTAAATATATAATTTTTCATGTCAAACAATAACTTTGACATTCTTTTTGTAAAATTGAGCTAATTACAGCTTGGCTCGTAAGTTAGTGTTGTCAGGTCAAACAGCGGGACAGAGAGAGAATTAAATTTAAAAAATCAAAAAACCCGACTGCGTAAATCGCCCAGTGGTAGGGGAGCAAAAAAAAAAGCCCAATTCGGAAATAATTAGGGAAAAGCTGGAAATTGTTTTAATCCCTTCAGTTTATGTCTAGAATGAATATGCTACGTTTTCCCCCTCGTACTAGGTGAGCGTTAGGAATTATATATTGATTTATAGTCAAAAAACACTTTCTTTTAAATACCACAACACTATCTCGAAATCATTAACTTTTTCAAAAACATTGTCAATACAAATGTTGTAAGAGCTTAAAATTCTAAGTAAAATGAGTACCTACACTTAATACTTTTGTTGAATATTAAGGTCACAATTCTACTTTGAAGTTTTAGCTCCGTGATCAGAGGGTTGAACTCAGAATTAATCAGGGGAAAACTGGAAATCGTTTTAATCCCTTCAGATTAGGTCTAAAATGAATATTCTATGTTTCCCCCCTTCGTACTAAGTGAGCGTTAGGAAATATGTACACATTTACATTCGAAAAGCACGTTTTTCTTTAATATTTTTAACAATATCTTAAATTGCGACCTTAATTTTGAACAAAAATATTAATATGAGTATTCATTTTATTCAAAATTTTAAGCTCTACAACATTTATATTGGCAATTTTTTGATAGACTTAGCTATTTTGAGATATTGTTAAGTTAACTTGGTCTCTCCTGGCTTCAAGCTCTTGATTTAAAAAATTTTGAAATAGAATTGCAACCTTAATGTTGAACAAAAATATTAACGATGGTACTCATTTTATTCAGAATTTTAAGCTCTACAACATTTGCACTGACAAAGTTTTTGATAGAATTAACTATTTTGAGATATTGTTAAAAATATTAAAGAAAAACATATGTTTTTCGAAAGTAAATAAGTACATATTTCCTAACGCTCACTTGGTACGAGGGGGAAAACATAGAATATTCATTTTAGACCTAATCTGAAGGGATTAAAACGATTTCCAGTTTTCCCCTGATTAATTCTGAGTTCAACCCTCTGATCACGGAGCTAAAACTTCAAAGTAGAATTGTGACCTTAATATTCAACAAAAGTATTAAGTGTAGGTACTCATTTTATTCAGAATTTTAAGCTCTACAACTTTTGTATTGACAATATTTTTGAAAAAGTTAGTGATTTTGAGATAGTGTTATGGTATTTTTTTAAAAAACGTGTTTTTTGACTATAAATCAATGTATAATTCCTAACGCTACGCCTAGTACGAGGGGGAAAACGTAGCATATTCATTCTAGACCTAAACTGAAGGGGTTAAAACAATTTCCAGCCTTCCCCTAATTATTATTCCGAATTCAACTCCCTAACCACTGGGCTAAAAAAGCGAACTAATTAATTATTTCTCATCAATATTAAAATATTTTTTTTTTTATATTACTTACCTATTTTTTTTTTTTTTTTTTTTTTACTTGTATTGGTGACTTTCAAGTTGTGTTTGATTGTTAGTTCCTATCTATAAACACCGTTTTGATGAGGCCTATAGATGTCTATGATGTTACAGTTGCAGTAAAGCTAGAGATCTTACCTACACAACGTCCAGGTTGTGTAATATTTAAACGGAGCTTCTGACTGTAAAATAGTCAATGAAACATCGTCTTCATTTTGAAAGACCTCTCCCATGGTATACCAATCAATAGGGTGCGTAAATTTTTTTTCCGTCTCTACCGCCATTTTGTAATTTACGGCCGCCATTTTGAATTTATAAAATCAAATCTAGCCTATAACCATCGGACGGTTAAGACGAATCGATAGATACCTCATTCATTAAAATCCATCTAGCCGTTGGGATGTTTCGAGGGTATAAAGAAATCCACATACCCAGATACGCGTGAAACACATAACCCTTCTTGGCAGTCGGGTAAAAAATGCCGGACAGACGCTTGAAAATCGAGACATTTTAAGCACTACAGTAAAATATGTTAAAACGGAACCAGTGTGATGGAATAACGCTTTAAACTGAAAATTTTCGCAATATCGGCTAAAACAGGCTAAGATTGTCTAAATGGGAAAGTTCTTCCAATTCTTTGTCGTTCTATCTTAAAAGGTTGCTGTATTAAATAGCTTCTTTTCATCGTATTGAATGTAAGTGAATTATACTTTATCCATAAAGGAATGGTGTGAAATTAATTAGTCGAATTAGAGCTTTCTAAATAATTAATAGTAATTTTATGACAATAATGCTCACTTTACAAATACCGCGTTTTATTATTTTTTTCATTATTTTGCCTTTCAGCCGTTTAAGAAAAAGCGCAATTATTACGTTCATTCTCAAGAAAACAATTCGTCAAACGTAAAAAGCACAGACAGCAAGTTGCCGGAACGCGCCTGTAGTTGGAACAGATTTTTTTATTATTTGAAGAAAATTCCGTGTTTTGACTGGAGAATTAAAAAAAAAAAAATGAGCTTCAGTTCGCGAATTTTTCGTGTTTTGGAGGAAAAGAGACATACGTAAAAAATCAGTTTCTGGTACAAAGAAGTAACATGCAGCACAGTTACAGGATCCCCCCTGTGATTTGACGAAAATGCAACTTCAGATAATTTTTACGAAGAGCCTACTTCACTCAATTGGAAAACCGAAATCCCATTTTACAGTTTAAACGTTGCCACATGGGAGGCGTATCCCAATCATAAAGATTGGCACCTTAAAAGACCAATGATATTTTCTAAGCATGTAATTGACAAACAAAATGGTCACCCCACAGCATAAAAATAGGCTCTCTTTGCCTCCAGGCAAACTGGGGGGTGGGGGGTATTTTAGACAACCTGGCCGGGAAAAAGTGATTAGCAGGCAGGAATGAAGACAGGCTTCCAAGTACACCTTCTGAGAAAGCAGATCTCGAGGCAGGTTTTTATTATAGACGGGTTGCACATGACGTCACATGTCTGAAATCGCTTCCTATGGCGCCCAAATATAAGGCGAATTTGGTGCTCTCCATTTGATTTTTTAGACTTATTTGCACTATAATAATTAAAATAAGGAAGCTCTAAATTAAAGAGAAAGATAACACGTGCTTTTAACGGCAAACGGGGAGTTCTGTGCTCCACGTGTGTGCTCCAGAAGCTAAGTATCAGTCGTTGCTAATAGCAACGTGACGTCAATGCAAGGGGTCTATTGAGACCCATTTTGTGGAAAGTAAAAGTTACTTTTGGGAATTTTACTATATTTTTGTGAAAAATAACATTTTGTAACGAAAGTTAAAATCCAGTTACTCAAATTTGTACTAAAGACTTCTTTAAATCCTCTTTCTAAAGTTTTTGTTTTTCGCGATCTAGTTTCATTTACAAATTACACATTTTAAAACACTTTTTATGAAAAAGAATTTTACAAAGGGGTCTATTTTATTAAAAGGAATTTTATGCAGGGGCACGTTTTATTAAGTTCATTTTTGTGAAGGGTCCCATTTTATTAAATTTATTCTTGTGAGGAGGCCAGTTTTATTAAATTCATTTTTGTGAAGGGTCCCATTTTATTAAATTTATTCTTGTGAGGAGGCCAGTTTTATTAAATTCATTTTTGTGAAGGGTCCTGTTCGGACCTTGTGCGCATGCCGAACGAGCTCCGCAGCTTTGCGGTCATGTGACCCAGTTCAGTTGTTCTTTAGCTGCCATTGCGGTACGTTGTGTATTCGAGCGGGTCTTATCCCCAAGTATAGAGTACGTTGTTCTTTAGCTGCCATTGCGGCACGTTGTGTATTCTAGCGGGTCTTATCCCCAATTATTCTGTTTCTTATAGCGGGAGTATTCCCCAAAAATATGTTTTATGAACGCCACTTGTTCTAACAGCGCAGCGGGTTATTACCCCAACGTCACTTCATCATTCTATGTTCTTCAGTGTTCGTGATTGTTTGTAACATTTGTGTGCTGTGTGTTATAAAAAATGTGAAAAAGAAACCTAATCGTCTTCATTCCTAAAGTTACGCACAGTATTCACATACATTTTTGTGGTCCGTCGAGCCGGAGCGAAATAGCTGCTATGGAAAAATTAAATAGAACAAAAGGTGCTCTAAAAGGTGCTATAACGAAATTAGAAAATTTCGTAAAAGATAATACAGACGAAATTAATTACTCGAGTACCGAGCTCGAAATAAAGATTCGAAAATTACCTGAGCTTCAAGCAAAAGTATCGGAAATACGGGATAAATATTATGATATCCCTGATATTAAGGACTTACCAGAAATCGAAAACGAGTTAGATGAACTCGAAGATCGTCTCGAGAAACTTGAGGTAAGTCTCAATATATTTCTTAAAAATCTTAAAGTTTCTGAAATAAATGTGCATGCTGATAGTATTGAATCTATAAGTTTGAATAATATTAAAGTTAAGTTACCTGAAATCCCACTACCAACATTCAATGGTAAATATGAAGAGTGGTCAATCTTTAAAGTACAATTTACAAATTTAATTATCAATAATGCTCAGTTAAATGACGGTCAGAAGCTGTTTTATTTGCGAGCATCGCTAAAAAATGAAGCAAAACAACTAGAGAGCCCAGACGATTCCTTTGAGTCATTGTTTACAGCACTTACTGAAAGATTCGAAAATCAACGTTTGCTCATTGACTCTCATTTATCAGCCATAATTAATTATGAAAAAATACATTACGAGTCTTCTAAAGAATTGAGATCCTTTATTGATTGTGTAAATAAAAATTTGAGGGCTTTAAAAGTATTACAATATGAACAAAACAATCTGTCTGATGCTATCCTTATCAATATTATATTGCAAAAGGTGGATAAGGAATCTCGAAAATTATTTGAATATTCGATTAAAAAATCAGAATACCCACAATTTAATGAATTAATGTCATTTTTGGAAAACCGAAGTTCTGCGTTAGAAAGCGTAAATATATACTCTGCTTCAAAACCCTTAAACAAAAACATTCCTCTTTCGAACAAACAAAAAAATTTCATGCTAAATTCGAATGATAAACCGAATGGAAAAACTTGTATTCTGTGCAAATTGGCTTTTCATAATTTGAACAAATGTTCTCAGTTTCTAAAAATGAATGTTTCTGAACGATACGATTTTGTGAAGAAAAATAAACTGTGTACCAATTGTTTGAATAATTCTCATTTCGTAAATTCTTGCATTTCAAAATATAATTGTAATACCTGTGGATTGCGACACAGCTCATCGCTTCATCGAGATAAAAAAAATAAATCCAAAAATGAATTGGCTTCCCCCCAAATTTCCTCCCCTCTTGCAGGTGCGGTAAATAGAGAAACGGAAAACATTTCGATAAATAATGAATCTTTAAAGACCTTGAATAATATAAGTAAAGAAAGAAAATCAATTTTATTGAGTACATGCTTTGTTTTTATAGAAGATAATTTCGAAAATAAACGAAAGTTTAGAGTAATTTTGGATAATGCTAGCAATGTCAATATTTTAACTAAGGATTGCGCTGACATGCTGAAATTTAAAAAAAGGATAATTAATGTACCCGTTACAGGATTAAACGGTTATACTTATAATGTAAAAAATAAAATTTCGAGTGTAATTACAAACGAAGATGGCTCTTTCAGGAAGAATATAGATTTCTTAATTGTTTTCAAAATCACGGATGTAATTCCATCAAAGCAATTAAATGTATCGGACATTAATTTACCGAATATTGTGGAATTGGCAGACCCCACATTTTTCAAACCGGGAAAAATTCACGCATTGGTTGGCGCTGAATTATTTTATAGAATTTTAAAGCATAATTCAGTTAAGATAAATGATAAACTTTTTCTGCAAGACACTGTTTTTGGATGGATCCCAACTGGGGCGCTAGAGGAGAACACGCAAACAAACAATATTACTATGTGCAATTTCGTTAGAGATTTCGATGAAATAAATGATAATTTAAAACAATTTTGGGAGCTTGAGTCTATAGGCATTAAACATGATGATCCGAAAATATCGGAAACTGATCAAGCACAACAAATATTCGATAAAACTGTCAAATTTGTAGGCGATCGTTATGAAGTTCAGTTACCGTGGAAAAAAGACTGGAAGGATTTAGATGATAATTTTAATGTTGCGAAACAGCGTTTGGAAGGTCTAAAAAGAAAATTTTGTCGAAACCCAGAGCTTTTTCGACAATATTCTGAAATAATCACGGAATATTTAAAGCAAGGAATTATAGAGCAGGTGCAAGAAAATGAACCTGTTTTAGACAGGGCAGTTTATTATTTGCCCCATCATGCGGTCTGTAAAGAAGATAAACTTACTACAAAGGTCCGAATCGTCTTCGATTGCCAGCTCTCATGATAACAATGATTTGTCCCTTAATGATTGTTTATGGCCCGGCACCAGCTTAAATCCACTTCTATTTGATATTTTAATCCACTTCAGATTATACGAAATTGCCTTTTCTTCTGATATCGAGAAGGCGTTCCTTCAAATCTCACTAGCTGAAAAAGATCGGGATTCTGTCCGTTTTCTGTGGTATGATGATGGTTTAAAATCTTTCAAGGTCTTCAGATTCAAACGTGTTATTTTTGGAGTCAATGCCTCTCCATTCCTCCTATCTGCTACCATAAAGGAGCACATCAAGCGGTTTACGAACCTACACCCAAGAACTGTTCACCTACTCGATAAATATATTTATGTGGACGATTTTATATCTGGCGAAGATACGTTGCAAGAAGCTCTTGATGTTTCCCTGAATGCTAACAAAATAATGTCTGAAGCAGGAATGATTCTTCGAAAATGGATAACCAATGATGAAGCGTTACTGAAGTGCTGGCAAAAGGAAGGTTTAAATATTCAAACAGAACATGCTGCAATAAGCCTAGGAAGCAATCTAAGCAAGGTATTAGGAATGTCCTGGAAAACAGAAGAAGATTGTCTGACATTCGAAGTCAAAAGTTTAATAGAATTCTTGTCATCGCAAAAAAGCTCAAAACGTCTACTATTGCAAGCAGTTGGTAAAATCTTCGATCCGTTAGGCATGCTGACGCCATTCACCATTAGAATAAAATGCCTGTTCCAAGAACTATGGCTAAAGAAGACAGCATGGGATGAACAGTTACCAACTAATGTGCACGAAAAATGGTTAAAGTGGCTCGAAGAACTTCCAAATTTAGCAGAATTAAAAATTCCGAGGAAAATTCTTGGTAGCTTGAATCAAGTAATAGCTGTAGAAATACACGCCTTTTCTGATGCTAGTAAAATAGCGTATGGATCTGCAATTTATCTGAGAATAAAAAGAGAGAGCGGTGTGGAAGTCAATCTCGTGACTTCAAAGAGTCGTGTTGCACCGATAAAGGAGATAACTCTGCCCCGGCTAGAACTTCTCGGAGCCTTACTAAGTGCAAGACTGACCAATAAAGTAAAACCCATCCTAGATCAAAAAATCACATCGAAAGTGTACTATTGGACGGATTCCAAAATAACCTTATTCTGGATCAAAGGATCATCAAAGCGATGGTAGCAGTTTGTGGCTAACCGTGTCATAGAGATTAATGCACTTTCAGATTCGAACTCTTGGTATCACTGCTCCAGCAAGGACAACCCTGCCGATCTCTTGACCAGAGGTGCGAGTGTTAATTCCCTTCTAGAGAATCCAATGTGGTTTAGGGGACCAAACTTCCTAGCAGCTGATGACTTAGTGACTGAGCAAGAAACTATTTCTGTGCCAGAAACAGATTACATTCCAGAGACTAAATCAAAATATAAAAATCAATGGCGGATCTAAGGGGGGGGGCGAAGGGGCGATCGCCCCCCCCCCTTGGGCTAATAAAGGGTTTGTAAAACGACATTATGCATCCTCACGGGAAATGACTTGGGGCGGAGCTCGAGCCCAGCGCGATCCGACCCGGATCGCGCCACTTGAAATCCACGAGATTCAGACTGGGTCAGGTCTTTTCTCTTTTAGAGTCGGGTCGTGCCCTGATCTTATTTTTTTCTGCAGATTCCGGTCGGACCAGACTTCTTTTTCCCCCAGATTGAGCCTGGCCTGGACTTCATTTTCCCTAAAGGTCGACAATGGCCAAAAGTTACAGGTCGGGGATTGGCCCGGAATAAAAGCTAAACATTCGATCCGTTTCAGCCCGTATGATAAGCATTATTGGCTCGACCACGACCCGTGCACTCCTCTAAATTCTTCCTCCCGAGCCCAAGTTGGTTCGACCCGACGCGGATCGCACCAGTTTAAATTCACGAGACTCGGGCTGGATCAGATCTTTTCTCTTTTAGAGTCGGGTCGTGCTCTGATCTTAATTTTTTCTGCAGATTCGTGTCGGGCCATACTTCTTTTTCCTCGAGATCGAGACTGGCCTGGACTTCATTTTTTCTAGAGGTCTCCACTGGCCAAAATTTCCAGGTTAGCGCTCGGCCCGGAATAAAAGCTAAACATTCGGTCCGTATCAGCCCTTATGATAAGCATTATTGGTCCGACCACGACCCGTGTACTCCTCTAAATTCTTCCTCCCAAGCCCAAGTTGGTCCGACCCAACCCGGGTCGTGCCATGATCTTAATTTTTTCTGCAGATTCGGGTCGGGCCAGACTTCTTTTTCCTACAGATCGAGCCTGACCTGGATTTCATTTTTCCTAGAGGTCTGCACTGGCCAAAATTTCCAGGTCGGGGCTCGGCCCGGAATAAAAGCTAAACATTCGGTCCGTGTAAGCCTGTATTATAAGCATTATTGGCCCGACCATGACCCGTGCACTCCTGTAAATTCTTCCTCCCGAGCCCAAGTTGGTCTGCAATCTTACTTATTTGTCATTCGTAAAAATTATATTTGTTTTGCACATTTGTTTAGCGAAATCTTTAGAAATTTAATTTGATTTGATAAGTTACAGAGATGCATTTTTTAAAATTTACTTTTTTACTTCGTAGAGCTTTAAAATTATGATTTTCTTTTATCAACCGTTTCTTTCATTCTAAACAGATTATCTTACTGGATTTTTATTTGAATGTAATTGTCTAAGTCATATTTTTGCGTAGTGTTTACGTACATAATTGCCTAAATAGTCATCGTTATAGTCATTAATATTATTGTTTTTTTTGTATTCATGAATTTCGAACATAATCTGAAAATAAAATATGAGCATAAGCAAGTGTACTTTATGAATAATTTTAATTGCAAAATGCAGGCAGGGCTGGAGTTGATTTTTTAGCTTTTATACCGGGGGGGGGGGGGGACAATAGTTTTATTTTTTTATGTGGGTTGGACCTGGGCTTAGGCATGATAACTTAAGCCCATGTAAACCTCTATCTGACATATCGAAGCCAGCTTAACTTTTTTTTTTTTAAATGCTTAATTTCAGCCATCATCCCATAACTACTGAATATACCGGTTGTCCTAAAATGGACTGACTGATTTTAAAATTCAATAAATTGCAAATGGTGACAGATATTAAAAAAGTACTTGCAGGAGGGTTATAGATGTCGGGAACAGAGGTGATTATGTTCCAAATTTTCCGAAAATTTAACCCTCTCGCTGCGCAACCCGCGATTTCCACGGCCAACGTAAAGTGGCAAAATTTGCGCAACCCGCAATTTCCGCAGCAAATCTTCTTTTTATGATCTAATTCTATTTAAAAAAAACTCTGTTTCACAAAGATTTTAAGACATATTTTACTCTAAAATGTGTGCAGATTTGAAATGTGTAATAAAAAATATGCGCAATTTTTTAACCTATTTTGATAAAAAAAAAAAATAAATAAATAAATAATAATAATAATAATAATAATAATAATAATAATAATACGCAACTCCAGGGTTAAGGCATTCGGTTCCAAAAATTTAGAAAATTCACCTATCCGAAAATTCGGACATACAAATAATCGCAAATTTTGATAAATGGTCTCCATAAAAAATCTATTTCGTCAATCGTTCGCAGAAAATAACTTCAATGACTTCGAATGAAAATAACTTCAATAACTTCGAATGATCACAGAAAAAACGCGAATTTGGTCAGGGAGCCACGGAAAACATGCGAAATTCTTCAAATGATCACAGAAAACGCGAATTTCTTCCAAAGGCAGCGGAAAAGAACTCGAATTTCGTTAAAGGATCGCGGAGAAAACGCAAATTTTGTCAAATAGCCGCGAAAAAAAAACCCGCGAATTTCGTCAAAGGATCGTGGAGAAAACACGAATTCCTTCATAGAATCGTGGGAAAAAACGAATTTAGTCAAAGAATCGCTTTAAAAACGCGAATTTAGTCAAATGATCGCTGAAAAAACGCGAATTTTGTAGAAGGGTCACGGAAAAAAACGCGAATTTTACCAAAGGTCTGCAAAATTACACTAATTTCGTCAAGGGTTGCAGAAGAAACGCAAATTTCATCAAAGGGTCGAAGACGAGCGATTTTCATCAAAGAGTCGTGGGGAAAATGCGGTGGTCTCTTTAGAAAACAGCACACTTACATACGTTTATTATTATAGGTATAATTTTTAACTTGAAATAATATACTGAACTAATTTTTGAAAAAAACCCAAGTTAACCCAAACCCAGCTTGCAGGAATCTACACTCAGCCTGAATTCGATCCGAATCCAAAACCGATAACCCGACCTGCAACAAAAATAATTAGTGCCAGAAGGGAATCCCCCCATCTGCTGTAACCCTCCAGAAAATTTTCTTTGAATTTCAGAATTTTTTTCTTTTTTACTCTACTCCTGATAATTGTTTTAACTGCGATTCTTGATTTTAGTTTAAAATAGCAACGAAGATGGTGCTGGAAGCAAGAGGCGCTAAATCAGTTCCCGGAGGAGGTAGGCTTAACGACCATTGTTTACAGTGCCATCTATCGCTGCTATTATACAGTAAAATCAAGAATCACAGTAAAAAATCTCATGACATCTTACATAACCCTCCTGCAAGATTTTTTTAAATAGCTTTCACCATTCGAAAAGTATTAAATTTTAAAATCCATTTAAGGACACCCGGTAAGTTTTTTAATAAGTTTCGAAGCATTCTTTACTGAATTACAACTCACTTTAGATATAAAGAGACAAGCAGTCTTATACCAAATTAGTATTTTTTTCATAATCCTGGAGATTAAAAAGTATTCCTAAATAATTATTTGGACGTGTCTGTTATGGAGATTTTACTGCATATAGTTTTTATCTTCAAAAATACTTAGACTTTCTTTTAAAAAGAACGGGTCAACCCGAACCCTTCTCGCAAGTCGCAGTAGTGAAAACCCAATCCGAAACTGACCCAAATCGGATATAATGTATATCAATCTGCCCCAAACCTAACGCGCTAGGAACAGCTAAAAAGTAAAAGTCAACCCGACCTGTAGCAGAAAAGTAGAAGTCAACCGGGCCCAAACTCGACCCGCATCGAAAAAGAAGTTAACCCGGTCCATAGCAAAAAAGTACAAGTTAACCCGACCCACAGCAAAAAATAGAAATCAATCAGACCCAAACGCGACCCACAGCAAAAAAGTATAAGTTAATCCAACCAGCAGCAAAAAATAGAAGTCAACCGGACCCAAACCCGACCCACAGCAAAAAGTAGAAGTAACATGACCCGCAGTGAAAAAATTATCCCCGACCCGCGCATCAGATTGGAGTTTCCAAATTTCTAAAATCGCCCCCCCCCCCCCCCCCTTGAGGACTCTCCAGATCCGCCCTTGATAAAAATAACTGTAATGATTTCAATTCTAATATTTCTCTTTCTCTTTTCAGGAATCCTGAAGAAGTAAATTTTTTTCTCAACATAAGTGGTAAATACTATAGTATTCTTCGCATACTGGCATATGTTTATAGGTTTTTTCACAATTGCAAATGTAAGTTAGCAGACCGGCGCAGAGGCAGCCTCACAACCCCAGAAATAAAAAATTCAGAAGTTTCTCTAATTAGATTAGTACAAAATGCAGAATTTCAGGAAGAGATTAACCCCTTGGGGACGAGCGACACGTATACGTGCCGGAAACAGGCCTAAGGATCCTCGTTTATCCTCACCAGTAAAATTTTACTGTAAAATTTGCCTTATTTAATCCGAGCATTTTCCCAATTTGAATAGGCACAAACTTCTGTTTTTTAAAACCGGTAGCAAAGAAATAACCATTTCGTAAAAGGCTCCCGTCGCGAAGGGGTTAAGGGTTTAAAACAGGAATCAAGGGTTCCCCCTTCCAGTAAAATTAAATGTTTATCCCCCTTTTTGGATCAAGATAATATCTTAAGAGTTGGCGGTAGGTTGGAAAATTCAGATTTAAACTTTGATAAGAAGCATCAAATCATTTTGCCGAAAGGCCATAAGCTCACAAAACTCATATTTGAGCATTTTCACAGGAAGTATTTTCATATTGCTCCCCAAACTTTAATCCATTAAGTACGAATGCGGTTTTGGCCCGTAAGTGGAAAAAATTTAGCGCGAAAAGTAGTGCATGATTGCGTTGTCTGTTTTAGGAACAACCCAGTTACTGCTAAACAAATCATGGGTGACCTCCCATCAAAAAGAGTAACTCCAAATTTTACGTTTAACCATACAGGAGCCGATTTTTGCGGCCCTTTTGAGATTAAATATAAAAATCAAAGAAAAGGGATTTTTCATAAGGTTTATGTCGCGATTTTCGTTTGCTTAGTAACAAAGGCTATTCATTTAGAAATAGTAATGGATCTAACTTCTGATGCGTTTATCGCTGCACTTAAACGCTTTGTTTCAAGGCGAGGAAAATGCGCTTCTATTATGACAGACAATGCTATGAATTTTAGGGGTGCTAAATCGGAATCGCACAAACTTCATGAGTTAGTTCGTAGACCGGATGAAAAATTAGCTAATTACCTTACTTCAGAAGCTATTGAATGGAAGTTCATTCCTCCTAGATCGCCCAACTTCGGTGGTTTATGGGAGGCTGGAGTAAAATCTTTCAAGTATTATCTTAAACGAACATTAAAAGGTGCTAGATTGACTATGGAAGAATTCCAAACAGTCACCACCCAAATCGAAGGGGTACTAAATTCGCGTCCCTTAACTCCGTTATCGACCGATATAAATGATTTTAATGCATTGACACCAGGCCATTTCCTAATTGGTCGGCCTATCGATGCCATTCCAGAACCTCAGTGATTGGTATCACAGAATCGAGATTATCTAGGTGGCAGAGAATCACTAAATTCGTCCAATTAATTTGGAGAAATTGGCAATTAAATTACTTGAGTCATCTCCAAAATCGTTCAAAATGGCGGGTAAAGGGGGAAAACATCAAACCAGGGGCGATGGTAGTCATAAAGGAGGACAATTTACCTCCCTGTAAGTGGATGCTAGGACGAATCTTAGAGGTTATACCAGGAAAGGATGGTAATGTTAGGGTTTCAAAGGTTGCAAAAGGGTTGCAGCCTCAAATATCTTTCTTAGATCCATATCTAGATTGTGTGTCTTGCCCATTAATGAAACCTAATGTACATACCTTTTCTCATTGTCTACTTATTTTAAAGTGCACCTAAGATTTACATGTTATTTTACATTCAACTTTTCTTAAGAATACATCGAACTATTTTTAGAAAATAGCTTAATTTTGTAACAAAGAATTTAATTTTATTGTATTGTATAGTCCTTGTTATTGCAACTTATTATTATTGTATTTGTATTGTAATATTATTTTATGGTATTGGTATTTTATTTAGTTCTTGTATTTATAGTGTATTTTTAATATATTGAATGTGCTACGCACATTGCAACGCGGGGCGGCATGTTCGGACCTTGTGCGCATGCCGAACGAGCTCCGCAGCTTTGCGGTCATGTGACCCAGTTCAGTTGTTCTTTAGCTGCCATTGCGGTACGTTGTGTATTCGAGCGGGTCTTATCCCCAAGTATAGAGTATGTTGTTCTTGAGCTGCCATTGTGGCACGTTATGTTATAGCGGGTCTTATCCCCAATTATTCTGTTTCTTATAGCGGGAGTATTCCCCAAAAATATGTTTTATGAACGTCACTTGTTCTAACAGCGGGTTATTACCCCAACGCCACTTCATCATTCTATGTTCTTCAGTGTTCGTGATTGTTTGTAACATTTGTGTGCTGTGTGTTATAAAAAATGTGAAAAAGAAACCTAATCGTCTTCATTCCTAAAGTTACGCACAGTATTCACATACAGGTCCTATTTTATTAAATTTATTTTTGTGAGGAGGCCAGTTTTATTAAATTTATTTTTGTGAAGGGGACTATTTTATTGAATAGATTTTTGTGAAAGGGCCTTGAATAGGCCCCATTTTCTATCTGGATGGACCCCTGGAAAGTTGTTCTGAAGTCTAAATAGGTTATTCACCAACACATTTTCAAAATCATATGCATATTTTTAAGTGCACGAAATTTACCGATATTCTTATTCAGATATTAAAAATTCAAATACTTTTTCTCTTTTTCTCATGGAGGCAAAAGACTTCTGAAAACAATGTCAAAGTTGGTATTTTGAGTTGGTTTTAAACACAGAAATCAGGAAACGTTTATCATTGGGAAGCAATTCTATTATAATTCCAAATATATTTAATATATATATATAAAGCGATATTCGAGTGAACATTAAATGTCAGCAAATTTAAAGTTTTTATGTTAGAATGTATCGGAGAGATTCACGTTGTTGAGGCTCTATTATTTATTTTTTATGTAATTTTTTTAACAGCTTTAAAAAATGTAATGAAACAATAAATTTAGAAATTTCCTTTTTCATCGAGGGTGTTATTGACATTTAGTGATGATCTCTATTGAAATTGAAACGTTCGAAATTTGAAATATGCAGTTACATTACGGTCAATGAGAAAGAATCAAGTACATTTTAATAATGTTGCACCATTTCAAACATAAGAAAATTGATACGTATTTATGAGGTGCAAAGCATTTATTACTCATTTACAGCACCTCACAAACGAATTCCATTACATAATACATAGTCTACTTAGAAAAACTGTTTACAAAATATTTTAATGATGTTACACTGCTTCAAGTATAATGAAAATGATATACATTACTGTGGTTTCACGCCATAACCATATACTTAACTTACTGTAGAATGTGATGTGTGTATCATTTATCGCTCATTTACAGGAACACACAAAATTTATCGGATACAACACAGAAGTACTCTCTATTAGCTGGAAAGTACGGTTTTCGTTATGATACACGTTAAGTTACAAAGTTTTATACACTATTGGGTAAGTGTGAAAGCGGAAAGTGGGGGGATACGGTGTGTCATATACAGGGCTGTACAAATGAAATAAAAATTTTTTAGCCTATTGATGTAAATTAATCCAGCCGAAATTTGCCGAAAACGAATTTTCGGCGAAACTCAGATTTTGGGCCGAAAAAGTAAAAAACGACCTTTGTGCAGATCGATCTCACCTATCCAATGCAAAAAAAAATAATAATAATAATAATAATAATAATAAAATAAATTAAAATAAAAATATTGAAATGCAAACGAGATATCTTTATAAATTTCTTCCATAGGATTAGCATTAGCGAACGGATCTTTTCGCTTGACTAAAGTAGCCTCTTCTTGGTTGCATTTCAATATTTTTAAATGATTTTTTTTTTCATTGGATAGCTGAGATCAATCTGTACAAAGGCCTTTTTTTCTTTTTCGATTTTGTTCAGAAACGTTTTTAATGAGGACACTTTCAATTTCGGAACCATTTTCGAAAGTGAGAACATCCCCACAAAAATTTTGGCAGTCAAAGTGGGAAAAGTAAAAAGCGGCCTTTGTGCAGATCAATCTCAGCTATCCAATGAAAAAAAAAGAATTAAAAAATATTGAAATGCTACCGAGATATCTTTACAAATTTCTTCCTTAGAATTAGCATTAGCGAACGGGTCTTTTCGCTTGACTAAAGTAGCCTCTTCTCGGTTGCATTTCAATATTTTAAAATGATTTTTTTGAATTGGATACCTGAGATCAATCTGTACCAAGGCCGTTTTTTGCTTTTTCGATTTTGTTTACAGATATTTTTATTATTATTTTAATTAATTAATTATTAATTTATAGTAAGGAATTATTTAATTATTATTTTAATTAATTTATTAATAATTAATAATAAGGAATTATTTTATTAATTGAATTCCTGGTTATTCCAGTCAATCTTTCTAAAAAAGGAAGATATATTGGTGCTTATCCACATCAAATATGCTGCTCTGTTGTACAAAAATATTTATAACTATCATAATTATAGTAAAATCCCTGTTAGCTTGGGCTACAGGAACAGGTAGATTTCAAAGTTAATTCACCAACAATTTTACGGATTAAGAGAAATGTGATTTTTTTTCTTATACACACACACATACATTTTTTTTTCTTTTTGCCGTAATAGTTGATCTTATCAAAAACTTGTCAATATAAAAGTTTTAGATAATACTAAGAAGATGTATAATAAATTCAAACGGATTTGATATCTTGTGAATTGACGAAGTTATGAATTTTTTTCTTCTTCAACCACTTTTTTTTTCTTTTGTAATAGTTGGTAGTAGATAATAATTGGGGGTTCTGCGCCAGCGGCGTACGCGGCGTGACCTCTGTGCACCTGTGAAGGTCATGCGGCGGCGGAGGTCATGGGGTCAAGGTCATGCGTCGTACTCTTGGAGGTGGGTTCAAGGTGATGCGGCGGTGAAGGTGATGTGTCATCTTATAGTATGAGGGGTTATTTTGAGTTTAATTATTTTACTAATGATAATTAATTTTAATTGGGGGACTTTAACTTTTTTCGGGGTAATATTTGAAGATTGATTTTTTTTCTTACCGTACTACAGTATGAGGGGTAATTTTAAGTTTTTTTTTTTACTAATGATAATTAATTTTAATTGGGGGACTTTAACTTTTTTCGGGGTAATTTTTTGAAATTTTTGGGACATTGATTTTTTTTCGTCGTACGAGGGGTTATTTTAAGTTTGATATTTTTTCATTAATGATAATTAATTTTAATTGGGGGACTTTAACTTTTTTAGGGGTAATTTTTGAAGATTGAATTTTGGGAGATTCATTTTTTTTTTCTAACCGTACTACAGTACTTAGGGATAATTTTACATTTGAAAAATACATTAACGATAATTAATTAAGAAATTTTAATTGGGGGCTTAAACTTTTTGGAGTAATTTTTTGAAATTTTTGGCACATTGACTTTTTTTTTTTTTTTTTTTTGTCGTACGAGGGGTTATTTTAAGTTGGATATTTTTCATTAATGATAATTAATTAAGAAATTTTAATTGGGGGACTTTAACTTTTTTGGGAGTATTTTTGAAGATACAGTTTTTCGGGGAAATTGATTATTCTTTTCGTTGTACTCCAGTACGAGGGGTTATTTGTACTTTTAAAAAATAAATTAAGAATTTTTAATTGGGAGACTTTAATTTTTGGGAGTAATTTTTGAGATAGATTTTTTTTTTCTGACATTTATTATTTAGCACACTTGTGTTTGCGGTGTTTTTACTGGCAACGATTTTTAATTTGGGAACTTTCAAATATTTTTTTTTTCGCGATTTTCCTTTAGCAATCGAATTTTAAACATTCATTAAACATTTTAATTGGGAGACTTTATCTTTTAACGCAAATTTTTAGATAAAAATGGAATTTTCAACATAAATTGGATGAGAGGACTTTACGCGATTCAATTTAGTGACGTATGCGCTTGACTATTGAGTATTAATTAAAATTTTGAATGAGGTCACATGTGAATTTTGTTATTTAGTGTTAGAATTTTTGTCTGCAAATTTTAAAATAGTACTGCCCCCACCAGTGGCTGAGAGGTTCTGCTCACGAAGCTAATAGACCTGAAGTATTGGGTTCGATCCCATTCGCGCCCGTCGGCCTAATCGTTCGGAGTTTTGTTTGAGCCATGAATTTGCATGCGTAAATTCGGGTTAGGTTTCCTTAGAAAGACCCACACGAAGGGCACTCCCTCCCTTTATCCATAGTGTAGATAATCGGTCGTCAAAATTAACCCACCTTTTTAATAGTACTAGTAAACTTTAGAATTTTTTTTTTCTGAATCCGTGTTAGATGAGTAGAAATTTTTTCTCGGTTTTATACAAAAATAGAAATTGGTAAGATATTTTTGAGGATATCGGTTTTTTGGCTTGTTATGCAATGTTTAGGTATGTATTGTTTAATCTATATGAAAATTTATTTTGAAAAAAAAAAAAAAAACATGAAATGGCATTCATAAAGATATTAGTAAATTTTCCCCCCACCCCTAAATGAATTTATATTTGTGAAATATAGGGTTACCTATTTAATGGTGTGTTTGAATTTAGAATCACCAATATACCTTAACCCGAAATTTTATTGACGCATGTTTTCGAAAAGTTTCATATTTTTAAAAACTAGAAAATCGATTTTTAAACGAAGCGCTTTTTAAACATATATAATTTTTGAACGTTTCTATCGAAACACTTTGAATTTTTAATAAGATTTTGAAAAAAAAACGCACTTTTGACAAATTTTCGCTAATAATTGCGCTTTTTAGAATAAAACTATTAAATACATAAATTTACCAAAAATTTAACACACTTACTTTACTTAAAATGACTTTCAGAGCCTAAAAAAACGCGTGTTTCTGTAGGAAAATGTCTACTATACTGAACCGTGGTCATCGTGCGTTATCTTTGGGAACACTCAGAAGTGAATCACTTTATCTAGATAAGGGGTTTTCCTTTATATGGTGATAGGATATTAGATTTTAATTTCGATTGACTAATGGTGGGGTAAAATTAAGATTTTCATTTAATTAATTTAAGATTTTTATTATCTCACTGATTGTGAATTTAATGAATGAATAATTAATATTTCGTCACATAAAACGAATAAATGCATAATTTAGATTTAATATTGCGTCACAATTTTTAAATGATTTTATTAATATAAAATTTTTATCCAATTGGGGGTCATTTTTTCTTATAGATTTATTTTTAATAAAATTGGAATATTCATTTAGTAATACTATATTAACAATTTAATGCATGTGTTACATTTTTTTTTTTTTGGATTTAACTATTATAAAATTAGACCTTTTAAAACGGATACTTTTTTAATTGATTCATTAACCGTGAGAATACTTCAAACACGTCATTGATGAGTCATCACACATAAGTAAATTTTCACTCGTAAACATGAAAGTTTTAATAAATATATTGAGGTTTTTGAAAAGTGACACTCATTTCGTGCAGTGGACTTTGAATTTTTAGTCTAGTTCTAATTTCGATCTAGTTCAAATTTTGCTAAGTTAACACGTTACGAAATATAGGGGAGCTTTATACTATGCATTAATATAACTATGATTTTTGCTTAATTTTTTACAAGGCTAAAATTTTTATCATCGGAAAAACACATCTTTAAGAGATTTAAAAAAAATATTTGTAAATATATATATAATTTAATATCATTAAATATTTAGTATCTTCACACATAATTAACACATGTTAATTAAGTACGATTAAATTTAAAAGAAATCATAATTTTCATTAAATTAAAAAGAAATTGTACATTTAACTTTTAATCTAGCAAATATTAAAACATGAAAGAAATGATTGCGCTTTTAGAGCATATAACTTTAATCATAAAAATTTGAATACTTATCACTTTCAAATGAAAATGATAAACCTTTATTTAAAATTTTTCAGTTTATAATTAGAGACATACAATTAACTAGAAACTTAAGTATAAAAACAGAAATGAATATCTAGCAATAAGGTTAACATTTTTAATAAAAAATTAATATTTTAGGTTAATTTTAAACGTGCTAGTATTTTTAGACTAGCGAAATATCCCTTTTTTAGAAAATACTTTTCTGGTTTAATTTTCATTTATTTTTAAATATAACTTTTAAAAAATATTCTCAACTGTAAAAACTAGGGATTTGCTTTTGACAATTTTATTTGAATTTAAGATTTGTTTCACATTTAGAAGTATATCTTATCAAAATAAATTCGAAATATTTAGATTTGTTTATTATTAATAATTTGAAAAATAAAACATTTAGAAGTAAATTCACTTACTTTTGTTTATGTTTCATAAAAATCCAAAAGGGTTGAAAAAGAGTAGCAACACTTCACATAAGTTTTGTGATACTAAATGGAGTAAATTTTGAACATCAATATCTTATATGTTTGGGTATTTCCATGAATACATGATTCATGAGATAAGCAGAATGTCATGTTCAAATATGAATCTAAGAACAGTGTTAATGAATTTTCTTTATTCATATCGTATATACTTTAGCTATAATTAATATAATGTGTAATTAATAAGGGATTTAATTAATATGATGCGTTTTTAAATAAAATCTAAATATAATTGTATCTTTTTCAGTCTTATTTAATAGAAGAGGAATGCTTTTCAAATTTATTAAGAAACATGTAAGTTATTATTAGCTTGGAAATTGCAACTGAATTAAAAATTGACTTTTAACACAGAATTAGTCTTTTGCTAAATTTTCAATGAAAATATTTCTCACTTAAAAGTTTACTTCTCACATTAAAAAAGTCATATACTTGGAATTTTTACCGGGAAAATTTTCTCACATGGAAAAAGGCTTTAGTGATTGTATTAGAATAAAAACTTATCATATTAAAATTTTTAATAAGTAAATTATTATTATTAAATCTATGTCACCCACCACTCACTTTATTTACAAATAAATATTTATCACTTTTTAATGGAAACAAAAATGGTAGGTAAAGCTTTCGTTTAATATTTTTAAATTAATATGAGTCTTTTTTTTTTTTTTCAGTGCAACTCCTTCAAATTTAAAACCTTTTGAGAGCTTTTATAGGGAGAACGTAAACAAATCGAAGTCTCACATTTCAACAATAAAGGATTTATACTAAGTACACTACAAACTTATTTATAAAAAGGAAAGACATAACCCTATTTCAGTTTTTCGTTAAGCATATTTTTAATTCACAAGCAGGCTTCACACAGTTGCAAAAGGAACGTGTGCTGGATGGCCGAATGGATAAGGCAGTGAACTCCAGACTAGGGATTGTGGGTTCGAATCCTTCCAGTCCCACATTCATCATTCTATGTTCTTCAGTGTTCGTGATTGTTTGTAACATTTGTGTGCTGTGTGTTATAAAAAATGTGAAAAAGAAACCTAATCGTCTTCATTCCTAAAGTTACGCACAGTATTCACATACAGGTCCTATTTTATTAAATTTATTTTTGTGAGGAGGCCAGTTTTATTAAATTTATTTTTGTGAAGGGGACTATTTTATTGAATAGATTTTTGTGAAAGGGCCTTGAATAGGCCCCATTTTCTATCTGGATGGACCCCTGGAAAGTTGTTCTGAAGTCTAAATAGGTTATTCACCAACACATTTTCAAAATCATATGCATATTTTTAAGTGCACGAAATTTACCGATATTCTTATTCAGATATTAAAAATTCAAATACTTTTTCTCTTTTTCTCATGGAGGCAAAAGACTTCTGAAAACAATGTCAAAGTTGGTATTTTGAGTTGGTTTTAAACACAGAAATCAGGAAACGTTTATCATTGGGAAGCAATTCTATTATAATTCCAAATATATTTAATATATATATATAAAACGATATTCGAGTGAACATTAAATGTCAGCAAATTTAAAGTTTTTATGTTAGAATGTATCGGAGAGATTCACGTTGTTGAGGCTCTTTTATTTATTTTTTATGTAATTTTTTTAACAGCTTTAAAAAATGTAATGAAACAATAAATTTAGAAATTTCCTTTTTCATCGAGGGTGTTATTGACATTTAGTGATGATCTCTATTGAAATTGAAACGTTCGAAATTTGAAATATGCAGTTACATTACGGTCAATGAGAAAGAATCAAGTACATTTTAATAATGTTGCACCATTTCAAACATAAGAAAATTGATACGTATTTATGAGGTGCAAAGCATTTATTACTCATTTACAGCACCTCACAAACGAATTCCATTACATAATACATAGTCTACTTAGAAAAACTGTTTACAAAATATTTTAATGATGTTACACTGCTTCAAGTATAATGAAAATGATATACATTACTGTGGTTTCACGCCATAACCATATACTTAACTTACTGTAGAATGTGATGTGTGTATCATTTATCGCTCATTTACAGGAACACACAAAATTTATCGGATACAACACAGAAGTACTCTCTATTAGCTGGAAAGTACGGTTTTCGTTATGATACACGTTAAGTTACAAAGTTTTATACACTATTGGGTAAGTGTGAAAGCGGAAAGTGGGGGGATACGGTGTGTCATATACAGGGCTGTACAAATGAAATAAAATTTTTTTAGCCTATTGATGTAAATTAATCCAGCCGAAATTTGCCGAAAACGAATTTTCGGCGAAACTCAGATTTTGGGCCGAAAAAGTAAAAAACGACCTTTGTGCAGATCGATCTCACCTATCCAATGCAAAAAAAAAAAAAAAAAAATAATAATAATAATAAAATAAAATAAAATAAAAATATTGAAATGCAAACGAGATATCTTTATAAATTTCTTCCATAGGATTAGCATTAGCGAACGGATCTTTTCGCTTGACTAAAGTAGCCTCTTCTTGGTTGCATTTCAATATTTTTAAATGATTTTTTTTTTCATTGGATAGCTGAGATCAATCTGTACAAAGGCCTTTTTTTCTTTTTCGATTTTGTTCAGAAACGTTTTTAATGAGGACACTTTCAATTTCGGAACCATTTTCGAAAGTGAGAACATCCCCACAAAAATTTTGGCAGTCAAAGTGGGAAAAGTAAAAAGCGGCCTTTGTGCAGATCAATCTCAGCTATCCAATGAAAAAAAAAGAATTAAAAAATATTGAAATGCTACCGAGATATCTTTACAAATTTCTTCCTTAGAATTAGCATTAGCGAACGGGTCTTTTCGCTTGACTAAAGTACCCTCTTCTCGGTTGCATTTCAATATTTTAAAATGATTTTTTTGAATTGGATACCTGAGATCAATCTGTACCAAGGCCGTTTTTTGCTTTTTCGATTTTGTTTACAGATATTTTTATTATTATTTTAATTAATTAATTATTAATTTATAGTAAGGAATTATTTAATTATTATTTTAATTAATTTATTAATAATTAATAATAAGGAATTATTTTATTAATTGAATTCCTGGTTATTCCAGTCAATCTTTCTAAAAAAGGAAGATATATTGGTGCTTATCCACATCAAATATGCTGCTCTGTTGTACAAAAATATTTATAACTATCATAATTATAGTAAAATCCCTGTTAGCTTGGGCTACAGGAACAGGTAGATTTCAAAGTTAATTCACCAACAATTTTACGGATTAAGAGAAATGTGATTTTTTTTCTTATACACACACACATACATTTTTTTTTCTTTTTGCCGTAATAGTTGATCTTATCAAAAACTTGTCAATATAAAAGTTTTAGATAATACTAAGAAGATGTATAATAAATTCAAACGGATTTGATATCTTGTGAATTGACGAAGTTATGAATTTTTTTCTTCTTCAACCACTTTTTTTTTTTCTTTTGTAATAGTTGGTAGTAGATAATAATTGGGGGTTCTGCGCCAGCGGCGTACGCGGCGTGACCTCTGTGCACCTGTGAAGGTCATGCGGCGGCGGAGGTCATGGGGTCAAGGTCATGCGTCGTACTCTTGGAGGTGGGTTCAAGGTGATGCGGCGGTGAAGGTGATGTGTCATCTTATAGTATGAGGGGTTATTTTGAGTTTAATTATTTTACTAATGATAATTAATTTTAATTGGGGGACTTTAACTTTTTTCGGGGTAATTTTTGAAGATTGAATTTTTGGGAGATTGATTTTTTTTTTCTGACCGTACTACAGTATGAGGGGTAATTTTAAGTTTGTTTTTTTACTAATGATAATTAATTTTAATTGGGGGACTTTAACTTTTTTCAGGGTAATTTTTGAAGATTGAAATTTTTAGAGATTCATTTTTTTTCTCACCGTACTACAGTACTTAGGGATAATTTTACATTTTAAAAATACATTAACGATAATTAATTAAGAAATTTTAATTGGGGGCTTAAACTTTTTGGAGTAATTTTTTGAAATTTTTGGCACATTGACTTTTTTTTTTTTTTTTTTTTTTTTTGTCGTACGAGGGGTTCTTTTAAGTTGGTTATTTTTCATTAATGATAATTAATTAAGAAATTTTAATTGGGGGACTTTAACTTTTTTGGGAGTATTTTTGAAGATACAGTTTTTCGGGGAAATTGATTATTCTTTTCGTTGTACTCCAGTACGAGGGGTTATTTGTACTTTTAAAAAATAAATTAAGAATTTTTAATTGGGAGACTTTAATTTTTGGGAGTAATTTTTGAGATAGATTTTTTTTTTCTGACATTTATTATTTAGCACACTTGTGTTTGCGGTGTTTTTACTGGCAACGATTTTTAATTTGGGAACTTTCAAATATTTTTTTTTTCGCGATTTTCCTTTAGCAATCGAATTTTAAACATTCATTAAACATTTTAATTGGGAGACTTTATCTTTTAACGCAAATTTTTAGATAAAAATGGAATTTTCAACATAAATTGGATGAGAGGACTTTACGCGATTCAATTTAGTGACGTATGCGCTTGACTATTGAGTATTAATTAAAATTTTGAATGAGGTCACATGTGAATTTTGTTATTTAGTGTTAGAATTTTTGTCTGCAAATTTTAAAATAGTACTGCCCCCACCAGTGGCTGAGAGGTTCTGCTCACGAAGCTAATAGACCTGAAGTATTGGGTTCGATCCCATTCGCGCCCGTCGGCCTAATCGTTCGGAGTTTTGTTTGAGCCATGAATTTGCATGCGTAAATTCGGGTTAGGTTTCCTTAGAAAGACCCACACGAAGGGCACTCCCTCCCTTTATCCATAGTGTAGATAATCGGTCGTCAAAATTAACCCACCTTTTTAATAGTACTAGTAAACTTTAGAATTTTTTTTTTCTGAATCCGTGTTAGATGAGTAGAAATTTTTTCTCGGTTTTATACAAAAATAGAAATTGGTAAGATATTTTTGAGGATATCGGTTTTTTGGCTTGTTATGCAATGTTTAGGTATGTATTGTTTAATCTATATGAAAATTTATTTTGAAAAAAAAAAAAACAAACATGAAATGGCATTCATAAAGATATTAGTAAATTTCCCCCCCACCCCTAAATGAATTTATATTTGTGAAATATAGGGTTACCTATTTAATGGTGTGTTTGAATTTAGAATCACCAATATACCTTAACCCGAAATTTTATTGACGCATGTTTTCGAAAAGTTTCATATTTTTAAAAACTAGAAAATCGATTTTTAAACGAAGCGCTTTTTAAACATATATAATTTTTGAACGTTTCTATCGAAACACTTTGAATTTTTAATAAGATTTTGAAAAAAAAACGCACTTTTGACAAATTTTCGCTAATAATTGCGCTTTTTAGAATAAAACTATTAAATACATAAATTTACCAAAAATTTAACACACTTACTTTACTTAAAATGACTTTCAGAGCCTAAAAAAACGCGTGTTTCTGTAGGAAAATGTCTACTATACTGAACCGTGGTCATCGTGCGTTATCTTTGGGAACACTCAGAAGTGAATCACTTTATCTAGATAAGGGGTTTTCCTTTATATGGTGATAGGATATTAGATTTTAATTTCGATTGACTAATGGTGGGGTACAAATTAAGATTTTCATTTAATTAATTTAAGATTTTTATTATCTCACTGATTGTGAATTTAATGAATGAATAATTAATATTTCGTCACATAAAACGAATAAATGCATAATTTAGATTTAATATTGCGTCACAATTTTTAAATGATTTTATTAATATAAAATTTTTATCCAATTGGGGGTCATTTTTTCTTATAGATTTATTTTTAATAAAATTGGAATATTCATTTAGTAATACTATATTAACAATTTAATGCATGTGTTACATTTTTTTTTTTTTTTTGGATTTAACTATTATAAAATTAGACCTTTTAAAACGGATACTTTTTTAATTGATTCATTAACCGTGAGAATACTTCAAACACGTCATTGATGAGTCATCACACATAAGTAAATTTTCACTCGTAAACATGAAAGTTTTAATAAATATATTGAGGTTTTTGAAAAGTGACACTCATTTCGTGCAGTGGACTTTGAATTTTTAGTCTAGTTCTAATTTCGATCTAGTTCAAATTTTGCTAAGTTAACACGTTACGAAATATAGGGGAGCTTTATACTATGCATTAATATAACTATGATTTTTGCTTAATTTTTTACAAGGATAAAATTTTTATCATCGGAAAAACACATCTTTAAGAGATTTAAAATAAATATTTGTAAATATATATATAATTTAATATCATTAAATATTTAGTATCTTCACACATAATTAACACATGTTAATTAAGTACGATTAAATTTAAAAGAAATCATAATTTTCATTAAATTAAAAAGAAATTGTACATTTAACTTTTAATCTAGCAAATATTAAAACATGAAAGAAATGATTGCGCTTTTAGAGCATATAACTTTAATCATAAAAATTTGAATACTTATCACTTTCAAATGAAAATGATAAACCTTTATTTAAAATTTTTCAGTTTATAATTAGAGACATACAATTAACTAGAAACTTAAGTATAAAAACAGAAATGAATATCTAGCAATAAGGTTAACATTTTTAATAAAAAATTAATATTTTAGGTTAATTTTAAACGTGCTAGTATTTTTAGACTAGCGAAATATCCCTTTTTTAGAAAATTCTTTTCTGGTTTAATTTTCATTTATTTTTAAATATAACTTTTAAAAAATATTCTCAACTGTAAAAACTAGGGATTTGCTTTTGACAATTTTATTTGAATTTAAGATTTGTTTCACATTTAGAAGTATATCTTATCAAAATAAATTCGAAATATTTAGATTTGTTTATTATTAATAATTTGAAAAATAAAACATTTAGAAGTAAATTCACTTACTTTTGTTTATGTTTCATAAAAATCCAAAAGGGTTGAAAAAGAGTAGCAACACTTCACATAAGTTTTGTGATACTAAATGGAGTAAATTTTGAACATCAATATCTTATCTGTTTGGGTATTTCCATGAATACATGATTCATGAGATAAGCAGAATGTCATGTTCAAATATGAATCTAAGAACAGTGTTAATGAATTTTCTTTATTCATATCGTATATACTTTAGCTATAATTAATATAATGTGTAATTAATAAGGGATTTAATTAATATGATGCGTTTTTAAATAAAATCTAAATATAATTGTATCTTTTTCAGTCTTATTTAATAGAAGAGGAATGCTTTTCAAATTTATTAAGAAACATGTAAGTTATTATTAGCTTGGAAATTGCAACTGAATTAAAAATTGACTTTTAACACAGAATTAGTCTTTTGCTAAATTTTCAATGAAAATATTTCTCACTTAAAAGTTTACTTCTCACATTAAAAAAGTCATATACTTGGAATTTTTACAGGGAAAATTTTCTCACATGGAAAAAGGCTTTAGTGATTGTATTAGAATAAAAACTTATCATATTAAAATTTTTAATAAGTAAATTATTATTATTAAATCTATGTCACCCACCACTCACTTTATTTACAAATAAATATTTATCACTTTTTAATGGAAACAAAAATGGTAGGTAAAGCTTTCGTTTAATATTTTTAAATTAATATGAGTCTTTTTTTTTTTTCAGTGCAACTCCTTCAAATTTAAAACCTTTTGAGAGCTTTTATAGGGAGAACGTAAACAAATCGAAGTCTCACATTTCAACAATAAAGGATTTATACTAAGTACACTACAAACTTATTTATAAAAAGGAAAGACATAACCTTATTTCAGTTTTTCGTTAAGCATATTTTTAATTCACAAGCAGGCTTCACACATATTATTTAGCACACAAGTTACTTCAGCGAAAAATCCCTTTTCCTTATCTAAATGATTTATAGGGATTCATACCTCCCTTATGAATACGTTATACAAACGATGTAATAGTTTAATGAATATAAATTTTAACTGAATCCTTTAAACTTTATTTGATAACATTCGATCATTTTTATATTTCAAAACGAAGAAAAATTATTGAATATCCCCTAACAAGCATATACTTTTACACTAACATGTCATAAAAACACTTCTCAATATTCAAATTTTATGATATTTCGACATCTCTCGCCAAGCTTTTTAAGAATGAAAGACTATTTCGTTAGAATATTTAGCTTTTTGTATACAATTTTAGCAATAAATACATAATGCACTCAACTTTACTTTGTCATTAAACATTAAATTAATCCATCGCATACCAATTCAAACTTAGGATTTTTTTTTTTTTATTTAGGGTAGATAAGTATACGTGTATATGTATACATGCGCATATATGTGTGTGCATTTGTAAATGGGGGAAAAATTTAAAAGGTATACACATTGAAAGTTAATAAAATTATTTTAAAAAAAATTATATAAATATTTCAAGACAGTATTAAAGATTTGAACAACTGATAAAAATGCTTTGAAAAACATTTAAAATTATTAAAAATGTTTCTTTCATATTTTAAAGTCAACAAATTTTAATACATAGCTATGTACATACAGACATTTGAGCTATGTACATACATGCATTTGACCTATGTTAACAGAACAAATGTTTTAAATATTTCGATGCTATTTCCAAGTTAGTCAATTTATACTTTTTGAATATGCATATTCATATATTTGAAAATTTTAATGTTTTCTGTTAAAACTGACTAGTTATTTATCCTACATTTATTAACACAATAAACCAACTGCTTTTAAAACGACTGTGTGATTATCAAAACAACCCAAATTCTTTTATCTGCACATGTGCAAACATTTTATTAAACTAAAGGTCACATTTTCAATCGAATAAAACAATGACTAATCAAATAGGTTATATCCTAACTTAAATGATACCTTTTTTGTGATATTACTAAACATGCTACTACAATGTCTAATCAAATAGGTTATGTACTAACTTTAATTATACCTTTTATGTGACATTACTAAACTAGCTAACATGACATTATTAAACTAACTTGTAAAAATAACATGATAACCTGTTTTCACTAGACAAACTTAATAATTTTCGCTGCTTTTGTTTGACAATCAACAAAGTTTTTATGAAATATATTCAAAAAGTTTGCTGCGATTAAAAAACATGCTTATAATTTAGATAGTTTTCACTCTTTATATTTCAAAACATGCATATTATTACAAAACACAAAATATTGTTTAAATTTGAATTAAATAATCACTATTTTCCCCAAGTTTGCAATATTTTTATGCTAACTAGGGTTAGTAGTATTTAGACTTAAAAATATCTTTATAGATTAAACATGAAAATTAATGTGTAAAAAAAACCTTTGACTATTTTTAGTTAAACTTCGTGTCATGAAATATAACCGCAAAGCTTAAAATTATACTTTGCAGTTTTCTAACTATTAAAAATTAATGTTTTAAAATTTGAAAAATTATTAAATACTATTTCATTATAATTTTAAAATTCATTCTTATGTACAAAGACACAAAATAATAATACTTATCTAATATAGCAGCTAGCAGTCTTAAGCGCAACCTTCTCTTTCAAAAGCTAAAAACGAAACGAATAATTCTAAGTCCTTATCAGCTAATCTTATCACCTGATTAGATCTAGTCACGTGGTATATGACATCACTGATGACGTAGGGGTTATCACGTGATAGGGAATCCCTATCACGTGCAATATGACATCACTCATGACGTAGGGGTTATCACGTGTTGGGAAAACCTTGTCACGTGGTGTATGATAACACTGATGACGTAGTAGGATATCACGTGACTAGATCTAATCAGGTGATAAGATTAGCTGATAAGGACTTAGAATTATTCATTTCGTTTTTAGCTTTTGAAAGAGAAGGTTGCGCTTAAGACTGCTAGCTGCCATATTAGATAAGTATTATTATTTTGTGTCTTTGTACATAAGAATGAATTTTAAAATTATAATGAAATAGTATTTAATAATTTTTCAAATTTTAAAACATTAATTTTTAATAGTTAGAAAACTGCAAAGTATAATTTTAAGCTTTGCGGTTATATTTCATGACACGAAGTTTAACTAAAAATAGTCAAATGTTTTTTTTACACATTAATTTTCATGTTTAATCTATAAAGATATTTTAAGTCTAAATACTACTAACCCTAGTTAGCATAAAAATATTGCAAACTTGGGGAAAATAGTGATTATTTAATTCAAATTTAAACAATATTTTGTGTTTTGTAATAATATGCATGTTTTGAAATATAAAGAGTGAAAACTATCTAAATTATAAGCATGTTTTTTAATCGCAGCAAACTTTTTGAATATATTTCATAAAAACTTTGTTGATTGTCAAACAAAAGCAGCGAAAATTATTAAGTTTGTCTAGTGAAAACAGGTTATCATGTTATTTTTACAAGTTAGTTTAATAATGTCATGTTAGCTAGTTTAGTAATGTCACATAAAAGGTATAATTAAAGTTAGTACATAACCTATTTGATTAGACATTGTAGTAGCATGTTTAGTAATATCACAAAAAAGGTATCATTTAAGTTAGGATATAACCTATTTGATTAGTCATTGTTTTATTCGATTGAAAATGTGACCTTTAGTTTAATAAAATGTTTGCACATGTGCAGATAAAAGAATTTGGGTTGTTTTGATAATCACACAGTCGTTTTAAAAGCAGTTGGTTTATTGTGTTAATAAATGTAGGATAAATAACTAGTCAGTTTTAACAGAAAACATTAAAATTTTCAAATATATGAATATGCATATTCAAAAAGTATAAATTGACTAACTTGGAAATAGCATCGAAATATTTAAAACATTTGTTCTGTTAACATAGGTCAAATGCATGTATGTACATAGCTCAAATGTCTGTATGTACATAGCTATGTATTAAAATTTGTTGACTTTAAAATATGAAAGAAACATTTTTAATAATTTTAAATGTTTTTCAAAGCATTTTTATCAGTTGTTCAAATCTTTAATACTGTCTTGAAATATTTATATAATTTTTTTTAAAATAATTTTATTAACTTTCAATGTGTATACCTTTTAAATTTTTCCCCCATTTACAAATGCACACACATATATGCGCATGTATACATATACACGTATACTTATCTACCCTAAATAAAAAAAAAAAAATCCTAAGTTTGAATTGGTATGCGATGGATTAATTTAATGTTTAATGACAAAGTAAAGTTGAGTGCATTATGTATTTATTGCTAAAATTGTATACAAAAAGCTAAATATTCTAACGAAATAGTCTTTCATTCTTAAAAAGCTTGGCGAGAGATGTCGAAATATCATAAAATTTGAATATTGAGAAGTGTTTTTATGACATGTTAGTGTAAAAGTATATGCTTGTTAGGGGATATTCAATAATTTTTCTTCGTTTTGAAATATAAAAATGATCGAATGTTATCAAATAAAGTTTAAAGGATTCAGTTAAAATTTATATTCATTAAACTATTACATCGTTTGTATAACGTATTCATAAGGGAGGTATGAATCCCTATAAATCATTTAGATAAGGAAAAGGGATTTTTCGCTGAAGTAACTTGTGTGCTAAATAATATGTGTGAAGCCTGCTTGTGAATTAAAAATATGCTTAACGAAAAACTGAAATAAGGTTATGTCTTTCCTTTTTATAAATAAGTTTGTAGTGTACTTAGTATAAATCCTTTATTGTTGAAATGTGAGACTTCGATTTGTTTACGTTCTCCCTATAAAAGCTCTCAAAAGCAGGGTTAGAAATTAGCGGTCGTTAGTCGCCAAATGCAACTAAATTATTGCATTTGACGACTAGACAATTATACCTAGTCGTCAAATTTGACGACTAGCTTTTTCCCACTTTAATTTTTGTTTAAAAAACGCTCTCATTCTTTAGCGCAAGGTTTTTTTTTTTTTACATAGTCGTTTTGTCACGTCTGAAATAGCCTGTTTCTTTCTTTGTTATTCTTTTTTTTCCCTTCTTTTTCAAACACATGCTACTGTCCATTCTTTTATGGAAAACAGGTGTTCTTCACGTGCGTGCAGTGGGGGGGTGGGGGTTCAATAGGATTTGTCAATCACCTCCTAGCTGACTTCTTTTTAACCAATAACTGATAAAACTGACCAGAGAGGCACCTGTCTCTAAAAAGCTTGCGCACTTAGTTCAAAAGCCTGGTTTAAAACTGCTATGCACCTGTCAATCACCTCTAAGCTAACTTGATTTTAACCAATAACTAATAAAACTTACCTTAAAAACCACACCCTTAAAATTATTGCACTACTTGTTTGAAAGCATGGTTTAAAATTGATATTTGAGTTCAGTATAGCTTCTAGATGACACGAGTGTTTAAAAATGGCGAAACGCGATATAACTTCGTTTTTTCCTTACCATTTCCAAATAAACATTTAAAAATCGAAAATAAAGAACCGCTAGATTCTAACAATGAGAATTCTAAATTAATTCGCAAAGAAGTCAGCAATTCAACATTCCTAAAATGGAAAAAAGAGCACCCATGGCTCATTCAAGAAGAAAATTTGATGCTATGTACCCTATGTAAAGAATATGCTAAACCGGAAGAGACAAACTTTGTTAATGGATGTCCAGCATTGAGATATGAAACGGTAAGTAATTTCATTCTAAGAATAATTTGTTCTGTTATTATTTTTCTTTTATAAAATAATATTCACTGTCACTCATCTCTCCACTGAGTAAATTGCAAAATCGGGAACTACCAATTACTTGAACCTATTCTTTGCTTTATCGCCGATAATGCGAATTGAAATTAATTTCAAATTTCACTCACAATATTATCTACTTTGCATATTTTTTTTCCTAAGTTGATTATTCAGAAATACTATCAAAATGCGGCATTTTGAACCTAATTTCCGACGTCACAATTCGGGAAATTCGAAAAGTGTCGTCATGTGACACGAATCGCGATAAATAATTTATTTCCCAAAAACGAAAAACTCATCAGAACCACCTATCAGAAATAAATTGTTACTTTACGCGATATGTTCGTAAATATTTAAAATAAAATGCCCTAAAAAAATTTTAAATATTTTAAAATAAATAAAAAAATAATTAAATTTGAAAATAATTTCTAAAAGATGTATTTACCAAATATGGAAACCGTTATTCGATTACATTAGTTTCTTGGTAAGAAATAGACTCCCAATTTCATGCATTCTTAAACAAAAACTAATTTAATTTAGAAAGTAACTTTGGATCTTAGAACAGCCGTGCACAAGTAGCCTCATTATAATTTCTTTTTCCCTCTTTAAAGCGAGAGCAACTACTCAAATTCTATTCATATTCAACCTCACATATAAAAAGAACTCTGCAAATGTTTCAGCGGAAAAAAGAAATTATTGCGCTGCAAGCAAACAGAATAAGTATACAAAAGAAAAATAAATGAAAAGCCAGCTCTGCTTGTGCTTTTCCTTACTATAAAAAAAAAAAAAAAAAAAAAAAAAAAAAAGATATCTTCGTTGTTAATGGAGGGATTTTCTTGAAATTTTCAGCAAGTTGCAAACATAGTAAATTACGCAGTGAAACAAATTTTTATTATAATGTAATAAGTGATTAGAAAATTAGAGCCTCTACAAAAATCACTCACTATAGAAAAATTCTAAAGAAGAACCAATGCGGTTTGTTTTGTTGAGGTTGGAAACGTTATCAAAATAAGATGATCTGCTTTGGATGGATAACATTTTGTTATGCAGAAAGAAACTGGGTGGAGATTTTTTTTTTTTTTTTTTTTCGGTATTCTATTTTAAAAACATCCGTTATCTGGTAAGCATGCAGGATAATTGGCAATAGCCGTAATTATTAAGGATTGAATTGATGGAAACTGAATTTCGGCATTCTTTCTCTTTTCGGCCGAAAACAAAAACATTGGAACTTTTTTTAAAGTAATCAGTAATCAATACATACATAATTATTAATTATATGTTTTTATTAAATTTATATAATTATTAATTATACATGCTTATTAAATATTTATAACTATTAATTATAAGTGTGGCCAAAATTGGCTCTGAGTGCCTTAGTCCCAAAATTTTTTATTTTGGGATATAAATAAAAAAATTATAATTCCATATAAAATAAAACGTAATTAATTTATCAACGAATACAGAAATATTTTCTAATTACAAGAATTTTATTTATACTTTTAAAATATTTTGATTTTAGGTATACATACAATGTAGGTTTATTTTTTATAATACTGTTTGTAAATGATTATATGTTATACTAGAACTTTCTCAAAGAATATTCAAAACAGTTCTGTAGTTTCAAACTAAAAATTCTCTATTTTTTTTAAAGGCTGCAGCTTTTAATGAGCACGTAAAACAGTTTAGGCAAATATGTGTTGCTTGCTTTATAATTTGCATTCACGTCTGAGTCAGTCATGACTGATAATTATAAACAATGGAATTCATAGCAATAGTCTCATTTCAGCCGTGAGTAAAGTTGAAAATATTCGAAAGAAGATTTGGAATACACAATCTCTGTCGAGTTTTGGTCCGATTTCATTTTCGGCAAAACTTGGATTTTAGGCCGAAAATGAAATGAAAGTTTCGGCCGGTCGATTTCTAATTATTATTGTGTCAGAACATTCGGCCTAGAATAATATACAATAATATACTACCAAAAAATTGGTAATATTTCCAGTAATTGAATAATCAATAGTACAAATTTTATATCCTCATTAGTTTTGGATTAAAATTCTACCAAGAGGAATATATATATTTTAATGTATAATTTAATAAAAGATTTACTTTTTTAGGGGGGAGAGAGGGATAAGTAGCATACTGTAATTTTATTTTGTTTTGCAACATCTCTATGTAGGTGAATAAATAACTTAAAATTAATAAGAAAAATTAAGTCATTTTTAAATTTTTCATCATTTTTACAGCACATAAAAAATATTTAATTAAAAAGTTCTGGCCTTTTTAAAAAAATTAATGAATTTTATTTTGAGTTTGTATTAAAATATTTTTTTTCAGGTAAAAAAGCATAGTATGTCTGCTACGCATTATAATTCTTGCAAAGCAAAATTAGCCAAAGATAATCCGTCTAAAGCACCACTGATGTCTGCAGTTAAAAAAATGGATTCCCAATTACTTTCGAATATGGAAAAGCTCTTCAATACAGCATATCTAATTGCTAAAGAGGATTATGCTTTTGATGACTTTCCCAGTTTATGTGCACTCCAACAAAAAAAATGGAATAAAGTTTGGCAACACATATGTGAATGATAAAGCAGCTAAACAATTCGTTAAATATATTGCAGAAAGCATGAGATCAGAAATTAAAGAACAGTTTTCTTCAATTGATTTTTTTTCTATGATGGCTGATGGATCCACTGACAGGGCAACAATATCATCAGAAATAATATATGTTTATTATTTGTATGAAGGAGATGTAAGATGTACTTTTATTGGTTTGAAAGAATGCGAAAATGAATGTGCTTCTGGAATAAAATCCACAATAGAAACTGCTGTACAAGAATTTATACCAGATTGGAAGGAAAAACTGGTTGCAGTCAGTTTTGATGGTGCTAGCGTAAACATGAGACCTGTTTCTGGTATTGTCAAATTAATGGAGGACGACTGTGGAGATTTAGCAACAGTTCACTGTGTAGCACACAGATTAGAGCTAGCTTTAGCTGATGCACTAAAATGTGTGAGGTATGTTACTAATGTTGAAGACACAATTAAAGGAATTTATTCCTTTTACCACAACAGTGCCAAACGTACAAGGGAACTTAAATCGCTCTCCGAAATTCTTGATGAAAAAGTTTTGCGGCCTGTTGGTTTGCATGGCATTCGATGGTTGCAATCACGGCATTGAGCTGTTCAGGTTCTTATTAAGAACTGGCATGCAGTTATAATTCATATGGAACAGGTTGTTGCTGCTGAAAAAGAAAAGACAGAATGTGCAAAATTAAGAGGATATTTAAAAACCTTGAAATGTGAAAGATTTTTGAATTTCCTTCATTTATATGAAGATATTTCTCACATTCTTGCAAGACTTTCTGAAACTTTTCAGCAAAAGTTCTTGCTTCTGAGCGATTTTTTTGTAAAGTTTGAATCTAGTAAAGAAAGACTTTCAAAAATGATTTCTGAAGATGCAAAAAGCCTTCAGGAGTTTAAAAATGCCCAGAGTTTTCAAGGTACGGAAGTAAAGTATAAAGATATAACACTGTCTCGGAATGATTCGAATTTACGTTTGTTTGAAGAAGACCGGAGAAAGCTTATAACTGAAATAATAGAATCTTTAAATAAACGGTTCTATAATATGACAAATGAAACCATCTTTGCAAATTTAAAAATATTTGACCCATGCTCCCTTTATGAATTGAAAGAAGATGATGAGAACAAAGTTAATAATCAATTAGAAGAACTCATAAATAATCTTCCACACAATGTAAGAAAAAACATTAATAAAGATGCATTAATCGAGGAATTCTCTGACTATAAAATGTGGACTAAAGATAAGTTAAATATTCCATGCAAAGCTGCTTGGCAGCGATTAATCGCAGAATCCAAATCTAATACGAGTTTTTATAACATCAGGAAAATTTTGGAATTTGTTATGGTTCTTCCCTTGAGCATTGCTGAATGTGAAAGGGGTTTCAGCCAACTTAATCTTATTAAGACAAACACAAGGAATCGTTTGTCACTGAATTTGATCAATGACATTCTTTTAATAAAACTGTATGGACCAACATTAGATAATTTCAATCCACAAAAAGCCATTAATTTATGGTACTCTGATGTAACACTCGGTCGAGTTAGGAGGCCTGATTTTAAAAATTTAACGAGTTAGGAGGCCTGATTTTAATTCAAGATATTATTTTAATTTTTGTATTCTTTGTTTGTGATTTTTGTATTTTCAACTTTTGTATTCATATAAGCTATATAAAAATAATTAGTTAAACATTTTTCTAGCATCCATATGTTGTAGTTTAATCAAATTTTACTGTTTTATAGAAAACCAGTTTTTACTTTGTTTTAGTGATTAACAATGATAGTGTTTTTAATATATACCCCCTTACCCTTAACACACAAAAATAGGAACAATATTAATGTTAACACGGTTGTGAAAAGAAATGAGAAAATACGATACAACGTAAAATTGCAACCATGAAATGCAGTTTGGCGCCTAGAAAATAAATTGTAGGCGTCATTTGACGCCTTACTTAAAAATCCCAATTTCTAACCCTGCTCAAAAGGTTTTAAATTTGAAGGAGTTGCACTGAAAAAAAAAAAAAGACTCATATTAATTTAAAAATATTAAACGAAAGCTTTACCTACCATTTTTGTTTCCATTAAAAAGTGATAAATATTTATTTGTAAATAAAGTGAGTGGTGGGTGACATAGATTTAATAATAATAATTTACTTATTAAAAATTTTAATATGATAACTTTTTATTCTAATACAATCACTAAAGCCTTTTTCCATGTGAGAAAATTTTCCCGGTAAAAATTCCAAGTATATGACTTTTTTAATATGTGAGAAGTAAACTTTTAAGTGAGAAATATTTTCATTGAAAATTTAGCAAAAGACTAATTCTGTGTTAAAAGTCAATTTTTAATTCAGTTGCAATTTCCAAGTTAATAATAACTTACATGTTTCTTAATAAATTTGAAAAGCATTCCTCTTCTATTAAATAAGACTGAAAAAGATACAATTATATTTAGATTTTATTTAAAAACGCATCATATTAATTAAATCCCTTATTAATTACACATTATATTAATTATAGCTAAAGTATATACGATATGAATAAAGAAAATTCATTAACACTGTTCTTAGATTCATATTTGAACATGACATTCTGCTTATCTCATGAATCATGTATTCATGGAAATACCCAAACAGATAAGATATTGATGTTCAAAATTTACTCCATTTAGTATCACAAAACTTATGTGAAGTGTTGCTACTCTTTTTCAACCCTTTTGGATTTTTATGAAACATAAACAAAAGTAAGTGAATTTACTTCTAAATGTTTTATTTTTCAAATTATTAATAATAAACAAATCTAAATATTTCGAATTTATTTTGATAAGATATACTTCTAAATGTGAAGCAAATCTTAAATTCAAATAAAATTGTCAAAAGCAAATCCCTAGTTTTTACAGTTGAGAATATTTTTTAAAAGTTATATTTAAAAATAAATGAAAATTAAACCAGAAAAGTATTTTCTAAAAAAGGGATATTTCGCTAGTCTAAAAATACTAGCACGTTTAAAATTAACCTAAAATATTAATTTTTTATTAAAAATGTTAACCTTATTGCTAGATATTCATTTCTGTTTTTATACTTAAGTTTCTAGTCTATGTCTCTAATTATAAACTGAAAAATTTTAAATAAAGGTTTATCATTTTCATTTGAAAGTGATAAGTATTCAAATTTTTATGATTAAAGTTATATGCTCTAAAAGCGCAATCATTTCTTTCATGTTTTAATATTTGCTAGATTAAAAGTTAAATGTACAATTTCTTTTTAATTTAATGAAAATTATGATTTCTTTTAAATTTAATCGTACTTAATTAACATGTGTTAATTATGTGTGAAGATACTAAATATTTAATGATATTAAATTATATATATATTTACAAATATTTATTTTAAATCTCTTAAAGATGTGTTTTTCCGATGATAAAAATTTTATCCTTGTAAAAAATTAAGCAAAAATCATAGTTATATTAATGCATAGTATAAAGCTCCCCTATATTTCGTAACGTGTTAACTTAGCAAAATTTGAACTAGATCGAAATTAGAACTAGACTAAAAATTCAAAGTCCACTGCACGAAATGAGTGTCACTTTTCAAAAACCTCAATATATTTATTAAAACTTTCATGTTTACGAGTGAAAATTTACTTATGTGTGATGACTCATCAATGACGTGTTTGAAGTATTCTCACGGTTAATGAATCAATTAAAAAAGTATCCGTTTTAAAAGGTCTAATTTTATAATAGTTAAATCCAAAAAAAAAAAAAAAAATGTAACACATGCATTAAATTGTTAATATAGTATTACTAAATGAATATTCCAATTTTATTAAAAATAAATCTATAAGAAAAAATGACCCCCAATTGGATAAAAATTTTATATTAATAAAATCATTTAAAAATTGTGGCGCAATATTAAATCTAAATTATGCATTTATTCGTTTTGTGTGACGAAATATTAATTATTCATTCATTAAATTCACAATCAGTGAGATAATAAAAATCTTAAATTAATTTAATGAAAATCTTAATTTGTACCCCACCATTAGTCAATCGAAATTAAAATCTAATATCCTATCACCATATAAAGGAAAACCCCTTATCTAGATAAAGTGATTCACTTCTGAGTGTTCCCAAAGATAACGCACGATGACCACGGTTCAGTATAGTAGACATTTTCCTACAGAAACACGCGTTTTTTTAGGCTCTGAAAGTCATTTTAAGTAAAGTAAGTGTGTTAAATTTTTGGTAAATTTATGTATTTAATAGTTTTATTCTAAAAAGCGCAATTATTAGCGAAAATTTGTCAAAAGTGCGTTTTTTTTCCAAAATCTTATTAAAAATTCAAAGTGTTTCGATAGAAACGTTCAAAAATTATATATGTTTAAAAAGCGCTTCGTTTAAAAATCGATTTTCTAGTTTTTAAAAATATGAAACTTTTCGAAAACATGCGTCAATAAAATTTCGGGTTAAGGTATATTGGTGATTCTAAATTCAAACACACCATTAAATAGGTAACCCTATATTTCACAAATATAAATTCATTTAGGGGTGGGGGGAAAATTTACTAATATCTTTATGAATGCCATTTCATGTTTTTTTTTTTTTTTTTTTTCAAAATAAATTTTCATATAGATTAAACAATACATACCTAAACATTGCATAACAAGCCAAAAAACCGATATCCTCAAAAATATCTTACCAATTTCTATTTTTGTATAAAACCGAGAAAAAATTTCTACTCATCTAACACGGATTCAGAAAAAAAAAAATTCTAAAGTTTACTAGTACTATTAAAAAGGTGGGTTAATTTTGACGACCGATTATCTACACTATGGATAAAGGGAGGGAGTGCCCTTCGTGTGGGTCTTTCTAAGGAAACCTAACCCGAATTTACGCATGCAAATTCATGGCTCAAACAAAACTCCGAACGATTAGGCCGACGGGCGCGAATGGGATCGAACCCAATACTTCAGGTCTATTAGCTTCGTGAGCAGAACCTCTCAGCCACTGGTGGGGGCAGTACTATTTTAAAATTTGCAGACAAAAATTCTAACACTAAATAACAAAATTCACATGTGACCTCATTCAAAATTTTAATTAATACTCAATAGTCAAGCGCATACGTCACTAAATTGAATCGCGTAAAGTCCTCTCATCCAATTTATGTTGAAAATTCCATTTTTATCTAAAAATTTGCGTTAAAAGATAAAGTCTCCCAATTAAAATGTTTAATGAATGTTTAAAATTCGATTGCTAAAGGAAAATCGCGAAAAAAAAAATATTTGAAAGTTCCCAAATTAAAAATCGTTGCCAGTAAAAACACCGCAAACACAAGTGTGCTAAATAATAAATGTCAGAAAAAAAAAATCTATCTCAAAAATTACTCCCAAAAATTAAAGTCTCCCAATTAAAAATTCTTAATTTATTTTTTAAAAGTACAAATAACCCCTCGTACTGGAGTACAACGAAAAGAATAATCAATTTCCCCGAAAAACTGTATCTTCAAAAATACTCCCAAAAAAGTTAAAGTCCCCCAATTAAAATTTCTTAATTAATTATCATTAATGAAAAATATCCAACTTAAAATAACCCCTCGTACGACAAAAAAAAAAAAAAAAAAAAAAAAAAAAAAGTCAATGTGCCAAAAATTTCAAAAAATTACTCCAAAAAGTTTAAGCCCCCAATTAAAATTTCTTAATTAATTATCGTTAATGTATTTTTCAAATGTAAAATTATCCCTAAGTACTGTAGTACGGTTAGAAAAAAAAAATGAATCTCCCAAAATTCAATCTTCAAAAATTACGCCTAAAAAAGTTAAAGTCCCCCAATTAAAATTAATTATCATTAATGAAAAAATATCAAACTTAAAATAACCCCTCGTACGACGAAAAAAAATCAATGTCCCAAAAATTTCAAAAAATTACCCCGAAAAAAGTTAAAGTCCCCCAATTAAAATTAATTATCATTAGTAAAAAAAAAACTTAAAATTACCCCTCATACTGTAGTACGGTAAGAAAAAAAATCAATCTTCAAAAATTACCCCGAAAAAAGTTAAAGTCCCCCAATTAAAATTAATTATCATTAGTAAAAAAAAAAAAACAAAACTTAAAATTACCCCTTATACTGCAGTACGACGAAAAAATTCAATGTCCATGAAAAATTCAATCTTCAAAAATACTCCCAAAAAAAGTTAAAGTCCCCCAATTAAAATTTCTTAATTAATTATCATTAATGAAAAATATCCAACTTAAAATAACCCCTCGTACGACGAAAAAAAAAAAAAAAAAAATCAATGTCCCAAAAATTTCAAAAAATTACTCCAAAAAAGTTTAAGTCCCCCAATTAAAATTTCTTAATTAATTATCGTTAATGTATTTTTAAAATGTAAAATTATCCCTAAGTACTGTAGTACGGTGAGAAAAAAAATGAATCTCTAAAAATTTCAATCTTCAAAAATTACCCTGAAAAAAGTTAAAGTCCCCCAATTTAAATTAATTATCATTAGTAAAAAAAAAAAAACTTAAAATTACCCCTTATACTGTAGTACGGTAAGAAAAAAAAATCAATCTCCCAAAATTCAATCTTCAAAAATTACCCCTAAAAAAGTTAAAGTCCCCCAATTAAAATTAATTATCATGAGTAAAAAAACAAACTTAAAATTACCCCTCATACTGTAGTACGGTCAGAAAAAAAAAAATCAATCCCCCAAAAATTCAATCTTCAAAAATTACCCCGAAAAAAGTTAAAGTCCCCCAATTAAAATTAATTATCATTAGTAAAATAATTAAACTCAAAATAACCCCTCATACTATAAGATGACACATCACCTTCACCGCCGCATCACCTTGAACCCACCTCCAAGAGTACGACGCATGACCTTGACCCCATGACCTCCGCCGCCGCATGACCTTCACAGGTGCACAGAGGTCACGCCGCGTACGCCGCTGGCGCAGAACCCCCAATTATTATCTACTGTTGGTCCTATCAAAAACATAACCAAATTTTATGTTTGTCTTCATTATAATGATGAAAATTATGTCGGGTTAAACAATTAATTAATTCTATTTATATCTATAAATTGATTTTTTTTTTTTTTACTTTTGTCCTTTCTTTCTCTAATTAATAATTTTACATTTGTATAATTTCATGGCTTCATTAAGGAACGTTGTATGGTAGATATTCTTTAGGCTATATTGTGTTTTCGTTCGTACGAAACAAAAATTAAGATTCGGTAAAATTTTGAACATTTCTTAAACTTCTGCACTATCAGAACATTAAAAAGTGACGTGGGCTAATTAACCCCGTAATCGGGGCAGGTTGGCCCAGGTGACTTGGTGTCAGTTTGAGCTTCTAAATTAATATTTATAATTAATATTTTCAAGTTATACCATTGTGACTTCTTCCTGAAAA